>CM069061.1:10116250-11385000 GCA_035220775.1 Malus fusca | reverse complement strand
CTTGATTTTTTGGTGTAGTTCTTGTCTTGTAAATTGCCATTGCTTTGTCACCCTATGCAACAAATACATAAAAACAAATAGTTGCAAAATACTATTATGTACTTGACAAATAAAATATCAACAAAGAAACTCACAATTTCTGAGGCGTTCTTTCCACCAGCCATGTCAACCATGGCTCTCTCCAAGCTTTCGTTCCACAAAGTGCACGCTTTGTTGATAACCTTCCACCAATTATAAACACCACCACCTTCCCTTCGGCTGGTGTTGGAGTTTCATGGAACTTATCAACGATTTTACCCCACAAAACCTTTTTATTTTGATTCGTGCCAATGGCACCATCTTTGCTAATAGAAACCCATGCCAAACGTAAAGCAATATCTTCCTCAAAGGTTCAATTACAACCTCTAATATGCTCTTTTGCCATTTTGAAAATTTTGGAAATGAGAAGAAATGGTAGAAAGAAAAATTGGAAGAATTGTAGGAGAAAAGTGAGTTTTGTGTGGATATTTGAACAAATACATAGGTATTTATAGAGTTTTTGGGTGAATTTTGAGTTAAATAATTTTTTTAATTATTTTAGCCGTTGGATTTAAATTTGGACCATTAGATCTTTTTTTTACCGTTGGTTTTGATTATGTTCGATCTAAACCGTTGGATTCAATAAATATATAAATATAAAACTAAAAAAAAATTGAACGTGGGTCGTTGGATTAACCAACGACCCATTTAAATCTGGTCGTTGGATCACAAAAGTAGCCGTTAGGCTACCCGACTGGGCTAACACGCGGGGGACCCGCTGGGATTGGCTCTGGCGCGTGCGGCGCATTGGGCAAGTGGGGGATCGGCATGTGGGCTTCACAGCTCACTTTTCACTCTCACCGGTGGGCCCCACACTGATTTCTAGCCTAAAAACAGGCCTGTATTTGGCCATTTTTTGAGTTTTAGGTTCACTTTTTAACTTGGGTTGGGTTGGATTTATTGGGGGGAAGGAGAAATTTGGCTTTTAGCCCCTAAGAATCAAAAATCCCAATTTAAAAACAATTTCTAAACAAATTAGCCCAAAAATTCTACCGCTCAAACATATCCGATCTCGACCGTCCATATAACCTCCCAAAATCAAACCGCACCACGTCAGCGATCTGCGTCTGACAAACCCAACCAATCAAACCTCACCCCCTTCCCCTATTTATACAGAACCCCAAACAAACGCCTTTCATATACTCACAACCTTCGTCTGAAAACGCTCTGTATTTCCCCCTTTTCTGCAAACCCTAAGTTTTTTCGAGAATCTGACACCAATGGCTCCCAAGGCAGAGAAGAAGCCGGCAGAGAAGAAGCCCGCGGAGGAGAAGAAGGCCGAGAAGGCCCCCGCCGAGAAGAAGCCCCGAGCTGAGAAGAAGCTCCCGAAGGAAGCCGCCGCCGCCGGAGATAAGAAGAAGAAGAGATCGAAGAAGAGCGTGGAGACGTACAAGATCTACATCTTCAAGGTCCTGAAGCAGGTCCACCCCGATATCGGAATCTCCAGCAAGGCCATGGGGATCATGAACAGCTTCATCAACGACATCTTCGAGAAGCTCGCCCAGGAGTCCTCGCGGCTCGCGAGGTATAACAAGAAGCCGACGATCACTTCCCGGGAGATACAGACGGCCGTGCGTCTGGTGCTGCCCGGTGAGCTTGCTAAGCACGCCGTCTCTGAGGGGACTAAGGCGGTGACCAAGTTTACTAGCTCTTAGGGTTGTGAAGGGGTTACTTGGGAAATGGGTATTTGGGGATTTGGATGGATTTAGGGTTTTTAGGTGTAAAGTTTGAATTTTGCAGTTCGTTTTTTGTTGGAATCGGATAGGAACATCTGCTTGATGATTTCTGGATATAATGGAAGATTTTATCTTTCGCATTTAATTTTATCTTTGTTTAATTTTAGTATGATAATTAGTAATATTTACACGTAATTATGCGATGAATTCGTCTGAAAATTAATAAACAAGCAGTTGGTTTTGAATACTTCACACTGATGAGCAGTGAGATGGACGGTGGAGATGGTACAGGTAGACACTAGTTTTTCAGTGAGATGTGCGTTGGAGATTGTACATTAAATGATGCTAGTTTTCATGGCGGGAAACAGGGTTTGAACTGTTACCCGGGATTTTGACACTACATGAGATATACAGTGATTGCGTAGGGGAGAGGTGAAGAATAATTGATGACAAACTATGATTATCTACTTTTTTTTGGTTCGAATAGCTGAAGAGAATTATATCATACTCATAGTCACAATCAAGCATACACAATGTACAGCTCAAATTTATGTGTATGACAACGACGTGAGTAAAGGGAAAAATCAAGATTAATCTAACAGCGACTTGTATAAAACGGTTCTAATAACATTTTAGTTGAAGAATACATTGTCATGAGAAGTGTGATGAATCCGTTGCATATTGAGCATTCTTACGGGCCAAAATATTCTTATACAAATCAACCATCCTCTCAGACTCTATTTACTTATCCCCGTTAAGCAAGTTCCTCTTACAACTAGTAATTGCATAGAGCAAGTTCAAGAAAGAGCAGTGAGAAACATAAGGAAATGATAAACACACACTGAATTTGTCCTCCTACACACTCCGGTTTAATCTTGTCATTATTTTCGAATGATCGATTCAATTCAGTGGTTAGAAATGAAGAAGGGGGTGTGAAAATCAATCTTTGAAACATATTGTACATACACAATTTCTCTTTTTAAGAGAACTGCTAATATGGTCTCAATGATATGTCAATATCACATCGCTAACATTATTAATGCATAAATAAATAGGGGTGTGTGAGGGGTGTGTTATCCACACACCCCATTTTACTTCTCACACACCCCTTGATAATTTAAGTCTGTTGATTTTCTTCAATTCATCCGATCCGATGGCCGAAAATTAAAAAGGAGTGTGAGAAGTAAAATGAGGTGTGTGAATATCACACCCCAAATAAATAATGTTAGCAAAATCCGTTATTTGATAAGAAAAGATGTCTTGTACAGAGAATTTTTGTACAACACATTACCATGCAACCTAGTTCTATGTAGGTCAAGTGACCAAAATGAACCGTGAAACTATGGTTGCATCTTGTAAAGAGTTGGACTCTTGGACGCAACAAAGATCAGTAAACATCAATTCTGAGCTATGTTATATGCAGAAGAGATAGGAACCAAATCTCCATAGGAAGTTCACCACCAAACCAACATAATTGTCCACACGAAGTGAGGAAGCAATAAACTCATTCAAAACGAGTAGGCGAGCAAGAATAAACCCTCTAAACTCGTCTAAAAAATTACTAATCTGAGACTTGCAAAACCGGAGCCCATACTATTTAGCATTCCACATAAATTATGCTAAAAAATAAAGGTATAAACAGCATACAGAATTTTACACCCAATTAAAGAAAGTATACTACTTCCCTTTGAACTTTTATGATTTTCCTTCATGAATCTGAAATTAGGTTATGAGGCTTACAGTGAAAAAAGAAAAGAAACGAAAAATAATAATAATGCTAGTAATATTAGTTTACAACAAAATTAAAGCATACATGTCCGGTGGACTGGATTTTAAACTCTTACGCTTATTCTTTCCATTCAAAGTGAACGCGAGAAGAATCTTAGATCTCTATATGTCATCTAGATTTGTAGATCAAGAGAGACCTTCTTGGTCCAAAATACAGACAAGTCCATTCATCTGGAGTAACAAATTCCAAAATGATTCAGATCAGGTATAATGCACGCGAGTGTTTACTTAAAGTTACTCCCAAGAAAAGATATCATACCATGATGGTCACTTCTTCGGGTAGGTCTGACAGTCAGGTCCAACGTCACGAGAACCAGTGTTTATATAAGGCCCTCGAAATGTTGCCTGGGGTGATAGTGGCTTTGATGGGTCAATGACAGGCTTTGGCGATGACCTGCATAACACAAAAACACATGATTCTAACTTTCTCCTGATGAATTAACATAAATCTATATTGTGTAGTCACCATTTTTTAAATAAGAATATGCTTACGCCATGTAAAAGGGAAATGCCAAGCCTGCAGCTGCGAAAATTACCAAGCCAGTAGCAACAATTGCATTCCGTGATCGGGCCATGGAGAGTACGCAGGAAACTAAATATGGAGTAAACAAGGAACATAACTGTTATATTCAGCTGGATTCTTCAGTGAAGCTACTTGAAAATTAAGTGACTATGAAACTAACTATTCGGTATACTCCAAGTGAACACTTCCATGAAATTGTCTCGAAAATTACAGCCCAGTATCAAAGTGAGAACAAACATCTAGTTTATTTTCATTACCAACGAAGACACCATGTTTAATCAAACGAAATGTTCAGCTGACTGTAAATTTGGACAAGGAAATGCTCAACTGATAAAACAGATTGGAATTTGGGATATGCCTATGTGTATCCAGCAGCTAAACATTATCCATGCCAACCTAACCTTCAAACTATAAGAAAGCTACAAATACCCTACTTTCAGCTCAAATGCTAAATCTTACATTCAGATCCTACTAAACGAAGGATAAAATACATTTCAGTTTCTTCTAGTTGGCAGTTACAATGCATGAACATTGCACATAATCCCACGAGGACTGATTCTAAACCTAACAGCACACAGAAGTGACAATCCGTCAATGCCATCAATGCACAGCTCTATAATTACCAATGGTTGTCTCCACAAAGACCGATGCACACACTTCAGTATACTAACGGTCACATGAATCCTGATTGTATAAACACCATTCACACTCACAAGTTGCTTTAAGAATAAAACGTGTTTAAGAAGAAAACGTATCAAATACATAGAATTCCCTTTTAGAATTCGGAATAACGGTATTCCGAAAAGAATATAGGATTACTGGAATAGTCAATAAGCTTAAGAAACAGTCTACAACTTCCCCGACTAATGTAATGTCGAACGAAGAACTCCATATGTCTCCGAAAGGAGTTATATCGCACTGAACAACTTCCAACTAAAATTCTCCACAGTTTTTCACATTTTTTGAATCATGAATAACCCTTCAACTCACATTAAGAAATTGAAAGGCTTGACAAGCCCCAATTTTCATAGAACAAAAAATGAACACATCTATCACTTCGTTAATCATGGATTTAATTTCCGCATGTTTTGATCCCAACAGGTAATTAGTCATTCACAAACAAACAAAAAAGATCAACTTTTTCAATATAAAATGGGAGAAAAACCCTAATGTTAAACAAATTGCATAAAGAAATGAATTGGGGGATTCCAATCTAAGTTTGCAAACAAGAAATAACAGAGAGGTTTTGAATCACCTGAGTCACTTCCGACTGACGCGGATTGCTGATGAAGGAAGCAACAACTCGCCGAGTGCTCTGACTCGGTTTAAGACTCGGGCTTTAGCAAAATACAAGACAACGTTGGGTAGGTGTTTGGGTTAATGCCTACAAATCTTGGCTAAAATGAAGAACTGAATAAAATTGGGCCAGAAACTTAAACCTAATTATTTGGCATGTCGTACACGAGAAATAATTTCCTCACACCCCTAACTGGTATGGCGCCATCAGATCATTTAAGCTTTCTTCCAACCTTTTTTTTCCTTTTTAATCAAAGGATATTATCTACACCAAGGGAATGAGAGAGTTACGCCTTACAATGACAAGTCATAATAATGTGTTTCAAATTTTCCTTTGTCGAGAATTAGACCTAAAACTACGGGACGAGTTGGTCAAGTTTGGTCTACATGATATTGGTTTTATTTCTTGCATTTAGATGGAGAAAGAAAGTCCACTTTTATTTTAGGATAGTGCTAACCAAACATTATTTTTACTTCTTACACACTCCTTTCAATTTTCTGTGATGGATAGAATGATTTAAAAAATATCAATGACAAAAAATAAATAAATATGTGTGAGAAGTACAAACGGAAGATACAAATGCGTGTATGGGTGTGTGAACTCACCGTTCAATTAAATCAAATTTCAGACATTCCCCTTACAAGTACAAAAGTATGACTAGAGAGTGCAGTGATAGTTGTTGGAACCAGATCCCCTTTGGACCCAAATAAACTAAGCCTCCTGAGCAAATGATCCGGACCGTTAAAATTTGATCTAACGGCTACAAACAAATGGTCCATCTAAAAGTTATAATAATTGTAGCCGTTAGATCAAATTTCAATAGTCCAGATCATTTGATCCTTAGGCTCAATTTACTTGGGTCGGAAGGTGATCCGATTCCATAGTTGTTGATAGACAATTGTTTTAAATTTTACAAAATGGGTAACGTTTGTCGTTTACATTTTTCAGAGAGGCCAAAATGATAAAACGCAAATTGTAGTGCAGAGATAGTTGTTGATAGACAACTGTTTTAAAATTTACAAAAGTCAGTGGGTAACATTTGTAGTTTACATTTTTCAGAGAGGCCAAAATGATAAAACGCAAATTGTGCCGAAAGAGATAAGATAGTAAATCCCATAAAACTCCTAAGAGACCGCGTGAGAGCAACTGAGCAAGAGAGAGAGGCAGTGTGAGCGTGTGTAAGGGTAAAAGAGCGACAATGGCATCCGCAGCATCGACTCTGTCTTGGAGTTCTTCCTCGTGGCTTCAAAGCTTCGCCGGAAACACAAACGAAGCCACTAAATTGTCAGATAGAAGAACGGGATTGGTGGTTATCGCTCAGAAGAAAGCAAAGAAGGCTCGAACGGTAAATTTGAGAAATGGGTTCTCTTCTTTTTCTCCAGTGCTTCAATGGTTACCCAAAAGTTCAAATTTTTATAGTTTCTCTGCTTCCAGAATTCGTAAATGAAGAACCCACCTCAATTTTGTGTTCCATTTTCTTTTATTCTTACTAATTCAAAGTGTAATAGTGAATTTGAATGTAGTCTTATTGGGGTTTGTTTAATTTAATTGTTTTTGTTGGAATGTTTCAGATAATTCTAAAGGAGGACATAACTGATCTGGGAAAGAAGGGGCAACTTCTAAGCGTGAAAGCTGGTTACTACAGGAATTATCTGCTGCCATTGGGGAAAGCCCAGATTGTCACTCCCCTGCTGCTCAAGTAATGCATAAATTCAACTTTTTAATTCGATTTTTGTCACATTTTCGATTTTGAAGTGTACGATAAGGCTTGTGAATCTGTTGTATTGTGCTTACGGAGTCGAACTAGTTTGATGACAAGAAGTTTTAGTTGGAATCCATAAGATAGGACTTATGCAGAATGCTGACGGAATTGATTAGATGATGTATAATGAGATGGATAGAGGAGGCATATACAATACAAGTTGTGAAAGTAATGTATGAAATGTTGATTGGTGTTTGTGGTGGCGAGACTTGATTATCGTTACGCAACTGCTCTCAAATGTAAATAGCCTTTAGAGTATACTACTAACTCTGAAATTCTTTCGTAATAAATCCACAAAAATTATGAGTGGTCAACCTATTTGTATACTTCGAGATTGGATCCATACTCATATTTGTTATCAATGTGAGGTACTAATAGTAATACTTCTCAAGTTGTCTGCATCAAAATGTGAACTTTTATTTGCATAACTATTATGCTTTTTAGTTGCTTCTGCTAATTAATTGGAAACATCTCAGTCTTTGACCTTCACACTTTGGATTTTGAGGGAAAAATGATTATATCTTAAGAACATGTTACCCATAATTTTAATTGTTCTTTCCAGGGAAATGAAGGTGGAAGAGGAAAGGATTGAGGCAGAGAAAATACGGGTATTTAGATAGCACATTTATTTGTCTCCTTTTGCATCGGGGGCCGTACAGATGTTATTGTAACTCAAATCGTAAGTATGATTTGGATGTACCTTGTTTCGGTGCCTCCTGTCAGTTTGCCGTTCCATGTCTCTATACATCATGGTAACCCCTATGCACATATCATTCATTAAGGCTCAGGTTTTGGGGCTTTGGACGTATCATGCCATCCTAAGCTGGCCTGAAGAGCATATGCTGCTTATAAAATGATGCTACTTCTTGCTATCCCTTGTCATGTCATGGAAAGACAGCAAAGCTGCTTGTCACAAATA
This sequence comes from Malus fusca, assembly GCA_035220775.1. Taxonomy (NCBI): domain Eukaryota; kingdom Viridiplantae; phylum Streptophyta; class Magnoliopsida; order Rosales; family Rosaceae; genus Malus; species Malus fusca. The sequence continues at coordinate 11,376,957 of CM069061.1, read as the reverse complement.
GAGTGTACCTGGAGAATACCTTTGTATCTTTAAGTGGATTAATGAGCGCTACAAAATGCAAATAATTACATTCTATGTGGCGTTGAATACCCAAAAAAATATTCTGAGCTGACTTGTCGCCTCTCTTGGTAGTAGATTCTATATTGTCTGAATTCGTCCTATCAATTATGTGTTGTAAGATTGTTTCATCTTGGTGCAGGTAAAAGAAGAGGCAGAGCAACTTGCTCGGATTTTTGAAACTGTTGGAGGTTTCAAGGTGAAGCGCAAAGGTGGAAAAGGAAAGTTAATTTTTGGAAGGTGAGTTGCTTTCAGTGCAATGTTAAGTACTCCATGGCACTGTCTGCGTATGAATTTTAACAGAGACATGTTTCTGCAGTGTGACCCCCCAAGATCTCGTTGACATAATCAAGGCACAACTTAACAGGTTAGTATCCTTTATCAAGTAAGAGTATGATCAATATACCAATCACAATTTTCCCACGAGCACTGTTATTGTCATCATGAATTTTTTGCGCATGACATATACCATATGAGTTTCTTAACACAAGCATCAATAATTTTAAACCGCAACTACCCCCAACCCCCGTAATAACTAACAAAAGAAAGAAAAAAGAAGAGGGAAAAGAAAAAAGAAGGATATATGTGTATGCTGTTCCTATCAATGCATTTGATTAAAGCTTTAGGAACTTCCAGATAATACCTTCAAAACATATTCCTGGAACACAACTTTTCCAAGCAGTGAAAGCTTGTGATGATTTATTGTATGCTCATGCATTTTGCAGTTTAAGAGCTCGCAATAATCATATGCATAGGATAGCAGATATTGTGATATTTTGCAGTTAAAACCTTTCATGCTCGTGTTTTGTATTTTTGTCTTTTAACAAATACACCCATGCTCGACTGACTCTCCATTCTCTGCTCTTTCGTTCATGTGTAGGGAAGTGGACAAGCGCATTGTTTCTCTTCCAGATATTCGAGAGATAGGAGAATATATTGCAGAACTGAAGCTTCACCCAGAAGTCACTGCTAAAGTGCGAGTCATCGTTTCGGCTAACTAGGGATAACAATAAGCACCTCCTGGAGTTATCTTCGAGGACCCACGGGAGCGGAGAAGATGAATTTTTGATGTGTTTGTGCAGGAAGTACATGGCCAAAGTATGATCAACATCATCTATGTCATATAGGCACCAATTGGAAGGTGGCTGCAATGTAATTTAATGAAAGTAGAGATGTATAAATCTGATTTTCCTGCCAATGTATTTTTAGCGTTCATTACTTTGATTAGATACCACTTTTTTTGTAAGTATTATTTGTTTCCTGTGAGTGATAATTCCTCTTCTCAGCAAATTTTGGTACTTCAATTGTCACCCCAAGAAGTCCCAAGATTTTGGTAAATAATTCTTTAATTTTCTCTTCTTTTGGTAAAAAAGCTTATAGTAATGTCTTTGCAGGCTCAACTTTGCATTGTATTTGAATGTTCCAAACCGTCTAGTGGTTAGGTCTTTGGTTTTTTTTTTTTTTAAATCGTCCTTTAAAAAAAAAACTCAAATCTGAAAACGTTTAAACCATTGAATGAAATGGTTGTTATTTAAGTGGTTTCTTGAACTACCGTTTTCGGCTATCTGTTTTACTACTTTTGAATTGTCCAATTTTTCACAATATTGATCTAAGAAAAAAAGCTTGAAAAATAAATAATTTGGATCATTGAAATTAAATTTAAGAGTGCTACCTGGTGTCTCCGAAATAACTAAACCCTGATGGAACTGTATTAAAATGCTAAAATCTACAACACAAGAAGTTGCTGTGGTGTAGTGGTTATCACGTTAGTCTTACACACTAAAGGTCCCCAGTTCGATCCTGGGCAGCAATATAATTAATTAGTTTTTATTTAATTGTTTTTAATACTTTATTAGCCGTATAAATGGAAAGGTTTGTTATTTAATAGTTTCTACATTGTTATCACAAAGTTGCTGTGGTGTAGTGGTTATCACGTTAGTCTTACACACTAAAGGTCTCCAGTTCGATCCTGGGCAGCAACATGTTTGTTTTTTCACCTTAGCGTTTTCATTATTTTTTTAGGAAAACTAATGAAAAGTGCTTGAAAACTTTAAGTTTTAACGATAAGGACAAAATAAAGGGTAAAGTGAATAGTATCAAAATTGACTTTTTAGTATAAAAATGTGGTTTTTTGTTAAAGCGAACAATACAAGGAGCTTTTCGTTAAAATTCTCTATTTTTTTTGCACTGAGTGCATGTTTTGAAAATTTTTATTTGATGAATCCCTAACTTGGTTGGGCTCTGTGGGGAAGTGGAAGTAACGCGAATGTTATTATGCCTGAAATTATCTTTTAGTTTGCACTTATGAAGTATTATATATGCCAATAATTGTTTACACGTTCGTTTAGGTTGTAAATGAGCCGAACTAAGTCGAATACTATAATACTCGAGCTCGGATTAAGACATTATCAAGACTCCACCTTCAGATAGTCACCTTCTCACACAAAACCTTTAGTTCATGTGAAATAGCTGAAAAAAGTGTATCAATACAAAACTGAGCTTCATACCATCTTTCTTATCAAGATTAGGCCTCTTTGGTGTTATCACCCTTAAAAACGTCCCCGACCTACCATTTTTTGTGCACCCAATCACCTTTCTGGCTTTCAAATCACATATCTTAATTCATCAAAAAGTGAATCATATACCTAAAAAAAAACAACAAAAAAACAAAAAGGTGTCATGCATCTATGCATCTCAAATTTTCCAAAGCCCAACAGGCAACATGACCCCGTACAATACTTTCAAATTCGGCTACACCATGGCATATACACACCCACATATTTGAAGAGATAAGACATTTAATTCAATTTTCCCATGCTCCATGTTTTGCCTTTCTACACTTTCTAATTAATATACATCATTAGAAAAATTAGCAACTTAGAACATTTTCAAGGGAGATATCAAAAAGTCCACATCATCAATAACGGTAAAAAAAACGACATCACTAGTGTTTTCCAACGGAAATGTCAATTCCTATGTGGCATAACATGGAATGACAGTAGAGGAAGTTGATGTCAAATTTGACAACACCTTTATATCTATTTTTAGTAATTAATGCTTTTCATAATTTTTATTCTTATCTTTTGTTTTAAAAATACTAATTACAACTATAAAAAGTAAATAAAGTAATAAATAATAGTTTAAATTTGACATATCAGTTGGAAAACAAAATTAAAAAAAAAAAAAAACAATCTATCACATAAGTCTGCAAATTTAAATTCTATGTTTAAAATTTGACATCCCCATTGGAGATGGTTTTAGGCCATTAATTTATTTAATTTTGTGGGATTTACTTTTCAAACGTGTATTAGGTCAATTGGTTAAAACAATGTTCCCCATTGCACTCCAATTTTGTCGCTCTTCTCATAGTCTTTGACAAGATGTGACATTTTCACCATGCAGTGATCTAGGTAGCGTATCAATATTTTTTCGATTCAGTCAATGAACTAAGAATTAGAGAATACACTTCAAAATGACCAATAACATAGCAAAGAACACAAGTTTTACAAATTGTGACAAATTTTAGCATCACGATAATAAGTTCCTCTTAATTTGTTAACACAACTACCAAGAGTCCATGACCATGAAAAAACCTAACCCACCAAAATATGTGAACCAGCTGATTATTAGTAGAGATTAGGTACTTAATATCTCACCAAACCAAGTAATGACAACCATAAGAAAAATAACCAAAAAGATCACGACTTTTGTATCACACTCATGCAACACCAGACTAACCCATTTTGTTAATAATTTAGTTGAGTCCAATGTGATTAAAAGTTGGAGTAATTAAGCCAGCAAAACAATTGGCTAGCTGCAATTTCAATTGCAACAAGAATGGCCGGCAAATACCCATTTCTGGACAGTGCGACAGCTAATTAGACAAGATTAATTAATTAACTAATTAATTTGTCTCTAAGCAAGCAATGGCCATACATATGTCAATGCCACCACAGCATCCTTTCTGGGTGTCTTTGCTTTTGGTAGTTTAGCTTGCATGCTATGCCATTGGAGGAGCTCGCAGCGCCTGTGGGTTTTTATTCGTGGCCATACAGCTGTGTGAAGTTGGAAAGCACGCCACACTACTATTTCGACATATCTAATTCGAGTATGTGAAGTGAGAAGTGTCCACAAGTAGTCACATTCCATAACATAGGAGCCAAACCTGACAAAACCACTTCGTTTTCGTTAGGACATGTATGAATGGATCAAATTTTGTGTCGATGTTGTGCTGCCTCGTTGTGATTGGCAATGGGGTTCTTTGAACTTTTTGAGTGGTACACGATGTTGTATACTCTATGCAAAGAGATCAAAATTTTCACTTCCGTGTACAAGGAAAGGATGTATCAAGGAATCCATGTCTACTTGGCAATATTCATTAAATTACGAAAATATATTTTCCTTTGTTTTTTATAGATAAATAAACAGCTAAATGTCTAAGTCGAAAATACGGGCATTTCTAGCAGCAGTAGGAATTGTGTGATACCAAATATGAAGCCCATTAAAAAAAGTGTCCTAACTTTGTAATTGCACGAAGAAAAAAGTTTGCCAATCTAAATACATGCTTTTTATGAGTCACTTAGTACTACGGTCTAGTGGTATTCCTCTTCACTTGTAAGTGAGAGGTCTTAGGTTCGATTCTTGCGAAAGACAAATTTGAATCACATTATTATATGACTCCCCATCATAAGGCTTAGCGCATTCCTCCACCTCTTTAGTGTAAATAATATTGTTTTTTCAAAAATAAAAATAAAAATTTTAGGATAAATTTCAACCTCCATGGGTTGCACAAATTTTGATACCACGAAAATGACTTAGAGTTAAAGTATCGCATCTTTACATATAAGCGAGTTCAAGGGGCATCTACTTTTTATATTTGAAAAAAAAAAAAGCCTAATCCAAGGCATCTTCATGGAGATAGAGATGTTTGGTATTCATAGGACTATAGGAGTTATAGATGATATAGTATGGTAAAAATTTAGAGGAATGCAATTTTTTGTAAAATATTACAAAATATTTGATCATTTTAAATATTAGTAATGTACTTATACTAATCATATTGTGTGCGAAATACAACTAGACTAAGTGTAAAATACTTCCAATTCATTTACCACGTATACGGCTGTATAATACAATATATGACGTGATTTCTATTAAATAATGAGCATTTGACATAAACTAAGCAAAGACTTATCGACCTTGTTATTTTCTTCATAATTAATAACTATTTCCTAATCTATATGATTGATAATTTGATAGAGTAGCCAATAAAGAGAATCTTTATAAAAGAAGCAAAGTCACGCTATTATTTAGTTAGTTAGCTCTCGTTTTGAGCATATACTGAATATTTAAATGTGGAGAAGAATAATGGGAGAGGATACATGACAAGGTAACCTCCCCACTACATGTGCCAATGTCAATGATTTCCCCTCTCTCTGTGTATTTGGACATCTCTATTCTCACGCAACCTGTCCACATGCTTCACTTCACACATTCACCAAAACGTGCACTTAGTAAACTCTCCACAACTTAGCTAGTAGTGTGAAAGTAACACTCTCTCTGAATTCATAATCCATATACAAGCATATACCAACTACAATTGTTTGTGCACACGTAAATACCAACTATAAATTGTCTGTACTCACACAAATACGTATATAAGTTTGAAGTCTTTGTAGCACAATACGTAAAAGATTTTAGAGTTCATTCACTTGCATCCGGCTGGCGATTGGCCTATGTTAACTGATGTCTTTGTAGATAATACTTGGACCAGTCTAGCTAGGGTTACATTCTTGAAAATGTGACATATATGGAAAAGGAAATTCTATGACATGGTAAAAGAAAGAGTACTAAAGACAGAGGAACCCTGAATAATAGCTGATGATTGAGAACTGGGTGATTTGAAAAGCAGTGACCTATCACAGCAAATATGCGAGTGGATCGTGGGTCCTAACGAAGCATACACAGTCACACACAGAGAGTGGAGTGAGAGAGGAGCTTGTATATGTCGAAGCTAGCCAAACCCTAAAAACAAAGGGAAGTGTGTGTGTGTGTGTGTGTGTGTGGTTGTGGTGTGAGAGAGCTGGAGTATCTGTCTTGGGAATATCAATGAATGTGCCATGGTGTGGGCCTCACTAGAGAGAGATGATGATTGATGATCTCAAATATAGTTAAAGTGACTTGCAAAGTAAGGGATCTCATAGTAGCACAGCAGCACAGTTGGGTAAATTAGGTACAACCGTTTAGATTAGAGAGAGTGCTTGTAAATGTATAATTATGTATGTTAGGCTTGGAACTAACTAAATTATCATTGTATTTGAAACACGAAGGGGTATATTACGTATCATAATACAAATATAAAAATATATCTCTTTTTTTATATTATAACACGTAGTATCGTGGCTTATGTTTTGAATACATGAAAAAATATCTCCTGATTGATAAAATTAACATACAAATTGATTATCTTGATAAAAAAACATACAAATTGATTACTATTGTTGTTTATTATGAATTAAGCTAAAAAATGGGAGAGAGAGAGAGAGAGAGAGAGATACATGTGGCATGCAGTTGCCAACTTTGCTTGCTATCCGTTACTTCTTGTCATTTAATGGAACAGACTGTGAAGTGAGAGGGAGACAGCTTTTATAGGCTTTTTAGCTTTATTATTATTAATAATAATGTAATAAAAATATATAACACACCAATTCCAGGAGGAGAAGATGGAACCTAATCCATGACTTTTGGTTGTGGTGCTGGATGCTGCACTGCTGCCCAACCCTAGCCCTTTGCTGCTGTGCCATCCCTCCCATGCCACTACATTCCCCCCCCCCCCTCCTCTCTCTCTCTCTCTCTCTCTCTCTCTCTCTCTCTCTCTCTCATAGTGTTTATGTGCATAGCTCTCCCACTTGAAAAGAACATAGAAAAAGGGAGGAAAATTGTAAAAAGAAAAAGATGCCTCATCACTTACTTTTCGTGAATGAAAGGCAACCATGAACACTAACCACTTACTTACTCAAAGTATTCAACTTCAACAATTTAGACGATTCAACAATTTTTGAGTGACAAAGTAATATTCTAATTAAAAACTCATCTATATGAATAGAAATACGAGCTTTGGTGCAAAAGACTTTGTACTGTTCTAATCAACTGACGTAACTCATATTTACTTCATGATCCAACATTTGATAGTAAGAAATTAAAAAGTAAAAAGAATAGATCAAAAAATTTATATTCCACAAAAATACTCAACAATAGTAAAAATTGAAAATAACAATGCTTATAATTCACATTGAGATGATCTACTAATTAAAGATTCTTCTTCTTTTTCTTATTTTTCTTTCTCTCTTAATAATGACAATCCACCAAAGCAGGGGCGTTGAAGACAAGGGTAGTTTGTTGGGTAGGCACAAACTGAAACTTAGACTCACGATGATGGTGATGGTGGTGATGATCATGATCTTCTGGTGCAGGAAGGTTTAGATCCAGTGGGAGAACATTTCTCTGCAGTTTGGTACTTGTGCCAATCATATTATTGCTACTATTATTCACAGCCACATGTGTAGTAGTAGCACTACCACTAATAGTGTTACTATTGGTTGCTGCAGATGCTGTTCTGTGCCTTCTCATGTGGCCCCCAAGTGCTTGACCAGATGTGAACTCAGACCGGCAGATCGAACACTCATGAATCTTAGGCTTATTACCTACTTGGATTGGAATTGCAGGAGGTGGGCTGCTCTTATATTTGATTAACTGCTTGCTTTGATCTTCAAATTCCTCAAAAGTTGCGGCTGTGATGAAATGGTGGGTTGTTGGAGCCGCCGCTGGTGGTGATTTTTTTATCATCTCCTCCGTGCTACTCATGGACTTCGGTTTCTTGTGACTTGCTCTGTGGCCACCAAGTGCTTGAAATGAAGGGAAAGTTCTGTTGCATGTTTTGCACTCATAGACAAAAAAACCAGCCTTGCCCATGTTAGTATTTTGTGCTAATCTTTCTTCAATGGTCTGCTTTGGATTAACATGATCACCCTGAGCCAAGAGGATTAGGCAATTTGCCATGTCCTCTTCTTCTTCCGTGCTCTCATAAATCTCACCAGAAGTTGTGGGAGATGTGAATGAATTTCCATAATAATTGTAATCGTGATCTCCTCCTCCAATAGTACCAGCGCCACAGGCGCTGGATGAGCTAGAGGTGACTGCCGCGGTGACCAACCCGTTTGGGGACTGAGGCCTCTGTCGCTTGGTACGCTTGCCCTTGATCATGATCATCTGTGACGCTTGATCATTGGTCACGACTAGTTCTTCTTGGCCTTCCATGCTCACAAACAAAAACCCAGAATTTGGTTTTGACCAAGAGCTAGCTTAGAGAAAGAAGTATTGGAGGAGAGAGAGAGGAAATTGTGATAGGGGTTTGATGAGAACTAAGAAAAGGAAGGGCTAGGAGGGAGTGAGAGAGAGAGAGAGGAGAGAGAGCAATGAAGGGAAGCAAGGAAAGAGGAGTGAGTGATGCTGTTATATATAGTGAACGGTGAGAAAGTTTTGTGGGGTCAAAATCCGCCTCTCCGCACACAGTTAACCATAAATAAGTCTGCCACCAAAATCTTCCTTGCGTTTCCAACCTTCGAAGTGTGACTACCAAGAAAAGTTTGATCTATTTTCACGCGAATATATATATATATATATATATTGTACGTCAACATTTTTTTTCAATTGGAGAGTCATGTTCTCTCCTAGCATCATGAGAGGGTTAGAAAGGAAAAGGGAGAGGCATATAATTTTAGGAAAACTAATGGAAAAATTCAAAAAAACTTTAGTTTTAATGAAAAATGATAAATAAAGGTGTAGTGAATAGTACCAGTAAAATGTAAAAATGTGGTTTTTCATTAAAAGTGAACAGTACCAGGAATGTTTCGTTAAAACTCTCTATATTTTTACTAAGCACATTGTTGACCATATCTCGTTTTAAAGTCAGATCTATATGTACATATCAGACGTATTAACATAATAATTTTGTCACTAAGAAAAATATATTATGTATGTAATTTATAATATAATGATCAACAAATATGATCCATGCATAGACTTTTTAATGATTAGGTGGTGGGTTTGTTGTTTTATAGCTAAACTAAAATATATGACTCGTTGGAGTGCATGGCAAAAAGTTTTGCTTTCTATTATTGTTTAGTGTTATATTGTGTTAGTTTGTTATAAGAAGTTTTGTTATATTATTGTAGACGAGAAAATAAAATGAGAGAGTGTTAGAGAGAGGGGAAACTAAAATTAAAATTATAATGGAGACACAGTTCAAGAATGTTTGGTACAAACGTTTGGAGTTGGTTTCACACTCTCTTTCTCATATCACATAGTAAGCCAACTAAGTCACGAATAAACACACCCATCAAAGCAAAGGAGGATTGCACGTTAAAAGCATGGCTACACCTCATTCACTTCATTTCTTGTTAAAGAAAAGTAGCACTACATCTTCATATATATTGAGTAATTGATGGGAGATTCGGGTGGCTTTCAAGCAAACCCCTTATTACTTTTTTTTTCTGTCAACTATTCTTTCTTTGCCAATTGCTCACTCATCTAAAGCTCGTGCCCAATATGTACCAGTAGCCTACATTAGCTCTGAGTAGTATCTATACATATATGAATGAGGTTGCATCACCAACTAATTAAGCACGGAAGCTTTCGTTATGAACGTAAAACTGTTATGTAATATTATATTCTAAAGTATAAACTTGTCGTTCATTCATATTCTAATGCATAAATTTAAATCATTAACATCACGTGACAGTGCCACATTAACATCCAAAAGAATTTATTTTAAGCCACCAAAAGTGCCCAGCCTAGCAAGAAAAGAAAGGGATCGATACATCATTTAAGTAGTGTGCACAAATAAGTGCCCACATCAAGTAGGCTTTGGTTAAGTGATATATAAGTAGGGCATGTTTACCATACAATACAAGTATATATGCACACGGGTATTTTGTGACTAGCTATATCATCTTGTTTAAAAGCAGTAGTTTTGTGTGCACTAGCAGCTAATTAATTTGTGATGTCTACAAATAACCTCTTTTTCGTTTATAAAGATTAATTCAACCATTGATTGTTCGTTTGAGTTATTAAGAACTCAATGTAAAGCTATTGGTGCAGCTAGCCGATTTCAATAATTAAACAACTAATGCTTATGCTTAAGTCTGAAGGTCAGTTACCACTAGCATTATTCATCTTTCTTTATAAGTGCGAGGTCATAAATTCGATTTTCGTGGATGATAAGTTTGATACCAATTATTATGGCTGACTTATTATGCGACTTAACCTAATATCCCTTTTCTTAGTGTAAATAATATCGTTGTTTTATAAAATAACAAAAAAAAAAAAGTTTGAAAGGTCCAGTTACCAATCAAATTCAAGTGAGCACACAACGTAGTTGACAAACAAAAAATAAAAACTTAAGATTCATCTTATTAGAACATAATTAGTGCTATATAATATTTTTCATGCTGGGAAAATTGTTTGCAGTTCAAGTCCATTATCAGTTCAATAGTGAAGCTCCTATTATTCTAAAGAAGGGTTCGATTATCACAGAAAAGTCGATGTATAAAAAGTGGTTCGATTATCACATATTTGTTTGGAAACAGAAATATAATACGGCTGCAGTTAGAACACTGCCATGTGAAAGCATTATATTTTTTGGACCAAGTAAATTGTATTAAAAGATGTAAACAAAATTTCTTGGAGTATTTTGCAAAGTCGGTCATGATATTTTTGAGATAGATCATGTGGGAAACTGGAAAAAAAAAAGTACATATAAACCACCTCTATATATGTGTATAATTGAATGGGTAGTGCTATTCACACACATTTTTTTACCTCTTACACACTCTTGTTAATTTTTGTCCGTTGATGTACTTCAATTCATTCGATCTAATGGCCGGGAATTGAAAGAGATGGGCGAGAAGTAAAAATAAATGTGTGAATAGCATCACCATAATTGAATAACAACGAGACACTAAACATATATATTTCGTCCTGTGTTGATGCCAATTAAAAAAACAAGTAATTTCTGTAACGTCTAATTCGAGATATATAAGAGTGAGTTAACATATAGTTTTAAGATAAATTTAAATAATCCCTAATACACCACAACAAAGACTAAGCACCCGGATTATGACCTAATTAATGAAGAAGTTGAGGTTTCATCTTGCAATTTATTGACAATAGTGCTGGGGAGCGTAGTCCAACTCTTTATAATTAAACATACTCCACAATATCACCTGCTCCTCACGTGTGGTGACATTCAAGCCAACAAGTGAACACAAGTAAGAGCATACTTATATATGACCATTTAGCTTAGCACGTGAGACAACATGTTCTAATACCATTAAAAAAAATTAAAATTCCACTCTAAAATCAATTGGTAATAAGAGAAAAAACTCAATTCCTTATAAACAAATACAAAGTCCTTACCTTTTCAATGTGACAACACTCATATTCTCACACTAGATTACCAAATTTTATATATTATGGCCAAGACATCAGCATCTTCATCGATCTTTATCATTAACTGGTTAATTAAATCCTTGAATTGAATTTTCAAATAAACGTTGTGGTTTTAACAACAAAATGAAAAATAAAACTTGCCCTGGAACTTATTCAAAAACCTCAAAGTGTTTATTTTTCTTCATGAAAATACGACCTACCTATAAAAAAAAAGAAAAAAAAAAGAAAAGGAATTTGAGGCTTGTTGGGGGACTGAAGAAAGTTGAGGTTCCACTATAATTGGCAATATAGGGAGTAGCCCAACTTACTTATAAACCCATGCAAGGTCCCTTCTCTCATCAATGTGGGATTCATTCTCAACACGCCTCCTCACGTGTGGCGAATTTTCAAGCCTAACACGCGGACAACACAACGGGATGACTTGAAGCGCGTGTGGTCATTTGAATTTACACATAGGACAACTTGCTCTGATATCATGAAGAAAGTTGAGGTTCCACCATAAAACCAATTGGCAATATGAGGAGTAGCCCAACTTACTTATAAGCTCATGCAATAGCTCTTACTAATTGCAATACAGAAGCTGGTTACTATGTTAGTTTTTTCAGGGATTTTTTAGCGGTACCTTAGAGTGTAGAATGCTTTGAATGTTTTAACCGTTAAATCTAATTTATAAATATAAAAATTAAAATTAAACGATTAAAACACCTAAAGTTTTGAATACTGCGAAACATCCTAGAGTTTTTTAGTTTTTTATTCGATGTTTGACTATTAAATGGTTCAATTTTCATGACAACCGTATTAGAGATTTTTTAAATTAACAATGTACAGTGTCACAAGTTCACAACGACCTCTTATGAAAATGTTGCTTTTAAAATCAAAGTGAAGTCTGAGAACAACTACCAAAGTTTAGGTACCTTCTACGGGACTTCATCTAGTGGTTCATGTACCGTTGACCCACTTATTTATTCCCAAGGAGCCACCCCCTTACTCATCTGCTGCATTATTTGTTTGATGTATCACTTCCTTTATGCTTTCCTCAATCGCTAGACTTTTTCAATTCCTTTGATAAATCAAAGCGAGTTACTTAGTCACTTAGATCCATACTTTTCAGTTAAGAATGATCAGTTGTGCAAATACATATTAAGTGTTAGATTATTTGTTGATCCAGGAGACTTCGAGTGTATAGGCCGGCCGGGATCAATGAGCCCCTTTATTAATTGGACTGCGAATTTAATATAATTTTAGGTTTTTTTTCACAATACAAGAACATAATATTTTAAACATACAATTGCATATCTGCTAAAAGCCTAAAATATAACCCTCTAACCAAATACGCGAGTTTGTTTGATATATCACGTTTGTTCTTTTATTGATTCATGAGATATTAGTTGCATTGTTGCACCAGATTATCTCGAGTTGGACTATCTTCAGAGGCTAAGCTGTACTGGTTTAGCTTGGACTAAGTAAGATAAGAATAATGAAGTGTTTGGTGTGGTGTGCGAGACTAAATTATGAATTAAAATATGTTTAGGTCACAAATTTTTTTTTTATCATTTTGAATTGTGCCTTGAAAAGCAAAAAACAACTATTATTATATTATAAAATATTATTTTATAGTTATTTAATTTAAGTATAAATTTCTTAAATTTGTTTAAATGACAAAGAAATTTAACTAGAATTGGTAGTTTTTGTTGTGTGAAATAATGATGAGGTCTTGGGTTGAAAACACCATGTGTGTTTATTTACTTTCCAATTTTTGTACAAATTTATTTTCATAAGAGTAAAATTTATAAAATTTGATTAAAAGATAAAAAAAGTTTGACCATAAGTGGTAGTTTATGTTATTTAAAAATAAACAAGGAGGTCCCAGGTTCAAAACAATGTGTTTTTTTTTTTACTTTCCAACTTTTACGAATTTCTTTTCATAAGAGTCTAACTTTATGAAATTTGGCTAAATGATCAAGAGGTTTAATTAGAAGCAATGGTTTTTGTTGTTTAAAATTAACGAGAGGTCTTGAGTTCGAAATGCTATGTGCATGTTTATTCTTTTCAAATTTTACGAATTTATGTTTGGTTATTAATTTCTTTTTAATTACTAGCTAGTAGCCATGTGGCTTGTAGTTTTTAAACATTCGTTCCAATTCAAGTCTAACCTTCAACAAAGAGTAATGTGTAGACCAAATTTATAAATCATATGATGTGTCACCAATTGGTTTAACTTAGTGCCCATTCATTGCTTATACATATCAACTAAAAACTAGAAAGCATCATTATTTTTTCAGTCTCATATTGACAAGGTTAGTAAACAAGAAAAAAAAACATCACAATTTATATAAAAACACTTTAAAAGTTCAGACATAAGGAAAACAAAACTCATCATCTTTCTACTTGTATGCCTGGGGTTTTTTGGTTCCCTTTCTCGGTACAAAATAAATTAGTTTCTCCCTATTTCTAAATTATTGAGTTTGAGGTGCTTTTGTAAGTATAATTTTATCGAAGTCTTACAAGTGAAAACAAATAATTTTCTTATATAAAGTTATGGCACATTTTTTGGCGTTGCCCCGAGTTCAAAAATCTTAGTACCGGCCCTGATGGGACTCCAAAGGTTAATCCAATCTAGTCTAAGAATACTAAGGGTGCATTTGTTGCACTGGACTATCTCGGACTGAACTAGCTTCAGGGACCAAGCTGGACTGGCTTAGACTAGACTAAGCTGGATTATCTTAGTGAAGCATTTGGTGCAGTTTCAGACTAACAAATTGAATAATATTTTTCTTTTCTTTTTTTCCATTTTCTTTTTCTTTTTCCTTTTCCTTTTTATTGAACACTCTTCCCTCTCATTTCTCTCAGTTTTTCAGAACTCTATCGCATGAACACTTTTTCCCTCTATTGAAAATAGGTTAGTTTTTCAGAAATCTTTCTCTCTGGGATTTGCAATTAGCGATTCGAATCTGGGTTTGCACTTCCACCGAATTTGGGTTTTTTTTATTCCATTGAATTTGTGCAGATGTGCAGAAGACTAAGATGAAGTTGTGGTTGTAGATGGAAGTGGGCATTGGCCATGGTTGTTCACCTACCAAGTTCTCTGTCTTTGTCTACCAGCGAAGGCCCATGCATACTTAGAGGTGAACGGATGACGACGAGAGCAAAGAAAGCAGAGTGGAGAGAGAGAGAGCGCGCGACTTGATTATGGGTTCTTCGAGATTCAAAACGAGCAAACAAAGAGTTGGAGATTCTGAGTTCTCCGCGATTCGAAAGAACGGATGAAGAGTTGGTGATTCTGGGTTTTGGGTTCTCCGTGATTCGAAACGAGCGGATGAAGAGTTGGCAATTTTGGGTTCTCCACGATTCAAAACGAGATAACTTGATTCTGGATTCTAGGTTCTCCATGGTTTTGGGTTGGCGGGTGTAGGCGATGTTGGCAAAGCAAGCATATGAGGTCTTAGCAATCCCATGGTATTCGGGGGGGGGGGGTCTTGCTAAGACCTCCTAGTGAAGGAGATAGTCCATGCGAGTCCCGCTTTATCCCATTAAACTTAGTCCATGTAAGTAACAAATAGTCCAGTTCAGTCCAGTGAAAGTTAACGAGCCCAAACAAACACACCCTTAGTGAAGCCAACAAGCAAGCCCTTAGAGTGTATAGGCCTCGTAAGGGTTGTTAAAAGATGAATTCCTTGCAATACAAGAAAAGTTTCGGAAGAAATTCATGATTATATAACTTACGTCATTATGTTACGTTGACGTTGAAGCTTTAATTAGACTATGATTGCTTGTGATTGAAGAAAAGTTTAATTATGGGTTAAACTTAAACAGTAATCCGAGAGCAATGCAAGGAAGAAATAATAAAGGTAAGTGAAAATGTTAAGAACACATAAGCATTTAGGGTCAGTTCAAGTGATGAAGGAGGATGAGTGTTGATAATGACTGGCCTCAGATTTGGTAAGAGAATTGTTATTGGCAGTAAAAAAAAAATTCATTTTGCACTTCTCACAATTATTTTTTTGGAAGAAGAAAATAACACGTGCTATGGGCTTCTGTCATGAAGTGCTTACATTTTTATTAGAAATTTCATTATATTTTGAGGTATTTTCAAACAGACCCTTCATTATTCATGATACTTCAAGTTTAAGTTGTGAATAATTATTAAAACTTTTACCTATTATAAAAAAATTCCTTATTTACTGAAATCATATTGCACTCTTCTAATTACTGAGAGTTTTACAGCTCATATTTTAAGCTTTATTTCATGAGTTAGAGATGTTCTTAAAATGTGTAAGAGGAATCTATCTAACCGACAAGCACCATTCAAGCATTTAAGCACATATGCCTTTCTTCCTCAATCTGTAAAGAGAACCTCCTTCTCCTTGCATTAAAAAATAGATAAATTCATGGCTTATGCTACATATATTCCGACTCTATTGTTTTCACTTTAACCTATAAAATTTTCCTTATTTTTGTGTATGATGAACTATTGATCCACAGGAATATATGATGATGATCAAGCCGATGAAGTGGGAGCACCTATTAATATGGAAAAAAAGCCATCTTATTCAAAAGTCCATATAAGTTTTGGATCTGTTTGTTAATTACTAGTAGAAAAGATAAGGGAAATTGAATGCATGATGAACAAAGACTCTTTCATTCACTTTTGCTCTAAAATTAGGGACTAGTTCTCGAAAAACCATATATTACAAAGTCTACAGAAAGATATTTGGAAGCTTCTTAATATATATATATATACAACCAGTTTTTTTTCTTATTTGTGGATTACTCGTTTTTAAAAACCTTGCCCCGAAACTTCTAGTCCGGAGCTACGGTACCAGAAAACAGTAGGAATATCTTCAAGGCTATAAAAAACCAAAAGGTACACTTTATTTGTTATTTCAGTGATTGTTATTATATTTATACACTTAGCTCAGAAAATATTATGTAGAAAATCAAGAACATCAGGGGCCTAACCAAAAGGTCCTTCAATTTAATTGGGGATTGGTGTATACTATCTAAAATTTGGTATGACATTACTTAAAAATGAATTTATTTCATTAATATAGAGAAGTTGCTTATCCCATACTCATTTAATCTTACATTCAAACTTTCTTATCCCCATACTATGTAGTTTGACTGAAGTAAAAATATATAATACCACTTGGCGGGATTTCAAGTACACAAAAATTACTAGCTAGGGCGGCCAAATAGGAACTAATAGCAACTCCACCCAAGCAATTACTGCCTTAGTGAACAGTAGCCGCCCAAGCAATTACTGCCTTAGTATCTCCAACTCCTAAACTGAGTTGCCCATGTTATTGGTATTAAAATCTTATTATTTTTATATACTAATAAAAGATTTTTTTGCTTTTAATTTCAGATAGGATATTTAATCAATCTTGTCACGTCACGTGTCATTATCCAAAAGTACAATTTTTGTAGATATATTTTTAGTAGATTTTTAACCAATCTCATAGCACCTGAATTCTGTAAGAATTTGAAAATATTGAAATGTGGTGTAAGGTGGAAGAGCATGGTTAGGTATAAATCTTTTCTATATTTTTTAAATAATTTTTATCTAACCTAATTAATATGGACCATTGGATTACAAAAATACAGTAATCCAACATCCCAGATTTTGACACGTATGCCAACAGTAACAATTGAATTTTTTCTGAATTTTTATTTTTTAACCCGAAAAATCTGGACCGTTGATTAGAAAATATAACGGACCAGAAAGTGCCACATGTACTAACCATTAGATTCGAATTCAAATTTTTTTAACCGTTGAAAATTTAACGGCCTAGAAATATAACCATTTGAAATCCAACGGCTTAGGAAGAGCCATGTTGCCCCCTTCACGGATGGGTTGATTGTGCTTGCAGCGTGGGCCCAAGCCCTGTTTTCTTGTCGGGCCACTCGTCACTTCTCCCGCGTGTAATTCAAGCGCCAGGCGAAAAAAATAAATAAAAAGGTGGTTGACGCTAGATCCACTTAGTTAGTAGGTTGGGCTATTCTAGCGTGTGTGGTGAGTCAAACGGACAAGGATTGTCTGCCCTCCCACTTCCGGTGTCCTCCGTGCCCTCCTGTTTGTGTGGTCACGTTTAAGCCACATCAATATTTTATATTACTATTCATTTTTGTCTTATTATCTCTATAAAAAAAACAATATAAAATGATGACGTGGCTTAACCGTGACCACTCAAAACAGGAGGGCACGAGAGGGCACCGGAAGTGGGAGGGCAGACAATCCTTGTCCGAGTCAGACTCCCCTGGAGCCCAATTGATTAGGTAGGGCTAGAGTGGTTTGGGGAGCCTGGGGGATTGGGTAGCCTAATAGCTCAAGCAATTTTTCTTCGGGTGAAGTGGCTCTAAGTATATGCGCTTTTTATTTGATCCTTTTCGTGGGTGCAAAAGCAACTTTTGTATATTTGATAGTTAATACATATAGTTTGTAGGTAATTACATGCATTTGTGAAGTATACAAGGATGAAACTCTTGATTGTTTTCCTCTTAGGAACACAAAGTATACACGGATGACATCCAAATTTCC
This sequence comes from Malus fusca, assembly GCA_035220775.1. Taxonomy (NCBI): domain Eukaryota; kingdom Viridiplantae; phylum Streptophyta; class Magnoliopsida; order Rosales; family Rosaceae; genus Malus; species Malus fusca. Next base: position 11,358,854 of record CM069061.1, on the reverse strand, counting down.
AAATTAAGTATTATAAGGGAACAGTAGTGAGACAATGAGCAGGCAATGTAAGGCAGATATTCTTGGCGTAACAGATAAACGTGATTAATTAGTCGTGTGAGGCACGTAAAGTACTACTGTATATGTGATGCTGCTAGTGCTACTATTTCGTTTCTCATAAAGCACAAAGGAAGGTGCATGGTGTACCAAAATTAAAATATTCTTCTTCTTTGTGCCAATCTGTACTCAGACTAATTGAGAAAGATTTAGATAAAAAACATGGAATATTTGAAGAGTATAACGCCATGGTCCAATGGAGGTAATAATTAGTTTGCAGTAATCTCATCTTTAATTTAGGTACTTACTCCACATGCTATATAGTAAATACAATGGGTTGGCTCAACTCATATATCAGAAAATGAATAGGACTGAAAAATGTGGCTGCATACTTTTTCTTTAGAATCTGATTACGTTTATTGTTGGGGGTTTTGTTCTTTCCTAATTAAGGGCACCATTCAATCAAATTAGATTGAATAGTTTGCCAGAGTTGTAACACTAGTAAAATATGTCCATATTTTGCATTAATATTCTCACGTGGTTTGCTGCTTATAACCCCAAAGATCGATATTGGAGCATATATTTGGGTCCCGATTGATATGTGAAGCCAGAGACATTTAATCACATGGCTCATCTCATAACTCGACCACTCAACCGAGATAAAATTTGTTTAGTGGGAGTTCTAGCTCAAGTGGTAGAATATAAATGTATTCTCTTACATATGCTAGCTAAGTGCTTGGTTCCATCACTGAAGAAAAAGAACAGAAAATTTTCATTAGAGGATGACATATTCATTTTATATTTTGAGATTTACTATGTCAAAATTTTTAAGCAGCCACCAATATCTGCATCAATACTGATAACGGATTTATGTAAATTATCGAAATGGATAAGACCATAAGGTATTAGACCATAAAGCATTTTGGTTCCAGAATTTCTCAATCTAGTTGTTCAATGTTTACTTATATTTTCAGGAATAGGAATAGGAATCGCATGAGATAATTGATTATGCAGGAATAATACCTAAATTATTTAGGTATGACAAAAATCCCTGGTAATGAAATTTATTGTTTTTATTCCATGTGTGTTATAGTAAACGAGGGATATGTCAAGAATGTAAATGATACTCATATATTGTATTATCATTCATGGTAAATAAACATAAATTTCAAAAAAAAATTGACGCTTGGTTTTGCATTTTTTAAAATCATTAAAATACTTTCAAGATTATTATATCTCATGTCAAAATTGAAAATATCTGATTGGTTTCGGTTGAAGTAAAAAATTTCAGTTATACCTTACACCCCTGACCATGTGGATTGCTTGTCATTGTAAAAGTCATTAATCCTTTGTCATTTTGAAGGCATCAACAACCAGTGATGATGACCGATCCATAGATTGATGAAAAGGTGCCATAATCTGTACGCCAACATTACACATACATATAGTTTGAGTGGTCAAAGAAAGCTCCCTCAAAAGAAAAAAAATTAGGAATAAAACTATAGCATATGGGGCACATTTATCCGATCGAATTTATATTTGGTGATTGCCACTTGTTGGCCACGTTGTTTGGAGTTGGAGGAAAGTGTTGGGGGGTGGGAGGGTCCTAATAATCCAATTCAGTAGTTTAGTCAATTGAGTAATAATGTGGTATTCTTTACAATGAAGGTGATGAAGTATTGTGGGGGACTTGATACGCACTCCACTTTTTTTAACAGTTGAGATGTCACTGAGGGAGTGTGAGAAGCTTGTGACTTGGGAGCCACTCATAAGTGAGAGCAAAGCCTTTTCTCTTGCAACCAAGCACGTCCTTATAAAAAAAAATATCATAAAGTCTTGATGATATTTTGGTGGGTAGTGTACACCATGCTTGGACTTGGACATTGACAGACTAAGCAAACCATATGCACTAATTAGTGTTAAATTTCGTTTACTAATTTTTTTATGGTGGGTAAGATATGTGCAATTACTAACTACATATCTTATCCAAAAAGATAAACCGCACTTTTCTAAATGTCTTGCACATGAATTTCACTTTTGTAGAGGTCGATGTAGATGTAATGTAACCAACAGAAATGATAAATTATATTGTTTATGTTAGTTTGATATGTATTACTGTTACATTTTTTGAGAGCTTAATTAAACTTTTGGGATATAATTAGTGAGTGTTTAGTATGTACTAGAGTTTTACTTGCAAATAACTCCAACCTCCCTGATCTTTGACACATGGTGGATTATTTTCCTACAAATATGGGAATTTTATTTGCTTTGTGTGCATACATGTATCGAGCCGATATGTTATTTTATCAGACTGTTAATTTTACACTATACGTTAATACAAAAACTCACCTTTTTTATTTGTTCACCTTTTCTTTTACTTGACGAACCTTAATTATAGTCCAAACTTAAATCTAATTTGTCCAACAGTGCTAGAAGAATCCATCCCCAATAGTTATATATGGCGTAACTATATTTTAAAGATCAACAATAGTTGGGCAACGATTCTCGGTGCAGAAAGATTTATGTGGTCAGTTCACCGAGCACGTAATGCAAGAGGGGCCAATGCATGCAGCCATTAGTTTGGTGCTGTTGTTATTGGATGGTGGTTGTGTGGCGGTGGTGGAGGAAAGCAAAGCAAAGCAAAGCATGTATTATTGATCCTTCCAGTAAGACTGTACCAGAAGGGCATAATTCAATTCAAGCCGCAGAGACGATGTTAGTGGAGGTTTGCTTGCAGAAGATAATACAATGGATATAGAATTTATTCAGACTGACTCTGTATGCTTTCGGTTCTGAACTTTTACCTACTTTTGCAAGTTCCACACCAAACAAAAGTTACGTGGGCATGAGAAAAAGATAAAATCAGTAAAAAAAAAAAAAAAAAAAAAAAAGGATGACCTTTATTTTGCATCCTTCTGATCAGTTCATGTACTTTCTGTTTTAGGTGATTGGCAGGCGTAAGTAGGTAGTAATGTAGTAGCCAGTTTAGAAGTCAAAATTTCCAAATCATTATTCTCAACATCTATTTAAAATTGGATTTTAACTCCTCTTAACTTAATGGTTTAAAATTTCTTTTAAGATAGTTTCAGGATTCGATTTTTTACAACCGAAAAAAGTTCAAAAATGAAAGAAAGTGGAATGAGTTTTTTTTTTTTGCCAAAACTGAAAATCAAATCGAAATTACTATTTGGTTAGGTTCAATTTTTACAATTTATATTTCAGTTCGGTTTAAATTTTAGTTCAAATTTTTTTTTATTGCATTTGGTTTTGATTTTTTCAAAATGAAAACTAATGAAAAAGGCTTGAAAACGTTGAGTTTTAACGATAAGGACAAAATAAAGGGTAAAGTGAATAGTAACAAGATTGATTTTTTAGTGTAAAAATGTGGTTTTTCGTTAAAGTGAACAGTAACGAGAGCTTTTCGTTAAAGTTCCCTTTTTCAAATTAGTTTTCTTTTTAACTTGAAATTGGAGAGAAAATGAAGAATAAAAATCTAGGGAATTAGACTTTCAGCATATTTAGGCCTAAAGTTAGGTTTAGCTAGTCTTGGACTGAAATTAGGCTTAATAGTTAACTTGGAATTGGACTTAGAAAATGAATACTCAACATAAATAAATAAATAAGTATTAATTTAGTTCTCATTTGTTTGGATTGGTTTTTGGACCATCAAAATAGAAACCGAACCAATATTTTTCGGTTTTTTAGTGTCAGTTCGATTTTCAATCAATTTGGTTTTTTTCAATTTCGATTCGGTTTTCCGTCCCTGTTTTTCGGTTTTCGGTTTTCTGACCCCATCATTAGCTTCATTGCTATATAGCACTCAGTGTTACGCGTGTTTTAGCCATTAAGTGCTACATAAAAAATTCCAATTGTTTAGTTATTCTAAATAGCAGTTATTCGTCACTCAGTACTACGATCTAGTGGTATTCCTATTCGCTTAGAAGTGAGATGTCTTAGGTTCGAATCTCTTGGATGACGAATTCGATACCAAATTAGGCTGCCCATTGTGTGACTTAGCCGAACTCCCCCTCCCCTAGTGTAAAAATGTCGATGTATTAAAAAAAAGAAGTTGTTATTCATTTTTTGTACCATTAAGTGCTACATATCACTGGAAAAAAAAATCCAAAACAATGAGTAAAAGTTTTGATGCCTTGGTAGCCAAGTAAATACTCACAGTGTCTGGATGCAAAAGTTACAAACTAAACAAGGTTTTTTGGAGTTGGCTCACATTGCTAGGAAAATTGAAGTGTACGACTGGTAAAACAAAAATATTAGGTAGGAATTGCATTATTAATTTTTTAATTTCTAGAAAACGAAAAAAGAGAAGAAAAGCAATAGAGATACGTAATGCAAGCAACTACTAACAAATTGTTTTGATTACATCCCAACGTCACGAAACATGACTAGCTGTAGCATTACCATCTTTGACTACACACCAGCCACAACCCTAACAACAGCTCAACGGTGCCAAAAGCAATCTGCCGAATCAGATCTCCCTCCCTGTGGACTCTCTTTCTGGTTGAGTAATTAGTGGCACTAGTAATAGTGATGGCGTAATTTAGTACTACTCTACTCAAAGTCGTGGTGTCTGATGGAAGTTATAATTAATTGCATTCCCCCGCATAAGGTTCTCTCACTTTAGAAAATGAGATCATTCTCTCACTTACAAATCATGTATCTTTACCATAAAATTTTTATGACTAGATACTGTCCAATCTATTAATCTTTATTTGAAGATTATCTTTACAAACAAAAAATATCATTCGTATCAGATATCGTTTAATTAGTCATTCAAATGTATCAAACAAATAAACGGTTCATCCTTAATATGTTACTTAGTACCTATATTGTTGATTGTTTGATACTTGTAGATGACTAAACTATATTCGATTCGAATGATTTGTTGTGAGGATAACCTGCAAATAAATACTACCATGATTCAGGGGGCCTCTTCCTCTCATTATTCTAATTCTCCTCCACGGCTCTCTCATTATTAAGAGATTGAACAGTTTTGATCTTGACATTTTTATGGTGAAGATACGTTATTTGCAAGTGAGAGAATGAGCTCATTCTCCTAAAAGAGAATACAACATTATCCTTAACTATGCAACATAGAAAAGAAGATTATAATCATAATTATCATAAGATAAGGAGAATAAAATGACTTGAGGTTTCTCTCTAACCACAAGGACTTTGTTTGTGCCAAACTTATACCTTATATAAATTAGGCTCTTACATACATATACTGTATATGGTTACGAGAACCTCTATATAGTTTTATTTGAAGGACACTTTATGGTGAAGACACTTTATGAATATAATGCTTCCAAGAAACCTTAAAATGACCATCATTTACTCCTCATATAATTTTCAATTTGAGATATCTGTTGTGAATATATTAGAGGAAATTAAAAAAAAAAAATAGATAAAAGAAAGATCTGAAAAATAGATAGTCCTGTCAAAATACAATTAAAATAACTTACAAGATTGTTCCTCAAATAAGCTTATATATTTGAGAAAATTTTCAACTAAAGCTCACTAATACTTTATGTTTTAAATATATATATTTTGAGTACTACAGTGTTAAAATACAAATTGTATCTTCGTACCTGCCTCATTTCATGACTTGACCACTTTTAGCCCAACCATAAAACAAGCAAATCCTAATCACACTCCAACATGTTAGATGGTGGGAAAAGTAGCCTCAGTAATGAATTTGATCTTCTCCATATTCATCATCTTCTTGTGGATATTAGGCTTTTGTGTTATTCAATTGCAACTATTAGTAAACAACAATCACAAAAATTGTTGGACTAAATAAAACTTGACCTAAAGGACGGAGATCAATTGTGAAATTTAAACCCTATTATATTATTCCCTCGGGCCTAAGATAGGTCCGGAAATGGAGGCAGATTGTCTGCCCTCCTTTTACCATGTTTTTCTCATCCCTTCTTATTTGTGCGGTCATGGTTAAGCCACGTCAACATGTCTTATTATCTCTAAAAAAAAATCAATATAAAATGTTAACGTAACTTAACCGTAACCGCACAATGTAGGAGGGGATGAGAAGAACATGGTAATGGGAGGGCATACAATCTGCCTCGGTCCGGCAATTCCTATTGATGAGATGCTTATCAGATCTGGTACAAGAGAAATAGTTTGTTGGCTACACATACCAGAATGATGGCACGAATCCCACCAGCTACGTGTTGATTAAAAATATTAGCTTAGCCTACTAAGCCTAGTGTGTCTAGCTATTTGTGTAGGACCCCGAGTTAATGTAAAACAACTCGTGATTAAAGTTGACTAATCACTATCAACTAACAAGAAGGTTGGATAGAGTTCATGGTGTCAAGTGTACCCTTAAAAAGAAGGTTCACAAGACAACTATGACAAGTTAGCATAGTCTCAAACAATGTCAATATTGTCGGGCTTATAACTCTAGTAGCTAAGAGTATAACCTTCTATATTCGAAGTGTCGAGCTCAAATAATCATTCACTAATATAATTTTTCATAAAACACTTGTTAACAATAGGTTTTTCAAGCACTTAAAGATTAGCTACAATTTTTAATTTATCGAACTTCGTGTTGGGGAACTAACCTAGATCAATGGTTCACAGTCGTCCACGCGGTTTAAACAGATCAATTATTAATGTCAATGTGGACTCTCCATTACAAACTACCAGTAAATCTTTGACAAATTTAATCTACTTATAGGTCTAATTAATTCTGAGGTTAAAAGGCAATGGACTAGAATCAGATGAACAGACACGTTGTGACAAGAGAAAGCAAGTTGGTTGAGCAGCCCGGCTTCATGCTTGGAAGTTTGTTATGCCACTTGAGGTCCCTTGAACCAGAAAATTGAAGAAACAAAAGGCAAAACTAAGCCTTCTGCTCTTTTATAACTCTTCCTTTGTCCCAAATAGAAAGGCCAAAAACAAAACTGACCTCCCTCCCTTTCATTACCACCAAACCTAAAAAACAGAACCCGGCGTCTTACCTCCTAGGTTTTCATGACTGTTTGCACATACCGGTCAGGTAATCAGTCTCGAACTATGCCATTCACAATCCAAATCCGGTGAATTACGGTAACAACACTGTAGAGTTATGCTCAATCTTATCGAACGGTGTAACTCTAGTTCATTTATATGCATCCATGCACTCACAGCATGAAATCTTCCATGTGCCATTCTAATTTTATTGAATGCGCACAAAGCATTGTGCGCATTCGATAAAAGAATGCTATGAAAAGTGAAGAAAATTGTGCTCAATCAGGTATACTCGACTCAAGAATCGTGCTCAATCTTATGGGATGAAAGAATATTATAAATAGAATCTCGCTGCTTTCATAAGTCAATTGCGAGTTCTCCATTTATGTCGCAACCATAGCACCTCAAATTTTATTAAGATCAAAATACTCCACAAATGTTATGATGAATTTGTCCATAATTTAACATTACACCCTAAATAGTTTAAGTTCTATATGACAAACTCCAGAACGACAGCAGCCAATTCTACATGGCAGACTGATTGGAAGGGAAGTTCCGATTACACCGGTGTCAAACCTACCACACCTGCACACACAAGATCACAATAAAAAGTGAAGAAAATTGAGAATTTAATGAAATTATGGAAACAAATCTACGAGAAGTTACATGTATGCTGCAGTGTTGGAGAACATATTCAAGTTAAAACTCAATGATACAGTGATTATGGGATTCACAAAAGAAAGTTCAACCAATATCGGCTCTTGAAGCAGTATGTACCTGTAGAATTAAAGCAACTGTACTTTTTTATGTAAACACACAGCATGTCCAGAAAAACTCGGAAACCATTTTCTTAATTATCATCTGCTTAACCATCCTTCATAGTAATTAACTAGGATATGACTGAAATGCATGTGTCACGTCTGAGTGTGTGTCCAACTACAAGATGTCTAGGCCCAGATCTTTTGATGTGGGAATTGGTTCCACAGCCAGGAGAACAACAAATAGTACGCTTAATTTGGTCCATGAAAGCATTTTTCGCTTGGAAGTGACATTCACAGGACTACAAACTAAAGAGCACTAAGCGATGGAAAAATAATAAGACTAGGCTGCCGTTACTATGACCGGAACGAAATGCACAAGATATTCACTCTCAACCCAATCCCCTTTGCACTGTTTACTAACTATTCACTAGAACTACAATTTAATAGGAGAGAGAATGAGAGAGGATTCTCTGAATGGTTCTGAAAACCTCCTTTATGAGGCTAATGATGAGAGAAATTAATCCTAGAATAATTGTAATTGATGACCCATTAAATAAGCAGAACGGCTCCATGAATGCATCTATTGCGATCTAGCCATTTATCAACATATAAGTATCTCAGATGACTCCCATACACAGACTATTTGGCCCAAACCCATGTCTGAGTTCCCAACAAAATATGTCATATTTGAAGTCACCTTATCAATTGGATTATGTCCTTCAAGTATCATAGACTGCAACAGGCATCCACATGCTCGGCCATATAGGAATTTCCACCCATAGGTTGGGACAAAAAAGAATTCATCAACAGATACAAGATTTGCAATTCATCATTCCAATGTTTTTTAGTTAAATTAGTTGGCTGTGTTTTTATTGAAACAATTACAAAGTTTCGGATATAATTCAACAGAAAACATGGCCAGTGTATATTTTTATTTATTGATTTAAAATTATCCATATATACAAGATAACAGTAAAACAGTGATGCTAATAATATCAAGGTTTCTCAAGACCCTTATTAAACATGGAAAATGCTTAGTGGTTTTGAAAGAGTTACTAATTTTATGGTACATGCACACACAGAAAGATATGCATAAATATAATAGCTTATCCCTCAAATTTACCCAATAGAACGTTAATAAAAGGTATAATGTTTCCGGAGGCTCTATGCAATACAAACTTGTTGATCAGAAATTTCATATATTATAGTACCTTAACACAAGTTAGTCATGGGCATTTTCTTTTAGTTTATCACTCATCGTAAAAGCATACATTAGAGGAAAACCTGTCCTGCTACATCTAATGAAATAATTATGCACAAAGGCCCATGTCTAATGAAATAATTACCCTATTTCCTGAGAATATTATTCCTCATCATCAATTTATCAGATTCTTCCAACTCACAACTAGAAAAAGGAACAACATACAATCTTCTTTCAAACAGTAAAACAGAAAAGGGATTAACAAGAACAGAGAAATAAATTGTAAGTCAAATTTTCTTGCTTACCACATGCCAATCTTCCACCTGCATTGCCAGTGCTTAGACTGAGTTCGTGTCCACCTACAAATGCAAACCAAATGTGATTGAGGAAAGTAATACAAAGAGGGAGGAAGAAACATCAAAGGTAGTAACTTGCTTCTCTACATCCCCCAACAAAAGAAAATGGAGGGGAACGAAAAATTTTTCTTGTCATTACCCACCCAAATGGTTTGTTCAAAAGGATAAAAAGAGTTAATTTCCAGTGCCAACCATACACTACCATTGCATGTAAAATTTCTCCACTTATGCTTTAAATGCAGTAACAAGTTTCTTCAACAAGTCGATTATAAACTTACTTACCCTTTCCAAGATCATCCTCAAGCTCATGAACGACAAGTGCTCTTCCAATTATAGCATTAGGACCAGTTAATGGTATCTACACATTTTAGCCAAAATCAAAATCTTAGTAATCAAATACTACTAAGGTGAATACGGAACCAAAAAACATAAAAATGTCAGACACCAAACCAAAACTTGTAAGAAGATAAAGATAAACATGCCCTGAAGGTACACACATTCTTATAGGAAAGTATTACCCAAGCTCAATGATTACCTGGTTATCCACGATTGTTGCCTCTGCCACCCCTGCATCCCCACAATAAATCACTTAGTACATTAACTGGATTGTGATATTGAAAAAAAAAAAGTTTGAAAAGGGAATTAAAATATGAAATTACCATCGGCATTGGCAATTATGTTTCCCAGGTCACCCGCATGACGGATTTCATCCTCAGGAGCACCATGTGTCAACTGTTTAGGATTGAAATGTGCTCCTAGTAAGGGGAAAAGAAATTCATTAGAATGGCATCAAAATAGAATCACAAATATAACATAATAATTTAACACTAACATTTTAAGCTTAAGTTGATCCTACCTGTGGATATGCATCCATTTGTCGTATCACCATACTCATGCTACACAAGAAAGAGAAACACTTAGAAACAAGTTTACAAATCCACAGATGCCAAAAGCTAATTCAAAAACACTTACTAAGTGGAACCCATGAGGCCCGGGAGTAAGTCCAGTAATACGGACATTCACGGTTGTAGGACCTAAGAACAGTAAAACACAATCAGTCGTACGCAGTCATTGCTCCATCAAATGTCACTGAAATTATGAGTGCAGCTAACACAAGTTTCTGAGTACGGAATGCAGACCACTCACACACAATTAAAGGAACAATTGAAACAGCAATCAACTAAATCAAATATAATCCGAGTCTGGGAAGATTTGAGTACCCACATATACAAATTATCAACATATAGAAGTTCAAACTAGATAACAAGAAAATCTACAGATTAAACTATTGCTTTAAGTCCAAACAACCTATTCACTACCCAATATGCAGAATCCAAATTCAGTTCTAAACCGCGAAAAATTCAAACCGACACACAATCTTTTCAACACTTCCATTCTCTTAGACATAAAACAATATGAGATTAAACCTAGCAGAGTTGACCATTTAAGAATATAAACCAATATTCAGGAATAGTATCGAAAACCCATATCAGAGTAAGGAAACATATCTCGATAGCGCAATCACAAATTGAAGGGGCAGAGTTATATGAAGATACCATCGTCTTCTTGGCTCAAGGTAACGACTCCTTCAACACTGGAAGTGCCCTTGAGGACAGCGACGGCTTTCTTGGTGGCGGCGACGACGGTGAGGGGCTTAGGGGCGGCGGCGGCGAAAGACATGGATTGGGATTTGAGTGGGAGCTTGAGGGAGACGCCATGGAAGGAGGAACGAGGAATTGAGCGAGGGTTAGGGTTTTTAAGCTGGGAGAAGAGAGTGGGGGATGAAGGCATCAGAGTCTGAGCTGCCATGACCGCCGAAGCTGTTTGCATTGTTTGCTTTGGGTTGGGTGGTGGCTGGGGGCGGTTGAGATATGATAAAATGAGAGTGACGAGCTGCCACTCGGTCGCGTTGGTTGTTTTATTTGGGACTTTGTTCCCTTCTTTTCGACAGTTTTCGGAAGATTCTGGGTTTAACCGCTCTATTTTGTGCTGTAAAAAGTGGTTTCCTTTCTATTGATACCATTTCGGACTCTAATTTTTATTCTTAATGTTTTTACTTTTAATTTTGGGATAGCGAAAATCGAATTCAGAGCTTCAGACGGTGAAAATTCTTTACCAATTGAGAAGTGGGTTTAATTTCGGCCCAACTGTTTTTGGGCTTTTTGTGTTTTTGTTTTGTTTTAGGCCCATTTTTGTATGTTTATATGTTATCTTCGGCCTTTGGTTTGCTTGTATGTATTAGTATTACCAAACAAGTAAAAAAAAAAAAAAAACTAGTGTGATTCTCACTCTTTTATAACTTTATAGGTTCCTCCTTTTACTCTGTCTCCGTTGTCAATGGAAGTCCAAATAATCCAAACCAAATAACCGGAATCCTGGAGCTTCCAATTTGCATCCATGGGCACCCCCAACCCAAACCTAAACCCATCATCCATGCGGGTCCTAGTCCGCCCACCTCCTACACCCGCCGCCAAACCCACTTCCAATTCACCCTCCCAATCCCTTCCGCTCCCCTCCTCCGCAGACCCTCCCTCTTCCGACGGTGTTGTCGTCGTGGGCTTCATCGGCCGGAGCCCCGACGACTCTGCCCAACTCATCAACCGGATCCTCGACTCCAACGTGTTCGGGTCGGGCAATCTCGACAAAAGCCTCTTTCTTGAGAAAGAGGAGCTCAGGGACTGGTTTAGGTGGCGAAGAATCAGTTACTTCCATGAACAGAAAAAGGGCATTCTGTTTTTGCAGTTCTGCTCTACCCGGTGCCCCGCCGTGGCTGATGGGTTCTCGGATTCCGGGTCGGGTTTTGACTCTCCAGTGGAAGAGCATGACTTTGGGGACCTTCAGGCGCTGCTCTTCATGTTCTCTGTAAGTTGTTGCTTTTTTGGTTCTCTCTCTTTTTCTTAGAGGAAGCATTTTCAATTCAGATATTGGGATTGTGATATGTTATGGTGCAGTGCAGAAATTAACAGAAATGGATTCTATAATTGTGTATAAACATCGGAGTATTGTGAAAATAATGTGTGAAAATTTCGCAGAGAATGAGTTTCGTGGGCATTGTTTTGTATCTAGTTACTAGTACAAGAACTAACCTGTACTCAGTACATGACCAGTTTTTGTATTGGAGCAGTTAGAATTTTGAAAAGGAAGTTTTGGGTTTTTAATGTTTAGGAGATACGAATGTCGGTGAATGGTTGATTTAACTGTGATTAACCCAATGAGTAATGCAGGTTTGCCATGTAATAGTATATATTCTGGAGGGGTCACAGTTTGATTCGCAACTCCTGCAAAAGTTTCGAGTGTTACAAGCTGCCAAGCATGCTTTGGCTCCGTTTGTGAGATCCAGAACTGTGCAGCCAACATCATCCAGGCCACCTTCATCGTCATCCTCACGGCCTACCACATCCGCTACCACCACTAGCAATTCATCTCAAGGTAGAAGTGGTGGCATCTTGACTCGCAATGCTTCTTCCATTTCACTTATGTCAGGTTTAGGTTCCTACACTTCTTTGTTCCCAGGACAGTGTACCCCAGTCACACTGTTTGTTTTTATTGATGATTTCTCTGATGTGCCAAATCCCAGTTCTAATCTGGAGGAGTCGGCAGATACATCCTCACTTAATCAATCGTCTAGTGTGAGCAGTTTAGCAAGGCCAAGCTTGCCTGTTAAGGGCTCAGGTTCAGTGGTTGTGCTGGCCCGCCCTGTGAGTAAATCTGAGGGCAGTTTTCGGAAGAAACTGCATTCATCCCTTGAAGCACAGATTCGTTTCTTAATTAAGAAGTGTAGAACACTCTCAGGTTCTGAAAGTAGTCATGTGGGGTCAAGAAGCGGGGGTTCTTCAAATTCAGCACCTTTATTCTCCCTTGATGCATCAAGGGCTGTCCTATTGTTAGATAGGTCTACGAATCAGAGAGGTGAATCTCTTGAATTTGCCACAGGACTTGTGGAAGATGTTTTGAATGGGAAGGCAACCTCAGATTCTCTTCTGCTTGAAAGTCATGGTCAGAATGCAAGCAAAGAGGATATCGTATCAGTCAAGGATTTTATTTACAGACAATCTGATATTCTAAGAGGCAGGGGGGGACCGGTAAATAATTCCAGTAGTGGTTCAACTGCTGGTGTAGGTATGGTTGCTGTTGCTGCAGCTGTTGCCGCTGCATCAGCTGCATCTTCATCTGCTGCATCTTCATCCGCTGCATCTGGAAAGACGATGTCTACTCCTGAACTTCCAAATTTCCAAATTTGGTTATCTTCCAGTCAACAAATTCTTGATGGAGTTCTTTCTGCAAAAGGTGGGTGCTTATATGAAACTGAAATTAGCAAACGAAAACTTCGCCTAAGAAACACTGTTCCACAGCAGGCTGAAGGAGTTTCTTCAAAAGGTACAGATCCTCTAGATTTAGCAGTATCTTGCCTGGAGAATGGTAAAAGGCTAAACACAAAATTTTCAGTTTTGTGGTGTGAAAGGACTCTTCCAGCTGCTAAAGAGGTTTATCTCAAAGACTTGCCTGCTTGTTACCCAACTTCACAGCATGAAGCCCATCTAGAGAAGGCTTTGCAAGCTTTCCATTCAATGGTGAAAGGACATGCAGTGCAACAGTTTGCAAAAAAGTTGGAGGATGAATGCACATCCATCTGGAAATCTGGAAGACAACTGTGTGATGCCGTTAGTTTGACTGGAAAACCATGTATGCACCAGAGACATGATGTTGAAGCTAGTGAATCACTTTCAGGAGTTCTTGTGAAGCAACATTCCAGTGGATATGTTTTCCTTCACGCATGTTCTTGTGGCCGTTCACGGAAGCTAAGATCTGATCCTTTTGACTTCAAGTCAGCAAACATTACTTTCAATCGCTTCCCAGATTGTGACAAGCACCTTCCCACACTTCAACTGCCTCAAGTAAGCAATACAAGCCCTATTCAACCTTCCTCATGGAATTTGGTCCGCATTGGTGCTGCAAAGTACTATGAACCTTCCAAAGGCTTGCTTCAAAGCGGGTTTTCTTCCACTCAGAAGTTTCTTTTGAAATGGATAATACATTTGGGAAAGCAGAAAAGCCCGAATCAGTTACCTACCAGTGCAGTGCAACAAGGTTCAGTAGTTAGGTCAGAATCCAACCTCAAGTTTGAATCTAAAGCTGGTGTGCAGTTGTACACAGGGGAGTTAAAATCTGGAGTAGCAAGTCATAGAAAGCCTGCAGAGGACTTAGTGTCTGATGATAATAAAATCAGTTTTGGGAAAGGTCTTCCCAATTTTACCATGCGTAAAGCTTTTTCTGAGGTTGTCGCTGGAACAGCTACTGTAGATTCAGGATTTCCTCCTATCCAGCCGAGGAAAAAGTCTTCATTGGGTTTAGATAAGATTATCAAGAAAACTAGGACAATGGATCAGCGTGTAGAACGGACTAGTGATAATGGAACTCGGAAATCTGAAGATGTTTTATCTGTTCAGGAAAACTTTAGTGAGACCAACAGCACAAATGGTGACCCCTATCTACAGATAGGTAGTAATGTAGTTCCTGTTAACCTGAATAGCGGTGAAAAGTTCAAAATGAACCCTTCTTTAAAACAGGTAGTAGTGTATGTTGGATTTGAGCATGAGTGCCCCCATGGCCACCGTTTTCTATTAAATCCAGAGCATCTTCATGAGCTTGGGTCCTCATATCAATTGCCTGAAGAATCTCAGGAAAACTTAGACCATAGCCTGCCGGATAATTCGAAAATGAGTAGGAATGGTTTCCATGGTAAAGTTCACCGCAATTCAAATAGGATTGCTACTGCTACCGGTACAAATAAGGAGAGACATGTAACTAAGTCAAAAGAGATCGTAACTATTGGTAATCTGCATATAGATGGGCTAATGCTGTCAGGACCAGGGAAGGAGCAGAATCACACATCTTTTAGTGCATCTCCAGTCCAGAATTTGTCCAAACGTCTTGAAGGGAGCTTTCAGTCTATTAGCCTTGATGATGGTGGATGTGCTTTCTCTATGTTGAATAGAAATTTACCAATCTATATGAACTGCCCACACTGCAAGCTCTCTAGGGATAAGCAAAATTCACTGAAGACGAAGTTTGCTGCCACAATATCACAGCTTCAAAGGGTTTTTGTGGTATGGAATGTTTCTTATAATCCATTTTTCTCATTACATTCTACAGATAGTTAATAAGTAGGTTGTTTTAGTCATTAAGCTTATTGCTTTGGATTGGCTATCTACAAGGTTTTTCCTATTATATGCGTTTAAAATATGCAGTACCATTTTTAATATCCAGAGTATGCTGTACATAACTTAACTAAAGGAGGTTTGGTTTCATGCTAATGTTTTTCTCCCTTACCGATGCTCACTAAAGATTCTGCTTGTAGGTCACACCTCCCTTTCCAGTGATATTAGCTACTTGCCCGGTTATACAATTTGAGGTATTTCTATCTCCCTCCTCAAGTATAGTATGCATGGCCTTAATGATATTGCCTACCTTAATTTATTGGTATATTTTATTTTATAACTCGACACCTGAAGAGTTAGAATTGACACCCGAATAGTTAGAATTCTCTAAGCTTAATAAATCAGTTTGCTAGTATCTCTCGGTTCAGTTTCTGTTTCAGAATCACAAATCCTTCATGTTGTTTATTATTGTTGTTCAGTGTGCATGTAACACGCACCTGTTCATTGTTGCTGTTTTTATTCTTACAAAATGTATTGCTAGTTATACACAATTTTTCCCCTTTTTTCTTTATTAGATATTTCTTACAAACTTAAATCTTTGTTCTCATGTTGTTGCAATCATTTTACTTGCAGGCATCATCTCTACCTCCCTCAATCCCAGAACGTGAGCAGAAGTTGCAGTTCAACCTCGGATCCCAAGTGGTTTTACCTCCAGAGAGTTTCGTTACCCTTAGACTCCCATTTGTGTATGGTGTACAGCTGGAAGATGGAAGTTTACATTCTCTTGGTTGTTTCGAACATCAACCTGAAGTAACTGCTTGGATTACAAAAGGGACAACATTGCAGGTCATGTCCAAGAGGAACTGTGTTGGTCAAGATGGAGTTCTAACATAGTCAGAATTGTGTATCGTAGGATTTAGCTTTGTCCTTGCAGAGTTTGCAAAGGTAGATTTAATTGGCTCCATTACGGTCAGGTCAGTACCTGCCATTTCTAAATTTTTTTTATAATCATTTGTTTTATTTTTTGTTTTATGGATTAAACTTATCCGTGTTTAATGCAGATTCGGGATTAGCCAAGTTGGCTAGAGCATTTTAGTAAGCATAAACATTAGGCTGAATGTTTTGCATTGGTGGCCAGGATAGTTAAGTTGTTGTCAATCTGATAGATGAGAAGAGCGTTCGGTTGGATAGGGCTGGATGACTATACGGAATTTCATCTTTGATCCCAAACAGTTGGGATCTGTTAATCTTCTGAAGTTATAATTTGAACCTGATGATTGAAGATATGCAAGCAGGCTAAAATTTTCGTCGATATACATGATGTTGCATATGGTGATTGATAAATTTCAACCTCAAAACTCACATGAGCATTCTCATTTGCAGCCAGGTATTGTTTTTGGTGACGTCATTTCAGTAAAACATACTAATAGTTCTTTAATCTTTTCTGGTCTGCCTGTTTTCCAGGAACAGTTTGATTCTTGAACCTCAAGGTGGCTGGTGCTTGAGCGAAGCTTTTCAGAGCCGTGGTATGCTCTCTGGTCTTTATTTTATCCTCTCTTACACTGGAATGGCGGTTGCTTCTATTTAAAACTTCAAATCAAATGCTACTTCTCATGATCTGGATTCCATCATGATCCAAAAATGTTATTCCATTTTATCATGTTAATTTTTTTTCTAAAAGAAACATGATAGTAATGTAGCTAGAAGATGTTTAATCTTATATTGTATTGTCCTGTCGCATTAAAGTTGACTTGACTCATTCGTTCTATGTTTTGGGATACCGTGTTCCAGTTCTGTTCTGTGAACTACAAAAATTCACGTTTGTCACTTTGCACATATCAAAAATGCAAATCTAGACCTATGGTTTTTTGAATTTTGAGAATCGTATAAATAAGTTTCGTATGACCCAAACAAGTTATTAAAACAACCAACAGGGGCTCAGTGGGAGTGGCTGAGGCACATCGGTTTGTCCTCTGTGGTCTTATTTTTAAACCTCAAGGTACCTCATTAGCGATTGCCAGTGTTTCCTTCCCCCAAGATTGTAAGGTTCAGCGGAGGGCCCCAGTTTATAATCCGTGTCAGAACTACAGTGCCCTTGTCATCAAACAGATGCCACTTTGAGAACTGGGTTCACGGTTCAACTTAAATTTCATACTAGATGATCTAAGAGGAAGATATGAGAAACTAAGAAGCAGTAGCATCCCTTCTCCTTTCTATTCAGTTTTCATCCTTTCTTCAGTTGTAAAGGCTATCAAAGCTGATTTGAATTGTATGTAGGAGTGAACTAGGGTTTCAAAATCAGTCTTCCATAGTTCCATTGATCATTTTTTTTTACAGCGGGAACCCAATATATAGAGATTTAGACCTGAAGTTTACAAAGATATAGACTATAGAGGACGCTAGTCGGGCGGCGGGTTAGGGCCTAGCGCCTAGGCGGCTAGGCGGGGTCTAGGCGGACTAGGCGGATTTAAGTAAATCCACTATATTTCGTGTAAATAAATGTCTGTTTATACTTAAAATATATATAATTTCATCATAAACTACAAAATAGAATGACATATGTATTATAAAGTATTGGAACATAATGAAAACATGGGGAACAAGCATATAGTGTGTGCCCATTTAAGTATTCAACAAGTCTCTTACAATTTATTGAAAAAAATTAAATGCAAATTGAAAGTTATTTATTTTCTATCAAAGTGAGTCGCAACCTAGGCAGGTGCCTAGGTGGGTCTGGGCGGGCTAGGCGGTCTAGGCGGGTGCCTCAACTAGTCTAGGCGCCCTTTATTAATTTTCAAACGCCTATGCATTAATCGGGACGGTGACCAGCCGCCTAGCGCCTAGGCGGGGATTTTTAGAACAGTGTCTGAGAATTATAATTACAACTTATAGCTTGTTTCTGTTTAATTGCAAATATATGTAGCTCCTGTGTTATATAACATATCGATAACTTATGGTCATACTTGTGTGACAGTGCACTCTTTATTTATGCTTGCTTAAGAAGCTATGCATGCCGCTGGATGCCCTGGATTTCGGCTGGCCCGTAATCCTTGTTACAGTATGGTTGTCATGCCAAAATATACGGGCAAATTGTGGAGGTGTTGCGACGCTTCCATATCTTGGAAGGAGCTTTTGCACAGTTGCAGTAGATGGTCACCATGATGGATGTGGTTGCAATGTCAATTCGGGCAATCTTACTTCTTTCACTATACTAATAGTTAGCCAATCATTTAAAGCATGTTTGGGATTGCTTTCAGAAGGGCTCACTCACGAGCGTAGGGGATTCAGGGATCGCGAGTGATCCTCCTCTTCCTCCCTGTTTGACATGTTCACCACTCAATGTACCAGTCCATTCGCGCTTCAATGCGACGCCTTCAAAAAGACTGAATGTAGAAATTCCGAGTGCTAATTGCACTAATTCCCCAACTTTTATTAGTGTTGTCGAGGGTGATGCAAAACTTATTGATTTTATCGTGGGTTGATGTATTGTTGGTGTAATTTATTTTGCACCGTCCTCTGATGCAAAACTTCGCAGAGGATTCTTTGGCTTCTGTTTGGCACTCTCTGGAATCTTTCCAAATTTGGAATCACGGCTTCGTTTTGATCGACTTTTTTTATATCTAAATCTAAACTATATATTAATAATATTAATAGAATTTTTTTTGTTAACCAAAAGAGGGTGCAAAGATTATTTAGTATTCTATCACAACAAAAAAGTTAAGAGGCAATGACGTAATTTTACAAAATAAAATTATGCTGTTTTTTGTTTAAACCTTACTTACAAGTGGTTTTAACACTTCTAATTTAAAAAAATTAAAAATTAAACCTCTCTCACTCTTTCCCCATTCCTCTCTTCCTCTCTCCTTTAATTTTAAAAACAAAAATAAAAAAATTCACACTCTATTGTTCATAGACAAGAATCGTTCTCGAAGTTTCATTTATAGATCTGTTTGGGCCCAAAATATTGGTGTGGGCCGAGTTAGGAGTTATTCTCGGCCCGACAGTATGTTCTAGAATCATCGCGAATTTTAGTTATTATGGGCCGCTTGGTTAAGTTCGACCAAGTCCTAGTATGAGGCGGATTGATAGGGTAAGTCGAATCTAGTATAACAAGAAGTCTGAATAGGATGAGGATGCTGAGATTTGAGAGGTGAATGTGGTCGGATAAAGCGGTTGGTTCAAAGCCCTAATGGAGCCAGGATTGGTCGAGACTTGGTTGGATTAGGTTAAGGAATCCTAATCTGAGTATAGTTCTGGTTCGGCCATGATAAAATTGACTGCTATAAATAAGAAGGGGTTGCATCATTCTAAGCCTTTCCAACTCAACACACAAACTGCCCTGCGCAAACTCTCGCTCTATGCGAAACCTATCAACAACCTTGAGATTTTTATTATCTTTTTCGCCGACACATCTTCAGTTTGGATAAACAGCACTGTGAAGGCAACCGGCGAACACCTTTAGTTTGGATAAACAACACTGTTGCCGTAGAATCAGCCGACCACGTAGTTAGCTCATTAGTTACTCGGCCTGCGCGCCACGTAAGCTTGGTAGTTTTTAGGGTCAACATTTTGGCACGCCTGGTGGGATGAGTGCTAAACCCTCGAAGTTCATGAGCATTGAGACATGATCAGTAAAAAAGAAAGCAATCATGGGAAAGTCAACGACCGACCTACCAGTTCAGAGCCCTGGACAAAATTTGTCATATGCACAAAATCCTCTTGTTACTGTGACACCTGAGGCTGCAAGTGTAACACATCGAGAAAAGGAAGTTTGTCTCGGTACCCAGCCTCGCAACATAGAAATTCCCAACAAAACCGCAGGTGGTTTCATTGAAGGGATATTGGAGGATTGTGATGAAGATGGTGGTGAAGGCTCTGATCCCCCAAATAGGTTGTTTATTCGAAGACGACTTGACGAGCAATCTCGGCAGGTTGAACAGACAGTTAGCCAAAAAATGAATAGTTTGCTCGAGGTGATACAAAATAATAGTGATACACACACCAAATTGGTCGAATTATTGGTTAGTAGAGCCTTCGAAGGGGGGCCTACTGATCAGTCCTGACAACTTCCACCCAAAAGTAATCCGCTACAAGCTGAAACAGGATCTACTCGGCTTAAAACGATTGACTTGGAAAAAAGAGGATGATCAAGCAGTAGATTAGACGGATCTGACCAGAGAGTCGAAGCAACATCAGTCGATATGATCGAGATCCAAAGGATGATCGACTCGGCCTTGAAGAAATGGGCCGAAGTTCCCGAAATTCATCCATCCATACCCAGCTTACGTAGAGAAGTTTGAATATCCTAAAGGCTTTAAGATCCCAGATTTCAGCCTTTTTGCTGGAGAATCATCATTGTCCTCGTTAGAACATGTGGCTCGGTTCATTGCGCAATACGGAGATGTTAATAGCGACTTCCATAAACTTCGACTATTCAACTTCTCGCTAATAGGTTCAACATTTGCTTGGTACATCAACCTCCCGCCTAATTTTATCCAAAGTTGGGAGGAACTGGTCGAAAAGTTCCATGAACAATTATACCGGTCGGGGATGGAAATGTCAGTTTCATCACTGGCTAGGATAGCTCAAGCATCTGACGAATTACCAATGAAATACTTAACAAGGTTTAAGTCGGCCATAAATTGGTGTTGAGTACCTCTCTCTGAAGTTGAATTCATTAGAATCGCTCTGAACGACCTGGATGTGGAATATAAAAAGAGGTTATTAGGGGCAAACTTCCGAGATATGTACGAACTGGCCCAGCACGTCGAGCAATATGATTATTTGCTCCGAGAAGAAAAGAGCTTGAAGTCCCTATATAGGGGAACGATTTACAAGAATCCCACGGTTAACTACGCATCGGTCGAAGGTGAGGATTCCCAATACGTCAGTGTGGAAGCCGCCGAGATAGTGATATATAAATCGTACGTTTGCAAGGCATTGGCTCAAATTAATTCCAAGGATGCCAAAATCCGCTCAGCCTTTGAAGAGACAGCTAAAACATCGAAAGTTTACACTTTTGATATCACCAGTTGTTGCTGGCAAAGATCTTCAAACTTCGACTAAGACACAACATTCCTAAGGCCGAAGAGTTGAAAGGAAAAACGTATTGCAAGTACCATAACTTGAATAAGCATACCACAAACAACTGCGTTGTGTTCCATGATGCTATTCAAAGCTGGATTGATAAAGGCAAGCTAAAATTTCCTGAAAAACAGATGACTGTCGACGTCGATCCCTTCCCCTCGGCGACAGTTGGCATGGTAGATGTTCATTTGCCCACGAGCAAAGGGAAAGGGAATGCCAAGTTCGTTCCAATACAACATGTCCCAAAGCAGAACTCTCGGCCGTGACTCAAGATTGATCTATTTTCCAATGAACCACCCACAGAGTTTTCGACCGGCCATAGTCGAATCTATGTCAGACTCCAGTGCAGAAGAAACTGATGGACTGATGGTTTGTGCAGCAGTTGTAAGGCACGCGTCGTCCTAACCGAACCAAGGAGAGACCACCTCAGGCTCCAACACCATGGTAACTATCCAAGGCCGCGACAACACTTCCAAAGGAGCTCGGTGGAGGCCAGGACCAGAAAGTGTTCGATAGGCTCGACCCTCAAATACGAACGGATGACCCCACCTCAGCCAGACAGTGTCTGGATTTCGACGCACAGTTTTATAATGAAGATTATTACTCGCATAACTCCAGTAGCTCAAGTTCATCTGCGAATCAAAAAACCTTCAAGCCACCCGAGCCACGCAACCAACGTTGGTATAGTTACAATTCTCCCACTGGCATGTATACTGCATTATCCAAATCTCAGAAACGTCGATTCCAGCAGATAGACTGTATGGCTCGACGACAAGCAGCACAGGCTACTTCGGCTACCAAATGGCAGCGGAAAGAAGCAGCATGAAATGGAGATGACCGACAAACCCCGACAGTCATGGCCGAATTACTTCAAGGGAAAAAGGTAATTGATCACGACTTTGAAACCACAATTGAAGAGTCCGAGAAGTGCATCAAACTCCTCATTCGGCCCGGGGAGATGAAAGCTCGTTTCGAGCATTTCAGAAAATAAGCCGAAAGCAAACTTCCCATATTACCCTTCCAAAAGCCGTTAATAAAAGTTTGACGGAATCTACACCCTCCATTCCTCTGCGAATCCTTGGAGTACATGCGAGAATTTCACAAGAAACATTCTGCCAATGGCTTGTACGGCCTACCCAAGGTGTGTCAAGAAGCTTTCGACCTGGCACTAACTTGCCTTAATGCTGAACATATTATCCAGAAAACCACTGATCCAACAATAAAGGCCAGGTTCCAGCATATATGTGAAGCTAGGGTCATCGGCTTCTAGGTCGACCCATACACAGACATAGACATCGCTGAGCTCCATTTTTCTCTTTAGGACCTTCAGTATTTATGACGTCATTTCAGAGTCTTCTCGGCCGTATCTTACTTCGGCCTTACAACCGATGAGAAAGATCGTGTGGCGTGTTTGGATGCCTACCTAAACACAAGGGACACCCGAATCGCCTATGAAGAACGAGTCTGTAAAGCACTGCAGGGACAAAATCAAACCCTAGCAACGACTAAGCTCGAGGACGACAACCAGAATGAAACAGGTTCAGTTTATATACCACAAGAGCAAGTATCCGATGAGGAAAAAGATGATCAGGTCGAGAATGCTCCAAAGCATGATACTGCACTCGATAACCTGGAGGATGACGACTAAGACCCGATGGGCCCTTCAGCCCTCGAAAATATGGAAATCAACATGGTCCATGTGCTACATGCTGAATTTCAACCAACCACACACCAACCGAATTTCTTGGATGGGGATGTGGTTACTAATGAAGCAACACAAGTTGATTTCATCGTCACCGAAGAAGATGAGGAAGCGAGTAAAGATGACAAACTTAAAATAGCTATGGTCGTACTGTTTCCCCACTTGTCTTTGGTTAATCTTCAACATTTGAAACCGTTGTATGTCACGACTCACATTGAAGGTTATCAAATCTCCAAAATTTTCGTCGATTGTGGAGCGACGATCAATATTATGCCTGTATCCGTTATGAAGGCATTATGACGATCTAACGATGAACTCATTCCATCAGGAATAACCATGAGCAGTTTCGTCGGCAACAAGTCCCAGACCAAAAGATTGCTTCATTTGGAGGTAAGCATTGGAGGTCGCAATCATATGACTGCATTCTTTACCATCAACTCCAAGACTGAGTATAATGCCTTGCTTGGTCGGGATTTAATCCATCAAACAAATTGCATTCCCTCTTCATTATATCAGGTTCTCATCTTTTGGGACTGCAAATCAGTTGTGGTTCATTCGGCCGACAGTCAGCCGTTTGAAGCCAATATGATTCAGGCACGATATTACGATGATCATGTCAGCTATATTACCTTACAGGGTTTGAACGAGGAAGGACGACCGACTCGAATTTCAGTAGAAAAAGCAATTGAGGTAGGCGCCGAGACTGTCCATCAGGATTCGGCAAGAGTTGGGTTGGCCGATTTAGTCGCAGACATTGATGCCTGAAAATAGGCAGGACAAACGCCGGGCCACGATTGCATCTACCATGGAATAACTGCTGGCCCATTGGTATGTTATTTCCAAGCAACCAAATCCAGGCATAAATTTAGTCGAATTTTTGGCCAAATGAGACAACGGCCCTGTACTTTCACTATACAAAGTTCAGGCTGCACCAGCCGAGCTCGAGGATAGTCAACCTCAAGTCAAAGATCCTTTAGAGGAAATAAATGTTGGAACGGCCGAAGACCCACGACCTTTGTTCATTAGTGTGTTGTTACCCCAACATGTAAAAACCAAGCTTTGTGATTTGCTCAAAGAATTTAAGGATTGTTTTGCTTAGAGTTACCATGAGTTGCCTAGTTTAGATCGAACACTAGTTGAACATGAATTACGCATCAAACCTGGGTGTAAACCATTCCGCCGACCACCTCGACGATTCTCAACCGAAGTACAACTCGACATAAAAGATGAACTCATTCAACTTTTAAAAGCTAGGTTTATTCGGACAGCTCGATACGTCGAATGGTTGGCAAACATTGTCCCAGTTTTAAAGAAAAGTGATTCCTTGCGTATCTGTATTGATTTTCAAAATTTGAACTTGGCAACTCCTAAAGACGAATATCCAATGCCAATTTTAGATTTGTTAATTGACGCAGCAGTAAACCACGAGATTTTATCTTTTATGGATGGACATGCTGGTGTCCATAAGACCGCTTTTCATTGCCCGGGGGCACTCGACACATACGAATGGGTTGTCATGCCATTCGGCCTCAAGAACACCGGTGCCACATACCAACAAGCCATGAATACTATTTTCCATGATTTGATTGGTACCATCGTCGAAGTCTACATCGACGATGTTGTAATCAAATCAGAATATTGGCAGACACATTTGGATGATCTCCGTCAGGCTTTCCTGCGTATGCGCCTGCACAACCTTAAGATGAATCTCGCCAAATGTGCTTTCGGCATATCAGCTGGTAATTTTTTAGGATTCCTTGTACATCATCGTGGTATTGAGGTAGACAAAAACAAGGCACGAGCAATCATCAACGCTCCACCCCTAACTACCAAGAAACAACTACAGTCGTTGCTCGGCAAGATTAACTTTCTCCGCCGATTCATTGCCAATTCGGCGGGAAAAATGAAAGCCTTCTCCACGCTCTTGAAACTTAAGGATTATGGCACATTCGAAAGGCGTGCCGAACACCAAGAGGCGTTTACACAAATCAAGGTCTCATTCACGACTCCGCCCATCCTTGTCCCGCCACGACGTGGCAGACCTTTCAAGTTGTACATCTCAGCGGTCGAAGAATCCATTGGATGCCTTCTTGCACAAGACAATGATGC
Organism: Malus fusca; assembly: GCA_035220775.1. Taxonomy (NCBI): domain Eukaryota; kingdom Viridiplantae; phylum Streptophyta; class Magnoliopsida; order Rosales; family Rosaceae; genus Malus; species Malus fusca. The sequence goes on along the minus strand of CM069061.1, from coordinate 11,333,454 downwards.
TGGGCGAGAATAGGCCATTTTTATCTTAGCCAAAATCTCAACCCAGCGGAGAATAATTATTCCGCTGTCGAGAAGCTCCGTCTAGCCTTATTTTTCGCTGCATCAAAACTCAGGCATTACATGTTCCCGTCGGTCAGACCGATGTCATTTGTTACATGCTCACTTGGCTGATAGTAAAAGGCCGAATCAGAAAGTGGATAATGGCATTGTCTGAGTTCAGTTTCCATTATGTGCCCCAGAAAGCTGTCAAAGGCCAAGCGTTGGCCGATTTCTTGGCCCAACATCCCTCACCATACGGGTTTGGGGGCAATAACGTTGAAATCGGCATGGTGGAAACACGTGATAATTAATGGACAATGTACTTTGATGGTTCTAGTATGTTAGTCTCGGTTAGCGTTGGGATCGTTATTCAATCCCCAAATCACAGCCGCTGGTATTTTTCTCTTAAGCTCGATTTTGATTGTACTAATAATCAGGCAGAATACAAAGCCCTTAACATCGGCCTTAATGTCCTACACGATTTGGAAGCAACTCGTGTCCTTATTCTCGGTGATTCCAAACTTGTGATTAACCAACTTAATGGGACTTTTCGTTGCATGAGTTGCACTCTGGTCCCCAATCACATGGTTGCCAGCTATTTGGCTAAGTCTTTCGCCGACGTTACTTTCAAACACATTTCATGAGTTCTAAACACTGACGCCGACGAATTAGCTCAAATAGCCTCCGGAACACAACTCCTAGGGGGCAAACTAGGCTGAGAAATACCTGTGTCACGACGAGCACACTCGGCCTTGGTTAATCAGCAAGTTCTCCAACGCGATTGCGTGATCCATACATGAGTCATGTCCTTACCTTTGTTGTTGGAGCAGAAGGACCCTATAGAGGTTTGCGCAGTCGAGGCAATGCCAGATGAATGGAGAAAGTCAATTATACGGTATCTTGACAATCCCAATGGCAAACACTACTGTAAGACAAGGGTTCATGCTATGAACTATGTAACGTACCAAAATGAATTGTACTGAAAGGGTGAGGATTATTTATTATTGTTATGCCTCGACCCTCAGGAGACTGCTCAAGCAATCACAGAGGTCCATGAAGAAATTTATGGGGCTCATCAGTCCGGACGAAAGATGTGATGGTTACTTCGGCGACACAATTATTTATGGCCAAGTATATTGAATGATTGTATAGAGTTCGCATGAGGATATGTACAATGTCAAATTCATGGGCCTATACAGAGAGTCCCGGCCAAATCGCTCCATTCGTTCACCAAACCATGGTCGTTCAGAGGATGGGCCATGGATGTAATCATCAAAATTGTACCATCTTCCGGGTTAGCAAAGCATGCGTGGATACTCGTCGCGATGGACTACTTTACCAAATGGGTCGAAGCCAAGTCATATGCCGAGTTAACGTCTAAAGAAGTCTGTAATTTTGTAGAAGAAAACATCGTGACTAGGTTCGGCGTACCAGAAACAATCATAACAGATAATGGAATGTTCTTTGTATCCGACAAGTTTAAGGAGTATACGAAAAATCTAAAAATTTGACTCGAGTAGTCTACACCATATTACCCGCAGGCGAATGGACAAGCCGAAGCAAGTAATAAGGTTCTGATAGGTATTCTAAAAAAAATGGTAAAAGAAAGGCCCGGTATGTGGCATTTAAAGTTAAACGAAGTGTTATGGGCTTATCGAACTTCATTCCGATCAGCCACCGGAACGACTCCATACGTTTCAACCTATGGACACGACTTGATGTTACCAGTCGAGCTAAGTATAAACTCGTTGCGAGTGATTGAACAAAGTAGTTTGTTCAATGCTGAGTACAGTCAGGCCATTAGACAAAAGTTAGAAGACTTGGAAGAAATTTGGTTTGACACTTATAATTTATTGGTGGCACAGAAGAAGATTGTCGAGCGAGCCTATAATCAACGAGTCATACAAAAAACATTTAGAGAGGGAGAACTGGTTTGGCAAACTATGCTACCTGTGGGGATTAAAGACCCCAGGTTCGGCAAATGGTCGCCGAATTGTGAAGGACCGTTCGTCGTTCACAAAGTTCTTGGCAAACGGGCATACCACCTCAAGGATCGGACTGGTTTAATCCACAAATTGCCGATCAACGGGCAATTTTTAAAGAAATACTATCCAGTCACTTGGAAGACGCGAGAATAAAAGATCATTTCATTAATTTTGCAAAAGGGCGTACAAGTGAAGTTACAAAAGATTCCTAAGGCCAAAATCCTAAGGGGTTGAAGGAAGGAAGGCTTTAAGAGCGGCTTTCAGTTCCAACCACCTTACTTCGCCCATTGTGAATTTGGCTTGCCTCGTCATTTTATTAAGCTGAAGTTGCTGGATCTACTTTACGCCAGCTGCAAAGTCCGTCAGTTGAGCTTTATTCACTTCAAAATTCTTTTCGAGTTCTAAAGCAACAGCCGACCTTTGTTGTTGAAGTTCGACAATTTGACGTTGAAGTTCGGCAATTTGATGATCAAGGCCTGCTAGCTGTGTTTTCTTTGCTTTGATGGCCTCGACCTTCTGCCGACTGGCTTCATGAGCAATCTTTGCAGCCTTTAGGTCGTCCTCGGCCAGGAGAGCCCGTTCAAAAATAGTAAAGTACTGTCGAGTCCATTCCAGAAGATTGGATAGGTGGACAACATTTTCGGTGCTCAGCAAACCACCGGCTGCAAAATCGTTCAGGCACTCTTCTATAGAGTCGAGCTCTTCACATTGAATGACTTGTGAGGCAGAAAGGGATAGGAGCTCCTACAACTTGGCAAAGGTATTGGATTCGGCCGCCCTCGCCGAAGGCTCATCCGACGCGGCAGATGACCCGGCTACTCCAGAAGTATTCAAGAAGAGAGCGTCAAGCTCGACTTTCCATGAAGGCTGCACATGAAAAGATTTTAGGCAAAAGGAAAATTGTAAAGAATATAGCAGAGAGAATTTGTTTTAGACATGCCGAGAGGAGACTTCGGCCATGTCCTCTGGTTCATTTCTCGAACCTAGAGAGCTTAATGGTCGAGCCCAGTGTTTAAGACTGCTTTTCAATTCAAGTGGCCGATGAAGGTTATCTATGTTCGACGTCCACTGAGGTAGCCAGGAAATATAGATAACACCCTTCGGCGCATAGAATTTTCGATGAAATGAATAATCGGACACCTGACATTTAATATTTTTCTCGGTTTAGACTTGTTATAGTAAAATTAACGAAAGAAAGGGATCGAGCCTTACAAAGACCAAAGTAACTTCTTGAGGAGGAATGCCAAGGTCTTGATCCTGCGGATGGATTGGTGTGTCCGCCGTCGCTTCAGGCTCAACAAGTGGCCTTTTTCCCTGATCGGCTACAAAAGGATTGACCTGGTCAGTCGCCTCAACCACAGCTGGAGAGTTAGTGGTAAGGGGTTTAGTTGGTCGAAGGCGACTCGTTAGAGGGACGTCTTCGTTGTCGTCATCCTGAAATAAGGGTTGTTAGTATTCATAATCTAGTTGGAGGAAAACGTTGTCGGCAACATAATCATACCTCTTCATCCAGAATGACCACTGTTTTTATTTTTGGATTCGGGGGGAGATTTTTCTCAGCCAAGGTGGCCACTTCCTTCAAGACAAGAGCAACGGTCGACCTTGGAGATGCAGTTTCCTCCATTATCGAATCAACAGTTGGCTCGACCACAACTTGTTGAACTAGACAAACCTCAGGTGTTTGACCAATGGAAGGGTCTGGTTACATGTCCACCAAGGTTTGAACGGCATTAGCACGACGAGACTTAGCAATTGTTCTTGTAGTTTGGCTGGAGATGACATGAATCTTCCGCTCCTTTTTTTCGCCAAGTTCTTGATGCGTTTTTTAGCATGGGGAGCATTGCTAGCTGTCTCGGCCTTTGGGCGAGATCGTTTGCCCGGCAAGGTCGGCAAAGTGGTCGTGGTTTTCTTTAGCGAGAGGGTAAGTTTTTTTCTTGGCCACGGCCGCAGCTGCTACGTCCGTATGACTACCTGAAAAAGCTAAAATCAAATCAGAAAGGAGTTTGAACAAATGACCAAAGTGAAATGATAGATGTAGACAAATACCTTGAGCCGTTTCTTTGGATGTTGGGGCGGGAGTCTTCTTCGAGCGGTCGCCAAAAATTTTCTTGATAACATTTTCAACCGGTGTGCCAAAAAAGTCTTGAGTATATACGGCCCACCAGTCAACAAAAGTGGCAATATTGAGAGTCGTAGGGACGTTGGGCCAAAGGCGGAATTTCTTGCACCTTTCTTGAAATTCTTGCTCGGCCTCCCTACATTCTCTTTCTGAAGAACCAGAGATGCGTCATCGGCTTAGGAGAGAACGAGAGGTAAGTAGAGGCAATGGGCAGCCTTGGAGGTAGCCAAGTTGTCGTGCGGTGAAGTAAGGTTGGTAGACTTCCCAACTTGTGCGCTTAGCATCACAGCCGAGAGGAAGGTCGTGAGTTAACACAAACGATCCCCAGTTCTTTCGGAGGTCAGCATCTTCGGCTTCATTCCATGCCGAGGATGGGAGCTTGATGAAATGAGGGTATTCTTGACGATGGCAGATTAAAAACTCGTCATCAGAAAGGTCCTCTAGGTCGAAAAAGTATTTAAAAACTTTTTCGGCTGAGTGAGGAGGATCGGGTCTAGAGCCAAATTGAAGACCTAACGCTTCAGAGGGTTTGAAGTTGGGGACTTCTGGCCTGAGGGTGGAAAAATAGACTTATAGCTAGAGTTGAAGAACCCAAAGTGGGCCAATCTGGTATGGGTCAATCTTGTTAACCGTCGTCTCGGCTAGGCAACGCGTAAGGTTGGCGATGATAGCCGAACTAAGAGCCAGGACATGACCAATGGCTAATGTTTCAGCGACCAACATGTTCTCGACTAAACATTTATTCGACTTGGTACAACAAATAAATTTGTTGTACAAGTAGAAAATGAAGGCTTCTTGTTTTCCCTTCCTGAGGGTTTTCTTCCCCTCGGCCAGCAAAGTGTTGAATGAGGGTGTTGTTTTGAAGAAGTTCTTGTGCAACTTCTGAACTTCTTCTTTCAAGGGCTCTTAGTTTTTCTTCCTCAGCTACTCGACAACGAGTTCGTCGAAGAGCATCTTGAAGTCAAGGTTGGATGGGCACCCAAGGAGGAAGACGTCAATTGGGAGACTTGAAAGGGAGGTCCCGAGGATGGCTGAGACGTTGAGAACAGTAGGGCCAATAGGGCCGAGCAGAAGGACCATAGTATTTGTGGCCGAGCACCAAAAGCCTAAAGCTACCATGAGAATTTCTTTGTCTATGACGATCTCGATGGTCGAGAGCTTAATGGCATTATAAATGCCGAGAATCTTCCATTCCTTACTGAAGAATTTCTCCATCCTTTCGACCCACGCTACCCAAACCGCGGTAGTTGAAAGCCAGGCTTCTTGGGGTTTGGTCAATTCCCACTTCGACCAGTCATATCCTTGAAACAAAGGTTCCAGGCAGTGATCTTTGAGGAGGTTGGTAATGGACGCTGGGACATTGTCTTTAAAGAGTGGTCCCATGATCTGGTGAGAAGCGCTCGAGTCACCTTCGAATCGTAGGTTTTTTATGACGCTCCGATCAATGAAGTCCCGTCACTTGGTGCATTCGTCGGAAAGTTTGGAGATGAAGGTGTTGAGAGCCATTGTTGAGAACTCGAAGAAATTTCTGGACTCAAAAGAGTTTTCTAGTTAGAAATGAGCTTTGAAGGTTGATATGAGAGTAAAAGGTTTGAGAATTTTGAAAGCGTAAAGGAAAAAATGAAGGATTTTGGGTATTTATAGGGGTTTTGGAAAAAGGCCAATCGTTTGATTTTGAAAAGAAATGGTAAGACTAGTTGGACAGTTTTACAATCATCATGAAGACTCGGGAAATCCGTATGAAGAAATTGGAGAACTCGTGTATTGAGGCGACGTGGTGACGTGTGGCTGCGTTTTTTATGATGAATGGACGATTCGATGACCTAGCAGTTCATGATTCATGGTAGCACGGGTATGTGTAATGGCAGGATTAATGATGAAGAAATGTTTGGCGTCTGCACGTTTCAAATGTCATAATTAGAGGACAAACGAGTAGAAGATTGCTGCGTGGCAGGATGTTAAAGAATCATGAACGTGTGATCGTGTCTCATAAATGAGCGTGTTTGGGTTATTTAACGCGTTTCAGTTGTGAAGAAGTATAAGAGTCAATTTTGCTTTTTCAAGGTAGAGGCTTGGCTTATGAGTGAAAGCCAAGGACCTCAGAAGCGAGGGGGCAATGTTTGGGCCCAAAATATTGGTGTGGGCCGAGTTAGGAGTTATTCTCGTCTCGGCAGTATGTTTCTAGAATCATCGCGAATTTTAGTTATTATGGGCTGCTTGGTTAAGTTCGGCCGAGTCCTAGTATGAGGCGGATTGATGGGGTAAGTCGAATCCTAGTATAACAAGAAGTCTCAATAGGATGAGGATGCTGAGATTTGAAAGGTGAATGTGGCCGGATAAAGAGGTTGGTTCAATGCCTTAATGGAGGCAGGATTGGTCGAGACCTGGTTGGATTAGGTTAAGGAATCCTAATATGAGTATAGTTCTGGTTCGGCCATGATAAGATTGGCTGCTATAAAGAAGAAGGGGTTGCATCATTCTAAGCCTCTCCAACTCAACACACAAACTGCCCTGCGCAAACTCTCGCTCTACGCGAAACCTTTCAACAACCTTGAGATTTTTATGTTCTTTTTCGCCGACACATCTTCAGTTTGGATAAACAGCATTGTGAAGGCAACTGGCGAACACCTTCAGTATGGATAAACAGCAATGTTGCCGTAGAATCAGCCAACCGCGGAACACCTTCAGTTTGGATAAAAAACACTACGTCGAGGCCGACTAATTATCTATCCAAGTCTCGGTCGAGAAGGATTGTCGAATCCTTATTGGCAGAGGTCATTTCATTAGCCTTCTCGGCGAAGTGAGGTGTTACAGATTACTGGGCTCGGCGCATTGAACGTAAGTTGTTTTATGATTGGATATTCACAAGTAAGTTTTAGACATATATCTCTTTCGAGTACTTGTGTTCGTATAGTTTGAAGCCAGTTTGGTGTGCTTATACTCTTACGAATATAATCATTGTGACCGAACCCGGCGCCGACGATCCCTGAACTTCGCGAGACTAGCAGCCTTGTCTTCAGGCTTTAGAACCCGAAGGCCGAGACGTGTTCCTTCCTCGGCCGCAGTCGCAAGATCAAGAAGTCAGCAGTGCGCTCAACGCAATATCAACAAATTTTACTCCCCGGCCGAGCTCGGCCGTCGAGTTGGCACGCCCCGCACACAACCAAAGGACGTAGTTAACTCATTAGTTACTTGGCTTGCGTGCCACGTAGGCTTAGTAGTTTTTAGGGTCAACAAGATCATTCATAAAAAAAAAAAAATTGTATGTCGGTGGTGATGCGGATGACCTCCATATTAGAGTTCAGTTACAATCACTAACTCATCAACATTTGTTATTATTTATTTTCTGTTAGCTTAAGTATTAGAAGAGGGTCAATTTGCACGTTATGAAGAAATGGGTGTCAAATAGCAAAAACACTCAGGTGTCAAGAACCACTATTGGTTTTAGTATATTGAAGAAAGATTTTCCAGACTAAATCATTAATATATCATTTGTGTCGTCCACTTAATTATAACACAGAAACTGGTATTATATGACGTTATACTAAAAAAAATTCTCGACGACCGTCCAGCAACCTTTTAGCTCTTCAGGTTAAGCTCTTTGTCTACTATCATCATCCATTTGTATATTTGACTTGCACCTTAATCATTGTTATTATTACAGGAGATTAATACCATATTCAGAAATCTAAAAGCATATTTCTAGATAAGTAACAATTTATTAGATAGAATAACACGAAAGAAATATTATACATGTATCGATGGGCGTCGAAGATAGTTGAAAATGATAAATTACAAAGCATAAATTGTTCTCGCAGCATGCATGTATGTGTTCATGGCTCTTTGGCAAGTAGAAACCTATATAACTAGACCTTTTTGTTACATTCTGCTTTATATGGAAACTTGGGTTAATTTAAATACTCAGATTACAACATACATGCATATGAGAGAGATTAGGCTGAGAATCCAGAAGCCAATTTAAAACCTTGATTAAGAAAAGCACCCGTGACCCAAAGTTTCAAATTTGGCAGGTTGACGACGTCCTGCTCGCATTTCTTTACCTGTTTTTGACAAATATTAACGGTTAGGTAATTAATAAGAAGGACAAAGACTGAACACTTGACGACATCGAGAGGGTAGCAAATTTAACACTCATCTTTTATACCTTGTTTTTAAGAAGTGTATATATAAAATTAGAAGTGTAACAATTGCCAACAGATCAGAGAAAGTAAAGCACATTTATACATACATTCAAAGCAAATGTGATTTCAAATCTGTCAGCTGAAACTGTGTTCAAGTTAGAACTTTGAACATCGAAGCTTGTTAGGGATTCAAGTGCCTTGTAAAGTGATATGGCTACTCCTCCTCCCTTGTTGCATGCCACCTTCACATAAAACCCTTTTTCCTCCACTTGAGACACGTCTATCTGCAAACTAGTTATTTTAGTTTCAACAATTTTGCACAAATTGATTGTTGGAACAATAAGAGATTGTTGTTATAGGATCATATTGTTAACCACCTCTCTAATACAAGTGGGTCCTATATACATAGGTGAGTCTGTCCTTAGTAAACTGGTGGTTAACAAGATGATCAATAGACGTGGTACAAATAACATTACTCTAACCTGAAGGATGCCCTTAGAAACGAACTGGTCATTGTTTGAATCTTTATTAGGTTTGGTTGATCCTTCCAGATGTCCGTCTCGATCATCTGCTCCGGCTAAGGATGATTCAAGGCTTGCAATCTCAGCTTTCAACTTCTTAGCCTGCTGTTGCAAGTCTTGTACATACAATACAGAATCTCCAACAATGGAGGCCTTATCCATCTGTGTATATACATCTCCAACATATTAAACAACAATCATGCACACATAACTTTTGTTCTTCAAAGATAGTTTCCACAAAAGTATATAAAGTTCTTAAGCCTCTGTACGAAATTACAAGTTTTGGATTGGATATGTATTCTTTACCTTGGTTATGTTAGGAACTAAAGACCGCAATGCATATAGCCTTTCCTTCATGCTCCCCCTCCTCTTCCTCTCCGACACCAAAGTCCGCGACCGGTCAACCTTTTGCCTCTTCGTTGTTGTCATGGTTGTGGTTGTTCCAGACGAATCTTCCCCGTCATTATAGTACTCTTCTTCCCCGCCTTTCATTTCTCCATCAAAATTTGGTGATGTAGCAAACAAAGAAGTAGTTGGATCGGGTACAATTGCATCATTAAAACCAAACATAAGAACTGGTGGAGTAGTAGAACCAGCTTGACCAAACAGGTTATAATCATCAAAGCAGCCATTCATCATAAGGTCAGGATCAAAATTAGCCGCTGGATCTTCACCGTCACCGCGAATAATATCAATGAATTGACAAAAGTTTGCATCATCTATGAAGTCTTGCAACTCAAAATCGTTGATGTTATGACCTCCTTGATGGTTTCCCAGCGAATCCATATTGCTTTTCTTTGTTTTGTAGTGAGTTGTAGCTAACCGTGTCTTAAAATATACTTATATAGATATAGAATTCGTATAAGTAAAGTTCATGTTTTTCTCAAGTGTGAAAGGAATCAGATGCGGTTTATAAGACGCTCGAATTCTTATTGTATAGATTAATACTAGGGATACCAAATTTTAAACTAAATTTTGTAAATCAAATGATTTGAACGTTGATGAGCAGATTATTACTAAAGTGTTGATTAATGTGCTTATTTCTTATTAGTGACACATCATTTAATTTGCAAATTTGATTTAAAATTTTCATTTCCCTTGTATTAGCCATTTATTTAACGTTTGAAGGAGCTGACAAAACTACAACAAATCATTGCCTCTTAATAAGTACAATTTTTTTTGGTCATATTTTTATAGACTAAATGATGTAATTTCTATGAAGGAATGTAATTATTTTTGTTTTATTTTCTTGTAAGATTTTATTTCTGTTGTAAATAGATTACAAGTTATTGTTTTCCTTAGAATTGTATCTCTATATATGTACCTTCACAAAGAGAAGTATAAGCATCAAAGTTTCGAACTGAAAGTAACTCTAATAAAAGATTAAGAGCATGTTTGGGATTGTTTCTAGAAGCGTTATATCTCATTCGAATAACTAAAATCACTTTTTGAATTTTGACAAAAAAAGTTAGAAATTATGGTCATAGAATCTCAAATTTCTAGTGTTTTCTAAAAAAGTATTTGAAGGTGCTTCCTAATTAAGCGTTTGAAAGGTATTCTAATAAAAGCACTTCTAGCATATCTAAATGTTTTTGTATTATCATGGTTAGTCTATTGTGTGGCTTGCCTCAAAACTCTCACCCATTAGGTTTCGTTTGTTCTTTGCTAGAAATGGATTCGAATAAATAACTTACCATAGTGAAGGTAAATGTGCTTGATTTTTTCGTTTTGAGGGATTAGAAGTGAATCAAACATGAAGAAAACTAATATCATATAATCCTCCTTTTTTGTGGGAGATTGTTTCGATAAGTTTTCTTAATGAGAGTAACCTATCTTATGACTTCAAGTTGGTAGCAATAAATTTTTTTTCATTTCTTATTAAAATACCTTGAATATTTTATATTATCCTTTCTCACTCTAATCGTTAAGGCTAAATGAGGCCTTAGAGAGTTGAATATGCTTGTAAAGTATTGTTCTGTATCAAATTCAACGGAACTTTATTAAAATGTCAAATATTTTAATATTTATGGATTTAAACTAATATAATCTTATGATTAAGCAGAACTGTCTTGGTAATTAGATGACTAAGAGAACATTTCTATATACATATATTAAAGACTAATTAAAGAAATCTTATTTCTAACAATTACTCCACTTGTTTAGTCAACTCCCAACAAATCTTTTTTCTATGTCTTATGAGATATTAATATATACATATAGGCTGTTAATTAACTTATCCAATGCCTTCCCAAGTGATTGTCAACAAAGTAAGAGGTTCCATGAATTCTGTATTCGCCTCGTACAAACATCTCATTTTATTATTTCCACATGGAAACTTATTTATTTTTTATTTTTTATTTTTTTGAATAGAGACGATATAATTTCATTACCATAACCAAACACTTACAAGGATGCCAAATGGATACATGTACTCCAGTGATCAATTTCTTGATACGAAGGTAATAAGCACAAATTACAAATAATCTTAAAACCCCTATAAGGCGATCCTACAAAGAACACACCACTAGAACGAACAAGTAGTCCTATGAAATATATGTCCCATGAGTGACATAACAAGTTCCGAGACCCTCACCAAAACCCACGCGAAACAGCGAGTTTACAAAATCGCAGAAGCGACACAAAATCGATTGTCGAAGCAACACATACTAGTAAAAAACTAGACTAAAAAAAAAAAAAAAAAACAAAAAACAAGGTGACGTGTCCACAATGAAGGTGCAGCTGCAAGTTTGCAGTAGGAATGGGGAGCATAGGCAGAGGCACATGCAGAAATGTCGGGAGGTGTGCGAGGCTAACAGAAGCCGGGACGGACTCAGAGAGGTGGGGCGGAAAGGAATCCAGCCAGACCCACCGCAGTCGTCGGAAACTCCACCACAAACCAAAACCCAACATGAAAGTACCAAGAGCCGCCAGCGATACCTCCGACCGGAGTTGGTCACAGTAATGGCAAGAAAAAATGACAGCGGCATGGATGGAAGATGGGAAGCCAAGACCACCCATGCCACTAAACCGCCATCCCCACCACAACCACGAACCCAAAGAGGACACAACGATATTTCCTAGGGTAGAGCCCTCAGATGTCCAAACAACCGATTAGAAAACAACTAGCAAATATGGAAACCACCACGGCGGTGCCCAGGAAGCCGTCACCGGGAAACTCGTAGTGCAAACCCTACTCAGGAGCTACATGAACACCACACCTAGGATATAAGAGCAAAACAACCGAAAAGCAAGGAAAAACCACGAAACAAACCAAAACCCACCCAAAATCCCAGATCTATGGCCCAAACAGGAGCCTGTGCGGCAATAAATTGAGGAAGTGGGTTGAAGGCTCGCTACGACGCCAAGAGAAACAGGTTGCGCATGAAGAGTATGAGGAAAAAGTTATGGTTAGACCAGCAAGGGGAGGGGGTCGGGGTGCGGATGGAACGGAAATGAGTGGGTTGCAGCAAGGGAGGGGAGTGGAAGCAAGGGGTGGAAAGACTAGGAAGGGGGAGCTAGAGAGAGGTGGAAGGGGCTGCCGTCAGCCCAAGCCTAAGCAAGGGACTGACGGCTGGAGGTTTTCAAGGTTAGGGTTGTCACCAAGGCAGAGAGAGGAAAATAAGGTTAACTTTATGTTTCAGCTACCCTCTTTTCTTGATTCGGTGCGCCATCAAACTCCTACGACAAGGACTTTTCACTTTCTAGTCTTTGTATAATTTTTCAATTTAAAACACTTAATGCCGCTACTCAGTACTATGATCTAGTAATATTCATCTTCATTTGTAAGTGAGAGGTCTTAGGTTCGATTCTCGCCAAAGGCGAATGTGAATTACATTATTGCTAGCTCATTGTGAGGCTAAGTCTACCCAATTTCCCTTAGTGTAAATAATATTGTTTATTCAAAAAAAAAATATTAAAAAACACACTTAATGCCGACACGTATCAGTTATGTCATAATTGATAATATATATACTCATTTGAAGAAAAACTTATCAATTTATACGTCTTGCTGACTATGTCATTCATAAGGTTTACCTTTTGGTGATGAACTCTACATGTTTGGTGATAAAACCGTTAGGTCGATTTTATTGTTTATAATCGAATTAGAAATGAATAAAGAAATGTATGTCAAGGAGTGAAGATAAGTTTTTTTCGTGACTATTTCATCTATGATTCTACTTTTAAATTGCACAAATTTTAAAATTAGTATCCATTTGTTTCTTACACGTGCATTGAATCTAGTTAATTGTTCAATCAAGTTCAATCAGACATCAGACAAACCCTAAGCATTCAACACAATCCGCAGGACACATACACAAATTTTTCTTAATTACAAATCACCTAATCAAATTAATAACATAATTGAAATATTCCTGAATTATTATTAATTGCTCCTTGACGTGGAGAGAGCTTCCTTGCGTCGGGCAATGTGTCATTTGGCAGTGAATTGCTTGAAGGCATGGCACATGACGGCATCATCATCTTCTTAAACAAAGTTACTCATATTCTCAGGCGGTCGGGTACTAATAATTTTCGAAGAACCATTTAGTTAAGCTTATATCCTATCAATTAGTTGCAATTAAAACAAAAGAATAATTGGATTGAGTTGTGCATGTGTTGCACCACACGTGACTGTAAGACACCTCATTAGGACTCGTGCATGCATGTGCAGTCCACGCTCTTAATTAGTTCCCAGTTTGTTTCAAGTTTACAATAAATTTGTTCATAGTCACATTCTTCTAATCGTTTCTTTTACGCATCATCACTTATTCATTTGTATTTTTTGGCAATGAGGGATGAAAATTTTGCGCTATAATAATTTGAGATTGAACTCGTCATCTATGAGATTCGAACTTAACCCTTTTTATAAGTTAAGAAGAATATTATTAGATCGTAGCACTAAGTAACCAGTTATTTCAAATTTATTACTTGACGTTACTGTTTGAGTCTGGAATTCACATTTCAGCCAAATCCTAATGTTTGGGGTCTAAAATTCACATTTTGGCAGAATTAATTTTTGGGCAAAGTTGATTAATGTCAGCCTAGAAAGGAGGTTATGAGGCTCGGCCCAATGGTGCAGTGCTAATGGAGTAGCTGAGTTCTATACAAATTAGGATGTCTAGGGATCATGATTGATTGGACGAGGGTTTTGAACTCATCAGGATGGTTTTGGATGGGATATGGATCATTGTTCTAAAAATCCCCACATTTCGCCTGGCCACCGCTCCAATTAGTCCCTATGTGTTTGAAAATTAAGAAAGTGCGCCTAAACTCCGCTTAGGCGTCCGCCTAACTCGCATAGGTGCCCACTTAAACATGCCTAGGTTGTGACTCTCAAATAGACAGAAAATAGAAAACTTTCACTTGCATTTTAAATTTTCAACAAAATGTAAGAGACTTAATGAATAATTGGACGAACAATCATTATATGTTTGTTCCCCATGTGTCTAATACTTTATAATTTATATGTCAATATATTTTGCAATTTATGTATCCTAATTATGTGTGGTTTTTAGTATAAATAAGCACTTATTTATACAATATATAATAACTTTACTTAAATCCGCCTACTCCATCTAGGCCCTCGCCTAGGCGTTAGGCCCTAGCCTGCCGCCCGACTAGCGCCTAGTGTATTTTAGAATCTTGATATGGATTTTCCCTTGAGCAAGTCTAGGTTTAGAGTCCTAGTTCAAGTCGACGAGGGAGACTCCGTGGTGATAAAGCTTTAGTCAAAGAGAATTCTAAGTATAATACGAATATGCCAAGGAGTTGCAATGTTATTAGGACTCTGCAACTCGACAAACTTGGGCATTAAGGGAATTTGTTCCTATAATCACAAGGGAGTTTACAATATAGAAGAGACCTTCAACACAACACACAAATCAACCCTTGAGAAAAATACTAACTGCTCTACAAACAAGTCAACACAAATTCAGTTTGGTTAAACAGGTTTGGAGTTAGTAGCCGATGGACTATTACAGTGTGGTTAAACAAAATTTTCTAGAGGCAATCGGCGAAGGTTACAGTTTGGTTAAAGAACATTGGAGTCGTAAAATTAGCTTGGTTTAGGAGTCTTGACAGTTTGGTTTAATAGCAAGTTCTCCTCTTTCGACTGGTTATCTATCCTAAGTCTCTTCCGAAAAAGAGTCTTTGATTCTTTCGTCGAACGAGGTCACTTCTTTAACTTTATTGGCAAAACAGAGTGTTCTATGATCGGATATTCCCAAGTGACATCCAATGTTAGGCATATCAACCGCCGAACTACTTTTATCATAAAGACACTCATCTCATCTTTGCCTTTACAGTCTGATTCCAATTCGGACCTATATTCTCACTAATATAGTTGAAGTTGTTGAACCTGATGCAAAAGACCCAGAACTTCGTAGCGAGTTACATAACCTAGTCTTCAGGTTTTAAAAGCTAAGGCCGAGATTGTTCTTTCCTCGGCCAAAATCGCTTGATTCAGAAATCAATAGCCCATCACATCACACCAGCACACTCAGAACTATCCACTCGGCCAAGTTCTGTAGCGAATTGGCATGCCTACTTCAGTTTTCACGAACACAGAAGGACGTAGTTAATTACTCTTTGTACTTCGCCTGCGCCACGTAGACTGTGTAGTTTTTAGAATCAACAGTTATGTAATTAGTTTGAAACTTATTAACTTAACATCTCTGTTTCATGTCTTTCTTTTTTTACTTCTCAGTAGTTGTTTTCTCATTTTCTGCAATGCTTTCTTGTACTCTTGTTAGTTGCTTTATATAATATATCTTTTATTGTTTCATGAAACTGCCTTTTGACGTAAAAGTAAGGGTTTCTCTTCTTAGTAGTGTATATTAGTGGATCATTGCATGGAAGTAAGGGTGCAATTTCGGTTGGGTCAACGCGAATCCGCCTATGTCCAACTCAACTTCAAACCAAATAAACCCAACTAAAGCCCGAGTCTGCATAACCTAAACCCGAATTGAGAATGATAGGTTAATGTTCTCAATTGCCCAGTTGCACCCTACATGAAAGCCATTTTGACATTTATAATACCAAATCACATATTAAGTTGTTTGCGAAAGGCTTCACCACCAAATCACATATTATTTCAAGGCGCTCTTTGCAACTCGTATGCTGAAGGGCTTCACCATCAGCATGTGCCTTTGGAGATTGAGATCCCTACTGAGTGTAGGGGTGGGTTCAAAAAATTAAAAACCGAAAGAAAAAAAAAGACCGAACACCGAAAGGAAACCGTACCAAATTATCAAAAACCGAACCAAACCGAAATTGGTTAGTTTGGTTTCAGTTTCAATGATTTGAAAATCGAACGAACCAATATATTTAATTATTTTATATAATATTCAAATTAATTATTTTTTATATATTTAATTATTCTCTATGTCCTCACTTTCTCTCTCTACCTTTGAAGAGCTCATTTTTTTTTCTTTCTTTCATTTGTTTGTTATGCTGTTTTCTATGTAGTAAAATGTCCTCATATTTTTTTTGGTCCAACCTTAAGTCCTTATATTTCCAACATTAAAATCCTCATCAGTGGCCTTCTCTCTAATAAAATCCTCATGCTGTGAAAGCAAGGCTGGAGCTAGTGTAGGCCTAGGGGGCGGATGCCCCCACTCATTTTCAAAAAATGTATGCTTGCGTTCCAATTCTCAATAACCAGCCCAAACTAAACTAGTCTACCGTTTTAGATCCCAAATGCCCTACCAGATGACAATTTAATTAACAATAATTTAATTGTGCCTCTCCGTTTTTCTAACCCTAGGTTGTTAATCCAACAAAACTCATCCCACCACGTACAGCAAAGCAATTCCAGTCCTTAACTTCTCCAGATTTTTCTTCCCCTTTCATTCAACGAAAACTCAATTGAATTTGGAGTGTTATAGACAGTTGGAGTTCAAGTAATCAATTATCAAAATTCAACACATGAATTTTACTCCCCAAGGTATTTTATATGACTTTACTTCATTAATTTGTTTTTGGCATTTCAATTTAGAATTTAGCTTTCTAATTTAGAGATCAATAGATGAATGATAACATGATTATTTTTAGGGTAAATTACATAAAACTACCTCAACTATTGGGTCATTAACAGTTTTATACCTCGTCTTTAAAAAGTTTCAATGTCATACCTTATCTTCGAATTTGTTGCAATGTCATACCTTCCATCAGTTGTCTGTCAATTCCTCTGTTGCAATGTCATACCTTATCTTCGTCTTCCCGTTCCGTCCCTCCCCCCTCAAAAACCTTCATTCCAAACCCAGAACCCCACCCCCACCTCCCCAGCAACCCTGATCTGGAGATCGCAACGATGTCGTGGAGATGGACACTCCGGCAAAGTCCTCTTCTTCTCCGGCCATTGGATTGCTGGCAATTGTTTATGAAATGTTTTCTCTTTTTGGGCTCTTCCAATTATGAAGTTCGAAGGTTATGGAGGAGAGAAAGAAAATTGATGGGCTGGTTGACCTGGCATGGAGGAGAGAGAGGTGCTGGAGTCGGGTCTGCAGTGGCAATGGACATGTGGTGACTGAAGATATTGAAGATGTTGAGGGGGCTGGTGGAAAGGCTTACAACCAGCTTTGATGCGTAATTCATGTTCAACAAGGGTCCGATCAAAGCCTGGCATATAATGATAACTCCAAGCAAAACAATCTTTAAACTCGTTGAGTAATTTACAGAGTTCAATTTTCATGGAATGGGGTAACAATGCACTAATAAATAACGACCGAGGGTCATCGGTCGTTCCAACATTTATTTCTTCTAAGGGGTCCTTAACTTGAGGTTGACTGTCTTCGAGTTCGACCCGTGCGGCCTGAACTTTATCTAACAATAGTATTGGGCCGTTATTTTCCTCGGCCAAAAGTTCGATTAAGTTGATGCCCGAACGTGGATGCTTGGAAATAGTATACCAATGGGCCAGCAGTCGTTCCATCGTGAATGAAATCGCGGCCCGGCGTCTTTCTCTTGTGGTGTCAGTCATCAGTGTTGGTAATTAAGGCGGCCAAGCTGAGTCTTGCCGAATCCTGGTGTACATTCTTAGTGCCTACCTCGATGGCTTTCTGGACTGAGATCCGAGTTGGTCATCCATCTTCATTAAAACCCTGTACGGTAATGTAGCCGACGTGATCGTCATAGTAGCATGCCTGAATCATGTTGGTTTCGAATGGCTGATTATCGGCTGGGTGGACCACAACCGATTTACCGTCCTAAAAATGAGAACTCGGTATAAGGAAGAGGGAATGCAATTCGTTTGATGAATCCAATCCCGGCCGAGCAAAGCATTATATTCAGTCTTGGAGTTGACGATAAAAATTACGGTCATGTGATTGCGACCCGCAATGTTTACCTTTAAAGGGATCACTCATTTGGTTTGAGACTTATCACAGACGAAGCTGCTCATGGTTATCCTTGATAGGATGAGTTCGTCGTTGGATCGTTATAATGCTTTCATGACGGATACGGGCATGATATTGACCATCGCCCCGCAATCGACGAAAATTTTGGAGATTGGGTATTTTCAATGTGGGTTGTGACATACAACGACTTTAAATGTTGAAGATTAGCGGAGGATGAGTGAGGAAATAATATGGCCAGGGCTGTTTTAAGTTTGTCGTCGTTATTTGCTTGCTCATATTCTGCGTTGGCGACGAAATCAACTTGTGTTGCTTCTGGGGCCACCATATCACCGTCCAAGAAATTTGACCATGCTGATTTCCATGTTCTCAAGGACTGAAAGGCTCATTGGATCCTGGTCGTCGTCTTCCGGGTTATCGAGGACTGCAGCATCGTTCGTTAAAACATCCTCGGCCTGATTATCGTGTGTCTCAACGCGCACTTGCTCTTGTTCCATGTAACCCGACCTTGCGTCATTCTGACTGTTGTCGTCGAGCCCATTCATTTCTGATGTCTGGCTTTGCCCTACAGTGCCTTATGATCTCGTTCCTCGTAGGCGATCCGGGCGTCCCTTGTGTCTAGGTAGGCATCCAGACGTGCCACTCGATCTTTTTCATCTGTCGTAAGACCGAAGAAAGATACGACCGAAAAGACTTCAAAGTGATGTCGTAAATATTGAAGTCTTCAAGAGAAATATGAAGCTCGGCTATATCAATGTCTGTGTATGGGTCGACCTCGAAGCCAAAGACCCTGGCTTCTCGTATGTGCTGGAACCTGGCTTTCATTGCTGGATCGGTGGTTTTCTGGATGATCTGTTCAGCATCAGGGCAGGTTAGTGCCAGGTCGAGGGCTTCTTGACATGCTTTAGGCAGGCCGTACAAGTCATTGACAGAATGTTTCTTATGAAATTCGCGCATGTACTCCAAGGATTCGCCGAGGAATGGAGGGTGTAAGTTCCGTCAGATCCTTGTTAATGGCTCTTGCTGGGGCAATGGGGGAAGCTTACTTTCGGCTTCTTTTCTGAAATGCTCAAAACGAGCTGTGATCTCTTAGGGCCGAAGAAGGAGTTTGATGCGTTTCTCGGACTCTTCAATGGTGGTTTCAAAATCGCGATCAACTACCTTTTTCTCTTGAAGTAATTTAGCCATGATGGTCGGGGTTCGTCGGTCATCTTCGTTGGCGTCGTTTCTCGGACTCTTTCGGCTGCCATTTAGTAGTCAAAATAGTCTGTGCTTCCTATCGTCGAGCCATACAATCTTTCCGCTGACGTCGACGTTTTTGAGATTTGGATAGTGCAGTATACATATCAGTGGGAGAGTTGTAACTGTACCAACGTTGGTCGCGTGGCTCAGACGGGTTAAAGGTTTTTTTATTCGCCGATGACCTCGAGCTGCTGGAATTACGCGAGTAATAGTCCTCGTTATAAAACGATGCGTCAAAATCAAGACGTCGTCTAGTTGAGGTAGGATCATTTGTCCGTTCCTGAGGGCCGAGCCTATCGAACACTTTCTGGTGCTGGCCTCCTCCAAGTTCCTTCGGAGGTGTCGTCGCATACTTGGATGGTTGCCGTGGTGTTGGTCTTTCCTTTGGTTCAGTTAATACGACGAGTGCCCTACAATTGGTACACAAAACCATTAGCCCGTCAATTTCTTTTGCAGTGGAATCTGACATAGATTCGACTATGGCCGGTCCCGACAACTCGGTGGGTGGCTCATTGGAAAATAGGTCAATCTTGAGTCGCGGCCGGGAATTTTTCTTTGGGACATGTTGTACTAGGAAAAACTCGGCCTTCCCTTTCCCTTTGTTCTTGGGCAAATGGGCGTCTACCATGCCAACTGTTGCCGAAGGGAATGGATCAACGTCGACCGTCATTCATTTTTCGGGAGACTTTAGCTTGCCCTTGTCGATCCAGCTTTGGATATCATCACGGAATACGACACAGTTGTTCGTGGTATGCTTAGTTGAGTTATGGTACTTGCAATACGTCTTCCCCTTAAGCTCTTCGGCCTTGGGAATGTTATGTCCTGGCCGAAGTTTGATAATCTTTGCTAACAACAATTGATCGAAAATTGCCTCGGCTTTTATGATATCAAAAGTGTAAACTTTCAATGTTTTCGCTGTTTCCTCAGTGGCCGAGCGTGTTTTGGCATCCTTGGAATTAATTTGAGTCAATGCCTTGCAAACATATGATTTCTCTATGACTATCTCGGCCACGTCCACACTGACGTATTGGGATTCTTCGCCTTCGGCCAATGCGTAGCTGACCGTGGGATTTTTGTAAATTGTTCCTCGGGATTAGGGCTTTGAGATATTTTCCTCTCAGAGCAAATAATCATATTGCTCAACATGTTGGGCTAATTCATACATATCTCAGAAGTTTGCCCCCAGTAATTTCTTTTTGTACTCCACTTCGAGCCCATTCAGAGCAAGCCTAACAAATTCAACTTCGAGCAAAGGTACTCGACACCAATTCTTGGCCGATTTAAACCTTGTAAGATAGTCCATTGGTGACTCATCAGTTGCTTGAGTCATTCTATCCAATGAAGAAACTGACATTTCCATCCCCGGCCGATAGAACTGTTTGTGAAATTTCTCGACCAACTCCTCCCAGCTCTGGATAGAATTAAGGGGAAGGTTGATATACCATGCGAATGCTGAGACTGTCAATGAAAAGTTGAACATCCGTAGTTTATGGAAATCACTATTAACATCTCCGTATTGCACAGTGAAACGGGCCACGTATTCTAACGAGGATAAGGACGACTCTCCAGCAAAAAGGCTAAAGTTTGGAATCTTGAAACCTTTAGGATATTCGAACTTTTCCACATAAGCTGGATATGGATGGATGAATTTCGAGAACTTCGGCCCCTTTTTCATGGCCGAATCGATCATCCGTTGGACCTCAGTCATATCGACGGATGTTGCTTCCACTATCTGGTCGGATCCATCTGACCTACTACTTGATCCTCTTTTTTTTTCTAGGTCAATCGTTTTGGGCCGAGTAAACACTACTTTGGCCTGTAGCGGATTACTTTTAAGTGAAAGCTGCCGAGCCTAATCCGCAGGTCCTCATTCGAAGACTATGCTGACTAATAATTCGAGCAATTTGGTGTGGGTCTCACCATTACTTCATATTACCTCGAGCAAATTGTTCATTTTTTTGGACAAATGTCTGTTCAACTTGTCGAGATTGCTTATCAAGTCGCCTTCGGAGAAACGATCTAGTTGGAGGGTCAGAGCCTTCACCACCGTCTTCGTCGCAATCCTCCACTATTCCTTCGATGAAAACGCCTGTGGTTCGGTTAGGTACCTCTGTGTTTCTAGGCTGGGTACTGAGACAAACTTCCTTTTCTCGGTGTGTCACACTTGCAGCCTCAAGGGTTACAGCAACGAGAGGATTTCGCGCATGTGACACCTCTTGTCCAGGACTCTAAATTGGTGGATCGGTCGCTGATTTTCCCATGGTTGTTTTCTTTTTTACTGATCGTGTTTCGATGGTTATGAACTTCGTAGTTTTAGCACTGGGTCCCACCGGACGTGCCAAAATGTTGACCCTAAAAACTACCAAGCCTACGTGGCGCGCAGGCCAAGTAATTAGTAAGCTACTACGTCTTTCGGTTATGAGCGGGGCGTGCCAACTCGACGGCTGAGCTCGGCCGGTGAGTAAAATGAGTTAATGTTGCGTTGAGCGCGCTGCTAACTTCTCGATCTTGCGACTGCGGCCGAGGAAGGAAAACGCCCCAGCTTTGGGTTCTAGAGCCTAAAGACAAGGCTACTAGTTCTGCGAAGTTCACAAATCGTCGGCGCTGGATTCGGTCACAGTGGTTATATTCGTAAGAGTATAAGCACGCCGAATCGACACCAGAGTATAGAGGCATAGATACTCAAAACAGATATATGTCTTGATGGTAAATGTGGTTCGGCCGTCAGAATGCCGAACTCTAAAGCCTACTTGTGAGTATCCAATCATAAAACAACTCGGCGTTCAATGTGCCGAGCCCTAATAACACCTCACTTCGCCGAAAAGGTTGATGAGATGACCTCTGCCAATAAGGATTCAAAAATCCATCTCGACCGAGACTTGGATGGACAACCAATCGGCCCTATCGCAGTGCTGTTTATCCAAACTAAAGGTGTTTCACGGTCGGCTAATTCTACGGCAACAGTGCTGTTTATCCAAACTGAAATTGTTCGCCGGTTGCCTCCACAGTGCTGTTTATCCACACTGAAGATGTGTTGGCGAAAAAAGAAAAAAAAATCTCAAGGTTGTTGAGAGGTTTCGCGTAGAGCGAAGGTTTGCGCAGGGCAGTTTGTGTGTTGAATTGGAGGGGCTTTAATGATGTCATCCTCCCTCTATATATAGTAGTCAACCTGCTTCCGATCGAATCACAACCATACTCGGACTAGAAATTGTTCCCCCGATCTAACCTTATCTCGGCCAGTCCTACTCCTACTAGGACTTTGAACTCAACCCCCATATCAGGCCGTATTCAATCCCAAACTTCTACATCCTTATCCTGTCGAAACTCCTTGTCGTATCAGGATTCAACCACCCATGGATTCCTAATAGGACACGGCCGGCCTTGGCTATGTGGCCCATAAGCCGGATGCCCCCCAACGACTCCTAAGCACGGCCTCTGGGCCGAGAACAATTCTAAACTTGGCCCAAACCAATATTTTGGGCCCAAACAGTAATTTACCCTTATTTTTATATAAAGAGATATTTAATGGTATTGGTAATGATATTGTTATGCAACGCTTTCAAAACATGAAAACGATTTGAGGAATAATGTAATATGTTGTATGAAAAACTTTATGGATAAACATATTAGTGTTTTGTTCAATAAATTCTTGAGATTTTTAATTGTGACTTTGTTATTTGAGAATGTCCGGCTCATACAAATCTCTGGCTTCGTCCTTGTGTGAAAGAAGCTGAAAAATCTCTCCCGCTGCACTTCCTTTTTTGGCCCAACATTAAAATCCTCAGAAACCTCACGCTCCATGTTCGTCTTGTCTCTAAATCTCTCACTTTCTTACAACTTTTGTAGCCTTGCTGGGTTGATTCATTTGGTTGAAAGGATAACATTTTGTCTTTTACTTAGAATTATGGATGTTTGATTTGGTTTAAAAAAAAAAAAAAAACGAACCAAACTGAAACTGGATGTTTGATTTGGTCTAAAAAAAAAAAAAAACCAAACCAAACTAGACCGAATAGTAAATTTGGTTTGGTTTTCGTTTTTTACCAAAAATCGAACCGAATGGAACCGAACTCACCCCTAACCGAGTGTGTGAATCTCAAACCCAACGATGCGTGTGCTCTACCTTATCCAATATGTGTTGTGTATGTAATAAGCTCAATTGACTTCACACATGAGATATCATGTTAAGAATGAAAACTGAAAACTAAATGGTTATCAAAAGACCCATAAGTTTTCAAAATTTAGCTTTCAATTTTTAGAGTAGTTAACAAACTAGTTTTCAGTTTTTTTATTTATAAAACATCAAAACTATAAAATAAAAATGAAAAATGAAAATCTAAACTAAAAACTGACAACATAGTTATCAAATGGCCCCTAAAAACTAAAAATTCAAAATTCAAAGCAAAATGGTAATCCAACGGATGAGATTTTCTATCTTTCATTAAATTTGGTCTATCTGATTTCGAAGAAGGTTTAGTTCGAGGCTATGCTGCTTCTAAGCTATCCTCACTTTCACGGCAAGAACTCCATAGGAGTGTTTGGGGTTTCACAGGACCATTAGTTTCCAAACTTTTAAAACCAAGTCAATTTGAGAACTAACCTTTTTCAATTGGGAATGACAAAAGTGTGAAAACGATGGTGATTTTTCTTCTTGGTGTGAAAATTACAAAAGAATATCTGAAAAGTTCACCAAAAAAAAAAAAAAAAAAATCTGAAACCGTTGCAGCCGTACAAATGCATCACTGTTTTGAAACCAAGACTAAATACAACTTGTTTTGGCCATAAATAAAAATAAGGTCTGCTACGGGGTTAATCTATTTTTATTTACTAAATGTTTCATAACTCCGGCCAACCAACTTCAAGGCCTAATCCGGGATCCTATCCTAGGGATCGAATGGTTGACTCTCATCACTCTACTACCATATGAGGGCTTAAACTCGACCTTCTCTAAAGTGCATATACCATGCAAACTACCAAAACCGAGAATATCTTGTCTTCTTAAATGCCCATGAATGCATCATCTAACAGGCTGATGCCACTACAACACTCGTTCGAAATGATACATGACACAACTGAAGGCCACAAACCAGGAATTGCAGTCATTGTCAGTGTCAAATGACCAATCTACCCCCGCTCCAGCTCAGCGATGAGATCGAGATTACGTACTCATTCTTCACTGCCTATAAATAAGGCCAAAGTCCTTCAAGTTTAGGGCCTTCATCAAATTCAATCTCTAGGATTATATACTTCAAGTGATTCTTCAATCAATCCAACTGCTTTTCAGCACAACCCAAATTGCTCTTCAGCATAACCCTTAGCTCTTCAGCTACAATCGCAAAGTCTTCATTCGAAGCAAACATTGCCTACAATCCTTGAAATCTAAAACTCGTATAACTTTGTATCCCATGGTATGATTAGTTGAGTACAATTCCAACCACTCTTGAACTCCTCTCTGAGGCTTATGTTTCTTCTTCAGTCCACTCTGATACCAGCGACCTCAGTGAACTCGGTAGATTCCTCTAGCATTATCTTACCCTTCATAGCCTAGATCATTCTAGAGACTATTGATTTTCTATATGTTTTCCGTCTATTTAATTTTCAAGTTATGTAGATCGACTCATCAGCCCTAAATCTTTTTGTAATTGACTACAATCATTACTTCATTATGAAATGAGTACATTCAGTTTCTCATTTTAGTTTCAATTTCTCTCTCATTTTAGGCAAATACACACAAATCACATTGAATTCTAAGTCCTCAATTGCTCGAGGCACAATAAAAAACTTAATCGAACCAACATCCCACTCGGTGTACAATTTTTTGGTTAAGAAGTCAGTTCTACGCGCAAACCTCACACACACTCGAACGCATTGATGTCTGTTGTCAACCTCCACCAGTGACATGCTTGTTTTCTCTTTCTCTCAAGTCTTCCCACGCACTGAAAGCGTAAGTAACACCCAAAACAAATATGTGTTGAACCCAGACTCTATTCAAGTTTTGACACCAACGCTACCAAAGATTAAATAGAATACGAGCGCAACCTTTTTCACCCAATGATTGGAAATGATTGATTGAAGTAGCCCAAGAAAATTCATAAGGTTAAGTTGCAATCGTATAAGCAGAGTGTGGGTGAGCAAGGGCCCACGAGTAGTCCTCTCCTTTTGACACGGTCACCACACAACACTCAAAACCACAAACATGTTTTTAGAAACGAAGAAAAATAATAATCAGAGATAGAGCAGCCAAGATATACAATAAATACATCGATGGGATCGATGATAGTTGAAATTAACTAATTGTCAGCATAATATCAGCTGTTTGTTGCGTGCATGCGAGAAATTTTTAGTTGTGACGGGAATACGGATGAGACACCACGTGTTTTTATGCAAGTGTTTGAAAATTTTAATTTTTAAGTTATTAACCTTTTAACACACATAACTCATCATTTATATAAGAACACGTGATGTACCACTTCGTGTGACAGTCACACTAAAAAATCTCTCCGTGCATGCATGCAATGCAGGCGTTCTTGGCTCTTCGACTACTACAACCTCTATAACTCGAACTTTTTGCAATCCTCAGATTACAAAGCCTTGGTTCAGAAAAGCCCCAGCCACCCAATGTTTCAAATTTGGCAAGTTGATGATGCCCTGCTTGCAATCCTTTACCTGTTTTAACAAGTATTAACAAATAATTAATTAGTCAAAGATTGAAAACTTGCTGACAAATAGAGGGGTGACGGTTTTCACACTCATATTTTGTACCTTTAAAAAAAAATACATTTATGTTTTTATTTCCTACATCTATTGGATTAACAAAGCAGGAGTTTAAATCATGTACACAGATAATTACATAAAGTGTAATTAGGACTGTAAAAATCGCCAACCAAGGATAGAGTAGAATATCATATTGTACTGATATATACATACATTCAAAGTGAGTGCTAATTCAAATCTGTCTGCTGAAACTGTGTTTAAGTTAGAACTCTGAACATTGAAGCATGCAAGAGATTCGAGAGCCTTGTAAAGTGCTGGGGTTACTCCTTGTCCCTTGTTGCATGCCACCTTCACATAAAAACCTTTTTCCTCCACTTGAGACACGTCTATCTGCAGAAAGGCATGATACGTAATTAAGTACAAGGGCAAATTACTTTATTTGCAGAAATTAATAGCTAATAAATTACAATCAAAATGGTTATTGACCTGAATGATGCCCTTAGAAACTAAATGGTTATTGTCTGAAACTTTTTTCTTGTTTTTAGTTTTGGTTGATCCTTGTAGATATCCCATATGCTCATCTGCTCCTGCTAATGATGCTTCAAGGCTTGCAATCTCAGCATTTAACTTCTTAGCATGCATTTGCAAGTCTTGTACATACAATACAGCATCTCCAACAATGGAGGCCTTGTCCATCTGTGCATATATCTCCAAAAGATTAAACAACAATCGTGCTTGCATAATTTGTTTGTTCTTCATAGATATCGTTGTACAACTCATACTTCAAACCGGAAGAGCCCGTTTTGATAAAAAAATGTAGGACACAGTACTATTAGAAGTATATTGGACCGTCCACGTGTTATCACATATTGGAGAGTAAAACTTGCACTGCAGTATATAACTTACTTATACCAACACTTACCTTAGTTATGTTAGGAACCAAGGACCGCAATGCATAGAGCATTTCCTTCATTCTCCCCCTCCTCTTCCTCTCTGAAACCAAAGTTCGTGACCGATCAACCTTTTGCCTCTTTGTTGTCGTCGTGGTTGTGTTTGTGTTTGTTGTTCCAGACGAATCTTCCCCATCATTATAGTCTTCTTCGCCCTTCATTTCTTCATCAAAATTTGGTAATGTAGTAAGCACAAAAGTGCTCGGGTCAGGTAGAAATGCATCATTGAAACCAAACATAGGACCTGGAGGAGTAGTACTAGCTGGACCGAACAGGTTATAATCATCCAAGCAGCCATTGATCATAAGTTTACAATCAAAATTAGCTATATCTTCACCTTCGCCACCGCGAATAAGATCAATGAATTGATCAAAGTTTTCATCGTCTATGAAATCATGTAACTCAGAGTTGTTGATGTTATGACATTCTAGATGGTTTCCAAGCGAATCCATATCGTATTCTTTGTTTGATGTGCAGCTGCTAATTGTGTGCCATAAAGTATATACTTATATATACAGAATTCGTAGATGTGAGTTCCTATTTATGTTGAGTGTGAAAGGAATCAGATGGGGGTTTTTTATGACGTTTGAAACTGTATAGCTCTTGATACATAAGTACAAAATACTATTGGTCATATATATGTGGACTAAATGATGTAATTTACATAAAATAAACCACCAAATAGGCATCAAAGTTTCGTTCACATTGAACGTTACTATAATAAAATCAATAGGAAAACTAACGAAAAGTTCAAAAAAACTTTAGTTTTAATGAAAAATGACAAATAAAGGTGTAAGTGAGTAGTAACGGAAAGGTAAAAAAAATGGTTTTTCGTTAAAAGTGAACAATATTTGAAGTGTTTCATTAAAACTCCCATCAAACCCTGGACTATTCTTCTTTTGATTAAACTACATCAGTTGAATTGAAAATGAACAAAGATAAACCTCTATTATAATTTGGATTAGGCCATAAAAATCATGCTTATAAGTGTATTTTAAAATCATATTCTCTTTTCGAATTTTAAAGTTCTAAAAGCTATTATTATTATTATTTAATTTTTAGTAGATCGATAAATTTTTAAAATCATACATACCTGACAATAATTTTTTTTTTTTGACAAAAGATAGCGTTAGTGGGTTAAATTGTTAGTTTTTAGAGGAAGGAGATCAAAACTGCACCATAGTGCATTAGCATGATTGCTTCTTGTTACTGCGGTAAAACGTCATCTGCTATATAACTAACAAATTTAAATCTTATATTTTTACCAATTTTGCTTTTCTTTTTGTGGTGCTATCCACACACACTCTTTGTTCATTTATGTCATTTGATCTTCTTCAATTCATTCAACTTGAATATGTGTGGAAGGTAAAAAGGGGTGTGTTGATAGGAACAATGTTTCGTTACTCAAGAATGAGTAGGAGCTCCTAATCAAAACTCATCATTTTCGAATCACAGAATTTTGTGCTTCTGATCAAAACCATTCGTATTATGAATCACTCTGTAAAGATCATTTTTACAAAAATTGAATTAAAACTAAGGTTGTTTAGTCAATCTATTATAGCAAATACATAGACGGTTCGTAATGCTTTTACCAATTTTGTTCATCTGTTTTTATACAGTTCGATGACCAAACGCCTTTAGTTTTAATTGTTTTTTTTTCCGCAAATGCGATATTTATAGAGTGATTTATGAATATAAACAATACTAACCATAAATACAGAGTTTTATGAATCAATAACAAACAATTTTGAGTAAGAACTTATCCCATCTTTTGAGTACTCAAATATTATTATGTGGTAGCACCAATTTCTTTTTATTGAGAATTTCTTTTTATTAGCGCTAAACCCTGACTATTCGACACGATGTGTTGGACACAAAATAATCGTTTTTAAACAATCGTGAGTCGTGACAATCAAATTATTTGCGTACTTAAAAATATTATAGAAATATTAGATGCTTCTTTGACTTTGAGAGAGAGCTCTCTTGCGGCAGTCACTATGTCATTTCGGCTCCGGATTCATTGGGGGCATGGCTCATGACGGTCGGACCCTGATAATGTTCAAATAAACTGATTAATTAAGCTTAACATTTTTATTCTCATTGCCTTGCCCCTCCAAAGTCGGAATGGATTCTACGTTCTAGTGAATCCACTTTCTTTTCTAGTAGCTTCTCGGTTACGTAGTACTTTCTGTTTTCTTTTCTTTCTTTCCAATGTTACGTTGTACTTTCAAGCTTTATGTTTTTGCTGTTTTATATTTGTTGTTATTGTTGAAAAATAATAAGTTTAGGGTTTGGGCCCCATCCATTCAAATTAGGTTTTCGTTTAGAGATCAGGGTTTAGTTTATTATAAATTGTATGCTTGTGTTGACCCTAAAAACTATCAAGTCTACGTGGCGCGCAGACCGAGTAACTAATGAGCTAACTACGTCATTCGGTTGTATGCAGGGCGTGCCAACTCAACGGCCGAGCTCGGCTGGTGAGTAATATTTGTTGATGTTGCGTTGGGTGCGTTGCTGACTTCTGAATCTCGCGACTGCGGCCGAGGAAGGAACACGTCTCGGCCTTTGGGTTCTAGAGCCTGAAGATAAGGCTGCTAGTTCTGCGAAGTTCAATATCAAATTCGACTCTGAGGGTGCCGAATGTAGTAACCTGGTAACACCTCACTTCGCCGAGAAGGCTGATGAGATGACTTCTGCCAATAAGGATTTGAAAATCCTTCTCGACCGAGACTTGGATAGATAACCAATCAGCCTCGTCGCAGTGCTGTTTATCCAAACTGAAGGTGCTTCGCAGTCGGTTGATTCTACGGCAACAATGTTGTTTATCCAAACTGAAGATGTTCGCCGGTTGCCTTCACAGTGCTGTTTATCCAAACTGAAGATGTGTTGGCGGAAAAAAAAAATTCTCAAGGTGTTTGAGAGGTTTCGCGTAGAGCGAGAGTTTGCGCATGGCAGTTTTGTGTGTTGAATTGGAGGGGTCTTTTAGTCGTCTGCCGCTTAGTATTTATAAAGATCTGCATGCCCAAGTCGTGAAAACCAATCCCAATTGCACTGTGATTCTGAGTCTTTATTTGTTGCTGCTGACCACACACTTATCCCGTGCATAATCACAATAACAAATGAAGCTCTGAAAACTTTATCTTATATGCACATAAGTCCACGCCTTATCACATCAATCAAAGCTTGATCCCAACTTTGCCATCCTGACCTTCCAATACAATCTTTTTCAAATATTCAATTCTAATTGCGTCATCACCATCGTTCAAAATCCACGTGTCCCTTTGTAGCCACCTGATGCAGTCCCACTTTATCTCCGCATCTTGTATGGAATCCCACCTTTTCCCGGATGTGATAATGCATGCAACTTCATTAATCCCATTTGATTAAAATACTTGGCATCATGCCAAGATACTCGGTGGCTATGATTCTTCTATATCTGCACATGTTGTTTGAACTCCTCCGTGCTTGAATTATTAGAAGATAATCTCCCAATACACTTAAAAAACTCCAATACGAAAATCCCGAACAGACCCGTGGAAGAAGAAAAGTCCTTGATTTCAATCTGTACTTTGGGTACAAAGTTGATCACATTCCAACGTCTAGAATTCTTCATAATCATCCAACGGTCTCGATTGCTTAGGCCGAAAATGTATTATATTTGTTTGATCGTCCTTTCGTTTAGTTTCAACTTGGTATCAAAGCAGTTTGATTCTTAGGGATTTTATTTGCTTCTGTTTTGTTCGTATCAATTTATCTGTTTTCGTTGTTGTTTTGTCCAGTTTTGTTCCGGGAAACTTTTTTTGTTTTCTGGTTTGAGTTAGCCTTTGTTTGTCGTTCATAGTCAGAGAAAAAAAAAAGTATGTTGAAGTCTGGAGTTGAGTCGCATCGAACCAACTACCATTGAAATCAATTGTTATGCACCACCACCTTCTGACGAAACCAATTATGTCTTTTCTTAGCACCACCATCTGTAAACGCAGCTGGTTGAATCGCATGATTGACCTGCATCTAACCTGACGTTACATGTGATCAACTATTGTTGATCAACACTGCCGCACCACCACCAACCTAGAAATCTAACAAGTCCAGTCTTGACGAACCCGGATCTCACGACGCCAGTCGTCGTGAGGAACACTTTATGAGGAACACAATTTCCTTACGTTCTTGCATACAAATCAATTTCATTTGAAGTGTGGTTGGACTAAAAGGCCAGGGAAAATTTTCACTTCGACCCCAATCAAGTCTTAGCATAAGAGAATTATCAATTTGGCCAAGGAAGAAGTTAGGTCACCTATTCTTTTGTTTGAAAAGGAAAATACGGTCGGCCTGGAAGAACAAATTGAAATTTCTTAGCCAAGTACAAAAATTGATTCAGAAGGTGATTTGTCGACCAAGGCCAAAACACAGGCTCAGACGCAAAAACCTTGTCAATCGATATGGTTATTGGAGATAAATCTGATGTGGAGCAATCCTGTTTGACTGAGTTGTTTGAATTAAAAGATGAGGTTGATGAAGTAATTATGCTCAGGGGCCATAATAATTCGGATTACTTTATAGCCGAAAACAAAAGAATTTGAAGATTGCCATTGTTATTTTACATCAACGTCTGAAGCAATATTATATTGAAAATGGTCATATGCAAAGATCTCAACTCAGAATAAAGCATCATTGGCCTCCTCTCCTCTTCATTATGGTTTGGCCACTTTATTTTCGTTTGTTAAAAAAAAAATGAGAATTTCATTTTCTTAACCATTCGGTTGTTCGACCGATGCTTAGGAAATAAGGGGGCAACAAACCGTTGTTTCAAAGAAAAATAAAACAATTGTAATGGCCACCTATTTTAGTCAATAGGCCTTCATATAGGCTAGTCAACTGAAAATGCGTAATAGGCCTTCATATAGGCTAGTCAACTGAAAATGCGTAAAGGACGAAGCTCAAGGAAACTGGTGGGGGGGGGGGATTTAATTTTAGGCCGAATTAAGTCTTGGCAATCTCAGCCTAGTAGTGTTAGAGTAGCCAAGTCCTAGACAAAGTAGGATTGTCTGAGAACTAAAGTGTGGCCGAGTCCTAAATAAAGTGTGACTATTTGAAGATTAGGTATGGTCTTTGGATAGAAGCTCGAACTGATCAGGATTGGTTTTGGATGAGATATGAAATGATCGTCAAACAAGTTTGTTGATGCACAAAATTAGTGAGGACTTTGGTACAACAGAAAGTGTTAAGTTTGTGACCTTCGCTAGATTGCTCCGGTCACTAGTGTGAATAAGTATGTAAATGGATATGGACAAGGAAGCAAACACAAGATGTACGTGGTTCACCCAGATTGGCTACGTCCACGGAGTAAATGAGTTCTCAATAATTGTGAAGGGTTTACACAAATACATAGGTTCAAGCTCTCATTTAATGAGTACTAGTGAATGATTTAGTACAAATGACATTAGGAAATATTGTGGGAGAATGATCTTCTTTTATAAAAGAGAGTTTCTAGCTTTGTTCTGACATTGACACGTGTCGTGTTGTGATTTGCTTCCGATGTTGACACATGTCGCGCTATGATTGGCTTCTGATGTCAACACGTGTCGCGCTGTGATTGGCCTCCTGGTTGGAGGGAAACTCTTCTGGGTCCTTGACGGTATAACGTTGATCGGTGCTCGGTAGTTTCGGGATTGGTCAAGTATGGTACAAACAGTGCTCCCCTAAGTTCCCGAGTGAGGGAAGCTCCTCGGTTGGGGACTTGCAAGATCCAAGCCGCTGAGTAATCACGAAACTTCTAAGTACTGAAGTGTGGTATCGTCTTCACTTACCTTATCTGTCTCATAGGTAGATGTGGCATTTTCTATGGAAGTACTTTTCCTCCATTCAGGGGTGGTATCTTTAACCGGTGGAGATGCACAAGGTAATGTATCAATTTGACTTGAAGCTTACTTGTAGTTTCAGGCTTGGTCAAGCACGATACAAACCATGTAGTATGAGTCCCCCAAGTCGCCGAGCTAAGAGATTTGCCGAAAGAGGTGATAGACAAGGTAAGCAATCAGAGTTCCAAGCAATCAGTCCTAGATCAGAAGTTTGATTTCGAGTTCCGGCTGATTGTTCTCATTCTCTCTATCTTGCAGGCAGCAAGAAGGATAAAGAGAAGAAAAAGGAGAAGAGATGATATGAGATACTTTTGCTTTTGAAGAAGTAACTTTCCACAGGCTTATTCTTGAACTGAGCTGGAGGGTTTTCTAGTTTCCTCCAGAGTATAAAGCCGACTCAAGAATTTGAGGGTCAAAACAAGTCCATCAAATCTAGAGTATGTTCGACCCTGATGATATGGGATACTTTTGTTGTTGACAAAGTAGTGGATGTATCGGCACATGCTCTGTTACGCTTTGATAGGAGCATATTTATGCGCCTTAGTTAGCTAGTTCTTGTGCATTTAAGTTGTTTTTCCTTAGTTAAGTTAGTCTTTTAAGCTAGTTTTATGTGTTTTCAGGTTTTAAGGGCAAAGTATACAAAAAGATGCATTTTGGAGCCTTTTGGAGCAAAATGAAGCTTGGATTGGACATCACATACTTGGAGCCAAAAGAATGGACGAAATTGAAGATTTGAAGATGATGATTCCTACTTGAACAACGTTTCCTAGTTGAAGTAGGAAAGTGTCTAATTAAAGATGGAATCCTAGTTGACAAAGGATTCCTCGTTGACAAAGGATTCCTAGTTGAAAAAGGTTTCCTAGTTGAAATGGGATTCCTAGAAGATTGAATATTCCTACTCAAACAAGGTTTCCTACTTGAAGTAGGAAAGTTAAACCTAATTGGCCTTGAGTTTCAGCAACAAAGAAGTTTTCCAAGTCCAGGAAGGAAAAGGAATCTAAGAAGAAAGAGAAGTCCCAAACACTTTAGGACACCTTATCCTTGTTTTAGAAGTATGCCGTGCATTTTCCCTTGTCTTGGAGGGTTTCTAGAAACCCTATCCTTCCTTGCCATGCATAACCTTATCTAGAACATATTTCCTTGCCTTGCAAGGCTTTCTAGAAGCCTTATCCAAACCTGCCGCACCTTGTGACCTATTCCCTTGAGGATTTTGATTGTTTAAACCCTTTTTCCTTGTGGATTTGGATTCTACAAGTCCATATCTGATTCCCCTAGGGTTTTAAGTGCCTATATATACTCATATTAACCCTTTGGCCGAATTACCACCTCCCATACACATCAATTCATGCCAGAAACATAATCCATACCTTTGCCGCAACCATCACTCACCACAATCCATAATTCCTGACCTAAACACCTTTGCCGCACCCTCCCATCCACCCTAAACACTACCACACCATTCCATATCCATTCCTCCATACAACCACCATTCAAAACCTGTCCTTAGACCTTGTGCCGCAACAAAGAGGAGGATGAGAAGCTTGGACGTGCATGCCATTCAATTGTGAATTGCTTGAATGTTTTAGGTGTTGTCTTTCCTTTGATTTCAATGTTTAATTTCAATATTCATTGTTTTGTACGTATGAGGAACTAAACCCCCCTTGGCTAGGGGGGATTCGAAACCATGTTTATGCTTGCTATATGATTTGATTACTTCTAATTACGTTTCATAAGTTATGAATTCAATTTACTTATCTATATGAATTAAAACTGATTTGTGTATGTTGGTTGAGAGTGCACGCTTAATTTTCATGCATAAGTTGGATGCTAGGATATAAGGGAATTTCACCTAATCGTTATGAACTTATATTCAAAAGTAGTAAAGGTTGTTGATCACAATCGTGTTAAGTAAATTCTTGGCATAAGTTTCATGCAATTCATAGTAACAAGTGCTTCGCCAATGCTTATGATTTTCATAGAACTTAATGATCTTTGCTTGTATCTTTGTTATGCAATTCATGCAGGGAACTTGTGAGGAATGCTTTGGATTGTCGTATGCAATTCATTCAATTCGATAACTTTAGGGAAATCTGAGGGTTAATTAGTGCAATTCACGGTTAATCTGGGGCGTTGAGAATTCATGGTTTATTGAGAAGCAATTGGAAATCGTTTTGTATGCAAGTGTGACATGTGTGGAGAAGAACCCCTTAGCTAGCTTTCCATCCATTCACTTTAACCAAATTTGTTTTAAAATCTGTTTAGTTTACAAAGTTTTTGTTTTGTTTTCAAATTCGTCTAAAATCAATCCCCCTTTATTTTGTTGAGTCATATTAGTCAGAAATCAATTTAGTTGTGTTTTTAAGTATCTTGAGTCAAGTTAAAACCTATTTTCGTCCAAATTTGTGTTTAGTGTTCAAAACTGCCCAGATTGTGTTTTAAGGCAGTTTTGAGTGTTTTTGTGCTGTTTTGAGTTTTTTGGTTTGTTTTAGTGTTTTAAAGTTTAGTTTTGCATTCTTTGAGTCGAGTTTAGTGTTTTAAACTTTGTTTTTACGTTTTTGAGTCAGTTTTCAAGTGATTTAGCAATCCCTCCTAATCTCCGGCCTAGAACGATCCCTACTTGCATTCTTTACTACAATTGATAAAAAGAGAGTTTAATTTGTGTGCTTATATATTTCACATCACGCTTGTCTCCACATGCTTCCTTGTATCCTTCTCACTTGCCCTATCTATTCCTCAGGCAGATGTGGTATCTTCTCTGGAAGTATAAGATGTTGAAGATGAGTACTCGAGAGCAATGCCAGGTAAGTAATCGGGCAAGGGGTTCCAAACAGTCTGTTCCTGACTGGAAGCTTGATTCCAAGTGCTGACTGATTGCTCTCTTTCTGATTGTCTTGCAGGTAAGAACAAGGCCAAAGGAAAAGACAGGGAAAAAGCATGATATGGGATACTCTTGCTTTTAACCCTGATGATATGATATACTCTTGCTCTAGTATGGCTTGTTTGCAGAGGTATTATAGAGGGGAAAAGAAGCTGAGTATTTCGAGAGACTCTGCTGAGAGTGCCCTCTCGGATGTGAAGAAAAGTTGAGCATTTTTTTTTATTTGCAGGTTTACGTGGCTGTGGAGGATGAAGGTCGACATAAATAGGAATTGTCCCAACAGCGAGTGGTAACGATGTGTTGAAGCTTTTGTGTTGAAGCTTTGTAGGTGAAGCTTTGGAGTTGAAGCTTTGTAGGTGAAGCTTTGGAGTTGAAGCTTTGTGGGTGAAGCTTTTGTGTTGAAGTTTTTATAGGTGAAGCTTTGGAGTTGAAGCTTTGTAGGTAAAGCTTTGGAGTTGAAGCTTTGTGGGTGAAGTTTTTGTAGGTGAAGCTTTGGAGTTGAAGCTTTTGTTGGGTACCATGAATTGATTTTGCTTCACACTATCTTGATCAAGATAGTGTGAAGCTTTTGAGAATTTGTAGTTGTCCTCCATTAATGAAGCTTTGTTGAATTTCCCATTTATTTTTTGGGAAAATTAGAAATTTGAAAATATGGGAGAGACAACATATACAAATTTTGCTTCCACACTGTTGACCAAGAGATTGTGATGTAAGACACACCTTGTAGTAGTTGAAGGTTTGGATGAACCATATAAATTGAATTTGCTTCGAACAGTCTTGATCAAGAGTGTGTGAAGCTTTCTACGGGTTGTAGTTGCCCTTCATTGATGTAGCTTTGTTGGCACCATAAATTGGTTTTGCTTCACACTGTCTTGATCAAGAGTGTGTGAAGCTTTTGAGAATTGTGGTTGAACTCCTTTGATGAAGCTCTTGTTGGCACCATAAATTGGTTTTGCTTCACACTGTCTTGATCAAGAGTGTGTGAAGCTTTTGAGAATTGTGGTTGCCCTCCATTGATGAAGCTCTTGTTGGCACCATAAATTGGTTTTGCTTCACACTGTCTTGATCAAGAGTGTGTGAAGCTTTCTACGAGTTGTAGTGTTTGCATTGTTACAGAGGAGAAATGTCTGAAGCAGATGCAAAATGGCTGAATAGCTTGATCTTCGTATGCCATGCACTGAAGTTGTTGTTGGCTTGCAATAATACTTTGTTGGTGACTATAACTCTTGTTGGGCATAAGTGTTCCCCTAGTTGAGTTGTCAAGCTTGAAGGTTTTTGATTATTTGTGAATGCTAGGAGTTCACATATACAAGTTGTACCACTCGTCTTCTGGTAGGTGGAATGAATGGTGAGTTGCTTTCATCACTTGGTTAGTAGTACGAAGGTGAGTTCCTTCATCACCTTTCATCACATTTCATCACCTGGTTGGTGGCACGAGGATGAGTTCATTCTTCACTTGGTTGGTGGCATGAATGGCAAGTTGCAAAATGATATTAGAGTATGGGTTGTACATTTCATCACCTGGTTGGCGGCATGAAGGAGAGTACGGGTTGTACCTTTCATCACCTGGTTGGTGGCATGAGTGGCAAGTTGCCAAATGATATTAAAGTACGGGTTGTACATTTCATCACCTGGTTGGTGGCATGAAGATGAGTTCCTTCTTCACATTTCATCACCTAGTTGGTGAGAATAAGGGCAAGGTGTCGAGGCACATTGTAGCAAGTGTCGAATGACACAAAGTATGTTGAACCCTTTCGAAGCACAGTTGGCTTATGTATGAATGTGTTGGAATGTATGATTGAACAACTATACTGTGAAGCTGTTCGTTTATTTGTATAGTCTTGTTGACATATACTTAGACTTTGTTTCATGTTGGAAGTATTCATGTTGAAGCTTTGAACACGAGTGTTTCATTGCTAGGAATGTAAGAGGATTAGGACCGAGTTGTATAAATCACCTCTTTATTGAATTAATGCCAAATAGTCTTCGTTATATAGGATGCCGAACGGCTGAAGCTTAACACTTGTACAATGTGAGTTTACTTGTAATCGTACTTCAAGTGATCAGCGTTCCATGGATGGCCAATGGTCTTGCCATCGGAGCTTCTAAGCTTGTAGGAGCCAGGGCGACTGATGCCAACAACTTCAAACGGTCCATCCCAATTTGGACTAAGTGTTCCTTCACTCAGCACTCTGTCCCAGAGTAATTTTTTTTTCAATACCCAGTCCCCCACTTTGAAAGAACGAGGTTTGACCCTTGAGTCATAGTAGTTGGAGATGCGCTGTTTGTAGGCGACATTCCTCAAGTGAGCTTGGTTTCTGTGTTCCTCGACTAGATCTAAGTTGAGGGTAAGTTGTTTGTCATTTTTGCTTTGCACGTAGTTCTGGACTCGGAACGTTGCTTGCTCAAGCTCAACTGGGACAACTGCCTCTATACCAAAGGCAAGTGAGAATGGGGTTTCTTCTGTTGATGTCCGATACAAAGTGCGGTATGACCAAAGAACTTAGGGACAAATTCTGGCCAACAACCTTTAGCCTTGCCCAAGCTGGTTTTCAAAGTTCGCTTGATTATTTTGTTGATGGCTTCAACTTGTCCATTAAACTGGGGATGAGTTGGGGAGGCAAAACATAACTTGATGTTGAACTTAGAGCAGAACATCCTGAACTTATTGTTGTCGAACTGTCGCCCGTTGTCAGTGACTATCGCATTGGGAATGCCGAATCTGCAAAGGATGTTCTTCCATACGAAGTCTTCTATTTTTGCCTCAGTAATGGTTGCCAAGGGTTCTACTTCGGCCCACTTTGTGAAGTAGTCAACTGCGACGATTGCATAGCAGACCTTGCCCTTCCCTGTAGGCATTGGGGCGATCGAATCAAGTCCCCATTGGGCGAAGGGCCAATGGTTGATCATAGGAGTGAGCGGCTCGAGAGGGGAGTGAGGAATAGTTGCGTAGCGTTGACACTTATCACATGAGTGGGATATTCTGATGGCATCTTGGTGGAGTTATGGCCAGTAATATCCTTGGCGAAAAACCTTGTGTGCTAAGGATCGAGATCCAGCATGATCTCCGCAGACTCCTTTATGTATTTCTCGAATGACAGTTTCCGCCTCTGCGGGTGTAAGGCATCTTAGGTATGGTAGGTTAAAACCCCGCTTGTAGAGTTGGTCATTAATGATCAAGTAACGGGTAGCCTTGTATCGAATCTGCTTAGCTTGGACTTTGTCATTTGGAAGAGTGCCATGAGCAAGGAATCTATAAATCGGGGTAATCCAACTATCCCCCTGTTGTAAGTTGCACACTTCTGCAACCATGGTGTTTGGTGCTGCCAACAATTCGACCTGAATTTTTCTCCCAATCTTGTCTTCCACCGCTGAGGCGAGGCGAGCCAAAGCATTTGCATGACTGTTTGCCGCTCGAGGAATTTGGGTAATCTGGTAGTGGAAGTGCTTGAGCAACAATTATGTTTATGCTAGATAAGCTGCCATGGAGCTATCCTTAGCGTCAAAGTTGTTGGTGACCTGGTTAACCACCAATTGGGAGTCACTGAAGATATCAATTCGTTTAACCCCAAGGTGTTTGGCCAAACGTAAGCCTGCTAGGAGGGCTTCATATTCGGCCTCATTGTTCGACGCCTTGAATTTGAAATGAAGAACATACTCCATCGGCACTTTGTCAGGGGTCGTAAGGACTAGTCCTGCTCCACAACCCTGTTGGTTGGACGAGCCATCAACATATAGACTCCATGCTGGGGCTTTTGGTTCTATTTTCTGAGCTTCCGAGGGTAATTAAACCATTTTTTTAGGCGTAGAAACAATGTCAACATGATATGTGAAGTCGGCAATGAAGTCTGCCATTGCTTGGCCATTCTCAGCTGGCTTTGGTTGGTAGGAGATGTCAAACTCACCCAATGCTATCGCCCATTTGATCATTCGCCCGGAAGTGTCAGGACTTTGGAGTATCTGTCGAAGATGATGATTGGTAAGCACGATGATGGAGTTTTCGAGTAGACATGACCAATGCTAAAGCTAATTTCTCAATGTTGGAGTATCGTGTCTCCGCATCTTGTAAGGCTTTGCTAGCGTAGTAGACAGGCTGTTCGACATTACCATCCTTTCGAATAAGAACGGAACTTACTGCTGAAATCGATACCGACAGATAGATAATGAGAGTGTCACCAACCTCAGGTTTGGAGAGCATATGGGCTTTACTCATGTAGTCTTTGAGGTTCTTGAATGCCTCGGCACATTCATCAGTCCACGTAATGTACTTCTTACTTCCCTTAAGTGCTTTGAAGAAAGGAGCACATCTGTCTGTGGCCTTAAAGATGAACCTAGTTAAGGCTGCCACCTTGCCAGTAAGGCTCTGGATGTCTTTTGAAGTTACCGGTTCCTTCATGTCTAGGATTTCTTTGATCTTCTCGGGATTAGCCTCAATGCTCGTTGGCTTATCATGAAGCCTAAGAATTTGCCAGAGCCTACGCCGAATGCACATTTGTTAGGGTTCAACCTCATTCGATACCTTTTCAGAATGGTGAAAGTTTCAGATAGGTTGGTGATGTGTTGGTCAGCATGTTTGCTCTTGACTAGCATATCATCAACGTAAACTTCCATGCTCTTCCCAATCTGTTCGGCGAACATTGAATTGACTAGTCTCTGATAAGTCGCTCATGCATTCTTTAGGCCGAAGGGCATGACTTTATAGCAATATAGTCTTCTGTCAGTAGTGAAGGCTGTGTGTTCTTGGTCCGGAGGGTTCATGAGGATTTGGTTGTATCCTGAGTAAGCATCTATGAAGCTCAGGAGTTCACACCCTGCCGTAGAGTCTATAAGTCTGTCAATGAGGGGAAGAGGAAAGCTGTCCATCGGGCATCCTTTATTTAGGTCGATGTAGTCGACACACATTCTCCACAAGACCTTTTGGAGCAAGAGACTTTCTTTGGTTGGATTTTTCTTAACAAGGACCACATTTGCTACCCATGTTGGGTAATTGACTTCGCGGACGAAGCCTATGCCTTTGAGTTTTTCAAATTCTGCCTTCATTGCTTCGTATCATTCAACGTCATAAGATATTCGCTTCTGTCTCACCGGCTTGGTCTTGGGGTCAATACTCAAGCGATGACATATAATATCGGGAGAGATGCCTGGCATGTCCTCGTATGGCCAGGCGAAGACCTCAGTGTTCTCTTGCAAAAAAGAGATCAATGCCAACCGAATGGGTGGTGCCAAGGTGGTGCCAATCTTCACCATGCGATCTGGATAATCTTTTGAGATAGAAACCTTCTCCAACTCTTCAGCGGGCTGTGCTTGCAAGGTGAAAGAGTTGTCTCGAGGATCGTCAAGTTGACTGTTGCCACCGTGAAGATCCAAGTTAGCTTCATCCGGACTGGTATTTATGACTTGGTCATGTATAAAAAGGGTTTCCTTGGGCACAGGCATGTGTTGTTGCATGATCGAAGTGTTGTAACATGACCGTGCACTAAGTTGATCTCCTCTGATGTAACCATTGCCATAAGGGGTTGGAAATTTCATCAACAACATATATGTGGATACCATGGCCTTGAGATCATTGATGCATGTGCGTCCAAAGATGACATTGTATGCCATTGGGCAATCAACCACCAGGAAGTTAGTGGTAATCGTAGCTGTGTAAGGGCCTGTACCAATGGTGAAAGGTAAGTGTATGCTCCCTATAGGTTGCACGATATCACCGGAGAAGCTTATCAAAGGAGAAATCGAGCGATTGAGCAAGTGTTCAGCTACATTAAGTGCCCTGAAAGCTTCAGCAAACATGATATTGATCGAATCCCCCGTGTCTACCAGGATTCGTCGTACTTCAAAGTTGGCTATGTGAGCTTCCACAATCAGTGGGTCATTGTGAGGGTAGATGATACCTCTTTCTTCCTCAGGGTAGAAACATATTGGATCCCAGTTAGGCTTTTAACATTTGCCTCCCCTGATGTCTTCCACGTGAAACACTTGGTGACCAAGCCTTAAAGCTCGTTTGCTGTTTTTCATGGCTCTGTTGGAAGATTTAGATATGGGTGTGCCGCCGCTTATGGAATATATCACATTCACTTGGCGTTGGTTACGGTTATCCCTTGAAGGGTGAAGGAGGAATTGATCAATTTTTCCTTCACACGCCAAAGCTTCAATATGATCACGAATGGTGATACAATTCTCGCTGTCATGGCCGTTATGCTCGTGGTAGCAGAAAAACGTGCCCGTGTTCTTCGTGGGTTTGTAACCCGACTGTCTCGGTATTGGCTTCGGTATCAAGTGTGCTATGCTGGGGTAAATGGCCACGCATGTGGCGTTCAAAGGTGTATATGTCTCATACCTCAGGGTAGGGCCTGTCCTGACACGTGCTTGGCCCCACTGTGTTGACTGCCTGAGGACGGGCATTATCGTGGCGATACCTTTGGTTATCGCGATAGTGTCCCTTACTCCTTTTAATAAATTGAGACTGGTGAGGATGAAAATCTTTCCTTTTGCCCTGAGATTGATATGTCTGTTGACTTGGCAAAGTATTAAGTAAGGCAGGAGGAGGCACCGCTGCCGTTTGGAAGGTTGAAGTCTTCTCGTTTGGATGAGTCTGGCTTCCACTCCCCACTTGCTGATAGGGGATGGTTGTTGGGGGTTTCTCTTGGTATGTCCTTGCCTCGGCGGAGGCATGGTTATAAGCCTGTGCCATCACCTCAGAGTAAGTCTTCCAAGTGTTGGCATTGATGTACTTAACGAAACAGTCACGTAGGCCTGCCGTGAAGGCTTTGAGGGCAGTCTTGTCGTCTGCCTCGGCACAACGAGAATACTCATGGCTGAAGAGGCCAGCATACATACGTAATGACTCATCTGGCTTCTGGCGAATAGTGTACAAGTCATCCGCAAAGTGCAAGCGATCGGTCTGGAAAATGTGTTGAGAAACAAACAGTTTACTCAATTCCTCAAATGAGTCTACCGTCTCAGGTGGAAGACGGCAATACCAGTTTGGAGCTCCGCCAGAGAGGGTGGAGGGGAAGAGAAGACATCGCTCTTTGTCGATGTGCATCCGGTATGCCATGGTGGACTCAAAGAGGTTAAGGTGTTCAATCGGGTCCTCCTTTCCAGTATAGAGTTGCAAGCCAAGCTTCTGCTTTGTCTTTGCTTAGAGGGGGGTGTCGAGGATCCTCCTTATAAGAGGGCCAGGCCTAGGTTGGTTCCAATCAGGTATCTCAGCTTGTCGTTCGGCCTTCAACTTGTTTACTTCCTTAAGAAGCTGTAGGACAAGAGGGTCCTGAGTTGAGTCATGTACCACTGGAGCTTTCTTTCGTAAATCTCCATCTCCTCTTGGAAGTAGGAAGGTTTGATCAAGAGCATGTGATTTTTCCCTGGACTCGCCGTACTGACTTTCAAGGTATGTCTGTCGGAACATCTCTGAGTCCCCTATACCTTCGTGTTTCTCTAGGACTTGTTGCCCCTTCCCTAAATTAGTAGCCGGCCTGGGACATGGGAGGGGACCGAGTCTTTCAGAGACCCTTGGGTCATTGATATTTGATTTTACATGGAGTGGATTGTCTCGACGTTGCTTTAGGAAGTCTCGACAGTCGCGAAAGACGACTTTCAATCCTTCCACTCATTCTGTAAGGAGGTGCCTTCATCCACTCCTCCTATTTCGGGTCGAAGCAGCTGGGTTGATAGAAGTCTCATGTTGGTCGCCATTTCGATGAGTAGCTCACTCCTCAACAGGAATACCCATGTCGATGGCAAATGACCCTCCGTGTTGGAGGGCACTTAGTTGATGGTTGACTTCCACAGGGGTGATGAGCTTGTGTGTTTTAGTATATCTAGCCTCGTGGAGCATCTCGAAGACATTTTCATACTGCTCTTGGAGGATCTCATTCTTCATCGCTATCTTGTTGTTCTGAGCCTCCAGCTCATTGACTTTAGCCCGAAGAGTAAACTTCTTTTGTTCTTTCTTTCGTTGCTTCGTACCAGGTGCGAGGAGGGTGTCGTTCTGTGTGATGTGGCTTCCTTCGCTCCCCATGTTGGAAAGGGATGCCTGGTCAAAAGAAAGTGTACAAATGGTGGAAACCAGCTTAACAAAGCTGAATAAAGTGGGAATAAGTGTCGTTCCCACAGATGGCGCCAAATGTTGATGCACAAAATCAGTGAGGACTTTGGTACAACAGA
Organism: Malus fusca; assembly: GCA_035220775.1. NCBI lineage: Eukaryota > Viridiplantae > Streptophyta > Magnoliopsida > Rosales > Rosaceae > Malus > Malus fusca. The sequence goes on along the minus strand of CM069061.1, from coordinate 11,289,493 downwards.
AAGTGTTAAGTTTGTGACCTTCGCTAGATTGCTCCGGTCACTAGTGTGGATAAGTATGTAAGTGGATAGGGACAGGGAAGCAAACACAAGATGTACGTGGTTCACCCAGATTGGCTACGTTCACGGAGTAGAGGAGTTCTCATTAATTGTGAAGGGTTTACACAAATACATAGGTTCAAGCTCTCCTTTAGTGAGTACTAGTGAATGATTTAGTACAAATAACATTAGGAAATATTGTGGGAGAATGATCTCCTTTTATAGAAGAGAGTTTCTAGCTTTGTTCTGACATTGACACGTGTCGTGTTGTGATTGACTTCCGATGTTGACACATGTCGCACTATGATTGGCTTCTGATGTCAACACGTGTCGCTTTGTGATTGGCCTCCTGGTTGGAGGGAAACTCTTCTGAGTCCTTGACAGTATAACGTTGACCGGTACTCGGTAGTTTCGGGATTGGTCAAGTATGGTACAATCAAAGTTTAGGTTAGAATCCTAGTTTAAGATGAGAAAGGCGAGACTTCGCGATAGAATTTTGGCTAAGAATAATTTTGAGTATATTTGGAGAATATGTCTAGGAATTGGAATATTATTAGAATTTTATCAGCCGACAAGCTTGGGCACCAAGAAATTTATCCTATAAATACAATAGGGTGTTCAACGTAGAAACCTCATTCAACACAACAAACAACTTAAACGCTCTACACGAAAAACCTCGTTTTACGTGAAACATTCTCACACTTTTTGAGAAAACACTAACTATCCACCCCCCGTCAACACATATTCAGTTTGGACTAACAACATTGTGTTGACAACAGACGACATATTCAATTTGGACTAACAACACTGGAGCCGTAGAATCAAGTGATCAAGGAGCATCTTCAGTTTGAATTAACAACATTACTTCTGGTTGGTTGGTTATCTATCCAAGTCTCGGGCGATAAAGAGTTTCTAACTTTTTCACATAAATAGGTCATTCCATTAGCTTCCCAACGAGTTGAAGTGTTCTATGATTGGTTACTCTTAAGTGCATTTTGCAGTTTGGCATTTAGATGGTTGAACCACATCTAACATAAAAATGCTTATTTCATTTGCGTACTTCTGTCCCTATAGGCTGATGCATTCGATGCAGTATTCTCACGAATATAGTCGAGGCAGCCAAAGCTGGAGCAAGAGATCCAGAACTTCGCAGTGATCTAGACAACCTTGTCTTTAAGTTTTAGAACCCAAGGCCAAGACGTATTCCTTCGTCGGTCGTAATCGCTAAAGTACAAAAGTCAGCAACCCATTTGGCACCACCACTACTAAATCTATTCTACTAGCCCGACCGAGCTCGGTTGTAATTTGACACGTCCGCATTCACAAGAAAGACATAGTTAGCTCATAGTTACTTGACATGAGCTTTGTTATTTTTAGGGTCAACGGTACTGTTGAAGTTATTTTAATCAATATTGCTCTTCCTTAAATTAATAATGAGGGAGGAAATGAGGTAAATTTAAAAAAATAAAATAAAAAATCATCTTTTGACAACGTCCACGTAAGCCACTGATCAACTGGATATTAGAATGAAACTAGCCTTTTGCCATATGCGTATATGTGTGGCAACTATTTCTTTTTTCTTTTTTCTTTTTTTGTAATCTATATATAAGAAGCACCCCAAAATGGTGAAACATTCAAAATATCATAAATTGCCCTTCAAGAAGAGTGCTGCTAAACACACCTCATTGTTCTATTTCCAACCCACATTATAATTTCACCCACCGTAAAAAGTTAAAAAATTGAAACACTATTTCTACACCCACTATTATACCTAAAATAACCTCAACTATACATTTAAATTCTTTTTAATTTTTAGTTGAATAAATATTAGCTAATAAGTCCAGCGACTTTGTTTTGCAAACCCAGCGAAAGATACGAAGAGCTTCCTCCCCGCGATCTTGTTTTGCAAACCCAATGATGATGTTGGTCCATGAGACAGTGCTTCTTTTGGGCATCTGCTTGAATAACTTATAGACGTCATCAATTAAACTGCAGTTGGCATATATGTGTATGAGTACACCCCAACTCACAACACTCCTTTCACGCATACCATCAAACACCCAGCGTGCATAGTCCACAACACTACCCGACTCTCCACTTGTTGCATACAAATTAACCGAACTCGTCTGAACAAACACATTGGACCCAAACCCATTTCCCAAACCCTCCCGTGCACATGTTCCCCTTCTCTCACCAACCTCAACCTAATACATACGAATAGGTAAACCCATCAGCCTCCGCCTCCGAACCCATTAGCCGTTTATACAATTTAACAGAATTTCGTGGTGTGGCCTATGATCATCTGGTTCCACACATTTCGACATTTTCAAAAACTTTGAGGGCGTAATCAAGACACCCAGAAGCAACGTAGAATGATAAAATCTAAACAAGAATGTAACTTTTTTGTGTGAGTCCGTAAATTGTTATTTTGGTGTGAATTAGGGTGTACTTGCAGATCAATGGAAGCAAGTACTTTTTGGCTTTAGTCTTTATATGTCATTTTATAAGAGGGTAAAAAGGGCATCAAAATATTTTATTAAAACGTAGATGGGGAGAGAAGACAGTGGGATGGAATTATAAACTCTCCTCAAGAATTTTAAAATTACAATTGAATTAAAAGGAGTTATAATAATAGTTCAAGACGGTAAGAAAATATTTTGCTCACCTCCTAGAGTGGGGTCAGGTTCAACCCTTTAAGAGGTAATTGGCCATAGGTTCCTCTTCAACTGGGTATCTTGGAGAATAGTAATAGGGCCTAGGTTCACCCTCTAGGAGGTAATAGAGCATAGGTTCCTCTTCAACTGCATATCTTGGAGAATGGTAATAGGGCATAGGTTCCTCTTCAACTGGATATCTTGGAGAATAGTAATAGGGCATAGGTTCCTTATGACATGTTGACTTCAAACTCTTAAAAAGCATTGGCTTCAAACTCATAACACGCATTGGCTTCAGGTCCATAAGACTAGTTTTCCTATAAGATTGACGGACTAATAGGTCGGCACTGTTGTCAATTCCACTTCCACTGACTTCTTCAGACTCGTCACTTGATCCACCGTCACGATGACCTGAGACGAAAAATGTAATACTTTAACATAATTTCTTTTAATAAACTAGGAAAACTGGGAGACTTCTTCTTCTTCTTCTTCTTCTTCTTCTTCTTCTTCCCCCCGCACGATGACCTGAGACGAAAAATGTAATACTTTAACATAATTTCTTTTAATAAACTAGGAAAACTGGGAGACTTCTTCTTCTCACGATGACCTGAGACGAAAAATGTAATACTTTAACATAATTTCTTTTAATAAACTAGGAAAACTGGGAGACTAAGGAAATTTTTAATTTTTTTCTTCTCTTTTTTTCGAGGATACGATGAAGATGGACATTTTAAATATATATGTAAAATAAAGGTAATACTTTAACATAATTTCTTTCTTCTTCTTCTTCCCCCCGCACGATGACCTGAGACGAAAAATGTAATACTTTAACATAATTTCTTTTAATAAACTAGGAAAACTGGGAGACTAAGGAAATTTTTTATTTTTTTCTTCTCTTTTTTTCGAGGATACGATGAAGATGGACAATTTAAATATATATGTAAAATAAAGGTAATACTTTAACATAATTTCTTTTAATAAACTAGGAAAACTGGGAGACTAAGGAAATTTTTGTTTTTTTTCTTCTCTTTTTTTCGAGGATACGATGAAGATGAACATTTTAAATATATATGTAAAATAAAGGTATTAAAAAAGGAGGCCTCTTTCAAAGTGAGAGGCCCAAGGCACAGACAGGCCTTACTCGTTTTGCCTCTGTGTGAGACACTAGCAGCTGCTCCAACCTTAATTTGGTCAGAGCACAAAAACATATCTATTCAATTCAACAACACAAGTGAGAAGGACAAAGGGAGACGTACATGGTAGTCGTCGTGTTCATCATCTTCTTTTTCTCTTGACTTTGACGACGCAGTTGCCACTTGCATAATTCTAAGCTGTGCATAATCCATTATGTTGCTCCTTGCATTATGATCCAAATTTCGGCAATTAGAAAAATCAAGTTGTTGTCCAGAATATTTATAGTTATCCCAACCTTGTGTGTAGTGTGTGGTCCTTGAACTTGATACCGTCTTCAGTGATGTGCAGCCATGTGCTTTTAGTGAACATTCTACTGGGAGCTCTGGTAAAGATTGAAGCCACTTGCAGCCAATTAAGCAGAGTGTATACAACCGAGAAGCTTGTTTGATGCTCGCAGGTAAGCTCCTAATCATGCTTCTACTCAAATCTAAAGATTGCAAGGAAGTTGTGCAAACTAGGCCATCGGGGATTCCTAATAGACCGCTGCGACTGAGATTTAGAAATTGCAAAGAGGGCAAACCGACAGAGTTGGAAGGCAATTTTTTTAGTTTCCGACAGGCATAAAAGCTGAGAATTTTAAGATTGGTCAAATTGTAGATACTTCTTGAGACAACCTTAAGGTTCTTGCACATACCAAGATCTAATGTGTGAAGCCCAATTAGATTTCCAATAGATGAAGGAAGCTTTTCGACCGCTGTCCCTTCCAAATTAAGAGATTTCATATGTTCCATGGGCTCCAAGACTTGAGGGAATTTGTAAAACATCGAGCACCATTTGAGATCAACACTTTGAAGAGATTTCAACTCCCAAATGCTCTTTGGGATACTTAAAAGCCTTTTGCAGCCTCTTAAGTTAATTCTTTTGAGCGCAAGGAGAAACTGGATTGATGAGTGTAGCTCTTGAATAACTGTTTTATTTAAAATTAGAGACTCCAAATGTTTTATTGGGACCACAATCTCTGGGAAGGATTCAAGTTTAGAGCACCTAGACAGAATGAGTTCCTTGAGAGATTTCACCTTGCAAATGTTGGTAAGACTGATGAGACTCTTGCAACTTCCAAGATCAAGATAAGTAAGCTTGTCAAGATGTTGAAAATATGAAGGAATTTCAACCTAACTTTCACAGCCACGAAGATTTATGTGCCCAATTTTTTTGCTCCGAGAGAGATTTGGAACTTCAATTAGATCGCTAGAGTACTGCAGATTGATCACTTTTAAGTTCACAAGTCTCTGTAACAAAATTAAAGATAACTAATAAGCATGACTTTCTACAATGCAATTTATACAAGAACTAAAATAAACATATATACCTTGTCCTCTTTCCAAAGATGCTTAACTCGGCTATAAGGCATATGAAGCTCAACTAGATTTTCAGGAGAAAAATTTGACGGTAAAGATTTCAAAGGATATCGATCCCAATGAAGATAACGAAGAGAATTGGGAAGACTGATGAGACAACTCGTGCATCGTCCAAGATCAAGATAAGTAAGCTTGTCAAGATGTTGAAAATATGAAGGAATTTCAACCAAACTTTCACAGCCATGAAGATTTATGTGCCCAATTTTTGGACTCCCAGAGAGATTTGGAACTTCAGTTAGATCACTAGAGTACTGCAGATTGATCACTTCCAAGTTCACAAGTCTTTGTAACAAAATTAAAGATAACTAATAAGCGTGACTTTCTACAATGCAATTTATACAATAACTAAAATAAACATATATACCTTGTCTTCTTTCCAAAGCTGCTTAACTCGGCTATAGGGCATATGAAGCTCAACTAGATTTTCCGGAGAAAAATTTGACGGCAAAGATTCCAAAGGATATCCATACCAGTAAAGATAACGAAGAGAATTAGGAAGATCTAGAGAAGTGGTTAATGTGCTGTAGTTTCCAAAATGTTTAGAACAAACCACAATTAGCATTTTTAGGTTAAACATCACTTTGAAATCTGCACATTTCAATGGTCGCTTTTCAATCTGCCAACATTTAATCAATATGGCTTGAACATGTCGAGTTCCCTGACAGTAAGTGCAAAGTTTAAATGTGAATATATATACAATAAAATTCAATCACATTAAACTTTTAGGAATCTGACTTTTTTGTTATGAATGAGTTCTTTGGTGTTTTGCTATTTATTTTTAATAGAAAAATAAAAGAAAGAAATTGAATGCATTGGTTCTTACCCTGTTACTTTCTAGTACATGATAGACATCCTCACTGTTGAACAACCTATTACGTTTACGGGGATCTTCAATACATTGTTCGTGAACAAGCATCCCATTTCTTGAATCAAATCATGCATCTCTATGACTTCCTGTGCTGAATCAATTGATATGAGAGACGCATCAATGAGAGATTTAATTCCGGTCACCGCATAGAATCCACGAATGCCTAACATTTTTTTTACATACTCCACATGCTTCCCTTTGTGAAAACAAGCTATATCTAAAAATATCTCCTTATCATTTTTTCCCAATCGGTCATAACTTAGTCTCAACACTCTCTGGATATTTTCATCGGGAAATTGTTTCAACTTGTTCAATTCATCTTCCCATTCTTCTTTGCTTTTGCAAGTTAGGAGTGAGGACCCCAGAGTTATAAGAGCTAAAGGAACATCTCCAGCATAATCCACCGCCTTTTCTGCCAACTCCTTATAATCTATTGTAGGAGTATTCTTGAAAGCACGCGAATGAAATAGCTGAAGAGCGTCATCCGGTTTTAATCCCTCAACCTTGTAGATCTTATCATCTTCAACAGTTTGCCAAAGTGTGCTCCTATCTCTACTTGTGATAATTATTCTACTTCCAGTGCCAAACTGAAGACGATTGGCAGCTAAACGTCCCATTTGCATTGAATCACTCACATCATCAAGAACAATGAGGACCTTTGTACGAATGAGCCTTTCTCGAACAAAAGTTGATCCTATGGACATACCTTCTTCCTTTAATATCTCTTTAAGAAGTGTTTTTTCCAAGTGATCTTGTCCATTTGGTTGTTCTAAGTTCTCCCTAACATTTCTCAGAAAACAACAGGCTTCGAATTTAGAAGAGAGTCTGTGAAATACAATTTTAGCAAGGGTGGTCTTGCCAATACCACCCATGCCCCAAATACCTACAGTGATACAAGCGTCCTGTGAATGAATGCCTAATAGCGATTCAATTTGCTCGATGCGGCTTTCAATTCCAATAAAACCCTCTAAATTGCATGATGATTTACTTTTCAATCAGGTCCAAATGTGATCAACGACTTTCTTAATTAGATATGCCTCCGCCTCCGTCTTATGTACGAAAGCAAAAAATAGTTTTAAATACGCCTTACCAAATCTTAGCACAAATCAAATTGTCACAAGTTTAAACAAAATTATTATTTTATACAAGTTAAAGAATTAGTTACCTTGATTTTTCTGAATAATCAAACCCAGATAGATTGGATGCGGTGGTCAAATCATCCCTCCACTTTTGCACCTTGTTGATACTGTCGTTGAAACGTTTTTCAAGTTGAGCAAATGCACGTGCATAACTTCCGCACTGTCGTCGTACATCAGATGGATTGATGTCATAGAATATGGGTATAACTATCTGGCCAGAATTTTGCTTGCATTTGAGTATATGCACAAGTTCCTCCAAACACCACGTGGAAGAAGCATAATTTTGTGAGAAAATGATCACCGAAAGAGTGGATTTCTCGATTGCCTCTAGAAGGGCAGGTCCGATTTTTTCTCCTCTCTGGAGGTTGCAATCTATGTAGGTTTCAATTTTCCTCTGAAGTAAGGCAGCATGAAGATGGCTGGTAATCTTAAAGCGGGTGTCCTCACCTCTGAAACTGATAAACACATCATACTTTCCCCGGAGAGGGGGGTTATCAGCACCATTATCATCGGCAGCAGCAGCACCAACATCATCGGCAGCAGAAGACGGAGAAGAAAACTTAAACAATCTGAAGCACATGTGCAAGAGAGTCATGAAACACTCCATCGTTGTCGCTGTCTCTCTCTGTCTGTCTGTGTCTCTCTCTGTCTCCGTGTCTCTCGCCATTTCTCTTTCTCTGCACTAAGCATAGACAGAGGTAGAAATTGGGGAGAAAGCAAAGGGAGGAGAGAGCAGTTGCCGCAGAGACTAAATCATTTATCAGTTCAGCAATTACACTCAAGCACCTTCCGTGAACAAAGATTCAAAGCGTTCACACAAATGAAGAAAGGCAAATTAAGGGCACATAATCATCACTTCGTACATTTCATAAAGAGAAATTTGTTATAAAAGTGGATGACCCAAATAAAGAAATATGCAACATCCACCGTTTCTTGTCAGTCAACAGATGTTGAAGATGTGCGGCCTACTTTTCACATCTCTTGGCTTTAACATAGAAGACATAGTTTTCTTATATAAAGGTCTATCAGCTCACAAATATGTAGAGAAAATACAGAGAAGAAAAAATACAATCTCTTGCTTCCATTGCTTTGTAATTTCAGTTTGATAATGAGATAACCACTGCTATTGTTTTGAGAATGTAAACACACTTGTCCAACTTTGTAAATATTATGTCTTATTTCTTTGTACTTATAACATAAGTGATAACACCACATGTTATTATATAAATGGTGAAATTTTTTCTTTTTTATGTTATTAATTTTTTAACATAAAAATATCACTACTTGTATAAAAACATATGATGCACCACTTGGATGCCGAACATATTAAAAACTATCTTCACGAGATGTCACAAAAGGAGAAAAGAAAATCAGAGAAAGTAGAGAAAGAGGGGAACAGTAGTTTGGTGATGGTGGTCACATCTGAAAAAGAAAAATAATAATTTATTCAAATATGGGTGGTTGTGATGAGCCAGCAACTTCACATGCGTCTACACCAAGGTCAGTGAATTAAAATTTGTGCACCAAAGTATCGGCAAAGAGGAAGGAAGAAAAATAGTAAGTTAATTTTACTTTCTCTTTATTATCATTAATTTTATTATTAATGCGATTAGTGAATATAATCACCAAAGTGTCGGCAAAGAGGAGAACGAAGGGTTTCTGGGAGAGAGAATAAGAGAGAAAAAGGGAGAGGGAGCAAACGAAACCAAAACCTCAGAAGCCAAAACAATCGAACTCAAATTAGAGGAAAAGAAGTGAAAAGAAAGGGAAGATACCAGAAGACGCTGCGATGGTCGACAGGTGGAGAGGAAGTGCAAAAACGCCTTTTTACTGTAAAGGAGCCTAAACAAAAGGCAGCCAGAACAGCATTGTAAGGGCATTTTCGTCATTTTACTGCTCTAGAACAGTACGACATCAGTTTGAGTTTTAGTATATATAAATTTCCAAGCACCTTCGATTGAGTTTCTTTTTATAATTTCTAAAAACAGAAGAGAAATAAGTAAATTTCACACTACAAAATCATGAAGGACTAAGAATATAGTCCTATACTACTGGAGATTGCTTAAGATTTAAAATATGTCTTTCAAAAGCTATCAGGAGGTCATAAGAGAGCCCATAACTTAGTTTGAAACTAAGCGAGATCATGTCATCTGTACGAGAGTAACTTCCACGCCATCGTGTGTCCCATGTCAAATTAATTTTGTGTGAGTGTATACACACACACACACACACACACACACACACACACACCACGTGATAACATTGTATCATGGGCACGTACAAGACACCACAGTGATAATGCACCTGTGCCATGAAAGTCCTCAGTGGAGAATCTCTTAACAAAACATGAGACCCCATGTATATTTTTGTCTCACCCTAATTTGAGAGTTGCCCTAGAATTAAGATGATTAGTTAGCGTATTAACAAAACTAATGTTTCAAGTTTATTGGCTATCATTGTCACGCCCGAATCCTGAGATAAATTCAGGATCGACACATGACATCACGATGTACCTATGCATCCACCATGCCTCGCCTCCGAAACATGGACAAAACACAACTCAAGGTCCAATGGCGTAGTAACCTTTTTGTTTGCTTTATGGATGCATCTAATGTTGGGTTTTTTCCAGCCCATGATAAGTTGTCCTACGTCTACAAGGAATTAAAGTCTTAGAGGATTAAATTGTTTTCCCAATTGAAGTTGTTTTCCCAATTGCAGTTAGTTTCTCAATTGGAGAAGGATTCATAACTAGATAATAAGGATTAGTAATCCTTATTGAAGAAGACCTTTATTATGTCTATATGAAGGGGCTATTGTACTAGTTTTTAGGAGGGAGCAAAACAATAAATTGTATACCACTCAATGGATTAGAGTGAGAGAATATTGTAAAGTGTGTGCGAGAGAAAAGAAAAGAGATAGTGTATTTCTTGTTCTTGTTCTTTTAGGTTTTTTGTCAAGTCTTAGTTCTAGAGATTTGGCAAGATTATTGGTTGTACTCATTATTGATATAGTGAAAGATTTTGTTGCTGTACCGTGGACGTAGGCACATATTACCGAACCACGTAAATTCTTGGTGTTATTTATCTTGGTTATTTGTTTTCGATTTCCTAAGTTTGTTCTATTTTTCCTATTTTTAAACGCGATATTCTCAACATCTACCCTTTGTATTAGACTGCCTATGTACCCTCAAACGGGATCAAGTCATTCATAGTTCACCGAATCATGACTTCGTTATGACAGTGCATGATATGAATTCCAGTGATACAAGTAAGTTCAACAGGAAATATATATATATATATACACACACACACATCCCTTTCAAGTTTTATACGTATATATTCATTCCAACTTCAGACATGTGCAACAGGTCTGATAATGTTAAACAAATGGAGACCTTAAATAGATATTTCATACATAGGGAAATTACCATATATGCCTTTTCAACATTTATACCCAAAAGGTCAAATTGTTTCATATGTTAAAATAGGCATCTGTAAAGTTGGGAGAGCATTGGTTTGTCCAAGGCATATAATCTAATACTGCATAAAAGTAGTAAGAAATAAAATGTATATTAACAACCTGCTCGAGTCCACTACCATAGAAAGCTCTATCAAAGATCAGAAGCAATATTTAGTATAAACAGTCGTATAGCTTCACTCCTATCACATGTGCAATCTAACTGATCTCCAATTTAAAGTCTAAAAGTCATGCATCCTTGCGGATATATATGTATATAAACCACCAGAAGAGGACCTGATGAGTTCTACAAACGTAATATAGAGTAGCTATGGAAAGACTAAAGAAAATATGAAAATCTTTACTGATAATTAGCATGCCACAGGTTTGGCAAATGAAATCGTGCTTTTGCCCGATGGTTTGGATCAACCTCAATCCCTTTCTTCTAATCCGGTTGCAGACAAGGAGGCATGAAGCAGATTTCCAATCTCTATTACTCGAAGGCATTGAGGGAGATTAACAGAAAAAAGGAAACGGATGAGCTCTGCTATAACTTGTTCCTGTAATTATTCAATCGCATCTCTGATAATATACACACACACACACACACACACCTCTCTCTCTCCTCTCTGCACCTTGAGAATTTTTTATATGAAAGAAGCATATGAAGGAGTTCAACTAACAGCTGAGATATGCAGAATAACATTTTACAACCCCTTTATGCTATCAATAAAAGAAACAAATGCCAATGTAGACAATCAGACACATTTGCTTGCCATTCTTTTTCCCATATGTATATAAACACAATGCAAACAATTCACTGCCCATATGTGTGTTCATACGAGGGAGAAAATAAACATTTCGCAAAAGCAATAACTTAAGGCTAATCAATAGAACTAATATCGTCTAGCTACATTGTACCACATGTTAAGAGATCCAACAAGCATTATGCACTCGTATAGCAGAATACCATAAGCTTGTGCACACATAGTACCAGCCTTCCAATCCAAATAAACACTGTTGATGCACAAAATCAGTGGGGACTTTGGTACAACAGAAAGTGTTAAGTTTGTGACCTTCGCTAGATTGTTCCGGTCACTAGTGTGGATAAGTATGTAAATGGATAGGGACAGGGAAGCAAACACAAGATGTACGTGGTTCACCCAGATTGGCTACGTCCACGGAGTAGAGGAGTTCTCATTAATTGTGAAGGGTTTACACAAGTACATAGGTTCAAGCTCTCCTTTAGTGAGTACTAGTGAATGATTTAGTACAAATGACATTAGGAAATATTGTTAGAGAATGATCTCTATTTATAGAAGAGAGTTTCTAGTTTCATCCTGACATTGACACTTGTCGTGTTGTGATTGGCTTCTGATGTTGACACGTGTCGCGCTATGATTGGCTTCTGATGTGATTGGCCTCCTGGTTTGAGGGAAACTCTTCTGGGTCCTTGACGGTATAACGTTGATCGATGCTCAGTAGTTTCGGGATTGGTCAAGTATGATACAAACAGTGCTCCCCTAGGTTCCCGAGTGAGGAAAGCTCATCGGTTGGGGACTTGCAAGATCCAAGCCATTGAGTAATCACGAAACTTCTAAGTACCGAAGTGTGGTATCATTTTCACTTGCCTTATATGTCTCATATGTAGATGTGGCATCGTCTCTGGAAGTACTTTTTCTCCATCCAGGGGTGGTATCTTTAACCGATGAAGATGCACAAGGTAATGTATCAATTTCACTTGAAGCTTACTTGTAGTTTCGGGCTTGGTCAAGTGCGATACAAACCCTATAGTAGGAGTCCCCTAAGTCGCTGAGCTGGGAGATTTGCCGAAGGAGGTAACAGAAAAGGTAAACAATCAGACTTCCAAGCAAGCAACCTGGATCGGAGGTTCGACTTCGGCTTCCGGTTGATTGTTCTCATTCTCCTTGTGTCGTAAACATCAACAAGGATAAGGAGAAGCAAATGGAGAAGAGATGATATGAGATACTTTTGCTTTTGAAGAAGTAACTTTCCACAGGCTTATTCTTGAACTGGGCTGGAGGGGTTTTTGGTTTCATTCAGAATATAAGGCCGACTCAAGAATTTGAGGGTCAAAACAAGTCCATCAAATCTAGAGTACGTTCGACCTTGATGATATGGGATACTTTTATTGTTGACAAAGTAGTGGATGTATCGGCACGTGTTCTGTTACGCTTGTCTCCACATGATTCCTTGTATCCTTCTCACTTGCCTTATCTGTTCCTCAGGCAGATGTGGTATCTTCTCTGGAAGCATAAGATGTTGAAGATGAGTACTCGAGAGCAATGCCAGGTAAGTAATCAGGCAAGGGGTTCCAGGCAGTCAGTTCCTAACTGGAAACTTGATTCCAAGTGCTGACTGATTGCTCTCTTTCTCCTTGTCTTGCAGGTAAGAACAAGGCCAAAGGAAAAGACAGGGAAAAAGCATGATATGGGATACTCTTGCTTTTAACCCTGATGATATGAGATACTCTTGCTCTGGTGTGGCTTGTTTGCAGAGGTATTATCGGGAGGAAAAGAAGCTGAGTATTTCGAGAGACTCTGCTGAGAGTGCCCTCTCGGATGTGAAGAAAAGTTGAGCATTTTTTTTATTTGCAGGTCTGCCTGGCTGTGGAGGATGAAGGTCGACATATATAGGAGTCTCTCTCACAACAAGTAGTAGTGCTATTCCTTTACCCTTCTTGGTCATAGCAATACAGTGGGAGCTGCAAGTTTCACGTGTTTTAACTTTGTCAAAGCACTTTGAAAAAGTGGTATGTGGTATCTGGAAAGCTGATGTTGCGTGTGAAGATTGCAGACAAGCTTTATCCAAAGAAATCTGGCTCTCGAAGTTCGGAGAGCGGTGCCTCTTCAGTTTTCGAACAAGCAATCCTGTCAGGGATCTGGCTCTCGAGATTCAGAGAACGGTGCCTCTTCGATTTTTGAGAAAGCAATCCTGTTGGGAGTCTGACTCTTAAGATTCGGAAAGCAATGTCTCTTCGATTTTTGAGAAAGTAATCTTGTTGGGAGTCTGGCTCTCGAGATTTGGAGGGCGGTGCCTCTTCGATTTTTGGGCATGTAATCCTGTTGGGAGTCTGGCTCTCGAGATTCGGAGAGCGGTGCTTCTTCCATTTTTGAGAAAGCAATCCTGTTAGGAGTCTGACTCTTGAGATTCAGAGAGCAGTGTCTCTTCGATTTTTTAGAAAGTAATCCTGTTGGGAGTCTGGCTCTCGAGATTCGAAGAGCGGTGCCTCTTCGATTTTTTAGCACGTAATCCTGTTGGGAGTCTGGCTCTCGAGATTCGGAGAACGGTGCCCTCTTCGATTTTTGAGCAAGCAATCTTGTTGAGAGTGTTTTCTCGAATGTGAGTAAAGGTTGGTCATTTTTGCTAGTCTACCTTGCCACGGAGCATGGAGGTTGACACACATTGAGACTTTCTAGTTATCAAGCAGTGGTGCTATTCCTTTACCCTTGTGGGTAATAGTAGGGTAGCTGGACCTTCAAAATTTATGTATCTAAACTTTGTCAGAGATCTTTGGCAAAGTTATCTGTGGTACCCGAGAAGCTGATGTTGCGTGTGGAAAGTGGTGCCTCTTCGGAATCCGGAGAGTGGTGCCTCTTCGAATTTTGAACCAACGGCCATGTTGCCCTTTCTTTTATAAGGGCACCAATTGTGTGCAAGAAGTACATTCAGAGAGTTATTGCTTGTAGGAATTTCCCCCTTGCTTCAGAGATTTATTGCACCTCATTTCTCCTTCATCATTTCTGAGAATGTCTGGCCCATCCGACCGTTTTTTTTACTTGAACTTTGGTGAAGAGGCAGCCATGCCTTCTCAAGACAACATATGGCGCCCATCCTTCTTATCCCTTACTGGTCTTCTTACCGTTGGGGACTCTGTGATGAAGAATGATATGACCGCTGCGGTGGTGGCCAGGAACCTTCTCACTCCCAAAGATAACATACTACTTTCCAAACGGTCTAATGAGTTGGCTATTAAGGATTCTCTGGCTCTCAGTGTTCAGTGTGCAGGTTTTGTTTCTAATATGGCCTAACGCCTATTTGCTCGAACCCGCCAAGTTGAATCATTGGCGGCTGAAGTTATAAGTCTCAAACAGGAAATCAGAGGGCTCAAGCATGATAATAAACAGTTGCACAGGCTCGCACATGACTATGCTACAAACATGAAGATGAAGCTCGACCAGCTGCAGGAATCTAATGGTCAGATTTACTTGATCATCAGAGGTTTGTGGGTTTGTTCCAAAGGCATTTATTGCCTTCGTCTTCTGGGGCTGTACCGCGTAATGAAGCTCCAAATGATCAACCTTCCGTGCCTCCTCCTTCTAGGGTTTTTCCTAGTATTGAGGCTCCGAATAATCACCCTATGGTGCCTCCTCTTTCTGGGGCTCTGCCAACTGCTGAGACTTCTCCTGAGCAACCTTTGTGAAGGCTCCCTCTTGTTTGTTTATTTTGATTCATGTATATGTACATATTTGTAACTTATCGGAGATATCAATAAACAAGCTTTGCTTCATTTCAACGTATTGTGTTAAATACACCAAGGCCTTCTTCACTAAGTTCTTTGAATTTTTCCTTTTGTTGAAGCTTTGTGAGTGAAGCATGTAGGTTGAGGTAGTGCTCCCTTAATTTCCCGAGTGAGGAAAACTTTTTGGTTGGAGACTTGAAAAAATCCAAGTCACTGAGTGGTCGTGAGACTTCCGAGTATCAAGGTGCAATAGCATATGGTAGGAGTCCCCCAAGTCTCTGGTCGAGGGAGTTGACGAATGAGGTGTCTTGCTAGTAGCCAAGTTTCCAAAGTAACAAAACTTCACCATTTTCCTTTCTAAGTGGTAGCCCAAAACTCCTCCTTCATATATATTTGTTATGAAAGTTGTTAGGCCCAAAGAAGAGGAGGCCTAGGCCTTTTTTTTTTTTTTGAATTTTCGAATTTTCGAGTTTTCGAATTTCTGAATTTTCTAATTTTTGAATTTTTGAATTTTTGAATTTTCGAAAATATATATATATATATATATACATATATTAAGCTTTATATGTGAAGCTTTGAGGTTGAAACTTTGTTGGGTACCATGAATTGATTTTGCTTCACACTATCTTGATCAAGATAGTGTGAAGCTTTTGTAGGTGAAGCTTTTGTGTTGAAGCTTTGTAGGTGAAGCTTTTATAGGTGAAACTTTTGTGGGTGAAGCTTTTGTGGTGGGTGAAGCTTTTGTTGGTGAAGCTTTTGTGGTGGGAAGCTTTTGTGGTGGGGGAAGCTTTTGTAGGGGAAGCTTTTGTGGGTGAAGCTTTTTTGGTGGGGGAAGCTTTTGTGGTGGGGCAAGCCTTTGTAGGGGAAGCTTTTGTGGGTGAAGCTTTTTTGGTGGGGGAAGCTTTTGTGGGTGAAGCTTTTGTTGGTGAAGCTTTTATGGGTGAAGCTTTTGTTGGTGAAGCTTTTATGGGTGAAGCTTTTGTGGTGGGTGAAGCTTTTAGGGGTGAAGCTTTTGTTGGTGAAGCTTTTATGGGTGAATCTTTTGTATGTGAAGCTATTGTGGGTGAAGCTTTTGTGGTCGGTGAAGCTTTTGTGGGTGAAGCTTTTGTGGTGAAGCTTTGTTGGGTACCACGAATTGATTTTGCTTCACACTATCTTGATCAAGAGTGTGAAGCTTTCTACGAGTTGTAGTGTTTGCATTGTTACAGAGGGGAAATGTCTGAAGCAGATGCAAAAGGGCTGAATAGCTTGATCTTCGTATGCCATGCACTGAAGTTGTTGTTGGCTTGCAATAAGACTTTGTTGGTGACTATAACTCTTGTTGGGCATAAGTGCTCCCCTAGTTGAGTTGTCAAGCTTGAGGGTTTTCGATTATTTGTGAATGCTAGGAGTTCACATGTACAAGTTGTACCACTCGTCTTCTGGTAGGTGGAATGAATGGTGAGTTGCTTTCATCACTTGGTTGGTGGTACGAAGGTGAGTTCCTTCATCACTTTTCATCACATTTCATCACCTGGTTGGTGGCACGAGGATGAGTTCCTTCTTCACCTGGTTGGTGGCATTAATGGCAAGTTGCCAAATGATATTAGAGTACAGGTTGTACATTTCATCACCTGGTTGGTGGCATGAAGGAGAGTACGGGTTGTACATTTTATCACCTGGTTGGTGGCATGAATGGCAAGTTGCCAAATGATATTAGAGTACGGGTTGTACATTTCATCACCTGGTTGGTGGCATGAAGATTAGTTCCTTCTTCACCTGGTTGGTGGCATGAGTGGCAAGTTGCCAAATGATATTAGAGTACTGGTTGTACATTTCATCACCTGGTTGGTGGCATGAAGGAGAGTACGGGTTGTACATTTCATCACTTGGTTGGTGGCATGAAGATGAGTTCTTTCTTCACCTAGTTGGTGGCATGAGTGGCAAGTTGCCAAATGATATTAGAGTACGGGTTATACATTTCATCATCTGGTTGGGGGCATGAAGATGAGTTCCTTCTTCACATTTCATCACCTGGTTGGTGAGAATAAGGGCAAGGTGTCTAGGCACATTGTAGCAAGTGTCGAATGACACAAAGTATGTTGAACCCTTTCAAAGCACAGTTGGCTTATGTATGAATGTGTTGGAAGGTATGATTGAACGAATATATTGTGAAGCTGTTCGTTTATTTGTATAGTCTAGTTGACATATACTTAGACTTTGTTTCATGTTGGAAGCATTCATGTTGAAGCTTTGAACTCGAGTGTTTCATTGCTAGGAATATAAGAGGATTAGGACAGAGTTGTCTAAATCACCTCTTTATTGAGTTTACTTGTAATAATACTTCAAGTGATCAGTGTTCCATGGATGGCCAAATGTCTTGCCATCGGAGCTTCTAAGCTTGTAGGAGCCAGGACGACTGATGCCAACAACTTCAAACGGTCTATCCCAGTTTGGACTACGTGTTCCTTCACTCGGGACTCTGTCGCAGAGTAATCCCAGTCCCTCACTTTGAAAGAACGAGGTTTGACCCTTGAGTCATAGTAGTTGGAGATGCGCTACTTATAGGCGACATTCCTCAAGTGAGCCTGGTTTCTGTGTTCCTCGACTAGATCTAAGTTGAGGGTAAGTTGTTTGTCATTTTCGTTGTGCACGTAGTTCTGGACTCGGAACGTTGCTTGCTCAAGCTCAACTGAGACAACTACCTCTGTACCAAAGGCAAGTGAGAATGGGGTTTCTCCTGTTGATGTCCGATACGAAATGCGGTATGACCAAAGAACTTGGGGTACAAATTCTGGCCAACTACCTTTAGACTTGTCCAAGCTGGTTTTCAAAGTTCGCTTGATTATTTTGGTGATGGCTTCAGCTTGTCCATTAGACTGGGGATGAGCTGGGGAGGCAAAACATAAGTTGATGTTGAACTTAGAGATGAACATCCTGAACTTATTGTTGTCGAACTGTCGCCTGTTGTCAGTGACTATCGCATTGGGAATGCCGAATCTGCAAAGGATGTTATTTCATACAAAGTCTTCTATTTTTGCCTCAGTAATGGTTGCCAAGGGTTCTACTTCGGCCCACTTTGTGAAGTAGTCAACTACAACGATTGCATAGCGAACCTTGCTCTTCCCTGCAGGCATTGGGCTGATCAAATCAAGTCCCCATTAGGCGAAAGGCCAAGGGCTGATCATAGGAGTGAGCGGCTCGGGAGGGGAGTGAGGAATAGTTGCGTAGCATTGACACTTATCACATGAGTAGGATATTCTGATGGCATCTTGGTGAAGTGTTGGCCAGTAATATCCTTGGTTAAAAGCCTTGTGTGCTAGGGATCGAGATCCAGCATGATCTCCGCAGACTCCTTCATGTATTTCCCGAAGGACAGTTTCCGCCTCTGCGGGCGTAAGGCATCTTAGGTATGGTAGGTTAAAACTCCGCTTGTAGAGTTGGTCATTAATGATCAAGTAACGGCTAGCCTTGTATCGAATCTGCTTAGGTTGGAATTTGTCATTTGAAAGGGTGCCATGAGCAAGGAATCTATAAATTGGGGTAATCCAACTATCCCCTTGTTATAAGTTGCACACTTCCGTAGCCATGGTGCTTGGTGCTGCCAACAATTCGACCTGAATTTTTCTCCCAATCTTGTCTTCCATCGCTGAGGCGAGGCGAGCCAAAGCATATGCATAACTGTTTGTCGCTCAAGGAATTTGGGTGATCTGGTAGTGGAAGTGCTTGAGCAACAATTGTGTTTGTGCCAGATATGCAGCCATGGAGCTATACTTAGCATCAAATTTTTTGGTGACCTGGTTAACCACCAATTGGGAGTCACTGAAGATATCAATTCATTTAACCCCAAGGTGTTTGGCCAAACGTAAGCCTGCTAGAAGGGCTTCATATTCGGCCTCATTGTTCGACGCCTTGAATTTGAAACGAAGAGCATAGTTCATCGCCACTTTGTTAGGGGTCATAAGGACTAGTCCTGCTCCACAACCCTGTTGGTTGGACGAGCCATCAACATATAGACTCTATGTTAGGGCTATTAGTTCTATTTTCTGAGCTTCCGAGGGTAATGAAACCACTTCTTTAGGCGTAGAAATAATGTCAACAGGATATGTGAAGTCGGCGATGAAGTCTGCCATTGCTTGGCCCTTCTCAGCTGGCTTTGGTTGGTAGGAGATGTCAAACTCACCCATAAGTGTCAGGACTTTGGAGTATCTACTGAAGATGATGATTGGTAAGCACGATGATGGAGTGTGCTTGGAAGTAAGGGCGAAGTTTTCGAGCAGACATGATCAATGCTAGAGCCAATTTCTCAATGTTGGAGTATCGTGTCTCCGCATCTTGTAAGGCATTGCTAGCGTAGTAGACAGGCCGTTCGACATTACCATCATTTTGAATGAGAACGGAACTTACTGCTGAGGCCGATACCGACAGATAGATAATGAGAGTGTCACCAACCTCAGGTTTGGAGAGCATAGCAGATTTACTCATGTAGTATTTGAGGTTCTTGAATGCCTCAGCATATTCATCAGTTTATGTAATGTACTTCTTACTTCCCTTAAGTGCTTTGAAGAAATGAGCACATCTGTCTGTGGCCTTAGAGATGAACCTAGTTAAGGCTGCCACCGTGCCAGTAAGGCTCTGGATGTCTTTTGATGTTACCAGTTCCTTCATGTCGATGATTGCTTTGATCTTCTCGGGATTAGCCTCAATGCCTCTTTGGCTTATCATGAAGCCTAAGAATTTGCCAGAGCCTACGCTGAAGGCACATTTGTTGGGGTTCAACCTCATTTGATACCTCTTCAAAATGGTGAAAGTTTCAGATAGGTTGGTGATGTATTGGTCAGCATGTTTGCTCCTGACTAGCATATCATCAACATAAACTTCCATGTTCTTCCCAATCAGTTCGGCGAACATTGAATTAACCAGTCTCTAATAAGTCATTCCTGCATTCTTTAGGCCGAAGGGCATAACTTTATAGCAATATAGTCCCTTGTCAGTAGTGAAGGTTGTGTGTTCTTGGTTCGGAGGGTTCATGAGGATTTGGTTGTATCCTGAGTAAGCATCCATGAAGCTCAGGAGTTCACACTCTGCCGTAGAGTCTATAAGTCTGTCTATGAGAGGAAGAGGAAAGCTATCATTCGGGCATCCTTTGTTTAGGTCGGTATAGTCGACACACATTCTCCACAAGACCTTTTGGAGCATGAGACTTTCTTTGGTTGGATTTTTCTTAACAAGGACCACATTTGCTACCCATGTTGGGTAATTAACTTCGCGGATGAAGCCTATGCCTTTGAGTTTTTCAACTTCTACCTTCATTGCTTCGTATAGTTCAGCGTCATAAGATCTTCGTTTCTGTCTCACCGGCTTGGTCTTGGGGTCAATACTCAAGTGATGACATATGATATCGGGAGAGATGCTTGGCATTTCCTCGTATGAGCAGGCGAAGACCTCAGTGTTCTCTTGCAAAAAAGAGATCAATGCCAACCTAATGGGTGGTGACAAGGTGGTGCCAATCTTCACCATGCGATCTAGAAAATCTTTTGAGATAGAAACCTTTTCCAGCTCTTCAGCGGGTTGTGCTTGCTGGGTGAAAGAGTCATCTCGAGGATCGTCGGGTTGACTGTTGCCACCGTGGAGATCTAAGTTGGCTTCGTCCGGGCTGGTCTTTATGACTTGGTCATGTATAGAAAGGGTTTGCTTGGGCAGAGGCAGATGTTGTTGCTTGACCGAAGTGTTGTAACATGATCGTGCATTAAGTTGATCTCATCTGATGTAACCATTGCCATAGGGGGTTGGAAATTTCATCAACAACATATGTGTGGATATCATGGCCTTGAGATCATTGATGCATGTGCGTCTAAAGATGACATTGTATGTCGTTGGGCAATCAACCACCAGGAAGTTAGTGGTAATGGTAGCTGTGTAAGGGCATGTACCAATGGTGAAAGGTAAGTGTATGCTCCCTAAAAGTTGCACGATATCACCGGAGAAGCTTATCAGAGGAGAAATCGAACGATCGAGCAAGTGTTCAGCTACATTAAGTGCCCTGAAAGATTTAGCAAACATGATATTAACCGAAGCCCCCGTGTCTACCAGGATTCATCGTACTTCAAAGTTGGCTATGTGAGCTTCCACGATCAGTGGGTCATTATGAGGGTAGACGATACCTTTTTCTTCCTCAGGGTAGAAACATATTGGATCCCAGTTAGGCTTTTGACACTTGCCTCCCCTGATGTCTTCCACGTGAAACACTTGGTGACCAGGCCTTAAAGTTCGTTGATGCGAAATATATAAGCACACAAATTAAACCCTTTTTTTATCAATTGTAGTAAGGAATGTAAGTAGGGATCGTTCTAGGCCGGGGATTATGAGGGGTTGCTAAAACACTTAAAACTGACTCAAAAACGTAAAACAAAGTTTAAAACACTAAACTAGACTCAAAGAATGCAAAACTAAACTCTAAAACACCAAAACAACTCAAAAGACTCAAAACACTTAAAAACACAATCTAAAACATATTCTAACTAATTAAACACTCTAAAGTAAATGGGGGGTTTTGGTTTTGACGAAATTGAAAACAACACAAGCAAATTAAAGAACTAATGAAATCTGGACGAATTTGATTAAATTGAATGGATGGAATGCTAGCTAGGAGGTTCTTCTCCACACATGTCACACTTGCATACAAAACGATTTCCAATTGCTTTTCAATAAACCATGAATTCTCAACACCCCAAGTTAATTAGATACGCTTAAATTAACTTTCAGATTTCCCTTATGTCAATGAATTGGATGGAAAAAGCGCATCGCAATCAAATTATTCCTCAAAAGTTCCCTTCATGAAAGCGCATAATAGAGATACAATCAAAGATCATTACGTTCAATGAAAATCATAAGTATTGACGAGGCACTAGTAACTATGAAAGCGCATGAAACTTATGCCAAGAATTTACTTAACGCGATTGTGATTAACAACCTTTACTACTTGTGAATATAAGTTCATAACGATTAGGTGAAACTCCCTTATACCCTAGCATTAGATTTATGCATGAAAATTAAGCGTGCACTCTCAACCAACACACACAAATCAGTTTTAATTCATATAGATAAGTAAATTGAATTCACAACTTATGAAACGCAACTGAAAGTAATCAAATCATATAGCAAGCATAAACATGGTTTCGAATTCCCCCTAGCCAATGGGGGTTTAGTTCCTTATACGTACAAAGCAAAGATAAATAAATTTAGACATTGAAAACCAAAGAAAGAAAACACCTAGATGCTCCAACTTGGATAGCAGGTACATCCACGATTTCCTCCTTCCTCCTTGCTGCGGCACAAGGCTTGGGGATAGGTTTTGGGGGTTATGTGTATGGAAGAATGGATGGAAGATGGTATGGTGGTGTTTAGGATGGATGGGTGGTGCGGCAAGGGTCAGGAATTATGGATGAATGGTGATGAAGGCTGCGGCAAGAGAGCATGGAAGGTTTCTGGCGTGAATGAAGAATATGGGGGGTGGTGGTGCAACAAAGGCTGAAATAACAATATATATAGGCACATAAAACCCTAGGGAAATTAGATATGGACTTGTAAAATCCAAATCCACAAGGAAAAAGGCTTAAACAATCAGAATCCTTAAGGGAAAAGGCCAAAAGGTGCGGCAGATTAGATAAGAAAGGATAAGGCTTCTAGAATGCCTTGCAAGGCAAGGAAAAGAGGTTTCCTTGCTGAAATTGGTGCGGCAGGTATGGGGGGAAAAGGATAGGACTTCTAGAAGCCCAAAACCAAGGGGAAATAGGATATAACTCACGGCAAGGATATGGAAGTGTTCTAGAACCTTTCTTTGCGTCCAAAAATACTTAGGAAACCTTCAATGTTGCTGGAACTTAAGGCCATCTAGGTTTAGGAAAGATCAACCCAAAATGGAAAACTTTAGGCTTAACTTTCCTACTTCAAGTAGGAAACCTTGTTTGAGTAGGAATCTTCATTCTTCTAGGAATCCATCTTCAACTAGGAATCCTTCGTTGATTAGGAATTCTTATTCAATTAGGACTCCTTCTGTGACTAGGAATCCTTCTTCAATTAGGACTCCTCAAATCTTCAAATCTTCAATTTCATTCATTCCTTTTGTTCCAAGCATGTGCTATTCAATCCAAACTCACTTTTGCTCCAAAAGGCTCCAAAATGCATCTTTTTGTATAATATGCCCTTAAAACCTGAAAACACAAAAAAGTGGCTTAAAAGACTAACTTAACTAAGAAAACACAACATAAATGCACAAGAACAAGCTCACTAAGTCGTATAAATATGCTCCTATCAAATTCCCCCACACTTAGCTTTTGCTAGTCCTTGAGCAAAACAAAACAAACAAAAGAAAAACAAAACGAAACAAAACAGACAGAACACAACCTAAACCCTCCAACAATTGCCTCAGGGATTTCCAATGCACATGACATGTTAAAAATCATCATCCCCACTAATTTTAGTCATCTTCACACTCAAGCACATACTTAATCATAGTCACCACTTACTAGTTCACATTTAACCAATTAAAACGATGTTTTGAATGTAGTAACATGCCTTAGAAAATTTACTCAAGTCCTTACTGGATATGCACTCAATGTTCACTTAGATTTTCTAACTACACACCCTACACTAGTTATATGTGAGAAGATTAATGTAAACATGTAGACAAACACTCACATATATGTATAACAAAGAAAGCATTTTCTGGAGTTATTAAGCATGCTTAGATATGATCTCATGAATGGAATGCTACTACTTAGATGCGAGAACCAGTGACACCATATGCTCATACCAATTTCAAACTCCACAAATTGAAACACACAACACTCAAGATTGAAGTCAAGGGTTGCAACGGGGCTAAGGGTAATGGTTAACAAAGAAAGATAGGGATAACAAATGTTCTTAAAGCAATAGCAAGCAAAGTAATGAAATCGAAACTTAGAATTCCCTTTAGAATGCAGAAATCATCTTTTAAACCCAAAGGGAAGATTCATGCAACACTGATGCGGTGAAAGTTAAGCACTCAAATTAAACCCTCTTGTTGTCAAATTGTAGTATAATGCAAGTAGGGATCGTTCTAAACCGGGGATTATGAGGGCTTGCTAAAACCTCTAAACTAACTCAAAAACATAAAAACAAAGTTAAAAACGTTTGAATAGACTCAAAGGACTCAAAACATATTCTAAAGACGCAAAACAACTTAAAAACACTCAAAATTGCCTAAAAACACTTACTGGGCAGATTTGACTCTAACACAACTTTGGATGAATTTAGTGTTTTGGTTTGAATCAAAACACTCAAAAACACTAACAAAATAGAAATTTAACACTTTGAAACAACAAAGTAAAAGGGGGATTTTGGTTTTGATGAATTTGAAACAAACAAACAAGTTATAAAACTAGGTAGATTGTAAGACAAATTTGAGGAATACGATGATGGATGGATTAGTTAGAGGTCCGTTCTTCACACATAACACACTTGTACATGAATCGATTTCCAATTGCTTTCCAATAAATTATGATGCTCAACACCCCAGATTAACCGTGATGCACAAATTAACCCTCAGATTTTCCTTTACTCATTGAATTGGATGAATGCATGCGACAACCTAAATCATTCTCTAAAAGTCCCCTATATGAATGCATAATAGAGATACAATCAGAGATCATTACGTTAAATGAAAATCATAAGTGTTGACGAGGCAATTATAACTATGACTGCATGATACAATTGCCAAGAATTCAATTAACGCGATTGTGATAAACAACCTTCACTACTCATGAATATAAACTTGTAACGATTAGGTGAAACTCATTTATATTCTAGCATCTAATTCATGCATGAAAACTAAGTATGCATCCTTAATAAACATACAAGAATCAGTTATGAATAAAATAGATAATTGAATTGCAATCACAACTTATCAAATCACAATTGGAAGAAATCAATTCAAATCTCAAGCATGTTCATGGCTTCAAACTTCCCCCTAACTAAATAGGGGTTTAGCCACTCATAATTGCAACAAAATTAGAAAATAACAAAGTAGACATTGAAAGCAAGAACGAGGTACACCTAAAACGCTCCAAAGTTCCAAGCTTGAAACGCCAAGGACCTTTGTTTTCACCACCTTGTTGTAGCACAAGTGTCTAGGATGTGTATGGATATATGGATGGAATGGATTTGCACGGCTAAGAGATGAAAGTGTATGGATTGGTGAGATGTAGTATGGCTAGATGAATGGATGGAGGTCACAGCAAGGAAATTGTGTTTGTTAATGAAGCTCTTTTGATGGATCCAGATAATTTTTAGGAAGGGGAATGGTGGATGTATTTATAGGCTAAGGAGATGACCACTTCAATTCCTTGCATGTGCAGTTTGTATGGGTGTGTGATGTCCATGTTTCCCTTTACATTTGCACACACATGACCTCCATCATTTCAGCCACAAATCAACCCATTTTCTGCCCATGTGTGTGTGTTTCCTTTGCCCATGTGTGTGTTATTTTCCTTTGCATTTGCACACACATGTTCTTCATTATTTCAGCCAACAATCCACCCATTTTCTGCCTATGCCAAGCCCTCCATGTCGTGCCTTTCTTGTTGTGTGTGTGTTGTCCATGTAGAGTGTGTGTATGCCCTCCAACCTGTGCAGTTTGCATGTGTGTAGCTGTCCATGTTTCTCTTTTGCATGTGCCTTCTCTTTCTAGTTGTGCATTTCCACTTGCTCCAAAGCCAAATGAGTGCAATCATAACCCCATTTGCTGCTGAGTGTTGATGACAAAGCAAAACACAAAACAAGTGCCCATAACTTCTTCTAGAAAAAAGATATTAACAATCCGTAAATTGCTCCAAAAAAAGACATATGTAGCTTTCCAAGCATAGAAGGCTCATTTTCTCATTCATTCTGAGCTGTTCGTAACATGCTTCCAAAGTCAGCTAATCTACACAGGCAGTTTTGACGAATTTGTTACTTAATATCTCACTTGTGCTACTTTTCTTTTCTTTGCTTGATAAATCACACAAAACACAAAAACATAGTAAATAGCTCAAAAATATAAGGAACTAACTAAGAAAAGACAAGTGAATTTTATGTAAAATATATATAAATATGAGCTTATCAAACACTTAGGTCGAATTCAATGTTTTGGACCCTTTCTTCAACAATCAACACTTAAGAGCTTTTTTTTTCACATCTTTTTCAACTCTTTTTCAAACTTTTCACACTTTTTTTTTCTTTCTTTCTTTTCTTCACGAATTTTTTCCTTTTTCTTTTTCTACCCGTGCCTTATTAAAGACTTTGGCACACACACACACAAGAATCCATTCCCCCACACTTGTTTTCTGCAATACATTGATCAAAAGGAATTCAATTGAGTCATGCTCTACTATGCTTCAAGAACAAGGGTATGGATGGTCCTAATCTAGGCTAGGTGAGGATAGTGTGGGTTAACAAAGAACATAGGCTACACAAGGCTCAACGGGGTTAAACTTAAACATATAATGAATTAGGGCACACGGCAATTTGGCTTTTTTGGTGGTCACTACACAACTTCATCTTGAATATGTGTTATGCAAATCAATAGCATACTTTGAATGAAATAGGCGTGAGTTCTAGCATTTGGAACTAAATGATGAAACGCTTCCTAAGTAGTAACCAAGCAAAGAATGATGAGATCATGCAACGACTTTAGAAAACAAGAATGCACAGATTATTAACTCTCCAAATAATGTTTAGGCTCAAGTCTCACAAGGTTGTAGCGTTAATTTGAGTTCCTTCCTTCAAGCATGTTACAAAAACTGATTTTTCCTTTATGATTGCATGTGAATTCATAAGTTATAACCACAACCAAGCATAAACCAAAGAGTAAATCAAACTTTCATCCATGTTTATAACTTTCTTTAACAGTCATGCAATTAAAAACCGAATCTTCATCATTGTGTTGGAAGGTACCCTAAGACACAAACAAACACACAAAAACAACTCTTTTTGGGTTTTTCAAAACAATTTTTTCAAATTTTTATGAGATTTTCGGATTTTTATGTCAAAACACACTTAAACACTCTAAAATAGCTTAAAACCACTTAAAACAGCAAGGAACAACATTGGAAGTTATGGGTGATAACATCCTACGAATTTGCATCAAAAGCACTTATTTACCCCCCCCCCCCCACACTTAAATTAAACATTGTCCTCAATGTTTCAAGCATATACGCACACAAAAACACATAAACAATCAAACAACAACTAAACAACTCAACATGGCAGAAACAAAATAACAACAAAGAGAAGGGTTGAGGAACACAAATCTGGAATTAGAGTGATTCTTAGGTCTTCCTTTATTGAATGCATGGGTTGCCTCCCAAGTAGCGCTTGCTTTAACGTCGTGCAGCCGGACGAAGAACTCATTCACTCCCCTTTGGAGCCCACGACATGCAGGGAGATGTCATCCACTGCATGCTCCTCAAAGTGCTCGCACATTGAATCCTTGAACGGAAAGGGATAGTAGTCCTTCCTGATTTTGGTGTGTTGCTTCCAACACTCAATGTAAACTTCCCTACCACCTTGCATTTGATTTGGTACCTGCACCAAAGAAGGTAACAACCTATTAGTTGAAATGGGAATTGAATTTGGACTAAGTGACGTACCAATGTGCTGCAATGAAGTGGTAGCACGATCAATAAATGCACAAGGATTGCTCTCAGCCAAATTTTGGGTTTTGAGGGGTGTGGCCATGCACTCCTTATTGTTCACTCTAATTCCCTCCTCGATGGTGGTTTGAGGTACATTCTTCTTGATTCGTGTTGAACATTCATGCCCTATATTTTCAATTATATCAATGGAACAACAAGAACGAACAACATTAGGAGTCTCAATAGATTCAGAAATCTTAAAACTAATCATGTCACCACCAAATGCCATAGTTACTTCTCATTTGGCCACATCAATCTTGGTTTGAGCCGTTTTCATGAAAGGTCATCCAAGTAAGAGTGGTGATGGTGAAGAGTGGGCTGAATCCTCCATATCAAGCACGTAGAAATCTGCAAGGAAAATCAAGTGGTCTACCTGCACCAAAACATCTTCCAAAACTCCCTTTGGATATGCATTAGATCGATCGGCCAATTGAATAATCACACCATCATTTTTCAACTCGCCTAAGTTCATAGATGCATAAATTGAATATGGCATGAAATTTATAGATACACCTAAGTCTAACATGGCAGATTCAAAACGAGTATTACCAATGACACAAGGAATTGTAAAACTACCGGGATCCTTGCATTTAGGTGGCAGCTTTCTTTGGAACATTGCAGAGACATTCTCGCTTACATGTACCACTTCTTTCTCCCGAAAACGTTTCTTTGTTGTATAAAGCTTCTTCAAAAATTTGGCATACTTCGGGATTTTCTTTATAGCATAAAGGAGTGGGATATTGACATGCACCTTTTTAAACGTCTCCAGAACATCTTTTTCCTCTTCTTCGTTCTTGGCTTGCAAAAATCTGCTAGGAAACGGTACATTAGGTGGAATATGGTTTTTATTAACTGAAATTGGACTCATCTTACCTGATTTAGACGGATTGGGATATGGAGAGGGTGTAGGGGGTTGCGGCAAGGATTGCTCAATCCTTGTCGTGGCCTTGGCTTGATTCTCCTATTCAATTTGCAACTTCTTGTCCTTCTTGGGGGCAGATTTAGATGGTTGTGGATCAGTTCCTACTTCTTTCCCACTCTTTAGCGTGATGGCTTTGGCAGTTTCGATTCTTCCCCTCGGATTAACAACGGTTGAACTTGGCAACTTGCCTTGCTCTCGGAATTGCCCCATGAACTCTGCAATCTGCCCTACTTGCTTCTCCAACTCGTCCACCTTTTTGTCCCTAGTTTGCATACCCTGCGCCATAGAAGTTAGTAATTGAAAAATCTGATCATTATCAATGGACGAACCTGATTTGTTTTGGGCAGATTGTGCTTGAGGTTGTGTGGGTGCAAACGGTTTTTGATAGAAACCCGGAGGTTGTTGCCTAAATGTACTTTGTTGTTGGCCTTGTTGGGGTTCTCTCCATTTGAAATTGGGATGATCTCTCCATCTTGGATTGTATGTATTGGAAAAGGGATCACTTCTTGGTTGGTATTGATTCCCAAGGCCCATGGCATTGAGGGTCTCCCACCCTCCATTCTCAATCAATTGTGGGCACTTATCCATGAGATGCCCTTGCATGGAGCACACGCCACAAGCAGCCACATTTTGTACTTTTGGTCCTTCCACAACCTAAGAAAGAAGAGTGGTAAGGTTAGACATTTGATTTTGAAGTTCGGAAATAGCACTTACCTCATTCACTTGGTGTTGCCGTGGGGTGCTTCTTTGTCCAACACCTTCGTATTGTTGAGCATTCAATGCTCGATTAGCAATCAAAGTCTTTGCAGCCGTGGGAGTCTTGTCCACCAAGGCTCATCCCGCTGAGGCATCTAGCATTTGACGTTCAATTGGTAGAAGTCCCTCGTAAAAGTATTGTAGAAGAAGCTCCTCCTTCATTTGATGTTGTGGACATGAAGCAACAAGAGATTTAAAACGTTCATAATAAGTAGGAAATGATTCACCTTCATCTTGTTGAATTCCACTTATCCTTTTTCGTAGAAGAATAACTCGAGAAGTTGGGAAAAACTTCTCCAAGAAAGCTCGTTTCATGCTCTCCCAAGATGTGACAGTTCCGGGAGCTAATTCATACAACCAATCTTTTGCCTTTTCCAAGAGAGAAAATGGGAAAGCCTTCATCTTCAATATGCTCCCGTCGACGTTGATAGGAGTCATGCTTGAACACACCACCTCGAACTCTTTCAAGTGCTTATTGGGATCCTCCATGGACAACCCATGGTACTTCGGAATATGGTGCAACAAGCTTGACTTCAACTCAAACTCCTCGGTCTTGCCTTGAGCAGCCGCGGGGTATTGGATGCATAGGGGTGCGGCATTGTCCAATCCCGAAGCGGAAAGCTCCTTGATTGTTCGGTTGTGCGCTGCCATGTCTTGCACTACTTCACCCACCCTTGCCGTGGGTTCTTCTTCCTCAAACTCAGATTCGGCCTCTGAATGTGAACTTGATTCAATAGGTTTTGGATTCTTCCTCTTTCGTCTCAACTCTCGCTCGAAATCGTCGTCAAAGTCCAAGATATGTTCACGAACCGGATGAGAACTCCGAGTAAAAAACTAGTACCTAAAAACAAGGAAATAAAACAAGGTCAGAATCTGGAATTAATTAAAACAAAACAAAATAAAAGATCCAAGGGATTAGCAACTTTGCTAATCCCCGGCAACGGCGCCAAAAATTTGATGCGAAATATATAAGCACACAAATTAAACCCTCTTTCGCTAAAACACTTAAAACTGACTCAAAAACGTAAAACAAAGTTTAAAACACTAAACTAGACTCAAAGAATGCAAAACTAAACTCTAAAACACCAAAACAACTCAAAACACTCAAAACACTTAAAAACACAATCTAAAACATATTCTAACTAATTAGACACTCTAAAGTAAAGGGGGGTTTTGGTTTTGACGAAATTGAAAACAAAACAAGCAAATTAAAGAACTAATGAAATCTGGACGAATTTGATTAAATTGAATGGATGGAATGCTAGCTAGGAGGTTCTTCTCCACACATGTCACACTTGCATACAAAACGATTTCCAATTGCTTTTCAATAAACCATGAATTCTCAACAGTTTCCTCAATTCCTCAAATGAGTCTACCGTCTCAGGTGGAAGACGGCAATACCAGTTTAGAGCTCCGCCAGAGAGGCTGGAGGGGAAGAGAAGACATCGTTCTTCGTCGGTGTGCATCCGGTATGCCATGATGGACTCAAAGAGGTTAAGGTGTTCAATCGGGTCCTCCTTTCTAGTATAGAGTTGCAAGCCAAGCTTCTGCTTTGTCTTTGCTTGGAGGGGGGTGTCGAGGATCCTCCTTGTAAGAGGGCCAGGCCTAGGTTGGTTCCAATCAGGTATCTCAGCTTGTCGTTCGGCCTTCAACTTGTTTACTCCCTTAAGGAGTTGTAGGACAAGAGGGTCCTGAGTGGAGTCATGTACCACTGGAGCTTTCTTTCGTAAATCTCCATCTCTTTTTGGCAGTTGGAAGGTTTGATCAAGAGCATGTGATTTTTCCCTGGACTCGCCGTACTGACTTCCAAGGTATGTCTGTCGGAACATCTCTGAGTCCCCTATACCTTCGTGTTTCTCTAGGACTTGTTGCCCCTTCCCCAAATTGGTAGCCGGCCTGGGACATGGGAGGGGACCGAGTCTTTCAGAGACCCTTGGGTCATTGATCTTTGAGCTTACATGGATGGGATTGTCTCGACGTTGCTTTAGGAAGTCTTGACAGTCACGAAAGACGGCTTTCGATCCTTCCACTCCTTCTGTAAGGAGGTGCCTTCCTCAACTCCTCCTACTTCGGGTCGAAGCAGCTGGGTTGAGAGAAGTCTCATGTTGGTCACCATTTCGATGAGTAGCTCACTCCTCAACAGGAATACCCATGTCAAGGGCAAATGACCCTCCGTATTGGGGGGGCACCCTGTTGATGGTTGACTTCCACAGAGGTGATGAGCTCGTGTGTTTTAGTATATCTAGCCTCGTGGAGCATCTCGAAGACCTTCTCATACTGTTCTTGGAGGATATCATTCTTCATCACTATCTTGTTGTTCAAAGCCTCCAGCTCATCGACTTTAGCCTGAAGAGCAAACTTCTTTTGTTCCTTCTTTCGTTGCTTTGCACCAGGTGCAAGAGGGGTGTCATTCTGTGTGTTGTGGCTTCCTTCGCTCCCATGTTGGAAAGGGATGCCTGGTCAAAAGAAAGTGTACGAATGGTGGAAACTAGCTTAACAAAGCTGAAGAGAGTGGGAATAAGTGTCGTTCCCACAGACGGCGCCAAATGTTGATCTACAAAATCAGTGGAGACTTTGGTACAACAGAAAGTGTTAAGTTTGTGACCTTCGCTAGATTGCTCCGGTCACTAGTGTGGATAAGTATGTAAATGAATAGGGACAGGGAAGCAAACACAAGATGTACGTGGTTCACCCAGATTGGCTACGTCCACGGAGTAGAGGAGTTCTCATTAATTGTGAAGGGTTTACACAAGTACATATGTTCAAGCTCTCCTTTAGTGAGTACTCGTGAATGATTTAGTACAAATGACATTAGAAAATATTGTGAGAGAATGATCTCTATTTATAAAAGAGTTTCTAGTTTCATTTTGACATTGACACGTGTCGTGTTGTGATTGGCTTCTGATGTTGACACGTGTCGCGCTATGATTGGCTTCTGATGTGATTGGCCTCCTGGTTGGAGGGAAACTCTTCTGGGTCCTTGATGGTATAACGTTGACCGGTGCTCAGTAGTTTCGGGATTGGTCAAGTATGGTACAAACAAACACAATCTGACACATCTAACCAAAGTATACTATGAACTTGAAATGCAGAGTAATCCTGGTGAGCAATGCCAGTACAAAACCAAACTAAGACTTCAATAAACACCCATTAAACTAATTCGAAGTCAAAAAGTGTCAAACATTCAAATTTCAAACAATCAACTAGAGGGCATAGAGTACAAACTAAGAGATTCACTAACTGGCATGCAACCACCATTTGTGCACCAGAATTAAACTAAACTCACCACATCCGCAAATACCCAATTACCCAAATCAATAAAATAACAAGAAATATTTCAGAAAAAAGTTCGGATACAGTTGTGAGGGATTCATGAATCGAATAATCAAATGGACAAATAAAGCACCTTGACGAGGCGGAGGATTCCCTGTGCCGTTGAACTTTCCCTACTTTTTCCTCCCCATTCAATTGTTTCCACTTCTTGGCACCTTATCGCACGATTCCCCCATTCCCTCTCCTGCCTTCCAGAAGCCTCCTCATCTTTCCTTTTCTCTTGTTTCTATCTTCATATTTTATAATATTAATATTATTCTACTTCTCCCTCTTAAAATTCCGAAGGTAGATATCCAATTAACCAACTAGAATATTATCAAAGGCATATATAATTGTTTTTTTTTATTGTCATAGTATTGAGGATGCAGATATAATTGTTTATTGAGTTAATCACTACGATCAACACTCAAAAAAAAATTATCACCTTTTAGCATTAAAACGTTATACAATTAGTTAAATAATACAACTTACATACAGAGTTTCACAATACTTGTCAAGAGCTCAAAGATCAAGCGAAGCTAACCCTTCCCTTTTAGGGTATTTTGATCATTTCATAATAAATGAATTATTTCACACAAAAAAGTAGGGATGGGTTATAACAATCTATTTTTCTTAAGAAAATTTCATTTCCAAAATTTCTACCACATAATTACCAGAAAATATAGGGATACTAAGTTCGCATATAACCTTCGATTCACATGTAACTTTCTTGACTTCATGATTACTCCATTACTTTCTACCACATAATTACCAGAAAAGATAGGGATACTAAGCCATTTTGGCATTTATACTACCAAATCACATATTAAGTTGTTTGCGAAAAATTCTACATGCGTCTTAAAAGAAACGCATTTCAAGGCGCTCTTTGTAACTCGTATGCTAAAGTGCTTCACCATCAACATGTGCCTTTGGAGACTAAGGTCCCTACTAAGTGTAGGGGTGGGTTCAAAAAACCAAAAAACCGAAAAAACAAACTGAACCGAATTATAAAAAAACCGAACCAAACTGAAATTGGTTGGTTTGGTTTTGGTTTCAATGATTTGAAAACTAACCGAACCAAACTAAACCAATATTTAATTATTTTATATAATATTCAAATGAATTATTTTATATATTTAATTATTCTCTCTCTCCTCACTTTCCCTCTCTGCCTTTCAAGGGCTCTTTTTTTCTTTCTTTCATTTGTTTGTTATGTTGTTTTCTATGTAGTAAAATGTCCTCATATTTTTTTAGTCCAACATTAAGTCCTTATATTTTCAACATTAAAATCCTCATCAGTGGCCTTCTCTCTAATAAAATCTGCACAATGTGAAAGAAGCTGAAAATTCTCTCACGCTGCACTTCCTTTTTTGGTCCAACATTAAAATCCTCAGAAACCTCACGCTCCAAATTCGTCTTGTCTCTGAATCTCTCACTTTCTTACAACTTTTGTAGCCTTGCTGGGTTGACTCATTTGGTTGAAAGGATAACGTTTTGTCTATTACTTAGAATTATGGATGTTTGATTTGGTTAAAAAATAAAAAATAAAAACTGAACCGAACCGAAACCATACCAAAATAAACCAAATCGAAAATAAATCGAGAAAAACCAAACCAAACTAGACCAAATAGCAAGTTCGTTTTGATTTTCGGTTTTGGACAAAAACCGAACCGAATGGAACCGAACCCACCCCTAACTAAGTGTGTGAATCTCACATCAGGAATTTCAAGCCTTATCTAGTATCAAACCCAACGATCCCTGTGCTCTATCTTATTCAATATCTGTTGTGTATGTATTAAGCTCAAATGACTTCACACATGAGATGGCGTGTTAAGAATGAAAACTGAAAACTAAATGATTATCAAAACACCCATAAGTTTTCAAAATTTAGCTTTCAATTTTTAAAGTAGTTACCAAACTAGTTTTCAGTTTAAAAAAACATCAAAACTATAAAATTAAAATTAAAAATTAAAATCTAAACTAAAAACTGACAAAATTGTTATCAAATGGCTCCTAAAACTAAAAATTCAAAATTCAAAGCAAAATGGTTATCCAACGGATGAGATTTTCGATCTTTCATTAAATTTGGTCAATCTGATTTCGAAGAAGGTTTAGTTCGAGGCTATGCTGCTTCTAAGCTATCCTCACTTTCACGGCAAGAAGTCCATAGTAGTGTTTGGGGCTTCACAGGACCATTAGTTTCCAAACTTCTAAAACCAAGTCAATTTGAGAACTATTTTTTTTTTTCAATTGGGAATGATAAAAGTGTGAAAACGATGGTGATTGTTATTCTTGGTGTGAAAATTACAAAACCAAGACTAAAGACAACTTGTTCTGGCCATATATAAAAATAAGGTATGCTACGGGGTTAATCTATTTTTATTTACTAAATGTTGCGTAACTCCGGCCAACCAACTTCAAGGCGTAATCCGGGATCCTATCCTAGGGCTCGAATGGTTGACTCTCATCACTCTACTACCATATGAGAGCTTAAACTCGACCGTCCCTAAAGTCCGTATACCACGCAGACGACCAAACCCGAGAATATCTTGTCTTCTTAAATACCGATGAACGCATCATCTGACAGGCTGATGCCACTACAACACTCGTTCGAAATGATACAGGACATAACTAAAGGCAACAAACCAGGAATTGCAGTCATTGTCAGTGTCAATTGACCAATCTCCCTCGGCTCCAGCTCAGCGATGAGATTGAGATTACTTCTCCTCCACCGCTTATAAATAAGGCCAAAGTCCTTCAAGTTCAAGACCTTCATCAAACTCAATCTTTACGATTATATACCTCAAGTGATTCTTCAATCAATCCAACTGCTTTTCAGCATAACCCAAATTGCTCTTCCGCATAACCCCTAGCTCTTCAGGTGCAGTCTCAAAGCCTTCATTCGAAGCAAACATTGCCTACAATCCTTGAAATCCAACCACTCTTGAACTCCTTTCTGAGGCATATGTTTCTTCTTCAGTCCACTCTGATACCAGCGACCTCAGTGGACTCGGTGGACTCCTCTAGCATTATTTTACCCTTCATAGCCTAGGTCATTCTAGAGACTATTGATTTTCTATATGTTTTCCGTCTATTTACTTATCAAGTTATGTAGATCGACTCATCAACCCCCTATATCTTTTTGCAATTGACTGCAATCATTACTTCATTATGAAATGATTACATTTAGTTTCTCGTTTTAGTTTCTATTTCTCTCTCATTTACTCTTAGGCAAATACACACAAATCACATTGAATTCTAAGTCCTCAATTGCTCGAGGCACAATAAAAAATTTAACCGAACTAGCATCCCACTCGGTGCACAATCTTTTGGTTAAGAAGTCAGTTCTACGCGCGAACTTCACATGCCTGTTGTCAACCTTCCAATAGTGACATGCTTGTTTTCACTTTCTCTCAAGTCTTCCCACGCACTGAAAGCGTAAGCAACACCCAAAATACCCAAAATAAATACGTTTTGAACTTAGTCAGACCATATTCAAGTTTTTACACCAACGCAACCAAAAATTTAATAGAATACGAGCACAACCTTTTCACCCAATGATTTGACATGATTGATTGAAGTAGCCCAAGAAAATTCATAAGGTTAAGTTGCAATCGTATAAGCAGAGTGTGGGTGAGCAAGGGCCCACGAGTGATCCTCTCCTTTTGACACGGTCACCACTCAACACTCAAAACCACAAACATGTTTCTAGAAACAAAGAAAAATAATAATCAGAGATAGAGCAGCCAAGATATATTATACGTCCATGGGATCGATGACAGTTGAAATTAACTAATTGTCAGCATAATATCAGCTGGTTACGTGCATGCATGCAATGCAGGCGTTCTTGGCTCTTCGATGACTACAACCTCTATAACTCGAACTTTTTGCAATCCTCAGATTACAAAGCCTTGGTTCAGAAAAGCCCCAGCCACCCAATGTTTCAAATTTTGCAAGTTGATGATGCCCTGCTCGCAATCCTTTGCCTGCTTTAACAAGTATTAACAAATAGTTAATTAGTGAAAGATTGAAAACTTGCTGACAAAGAGAGGAGTAACGGTTTTCACACTCATATTTTGTACCTTTTAAAAAAAAACATTTATGTTTTTATTTCCCTACATCTATTGGATAATTGGATTAACAAAGCAGGAGGTTAAATCATGTACACAGATAATTACATGAAGTGTAATTAGGATTGTAAAAATTGCCAACCAAGGACAAAGTAGAATATCATATTGTACTGATATATACATACATTCAAAGTGAATGCTAATTCAAATCTGTCTGCTGAAACCGTGTTTAAGTTAGAACTCTGAACATTGAAGCGTGCAAGAGATTCGAGAGCCTTGTAAAGTTCTGTAGCTACTACTTGTCCCTTGTTGCATGCCACCTTCACATAAAAACCTTTTTCCTCCACTTGAGACACGTCTATCTGCAGAAAGGCATGATACGTAATTAAGTACAAGGGCCAATTACTTTATTTGCGGAAATTAATAGCTAATAAATTACAATCACAATGGTTATAGACCTGAATGATGCCTTTAGAAGCTAAATGGTTATTGTCTGAAACTTTTTTCTTGTTTTTAGTTTTGGTTGATCCTTGTAGATATCCTCCTGCTAATGATGCTTCAAGGTTTGCAATCTCAGCATTTAACTTCTTAGCATGCATTTGCAAGTCTTGTACATACAATACAGCATCTCGAACAATGGAGGCCTTGTCCATCTGTGCATATATCTCCAAAAGATTAAAAAACAATCGTGCTTGCATAATTTGTTTGTTCTTCATAAATATCGTTGTACAACTCATACTTCAAACCGAAAGAGCCCGTTTTGATTAAAAAAATAAAATAAAAATGTAGGACACAGTACTATTAGAAGTTTTTCAATAAAACTAGCAAAATTTTACCTATAATGCTAGTTTGTACAATGGTTTTCAGGAATATAACAAAAAAAAAAGGTATGGTCCACGTGTTATCACATATTGGCAGAGTAAAACTTGCGCTGCAGTATATAACTTACTTCTACGGTACCAACACTTACCTTAGTTATGTTAGGAACCAAGGACCGCAATGCATAGAGCCTTTCCTTCATTCTCCCCCTCCTCTTCCTCTCTGACACCACAGTTCGTGACCGATCAACCTTTTGCCTCTTTGTTGTCGTCGTGGTTGTGTTTGTGTTTGTTGTTTCTGACACAAAAGTGCTCGGGTCAGGTAGAAATGCATCATTGAAACCAAACATAGGACTTGGAGGAGTAGTACTAGCTGGACCGAACAGGTTATAATCATCCAAGCAGCCATTGATCACAAGTTTACAATCAAAATTAGCTATCGGATCTTCACCTTCGCCACCGCGAATAAGATCAATGAATTGATCAAAGTTTGCATCATCTATGAAATCATGTAACTCAGAGCTGTCGATGTTATGACACTCTAGATGGTTTCCAAGCGCATCCATATTCGTATTCTTTGTTTGATGGTGCGATGCAGCTGGTAATTGTGTGCCATTTAGTATATAATTATATACAGAATTCGTAGATGTGAGTTCCTGTTTACGTTAAGTGTGAAAGGAATCAGATGGGGGTTTCTTATGACGTTTGAAACTGTAGCTCTTGATATAGTACAAAATACTATTGGTCATATATATGTGGACTAAATGATGTAATTTACATAAAATAAACCACCAAATAGGCATCAAAGTTCGTTCACACTGAACGTTAATATAATAAAATCAATACTAAAACCCTGGACTATTCTTCTTTTGATTAAACTACAGTAGTTGAATTGAAAATGAACTAAGATAAGGAACCGGGTCCCCTCCGGATCCCCAAAAACTGAGTTCAAGGAGCAATGAATATGGGCCATTGAAATTTGATTCAACGACTACAATTATTATAACTTTTAGAGGGCCCCTGTTTGTAGTCATTGAATCAAATTTTAATGGCCCGGATTCTTTGCTTAGGAGGCTCAGTTTTTGGGGATTCGGTTCCCTAAGATAAACCTCTATTATTTGGGGAATTGGATCCTCTCTTGAGCAAAGGCTCAGGATCCTCTTGACTCGATA
The DNA here is from genome assembly GCA_035220775.1 of Malus fusca. Lineage (NCBI taxonomy): Eukaryota > Viridiplantae > Streptophyta > Magnoliopsida > Rosales > Rosaceae > Malus > Malus fusca. The sequence goes on along the minus strand of CM069061.1, from coordinate 11,250,563 downwards.
ACACGGGCCGTTGGATTTTGATTCAACGGCTACAAATATGAGGCCTCTCTAAAAGTTATAATAATTGTAGCCGTTGGATCAAAATCTAACGGCCCATGTTGGTGGGTCAGGAGGATCCCGAGCCTTTGCTCAGGAGAGGATCCAATTCCATTATTTGGATTAGGCCACAAAAATCATGCTTATGTCAAATGTTTTCAAAAATCATATTCTCCTTTCGAATTTTAAAGTTCCAAAAGCTATTATTATTATTATTTAATTTTTAGTAGACCAATAAATTTTTGAAATCATACATACTTGACAAATTTTTTTTGACAAACAATAGCGTCAGTGGGTTAAATTGTTAGTTTTTAGAGGGAGTGGATCAGAGGGGATCAAACCTGCACCATAGTGCATAAGCATGATTGCTTTTTGGCATTACAGTAAAGCGTCATCTGCTATATATCATTTCACTCTTTGTTCATTTATGTCATTTGATATTCTTTATTTCATTCGACTTGAATATGTGTGGAAGATAAAAAGAGGTGTGTCGATAGGAACAATGCTTGGTTACTCAAGGATGAGTATGAGCTCCTAATCAAAACTAATCGTTTTTTAATCACATAGTTTTGTGCTTATGATCAAAACCGTTCATATTATGAATCACTCTGTAAAGATCATTTTTACAAAAATTGAATTAAAACTAAGGTTGTTTAGTCAATCTATTGTAGCAAATACATAGACGGTTTGTGATGCTTTTACTAATTTCGTTCATATGTTTTTATACAATTCAATAACTAAATGACTTTAGTTTTAATTGATTTTTTTGCATATGCGATCTTTATAAAGTGATTTATAAATATAAACAGTACTAACCATACTTATAGAGTTTTATAAATCGGTAACGAATAATTTTGAGTAGGAATTCATCTTATCTTTTAAGTAGTTAAATATTATTCCGTGGCAGCATCAATTTCTTTTTCTTGAGAATTTCTTTTTCAAAAGGGGCTCGTATTGACTTGAAAAAGGGACTTTCTGGTTTTAACGATTGTGTTAAACGTCAAAAAAATTCTCATACCGTGTTTAGAGCTAAACCCTCACTATTCGGCACGATGTGCTAGACACATAATAATCTTTTTCAAACAAATCGTGAGTCGTGACATTCAAATTATTTGCATACATAAAAATATTATAGAAATATTAGATGCTTATTTGACTTTGAGAGAGAGCTATCTTGCGTCACTCGCTATGTCATTTCGGCTCGGGATTAATTGGGGGCATGACCCATGACGGTCGGCAATGTTCATATAAACTGATTATTATTTTTTGGGTTGTGATTTTCACACACCCTTAACTACTTTTCTCACACCCCTTTCTATTTTTTAATAGTTAATTGGTATCCTACTATTTAATCTTCCATATATACCCTTCCTACTTTTTTATGGTAATTAATGAAAGATTAAATAGGAAGGGGTATATATGGAAGATTAAATAGTATGATACCAATTAAGTACTAAAAAATAGGGAGGGGTGTGGGAAAAGTAGTTAAGGGTGTTTGAAAATCACAACCCTTTTTTTTTGTCAATCATATAAACTGATTAATTAAGCTTAACATTTTATTCTCATTACTCTGCCCCTCCAAAGTCGGAATGGATTCTCTTTTTTTTTTTTTTTTTTGGTAAAAAGGTAAATATATTACCACAAGAAGCAAACAAACTTACAAACTATATAACCAAAGTTCCAAAGACAAAAGGACATAGACAAGCCAAGCAAACCAAACCAAAGCCCAACGAACAACGTGGGCCCAAAAAAAAAAAAAAAAAGTCGAGAATTCGGCAGCAACCACCGCTGCAATAGTATTTCATGATTCGCCCAATTCCACGCCTCCAACCTCATGCCGACTCGTAGATCATAGCACCCAACCCCAAGCACCACCTGGTACGCAACCTCAATTGAAGAAATCAAGCAACCAGAAGAAGAATTCCGTCTACCAGAAGAAAGAAGTCCGTGAAAATCCACGAGCAACACTGCCAACAAAGGTAGACATAAAGAAAGTGGTGGTGTTGGGAACATCCGAACCTATGCAAGCACCGAAACTCTACACACCATCTCAGTAAAACATGAATGCAGATTGGAGTATGGATGAACAAGGAAAAGGGACGCCAATGGGATAAGAAGAAAAGGGCAAAATGAAATAGAGAGTAGGGGAAACGCAACCGAAGGTAGGAAGAGGAGACAACGAAAGGAAGGGGAGAACGGCTAACCAACCCCAGCCGAAGCTAGGGTCTACGTTATGGTGAATCCACTTTCTTTTCTAATGGAGTAGGATTTTCTCCCTTCCTTTTTTCCCTCCTCTCCTTTTTGAACGGTCACGGTTAAGCCATGTCAACATTTTATATTAATTTTTTATAGAAAAAGAAAGACAAAATAGAGAATTTGAGAGGAGGGGATGGAAGGGGATGGAAAGAGGATGGGAGAGAATCCTAGTCCTTTTCTTACAGCTTCTCGGTTACGTAGTACTTTTTTCTTTTTTTTCCAATGTTACGTAGTACTTTCAAGCTTTCTATTTTTGTGGTATTATATTTCTTGTTACTGTTGGAAAATAATAAGTTTAGGGTTTGGGCCCCGTCCGTTCAAATTAGGTTTTCGTTTAGACATTAGAGTTTAGTTTATTATAAACATTATGCTTGTTATTTACTTGTAAATAAGTCAATCTAAGGGGTGGTTTGGGAGTGAGGTGCTTAAAAAAACAAGCACCCATGAAAAAAAGCTGTGAGGGTTTTAGGTGTTTGGTAAACTAAAAAAAAAGGGCTTATTTTGGAAGCTGCTATGAGAATAAGCTGAAATCAAAGGAAAAGCTGAAGTAGCTATTTGCAGCTTTGGAAAACTGGCTTTTTTTCAAAGCACACGGAGCTACAGTGCTCCTTTAATGAAAAGACCCACTATCAGACTGCTTTTTTTTTTTTTTCCAAAAGCACTTTTACAAAAAAGGTTTACCAAACACTCTGCTGATTTATTTCACAACCGCTTATTCTCACAGCACAGCCGCTTATTCTCACAGCAGCTTTTTTTCAAAGCACATCAATACCAAACCAGCCCTAATAGTTCTCAGTTTGTAGCCGTCTCGACATTCTCATTTATTTGTTTTTTGTTAATAAAATAATGTTCATAGTTATATTTCGTTTGGTCATCCTTTCGTTTAGTTTCAACTTGGTATCAAAACAAGTTTGATTCTTAAGGGTTTTATTTGCTTCTGTTTTGTTCGTATCAATTTATTTGTTTCCATTGTTGTTTTGTCCAGTTTCGTTCCGGCAAACTCTTTTTGCTTTCTGATTTAAGTTACCCTTTGTTTGTCGTTCATAGTCAGTGAAAAAAAAGAAGATTATGTTGAAGTCTGGAGCTGAGTCGCATCGAACCAGCTGCCATTGAAATCAATTGTTGTGCACCACCATCTTCTGGCAAAACCAATTATGTCTTTGCCTAGCACCACCATCTGCAAACGTAGCTGGCTGAATCGCATGATTGACCTGCATCCAAACTGATGTTACCTATGATCAACTGTTGTCGATCAACACTATCGCACCACCACCAACCTAGAAATCTAACAAGTCGTCTCGACGAACCCGGATCTCCCGACGCCAGTCGTCGTGAGGAACACTTTATGAGGAACACAATTTCCTTACGTTCTTGCATACAAATCAATTTCGTTTGAAGTGTGTTGGACTAAAAGACCAGGGCAATTTTTCACTTCAGCCCCAATCAGGTCTCAGCATAAGAGAATTATCAACTTGGCCAAGGAAGAAGTTAGGTCACTTATTCTTTCATCTGAAAGGGAAAATACGGTTGGCTTGGAAGAACAAATTGAAATTTCTTAGCCAAGTACAAAATTGATTCAGAAGAAAATTTGACAACCAAGGCCGAAACACGAGCTCAGACGCAAAAACCATGTCAATCGATATGGTTATTGGAGATAAATTCAATGTGGAGCAATCTTGTTCGGCTGAGTTGTTTGAATTAAAAGACGAAGTTGGCGAAGTAATTATGCTCGGGGGCCATAACAATTCGAATTACTTTATAGCCGAAAAACAAAAGAATTTAAAGATTGCCGTTGTTATTTCACATTAACTTCTGAAGCAATATTATATTGAAAATGGTCATATGCAAAGATCTCGACTCAAAATAAAGCATCGTTGGCCTCCTATTCATTATGGTTTGGCCACTTTATATTCGTTTGTTAAAAATAATAATAAAAATGATAATTTCATTTTCTTAACCATTCAGATGTTCGACCGATGCTTAGGAAATAAGGGGACAACAAACCGTTGTTTGAAAGAAAAATAAAACAATTTTAATGGCCACCTATTTTAATCAATAGGCCTTCATATAGGCTAGTTGGTTAATCTGACCTGAAAGGTTCACATGTAATTCAACCGAAAAGGCGTATAGGATGAAACTCAAGGAAACAGGGAGACAATGTTTGAGCCTAAATTAACATTTTAGGCCGAATTAAGTCTCGGCAATCTCAGCCTAGTAGTGTTAAAGTAGCCAAGTCCTATACAAAGTAGGATTGTCTGAGAAATAGAGTGTGGCTGAGTCCCAAATAAAGTGTTGCTATTTGGAGATCAGGTATAGTCTTTGAATAGAAGCTCGAAAGTCAAATCCTCTCATTAAGGATGGTTATACAAGAAGGCTTGACTGAAGAGAAAAACGTAAAGCTACGACTTCAAGAGTTGGAAGCACTCGATGAAAGGAGGCTCGAAGCTCAACAACACTTGGAATGCTACCAAGCAAGGCTATCCAAGGTATTCAACAAGAAGGTCCGCCCAAGGTCTTTCCAAACTGGAGATCTTGTCTTGGCATTACGAAGACCCACAAGACTAGTTTCCCGATAAGAAGACGAACTAACAAGTCCATATTGTTGTCAATTCCACTTCCACTGGGTTCTTCTTCTTCTTCTTAAAGGAAACATACCGATACCGGTTTAGTTGTAAAAATTTAATCGTCAAATTCAACTGGATATCTTGGAAAATAGTAATAGGGCCTAGGCACCTCATTACACGTTGACTTCAAACTCTTAAAAAGCATTAGCTTCAAACTCTTAACACGTATTGGCTTTAGGTCTTCTTAAAAGAAACATACCGATACCAGTTTAGTTGTAAAAATTTAATCGTCAAGTTCAACTGGATATCTTGGAGAATATTAATAGAGCCTAGGTACCTCATTACATGTTGACTTCAAACTCTTATAAAGCAATGGCTTCAAACTCTTAACACGCATTGGCTTCATGTCCATAAGACTAGTTTCCCTGTAAGATGACGGACTAACAGGCGCACTGTTGTCAATTCCACTTCCACTAGTTTATTCTCCAAACTCATCACTTGATCTACCGTCTTTCTTCTTCTTCTTCTTCTTCTTTAAAAATTTAATCGTCAAATTCAACTGGATATCTTGGAGAATAGTAATAGGACCTAGGTACCTCATTACATGTTGACTGCAAACTCTTAAAAAGCATTGGCTTCACAATATGGATGGTTATGAGTGGAAGGATCCTGTTCATAAGAATCCTATAGATCTTGTAATCTTATCCGTTCATCGTACATCATGATATCAAAAATTATTTTAAAATTTAAAATTTAAAATTAAATATAAATAATACTTAACAAAAACTGATCGCATAATATACAATGAACGAATGAGTCAGCAACCTCACATGTGTCTACACCAACGTCAGTGAATTAAAATTCGTACGCCAAAGTGTCGGCAAAGAGGGACCAAGATCCTCTCCTGAGCTAAGGATGAGGATCCTCCTCATCAAAGGGTGTGGGCCGTTGGATGAAAATCCAACGGCTACAATTATTATAACTTTAAAGGGATCCCCCTGTTTGTAGCCGTTGGATTTTCATCCAACGGCCCATATCCCTTGATGAGGAGGATCCTCATCCTTAGCTCAGGAGAAGATCCTGGTCCGGCAAAGAGGAGGGAAGAAAAATAGTAAATTAAAAAAAGCAAGCTTTTTCCCCTTCAATTGATGTGTTTACACGTTCAAAGTTTTGAATTTTCTCGGTTAGTGACCACTTTTTCTTTTAAAAATTTTCAAACACCTTCGATTGAGTTCTTGTTTATAATTTCTAAAAACAGAAGAAAAATAAGTAAATTTAACACTACAAAATCATGAAAGACTAAGAATATATTCCTAAACTACTGGAGATTGCTTAAGATTTAAAATATGTCTTTCAAAAGCTATCAGGAGGTCATAAGAGAGCCCATAACTTAGTCTGAAACTAAGCAAGATCATGTCATCTGTACGACAGTAACTTCCACACCATTGTGTGTCCCATGCCAAATTAATTTAGTGTGTGTGTGTGTGTACACACACACACACACGCATATACACACACACATACCACTTGATAACATCGTATCATGGGCACGTACAAAACACCACCGTGATAATGCACCTGTGCCATGAAAATCCTCAGTGGAGAATCTCTTAACAAAACATGAGACCCTATGTATATTTTTGTCTCACCCTAATTTGAGAGCTGCCCTAGAATTGAGATGGGTCAATTAGTTAGCGTATTAACAAAAACGATGTTTCAAGTTTATTGGCTATCATTGTCACGTCTGAATCCTGAGATAACTTCAGGATCGACACGTGACGCCACCATGTACCTATGCATCCACCATGCCTCGCCTCCGAAACATGGACAAAACGCAACTGAAGGTCCAATGGCGTAGTAACCATTTTGTTTGTTTTATGGATGCATTTACCCTTTGTATTAGACTATCTACATACCCTCAAACAGGATCAAGTCATTCATAGTTCACCGAATCATGCCTTATGTTATGGCAATGCATGATATGAATTCCAGTGATACAAGTAAGTTCAACAGAAAATATAATATATATATATACACACACACACACACGGTATCCTTAATAAGAAACAATTCCATCCCTTTCAGGTTTTATACGTATATATTCGTTCCAACTTCAGACATGTGCAACAGGTCTGATAATGTTAAACAAATGGAGACCTTAAATAGATATTTCATACATAGGGCAATTACCATATATGCCTTTTCAACATTTATACCCAAAAGGTCAAATTGTTTCATATGTTAAAATAGGCATCTGTAAAGTTGGGAGAGCATTGGTTTGTCCAGGGCATATAATCTAATACTGCATAAAAGTAGTAAGAAATAAAATATATGTTAACAACCTGCTCGAGTCCACTACTATAGAAAGCTCTATCAAAGATCAGAAGCAATATTTAGTATAAACAGTCGTATAGCTTTACTCTTATCACATGTGCAATCGAACTGATCTCCAATTTAAAGTCTAAAAGTCATGCATCCTTGCAGATATACATATGTATATAAACCACTAGAAGAGGACCTGATGCGTGATAAGCTCATATTTATACATATTTTACATCAAATTCTCTCGTCTTTTCTTAGTTAGTTTCTTAGATTTTTGAGTTATTTACTTTGTTTTTGTGTTTTATCGAATTTATCTAGCTAAGAAAATAAAAATAGCACAAGTGTGATTTTAAGTAATAAATTCGTCATTTCTACCTTGCTCACTTATTTTATTGTTGTAACTTAAGAAAACATTTTGGCAGAAAATAAAAGGAAGGCAGCACATGCTGCTAGTGGGAAGAAATAATTAGAGGAGTGGGCGACAGCCAGCTTAAAGGAACAAGAAGAAGTGGATGTTGCACTTGCTGAGAGCAAAAAGAAAAAGAAATAAATACAGCAAGCTGCCCTTGGCAGCTGACAGAGAGAAAGCACTGAAAAAGAACGGACAGAAAAAGAAATAAAAGAGAAGGCAAGTAGGGGGCAACTGACGGGAAATAAACAAATAGAAGGGGAGCTGCCCTTGGCAGGAGGAGAGAAGAAAAGGAAGAGTCAGACGCTCGGAAAGAATACAAGAGAAGGCAGAGGAAGGCGCGGAACAGGGGGGAGGGGAGGAAGCACAGAAAACTGTGCGGAAGAAAAAGAAAAAAAATATAGACGGAGGGGGGAGCTGCTCTCCACGGGCAGCAAAGAAACAGGAGCTGCGAGGGCAAGGCAGGTGAGGCAGCGAGAAGAAGAGAGAGACAGGCGCAGGAAACCAGGGGATTGGAAGGAGCGAGGCAGGTGAGGAGACTGACGCAAGTCAGAAGGCAGAAGGGAAGGCACGAAAGACAAAGGGAGCAGAAGCAAAGCTGCCCTTGGCAGCTGGCAAGAAAAGGAAGAGAGGAGACAGGAGCTGCCTTAGGCAGCTAGGGAGAAGCACAGAAGCAACTCCTCATTTGGTTTTATTTTTCTTAAACTCATGTTTAATTTAATTTGCTTTTCAATTATATTAAACATGTGTAATTAATTTCTGTTTAGTTGGAGGGGAATTTGAAACCATGGATAAATGTTTATTATGATTTGATTTACTCCAGTTATGAATTTATGAATGTTGGATGTGGTTTACTTTTCTGTGTTGATTAAGAACTTGTTTATGTATGTGGGTTGAGGGTCGACACTTAATTTGCATGCTTAGACTTGATGCTAGGATATAAGGGAATTTCACCTAATCGTTATGAACTTATATTCATGAGTAGTAAAAATCGCTAGTCACGATTGTGTTTAGTAAACCCTAGGTTGGATTAACATGCGTATTCCATAGTTATGAATGCCTAGTCGATGTTTATGATTTCCATTAAACTTAATGATCTTTGATATGTCTCTCTATCATGCGTATTCCATAGTTAGGGAAATTGATAAGAATAATTTGGTTGTGATGCGTATTCCGTCCAATTCAATGAATCTAGGGAAATCTGAAAGTTAATTTAAGCGGACCTAATTAACTTGGAGCGTTGTCATTCATTCGTTTGTTGAAATCATAACGGGGAATCAAATTATATGCATATATTCATGTGTGGATAAGGAACCCTCTAACTAGTGTCTCATCATTTTATTTCATCAAAATATATTTTCTTTGAAGTTTATTTTTAAGAATCTGTTTTAAATTCAATTTCGTCAAAAATCAATCCCCCATTTATTTTAAAGTGTTAGATTTGTTAGAAATTAATTTAGTTTGTGTTTTCTTGAGTCTTGAATTATTTTGAGTCTTTTGATTTGTTTTAGTTTATTTGTTAGTTTTATTTTGAGTGATTCTAGTTAAGTGTTTTGATTTTAGTTTAGTGTTTTAAATTTTGTTTTTACGTTTTTAAGTCAGTTTTCAAGTGTTTAGCAATCTCTCCTAATCCCCGACCTAGAACGATCCCTACTTACATACTTTACTACATTTGATAAAAAAAGGGTTTAATTTTGTGTGTTAACTTATTTTCGCACCAATGCGTTATACAAACGTAATATAGAGTAGCTATGGAAAGAGTACTAAAGAAAATACCTTGACGAGGACGAGGGTTCCCTGTGCCGTTGAGCTTTCCTACTTTTTCCTCCTCCTTCAATTTTTTATACTTCTCCCCCTTAAAAGGAAATAGATCATCTCCAAATCTCTTCCAAGATCACCGAATTAAGTAATCCGGATCTTTCAAATTTCATCTAACGGTAAAAAATTATTATAGCTTTTAAGAGGTCAAAACAGGTGAGCTATTAGATGAAATTTAAAATGCCCAAATCACTTAATCCGGTGACCTTGGTGGAAGAAATCCGAAGAGGATCTCGTTCCCTCTTGAAATTCCGAAGGTAGATATCCAATTAACCAACTAGAATATTATCAAAGGCATATATAATTGTTTTTTTTTCTTTTGTCATGGCATTGAGGATGCAGATATAATTGTTTATTGAGTTAATCACTTTGATCAACACTAAAAAAAAAACTAAAAAAATGGTAAATTACAATTTACCATCTCAAGTTTGAGGTCTATTGCAATTTTATGCAACATCTTCAAAAAAATTTGCTTTCATACCTCATGTACTATTTTATTTCAATATAATATATCTATTACATTTTCCATCCATTGGTCCGTTAAGAGCTGTATTTGTGCCACGTGGTTGCCAAATTTGTGCCACGTGGAAAAAATAATAATTTTTTATGTATTTAAAATATTATAATAATTTACACTATTAAAAATAAAAAAAAACTGAAACCCAGAAACTCATTCCCCTCGACCCACCTCCCTCTCCTCCACTCTCTTCGCCTCTCCTCCCATCCAAAAAACCCACCCCATCACACCCCACCCCCACCTCCCCTGCAACCCCCCCCACCCCACCCAAACCCCAAAAACCTAGATTATTTGTATGAAACCTGTCAAAAAAAAAAAAAAACCGCCGAAAAGTCCAGAAACGGTGGGGAGGGTGTTGTCTCGGGTGTTTGGAATATGGTGTTGAGAAACGACATGAAAAAATCGTCAGAGGAAAAATCGGCACCGATCTGAATTCCGCATCGAGGAGGTCACCGACGAGGTTTCCAAAAAGGTTTTGATCGGAGTGGGATATGTCCAAGCTCGAAGGCAGCAGGAGCGCAGCTTTGTCGTGGTGGAGGTTCGAGAAGGAGTTTGAGGAAAGAGGAGAATGGAAAGGGTTGAGGGACATAAGGTCGCCAACATGGTCGAATTCGAGGGATTCGAAGAGCGAGCAGTCTATGGTTTGGTCCCCGGGGAGGTGGGGGTAGGGTGGGTTTTTGGATGGGAAATGAGGTGAAGAGAGTGAAGGAAAGGGAGGTGGGTCGGGGGGTGGGGGAATGGGTTTCAGTTTTTTTTTTTTTTTAATAAGGTAAATTATTATAATATTTTAAATGCAAAAATTTTTTTTTTGCCACGTGACACGAATTTGGCAGCCACGTCAGCATAAATGTGGCAACCACGTCACCTCTTAATAGACCAATTGATGAAAAATGTAACAAATGTATTTGTTGATGCACAAAATCAGGGAGGACTTTGATACAACAGAAAGTGTTAAGTTTGTGACCTTCGCTAGATTGCTCCAGTCACTAGTGTGGATAAGTATGTAAATGGATAAAGACAGGGAAGCAAACACAAGATGTACGTGGTTCACCCATATTGGCCACGTCCACGGAGTAGAGGAGTTCTAATTAATTTTCAAGGGTTTACACAAGTACATAGGTTCAAGCTCTCATTTTGTGAGTACTAGGGAATGATCTCCTTTTATAGAAGAGAGTTTCTAGCTTTGTTCTTACATTGACACGTGTCGCACTATGATTGGCTTCTGATGTCGACACGTGTCGCGCTGTGATTGGCCTCCTGGTTGGAGGAAAACTCTTCTGGGTCCTTGACTGTATAACGTTGACCGATGCTCGATAGTTTCGGGATTGGTCAAGTATGGTACAAACAGTGCTCCCCTAAGTTCCAGAGTGAGGGAAACTCCTCGGTTGAGGACTTGCAAGATCCAAGCCGCTGAGTAATCACGAAACTTCTAAGTACCGAAGTGTGGTATCGTCTTCACTTGCCTTATCTGTCTCATAGGTAGATGTAGCATCTTCTCTGGAAGTAATTTTCCTCCATCCAGAGGTGGTATCTTTAACCGGTGGAGATGCACAAGGTAATGCATCAATTTGACTTGAAGCTTACTTGTAGTTTCAGGCTTGGTCAAGCGCGATACAAACCATGTAGTAGGAGTCCCCCAAGTCGCCGAGCTAGGAGATTTTCCGAAAAAGGTGACAGACAAGGTAAGCAATCAGAGTTCCAAGCAATCAGTCCCAGATCAGAAGTTAGATTTTGCGTTTCAGCTGATTGTTCTCATTCTCCCTATCTTGCAGGCATCATGAAGGATAAAGAGAAGAAAAATGAGAAGAGATGATATGAGATACTTTTGCTTTTGAAGAAGTAACTTTCCACAGGCTTATTCTTGAACTGGGCTGGAGGGTTTTCTGGTTTCTTCAAGAGTATAAGGTCGACTCAAGAATTTGAGGGTCAAAATAAGTTCATCAAATCAAGAGTGTGTTCGACCTTGATGATATGTGATACTTTTGTTGTTGACAAAGTAATAGATGAATCAGCACGTGTTCTGTTGCGCTTGTCTTCACATGCTTCCTTGTATCCTTCTCACTTGCCCTATCTATTCCTCAAGCAGATGTGGTATCTTTTCTGGAAGTATAAGATGTTGAAGATGAGTACTCGAGAGTAATGCCAGGTAAGTAATCAGGCAAGGAGTTCCTGACTAGAAGCTTGATTCCAAGTGCTGACTGATTGCTCTTTTTCTCCTTGTCTTGCAGGTAAGAACAAGGCCAAATGAAAAGACAGGGAAAAAACATGATATGGGATACTCTTGCTTTTAACCCTGATGAAATGAGATACTCTGGCTCTGGTGTGGCTTGTTTGCAGAGGTATTATAGGGGGAAAATAAACTAAGTATTTCGAGAGACTCTGCTGAGAATGCCTGGCTGAGTATTTTAAGCATTTTTTTATATTTGCAGGTTTGCCTGGCTGTGGAGAATGAAGGTCGACATATATAGGAATTGTCCTAACAATGAGTAGTAATGATGTTCATTTACCCTTCTCGGTCATAGCAATGTAGTGGGAGCTGCAAGATTCACGTGTTTTAACTTTGTCAGAGCACTTTGAAAAAGTGGTCTGTGGTATCTGGAAAGCTGATGTTGCGTGTGAAGATTGTAGATAAGTTTTATCCAAGGAAATATGGCTTTCGAAGTTCAGAGAGCGGTGCCTCTTTGATTTTCGAACAAGCAATCTTATCGGGGACCTGGCTTTCGAGATTCGGAGAACGGTGTCTCTTCGATTTTTGAGAAAGCAATCATGTTGGGAGTTTGGCTTTTAAGATTTGGAGAGCGGTGCTTCTTCGATTTTTGAGAAAGCAATCATGTTGTGAGTCTGGCTCTCGAAAGTCAGATAGCGGTGCCTCTTCGATTTTTGAGAAATCAATCATGGTGGGAGTTTGGCTCACGAGATTCGGAGCAAGTAATCATGTTGGGAGTGTTTCTCGATGTGAGTAAAGGTTAGGCATTTTTGCCAGTCTGCCATGCCACGGAGCACAGAGGTTGACACACACAGGGACTTTCCAGTTGTGAAGCAGTGGTGCTGTTCCCTTACCCTTGTGGGTAATGGTAGGGTAGCTAGACCTTCAAAATTTATGTGTCTAAAGAGATCTTTGGCAAAGTTATTTGTGGTACCCGAGGAGCTGATGTTACGTGTGAAGATTGTTGACATATTTTACTCAAGAAAATCTGCTTCTCGAAATCCGGATAGTGGTGCCTCTTCGATTTTTGAACCAACGACCATGTTGCCCTTTCTTTTATAGGGGCACCAATTGTGTGCAAAAAGTACGTTCAGATAGTTATTGGTTGCAGGAATTTTCCCCTTATTTTTGTACTTCAGAGATTTATTGCACCTCATTTCTTCTTCTTCATTTCTGAGAATGTCTGGCTCATCCGACCGTCGTTTTGACTTAAACTTTGGTGAAGAGGCAGCCAAGACAACATATGGCACCCATCCTTCTTATCCCCTACTGGTCCTCTTACCGTTGGGGACTCTGTGATGAAGAATGATATGACCGCTGCGGTGGTGGCCAGGAACCTTCTTACTCCTAAAGATAACAGACTACTTTCCAAACGGTCTGATGAGTTGGCTGTTAAGGATTCTCTGGCTCTCAGTGTTCAGTGTGCAGGTTCTATGTCTAATATGGCCCAACGCCTATTTGTTCGAACTCGCCAAGTTGAATCATTGGTGGCTGAAGTGATAAGTCTCAAATAGGATATCAGAGGGCTCAAGCATGAGAATAAACAGTTGCACAAGCTCGCACATGACTATGCTACAAACATGAAGAGGAAGCTCGACCAGCTACAGTAATCTGATGGTCAGATTTTACTTGATTATTAGAGGTTTGTGGGTTTGTTCCAAAGGCATTCATTGCCTTCGTCTTCTGGGGCTATACCGCGTAATGAAGCTCCAAATAATCAACCTTCGGTGCCTCCTCCTTCTGGTGTTCTGCCTAGTACTGAGGCTCCAAATAATCACCCTCTGGTGCCTCATCTTTCTGGGGCTCTGCCGACTACTGAGACTTCTCCTGAGTAACCTTTGTGAAGGCTCCCTCTTGTTTGTTTATTTTGATTCATGTATATATACATATTTGTAACTTATCAGAGATATCAATAAATAAGTTTTGCTTCATTTCAACGTATTGTGTTAAATACACCAAGGCCTTCTTCACTAAGTTCTTTGAATTTTTTCTTTTGTTGAAGCTTTGAGAGTGAAGCATGTATGTTGAGGTAGTGCTCCCTTAGTTTCCCGAGTGAGGAAAACTTCTCGATTGGGACTTGAAAAATCCAAGTCACTGAGTGGTCGTGAGACTTCTGAGTATCAAGGTGCAGTAGTATATGGTAGGAGTCCCATAAGTCTCCGGTCGAGGGAGTTGACTAAGGAGGTGTCTGGTTAGTAGCCAAGTTTCCAAAGTAACAAAACTTCACCATTTTCCTTTCTAAGTGGTAGCCTAAAACTCCTCCTTCATATATATTTGTTATGAAAGTTGTTAGGCCCAAAGAAGAGGAGGCCTAGGCAATTTTTTTTTTTCGAATTTTTTTTTTTTTGATTTTTTTTTTTTCAAATTTCTGAATTTTTGAATTTTCGAATTTCCGAAAATTTATATATATATATATATATATATATTTAAGCTTTGGAAGTGAAGCTTTGGTGTTGAAACCTTGTAGGTGAAGCTTTGAGGTTGAAGCTTTGTTGGGTATCATGAATTGATTTTGCTTCACACTATCTTGATCAAGATAGTGTGAAGCTTTTGTGTTGAAGCTTTGTGGGTGAAGCTTTTGTGGTAGGTGAAGCTTTTGTGGGTGAAGCTTTTGTAGGTGAAGCTTTTGTGGTGGGTGAAGCTTTTGTAGGTGAAGCTTTTGTGGTGCGTTAAGCTTTTGTAGGTGAAGCTTTTGTAGTGGGTGAAGCTTTTGTGGATGAAGCTTTTGTTGGTGAAGCTGTTATGGGTGAAGCTTTTGTAGGTGAAGCTTTTGTGGTGGGTGAAGCTTTTGTGGTGGGTGAAGCTTTTGTGGGTGAAGCTTTTGTGTTGAAGCTTTGTAGGTGAACCTTTGGAGTTGAAGCTTTGTAGGTGAAGCTTTTGTGTTTAAGCTTTTGTAGGTGAAGCTTTGGAGTTGAAGCTTTGTAGGTGAAGCTTTGGAGTTGAAGCTTTTGTTGGGTACCATGAATTGATTTTGCTTCACACTATCTTGATCAAGATAGTGTGCAGCTTTTGAGAATTTGTAGTTGTCCTCCATTGATGAAGCTTTGTTGAATTTCCCAATTTTTTTTTTTTTTTTTTTTTTTTTTTTTTTTGGAAACTAGAATTTTGAAAATGTGGGAGAGACAACATATACAAATTTTGCTTCCACACTGTTGAGCAAGAGATTGTGATGGAAGCCACACCTTGTAGTAGTCGAAGGTTTGGATGAACCATATAAATTGAATTTGCTTTGAACAGTCTTGATCAAGAGTGTGTGAAGCTTTCTACGAGTTGTAGTTGCCATTCATTGATGAAGCTTTTGTTGGCACCATAAATTGGTTTTGCTTCACACTGTCTTCATCAAGAGTGTGTGAAGCTTTTGAGAATTGTGGTTGAACTCCTTTGATGAAGCTCTTGTTGGCACCATAAATTGGTTTTGCTTCACACTGTCTTGATCAAGAGTGTGTGAAGCTTTTGAGAATTATGGTTGCCCTCCATTGATGAAGCTCTTGTTGGCACCAAAAATTGGTTGTGCTTCACACTGTCTTGATCAAGAGTGTGTGAAGCTTTTGAGAATTGTGGTTGCCCTCCATTGATGAAGCTCTTGTTGGCACCATAAATTGGTTTTGCTTCACACTGTCTTGATCAAGAGTGTTTGAAGCTTTTGAGAATTGTGGTTGAACTCTTTTGATGAAGTTCTTGTTGGCACCAAAATTTGGTTTTGCTTCACATTGTCTTGATCAAGAGTGTGTGAAGCTTTCTACGAGTTGTAGTGTTTGCATTGTTACAGAGGAGAAATGTCTGAAGCAGATGCAAGAGGGCTGAATAGCTTAATCTTCGTATGCCATGCACTGAAGTTGTTGTTGGCTTGCAATAAGATTTTGTTGGTGACTATAACTCTTGTTGGGCATAAGTGCTCCCCTAGTTGTGTTGTCAAGCTTGAGGGTTTTTTATTATTTGTGAATGCTAGGAGTTCACATGTACAAGTTGTACCACTTGTCTTCTGGTAGGTGGAATGAATGGTGACTTGCTTTAATCACTTGGGTGGTGGTACGAAGGTGAGTTCCTTCATCACCTTTCATCACATTTCATCACCTGGTTGGTGGTACGAAGATGAGTTCCTTCTTCACTTGGTTGGTGGCATGAGTGGCAAGTTGCCAAATGATATTAGAGTACGGGTTGTACATTTCATCACCTGGTTGGTGGCATGAAGGAGAGTACGGGTTGTACATTTCATCACCTGGTTGGTGGCATGAAGATAAGTTCCTTCTTCACCTAGTTGGTGGCATGATTGGCAAGTTGCCAAATGATATTAGAGTACGGGTTGTACATTTCATCACCTGGTTGGTGGCATGAAGATGAGTTCTTTCTTCACCTGGTTGGTGGCATGAGTGGCAAGTTGCCAAATGATATTAGAGTACGGGTTGTACATTTCATCACCTGGTTTGTGGCATGAAGGAGAGTACGGGTTGTACATTTCATCACCTGGTTGGTGGCATGAAGATGAGTTCCTTCTTCACCTAGTTGGTGGCATGAGTGGCAAGTTGCCAAATGATATTAGAGTACGGGTTATACATTTCATCACCTGGTTGGTGGCATGAAGATGAGTTCCTTCTTCACATTTCACCACCTAGTTGGTGAGAATAAGGGCAAGGTGTCGAGGCACATTGTAGCAAGTGTCGAATGACACAAAGTATGTTGAACCCTTTCGAAGCACAATTAACTTATGTATGAATGTGTTGGAATGTATGTTGAACGAATATACTATGAAGTTGTTCGTTTATTTGTATAGTCTTGTTGACATATACTTAGACTTTGTTTCATGTTGGAAGCATTCATGTTGAATCTTTGAACCCGAGTGTTTCATTTCTAGGAATGTAAGAGGATTAGGATCGAGTTGTCTAAATCACCTCTTTATTAATATCATGCCAAATAGTCTTCGTTACATAGGATGCCGAACGGCTGAAGCTTAACACTTGTACAATGTGAGTTTACTTGTAATAGTACTTCAAGTGATCAGTGTTCCATGGATGGCCAAGGGTCTTGCCATCGGAGCTTCTAAGCTTGTAAGAGCCAGGGCGACAGATGCCAACAACTTCAAACGGTCCATCCCAGTTTGGACTAAGTGTTCCTTCACTCGGGACTCTATCGCAGAGTAATCTTTTCTTCAATACCCAGTCCCCCACTTTGAAAGAACGAGGTTTGACCCTTGAGTTATAGTAGTTGAAGATGCGCTGCTTGTAGGCGACATTCTTCAAGTGAGCCTGGTTTCTGTGTTCCTCGACTAGATCTAAGTTGAGGGTAAGTTGTTTGTCATTTTCGCTTTGCACGTAGTTCTGGACTCCGAACGTTGCTTGCTCAAGCTCAACTAGGACAACTGCCTCTGTACCAAAGACAAGTGAGAATGGGGTTTCTCCTATTAATGTCCGATATGAAGTGCGGTATGACCAAAGAACTTGGGGTACAAATTCTGGCCAACAACCTTTAACCTTGTCCAAGCTGGTTTTCAAAGTTCGCTTGATTATTTTGTTGATGGCTTCAACTTATCCATTAGATTGGGGATGAGCTGGGGAGGCAAAACATAAGTTGATGTTGAACTTAGAGTAGAACATCCTGAACTTATTGTTGTTGAACTGTCGCCCGTTGTCAGTGACTATTGCATTGGGAATGCCGAATCTGCAAAGGATGTTCTTCCATATGAAGTCTTCTATTTTTGCCTCAGTAATGGTTGCCAAGGGTTCTACTTCGGCCCACTTTGTGAAGTAGTCAACTGCAACGATTGCATATCGAACCTTGCCCTTCCCTGCAGGCATTGGGCCGATCAAATCAAGTCCCTATTGAGCGAAGGGCCAAGGGCTGATCATAGGAATGAGCGGCTCGAGAGGGGAGTGAGGAATAGTTGCGTAGCGTTGACACTTATCACATGAGCGAGATATTCTGATAGCATCTTGGTGGAGTGTTGGCCAGTAATATCCTTGGCGAAAAGCCTTGTGTGCTAGGGATCGAGATCCAGCATGATCTCCGTAAACTCCTTCATGTGTTTCCCGAATGACAGTTTCCGCCTCTGCGGGCGTAAGGCATCTTAGGTATGGTAGGTTAAAACCCCGCTTGTAAAGTTGGTCATTAATGATCAAGTAACGGGTAGCCTTGTATCGAATCTTCTTAGCTTGGACTTTGTCATTTGGAAGGGTGCCATGAGCAAGGAATCTATAAATCGGGGTAATCCAACTATCCCCCTGTTGTAAGTTGCACACTTCCGCAGCCATGGTGGTTGGTGCTGCCAACAATTCGACCTGAATTTTTCTCCCAATCTTGTCTTCCACCGCTGAGGCGAGGTGAGCCAAAGCATCTGCATGACTGTTTGCCGCTCGTGGAATTTGGGTGATCTGGTAGTGGAAGTGCTTGAGCAACAATTGTGTTTGTGCTAGATATGATGCCAACAAACACAACCCATTGAAGATATCAATTCGTTTAACCCCAAGGTGTTTGGCCAAACGTAAGCCTGCTAGGAGGGCTTCATATTCGGCCTCATTGTTCGACGCCTTGAATTTGAAACAAATAGCATACTCCATCGCCACTTTGTCAGGGGTCGTAAGGACTAGTCCTGCTCCACAACCCTGTTGGTTGGACGAGCCATCAACATATAAACTCCATGCTGGGGTTATTGGTTATATTTTCTGAGCTTCCGAGGGTAATGAAACCACTTCTTTAGGCGTAGAAACAATGTCAACAGGATATGTGAAGTTGGTGATGAAGTCTGCCACTGCTTAGCCCTTCTCAGCTGGCATTGGTTGGTAAGAGATGTCAAACTCACCCAATGCTATCGCCCATTTGATCATTCGCCCGGAAGTGTCAGGACTTTGGAATATATGTCGAAGATGATGATTGGTAAGCAAGATGATGGAGTGTGCTTAGAAGTAAGGGCGAAGTTTTCGAGCAGACATGACCAATGCTAGAGCCAATTTCTCAATGTTGGAGTGTCGTGTCTCTGCATCTTGTAAGGCCTTGCTAGCGTAGTAGACAAGCCGTTCGACATTACCATCATTTCAAATGAGAACGGAACTTACTGCTGAAGCCGATACCGACAGATAGATAATGAAAGTGTCACCAACCTCAGGTTTAGAGAGCAGAGGGGCTTTACTCATGTAGTCTTTAAGGTTCTTGAATGCCTCGGCACATTCATCAGTCCATGTAATGTACTTCTTGCTTCCCTTAAGTGTTTTGAAGAAAGGAGCACATATGTCTGTGGCCTTAGAGATGAACCTAGTTAAGGCTGCCACCTTGCCAGTAAGGCTCTGGATGTCTTTTGAAGTTACCGGTTCTTTCATGTCGAGGATTGCTTTGATCTTCTCAGGATTAGCCTCAATGCCTCGTTGGCTTATCATGAAGCCTAATAATTTGCCAGAGCCTACACCGAAGGCACATTTATTAGGGTTCAACCTTATTCGATACCTCTTCAGAATGGTGAAAGTTTTCAGATATGTTGGTGATGTGTTAGTCAGCATGTTTGCTCTTGACTAGCATATCATCAACATAAACTTCCATGCTCTTCCCAATTTGTTCGGCAAAAATTGAATTGACCAATCTCTGATAAGTCGCTCCTGCATTCTTTAGGCCGAAGGGCATGACTTTATAGCAATATAGTCCCCTGTCAGTAGTGAAGGCTATGTGTTCTTGGTCCGAAGGGTTCATGAGGATTTGGTTGTATCCTCAGTAAGCATCCATGAAGCTCAGGAGTTCACACCTTGCCGTAGAATCTATAAGTCTGTCTATGAGAGAAAGAGGGAAGCTATCCTTTTGGCATCCTTTGTTTAGGTCGGTGTAATTAACACATATTCTCCACAAGACATTTTGGAGCATGAGACTTTCCTTGGAACAAGGACAACATTTGCTACTTACGTTGCATAATTGACTTCGCGAACGAAGCCTATGCCTTTGAGTTTTTCAACTTCTGCCTTCATTCCCTCGTACCGTTCAGCGTCATAAGATATTCGCTTCTGTCTCACTAGCTTGGTCTTGGGGTCAATACTTAAGCGATGACAGATGATATCGGGAGAGATGTCTGGTATGTCCTCGTATGACCATGCGAAGACCTTAGTGTTCTCTTGCAAAAAAGAGATCAATGCCAACCGAATGAGTGGTGACAAGGTGGTGCCAATCTTCATCATGCGATCCGGATAATGTTTTGAGATAGAGACATTTTCTAACTCTTCAGCGGGTTGTGCTTGTTGGGTGAAAGAGTCATCTCGAGGATCGTCAGGTTGACTATTGCCACCGTGAAGATCCAAGTTGGCTTCGTCTAGGCTGGTTTTTATGACCTGGTCATGTATAGAAAGGGTTTCCTTGGGCACAGGCAGGTGCTGTTGGTTGACCAAAGTGTTGTAACATTATCGTGCACTAAGTTGATCTCCTCTGATGTAACCATTGCCATAGGGGTTGGAAATTTCATCAACAACATATGTGTGGATACCATGGCCTTGAGATCATTGATGCCTGTGCGTCCGAAGATGACATTGTATGCCGTTGGGCAATCAACCACCAGGAAGTAATGGTAATGGTAGCTGTGTAAGGGCATGTATCAATGGTGAAAGGTAAATGTATGCTCCCTATAGGTTGCAGGATATCACCGGAAAAACTTATCAGAGGAGAAATCGAGCGATCGAGCAAGTGTTCAGCTACATTAAGTGCCCTGAAAGCTTCAGCAAACATGATATTGACCGAAACCCTCGTGTCTACCAGGATTCGTCTTACTTCAAAGTTGGCTATGTGAGCCTCCACGATCAGTGGGTCATTGTGAGGGTAGATGATAACTCTTTCTTCCTCAGGATAGAAACATATTGGATCCCAATTAGGCTTTTGATACTTGCCTCCCCTGATGTCTTCCACGTGAAACACTTGGTGGCCAGGTGTTAAAGCTCGTTCGCTGTTTTCATGGCCCTATTGGAAGATTTAGATATGGGTGTGCCGCCGCTTATGGAATATATCACATTCACTTGGCGTTGGTTACGGTTATCCCTTAAAGGGTGAAGAAGGAATCAATCAATTTTTCCTTCACGCGCCAAAGCTTCAATATGATCCCGAAGGGTGATACATTTTTTGCCGTCATGGCCGTTATGCTCGTGGTAGCAATAAAACGTGCCCGTGTTCTTCGTGGGCTTGTAACCCGACTGCCTCGGCATTGGCTTCGGTACCAGGTGTGCTATGCTGGGGTAAATGGCCACGCATATGGCGTTCAAAGGTGTGTATGTCTCATACCTCGGGGTAAGGCCTGTCCTGACACGTGTTTGGCCCACTGTGTTGACTGCCTGGGGGCGGGCATTATCGTGGCGATGCCCTTGGTTATCGCGATAGTGTCCCTTACTCCTTTTACTAAAATGAGACTGGTGAGGATGGAAATATTTCCTTTTTCCCTGAGATTGATGTCTGTTGACTTGGCGAAGTATTAAGTAAGCCAGGGGGAGGCATCGCTGCAGTTTGGAAGGTTGAGGTCTTCTCATTTGGTTGGATCTGGCTTCCACTCCCTACTTGCTGATAAGGGGTGGCTGTGGGGGGTTTCCCTTGATATGTTCTTGCCTCGGTGGAGGCATGGTTGTAAGCCTGTGCCATCACCTCAAAGTAAGTCTTCCAAGTGTTGGCATTAATCATGTACTTGAAGAAACAATCACGTAGGCCTACCGTGAAGACCTTGATGGCGGTCTTGTCATCTGCCTCAGCGCAGTGAGAATACTCATGGCTGTAACGACCATCATACTCTCGTAGTGACTCATCCGGCTTCTGGCGAATAGTGTACAAGTCATCCGCAGAATGCAAGTGATCAGTCATAAAGATGTGTTGAGAGACAAACAATTTCCTCAGTTCCTCAAATGAGTCTACTGTCTCAGGTGGAAGACAGCAATACCAGTTTAGAGCTCCACCAAAGAGGGTGGAGGGGAAAAGAAGACATCATTCTTCATCGATGTGCTTCCGGTATGCCATGGTGGACTCAAAGAGGTTAAGATGTTCAATCGGGTCCTCATTTCCAGTATAGAGTTGCAAGCCAAGCTTCTGCTTTGTCTTTGCTTGGAGGGGGTGTCGAGGATCCTCCTTGTAAGATGGCCAGGCCTAGGTTGGTTCCAATCAGGTATCTCAGCTTGTCGTTCGGCCTTCAACTTGTTTACTTCCTTAAGGAGTTGTAGGACAAAAGGGTCCTGAGTGGAGTCATGTACCAATGGAGCTTTCTTTCGGAAATCTTCATCTCCTCTTGGAAGTAGGAAAGTTTGATAAAGAGCATGTGATTTTTCCCTGGACTTGCCGTACTGACTTTCAAGGTATATCTGTCGGAATACCTCAGAGTCCCATGTACCTTCATGTTCCTCTGGGACCTGTCGTTCCTTCCCTATATTGGCAGCTGGCCTAGGTCGTGGGAGGGGACCGAGTCTTTCAGAAACCCTTGGGTCATTGATCTTTGAGCATATGTGGAGAGGATTCTCTCGACGTTACTTTAGGAAGTCTCGACAGGCACGATAAACGAACTTTCGATCCTTCCAACCCTTCTGCAAGGAGGTGTCTTCCTCCACTTCTCCTGCTTTGGGTCGAAGCAGCTGGTTTGAGAGAAGTCTCATGTTGATCAATGTTTTGATGATTAGCTCGCTCTTCATCAGGGATACCTATGTCGAAGAAAGGTGACCCTTCGTGTTAAGGGGCACCCAGATGATGGTTAATGTCCACAGGGGCAACGAGCTCACGTGTTTGAGTACGCCTAGTTTCGTGGAGCGTCTCAAAGAGCTTCTCATACTGCTCCTAGATGACCTCATTCTTCATTGCTATCTTGTTGTTCTGAGCTTCTAGCTCATCAACTTTAGCTTGAAAAGCAACCCTCTTTCCTTCCTTCTTTCGATGCTTCGCACTAGGTGCAAGAGAGGTGTCATTTTGTGTGTTGTGGCTTCCTTCACTCCCCATGTTGGAAATGGATGCCTGGTCAAAAGAGAGTGTACGAATGGTGGAAACCAGCTTGGCAAAGCTGAAGAGAGTGGGAATAAGTGTCGTTCCCACAGACGGCCCCAAATGTTGATGCACAAAATCAGTGAGGACTTTGGTACAATAGAAAGTGTTAAGTTTGTGACCTTCGCTAGATTGCTCCGGTCACTAGTGTGGATAAGTATGTAAATGGATAGAGACAGGGAAGAAAACACAAGATGTACGTGGTTCACCCAGATTGGCTATCTCCACGGAGTATAGGAGTTCTCATTAATTGTCAAGGGTTTACACAAGTACATAGGTTCAAGCTCTCCTTTTGTGAGTACTAGTGAATGATTTAGTACAAATGACATTAGGAAATATTGTGGGAGAATGATCTCTATTTATAGAAGAGAGTTTCTAGTTTCATTCTGACATTGACATGTGTCGCGCCATGATTGGCTTCTGATGTCGACACATGTCGCGCTGTGATTGGCCTCCTGGTTGGAGGGAAACTCTTCTGGGTCCTTGACGGTATAACGTTGACCGATGCTCGGTAGTTTCGGGATTGGTTAAGTATGGTACAAACAATATTATATTGAAATAAAATAGTACGTGAGGTTTGAAGTGAAATTTTTTGAAGACGTTGTATAAGGTTGCAATAGACTTCAAACATGAGGTGGTGAAGTGTAATTTACCTTGTTGATGCACAAAATCAGCGAGGACTTTGGTACAACAGAAAGTGTTAAGTTTGTGACCTTCGCTAGATTGCTCCGGTCACTAGTGTGGATAAGTATGTAAATGGATAGAGACAGGGAAGCAAACACAAGATGTACGTGGTTCACCCAGATTGGCTACGTCCACGGAGTAGAGGAGTTCTCACTAATTGTCAGGGGTTTACACAAGTACATAGGTTCAAGCTCTCCTTTAATGAGTACTAGTGAATGATTTAGTACAAATGACATTAGGAAATATTGTGAGAGAATGATTTCTATTTATAGAAGAGAGTTTCTAGTTTCATCTGACATTGACACGTGTCGTGTTGTGATTGGCTTCTGATGTTGACACGTGTCGCGCTATGATTGGCTCCTGATGTCAACACGTGTCGCGCTGTGATTGGCCTCCTGGTTGGAGGGAAACTCTTCTGGGTCCTTGATGGTATAACGTTGACCGGTGCTCAGTAGTTTCGGGATTGGTCAAGTATGGTACAAACAGTGTTCCCCTAAGTTCCCGAGTGAGGGAAGCTCCTTAGTTGGGGACTTGCAAGATCCAAGCCATTGAGTAATCACGAAACTTCTAAGTACCGAAGTGTGGTATCATTTTCACTTGCCTTATCTGTCTCATATGTAGATGTGGCATCTTCTCTGGAAGTACTTTTCCTCCATCCAGGGGTGGTATCTTTAACCGATGAAGATGCACAAGGTAATGTATCAAACCACTTGAAGCTTACTTGTAATTTCGGGCTTGGTCAAGTGCGATACAAACCCTATATTAGGGGTCCCCCAAGTCGCCGAGCTAGGAGATTTGCCGAATGAGGTAACAAACAAGGTAAAAAATCAGACTTCCAAGCAAGCAACCTGGATCGGAGGTTCGACTTCGGCTTCCTGTTGATTG
This sequence comes from Malus fusca, assembly GCA_035220775.1. Classification (NCBI taxonomy): domain Eukaryota; kingdom Viridiplantae; phylum Streptophyta; class Magnoliopsida; order Rosales; family Rosaceae; genus Malus; species Malus fusca. The sequence continues at coordinate 11,225,907 of CM069061.1, read as the reverse complement.
TTCTCCTTCTCCTTGCGTCGTAAATAGCTACAAGGATAAGGAGAAGCAAATGGAGAAGAGATGATATGAGATACTTTTGCTTTTGAAGAAGTAACTTTCCACAGACTTATTCTTAAACTGGGCTGGAGGGTTTTCTGGTTTCCTCCAGAGTATAAGGCCGACTCAAGAATTTGAGGGTCAAAACAAGTCCATCAAATCTAGAGTACGTTCGACCCTGATGATATGGGATACTTTTGCTGTTGACAAAGTTGTGGATGTATAGGCACGTGTTCTGTTATGCTTGTCTCCACATGCTTCCTTATATCCTTCTCACTTGCCCTATCTGTTCCTCAGACAGATGTGGTATCTTCTCCGGAAGCATAAGATGTTAAAGATGAGTACTCGAGAGCAATGTCAGGTAAGTAATCAGGCAAGGGGTTCCAGGCAGTCAGTTCCTGACTGGAAGCTTGATTCCAAGTGCTGACTGATTGCTTTCTTTCTCCTTGTCTTGTAGGTAAGAACAAGGCCAAAGGAAAAGACAAGGAAAAAGCATGATATGGGATACTCTTGCTTTTAACCCTGGTGATATGAGATACTCTTGCTCTGGTGTGGCTTGTTTGCAAAGGTATTATCGGGAGGGAAAGAAGATGAGTATTTTGAGAGGCTTCGTTGGGAGTGCCCTCTCAAATATGAAGACGGGTTGAGCATTTTTGCAGGTCTGCATGTCCGAAGAAGCTGAGTATTTCGAGAGGCTTCGTTGGGAGTGCCTTCTCAGATATGAAGACGGGTTGAGCATTTTTGCAGGTCTGCCTGTCCGTGGAGGATGGAGGTCGACATATATAAGAGTATCCCTAACAACAAGTAGTAATGCTATTCCTTTACCCTTCTTGGTCGTAGCAATGTAGTGGGAGCTGCAAGCTTCACGTGTTTTAACTTTGTCAGAGCACTTTGAAAAAGTGGTATGTGGTATCTGGAAAGCTGATGTTGCGTGTGAAGATTGCAGACAAGCTTTATCCAATGAAATCTGGCTCTCGAAGTTCGGAGAGCGATGCCTCTTTGGTTTTCGAACAAGCAATCCTGTCGGGGACCTGGCTCTCGAGATTCGGAAAACGGTGCCTCTTTGATTTTTGAGAAAGCAATCATGTTGGGAGTCTGGCTCTTGAGATTCGGAGAGCGGTGCCTCTTCGATTTTTGAGAAAGTAATCCTGTTGGGAGTCTGGCTCTCGAGATTCGGAGGGCGGTGCCTCTTCGATTTTTGAGCAAGTAATAATGTTATTCCTTTACCCTTCTTGGTCATAGCAATGTAGTGGGAGCTGGAAGCTTCACATGTTTTAACTTTGTCAGAGCGCTTTAAAAAAGTGGTCTGTGGTATCTGGAAAGCTGATGTTGCGTGTGAATATTGCAGACAAGCTTTATCCAAGGAAATCTGGCTCTCAAAGTTCGGAGAGTGGTGCCTCTTCGGTTTTCGAACAAGCAATCATGTAGGGGATCTGGCTCTCGAGATTCAGAGAACGGTGCCTCTTCGATTTTTGAGAAAGCAATCATGTTGGGAGTCTGACACTTTAGATTCAGAGAGCAGTGTCTCTTCGATTTTTGAGAAAGTAATCATGTTGGGAGTCTAGCTCTCGAGATTCGGAGAGTGGTGCCTCTTCGATTTTTTAGCAAGCAATCTTGTTAGGAGTGTTTTCTCGAATGTGAGTAAATGTTGGGCATTTTTTCCAGTCTGCCTTGCCACAGAGCACGGAGGTTGACACATATTGGGACTTTCTAGTTATCAAGCAGTGGTGCTGTTCCTTTACCCTTGTGGGTAATAATAGGGTAGCTGGACCTTCAAAATTTATGTGTCTAAACTTTGTCAGAGATCTTTGGCAAAGTTATCTGTGGAACCCGAGGAGCTGATGTTGCATTTGGAAAGTGGTGCCTCTTCAAAATCCGGAGAGTGGTGCCTCTTCGATTTTTTAACCAACGGCCATGTTGCCCTTTATTTTATAAGGGCACCAATTGTGTGCAAGAAGTACATTCAGAGAGTTATTGCTTGTAGAAATTTTCCCCTTACTTCAGAGATTTATTGCACCTCATTTCTCCTTCATCATTTCTGAGAATGTCTGGCCCATCCGACCGTCGTTTTGACTTGAACTTTGGTGAAGAGGCAGCCATGCCTTCTCAAGACAACATATGGCGCCCATCCTTCTTATCCCTTACTGGTCCTCTTACCGTTGGGGACTCTGTGATGAAGAATGATATGACTGCTGCGGTGGTGGCCAGGAACCTTCTCATTGGCGGCTGAAGTGATAAGTCTCAAACAAGAGATCAGAGGGCTCAAGCATGAGAATAAACAGTTGCACAAGCTCGCACATGACTATGCTACAAACATGAAGAGGAAGCTCGACCAGCTACAGTAATCTGATGGTCAGATTTTACTTGATTATCAGAGGTTTGTGGGTTTGTTCCAAAGGCATTCATTGCCTTCGTCTTCTGGGGCTGTACCGCGTCATGAAGCTCCAAATGATCAACCTTCGGTGCCTCCTCCTTCTGGGGTTCTGCCTTGTACTGAGGCTCCAAATAATCACCCTCTGGTGCCTCATCTTTCTGGGGCTCTGCCGACTACTGAGACTTCTTCTGAGCAACCTTTGTGAAGGCTCCCTCTTGTTTGTTTATTTTGATTCATGTATATGTACATATTTGTAACTTATCGGAGATATCAATAAATAAGTTTTGCTTCATTTCAACGTATTGTGTTAAATACACCAAGGCCTTATTCACTAAGTTCTTTAAATTTTTCCTTTTGTTGAAGCTTGTATGTTGAAGCTTTGTGAGTGAAGCATGTAGGTTGAGGTAGTGCTCCCTTAATTTCTCGAGTGAGGAAAACTTCTCGTTTGGAGACTTGAAAAATCCAAGTCACTGAGTGGTCGTGAGACTTTCGAGTATCAAGGTGCAGTAGCATATGGTAGGAGTCCCCCAAGTCTCCGGTCGAGGGAGTTGACGAATGAGGCATTTCCTTTTTAAGTGGTAGCCCAAAACTCCTTCTTCATATATATTTGTTATGAAAGTTGTTAGGCCCAAAGAAGATGAGGCCTAGGCAATTTTTTTTTTTCGAATTTTCGAATTTCTGAATTTTTTAATTTTCGAATTTCCGAAAAAAAAAATAATATATATATATATATATGTTTTTTAAAGCTTTGTAGGTGAAGCTTTGGTGTTGAAACTTTGTAGGTGAAGCTTTGTTGGGCATCATGAATTGATTTTGCTTCACACTATCTTGATCAAAATAGTGTGAAGCTTTTGTAGGTGAAGCTTTTGTGTTGAAGCTTTGTAGGTGAAGCTTTTGTGGGTGAAGTTTTTGAAGCTTTTGTGGGTGAAGCTTTGGTGGGTGAAGCTTTTGTCGGTCAAGCTTTTGTGGGTCAAGCTTTTGTGGGTCAAGCTTTTATAGGTGAAGCTTTTGTGGGTGAAGCTTTTGTAGGTGAAGCTTTTGTGGGTGAAGCTTTTGTGGGTAGCTTTTGTGGGTGAAGCTTTTGTGGGTGAAGCTATTGTAGGTGAAGCTTTTGTAGGTGAAGCTATTGTAGGTGAAGCTTTGGAGTTGAAGCTTTGTAGGTGAAGCTTTGGAGTTGAAGCTTTTGTGGGGTACCATGAATTGATTTTGCTTCACACTATCTTGATCAAGATAGTGTGAAGCTTTTGAGAATTTGTAGTTGTCCTCCATTGATAAAGCTTTTGTTGGTGAAGCTTTGGTGGTGAAGCTTTGTTGGGTACCACGAATTGATTTTGCTTCACACTATCAAGATAGTGTAAAGCTTTTGAGAATTTGTAGTTGTCCTCCATTGATGAAGCTTTGTTGAATTTCCCTTTTTTTTTCTTTTTTTTTTTTTTGGGAAACTAGAAATTTGAAAATGTGGGAGAGACAACATATACAAATTTTACTTCCACACTGTTGAGCAAGAGATTGTGATGCAAGCCACACCTTGTAGTAGTCGAAGGTTTGGATGAACCATATAAATTGAATTTGCTTCGAACAATCTTGAATTTGCTTCGAAGGTTTGAGAATTGTAGTTGCCCTCCATTGATGAAGCTCTTGTTGGCACCATAAATTGGTTTTGCTTCACACTGTCTTGATCAAGAGTGTGTGAAGTTTTTGAGAATTGTGGTTGCCCTCTATTGATGAAGCTTTTGTTGGCACCATGAATTGGTTTTGCTTCACACTGTCTTGATCAAGAGTGTGTGAAGCTTTCTACGAGTTGTAGTGTTTGCAATGTTACAGAGGAGAAATGTCTGAAGCAGATGCACGAGGGCTGAATAGCTTGATCTTCGTATGCATGCACTGAAGTTGTTATTGACTTGCAATAAGACTTTGTTGGTGACTATAACTTTTGTTGGGCATAAGTGCTCCCCTAGTTGAGTTGTCAAGCTTGAGGGTTTTTTATTATTTGTGAATGCTAGGAGTTCACATGTACAAGTTGTACCACTTGTCTTCTGGTAGGTGGAATGAATGGTGAGTTGCTTTCATCACTTGGTTGGTGGTAAAGGTGAGTTCCTTCATCACATTTCATCACCTGGTTGGTGGCACGAGGATGAGTTCCTTCGTCACCTGGTTGGTGGCATGAATGGCATGAAGGGAAATAATGAGATTTATGTGGGATTTCTAGTGACTAGCATGCATATACAATTCAAAATTTATATACGTAAGCAACGGAAGCATGTTATCACATAATATCAAAGCTATAGTCATGCAAATCCCCTTCAAGAAGCATAGGTTCATATATGATGCATCTAAACATTTTATTGAAGAACAAAGTGAATGTGTAGTTTTATACCTCTTGATCTAGACTTGAGACCAAGGATTGACCACCTCCAAGTTCTTTGTTCTTGGAACTCCTTGAGCCTAGCCTCCCTCCTTGCCTCCTCCACTTTGCTAGAATGAGTGCTCCTTGGTTCTCCTTTAGTCTCCAAGGTAGAAGACCTCTAAAGATCCACACCCACTAGTGTAGTGAGATGGATGGAGGAAGAACCAAAAGGGAGAGAAGATGATTAGCTACTAATCCCTTATGGTGGCCGGCCTTGTGTGTATTTGAGAGAGAGAGATGTTTTCTTCTTTTGTGAAAAATGAACACACATAACCCTAATGAAACTTTTCACTAAAAGTTCCTTTTATATCTCCAAGAAAGTTAGCCAACAACTTGACTCCCTCTCTCCCCCTTTCCCTTTATTTGGCCGGCCCCTTTAGTGTTGTTTGAGCTTTGGGCTTTTATTATTTCAAGTCATCCTATACTTAAATAAAAGCCCAATGGGTTTGGGCTTAATGGGCCCATATTAACCCGAACTTTTCTTTAAGCCCAAAACGATCTTTTATCGCTTTTATGATTTCTTTAGACTTTCTAATTAATCACAACACTTAATTAATCCAATTAATTATTTCCATCATCCATTATTTATCTCACCATAAGAGTGTATCGGTGTACAATCATTTTATGTTCTAATTAGCAAGGCAGTGAGGTGATTAGCATCAATCCAATTGATTACATTTAATCCAATCACTTAGTGAATTAAAACTTACTTTTAATTCTCCTTCTTCTTTGACGACTACTTATTTAATCATCTAGAAGAACTCACAAGCCATGAGTGACATCTAACCATATATCATGGCTACCCAAGCTAATGTAGAATTTGTTCGGAGAACCTATTCAGTTGGAATTATAATGTAATTCGATCCTTCTCTAAAAAAATACTCTCAATCACATTATTAGGGTATGGATATATTATGTCAAACCCCTAATGTGATTATTCCATGTTATATGATTCAATTGAGTCGTACAGGAACGCTTTCCTTTATTACGCTCGATACTTCGGCCGAAGATTCCCGAATCATATCTTAGAGTATTCAACCTCTCATAACGAGGATTAGAGATCCCTTGTTGATCATTCACATGCCTCTGAGAATAAATCACTGACCCCAACAATGCATAGAACACACCCAAGATGAGGTGTGGTCACGTCTCATTATCAAAATGATCAGCAACGTATCCCCAAGACAACTATGATGTCTCAGGTCAAAGGATTACTTACACTATTCCAACCATTAGAGTTACTTGCTTGACATGTGAGTAGACCTCCATGCAAGTACTCTCGTTCAATTGTGTCCAGTGAACTCATTCCCTTAATGAGCACCTATATACCTGTCTTAGTGTCACTACACGAATGGGATGAGACTTTCCATCCTTCCAATTGAAGGGGACATAGTATGTACTGGTCTATGCATTGTCAGTATCCCTCTGACAATCCTATGACCAGGAACCTTTTTGGACATGATGGTTATGTGAAGAAGGTCTATGTAGTCTAACATCATTAGATTACTTCTTCCATTGATCCATTGTCCATGGATTCACTATTTAGGACATATATCGTTTATTGAGATAGTCATAATTAGTATCTTTACCTTTTGATGTATAAGAGTCATCTATACACACATTCATTGTCCTGAAAGGTTTCTTCCAAAGATTGACTTTCAGGGCATATCTCCAACAATCTCCCACTTGCACTAAAGTCAATCACTAGTGTATCTTATACATACTAGTCGAGTGAACTTATGCTCATAGGTAAACTTGGTTATGTATTAATCCTTTTAATTTAAAAGGGATTTACTTATCAAATGTTTCTAAAACATTTGATGATGTCTCTTTCTTGTGTTCAAATACTTTGATGAGACCTTGATTCCATGGCTTGAGTTATCGCCCCACTACGTCGTAGTGTCTTACTAACGACCTTATGGTTTGGATTCAATCATTGGTTCTATAAGAACCCCTTCTATTCAAAACACCTTTTGAAGCAGTTTCTAAAACTATATATCGACATATATTTCGTTTGTATACTTTATACATACTTTGCTCCAACATTGAGACCATTGTAGTACAATACTAACAATACATTCATATGATTAGTACTTCATCCATTATGAAGTTCCATTTGTTAAAATGGGTCATTTTCACTTTGGTTTATAACCTAAGTGAATGCGCGCTTCCAGAGTCCAACTCTGATGTTCCTTTCTTAAAGGCAATAATACTCTATCAGTTGCTATGGTTCTGATCCTGGGCTATAGTAATATCTTAAAGTGACAACCCCAATGGTTTTTCACCTTTGGATATTGTCTCACAAGCCCATACATGTGTCCCTTTTGTGATTTTGTGACACATTCATTACAAGGGTCACGAAAGTGATTTTCTATCATATAAGAAAATACTTTCTCAAACCTTCAACATTTGAGATTTAATTTCCCCATATAACATCCTTGAGATAGTCTTGCTATATCATTAAGTCCAATTTCAAGTCTATACTTCAAAATTGACCGTGTCACGTTTTGTCATTTTGAGTAACATCTATGTTTTATCAAGTCTATCAAATAGACTTTATTCATATCTTGTTGCTCAAATTATGACATCATTCCCACTGGCCTTGTTGTAACTTAGCATTCATTCAAAACTTAACACTTATATTTTCTTGATTTGAATGCATATTGCTCCCACTAACTTGTCTTGGATCTATTGACAATCATTGAGATCCATTAGCTTATTAATGATGTCTCGACAATTTTGGGACTATCAACAACTCTAGCTAACACAAGTTATTTAAACGAACATACACAAAAGAATTGCTTCTCAAGTAATTCCATTTGAAATGTGTGACTTGCTTTATCAAGTCCATTCATTTAAATTATATGGTGTCATACACCATACTTCAAGTTTTAGTCATACTAAGACCTTTAATGTAGTCATATAAGAATTATCCAAGTCATTAGTGGGAGCATGGCTCCTACTAAGGATATAGAAACTCAACCATACCTTATAGGTGGTTGATATAATTCTTTATCAGAACTACATAGAGCGTTATAGTTACATGAGGTGCCGAATTTGGATTGTCTTGTTGTTAAACCATATGTTGTGACTCATTTTGAAACTATTCCCTTTTGTTTCATCAACTTGTCCATTTGCTTTGTATTTAGCATGTTCTCATAAAAGAGAATGATGGACAACTCCCAACACATAACGATTTTGTGCTAGGTTGGTGAAACCAACATTCATAGGTTATTCTAAGGTTAGGTTTGGGAGTGAGGTGCTTAAAAAAAAAGCACCCATGAAAAAAAGCTGTGAGGGTTTTAGGTGTTTGGTAAACTGAAAAAAAAAGGGCTTATTTTGGAAGCTGCTGTGAGAATAAGCTGAAATCAAAGGAAAAAGCTGAAGCTGCTATTTGCAGCTTTGGAAAAATGGCTTTTTTTCAAAGCACACGGAGCTACAGTGCTCCTTTAATGAAAAGACCCACTATGAGACTGCTTTTTTTCCAAAAGCACTTTTACAAAAAAGTTTACCAAACACTCTACTGATTTATTTCACAGCCGCTTATTCTCACAGCACAGCCGCTTATTCTCACAGCAGCTTTTTTTCAAAGCACAGCAATACCAAACCAGCCCTAAGAATGTTACACAACATAGAATTTTAACGCTTCAAAGAGCTTGAGACCTTTTAACAATTAAAATTACGAGCTCATTAATAGTAGTAAAGTACTATTAATCTTAGACAACTATAAACCAATCATATTCAAGTTTATATCCTTTTCTCACCTCCCACTGTTTCTCATGACTTTGATGAGAAATTACATTATACATTCAAAATGTATAAACGTGGAGTATACGGGTAGAGGATAATGTGGAGTAGCTTTAAAACCTTTCAAGCTTATTTGTTTCAATCTCCACTAAGTTGATGTCTTGTTATTAAGTGACTAAAGTCTTTAAACATTTCATAGATTTAGACACTTTGTTCTTGGTTTAATCACTAACACACTTGACATTTTAAAACAATTTTAAGAATGCCCAATTAGTTGTTCATAACTACTAATTGAATCAAGAGTGATCTTGGTTATTGTGGTTAAGTAAGTGATAACCATATAAGAAACGTTTTCTTATTACTTATATCATTATAATGTGATCTTCCTTTTCTTCAAGAAATGAATCTCTAGACCCTTTTCAATTCATATAGAACTCATATGTAGGCAATTGGAACCAAATCTTAAAGATTCATTGTATCCATCTATGGCCAACATGTGATATCTATCCATAATTGATAAGTCCAAAGTTTGGATATCGCATTACATAAGTGACATAAATCTTGTATCTCGACTAGGATACAACAAGACAATATTCAATTCATAACACTACTTTGAGGAAATAATATAGTAGAAGGCATTCATCATATTACATTGATATGATAATTCAAACATTCATAATGTTTAATACAAAAGGAATTAGCTCTATACATTTTAGAGACTAATTATATACCTTCATATAGGCACCATTAGTGGTCTTCCATCATATGAAGCCACATAATAAGTTCTTAACAAAATAAGAAAGTTTAAAGACTATCTTTAAGTGCCTAACAAACTTCCTAAGTAGTTCGCAAAAAATTAATGGCCGAACCCTTCATTCCATTCTTTTCTTTGCTCGTCCATCTTCTACTTGGCTCCATCACCTACATACAATTGCATAAGTGATTAGCATTTTATATCAAATATAAATATTTAGAAGATCTAACAATTAGAATTGAAGATAAGAACATAAACCATACCTTGTGGCTTGTCCTTAAGAGTTGCAAGGTATAACCTACAATTCCTCTTCCAATGCCCGTCCTTTCCACAGTGGTGGCAAGTCCCCTTGGGCTCTTTTGCCTTCTTTTTCCTCACTCCTCCTTGCGGCTTAGGAGTGGGTGACTTCTTCTCCTTCCCTTTGCCTTTGCCTTTCGGCTTGGCCTTGGAAGATGATGGCTTGTTGTAGGCTATTGCAGCAGTCCCTACAACATTCTCTTTCTTCATAGTCTTCTTAGCGGTTACTAACATGTTTAGTAACTCAGAGAGAGTGCTATCCATCTTGTTCATGTTGTAGTTCATAACGAACTGCGAGAACGAGTCAGAAAGAGAAGCCAAGATGAAGTCCTGGGCCAATTCCCCGTCAAGTGGAGTCTCTAGGTCCTCCAATTGTTCAATGAGTCCAATCATCTTCAGTACATGTTGATGCACTGGAGCTCCCTTGACCATCTTGGTCTTCACAAGTTCATTGACAGTGCTAAAGCGACGGTTGCGCGTCCATTCACCATATAACTCCGTAAGATGGAGTATGATGGAAGATGCATTGTCCATGCCCTCGTGCTGTCTCTGCAACTCCTCATTCATGGAAGCCAACAGATAGCACTTGGCTTGTGTATCATCCTCAACGTGCTTGTCATACTTAGCACGTCCATCCTCAGTGGCCTCAGGGCCAAGAGGTATGTGAGGTGGAGCCTTGTCTAGTACGTAAACAATCTTCTCCAAGGTTAAGAGAATCTTGATATTACGATACCATGATGGGAAATTGTGCCCCTCTAGGCAAAGTTTGTCGAGTATTTTCACGAGTGTGCTTCCAACCATATCTAAATACATAAACAATAAAATAAATTAGTTTGATTATTGACTAAGTCAAACGATTCGGGTCTTTAAACCGAATGACACCACCCACCATTTTTGGCAAATTTCATATCCCTCAAGATGGAATCCGGGAGATTTCAATGAAAGCTCCTAGCAGGTTATGAGAGGCTCACTATTACCAAGCCCACCTCACGATGATACGATGTTGGCTAGCAATAATAATAATGAGAGGGTATGACTACCCATTCACAACAACCTCTTGTGATTACCCATCTTATTGGCCTCTAGAGAACAATGCCTCACAATGATATGATGTTGGCACCATTTCTCTTAGTTAAGTTTTGACCCACCATGCCGGTTTAGATAGGGGTTCAAGTATGACCTCACGATGATACGATGTTGGCCACACTCGTTGCCTACCTTCACCACATCAAATGTTGAAATAGACTCCTCCTGAGTATAAGCACGCACTTTGCACTCCCCCATGATAGGGTGAAGGCGGTGTACGAGTCATAAACGATTGGAGCCTACCATGGTGGAAGGCCACGAAGAAGTGTTCAAAGCACCTCTCCGCTTTCAACTTAATATTAGATATTGGTTGAGGGATTTTAAGGTCTCATCATTTTATTTATTTAATCACATTAAAATAAATTGTGTCCTATTATAACTACTAGTCCAAAGTTTATGAAATTAGTAGCATATGATATCCCCACTATTCGTTTTCATAAAACAAATCAATATCAAAACATTTTCAAAATATTGGAGATATATATAACTACTAATTGTATTCATTATAGTTTAGTAGCGTATGATACTCCCACTATTTGTTTTGAGAAAAACAAATCAATATCAAAAACGAATTTTTCAAATATTGGAAGTAACTACTACTACTATGGTTTTTGCATTCCTTTGAAATTGGACTTTATAGTTATCTTAGGCTCTTTGGATGACCATGGACTTATTGGGTTAATTCAATCAACGAGCCAACATTGTTGAATAAGATCTAGGGAAGGTTGTGTCGTTTTAATTACGTGCTTTCAATCCAATTAAAATTTTTCATTGAGTCATTAGAAATGAAAGACAATCATTCATTGCTAATTAGGGCGTTGGACCCAATTAATCTTTGATCTCATGTCAAAACCCTCTTTTAATCATGTTTCCTTACCAATAGTTAAAGAAACTCTAGTCTAGTACTAGAGGGAATCAACTAATTGAAAGAGATTAAGAAGTAATAAGAATTACAAACCGATTTGTACAAATTCCTACAAATTACATATACTAAGAGGGAGAGAAAGATTAATGTCTATCATGACAAGGTCCAATTGAAATAGTAATTAAAACACATTCCCAAGTTTCAAACAATTTGAGTTTAGCGCCCTTTCTCATAGCTCAATTATTATTTAAGGCATAAGTCCATAGTCAACCATTCTCTAACTACTTAATCACATTAAATAATTAATTGGAATGCAACATGAACAATTAGATTTAGTGCATATGGGCATAATTGTATGATGAGTTTAAACAACTAACAAAATTAAAATCAAAATATTTTAACTTTTTAGAGAGATGGGGCCTTATATGCAAATATTAAAAGTTATGGGTCAAACCGTAAATAATAGAAAGTATAATCAACTTTTAAAATTGCAAAATAGCCCCACAAGTGGCTAATCCACTAGGGTGGCCGGTTTTTTGTGTTGGGGAAGGGGGAGTGTGTCATACATGTCCCCTTGAGTTCAAAATAAAGCAAAGGCCTAGGTTTTTCACATTAATACCCACTTGCACAAGTGGTTACCTACTTGCACAAGTTGGCTTAAAAGGGTGTAAGGGTGTAAGGTTTCCTAGTCAAGTCTAGGATTTGATTCAATCAAATGGAAGGCTATTGATGGCAAGTATACCATCTAAAATCAAATAATGAAGTATGAACACAAAACAAAACCTCTTACACCAAAACCAAAACCATGAACACCAAGAACAAAACCATGAAAACAATTTCAAGATTTGCACTTTCTTGGTGATTTTTTCAAACCAAAAAACAAAAGTGACAAGGCCTTTACTTTCTAGCTTTAAAGTGTGTGTGTGTGACTTAAAATAAAACACAAACACAAGCCAAAAAACTTCCCCCAAAACTGTGCCCTCCCCTATGGTACTTTAGCCTCAAATTTTGTTCCAAAACACCTTTTGCATACATATCTTTTTCAACTCTTGAAACCCATTTTTCAACATTTGAAAAACTAAAGATAAACATATTTTGAATGAAGAAATAATATGTCAAACATAAAATTAAAACCCATATGCATAAAATCCAAAAGGACACATCAAATATAAACATTTGGCTCTTGATACCACTTGAAGGGAAATAATGAGATTTATGTGGGATTTCTAGTGACTACATGCATATACAATTCAAAATTTATATACATAAGCAACGGAAGCATGTTATCACATAATATCAAAGCTATAGTCATGCAAATCCCTTCAAGAAGCATAGGTTCATATATGATGCATCTAAACATTTTATTGAAGAACAAAGTGAAGGTGTAGTTTTATACCTCTTGATCTAGACTTAAGACCAAGGATGGACCACCTCCAAGTTCTTTGTTCTTGGAACTCCTTGAGCCTAGCCTCCCTCCTTGCCTCCTCCACTTTGCTAGAATGAGTGCTCCTTGGTTCTCCTTTAGTCTCCAAGGTAGAAGACCTCTAAAGATCCACACCCACTAGTGTAGTGAGATGGATGGAGGAAGAACCAAAAGGGAGAGAAGATGATTAGCTACTTATCCCTTATGGTGGCCGGCCTTGTGTGTATTTGAGAGAGAGATGTTTTCTTCTTTTGTGAAAAATGAACACACAAAACCCTAATGAAACTTTTCACTAAAAGTTCCTTTTATATCTCAAAGAAAGTTAGCCAACAACTTGACTCCCTCTCTCTCCCTTTCCCTTTATTTGGTCGGCCCCTTTAGTGTTGTTTGGGCTTTGGGCTTTGATTATTTCAAGTCATCATATGCTTAAATAAAAGCCCAATGGGTTTGGGCTTAATGGGCCCATATTAACCCGAACTTTTCTTTAAGCCCAAAACGATCTTTTATCGCTTTTAAGATTTCTTTAGACTTTCTAATTAATCACAACACTTAATTAATCCAATTAATTATTTCCATCATCCATTATTTATCTCACCATAAGAGTGTATCGGTGTACAATCATTTTATGTTCTAATTAGCAAGGCAGTGAGGTGATTGGCACCAATCCAATTGATTACATTTAATCCAATCACTTAGTGAATTAAAACTTACTTTTAATTCTCCTTCTTCTTTGACGACTACTTATTTAATCATCTAGAAGAACTCACAAGCCATGAGTGACATCTAACCATATATCATGGCTACCCAAGCTAATGTAGAATTTGTTCGGAGAACCTATTCAGTTGGAATTACAATGTAATTCGATCATTCTCTAAAACAATACTCTCAATCACATTATTAGGGTATGGATATATTATGTCAAACCCCTAATGTGATTATTCCATGTTATATGATTCAATTGAGTCGTACAAGAACGCTTTCCTTTATTACGCTCGATACTTCGGCCGAAGATTCCCGAATCATATCTTAGAGTATTCAACCTCTCATAACGAGGATTAGAGATCCCTTGTTGATCATTCACATGCCTCTGAGAATAAATCACTGACCCCAACAATGCATAGAACACACCCAAGATGAGGTGTGGTCACGTCTCATTATCAAAATGATCAGCAACATATCCCCAAGACAACTATGATGTCTCAGGTCAAAGGATTACTTACACTATTCCAACCATTAAAGTTACTTGCTTGACATGTGAGTAGACCTTCATGCAAGTACTCTCGTTCGATTGTGTCCAGTGAACTCATTCCCTTAATGAGCACCTACATACCTGTCTTAGTGTCACTACACGAATGGGATGAGACTTTCCATCCTTCCAATTGAAGGGGACATAGTATGTATTGGTCTATGCATTGTCAGTATCCCTCTGACAATCCTATGACCAGGAACCTTTTTGGACATGATGGTTATGTGAAGAAGGTCTATGTAGTCTAACATCATTAGATTACTTCTTCCATCGATCCATTGTCCATGGATTCACTATTTAGGATATATATCGTTTGTTGAGATAGTCCTAATTAGTATCTTTTCCTTTTGATGTATAAGAGTCATCTATACACACATTCATTGTCCTGAAAGGTTTCTTCCAAAGATTGACTTTCAGGGCATATCTTCAACATGGCAAGTTGCCAAATGATATTAGAGTACGGGTTATACATTTCATCACCTGGTTGGTGGCATGAATGAGAGTATGGGCTGTACATTTCATCACCTAGTTGGTGGCATTAAGATGAGTTCCTTCTTCACCTGGTTGGTGGCATGAGTGGCAAGTTGCCAAATGATATTAGAGTACGGGTTGTACCTTTCATCACCTGGTTGGTGGCATGAAGGAGAGTACGGGTTGTACATTTCATCAGCTGGTTGGTGGTATGAAGGAGAGTACGGGTTGTACGTTCGACATTACCATCATTTCGAATGAGAACAGAACTTACTGCTGAAGCCGATACCGACAGATAGATAATGAGAGTGTCACCAACCTCAGGTTTGGAGAGCAGAGGGGCTTTACTCATGTAGTGTTTGAGGTTCTTGAATGCCTCAACACATTCATCAGTCCATGTAATGTACTTCTTACTTCCCTTAAGTGCTTTGAAGAGAGTAGCACATCTTTTTGTGGCCTTAGAGATGAACCAAGTTAAGGCTGCCACCTTGCCAGTAAGGCTTTGGATGTCTTTTGAAGTTACCTGTTCCTTCATATCGAGGATTGTTTTGATCTTCTCGGGATTAGCCTCAATGCCTCGTTGGCTTATCATGAAGCTTAAGAATTTTCCAGAGCCTACGCCGAAGGCACATTTGTTGGGGTTCAACCTTATTCGATACCTCTTCAGAATGGTGAAAGTTTCAGATAGGTTGGTGATGTGTTGGTCAACATGTTTGCTCTTGACTAGCATATCATCAACGTAAACTTTCATGTTCTTCCCAATCTGTTCGGCGAACATTGAATTGACCAGTTTCTGATGAGTCGCTCCTGTATTTTTTAGGCCGAAGGGCATGACTTTGTAGCAATATAGTCCTCTGTCAGTAGTGAAGGTTGTGTGTTCTTGGTCCGAAGGGTTCATGAGGATTTGGTTGTATCCTGAGTAAGCATCGATGAAGCTCAGAAGTTCACACCCTGCTGTAGAGTCTATAAGTATGTCTATGAGAGGAAGATGAAAGCTATCCTTCGGGCATCCTTTCTTTAGGTCGGTGTAATCGACACACATTCTCCACAAGACCTTTTGAAGCAGGAAACTTTCCTTGGTCGGATTCTTCTTAACAATGACAACATTTGCTACCCACGTTGGATAATTGACTTCGCGGACGAAGCCTATGCCTTTGAGTTTTTCAACTTCTGCCTTCATTACCTCGTATCATTCAGCATCATAGGATCTTCGCTTCTGTTTCACTGACTTGGTCTTGGGGTCAATACTTAAGTGATGACAGATGATATCGGGAGAGATGCCAGGCATGTCCTCATATGACCAGGCGAAGACCTCAGTGTTCTCTTGCAAAAAAGAGATCAATGCCAACCGAATAGGTGGTGACAAGGTGGTGCCAATCTTCACCATGCTATCCGGATAATCTTTTGAGATAGAGACCTTCTCCAACTCTTCAGCGGGTTGTGCTTGCTGGGTGAAAGAGTCATCTCGAGGATGGTCGGGTTGACTATTACCACCGTGAAGATCCAAGTTGACTTCGTCTGGGCTGGTCTTTATGACTTAGTCATGTATAAAAAGGGTTTCTTAGGCACAGGCAGGTGTTGTTGCTTGACCGAAGTGTTGTAACATGATCGTGCACTAAGTTGATCTCCTCTGATGTAACCATTGCCATAAGGGGGTTGGAAATTTCATCAACAACATATGTGTGGATACCATGGCCTTGAGATCATTGATGCATGTGCGTCCCAAGATGACATTGTATGTCGTTGGGCAATCAACCACCAGGAAGTTAGTGGTAATGGTAGCTGTGTAAGGGCATGTACCAATGGTGAAAGGTAAGTGTATGCTCCACAAAGGTTGCATGATATCACCGGAAAAGTGTTCAGCTACATTAAGTGCCCTGAAAGCTTCAACAAACATGATATTGACCGAAGCCCCCGTGTCTACCAGGATTCGTCGTACTTCAAAGTTGGCTATGTGAGCTTCCACGATCAGTGGGTCGTTGTGAGGGTAGATGATACCTCTTTCTTCCTTAGGGTAGAAACATATTGGATCCCAGTTAGGCTTTTGATACTTGCCTCCCCTGATGTCTTCCACGTGAAACACTTGGTGGCCAGACCTTAAAGCTCGTTCACTATTTTTCATGGCCCTGTTGGAAGATTTAGATATGGGTGTGCCACTACTTATGGAATATATCACATTCACCTGGCGTTGGTTACGGTTCCCCTTTGAAGGGTGAAGGAGGAATTGATCAATTTTTCCTTCACGTGCCAAAGCTTCAATATGATCACGATGGGTGATACACTTCTCGCCGTCATGGCCGTTATACTCGTGGTAGCAGCAAAACGTACCCTTGTTCTTTGTGGACTTGTAATCCGGGTGCCTCGGCTTTGGTTTCGGTATCAGGTGTGCTATGCTGGGGTAAATGGACACGCATGTGGCGTTCAAAGGTGTGTATGCCTCATACCTCGGGGTAAGGGCTGTCCTGACACGTGCTTGACCCACTGTGTTGACTGCCTGGGGTCGGGGATTATCGTGGCGATACCCTTGGTTAACGCGGTAGTGGCCCTTACTCCTTTTACTAAAATGAGATTGGTGAGGATGGAAATCTTTCCTTTTGCCCTGAGATTGATATGTCTGTTGACTTGGCAAAGTATTAAGTAAGGCAGGGGGAGGCACCGCTGCCGTTTGGAAGGTCGAGGTCTTCTCATTTGGTTGGATCTGGCTTCCACTCCCTACTTGCTGATAAGAGGTGGTTGTGGGGGGTTTCCCTTGATATGTCATTGTCTCGGCGAAGGCATGGTTGTAAGCCTGTGCCATCACCTCAGAGTAAGTCTTCCAAGTGTTGGCATTGATCATGTACTTGAAGAGACAATCATGTTGGCCTGCCATGAAAGCCTTGAGGGCGGTCTTGTCATCTGCCTCAGCGCAGCGAGAATACTCATGGCTGAAGTGACCGGTATACTCTCGTAGTGACTCGTCCGGCTTCTGGCGAATAGTGTACAAGTCATCTGCAGAATGCAAGCGATCGGTCTGGAAAATGTGTTAAGAAACAAACAATTTCCTCAATTCCTCAAATGAGTCTAGCGTTTCAGGTGGAAGATGGCAATACCAGTTTAGAGCTCCGCCAAAGAGGGTGGAGGGGAAGAGAAGTTATCGCTCTTCGTCGGTGTGCATCCGGTATGCCATGGTGGACTCAAAGAGGTTAAGGTGTTCAATCGGGTCCTCCTTTCCAGTATAGAGTTGCAAGCCAAGCTTCTGTTTTGTCTTTGCTTGGAGGGGGTGTCGAGGATCCTCCTTGTAAGAGGGTAAGGCCTAAGTTGGTTCCAATCAGGTATCTCAGCTTGTCGTTCGGCCTTCAACTTGTTTACTTCCTTAAGAAGTTGTAGGACAAGAGGGTCCTGAGTGGAGTCATGTACCACTGGAGCTTTCTTTCGTAAATCTCCATCTTCTCTTGGAAGTAGGAAGGTTTGATCAAGAGCATGTGATTTTTCCCTGGACTTGCCGTACTGACTTTCAAGGTATGTATGTCGAAACATCTATGAGTCCCTTATACCTTCGTGTTTCTCTAGGACTTGTTGCCCCTTCCCCAAATTGGTAGCCGGCGTGGGACGTGGGAGGGGACCGAGTCTTTCAGAAACCCTTGGGTCATTGATCTTCAAGCTTATGTGGAGGAGATTCTCTCGACGTTGCTTTAGGAAGTCTCGGCAGTCATGATAAATGGCTTTCGATACTTCCAACCTTTCTGCAAAGAGGTGTCTTCTTCCACTTCTCCTGCTTCGGGTCGAAGCAGCTGGGTTGAGAGAAGTCTCATGTTGATCAATGTTTTGATGATTAGCTCGCTCCTCATTAGGGATACCCATGTCGAAGAAAGGTGACCTTCCTTGTTGGGAGGCATCCAGATGATGGTTGATGTCCACAAGGGTAACGAGTTCGCGTGTTTGAGTACGCCTTGTTTCGTGGAGCATCTCAAAGAGCTTCTCATACTGCTCCTGGAGGACCTCATTCTTCATTGCTATCTTGTTGTTTTGAGATTCTAGCTCATCGACTTTAGCTTGAAAAGCAACCCTCTTTCCTTCCTTCTTTCGTTGTTTCGCACTAGGTGCAAGAGGGGTGTCATTCTGTGTGCTGTGGCTTCCTTCGCTCCCCATGTTGGATAGGGATGCCTGGTCAAAAGAGAGTGTAAGAATGGTGGAAACCAGCTTAACAAAGCTGAAGAGAGTGAGAATAAGTGTCGTTCCCACAGACGGCGCCGAATGTTGATGCACAAAATCAGCGAGTACTTTGGTACAACATAAAGTGTTAAGTTTGTGACCTTCGCTAGATTGCTCCGGTCACTAGTGTGGATAAGTATGTAAATGGATAAAGACAGGGAAGCAAACACAAGATGTACGTGGTTCACCCAGATTGGTTACGTCCACGGAGTAGAGAAGTTCTCATTAATTGTGAAGGGTTTACACAAATACATAGGTTCAAGCTCTCCTTTAGTGAGTACTAGTGAATGATTTAGTACAAATGACATTAGGAAATATTGTGAGAGAATGATCTCTATTTATAGAAGAGAGTTTCTAATTTCATTCTGACATTGACATGTGTCGTGTTGTGATTGGCTTCTGATGTTGACACGTGTCGCGCTATGATTGGCTTCTGATGTCAACACGTGTTGCGCTGTGATTGGCCTCCTGGTTGGAGGGATCTCTTCTGGGTCCTTGACTGTATAACGTTGGGAAACTCTTCTGGGTCCTTGACTATATAACGTTGACCGGTGCTCAGTAGTTTCGGGATTGGTCAAGTATAGTACAAACATACCCCAAAAAACACTATCACCTTTTAGCATTAAAATGTTATACAATGAGTTAAATAATAAAACTTACATACAGAGTTTCACAATACTTGTCAAGAGCTCAAAGGTCAAGCGAAGCTAACTCTTCCCTTTTAGGCTATTTTGGTCATTTTATAATAAATGAATTATTTCACACAAAAAAGTAGGGATAGGTTATAATAATCTATCTCTCTTAAGAAAATTTCATTTCCACAATTTCTACCACATAATTACCATAAAAGATAGGGATACTAAGTTCACATATAACCTTCGATTCACATGTAACTTTCTTGACTTCATGATTACTCCATTAATTTCTACCACATAATTACCAGAAAAGATAGGGGTACTAAGCCATTTTGGCATTTATAATACCAAATCACATAATAAGTTGTTTGCGAAAAATTATACATGCGTCTTAAAAGAAAATTATTTCAAGGCGCTATTTGCAACTCGTATGCTGAAGGGCTTCACCATCAACATGTGCCTTTGGAGACTGAGGTCCATACTGAGTGTAGAGGTGGGTTCAAAATACCAAAAATCGAAAAAAAATGAACCAAACACCGAAAAGAAACCCAACCGAGTTATCAAAAACCGAACCAAACCAAAATTGGTTAGTTCGGTTTCGGTTTCAATGATTTCAAAACCGACCAAACCAAACTGAACCTGTGACATCCCACATCGCCCAGGGGAGTGATCCTTAAATGTATGTTCTCATCCCTACCTAGCACGAGGCCTTTTGGGAGCTCACTGACTTCGGGTTCCGTAGGAACTCCGAAGTTAAGCAAGAAGGAGGCCAGAGCACTCCCAGGATGGGTAACCCACTAGGAAGTTGCTCATGAGTTCCCAAAAACAAAACCGTGAGGGAATGGTAAGCCCAAAGCGAACAATATTGTGCTACGGTGGTAGAGCGGGCCCGGGATGTGGTGGACCCGGGCCAGGATGTGACAAATGGTATCAGAGCCAATCCCTGGTCGGAAGTGTGCCGACGAGGACATCGGGCCCCTAAGGGGGGTGGATTGTGACATCCCACATCGCCCAGGGGAGTAATCCTTAAATGTATATTCCCATCCCTACCTAGCACAAGGCATTTTGGGAGCTCACTGACTTCGGGTTCCGTAGGAACTCCGAAGTTAAGCGAGAAAGAGGCCAGAGCACTCCCAGGATGGGTGACACACTGGGAAGTTGCTCGTGAGTTCCCAAAAACAAAACCGTGAGGGAATGGTAAGCCTAAAGCGGATAATATCGTGTTACGGTGGTAGAGCTGGCTCGGGATGTTGTGGACCCGAGCCAGGATGTGACAGAACCGATATTTAATTATTTTATATAATATTCTAATTAATTATTATTTTTATATATTTAATTATTCTCTCTCTGGGAAAAATTTTAGCTGTGACGGAAACACGGATGGTACACCACGTGTTTTTATGCAAGTGGTGGAAACTTTTAATTTTTAAGTTATTAACCTTTTAACACACATAACCCACCATTTATATAGGGACACGTGGTGTACCACTTCGTGTGACGGGAACACTGAAAAATCTCTCCTATCTATGCCTTTCAAGAGCTCTCTTTTTTTCCTTTCATTTGTTTGTTATGTTGTTTTCTATGTGGTAAAATGTCCTCATATTTTTTTTGGTCCAACATTAAGTCCTTATATTTCCAACATTAAAAACCTCATCAATTGCCTTCTCTCTAATAAAATTGTCACGCTGTGAAAGAAGCTGAAAAATACTTCCTTTTTTGGTCCTACATTAAAATCCTCAAAAACCTCATGCTCCATATTCATCTTTTCTCCAAGGGGGTGTATTCAATTGAGATTTTGAGGGATTTTAATTCTTTTAATGAATCTAAGGGTATTCAATCGGGATTTTAAGTGATTCTCTAAAATTCAATGTGTATTCAATTAGAATTTTAAGATAGTTTATTAAAATCTTTAGAAATCCGAGAGTATTCAATTAGGATTTTAAAAAAGTTTATAGCATTCCAGGTATATTCAATTAGAAATTGATTTTAAAGAATTTGAGAAAGTTGAGGAATTTAAGAGATTTTGTAGTGTATTTTAAGCATCCACAAATCTCACCTCTCCCCCTCAGATTTCAAGGGAATTTAATCAAAATTTTATATTGAATCTCTACAAATCAGTTAAACTCCATAAAAATCCATGGATTTATAAATCCATTAAAGTCTCTCAAATTCTCAATTGAATACACCCCCCCTAAATCTCTCACTTTCTTACAACTTTTGTAGCCTTGTTGGGTTGATTCATTTGGTTGGAAGGATAACGTTTTGTCTATTACTTAGAATTATGGATGTTTGATTTGGTTAAAAAAAAATTTAAAAAAAAACCGAACCGAACCAAAATAAATCGAGAAAAACCAAACCGAACTAGACCAAATAGTAAGTTCGGTTTGATTTTCTGTTTTGGCCAAAAATCGAACCAAATGGAACCTAACCCACCCGTAACTGAGTGTGAATCTCACATTAGGGATTTCAAGCCTTATCTAGTATCAAACCCAATGATCCATGTGCTCTACCTTATTCAATATGTGTTGTGTATGTGTTAAGCTCAAATGACTTCACACATGAGATGGCGTGTTAAGAATGAAAATTGAAAACTAAATGGTTATCAAAACACCCATAAGTTTTCAAAATTTAGCTTTCAATTTTTAAAGTAGTTACCAAACTAATTTTTGGTTTAAAAAAAAAACATCAATTGGGGTTCCGTGATCTTATGGGGTTTAATTTGACTATGCTTGCCAAAATTAGTTGGCAAGTGTTACATAATCCGGAATCGGTGCTTGGTGTGGTTCTAAGGGATAAGTATTTCCCCAACTCTTCTTTTTTGGTGGAAAATAAACAGAATAAATCGTTGTGGGGGTGGAAAGGTATACTATTGGGGAGACAAGTTTTGAACTGTGGGCTTCGATGGCGGGTGGATAACGGGGAATCTATCAGGATTGCTAGTGACCCATGGATTCCTAAGCCGCATTCATTCAAACTGAGGTTACGGGATGGGGCTCCAAATTTGAAGGTGTGTGAGTTGATCACTGACGATATGAAGCAATGGAAAATGGATGAGGTTGCAGCTTTGGTGGTTCCGAAGGACTTGGAGCTGATTCATACTATTCCGATTAATAAAAGTGGTTGTCAGGACAAACGGAGAGTTTGGCCGCAAAGGAGGAGGTATGCCGAGTTCCTCGGGTGTGGTGGGAGGGATGTAGAAGAGTATGTGGTCTCTGTTGGTGCCGAATAAAATTCAATTTTTTATCTGGAAGGCCAGTCGCAAGGCATTGGCGGTGAGGCATAATTTTGGAGTGGCGACGAGTTCTGGTGGTGAATAAGTGTGGACTTTGTGGTAAGCCTAATGAAGCTGAGGCTCACCTCTTTTTTGGGTGTGAATTTAGTCAAGTTTTCTGGTTCAGGACGACATTGCAAATTAATATGATGGATATGGGGGTAAGGGATTTCCTGGAAGGATGGCAGAGACTAGTGGAGAGAATGGAGAAGGAGAATGATGCGGACTTCATTTTACAGCAGGTGGCATTTGGGTTATGGAGAATATGGAAGTGCAGGAATGAGGTTGTCTTTACAGGGAATCACATACTCCCACATGTTGTCGTGGAATTGTGGCAGCATCAAGTGGAGGAGTTCCGGGAGGCTACAGTAGTAGACTAATGGAACATCGGAATTAGCAGGATTTAAGGCTAGATGGTCGGTTAGTGGCAAGAATGAAGGGTGATGGCCACCAATGGAGGAAGCTTATATTTGGAGAATTAAAGTTGAATTGTGATGCCGCTTAGAGGAGTGATACGAAGAGGGGGGTATTGGATGGGTGCTTTTGGACTTTGTTGGGATCCTGAAGCTTGCGGGAGGTATTTTGGGGGGAGGGGGTGGTGAACGGTATGGGGCTGCAATTATGGTGGAGGCAGAAGCGGTTAGAGACGGGATGGAGGCAATTATTGGGAGTGAGATTATGGAGGATGGTATTAGACTTGTGGTGGAATCGGATTCGAAAGGATTGATTCAAATGCTGAACAAGGAGGTCACGGTTGATGTGACTCTAGAAATTTATCTCCAAGATATTTGGAGGATGGCGAGTTTTTTCCAGTTCGTAAAGTTTTGCTTTACCCCTCGGCAATACAATCGTGCAGCCCATTCGGTGGCAGCTTACGTCTTTAAGCATGGCGGGAGATTTGGCTGGGATAAGTTAGGTCAAGAATTTCTTTTTAATATTTTTGCAAAAGATGCACATGTTTCATATTTAATTCAATAAAATTCAATCTTTTGACAAAAAAAATATATATAAATAAATAAATAAATTAAAACTATAAAATTAAAATTAAAATGAAAAATTAAATGGGTTTTAAATCCAGGTCCAAAATCATAAAGTATTTTTAGGAGTGAGTCCAGTTATTTAATTATATGTATTTATTTCTTTTATACTCATTTAATGTTTTCCAAAAATATTAAAAATCAATTATAATATTATGCATTTTCCAACTCCAAAATATCTAATTAATATCTTATAACAAAAAAACTAATAAACTAACATAAATCTATCTGCAAAACATTGTACTCTAACTCAAGTAGCAACTTTATGAATGTATATTATACCTATAAGTGAGATATGAAACCTAACTAAAAGGTAGAAAAAAACATAATATACCTACAAGTAAGACACATTAATCTGTGACAGGTTGACTATGAAAAACATATGTCATATAGGTAGATAAATACAATTAACCTATAATATAGGTTAATTGTAAAAATTAAAATAAAATCTATAAGTAGGATAAAGCAAGAGGAAGAACAAGAAATAACAAAAAAGAAAAAGAAAAAGAAATACTCAAAGAGATAATTAGGAAGAAATTTGATTTTTACAATAAATTTTTTCATTCAAGAGATAATTATTGATAATTAAATAATTAAATTTAAGGAATTTGACTTATTTTCATAAATTGGATTATTCCTACTATTGACTCAAAAAATTGGACTTATATCAAGTTTCCCCAAAATTAAAATCCAAAATAAAAATTGACAAAATGGTTATCAAATGGTCCCTAAAACTAAAAATTGAAAATTCAAAGCAAAATGGTTATCCAACGGATGAGATTTTCGATCTTTCATTAAATTTGGTCTATCTGATTTCGAAGAAGGTTTAGTTCGAGGCTATGCTGCTTCTAAGAGCAAGTCCACCCCTAAGGACTTTGTGCTAGCACCCAGCCCATTTATCCACTCCAGTGAACAGTAATATACTCCAATGAGCAGTAATAGGCCAATGCATTTCCACCACTAAAAAAATGCGCTGGCACCTAGTGAAAAAATGTGCTGGCACAAACGATCTCCACCCCTACAAAATGCGCTGGCACCCAGCCCATTTAAAATATTTTTAAATTTTTTCTAAAAGAATAAAAAAATAAAATAGTTTTAATTTCGGATAGGATTTTTAACTAATCTCGTCACGCTACGTGTCATTATCCGAACGTACTATTTTGTGAATAGATTTTCGCTAAGATTTTCAACCAATCTCGACGCGCCATATGTCACTTCTGTTTTACAATAATTTAGCCAAGATTTCGATAAGATTTTCAACCAATCACGTCATGCCACGTGTCATTATCCGAACGTACTATTTTGTGGATAGATTTCCGGTAAGATTTTTTACCAATCCCAACGCGCCACATGTCACTTCTGGTTTACAACAATTTAGCCAAGATTTCGATAAGATTTTCAACCAATCACGTAGTGCCACGTGGCATTGTCCAAAACCTCATCCTTTCTTTTTTTGTCCATATAAACCCTACATCCCTACATCCATCCTCACACCAAGCTCAATCCTTCTTTTTAGCTCAGAATCCTTGTTCATCGTTTTCAAATATTGAGTTCTTATTACACTGTCTTCTTCAAGGAGAGTGTATAAACAGTTGCAGGAGCAACAGAAAAGGTTGTTGGCACAACATGAAGAATTGGCCAATCTCGAGGAAGGTGGAGGTGGAGATGAGGCTTTCTTCATGGAAGAGGATGAGGATGATCACCATAGAAGGCAGAGGGCCTTACATTCCCGCCATGTCATGGAAGCCGTGGGTCAGATAGCCAAACCCAGACGTGCTGCAAACCTCGATAGAAAAAGGGAAAGACGCGGTAAAGATCTCTTGGAAGAGTATTTTATTCCCAACAGCATATTCCCTGATCATGTTTTTAGACGTCATTTTAGAATGCAACGAAGTTTGTTCGACAAAATCATGAGTGCTATTTGCAACCATGATTCCTACTTTGTGCAAAAAGAGGATGCTTTTCATGTTCTAGGTCTTTTTCCCGAGCAAAAAATTACGGCTGCCTTGTGAGTGCTTGCATATGGAGCATCTGCAGATCAAGTGGATGAGATTGTGAGGATGGGAAGAACAACTGTTCTGGAGTCCCTGATGCGGTTTTGCTCTGCAATTGAAGCCCTCTACACCAATGAGTACCTCCGGACACCCACGCCAAGGGACATGCGAAGGCTTTTGAGGAAGGGTGAGATGCGAAGCTTCCCTGGCATGATTGGAAGTATCGACTGCATGCACTGGACTTGGAAAAATTGTCCAAGTGCGTGGCAAGGAGCTTATGGCGACAGAAAATAAGCCAAAAACATCATTTTGGAAGCGGTGGCTTCATTTGATACATGGATTTGGCATGCTTTTTTTGGTGTTCCAGGAGCTCAGAATGACCTAAATGTCCTTGTCCAATCCCCAGTGTTCGACAAATTGTTGCAAGGAAAATCGTCAAGATGCACATATTGGGTTAATGATACCCAATACGAGGGATCATACTACCTTGCAGATGGCATTTACCCAAGGTGGTCAACGTTTGTCAAAACAGTGCCACATCCACAGACCGAAAAGGAAAAACACTTCGCAAAATGTCAAGAAGGGTGTAGGAAGGATGTCGAGCGCTATTTTGGTATCCTGCAAGCTCGTTGGGCGATTGTCAGGGCTGCAGCTAGAATGTTTGATGTCGAGGCTCTTCAATCCATCATGATGACGTGTATTATTCTCCACAACATAATTGTTGAAGATGAGTATGTTTATGATGCCGTCGATGAATACGAGCCGGATCCGATCAACAACTTACGAACACGTATCTACTGTGCTCATGACAATACCGAAGATCTCGTGCGACACAACATGTTGGAACGGGATGGACGTTACAATGAATTGATCGTTCAGCGGTACACGAACTTGCAAGATCCATATTGGCATGTAACCCGCCAGAATGACTTGATTGAGCACCAGTGGGGATTGCAAGAAGGTGAAGATAATTAAAATGAGGCTTGTGGTTGAAGAATAAAGTGTTTTTTTTTTTTTAAGTTTATGTAATTCTATGAGTGTGTTTTGTTTTTAAGTTTATTTGGTGAGTTTATGTAATCTTATTTCATGTGTTTAAATAAAGTACAAAAATAAATAAATAATTACATTAAAATTGCATAATAAATTAAATAAAATAAATAAAGTTCTAAAAATAAATAAGAAATGACATAAAAATTACATAAGAAATTAAATAAAGTTCAAAAGAAAAAACATAAGAAATTAAATAAAATTCTAAAAAAAATAAGAAATTACATAAAAATTATACAAAGTCTCTGGAGCTAGGATATGTGGTGCTAGGATCTTGGTTGCTATGATTTGTGTAGCTAGAACCTCCTTGACTTGTTTCCGTATCTCTTGCACACCTCCTTCGCACGACATCTCTTTTTTCCGATGTCTAAAAATATTTTGAATTCGGAGACAGTCCTACTAGAGACTTGCTCATAGTGTCACGATCTGCTTGAGCCATCCTTTCTTCTCTAAGCATTTCATTTTCTCGCTGAAGTGCTTGTCTAACCAGCTCGTTCTCTCGATTAACTAATTCTCTTTGTCTCTCAGCCGCCGCATCACGGGCCTCAGTAGCTACTATTATTGCTGCCATAGCAGCAACTTTTTCCTCATCTCTAGGCTTTTCTCGTGCCATGTTCAGTTCACCTTGGCGAGCAAGTTCCTCCATATATATTTAGTGTAGTCATTTTTGGAAGAACTACCTTTTTTCTTTGATGCCTTTTTACCTTGAGGCCTGAGGGACTGACGAGTCAGTAGGGTCTCGGGCACTTGTTCAGGCGTCCCTTCCGTGTCTTGAAATGTGTCGGCTTCTTGTTCGGTCGTGTCTGGTTTTGGTGAACTATGTAGACCCATGCCGTGCATGACAACTTCTGGACCGGTTGCCACAATTTTGTATTTAGGGCAATCTTTGACAATTTCCCAACATTCCCATTTGTTGAATGATTTGTTCTGGTTCTTTGAATTGTAATATGCTTGAGCTTGTAGTGTCTATAAAAATGTGGGATAAGATAGTGTTAAAAATGCAAGTGTAACACAAATAAATAAATTAAAATATTGATGCGGGTGGAATGCATATAAATTACATAAAATGACATAAGAAATTAAATAAAAATTACATAAGAATATAAATACATTAAAATTTTGATGCGGGTGGAATGCATATAAAATTACATAAGAAATAACATAAAAATTACATACGAAATTAAATAAATTAAAATATTGATATGGGTGGAATGCATATAAATAAATAAAAATATTGTCACCTGATCCGCTAAACTTGTCCTACTATGCAGGTTACCGAAAGCATGAGAGATGACGTTTTTCCAACAAGTAAAGGATGCGTTGAGTTTTTTCCAACGACCTTGAAGACCTTGACTAGTTCTGGCGTCTTTTTCCATGTACATCGCAAAACGCTTTCGTAATTTTACTCCACATTTCTCACTTATCCATCTCATTACCCGTAATCGGGTCACGAGTAGTGTGAACCCAACATTCACACAACGTAACATCTTCAATGAGCTTCCACGAAGACATTTTTCTCTCTTAAAGTGTAGAAAAAATTGAAATGTAGATAGTATAGAAACTGTATAAAATATTGAAATGTGGTGTAAGGTGGAAGATGAGGGTTAGGTATTTATAGAAAAAAAAATTAACTTTTTAAAAATTTTACTGTATTTTTTTATAATTTTTAATTAATTTTAATGTAGTTAATTAATCTGGACCGTTGGATTTGAAAAATATTCAAATCCAAGAGCCAAGGATCTGACCGTTGGGCCCTTTTTTTAGGGGGGGGAACGTGGACCGTTGATATGTGATCGGACGATCCAATTTAAAAGTAAAATTTAAAATTTTGTTACCGTTGGAAATCCAACGGCTCTGAGCATGCCATGTCACTGAAGCACAAATGGGCTAACAACACCTGCCCCATTGTCCCCTACTCGCGGCCACATGCAAGTGCAGTGCACGCGCCATCCAAATAGGCCGACTCTTGGGTCTGTCAAAAATGGGCTGGTCTGTTGCCTAGCTTGGGCTGGGTGCCAGGCAACTTTGTAGGCTGGAGTAAATGGACTGACCCTCAGCTTGATATTTGGACTGGGTGTTGGGCAACTTGGGCTCTGGTGGACTTGCTCTAAGCTATCCTCACTTTCACGGCAAGAAGTCCATAGTAGTGGTTGGGGCTTCACTGGACCATTAGTTTCCAAACTTTTAAAATCAAGTCATTTGAGAACTAACCCTTTTCAATTGGGAATGATAAAAGTGTGAAAACGATGGTGATTTTTCTTCTTGGTGTGAAAATTACAAAAGAATATCTGAAACTGTTGCAGCCAAACAAATGCATCACTGTTTTGAAACCAAGACTAAATACAAGTTGTTCTGGCCATAAATAAAAATAAGGTCCGCTACAAGGTTAATCTATTTTTATTTACTAAATGTTGCGTAACTCCGGCCAACCAACTTCAAGGCCTAATTCGGGATCCTATCCTAGGGACTCGAATGGTTGACTCGCATCACTCTACTACCATATGAGAGCTTAAACTCAACCTTCCCTTAAGTGCGTATACAACATAGACGATCAAATCCGAGAATATCTTGTCTTCTTAAATGTCGATGAACGCATCATCTGACAGACTGATGCCACAACAACACTCATTCGAAATGATGCAGGACACAAATGAAGACCACAAACCAGGAATTGCAGTCATTGTAGTGTCAAATGACCAATCTACCCCGACTCCAGCGATGAGATTGAGATTACTTCTCCTCCACGACCTATAAATAAGGCCAAAGTCCTTCAAGTTCAGGACCTTCATCAAACTCAATCTTTACGATTATATACCTCAAGTGATTCTTCAATCAATCCAATTGCTTTTCAGCATAACCCATATTGCTCTTCAGCATAACCCTTAGCTCTTTAGCTACAATCTCAAAGCCTTCATTTGAAGCAAACATTGCCTACAATCCTTGAAATCCAACCACTCTTGAACTCCTCTCTGAGGCATATGTTTCTTCTTCAGTCCACTCTGATACCAGCGATCTCAGTGGACTCGGTGGACTCCTCTACCATTATTTTACCCTTCATAGCCTAGGTCATTCTAGAGACTATTGATATTCTATATGTTTTCCGTCTATTTACTTATCAAGTTATGTAGATCGACTCATCAACCCCCTAGATCATTTTGTAATTGACCGCAATCATTACTTCATTATGAAATGATTACATTCAGTTTTTCGTTTTAGTTTACATTTCTCTCTCATTTACTCTTAGGCAAATACACACAAATCACATTGAATTCTAAGTCCTCAATTGCTCGAGGCATAATAAAAAACTTAACCGAACAAACATCACACTTGATGCACAATCTTTTGGTTAAGAAGTCAGTTCTACGTGTGAACTTCACATGCCAGTTGTCAACCTCCAACAGTGACATGATTGTTTTTTGTTTCTCTCAAGTCTTCCCATGCACTAAAAGCGTTAGCAACACCCAAAACAAATACGTGCTGAAACTAGTCAGACTCTATTCAAGTTTTGACACCAACACTACCAAAGATTAAATAGAATACGAGCACAACCTTTTCACCCAATGATTTGAAATGATTGATTGAAGCCGCCCAAGAAAATTCATAAGGTTTGCAAGGGTTGTGATTTTCACACACCCTTAACTACTTTTCCCACACCCCTTCCTATTTTTTAGCACTTAATTGGTATTCTACTATTTAATCTTCCATATATACCCCTCCCTATTTAATCTTTCATTAATTACCATCAAAAAGTATGAAGGGTATATATGGAAGATTAAATAGTAGGATACCAATTAACTATTAAAAAATAGGAAGGGGTGTGGGAAAAGTAGTTAAGGGTGTGTGACAATCACAACCCAAGTTGCGATCGAATAAGCAGAGTGTGGGTGAGCAAGTGCCCACGAGTGATCATCTCCTTTTGACACGGTCACACTCAACACTCAAAATCACAAACATGTTTCTAGAAACAAAGAAAAATAATAATCAGAGATAGAGCACCAAGATATATTATCCATCAATGGGATCGATGACAGTTGAAATTAACTACTTGTCAGCATAATATCAGCTGGTTGCGTGCATGCATGCAATGCAGGCGTTCTTGGCTAATCCATTACTACGATCTAGTTTGGGAGTGAGGTGCTTAAAAAAAAAACATCCATGAAAAAAAGCTGTGAGGATTTTAGGTGTTTGGTAAACTGAAAAAAAAAGGCTTATTTTGGAAGCTGCTGTGAGAATAAGCTGAAATCAAAGGAAAAAGCTGAAGCTGCTATTTGCAGCTTTGGAAAACTGGCTTTTTTTCAAAGCACACGGAGCTACAGTGCTTCTTTAATGAAAAGACCCACTATTAGACTGCTTTTTTTTCCAAAAGCACTTTTACAAAAAAGTTTACCAAACACTCTGCTGATTTATTTCACAGCCGCTTATTCTCACAGCAGCTTTTTTTCAAAGCACAGCAATACCAAACCAACCCTACAACCTTTATAACTCGAACTTTTTGCAATCCTCAGATTACAAAGCCTTGGTTCAGAAAAGCCCCAGCCACCCAATGTTTCAAATTTGGCAAGTTGATGATTCCCTGCTCGCAATCCTTTAACTGTTTAAACAAGTATTAACAAATAATTAATTAGTGAAAGATTGAAAACTTGCTGACAAAGAGAGGAGTAACGGTTTTCACACTCATATTTTGTACCTTTTAAAAAAAACATTTATGTGTTTATTTCCCTACATCTATTGAATAACTGGATTAACAAAGCAGGAGGTTAAATCATGTACACAGATAATTACATAAAGTGTAATTAGGATTGTAAAAATTGCCAACCAAGGATAAAGTAGAATATCATATTGTACTGATATATACATACATTCAAAGTGAACGCTAATTCAAATCTGTCTGCTGAAACTGTGTTTAAGTTAGAACTCTGAACATTGAACCATGCAAGAGATTCCAGAGCGTTGTAAAGTGCTGTAGCTACTCCCTGTCCCTTGTTGCATGCCACCTTCACATAAAAACCTTTTTCCTCCACTTGGGACACGTCTATCTGCAGAAAGGCATGATACGTAATTAAATACAAGGGCAAATTATTACTTTATTTGCAGAAATTAATAGCTAATAAATTACAATCAAAATGGTTATAGACCTGAATGATGCCCTTAGAAACTAAATGGTTATTGTCTGAAACTTTTTTCTTGTTTATAATTTTGGTTGATCCTTGTAGATATCCCATATGCTCATCTGCTCCTGCTAATGATGCTTCAAGGCTTGCAATCTCAGCATTTAACTTCTTAGCATGCGTTTGCAAGTCTTGTACATACAATACAGCATCTCCAACGATGGAGGCCTTGTCCATCTGTGCATATAACTCCAAAAGATTAAACAACAATCGTGCTTGCATAATTTGTTTGTTCTTCATATATATCGTTGTACAACTCATACTTCAAACCGAAAGAGCCCGTTTTGATAAAAAAAAATAAATAAATAAAATGTAGGACACAGTAATATTAGAAGTTTTTCGATAACACTACTCCAATATATGCTATCACCGTCGGAGCAAAAACTGACGAGAAATATGATTTCTGTCGGAATTTTGTCAAAAATCCGACATAAAACAGTGTAATGTCGCATTTTCAAAGCGACACTATTGCTAGCGTCACGAAAGGGCTTTAGCGTCGGTTTGGTGGCTTAAACCGACACTAAACAGCGTCGCTTTAAAGCGACACTAAAATTTACGTCGGTTTAAAGCGACGCATACGTACAGGTTACGTCGCTTTAAGGCGACGTTCATTAGCAATTTAATTGTAAAATATCCATCCTACTGTCGCTTTTAAACGACACTGAAATAATATTAAATCAATTTAATATCCCAAAAACCGACGTCAAATAACAATTAAATAAATAAAATATACAAACTAATAACGGTCTTAACCGACACCACCTTTGTTAATAATTAAAAAAAAAACCGACAAACTGCATTCGTCTTTAATTCATTGTAACAGAAAAAATTTATATAATTGTATTAATAAATTCCAAGGCCAAAATAAACATTAATGAAAATAATTAACAAGAAAAATAGTGCCAAAATACACAAATATTGTACATACATTAATGAAAATAATTAACAATAAAAATAGTGCCAAAATACACAAATATTGTACATCTAACGTTTCACTTGATATACAAAAATTCATCCGTCATAACAACTACTAAATCCGACATTACAAACATAACATAAAAAAACAAAAAAGATAGAACGACTAAAGTGTCATATTTAACCGACAAGAAAGCGAACCAAATAAACTACGGAACCGAATCTGCGCCCGAACGTGGAACAGATCCTTCTCGTCCTTGAGGTCCTATATTTGATGCCAACATCCTCGACAAGTCCACATCAGATCCAACACCTGCAAGCATTTCAGCAAACCCCCCAGCTGGAAATTCAGGACAAGGAGCAGCCATCTCGGGTCGATATACTGGCACTTGATAAGGCAGCTCATGCATGTAAGGCATGGGAGGCTGCTGCATGTATGGCATAGGCGGCTGCTGCATGTATGTCGTGGGCTGCATAGGCATCGGATACATAGGATACGGAGGTTGCTGATTATGGCCAGCATACGGATACGGATATGCAGGGGTGGCTGACATTGACTCGTCTGTTAAGCAGGAGGAGACTGACTATGGCCTGACTGTTGGGTTCCCGGGCTATACGGTGGTTGTGGTTGTGGCTGAAATCTTTGGAAAAGCCACGCAAACATCTGACTTTGCTTGTTCTCTAGGTCCGAAATCCGTTTATTGTTATTTTCGTCCCTCAATTTCAACTCATTATTTTGAGTCATCAGCAATGCCATTGCACTGTTAGATGACCTCTTGAAGGAAATTGATGTAGAAGACGTAGAAGACGAAGAAGACGCATAGGACACCATATCAGGAGTCACCCCATGACCGTATCCTCTGACTCTATTATACCTCTCAGGACCCATTGTATCAACATACACTTGGGTCCTAAGATCTTCATTATCCTCTTGCCCAGACTGAATCAAAGTTTGCAGATTGCTCTCCATTGTTGCCTAGCATTACAATTTTTAAAAATAAAAATTCAATCGTAAAACAGAAAAATAAGCTATAGATAATTAAAATTAATAACAATGAAATACTAAAACAGTAAAATAAATTACCCCTGTACGCTCTGATTCTTCATCAATCCAAGTTTCATTTTTTCGTGTATGACATTCACGAAAAAAGGTTACAGGATCGGCTTCTTTCCCATGCTTCTTCCGCTTTACCAAAAATAAAATTTCACACAAACAATTTTAGGCAAACCTCATTAAAATTAAAATTTATAACTATAGAATATTTAAAATAACATTTCTTCAAATTGTACAATCCATACATATTCTTGCCGCTTTCTTGCAAAAGATTGTGTACCAGTAGTATGGTTCATTGTTTTCTTTTGCCGATTAATCTTGTTTTTTTCAGCAACCTCCTGAAAATAAAAATAAAAAAATTATTACACAAATTTATAGTTATAACGAAATAAACTACATCGATTACCTTTGTTTTATCTCCACTCCAGTATGCCAACAAATTACCCCACTGGGTAGGATTCACATCAGGAGGAGGCTGGCGACACTCCTCTGCAGCTCTGTTGGTATAATACTTTTTTTTTAACTTATTTCTAAACTCCTTATGTGCATGCTCAGCAACCTTAAGCGTCATAAAGCGGATCAAAGGCATTCTTGGTATATCTGCATCTTCAAAAACAATATTTCCCTACATCCATAAAAAATAAAAAATAAATAAAAATCAACCAAGTCAAATATTATAACAATCATTGAATTATTCTTTTATTTTCTAATAAAAATAAAAATACCTATACCTTAATTCTATTCCAGAAAGCTTCCTTATCTACATCCTTAATCTTACGCCAATGCTTCGCCAATGGGAGAATTATGTGGTCTCTAACCTCCGATGCCACATATTTTGAAAATGCACTAGAGTTATCACTAACGCATTTTCCGGACATAGCAAACGAACAAAGTTGTTTCGTCCATTTGGGAACTGAGGGTCCTCTCCTCCGTTGAGATGTTCCTTGTTCATACAAAAGCCACAATTAAAACACACCAAAAAAGTAGGAAACATATGTAAATTTTCAGTTTATAAGAATAATAAAAGATTAAACACAAAAAAAAAACGAAACTAATAATAATATGGAAAAATAACCAGCTTCGACCTCCTCCTCTTACACATGAAGTTCCTCATCACGTTGAGAATCACTACTACTATCCATAGCAAAAGTAAAGGAATCACGGAAGAAATGCGGAATACAGAAGATGGAGAAGGAGAGGGAAGAAATGCGGAATACAGAAGATGGAGAAGGAGATGGAGTGAAATGAGGGAGTGAAGGAAGTGAAATGAGGGAGTGAAATGAGAGAGACGGAAATAGGTCGTAGAAGCTTAAATATGCAAAAAAACTTAGCGTCGAAATATGCAAACATTACGTCGCTTCAAAGCGACACAACCTCTGACACACTTTTGACTGGCGTCGAAATAGGGTCATATTGCGTCGCTTAAAACCGACGTTAGTCTGACAGATTTACCTAGCGTCGAAATAGAGGACAATTGCGTCGGTTTGAACCGACGTTCTTCTGACAGACAGTCATTGCAGTGGCCTCGGAATTGGACGTGCGAATGAACCGAGGCATCAAAATAATAAATGCCTGCGTCGAAACAATAACTAGTTGCGTCGGTTTTAACCGACGTATCCAACGAGGCGTCGAAATAATAAGTAGTTACGTCGGTTAAAACCGACGCCACAACTTATTATTTCGACGCAACTATTTATTATTTCGATGCTTCGGTTCATTCGCACGTCCAATTCCACCCTAATTCTTCCAATCCATTTCCCCGTGCAAAAAAAACCGGGAAAATTCCCGCCCAACATAAAAAAAAAATGGAAACGCAGGAGAGAAAAAAAATAGGTAAACCCAAAATTAAAAAATAAGCAGTTATGTTATTTCATATAATATTTTAATATATAAAATTTAACTTATACATAATACTTAATAAAAACATAAATATAATTTTAGGATCATTTTGATATAGATGCCTTATATTTGAATTTTTTTAATCAAACATCCATAACTTTGAAACTTTTGATCAAACATTGTTCTGTTAATTTATAATTAAAATTTTGATTTTTATTGTAAATAATTGACCAACTAGTTCATAAAATAATATGATAAATATTCTAAAATCACCACAAACATCCTATCTTATCTTATCATTATTCGTTTAAAATGAATTTTTCTTATGCAAATAATTTGTTGTATTAAATTATAAAAACATATAAACATCATATTAACATACAATTATGAAATATAACATGCACAAATATTAAATATAACGTACCAATTTGTATTAATCTGGGTATAACACAAGATTTTGTGATATCCACTAGTGTAAATATTTCAAATTGAAGATCGCATTCATTCACC
Source organism: Malus fusca (assembly GCA_035220775.1). NCBI lineage: Eukaryota > Viridiplantae > Streptophyta > Magnoliopsida > Rosales > Rosaceae > Malus > Malus fusca. Next base: position 11,189,540 of record CM069061.1, on the reverse strand, counting down.
GTATTCATATAAGGTGAAGGAGTGTACATATAAAAAATCATTAAAATCGGAGTTAAAATAACCGTTAAATCGTGATTTTTCGTTAATAACCGTCGAATAAGTTTTTCCGTTACTTTGTCTCAGAATGTTTTTTTTTTGCAATTTTTGGCGTATGCGATCTCGAATTATATACAAACATGTTTGACGGTTCGATCGTTGAAATTAGTTTCGTAGAATTCGTATTCCATCAAAACGATACATTCACTAACACTTAAAGAGTTTATTCATACTTTCATTAAGTATAACACAAGATTTTGTGATATCCGCTAGTGTAAATATTTCAAATTGAAAATCTCATTAATTCACCGTATTCATATAGGGTGAAGGAGTGTACATATAAAAAATCATCAAAATCAGAGTTAAAATAACCGTTAAATCGTGATTTTTCGTAAATAACCGTCGAATAAGTTTTTCCCGTTACTTTGTCTCAGAATGTTTGTTTTTTGCAATTTTTGGCGTATGCGATCTCAAATTATATACAAACATGTTTGACGGTTCGATCGTTGAAATTAGTTTCGTAGAATTCGTATTCCATCGAAACGATACATTCACTAACACTTAAAGAGTTTATTCATACTTTCATTAAGTATAACACAAGATTTTGTGATATCCACTAGTGTAAATATTTCAAATTGAAGATCGCATTCATTCACCGTATTCATATAGGGTGAAGGAGTGTACATATAAAAAATCATCAAAATCGGAGTTAAAATAACCGTTAAATCGTGATTTTTCGTTAATAACCGTCGAATAAGTTTTTCCATTACTTTGTCTCAGAATGTTTTTTTTTGCAATTTTTGGCGTATGCGATCTCAAATTATATACAAACATGTTTGACGGTTCGATCGTTGAAATTAGTTTCGTAGAATTCGGATTCCATCAAAACGATACATTCACTAACACTTAAAGAGTTTATTCATACTTTCATCAAGTATAACACAAGATTTTGTGATATCCACTAGTGTAAATATTTCAAATTGAAGATCGCATTCATTCACCGTATTCATATAGGGTGAAGGAGTGTACATATAAAAAATCATCAAAATCGGAGTTAAAATAACCGTTAAATCGTGATTTTTCGTTAATAACCGTCGAATAAGTTTTTCCCGTTACTTTGCCTCAGAATGTTTTTTTTTTGCAATTTTTGGCGTATGTGATCTCGAATTATATACAAACATGTTTGACGGTTCGATCGTTGAAATTAGTTTCGTAGAATTCGTATTCCATCAAAACGATACATTCACTAACACTTAAAGAGTTTATTCATACTTTCATTAAGTATAACACAAGATTTTGTGATATCCACTAGTGTAAATATTTCAAATTGAAAATCGCATTAATTCACCGTATTCATATAGGGTGAAGGAGTGTACATATAAAAAATCATCAAAATCGGAGTTAAAATAACCGTTAAATCGTGATTTTTCGTTAATAACCGTCGAATAAGTTTTTATCGTTACTTTGTCTCAGAATGTTTTTTTTTTGCAATTTTTAGCGTATGCGATCTCAAATTATATACAAACATGTTTGACGGTTCGATCGTTGAAATTAGTTTCGTAGAATTCGTATTCCATCAAAACGATACATTCACTAACACTTAAAGAGTTTATTCATACTTTCATTAAGTATAACACAAGATTTTGTGATATCCACTAGTGTAAATATTTCAAATTTAAGATCGATCGTTTTTTAGGGGTATAAAATTGTTAAATAAAATAATTTAATATATATATATATAATTATTATAGTTTTTAGAAGTATAAAATTGTTAAATAAAAAGAAAAATAGTGTAATTAACAACTCAAAAAATTTCGTGAACTGTAAATAAGAAAAAATAATCATCCTTTTTTCGCATTAATACATATAATTCACAACAGGTTTTTATCTTGCGTCGAAATAGACTAACATTGCGTCGGATCAAACCGACGTAACATGACAGTCTGTGTCGAAATAAGCGGTATTGCGTCGAAATAATCTTAGGTTGCGTCGGTTCAAACCGACGCTAACATGACACTCTGTATCGAAATAAGCTTTCATTGCGTCGAAATAGTCTTAGATTGCGTCGGTTAAAACCGACGCCAACTGAATGAAAAAAACCGGGAACAGAAGCCGCCCAAAATATTTCAATTAAACCGACGTCGGTTAAAAGCGACAGGAAACAAGCTAAAAAAAAATTATATCCCAATATTAAAAAAAAAGTTTAACTTATATATAATACTTAATAAAAAAAACAGAAATATAATTTTGATAATAAGATATCATAACATACAAAATGAAAGATAGTATAATTAATACATAAAATAATTAGCATATTTATTCTCCGTCATCATCTATTAGCTCATCGTCGACATTGGCATGATTAACGAACTCAGTAGGCAACGCTAATGATTCAAGAAAAGGAGTCTCTTCCACGCCAACCCTTGTATGAAAATTTTCATTATCAAGAATTCGATCATCCAAATTCGGTATGGCATAATCATCAATAACATCACTATCCTCTAGTACGTCAAACAAATCCCTCGGCTGTGTTCGAACAACTACGTGCCAATCTTTTTCAATTGTGTCCTCCACGTAAAATGCTTGTAATGCTTGTGAGGCTAGTATGAAAGGATCCTCTTTAAATCCCAATTGATTGAAATTCACCATAGTAAATCCATATTGATCGGTCTTCATTCCTCGTGGACTTTCACTATTAACCCATTCGCACTTAAATAACATCACAGCTCGACCCCTATCTCCCGCCTCAGTAGGACCACAATATTTAACCTCGAACATATCAACAACTTTGCCATAACAATTTACTTGCCCAATTGCTCCAGGAACATTTGCAGGTACAAAGACACCACAATTTTGATTCTTATGCTTATCATCCACAGATTTTATATGAAATCTAAACCCATGAACAATGTGACTTTTATATCTACTTACAACCCTACTAGGATAATTAGCTAGCCAATGCAAGTCTTCAGATATCAACGTGTCATTAGCATGATAGCTTGAATTCATCTGTAATAAGTATGAAGATAAAAATTGACAGAATAACTATAACATGTTATAATTAAAATGCAAAACAATAAATAAATAATGTGATTGTTATATCAACTCACATGTTGCTTGAACCATTCTGGAAATTCTTTCTTGCTTAGCTCCTTAATTTGTCGCATAGTTAACCTTTCTCGACGATGTTTAGTTTTCAATAATTCCTCATGTTGGCTACACAATTATGTCCAAATTTAGATAATTAATTTTTCAAAGTTAAGAAAATCAATAAAACATTAAAACGTATGATTAAACGTTCTTACCTTCTAAATGGGTTCACTTCATCACAATTATTTAGAATGTATCTATGGCACTGATCAAGAGAATTTAGATCGAGCTCCACATGTTCTCCTGAACCCATATAACATCCTTTGGAGTCAAAAATTGATAACCCACCAGACACTCCACGTCCAATACGATCTTCATTTCGACCTCTACGGGTATGACGAGACTCGACACCTCTAAGATACATGGAACAGAAGGACAAGCACTCATCCACCAAATATGCTTCAGCAATAGAACCTTCAGGACGACCCTTATTACGAACATAGCGCTTCAACGTTTGCAAATACCTATAATTATAAACGAAACATAAACAATTATAATTATAAATTAAAGTTATGACTACAATTGTAAAAAATTTATAAAAAATTATTAATTACCGTTCAATTGGATACATCCATCTATAGGGAACATGCCCTGCAAGAGCTGCTTCATCTGCCAAGTGAACTGGAAGGTGCACCATTATATCAAAAAATGCAGGAGGAAATATTTTTTCAAGTTGACATAATGTCAAGGCAATTCTTGAACTCAGTTCCTTGAATCCTTCCTCAGACTCCTTCTTACTACACAACTGTCTGAAAATTGCACTCAACTCTAATAATACCATAGTAACAGCTTTAGGCAAAACCGGGCGTATTGCAAGCGGGAGTAACTGCTGCATTAAAACATGGCAATCATGACTTTTCAACCCATGTATTTTTTGTTCATTCACGTGCACACATCACGATAAATTTGATGAATATCCATCGGGGACCCGAATAGTAGACAACACATTGCAAAACGTAGTTTTTTCTTCTCTTTTCAACGTGAACAAAGCTGGAGGTAGAAATGTTCTATTTCCTTCTCTACGTGGGTGTTGACTGCGTCTTATGTTCAAGACTTCAAGATCTGCATGTGCAGCCAATCCATCTTTAGACTTTTCTATACCTAGCAATGTTCCCACCACACTGTCACATATATTCTTCTCGATATGCATCAAAACTACGATGCTCTCCAATAAGGTAGTTCATAAAAAATAGATTTCTTCTTCCACTGACTGTTACCACTTGTACTGCTCGAAGTTCTTTTTCTGCGTTGCCCAACTGAAGCATTTTTCTTTGGTTTTCCAAAAGTAAATCTCAATGTACAAAGTTCATCGAGACATTGTAAACCAGTCCACTGCCTTGGTGCACTACGATGCTCTCGACGACCATTAAAAGTTGTGGTTTGCCTTCGAAACCTATGATTATCTTCAAGAAACCGTTGATGCCCCATATAACAAATTTTACGACTCGCCGGCAAGTAAATAGATTCTTTATCATGCATGCAATGTGGACATGCTTTATAGCCATGTGTACTCCATCCTGACAACATTCCATAAGCCGGAAAATCACTTATAGTCCATAAGACAGCATCCTTCATCGTAAAACTTTGGTTGGAATACGCATCATAAGTTGGAGTGCCCACCTCCCACAACTCATTCAATTCGTCAATCAGTGGACGCATGTATACATCAATCTCTTTACCAGGACTGCGCGGTCCTGGTATTAAAAGAGACAACAACAAATTTGGTTGCTTCATGCACATCCAAGGCGGAAAATTGTAAACAGAAAGCACCACAGGCCATGTGCTATGGTCATTCCTCATTTTTCCAAAAGGATTAAATCCATCACTGGCCAACCCTAATCGGACATTTCGAATTTCTGACGCAAAATCCGGATATAAATTATCCAAATGCTTCCATGCTGGAGAATCTGAAGGATGTCTCATAAACTCATCTTTAGGACATTCAATTGCATGCCACCTCATATGTTCAGCCGTATGCTTCGACATAAAAAATCGTTGCAATCGTGGTTTTAAAGGAAAAAACCACATAACCTTAGCTGCGATCTTTTTTCTTGACCTTTCCGCTGCGTTGGTAATTTTATATCTTGATTCACCACAAACCGAGCACACGGTCAAATCCGAAGTATCTTTCCAATAGATCATGCAATCATTGGGACATGCATCAATTTTTACATACGTCAAACCCAAGTCATTTATAAGTTTTTTTGCCTTATAACATGATTCATGCAAACAATCCCCTTCAGGCAACATTCTTTTAATTAACTCCAGTAAAGTTGTGAAGATCTCGTCTGGCATTCCCGCTAAACACTTGATCTGATACAGTCTTACAACTGCTTCTAATTTCTTAAACTCCTTACACCCTGGCCACAAATCTTGATCTGCCTCTTCAAGCAACCTAAAAAAAGTCTCCACCTCTTCTGGACGCCCTTCCCCAATAGACGGTTCAGTAGACGGCCCAACAGCTTCTTCTGTTAATGGTTGGACAAATACATCATTAAGAAAGTCATGCATGCCAATCACCTCATCTCCTGTTTCTTCTTCTCTAATTGCCACATTTTGCTCTCCAATGTTTTGCTCGCCATGATGTCGCCAGCAAGCATTTTTATAATCTTTATCCATATCATACAATATGAGATGTTCAATAATAGTGTTCCTAACAAAAGTATATCGATTACAACATCTTTTGCAAGGACATCTAAACTTATCAGGACCAACACCATTTGCAACTGCTTGATCCAAAAACAAATTAATTCCAGCTGTATACGCTTCAAAATTTCGGGGTATCGTCAACCAACTCTTGTCCATGTTTTACCAGTTTACGAGGGTAAAATATTACGCTGACACTAAGATGCCTACAATCTTGCAATCCCTATCATGTAGGCATAACTATTAGAATTTTCAATTTCTATCTTTCAACCCTCGAACTCTATCACGATTGCAATCTTTTAATTTTCAACACCTATTATAGTAAAAACAAATTAAAATAACAACAAAAAGTTATCAAAATTATGCTCATCTAATCCATTCTAGTAAATAACAACCAAAAGTTATCAAAATAACAATAAATTAAAATAACAATTATAGTGCAAAAGTTATATTTAATATTGTTAATTTAACATAAATGCTTATTTAAATTATTCATTCCATTTTCTCATAACAATTCAAATTGTAAAAAAAATTAATTTAACATAATATATTCTTATATTACTAAAAATGATAAGTTTAAGTTATATTAATATTGTTAATTTAACATAAATGCTTATAAATATTATTCATTTCATTTTCTCATAACCATTCAAATTGCAAAAAAAAAATTATTTAACATAATATATTTTTATATTACTAAATATTATAAGTTTATGTTATATTTAATATTGTTAATTTAACATAAAAGCTTATAAATATTATTCATTTCATTTTCTCATAACCATTCAAATTGCAAAAAAAAATTAATTTAACACTGAAATAATATTACTAAATATTATAAGTTTATGTTATATTTAATATTGTTAATTTAACATAAATGCTTATAAATATTATTCATTCCATTTTCTCATAAAAATTCAAATTGCAAAAAAAAATTATTTAACATAATATGGTGGGTCTCATGCTTTCTGCTTTTGCGAAAAAAATGAAAAATCTCAGGAGAAGATTAAAGGTTTGGTACAAAGGGAGAGGCAGGAACTCCTTGAAAATGATCCAGCAGCTGAAGGAAAAGATAAGGGCGGCCTTTAACTCTAATGGGTTCGCCTCAGATGAGGTCAAGCAAAAAGATAGGGAACTTAAAGCTGCTCATAAGCAAGATGAGGCCTACTGGAAAGTCAAATCTAGAAATCAATGGCTTCGTGAGGGAGATAAGAATACAAAGTTCTTCTATGCTTAAACGCTAAAAAGGCGAAGGTTCAATTTGATCCGTGGGATTAAAGACGCCTACGGGGTTTGGCAGGAGAGTGTTGAGGGGATTGGTGGTACGGCTATCGATTACTTTACAGAGCTTTTTCAGTCTTGTAAGCCTAATCTCTTGAATGAGGTTCAGAGTTGTGTGGAGGGCCGACTCTCTCTTAAGGATAACCGTGGTTTAACTGCTCCGGTTACTGAAGGTGAAATTATTGAGGCTGCTCATCAAATTCCTCCTACGAGATCCCCGTGGCCTGATGGTTTCACTAGCTGCTTTTACCAAGACCACTGGGACATGGTGGGTACTGACATGATTAAGATCGTTAAGGCATTCTGGCATTTGAGTACTCTTCTTCGAAAACTCAACCATACCAACTTAATGCTCATTTCGAAGGTGAAGTGCCCTAAAAATATGACGCAATACCGGCCCATTGCATTATGTAATGTCATCTATAAGATCATTGCCAAGGTCCTTACTAATAGGCTTAAGAAGGTGATGCCGAAAGTGATTGGGGATAACCAATTTGCCTTCGTGGCTGGGAAGCAAATTCAGGACAATATCCTAGTAGTGCATGAAGTTCTCCACACCCTGCTCCATCTGAAAAAAAAAGGACCATCCTGGTATGGCTATTAAGCTCGATATGGCTAAGGCTTACGACCGAGTTGAATGAGACTTCCTCATTGGTATAATGGTTAGTTTGGGGTTTGCCCCCTTTTTCTGTAACTGGATTAAGGAGTGCATATCTACGGTCTCTTTTAGTGTCCTTATAAACGGTTCCCCAACTGGGTACATCTGGCCAGAAATGGGGCTTAGACAGGGAGATCCTCTATCCCCCTTTCTGTTTCTTCTATGTACTGAAGGCTTCTCAATGTTAATTAAGAGAAGCTTGGAACGGGGTGCTATCCACGGGTTCAAGATTTCTCCTACTGGATCCCCACTAACGCATCTCTTCTTTGCGGACGATTCTGTGGTGTTTGGAAATGCTTCTGTGAAGGAGGCGAAATGTGTTGTTGAACTTTTAAAGATTTATGCTCAGGGCTCTGGTCAGGAGATTAATCTGGCCAAAAGCTCGGTCTTCTTCGGTGCCAATACCCCGAAGTGTATCAAGGTAAAAATTGTGGACACCTTGGGGATTCAATGTAAACAGGGTTTTGGGAAATATTTAGGCCAACGGGCTGATTTTGGGCATTCTAAAAAAGTGGTTTTTGCTGAGGTTCGGGATAAGATCGAAGCTCGTATGTCAGGGTGGGCCGAGCAGTATTTGTCCCAGGCTGGAAAATAGGTCCTTGTGAAAGTCATGGCTATGGCATTGCCAAATTTCGCCATGAGTTGTTTCAAGCTTCCCATTAGCATGTGTCGGGATGTTGAAAGAGCCATTCGGAATTACTGGTGGCGAGGCAGTGATCAGCGCAAGGGAGTTCATTGGATCTCTTGGGACTGATTAATGAAGCAAAAAAAGGCTGGTGGATTGGGATTTAAGGACATCCAATGTTTCAATCTTGCCTTCCTTGCTAAGATTGGATGGCGGATTACCCAAAACCCCTTTGTCCCTTCTTGCATCGGTGTTGAAAGATAAATACTTCCCGGGGAAATCCTTTAGGGAAGCTTCTAGATGGAAGAACACTTCGTGTGGTTGGAAAGGCTTATTTGAAGCTCGGAAAGTGCTGCAACTTGGGCTTAGATGGCGAGTGGGAAATGGAAACAGTATTAATATTAGGGAAGACCCGTGGTTCCCGAAACCCTAGACTTTTAAAGTCAAACCGAAGGCAACTCTTGAAGGAACCATGGTTAGTGACCTAATTGACCCGTCTTCTAACTCTTGAAGGGCTGATATGATCTCGGCGGGTTCAATCGAGACGATGTGTTACCGATTTTAAGTATACCTTTAAGCCAAGCTAGCATTGGTGATCGACTGGTGTGGCACCATACTACTAATGGGGTTTATTCAGTTAAAACTGGGTACGGTCTGGCTATTAAACTTATGGAAGATAGAGCTCTGGGAAGAAAAGGTCGAGGCGCCCCCAGTGAGTTTAACAAGCTAAATCTGGTATGGAACAATATTTGGAGACTGCAGGTTCCAAATAAGATCAAAATTTTCATTTGGTGCTGCTGCAATAACGATTTGGCTATCAGAAGCAACCTGAAAAGGCGTCATATGAGGATTGACAATGTCTGTGGTGTTTGTAATACTTTCAACGAAACTGAAAACCATCTGTTTTTCCGGTGTGAAATTAGTCATGTCTTCTGGTTCTGTTCTCCTCTGCACTTAAATTCCCATGTCCTGGAGGGAAGTGATTTCTTAGAAAGTTGGAGTAAATTTTGTGCCCAGGTCAAGGATAGGGATAATGCGGACGAGATCTGCCAAGACTTTGCCTTTGGCCTGTGGAGATTGTGGAAAAATAGAAATGAGGTGGTTTTTAATGGGATCCATCGTCAGCCTTTGGAGATCTTGAAGGCTTGGATGAAGAGCACTATTGAGTACATAACCTCTTTGGCTCGGGATTCTGTTGAATATTGCCTTAGGTCGCCGAAGACTATAATGGGTATGGGAAGAACTTGTGGTAAGTGGCAGAAACCAAGGTATGGAACCATCAAGATTAATACTGACGTAGCTTGGTGTAAGAGCACAATGCGTATGGGGGTGGGTTGGCTGGGTCGTGACTTTGCTGGATTGCTTCAAGCTGCTGGAGGGTCTGGTGTCGGTTACTGCCACAGTGCAGCTGCTGCAGAAGCTCTTGCCATCAGGGCTGCCTTGATGGCCTGTATTGATCACGGGTTTGATGATGTTGTCATCGAATCTGATGCGAGAATGATAATTTTGATGCTAAATAAGGAAATGGTGATTGACTTTAGTATTGAATGCATTCTCGGCGACATTGAGGTTTTAGCGCAAAAGTTGATGTTTGTTTCTTTTGCTTTTGTGCGTAGAGAAGGCAATCGTGTTGCTCACTCGGTGGCTAAGTATGTTTTTAAGGAGGGACGATCTTTTACTTGGGATCGTATTGGCCCTGCTTTTCTGTTTAATTTCCTTGCTCAGGATGTAAACATCTTTATTCGTCTTTAATATATTTCTATCTCCCGGTTAAAAAAAAAAAAAAAAAGCCTCCGCTTGGACACAAAGATCCAACACGTTCTGTCACACTGCATGTACATAGTCACTGCTTGTACTGTCACACTGCATGTACATAGTCACTGCTTGGACATAAAGGCTCGTTTGGTAGGTATTTATTTTCAATCAAATTGGATCCGTAACTCAGCAAATGTTTGTCGAGAAAACTTGTAACAAATAAGAAAAACCTTCGATCTTCTTTTCAATTTTGCAGCGATCTGCTTCTTCGATTTGCCGGTGTTCATCGTTTTTGTTTTAGCTGGCGTTCTTCTTCGTCTCGTCGCGAGCAACACCGTCGATGTTGCAAGCAATGTCGTATGGTGGGCGTGGCGGGTCGCGAGAGATGTGGGTCGATGCCTGCCTATTAGCTAAGCTAGCTGTCCCACATCCCAAGAGAGTGAGGAGAGAGATGTTTGTATGGTCGAAGTTAGAGTAAAAAAGCTGCTATCATGCGTTTAGCTATCCCAAGCTATCCAACTTGAGTTGTCTATACCAAACATTATCTGTCAACACCTATCCATTCCAATCCTAACTTAACCAATCTAAAATACAATATCCTATCATGTACAGTCCACCAAACGGACCCAAAAGGGCTTTACTACTTGATACGCAACGCAATTCCCTCCAGTCTAGTCCACGTTCAGTCCAGTCTCCACCAGCCCCTCTCCCTTCTCCCTCTCCACCGCCTCATGAGTCGCTTTTATTATAAATGCAACCTTGTACCCCTACTTGTCTTTTTGCTTTGAGCAAAACCCCGGCACTTGGTGTATAAAGAGAAAAACCAAACTTTATTATCAATCCTCACGCCTTCCACTGCCTCGAGTCGAGGCCCTCGACAAAAGCACGAAAGTTTCAAAGGAAAAGTCCCCTTACATTACAGCTCATATATCCCCCGCAGCTCCTTTTATTGAGCGCAACTTACATAAAACAAACACATTATCGCTGGATGTATGATACATCATATGAAAAAAGAAAAATACTTAACACCTGTTGCGGCAACATCGACACAAAAAACCACAATGACGGTGTAAAGGACTTAAATTTTAAGCATCACATAAAAGTCATCTCACATGGGAGTAGATTTAGAACTTTTTTTTACAGCCCATGCCCCATTGCTTGTCACCAAACAAGAAGGAAAACCAAGTCTATAGACAACCAAGAAATATAATAATTTAGAAATCTTGTCACTCCCAATAATAATAAACCACTATTTCAAGGAACAATGGCATTATTATATGAACGGTGCAACAAGGGGAAAAGTGAAATCTCTCTCTCTCTCTCTCTCTCTCTCTCTCTCTCTCTCTCTCTCTCTCTAAATGCTACTACCTAACTCCAAAGTAAGTTGCTTTGACCTTTTGAGGGACATTTTTTATTTGAGAAATGAGTCGGAAGTACCTTTTGCCTAAGAGTCAACCACTTTACAACAAGACATAAGGAATGCAACGAGATGTTGAAACCCAATAACGACATTTGACAGTAAATTCGTTTCATGAAGTTGCTCTCTGAACTCCAGAGTTTTTCTAGTATCAATCATGTAATACATTACTCAAACTGAATGGCTTAATTTGAAACCATCATGTCACAGAGAGAGAGAGAGAGAGAGAGAGAGAGAGAGAGAGAGAGAGAGGGAGGGAGGGTGACTGAAACTCATCTCATGGCAGTAAAAAGGAAGATAAAAAGGGGAACCCCATTTGAACAGCCTGACCCAAAAACCCAACTCCATATCTCAGGATTAGCTCCACCAACAACCAGGACCGCACCTAATCTTACACCATCCCCTTTTGCAAAATAAATGATTGCTCCTTTCTTTTTACTTTTCAGATGTACAAAAAAAAATTCCTTTTACCTCACCCGCCAACAAGTTTACATCATTTGAAATTCAAACCACCTGAAAATTCACCCCTTGCTTTTCTGCTTGGCATTGGTGTCTACGAGCTGCCAACTGCGGTGGTATCGAAAGGTGCTCTGGATTGGATTATAACCCGAGCTCCTGAAGCAAGCCTGTTTTGGAGGAAAACAAACAAAATGTCAACCAACATTGACAAGAACAAAACCGGATTACAGTAATAAATTTGAACAAGGTGAAAACAGAGAGGACTTGGCACTCAACTTTCTTCGATTTTGATTACCTTCTCCTTCTCTTCTCTAAATGAATCTAACCTTTTTGATTGCTTTTTAAGAGATGAAGGGTCTGTGATTCTGTTACTAACTCCATTGGATATGCAGTGGGTATTGATATGTGCACCATCAAGTCCGTCTGAGGAGTTCCTTGGTTTATCGGAAATGGGGGATCTCATAGACTCGCTTCGCGGTTGCTTGTTCAGTGAAGCTTTGATTGATATTGGGATGCATTTCGAACGTCCTGACATAGACTCCTCTTTGTCCTCTTCTGAATCCAGCTTCTTACAACTCCTGCAAGTTGATAAGTTTAGCAATTGAACCATAAAAAATAGTTATGCTGGTACAGTAGTATCAGAAATATGGATTGTTGGCGTTTAACTGATGACTGCCCAGTTCCAACCAGATACAATCAAAACTCAATCAACAAATTAACCAGAGGCTAATCCTTTCTTATAAGTAACCACATAACTTTTATAACAAAAATTCCAGGATAGTCGACAAACTTATCCCCAAATGAAAGGAACTCCCAAAGATGGCGACTAGGTGGACCTGAGACATTTAGCCCCTTGAATTTTTTTTCAGATAGCATGTAAAATGAATCGGCTCATATTATCAAAAAAGAAGTGAATCTGCTTCATTACTTGTTCAGGATCACAGCAAAATCAAATGATTTGACATAATTTTTTATTTTTGTGTCAAACTTTTATAAGAGGTGCACATTGTAATATTACCACAGCTAAATTCTTAACAAAGAAAGGCATTCCTTTCTACCCTAGTAAACCCGAAAAAGTTATTATATACAAACCCAGTAATTGACCGAGCTAACTTAAGAATTTGAGACATCACAGCTAAAACGATTCAACATTCTTTTGTACCATTTTATAAATTACTTATGAGTTACCATCTAACAGGTATTGTCCCTGCAAGGCTTCCAATTGCTTGAACCGGCCTAACTCAGATGTTCAGAAGCCTAATTGAACTGATCATGGTCTTGATAAAGCAAAACTTGCTAAGCAACCAAACCTTTGAGTTCAAAATGCACTTGCCCAAGCTCAAGTCGATCAATTTCTAACAAAATTTGGAATGTTTAACCGCACTAGACTCAGGGATCTTCATCGGTAAGGTTCCATTGTCTAGCATTCAAATTCTACAACTGATTAATCGAATTTCAGAATTAAGAATCTTAATTCTTGTAGGTTGTAAGAAACTTCAAAACTCGGATAGAATCCCTGGCTTTTACCATTCCAAATAAACCCCCTGCACCTCAATTTTATCATCCTACGTATGCTTTTGACTAAAATTTGGTAAGACCTTACTAAAACATGCTAGGAGATGACCCTCACATACTTGTGGTTTAAAGAAAAAGCTGTCTAAATTTCTAAAAGAATTGAAAGATAAGTTTAGAAACTAGGTTAACCTGTCAGCATTGTATGATGATGATCGTTTTAGAGCTGTACGTCCATCTTCCTCCTTGAGCATTTTAGTCTCAATCAAGCTCCCACTAAAATATTCTTTATCTTCCAATCTCAAACCCATTAGCCTTGGATTCTCTGAAAGGCAGTCTAGCTCTCCTAGCATTACTTTAGTAGAGAATAATGGGGAGTGGAAATTGGAATGGGGAAACCGGGGCTTGTAGGTTGGAATAAGACCAAAATTGTGATCCTTCACTGATATTGAACCACATGATATGAGTTGCATAAGTACATTAGTAGCCTTAACCCTTGGATTGTTTTGCATTCGAACGTCTTCCTCTTCAGCTATTCTAAAACTGTTGAGTTTACTAACATCAGCCCTAATAAGTGATTCCAAAGTTTCAGTCTTCCCACCTGACGAAGATGGGCTGGGGGATGACAGAGGAGGAGAAACTGAATCACTGCGAATCTCAGAGTTCTCTTTCATACACGACACTCGATCATGATAATAACTGCAATCCGGTTCTAATGACCCATCATCTGTGGAAACACCTCTTGTACAAGTTTCTGATGCTTTAGGTTTGTTCCCATTTTCTTCTGTCTGCGTGGAAGCATCAGCTAAACCGTCACTCTTGTAAATCTTGTAATCTGTCAAGCTCAGTGAACCCCCCCAAGTAGAATTCTTTCCTACTGTAGACTCTGGAGAAGCGCTAGAAGAGCCTTCGGGACGTTGAACTGGAGGAGAGAGCTCATCTTCTTGAGAATGCTTTGTTTCCTTCCCATTCAAACTTGACGACGATGAAGAATCATCTCGGCTTCTAGAAGATGCTGGTTCTGGTAATTGTTTCAAGTTCTGGATTTTAATTTCTGCCACTGGGCTAAACCGATCTGGACAGAAACAATAGATGAATAAACAATGTATCTACATTAGGATCTTAAACTTCTTATCTATGGAGTCGAAAATTATGGTGAATACTGAATGAGAGAATAAATGGCAAGTTTGAAATCAGTAACTTGAATTCCTATCAACCAAACAATGAGAAAATGAATCATGTATGCCATTTACCCGAATTCGATTCATCAAAGAGCTCAGAACCTTTAAGGACGTACTCATTTCCATGGGCCGGAGGAATCAGATCACCTTCAGAGAGATCATGCCAAACATAACCACCTTTATAGTTTCTGCACTCATTCAATCAAACCAATGCAATTACAAAACTGTCTTAAAAAATACAATTTTAAAAAATTTGGGATTTTAGAAAAAGGACTAAAATTCACCTCTTAGAAGACCATGAATACATGGAAGCCATGCCTCTGCCCCTCAGAGAATTAAGCCTATTAATCACATCTGCACCAAACAAAATTGAAATTCACAAATAAATCCTCAACAAATTCAGAAAAAAAAATAACCCCACTAAGAAAAACCCCAGAAATTCATGTTTTTACTATTTGAATTTTGAATACCTTTGAGGTAGAGCCCTTGGGGAGAGGTTACAGGAACCTCCATGAAATGGGGGTGTTCAAGCTGCCGGTTTCGTGAGAGATAGTAAACCACCGGGACTTTTCGGTTCTGATGGTACTTGGGCGACTTCTCAGTCCACACTTTCGCCCTCTCCGGACTCACTTGGCTGTACTTCTTCATCCTACCCTCCATTGCTTCCTTCGTTCTCAGCTCACTTCCACCGCTTTCTGAGAAATTTGAAAGCTATTGGATTCAGGGTTGTCGCCAAAATCTGCTAAACGGAGTTCTCTGAGCTCCAGTGGCGGATTTGCTGCTCAGATCAGTGAGAAAACAGCTGAAAATTTTGTGGGTTTTAGAAATGGCGGAGCAAATCGGATCGGAGAGGGAGTCTGAGGGAGTTGGAACCTTTGAAAGCAATCAGGAATTTGAATTTGGTATGGTGGTGGTGAGACAAGGAGACAAGAAAACACAGACAGATAGATACAAAGAGAGGAAGCTGATAAAAATGAAGTGGAAGTGGAAGTGGAAGTGAACGCCGGCATTTAATGCATTTGCAGAGTTTGGCGCAAATACTGTGTTGCGTGCAGTATATACATTTTTTTTTTGTTTGGCAAACTCGTGCAGGATATGTGTGTTGTATATATTTTGTATTTTCGACTGCGTGTTAAGTGTTCGAGGAAAGTCAGCTTTCACTGGAACGGCTATCTCTCTCTCTGTTTGCTTTTGTGTTTGGTGCTTTTCTACTGTTTTAGTTGGCATTTGCTTTGCTTTGCTTTGCTTTGGGTGGTGCAACACAACCATTTTACCTCGGGAATTGGATTCACTCAGGAGTTTAGCATCCGGCGTTTAAGGATCAACTTATTTGGACCGTACATATTGAATTCAACGGTCTTTATTAACTTATTTCCCTATCTCATCACACACAAACTAACCGTCCTGATTTCTTTTACACACCAATCAGAGACCCAGATAGATTGATCCTTAAGCTTCGGATCCAATTCATTCACCTCGTACACTCTTCACAATTTTTTACCATTAATTAAATGAATTAAAGAAGATTAATGTGTTAAAATTAATAAAGGTGTGTGAAAGTTAAAAATGGTGTGTGAATAGCATTATCTTTAATTTATATAGAGATGATGTAAAAATCTTTATACAAAATGAAAAAAAATGCCAAAAATCAATCACCCATTGATTGATTGATAGAAAACAAAAAAACAAACAATGTATAATAATTTGTTATCGAACAATTTAATAAGGATTTCTTTTTAGGACTTTTTGGAGGAAATGATCTAATCTCAGCTTATTTGTTGCTAAAATGATTATTTTTTAGTAAGTTGTCAATATTTGATTTCAATCAGTTCACTAATTGAAATTTGATTTTAAATGTTGAATTTTGGATGTGTATTTCATGAAGAAACAATTACAAATGAAACATATATATAGGAAAAGAAAGTAGACATAAGCCTAACTTGCCTAACTTTGCCTAACTTGCCTAACTTGCCTAACTTGTGTAACTTGCCTAACTTACACAAAGAAAGTTGACTAGCCTAAACCACTAGCCATCCAATACTCCCACATTTCCCATATTTCCCACATTTCCAACACTCCCCCTCAAGCTGGATCGAGGGGATTCCTTGAGCCAAGCTTGGATAGAATGCGCATGAACTGAACCGTAGGAAGAGATTTAGTAAAAATGTCAGCCAATTGATCATGACTGCGAGTGTAATGAGTGTTGATGATGTTGGCTTGAACCTGTGCTCGAACATAATGACAATCCACTTCAATATGCTTCGTTCTCTCGTGAAATACAGGATTGGAAGCAATATGCATGGCAGCTTGATTGTCACAGAACATAGACATAGGTTCCTTACTGTGAAACCCTAAATCAAACAGAAGACTTTTCAGCCAAATAAGTTCACAAGCAGTGGATGCCATAGCTCGATACTCGGCCTCTGCACTGGAACGAGCTACAACACTTTGCTTCTTATTGCGCCATGTTACCAGGTTCCCACCTACAAAGGTACAAAAACCTGTGGTTGATTTACGATCAAGAGAGTGCCCAGCCCAATCAGCATCTGTGTAACCCATGATGGCAGTGCTGTCATTCTTTGTCATAAGGATCCCTCGACCAACAGACGCTTTTAGATAACGAAGAATTCTCTTCACAATCTGCATATGAACTAATGTAGGAGCATGCATAAACTGACTCACAATACTCACAGCATAGGAGATATCTGGCCGCGTGATTGTGAGATAAATAAGTTTTCCTACCAATCTTTGATATTCAGTAACATTGGAAAGAACTTCACTGTGAGTAGTGAGTTGCAGCTTACTATCCAGAGGAGTGCGTGCAGGTTTGCAATCCATTAAGTTAGATTCCTTCAAGAGATCAAGGATATATTTTCTTTGATTGAGAAAGAGACCTTGCTGTGAAGTGGCAACTTCAATACCAAGGAAATATTTGAGGCGCCCCAAATCCTTGATTGCAAATTTGTTTCGAAGAGCAAGCTTGAGAGATTGGATTTCTGCATCACTGTCACCTGTCACTATGAGATCATCTACATAGATTAAAACAATGACTTTTCCAACTGAGCCATTACAAACAATTAGTGAGGAATCTGCACTGCTTCTTTGGAAGCCAAACTCTTCAAGGATTGAGCTTAGTTTTGCATACCAGGCACGTGGAGACTGTTTCAGACCATAAATGGATTTGTGCAGTTTACAAACCATGTCAGGATCGCTCGATTGAGGATGCCCTGCTGGTAGTTTCATGTACACTTCCTCCTCTAATTCCCCATGCAAAAAAGCGTTCTTCACATCCATTTGATAGAGAGGCCAAGATTGATTCACAGCAACTGACAAGAGAACCCTTACAGTGTTCATTTTGGCTACGGGAGCAAAGGTTTCTTTGTAATCCAAGCCATAAGTCTGAGTAAAGCCACGAGCCACTAAACGAGCTTTGTGTCTTTCAATAGTTCCATCTGAGTTGAACTTTGTCTTGTACACCCAACGGCTACCCACTGCTTTCTTCCCTGTGGGAAGTTTAATTACACTCCAGGTTTTGTTGTCATGAAGAGCTTGCAGTTCGTCCCTCATTGCAGTTTGCCAAACTTTATGTTTACTTGCTTCTTGAAATGTTTGTGGTTCATGAGTATGATCCAAGACACTAAGAAAGGAGATATGAGAGGGTGAAAATTGCTTATAGGAAACAAAATCTGTGAGAGGATACCTAGAGGTGTAGGTGACATAATCATGTAGTCGAAGTGGGGGTTGACGAACCCTAGAAGGGTTTCGACGAATCTGGACTGGAGGCTCAACATTTGTGACTTGGGAGGGAGCATGTTCAGGTGATAGACTTGTAGTGTCACATGATGGAGGATTTTCTTGGTAGTACGTGACACTAGGCAATGGAAACATATCACTCAAAAACTCCCCCTGATCTGCATCACTTAGTTTCTTTGAGAAGTAAGGCATATTTTCATGAAACCTTACATCCCTTGAAACTAGAAGCTTATTTGTGATTGGATTGTAACACTTGTAGCCTTTTTGAGTGGATGAGTATCCCAAGAAAATACATTTGATAGCTCTAGGATCTAATTTATCATGATGAGGGGATTTGTTGTGAACAAAGCAGGTGGAGCCAAAAACTCTCAAGTGTGAAAGATCAATTTTTCTACCTTTTAGCATCTCATATGGGGACTTGAAACTGAGTACTTTGCTAGGCAATCTATTAATAAGATAGGCAGCTGTAAGTACTCCTTGTGACCAAAATTTCTTGGGTACATTCATATGAAACATGATTGATCTTGTCTTCTCAAGAAGATCTCTATTTTTTCTTTCGGCCACTCCATTTTGTTGAGGTGTGCCAACACATGTTGTTTGATGCAAGATGCCATGAATACTCAAGTATTGAGACATGTTATGGGACATATACTCAGTGCCATTGTCGGATCTTAATATATGAATTTTTGATGCAAATTGAGTGCCAACCAGTTTATGAAAATCTTGAAAAACAATTGGAAGTTCACTCTTAAATTTCAAAAGATACAACCAAGTCATTTTTGTGAAATCATCAACAAAGGTTACAAAATATCTATATCCATCAAAGGACTCTAGTATTGGACCCCAAATATCTGAATGAATGATTTCAAACGGATGACTGGCTTTATTGGTGGAGGACTCAAAAGGCAACCTGGAAAATTTAGACAAATGACAAACATCACAGTGCAACTTGTCTGTGCACAATTTTGGGAATAAGAAAGACATCACTTTTTCAGAAGGATGAGCCAAACGTTGATGCCAAAGTTGTTGATCTTGAGACACACTCGAACTGACTTGAAAAACCTTGGGATCCTTAGTATCTTTAGCTACGTAGTAAAGACCATTCAAAAAGAAACCTTCACCAATCGTTCTCTTGGTGATGATGTCCTGAAAAACAACATTGTGGGGAGAAAAAATAGCTAGACAGTTTAGAGAATTGGTGATGGCTCCTATTGATAAAAGTTGAAAAGGAAATGAAGGAATGTAAAGAGCTGATGACTCTATGTGTTTTGAGAGTAAGTTGACTTTTCCTTTTCCTACAACTAAGGCACCCTTTCCATTGGCTACTGACACTTGAGACGGTTTTGACAATGTTTTGAAATCATGCAAGTTATTAATTTGATTTGTCATATGATCAGTAGCACCTGAGTCAATGATCCAATAATCATGTTCATTACTAGCATTTAAGGCAGTAGAGAATGCACTTGAAATACCTGGAATATCCTTCTGCGAAACATGATCATGCTCAGCCAAGAAACCAGCAAATTGTCCAAGTAAGGCATTGTGATTCTTTTCTTTAGCTACTGTAGCTTCATGAGCTTCATGTCCATTGTTATGCAGCTGTTTATTATGAAGATATGCTGCAAAATCATTGATTAGTGTTGTAGGATTGGTAGTGAAGTTTACCATTCCTTCAGTCGAAGAGATAGCTGCATGATTTGCCTTGTAGCCATTGTTACTCAAATGTCTTTGGGGACCCTTTGTCTCCTTCAAGGGGTTTGGCTTCAATTCTGGATGAAGAATCCAGCACCTGTCTCTTGTATGTCCATGTGAATCACAGTAGCTGCACTTCAAATCTGGTCTTTTTCCCTTATAAACTTTGCCCTCATGACGCTTGTTGTTGGAGACATATGCCCTAGTTTCAGGAATAGGATTTTTAGTATCTTGGCTCATTACTTTCCTCCTTACTTCTTCCCTTTGAATGATGGCACAAACACCAGTGAATGAAGGAAGTTCAACATTCATTAAAATGTGACTTCTGAGATCTTCAAACTCTGAGCCTAAGCTTGCCAAGAGTTGAAAAATCTTGTCTTCTTCTGCTCTCTTGATCAACATGGTGGCATCGGTGGTATGAGGACGATAGACATCAAGCTCATTCCACATGCTTGTAAGGTTGCCAAGATGTTGAACAAAGGCTTTTCCTCCTTGTTGCAAGCTCGAAATATCCTTCTTAAGTTGAAAGACACGGGCAGAATTATTTTGATTTCCATACATCTCTTTGACTTGCTTCCAGAGATGCATGGACGACTCAGAATAGCTGAAAATTTCAGCAATCCTACGCTCCATTGAGTTGAGCAACCAAGACATGACCAACTGGTCTATACATAGCCACGACTCGTAGGTAGGAGAAGTGACTGCTGGAGCTTTTATGGCACCATTTATGTAGCCAAGCTTTGATCTCCCTCCAAGTGCGAGAGAAACAGCACGGCTCCAGGGAAGATAGTTGAATTCGTTCAACAAAATAGAACTGAGACGTTGATTAGGGTTGATTTCAACGTTAGGTAGAGCTAAAGCATTCATCGAGCTCTCAGCTTCATAATGTTCTCCAGCCATCTTGGCTTAGAGTAAAAGAAACTTAGCGGAAACGATCAACAGAGCCAGGAATTTAGAGTTCCTGCTCTGATACCATGTTGAATTTTGGATGTGTATTTCATGAAGAAACAATTACAAATGAAACATATATATAGGAAAAGAAAGTAGACATAAGCCTAACTTGCCTAACTTTGCCTAACTTGCCTAACTTGCCTAACTTGTGTAACTTGCCTAACTTACACAAAGAAAGTTGACTAGCCTAAACCACTAGCCATCCAATACTCCCACATTTCCCATATTTCCCACATTTCCAAATTAAATTACTTCAACGAAGATTTCTATCGTTCGTACATTAGTTTACAAATTTTATCATTTTTTAATGTGTTTAAGGTTAATCAAGATTTCCATCGTACGGACATTAGTTTACGAATGTTATATAAATCCGTTGAAAGGAATCACCCACCCTTAAAAAACTTCCTACCATATGCTGGTTAGTTGGTCAGTCATATTTTTGGGTGCACATCGTCACTTGCTTCGACTGGAAATAATCTTCATCCCATCTTTGAGAAAGTTAAAATTCTTTCGAGGTATTAATAAGAGCAGTGATTTTCTTACTTTTAATTCGACTTTCGACATTTCCACAATGAGTGTAGATAAATTATAAAGCAATCGGAGAGTTACAAGTTAAAGTGAAATTGTCAATCTATAAGCTTAGATGCCATTGGATTGATGTTGACACCCTTACGAAATATCAGACATTAACGTTCAAATAATTGACAAAATGTTAGATCAATATTTCACAAATGAGAGATTGCCGCACAATTAGGGGTGTATTCAATTAGAAATTTGAGATATTTTAATGAATTTATAAATCTATGGATTTTTATAGAGTTTAATTGATTTGTAGAGATCTTATATGGGGGTGTATTCAATTGAGATTTTGAGGGATTTTAATTCTTTTAATAAATCCAGAAGTATTCAATCAGGATTTTAAGATAGTTTATTAAAATCCTTATAAATCTGGGTATATTCAATTAGAATTTTAAAGAAGCATATAACATTCCAGGTGTATTCAATTAGAATTTAAAGAATTTGGAAAAGTTGAGGAATTATAGGGAATTTGAGAGATTTTGTAGTGTATTTTAAGCATCCACAAATCTCACATCTCCTCATGAGATTTCGAGAGAATTAAATCAAATTTTTACATACACTCTCTACAAATAAGTTAAATCCATAAAAATTCATGGATTTATAAATCGAATACACCCCCAAAATTTTGGTTCAATTCCCTCAAAATCGATGTTTAAAATATACTACAAAATCTCTCTAATTCTAATTCCTCAACTTTTTCAAATTCTTTAAAATCAAATTATAATTGAATACACGTGGAATATTATAAACTTCTTTAAAATCATAATCTAATACACCTAGGTTTCTAAAGATTTTAATAAACTATTTTAAAATTCTAATTAAATACACGTTGAATTTCAAATAATCACTTAAATTCCTGATTGAATACTCATAAAATTATTAAACGAATCAAAATTTCAATATCAGATAATCACTTAAATTCTTGATTGACATTAGAAAATTCACAATCCACAGGACATGGCACCGAGTAGCTTGTCAGCGAGGGCATTGCCGTATTATCATTTATCATATGTCATAGATTGGGGCCTTCAAACATTCTATTCAGTACTTGTAGGCCTCATTTTGTCCTTAAATTTTGATATAGATAATTTTTAAATAGAATTTCGTTTTTAAATTTAGGTGATTTGATAGGGACATGAAGAAAGTTCTTGAACTCTAAAATTTGATTTTTTTATTATTTATCTCAAGTGAATTAACCATGAGAAAGTTGTCCCCAATTAATTACTTAGTATTATGGTATAGTGGTATTTCTCTTCACTAATAAATAAGAGGTCTTATGCTTGAATCTCGTAAATAGCTAGTTCTAAAACCAATTTGTTTCTCCACCCTATATGACGACTACTAAAATCTTAATATTAAAACCATAAATTCAAGTGAATGTGTAATAACACTGCGAGACTGCAAGATGTACTTCCTAGATATACGATTCCCAAAGGTCCTGCTTTGCATCCCCTTCTACCTTAAGGGTGTGTTTGTTGCACCGGACTGTCTCGGACTGAACTAGCTGCAGGGACTAAGCTGGACTGGCTTAGACTAGACTAAGCTGGACTAGTTTAGTGAAACGTTTGGTGCAGTGTCAGACTAAGAAGCAAGATAATCATAGCACAGGAACTTCACAAACAACCATCCATTCAATCAATTGTTCAAATTGATGGTCCGAGCATATTTCTGCTATATAGTCAAAGAGTTTGTTTTCTAATTGTTCATTACTTCATTTCATCTCAACATGCAAACAAAGAACAAATCTGACTTTCAAAAGAATGAGTTCTGACTCTCTGTAGAGAATTAACCCCAAGAAAATGTTGCAACTACGAACAAAGAATTTAACTTCTTTGGTTGCAAAAGATACCAAACTAGCAGGGCAGCAAGTTGTTCAGTAACACCACTAAAATTGGAATTCTTAAATGTGAGAACCAAAATCACACAGAAAACAAAGTAATAATTTTTCAAAAAAATAAGAATTGAAGTAGTAGAAGTAATGAGTAACATCCCCAAATTAGTTGAATAACCAATCAAATTTCATTTCAGTTGGGTATTTCTTCAAACACCTTATAGGCAGATAAGCTTCGCACTTCGCAATTGAAAATCCCAGAAAATATACATAAGCAACAAGGATTACATGAACCACCATCGTATTTCATTCCCTACCAAGATAAAGATTTAGTTTCCCAAATCACACTTATTTTGGAGAACCCAGATGTTCAAATTAATTAACATTTCAAAATTAACGAAAAAAATATGTTATATAAGTCATATTCTATAAACCTGATCAAACATAATCAAGTTTAAATAACAACTCAGACACCAAAAAATAAAACTTGTTCCTGCAGATCCATGACATGACATAACAACAGTAATCAAACAGACAAAGCAAGATGAATTAGGAAGAATCCCCAAAGTCTGCAAGACGAATCCCCAATTTGCAAGACAAATAATCTCCCCTCGCTGCAAGACGAATCCCCAATTTGCAAGAAGACGAAGATGAGTGGGGTGGGTGGGGCTATAGGTGCAAAGAGAAGACAGAGAAGTAGACGGGGAATTGAACAACTGCCCACCACTATCAGAGAAGATGATTGGGGTGGGTAGGGCTGTCGGTGCAAAGAGAAGACATAGAACAAAGGAGAACGAAGGAGAGGCTGCTGCTGGTGAGGATCTGTTGGTGAGGTTGCTGCTGGCGAATGAAGGAGAAGACGGGACTAGCAATCCTCTCATTTTTTGGGGGACTGGCTAAGACCTTATAGCGAAGGTGTTAGTCCACACTAGTCCTCACGAGTCCCATTAAACTTAGTCCATCTCTGCAACAAACACAGGACTAATCACTAGTCCAATCCAGTCCAGTGAAGGTTAGTGATGTCAAACAAACGCACCCTAAGTGGCTACTGCGGCATCAGAGATGACCACTGTTTGACCCTTCTTCCCCGTTGGAACGTACTAGGCTAAATGATAGGCACCTAGAATGCGTGAAAGGAAATTGCTGAGAAAACTAACACTATATTTGGATGAAGAAATTTAAAATTACTACAGAATTTCAAAATGACGGAAATTGAAATGACAAAATTTTACTTTCTAGAATTTGTAAATTTTCTTGTTTGGTTAATCTAAAAGAACAATGGAATTGAATACAAAATTTGTTATTTTTAAACTCTCAATCATAGAAATTGGGAAATGACACCTATTTACATGGATTTTGAACTTGGAAATTGAAGGTCCCAAATTCCAAGTTTTTTTTCCACGCAAAAATTCTAAATTTCTATGTTTATGAATCCAAATAAGGGAATTGGTGCATGTCAATTTATAAATTCTAACTTTTACCAAAATTATAAGTTTATTTCCATCATCCAAACATAATGTAATATTCAATTTGGATGCGGTAAAAAACTCAGAGTTTCATTTAAACTCAGAAAGATAGGATAGCGAAGTAATTTTCCCTCATTTGGCAACTTGTAGCGAGAGAAAAGGTAAATTCTATGGGAATAAATGTGGAAGTTGAGGATGAAGATTCTTGAGTTTAATTCCATCTAAATGTGTAATTTCACAATTCCAACTAAGACGAGAATCACAAAGTCATATTGGAGAAATCTTGCGATTGCAAATTCACTTGCCAAGATGGCTTCCTCCTTTCAAGACTATATTTGTGCAGACACAAAGAAGCTTGATCAAACAGACGTATATGATGAAGTAAATGCAATACCATATCTCAGTGAAAACACTCCTAATTAAACATTTTACAACATCTAAAGAATTTAACTACAAACGCTCTCTCCTTTTAACTTTTTCTTTCCATAAATGCTAGATCTCAAAGCCTCACAACCCCCGGTCCCTTGCTTCGGCTTGGGTCAGCGGCAGCCTGCTAACACCCTAATAACCCTCCTCCAATCTCTCATTTCCTCCATCGCATTTTCCCATCATGTCGCCTACCTCCTTCCTTCCGTGCACCCCGCCCCCCCTCGCGTCACCTATGTTCCCCTCCTTTGTTTTTGGCCTTTGCCCGCCCACCAAGCGCCCTCCTTGGTGCTACCTCGCGTTCCCCCTCCTTTCTCCCACTTTTTCCAGACAACCCTCCCATTTTTGTTAGAGTTTTCTTTGCAAACCCGGCTAGGCCTTCAACTGGCCTTGTTTTGTGGTTGTGGGCAAGATTTATGGTTGTGGAGGGTTGAATCCACTTCCTACCACTTGTTCTCAATGGTGGATATGCGCTATTCGGCCTACCCACTGATGAGCCACCTCTTTTGGCCACATCTGTGATGTCTTTTCGATGCAGTGCCGCCCCTCGCTAAGTTGACGAGCGGTTTTATGGTTCCATTCTCAGATTAGCTGATTTTCTTGTTCTGTGATGTGTTTTATGGCCCCGTTTGTGGCGATTTGTTGTGGCCTCACTTGTTTGAGTGGTGGAGGTGTGTTGGCATTCGCTACCAATATGACTGTTCTATCTTCTTTGCGTTAGATTTGTATTGTTTGCTCTTTGTGTTTGTAGTAATTGTTGGTGGTGAAATGTAGAGGTTAATCTATTGATTTAGTTTGTGCAACTTTCTCTCCAAATCAAGGTTGGTCACTGGAAATTATGTAACTAATATGGTATTCTTGTTTGGTTCTTATGAATGAAATCACTCTATCGTAAAACAAAAAGACACTCCCAATTGAGAAAAAAAAAATGGTATTATTGCTTACTTCATAACAGTAGTAGATCCAGGATTTCAATATCGAAGGGTCTCAATGTAAAAGTTTCAAAATTGAAGGTGGTCTTGATGGAGAGATGGTTGAGTTTAGAGTTAGAGTTGCTACCAAGGTTTTAAATACCGATTTTTACAAAATATCGATATCCATGATCATCAAACATCATATTAAAACTCAAAAGAGTCAAACTTTGAGAAATGTTCAATCACCCAATTATGCATTTATAAGAGAAATAAATGTTATATGGTTTTTTTTTTTTTTTGTGCGTATAAGTTTTGTTATTCGTGTAAGAAAAATGCTAGGAATTATT
The DNA here is from genome assembly GCA_035220775.1 of Malus fusca. Taxonomy (NCBI): domain Eukaryota; kingdom Viridiplantae; phylum Streptophyta; class Magnoliopsida; order Rosales; family Rosaceae; genus Malus; species Malus fusca. Next base: position 11,162,861 of record CM069061.1, on the reverse strand, counting down.
TTAGGAGTCTTATTTTTTAGTACTTTATTATGTAATATGAAACTAAAGAAAAACATATATAAAGTATAAATATTATTTAGGTTTCTATGAATTGTAGTGGCAGATGGATTTTGCAGATTGTGCCACGTATTAAAAGAAAACAAACTAAAAGGCCGAAACACTAGAACGACGTCGTTGAAATACTGGAAAGGCAACGTCGCGGCTCGCAGGCCTTCTTTCTTTAGCAGTTACAGACTTTTAACTTGCAATTGGCTGATTTTTAAAACATGTTCGTTGCACATCCATGGAGGTCTAAACCCCTTTGTATGACCACTTGCCCAGACTATTAGGGGTCCTCAAGGGACCTTCAGGTCATCTCCAATCGTCAAAGGTCATAGGCCAAAACATAATCCTTTTTGACACAAAACTAATCTCCAAAAGAAAAAACTTAGGACTCTTCAGGCCAAAATCCAGGCAAATGGCTAGCAGGCTGGCCAAACATAACCAGCCAACCAACTTGAAAAGTTGGGCCCAATTGTGTTGCTAGTTGACGTCATGTAGTTTTTTTTTTAAGTCGAAATTTACAAAATAAAAAAAAAATATTTATTTTCCTATAAATAACTAATCCATTTCTACACAATTTCTCACATTCTTTTCACCCTTTCATATTATGTACCTCATTTTAATGTCTATGTTAACATGCAAGTAAAATTAAAATGTTCATGAAACTTAAAACATTTAGCAAGTGGCACTCACGAAAACCTTATTTTAATATAGTAGTTTAATTCATTTAACCAATAAAATTAAAGAACAAACTTAAAATAATAAATTATTGAGAGGGCTAAAAAATAGCCCTCTTTAGTTGGAGATGATATATAAATATGGTATGACACAGTTTAGTAAAAATGTAATTTCTTACAGGGCTGTAATCTGGACGGAAACTAAATATAGCCCCTTCGGTTGGAGATGGCCTCGCAAACACTTTTCCGACCTTTGGAGGGTTTTGGGACCACCTGGGTTCCTATGTGGATCCGCTCCTGCTTCATGAGGCGTATAAAATTATTTTCATTATAGTGCTTCTAGTAAAACATTAGTTAGAATAAAAGTCTTTCATGTCACGATAGTTAGTTGACATTTGCAAGTGTGCTTTACTGGGATTTTCCTACTTCAATCAACTTTGTCATATTGTTGTAGACTTATTTTCGTAAACTATTGCTTTGAGAAATTGTTAATTGTTGCAAAATTTAGAGTGTGTTCCTTTATCCACTAAAGCATTCGCAGACCTGGTTTTTCGTTTGATGGCTTTATCACTGATGTATTCATTGAGGATTGCACTTATTTATAGCTGGACATTTTATTTTGCAACATTGTAGAAAAGGTAAATTAATTGGATATTGCATGTGACCAACTTAACATATTTTTTTTATTTTTAAATTTATGTTCTTGTATAGAATACAAATTTTAACAATTATCCAAACAATGATATTTGTAATAATCGTCATTTTATAATTTATGCATTCGACATCCAAACAATAAAATTTCAATTAACGGAATTTTAAATACTGTAAATTATAGTTCACGTTATTTAAAATTCTATAAAAATTCTCCGTTAAAAACATAACATGTGTAAATGAGTATTTATCAAATATAGGCAAAAATTAACTCTTAATCTAAAAAATGTCACTTTTTATAAAAACTTTCAAATATATCCAAAATTTCATTTAAATAGACACAAATACCCTCAAATTTAACAGTTAAATAAATTAAAGGCTTTTTAGCTACTATTGCCTCAAGCTTCGGTCCAATTTCACCTTCGCTTCTACACTCCACCACAACAACCCTATCCCCTTCGACCCCTTCATCACCGACATTGAGAGCCGCTGCGGTTACCGCAAGTGGGAGTAGCAGAATTTCAATCATGCCTTCAACGCCTTTTTTCTTACTAATATCATTTTTAGTTTTAAATATAAAAAAAATAGTTTTTAAAGTTAATCCACATGTCGTTATATGATTGTATTTGTGAAACCCACATGGTTCCACATTATCACACTAACAGAGCAATTGATAGATTTTTCACGAAAAAATTAAAATGATCACGATGGATAAATTCAAAGAAAGACTAAAATGATTCATGATAACAAATTCAAGAACACTACTATTGATTATCATTAATTGTTAAGGACCAGATTAATGAGTTATGTCAATGTCACAAATCATTCTGGCTAAAAAGCCTTTAATTTATTTGTGTCTATTTAAGTGTAATTTTGGATACATTTGAAAGATTTTATAAAAAATGACATTTTTGAAATTAAGGATTAGTTTTTGGCTATATTTGATAAATACTCTGTAAAAAAACATCTTTGTTCTTCATCTTCACTTCGAGCGCCTCAATCAATCCTTCCCGCCATTTCTCTCGAGTCTCACACCCTCACTCTCCCAAATCCTCTCCATTTGATGCTCTCACGATCACTCTGTTCATGCCATTGTCTACGCCTCCCCTCTCTCCGCCGTCTCCACAGCCCCATCTCCCTCTTCCGCCCTAAACCCTCTTCTCTTCCTCTCATTTCCCTCTCCCCCCAAAACCCTAATCTTCGCGCCATGTCCTCCCGCCCCTCCGCCTTCGACGCCCTCATGTCCGGCGCCCGCGCTGCCGCCGCCAAGAAAAAGCCCCAGCCTTCTCCCTCCAAGAAGCGCAAAGCCCTAGACTCCACTGACCCTATCAAAAAACCCCAATTGCTGCCTACGCCCGAAAGCGCCTGCGCAACCCAAGACCCAGAATCCGTGGAAGTCAAAGCTCCGGAATCCAAGGAAATTAAAGAAGCTCAAGAAAGTTCTGGCAATGGCGGTGAGGTGGTTCCGGCAGGGAAGAAAGTGTGCGTGGCGGCGGGTGCTAAGGAGCGGACTGAGGAATTGAAGAGCCGAATGCCGCTACTGAAGAAGAAAGCCGGGGAATTTGACCCAAAATTGGTGGCGAATTGGGGCCAGGGCGAGAGGGTTCCTTTTGTGTTTGTTTGTTTAGTTTTCGATTTGATTGACAAAGAGACGGGTCGGATTGTGATCACGGATATTGTTTGTAACATGTTGAGGACTGTAATGTACACCACGCCTGAGGATTTGGTGCCTGTGATTTATCTTGCGGCGAATAGGATTGCTCCTGCGCATGAGGGTTTGGAGCTTGGAATTGGGGATGCTTCGATTGTTAAGGCTCTTGCAGAGGCTTGTGGGAGGACTGAAGCGCATGTGAAGAAGCAATACAAGGTATTATTACTGTGGGTTTTGTGTTTTCATTTAATCTTGAATACGTGTATCGATTTTGTTTCATCAAGTTTGAGTTTTTATGATTAATTGGGTTGTTGTTTGTGCAATCTAGTTCATGATATAATGAAGGAAGATTAAAGAACAGAAAGTCATAAATCTTTGCTCGACATAGTTGATTTCTTTCATTTTGTCGAGGCTGAGTTGCGTGGGAATTTTTTGATGTTTAAATCTTTGTTACTTCATGCTACCGGTGTTCCTATCTGAGTTAGCTGTCACATTACATGCATTTTGTCTTTTAAATCTTCTAGGAACTTCACTCTCATGTATGCAGTTTGTTTTTCTTTCCTTTACTGATAAGTGAGGTTGAAATTTATAGGAGCTGGGAGATCTTGGTCATGTTGCAAAGGAAAGCCGTTCTTCTCAATCTATGATGCGCAAGCCTGATGCATTAACTGTCACCAAGGTTTTTAGTACATTTCGTCAACTAGCTAAGGTGATCTATCTTCATATTTCCGAACTTAGACTCTGAAATTTTAGTACTTTGATATATTGATTTTGATGCCTCTTCTTGTCTTGCCGTGGGTTGCTTTATGTAGGGACCTGGTGTTGATGAGTACAATTTTGTTTTCTCAATTGATGTTTCTTTTTTTGCTTTTCTAGTACTATAACCTTATATGCATTCTGTTGGAAGTTGTCACATTTTCAAAACAAAGTGGGGAGTGTAAAATTTTGTGGTGATCAAAGTCTACTGCCCTTGACACGTTATGTTTCTTGTCAAAGGAACTTTTCTTTGGAATTTTTTTTTTTAGGTTGAACTAGAACAGAAGGACAATTATTGTAAATTATGAATTATGAAAGCTAAAAGGGGTTTTTGGTAGGTACATTAAATTATGTTTCTTTATGTTGTTTATCAAGGAGAATTTCCTGTTATTTTGATGTACCGAGTTATTGTAAACTATTTAGGGAAAATAACTATTATGTAGATGGTTAGATTATACCATATTTAATTAAGCAAAAAAATATTACACTGTATGGAATGTAGTTAGGTGGTGAACTTTTTTCTCTTTAGCAATTTCTTAAATGTACTGGTGGATAAGATATGAAGATTTTGTGGAGGGGTTAAATTTTTTTTACTATAGGATATTGTTCTTGCAATTAACTTGCCCTTGCTTGTGAAATTTAACAGGAATCTGGGAAGGATAGTCAGGAGAAGAAAAAGAACCATATCAAGGCACTTCTTGTTGCTGCCACTGACTGTGAACCTCTATATCTGATCCGTTTGCTTCAGGTTGTAATTTGGTTATATAGTAAATTTCAGTTGTTAACACCTTTTAGCCTATTGTAAGGTTTAAGGGTTTTGTTTTGTAGACAAAGTTGCGAATTGGATTGGCAGAGCAGACTCTATTAACTGCATTGGGACAAGCTGCAGTGTATACTGAAAAACATTCGACACCACCTTCTCATATTCAGAGTCCTCTAGAAGAGGTGAGTTTAGGTTTGTTAGGCCAAATGATGCAGTTCTAGAGAATCTTCATGCCATCAAATTTTGTTGATACTGAGTTTATAATCTGCTACTGAATTGGCAATATGCTAAGAGTTTAGATCCTTTTGTGTCTTGTAGGGTTATTTAGTAGATATCAAGAATTTTGGCTGTTATACCATTATACTTGATCTTTATGACAATATAAGTAGTTCTAATTAGCTACAAGCTGAATTGATCTTTTGTTGATGGTCTTTTGTTCTATCTTGTAATACATTCTCTATAATTCTGATTTCTCAGGCAGCAAAGATTGTTAAGCAAGTGTACTCTCTGCTTCCTGACTACGATAAAATCATCCCTGCCCTTTTAAGTGGAGGTGTATGGAATCTTCCAGAGATATGCAACTTTACTCTGGGCGTCCCAGTTGGGCCAATGCTAGCAAAACCAACTAAAGGGGTATCTGAGATTGTACAGAAGTTTCAGGATACAGAATACACGTGTGAATACAAGTACGATGGAGAACGTGCCCAGGTGATACCATCTTGTTAATTCCAACATGTAATATTTTTCGGTTCATGATATGTCGTGTGCCATAGCATGCTTCATTCCTTTTTGTTTTCTGGTTACAATAACGTTCCCATTTCTTACAGATACATTTTATGGAGAATGGTTCTGTTGAGATATACAGTCGAAATGCTGAACGAAACACTGGAAAGTATCCTGATGTGGTTGCTGCAGTGTCGAGGTAGGGCTTCTATCTTGGTTGTATGGTATTTCATATGGAACTTAGGGGTGATAATACATGAGGGAGTTTGGTACTCTGGAATAAAAATTTGAAAGTTTCACATCTCCTGTAATATAAACTGAATCAATCTGTAGTGCATTTCTCCATGTGCGATGGGTTAAAGAGTCGGTTGGTTACTGAATATTTTCAAAATTCTTTTGGGATCTTTCTTCTATTACTACATCACCACTAATGAAACTAATGTCATATACTATGCACTGCACTGAGTAAATTTAGGTAATTGATATTTCTGAAAAGTTAGACTTGATAAATGGGTGATGAGGCATTTGTTCTTGTAAACAAATTAATGCCTGTAATGTTTGTGGTCTGGTGATGTGTTTAGAATTTTTCCAACCTGTATTTGACTAGTTTATTTGTTAAAGTATGGTTGCAACTTCATGTTATCCAGAATGTTAATTGTGCTTTGACAAAAGAAACAAAAAATGTTAATTGTGCTCTCAAATTTTCAGTTGCTAATGTTTTCTGTCAGCTTGCAGGTTAAAGAAGTCATCTGTAACATCATTCGTTCTGGATTGTGAAATTGTTGCTTATGACCGTGAAAAACAAAAAATTCTGCCCTTCCAGGTAAATTATTTCCCCATCGTACTCCAGTTTTATTCTTGGTGCTCTTCATGGTGATTTGCTACCCACCTATTGGAGTTGGGGTCACTCCATATTTGTTTTCGTTCACAAAGCTTCTCAAATATTTTTTTTATTTGAATATTAGATATACTTGTATATAAAATGTAAATCAAAACATGTTGAGAGAAGCACTTACGGAAGGGCAGGTATCCTCAAATGGTGTACCAAAAATAATTTTATGGATATGCTATTGTGTATTCTTCTTGTGGAAGAATAGTTACCAAAGTTTGACCTTTGGTTTACCCTTCCTTTGCATAATGATAATGCATATATATGGGTATATATTTCGCAGGTACACCACCTATTCTGGCTTCACTAATGATGGTGCATGAATATCATAATATTTTCTGAATGCTTTTTGACTTTTTTCTCTCTAAAAATGTTGTTTTATGGCTTTGTACACCCGGGACAGTATTAATTTTGAATAATGTTTGAGTTAAGATTTGAAAGTCTTTACAAGATATTATTGTTGCAGGTACTCAGCACTAGAGCGCGTAAAAATGTGAGCGTGAGTGAGATCAAGGTTGAAGTCTGCATATTTGCTTTTGATATGTTGTACCTTAATGGCCGACCACTTATTCAGGAACAACTGAAAGTTCGTAGAGAGGTATAACTTTGTTCTTTCTTCTCGATTAAGTGTTATTTCTCTTATGGATGGGGAGCAATTGTGCTTCTCTAAAAATTAATAACTAATATCCAAGTCATGCATATTGTATGACCAGCATGTCTTATTGATTATTTAGTAGAGTAAAATGAATTGGTGTCGAAATTTACTATTTCTAGTCTTTTTTGTTCTTTCTTTTCTTGGTGTTGTTAGGATATAGGGAGGTCATTGTTTTTTTATTGAGAGTCTATCTTTGCCTTTCCTATTCATGCGTTGAATTTATTTTTATGTTCGCATTTGTATCAAATTTTTTGATAGGTTCCCTTTTTGAATCAGGAAAATGTTTGGGTTGGTATCTAACAAGTGTGATTAAACAGCCTGCTATGGCATCTCTAATTGCCTTTAGGAACAAATACTGCCAGAAAGTTTATAGTAGAAGTTAATTATTAATTGAAAAGGTTATATTCTAGGTACATGTGTTGTAGCAAAGTAGCGGGCAGTAGTATCATTCAAGATTTCACCTGTTGACACTTTACTTCTTGTTATTCAATGTCTTTGTATTAGTTTCACGTGTCTAGAGTGGGGAGTGCAAGAAGTTTAAAGTGCCAACTGTGCTGCTTCTTTTCGTCCTTTTTTCTGGTAGTTTATTAGTCTTGGTTGATGATGCCTTGGGGCATCAACAGTATTATTTCATAGGAAAATTTGAACATTAATGAAAAAAAAAGTGCAAGAAAAGACAGAACAAGGTGTCATCTTAATAGTACCATAAGTCTATGTTGATTACAGTGAGATTATGAGAAGGGTGCCCCATTGACTAATTCATTTTAGGTGCTACAATTATTGTTGAAGGTTCTGATTTATAAGAAATTCTGGGTTTTTAATGTCCTCTGACCATTCTTCTTATTCTGCTTTTACACCAGAAAGTAATATTTATATTCTTACACGCGAGACTGTTGTTGCATTGTGCAGTGTCTGTATGACTCTTTTGTGGAAGAAGCTGGGTTTTTTCAGTTTGCCACAGCCTTAACATCAAATGATATTGATGAAATACAAAAGTTTCTTGACGCTGCTGTCAGTTCAAGGTATTCACTCCATTCTTTTGACTTTTCAGGGGGCAAATGGATATGAACATTAGATAAAGTAATTCGAATTTCATAAATGTGCTGTCATTGGATCACTAGGGTTGCAAGTTTTGCACAAATACATTTCATGAAGGTGGAAAAAAGTACTACTAATAATTGTGTTGAACTTCTGCCTTAGAATTTATTTTATTTGTGGTTTGATCTTTCACTTGCATCCCAGTTTATTTTTATCTGTATAAGTTTGTCCTCATTGAGCTATGGCCTTCTTATGTTATTCCTTCATCCTGGATTGCAGTTCTGAGGGTTTAATTATTAAAACGTTGACCAAAGATGCTACGTACGAGCCTTCAAAGCGGTCACTTAACTGGCTGAAATTGAAGAAAGATTACATGGACAGGTGAGTGATAGAATTAGTGTTTTCCATTTTAGTAATCCTGATAAAGCTTTGTGAATTTTATGTTTATTCGTTTGCTATGCCCTTCAGTATTGGGGACTCACTAGACTTGGTACCTATTGCTGCTTTCCATGGCCGGGGAAAACGTACAGGTAACTGTAATGAAACAGCATTTTCAGTTGAATGAAGGGGCACTTTCTGTTGAAATGTTTGTCTTTCTGGATTTAATAATTAAAAATTCTCCCATTTTTCTTCAACATAAAAGTGACACTCTTTAAAGGTTTCCAGTCATTTACATCTATTAGTTTTATCTTCAATGTCTCAGTGATGCAATATTCTTCTTCTTTAAACTGTCACTATCTTATTCTTAAGTTGAAAGACAAGGTGGAGGTGATAATCATAACCTGGTCTTCCTTAGGTGTCTATGGTGCTTTCCTCCTCGCTTGTTATGATAGCAATAATGAAGAGTTTCAAAGCATTTGTAAAGTAGGTCAGTGCAATTTGTTTATGTATGTGTTGGCAATCTTTTCAGTGATTTCCAATCTGTTTTACCTATTACTGATTGGTCGGCTGTGTATGTTTATTTTTTACAGGCACTGGACTCACTGAAGCAATGCTTGAAGAACGTTCTGCCAGTCTTCGTACTAAAGTGATACCGAAACCTAAGGTCTGTGATTCCTTCTTTCAGTCTGAATTTTATGTATATTGTTCTTCTGATTCTCTTGCTAATTTTGCGTTCTTGTCAATTGCAGTCATACTATAGGTATCATGATACAATGAATCCAGATGTATGGTTTGAACCCTCAGAGGTAATAACCATTGCCTTTTTGTTTTCTGTGCATATAGCTTTTTGGTAGAACTCCCTCTGCACTTCTATTGTGTTGCCCAGTTCATTTTGCACATTAAGGGTGCGTTTGACATACAGGAGTCGCTTGGCTAGGACTAATTATAGGAATTAGTGTGGATTGGTTTGGATTTATTTTTGTCTCATGTTTGGGGTCTTCACTAAAAGGCAAGATAGTGCCCACAAAACTGTAAACAAACATATAGTATGATTTATATAATTCCCAGACCCGACACCACTCCCAATTATCACTTAATACTACACACCTGTACACCTCCATCAGCTACAAGAGGGAGGAGAAACCATTAGCACTATCATCATTAGAGTTGACAAAGAGAGAAATGGCTTATTTTTTGCCCCCATTTTCAACTTGTATAAAATGAGGATAGAGCCTAAATAGCCCTATTTGGGATGCTAGTCCGGAGGAGCAAATGTACCCAAAGAGTTCGAAGTCATTGGTCCTGATTCCTAAATAGGAAAGAAAGAAAAAAAACCCTTTTTTTTGGAGGGGGGGGGGAATGGTTATGCTGGAAGTCTTCCTAATCCCGAGGAATCTTAGAGCTTGTTTGGTATTCTACTTGAATCCAACTTTTTAAACTCAAAAACAATTTTCAAGTTTTAGGCCTTAAAAACTTGTTTGGTAGGACTATTTTCAAAAACTGAACTCAAGACTAACTAAAAAATATAGTCTATTATCTAAAAACACAAAAAGTGAGTTTTTAGGGTTTTTAAACTTAAACTCACTCCTTTCTTTTCTCTCCCTCCTCCCCTCTCACTCCAAATCTCTCTCTTTTCTTCTTTCTCTCTCCCCCTTCTCTTTTTGTTTTTTTAACCTTTTTCATCTCTCCTCCAATCCGCTCTCTTCATTCTCTCGATTCTTTCTCTCACTCTTCTTCCTCTCTATCTCCTCCGATCTTCTCACTTCTTTCTCTTTCCTCCAATCATCTCTTACTTTCTTTCCTCCTCTCTCCTCTTTCTCTCTCGACCCCCTTTTTATGGATCTTTTTGTCCAGTTTTAGTTGTAAGATTTAAAAATTTTAAATCACATACCAAACATGTTTTGAGAAATTATAAAAAATTTCAAATAGGATACCGAACCAGCCCTTACATTTTTGTTGAAGCACATCCTGGACTCTGCATTTGATGCGTCCAGTACTTTGGATTCTTAAGCTGTACAGAGGCATCTTTGAGCAAATCAATATTATAGACGAGATTGGGTCCTGTTTTTGATACAAGTAAAAGTTACTATCAAATTTCATGGAATGATGCTCTTCTTAAATTATTTTCCTCATGGGTTTTAGTTTTTTTTAAACACTGTACCATGGGTTGAGCTACTATAAGTCTCAGCTTGTTTGGAGAATTTAAAGAAATTATCGAAGTGGTAAAATACAATTTTCTGGAAAATGCTGAATTTTTCATCTTGAACAAGAATGTTAAAAAGGTGGAATGTGAACAAATTTGTTCAAATTTACAAGGATTGCCATGTTTTCTTTTAACTTCAAAAGGATGTGATGATTGAACTTGTGGCATTTTCTCCTTTACAGATGCATGCAGAAATTAATTATCCTTTTTCTTAGTGTTTAGGTAGAATCTGCTGTGATCTACTGAGAAAATTAGCAGGAACCGTGTTTCTAGATATGCATTCCTGAACATTTTTGCATTTTAACCATAAAAAGGAAAAGAACATTTTGGCATTAATAGCAAAATCTTGCCACAATTTTAGTAGGTCTTATATAGCACTGTCAGGTTAAGATTTTTCTCCCCCTTAAACTCAAGTGACGGAAGTTTTCTAGACTATAAAGTTAGATGGCGAATGAGTTTTAAGTACTTTCAGTCATCTGTTGTTTAGTTTTCAAAACAATGCTGTTTAGCTGAATTGCATGGATATAGCTGAGTTTTGCTTTCTAAGTGCTAGACTTGGTGGAGTGGAGTACAGCTTCTTGTGATACCTATGGTATTCTTTTATTTATTTATCTTTTTTTAAGGTTTGGGAGGTGAAAGCTGCGGACCTGACTATTAGCCCCGTTCATCGTGCTGCAGTTGGCATAGTGGATGCTAATAAGGTTCACTGGATTTTTTTTTTTTTTTTTTACTTGTCAATATTTGCTATTACTTTGTGAAATGTGGATTAGATGATGTGTTTTCTTCATCTAATTCTATGTGCACGTGTGATCAGGGTATTTCTCTCCGGTTTCCACGTCTTATTCGAGTTCGGGAAGACAAACCTCCGGAGCAAGCCACATCATCTGAGCAGGTGAAGAAAGTTAATTTGAAACACAATATTGTACAATTTATATGTATTCTCACACACTTCTTCTAAGTTCAGGTAGCCGAGTTGTACAATGCTCAAGCGATCAACCATTCAAACAATCAAAATGACAACGAAGATGATTAGGGAACAGAATCTTCATCATTTTACTCATTTCTGGAGATGTCTTCTGTGTAAAGAAATCGGCACTCATGTTGATGCAGCTCATGTGAGTATCTCAATGTGAATTTTTTAAAATTTAAGCCGTTAGGGTTTAACCGTTACATGATGGATCCTTGGGTGCTTTCACCAATAGTCTGGTGCCAGAGGCAACATATGGAGGAGTCAAAACATTGAGAATTTTATCCTGGGCTGCTAATATTCGTCCTGTGCCGTTGCTCATTTAGGATTTAGGGCTTTGTTTTTGTTGTTGTTGATCAAATATTGGGCAAACTGTACTTTGTATCAAAGCATCATCAACTCAAAATTTTCTCTCTTTCAATTGAAGTACTAATTTGTTTAGAAAACGGAAAACATATGTCAATTTTTTGTTTACGAAACTCTAGTTCATGTTGAGGAATTCTTTGGGACAATCGACCATTGATGCGGTTGGGCACATGCTTACATCAATGACTGGGAGTCGTTCACACAAACGCCTTGGCGAATGCCCCTGGCATATTTCTTTCATGTTATCATGAACACAGTTGTCTTGTATACTTGTCTACATCATTTTCAGCACGTGGCGCCTAATAACGTGATTCCGCCATGTTACTTGATTTACATGGCTGCATCAAACCTCCAAACCCCAAAAGAAGGATAATGTAATGTATAGAATGGTTTAGAAGTCTTGTTCTAAGTTGTAATAATAACAAAGGAGAAGAAAGGATGTGACAACGACGCTTCCAGTTGAAGGATGAAATTTAGGTCTTGTCTTAATCATTTGAACCATGAGCTTTTGGTCAAGAGGGTCACATTCGAACCACTGAATACTTCCATCCTTCGAGCATCTGCCGTGTTGAAAAATCAATTGATTTTAGCAGCCACCGTTTCTGGATTTGGATGTTTTCTTTTGGTCCAAATATTCTGATTTCTCACTAGTTCTGGGTTTAAACTAGTTATTGGTAGGGTTGGGCATAGTTCGGGCCCGTCGGTGAAAGTTTCGGGTCCCTTAACCTCCGGCACCCATCCACGGTGAAAATTTCAAGTCCATTATCGGTGTTGAATTGTTTGTTCCTTAAGTCAAGTCTCTGTTACACGAAGTGTTAGCTTTAGCTTTCGACTTTTGTTCTAAGTGTGGCTGATTGTCGACTGTTGATGTATGTGAGGCTTATTATAGGATCTACGCACATGAATCCTTGGGGCATACAGATGAATGTTAGGTGACATCATTGATGTAGATTTGAAAAGCCTGTGGAGTTATGAAAAAACATTGGATGATGATTCGAACGATGGACTATAAAATCGCAATCACAGTGGCTTGTGAGGAACTTTCTTGTTGTAGTTGTAAGCCACTACTATAATATGATATGATTTAATCCCGTGTTTTATATAGTTTTAAATTGTATATCTAAACTCATAACTCACCGTCCAAGTAAAGAACTCATAATTAACAAAAGTATAATGTGTAAGTTTTCCCCGTCTCCGGAAAGGTGAATTGTCGTGGCTTGGCCACCAGCTGGTTCTTTTTAAGAAAAATGAAAAAAGAAAAAAAGTATAATGTGCAAGTTAGAACTTATAAGCACTCAATTTACATGTTATAGGCCAAGAACACAAGCCACTGATGTATATTCCACGTTTATAATAAGAGTAGACAACATGGTTGAAATGTCTAACTTTTAAGGTATATTGATAAAAAACAAATCCACAAGTTATATTTTTTAGTAGAACAGTAGCGTCACCTGGTCTTCTTCTAAGTACACTAGAAAAATACTCATGCCTTTGATCTAGTTAAGTTTGCTAGAGTAGTTTGTTCCCCTTCTATTCTAAAGTTCAAAAATCTTCTTCTCGTAGTTTAGATTAAATTAAAATCTCACTTAAATATTACACAAAGGCTATGTTTTGGTAAGGTATTGGGACCAAGTTATTAAGGAATGAACTACAAAATGGATTAAAAATACCCTGCATGAGCATTACAAAAGATATGTGAGAGGGATTGCAAATCCCGACTTGGAAGAAGTCGGTTGCGAATCTCTCTCGCATATCTTTGTAATGCTCATGAACGGTATTTCTAATCTCCTCCGCCTAACATTTTGTATTCCATTCACTTGTAACTCGACTTAAGAAATGAAAATCTCTCGCCCAAACACGACCTAACTGAAATGTAATCATTTTAACAACAAACATACTTTACTAGGGAATAGAAAGACACTTAGAGAGCTTTGGAAGGTCACATGTCTCCATGTGCAAGTACAGTTGTTTTGTTAACCTGTTTCCTTGTTGAAAACCATATGTCTTGTCAATTGTGGTTTAAGTTTGAAGAACACAAGGCCTGCAACTGTTTGAGCTTGCATACAACCAAAATTGCTCCATGACTTCTTCCATCTGCCAAAACATGCCTAATAGCATTTGAATTTGATGGTGCCGTAATTGATGGAATATATTGCACTTAAAAATATCAATTCAACCTTAGTGTTGGTCCTCAATTTTCACTTGGAATAGTAAAACGATGTAACAACTTAGCTGCACTAGATGTATGCTCGTTTATCGTTATCTCTTTATCCTAGAAGTGAGAAGACAGATACATAAAATAGCTTATATACCCCGTTGCAGGTGAGTTTTTGTTATCATTTGGGGGAGAACTAAATTGTGCCTCCATTGCTCATTGCCAATGAATTAGAAACTGCAAAGTCAACTGAGTAAGTTTTAGTAATGAAATGTTATTGGTAAGTAGGATTAACCTGCAATAATTTGCTCCACTTTTGAGAGATAAAGGTTTAAGCTAAATTTAAGTATAAACGAGTAAGTGGGGGCAGATTAGATAAAAAGATGCCTTAGTTAATTTAGAATTAAGAATTAAACTAGAGATTAGGGAAAACAAATATTGATGTTGGGAGAATTCTACATGGGGATTGGACTTAAACAATCATGCTTCCCCCAAATATATATTTATATGTGTGTATATATATATACAATCATACATCACACCGGTACCAGATCCTGATTCTGATTTTTGGGTTCCACTCAAACCGACAAACAGGGCTCTTAACCTTTCTGGTTGTTGGCCACACCACCCATCTTCTAATAAACTTCAACAACTCCACACCTACAATCTTACTAGAGAAATCATGGGGCAAAGCTCTCGAGTCACGTCATCTGTTCGACCAAGATAGACACAGAATGAACATGAACTTACTGAACTAGAATCAAAATTACATTTTACATCCCACAACAATTTGGAAAAAAATTCAAGACCCCTGTCACATTACCAAAATAGAATGTGAAGGGCCAAAAAGAAAATAGGCAAATTAAAACCCCCACTAAACAAACAAAGCTCTCTGAATTTTTTACTGCCTTCTTCTCACTGAGTTAACCTGGAAGCAAACCTCTCTCTCTGTACAAATCTAGATAGATCAGTCACAAAAACCCAATTGAAATCTGGAAATTTCATGGGTTTTTTTTTTCTCCTCACTAACCTTTTAGTTGTATTAAAAATATCACTGTAAATTAAGGAGTAGATTAATAATCATAATCTGAAGCAGCGGCTGCAGAGTCAGTGGAGCGCAACCCTTTGGAACTTGGTCTCTGGAGGAGAGGCAGAGCCCTCACAGAGGGCTCTTTTTCTGTTAACTATGCCACAGTTAATGTTGACCAAGGAGGAGTCTTGGTGCTGAAGCTGGGTTTGCAGCTGGGTCTGCAATGGTGGTTGTGGTGGTGGTGAAGGAATGGTCACAGGGGGGATCTCAAACGACTCCAGCGGCGGTGGCGGGTGTCTCCACTGCGGCAGAGGGCCGGCCAGAAGAAGGGTCTGAAGCAATGGGCCAGCTTTCATCACAGCCTGCAAAAGCTTTCCCTTTTCAGGCAATGGCTTCTCAGGCAGCAGCCCCACTGCTGGGCGTGGCATGGATGGTGCTGGTGGCAGCTGCTGGGTTTGCTGAATTGGGTCAATAACTGGGGAAGAGACAATGCTTTCTTCACAATCTGAGGAGGAGAAGCCATTGTTGGAGTCGATTCCTCTTCTGGGTTCGTCTTCGATGCTTGAAATACCAGAGAGAGGAGCTGTTTGCTGCTTCTGCTGGGTTTGCTGCTGGGTTTGCTGCTGGGTTTGTTGGAGGAGGAGTTTCTCAAGGAGGAGTCTTTGGCATTTGTCTTGGGCTTCATCTCTTTCTCTGATGGCTTTTTGAAGCAGATCTTTGAGATGAGACATCTGATCGTCTCTTTTTCTTAGCTCCTCTTGAACTGCAACTCTTGTTTGCTCAAGCTCCACTGTTGTGTACAAAAGAGAACTCCTCAACTCTTCCATGCTCTGTGTGATCATAAAAAATTTGTAAACTTCAGCAAAAATGATCCAGAAAAGTCTCAAAATTTGAGGTTTTGGGCTCAAATTATTAGAAGTAGAAACCCCATTATGCAAATTTAAGCTCGCCCCGAGCCCGACACTCATTCGAGGGCTCAGTGCGATACTTAAAAGTACACAATGAGATGCTCACCAAAACCAAAGTAAAGTTGTAAAATTGAAAGTTGGGTATGAAATTGTGGAGAAGATAAACCCCATTGTGCAAATTCAAGGACCAAATTAGACTAGAAGTTCAGAAAGCTCCCAAGAAGCTGAAAATTTTGAGAAATTTGTGGTTTTTGTGGTTACCTTTCCTTGGCAGTAGTAAGCCCAGCTGCTAAGAAGAGGGCTGCTGCTGTGGTGGCTGTTCATGCTGGTGTGAAGAAATGGAACCCAAAGTGAAGTGTCTTAGAGAGAGAGAGAGGGAAAGAGAGAGAGGAGAGGTGGGGTTTTCGAGTGGTTGTCCTTGGTCTTATAACAAGAGCTCAAGTCACTGTTTTCCCCTGTTGTTTGCTGCTTTTTTTTTTCTCTCACTGGAGGAGGTTGGACAAAAGTGCAAAGGGCCAAAAGCCTACCCAAAGGCCAATTCCTCTCTCTATCTCTCTGAGTCAGTCAGTCCTAATGCCTAATATGGCTATGTCACTGTTGCACATATAAGCGCGGGGAATCGTAAATCAGCGATAAAAGCGGGAGTAAGAAAACCAGTCTAACCATGTTTTACTTTTTCCACTAACTTGCACAACATGAGAAGGAAATTCTGCAGAAAATGTGACATCCAAATTTCTGAAAAAGCCTTTATAAATAAAAATAAAAACACACAAAAAGATTGATAAGACACCTTAGTTTATAAATTATGGGTATACTTTTCCATTATTTTTGGTAAATGGCTTATGTATGACAAGTAAATTTGGAGCAAACCAACCGTGATCATTTTTTTTTTATGTTTTTATTCACTTTCACATCTTTTATTTTATTTATTTTTAAAATTTTTTGAAACAAAGGAAAAAAAATTTCATCATCAACAAAGTTATTACACAACAAAGGCCCAAACCAGCACACAAAGCAAAAGAGGACCAACCAAACAAAACAACAAACGCCCAAACAGGAGATTAGGTCAAAAAATAGAAGCAAACCAAAAGAAACCCCTAGCCTTCTGCTATTATCGCCGTTGCAGCACCTGACGACAACATGAACCAGCGACCGCAATGAACGCCATAAATTGTACCAAACAACACCTCAAAGACGGAAGAAAGGAAGACTCCCCAGACATCAAAGAATCCCTCATCCACCAAGTAGAAGAAATCAAAGAGTCCAATGGGATTCCCATAAGCAACATTGCCAACAAAAGAAGACCGAGAAAAAGGTGGTGTGCGAACACCCTAGCCGGTGGGATTCACATCTTAGTAAGGTTTTAAAAATCGAACCGAATTTGTACTTAAAAAAACCGAATTGGTTGGTCCTTCGAATTGTGACAATGTGACCTAAGAGAAGAAATTACATAGGATAAGTTAATCGGCACCATGACGTCTCGGATAACTAATAGTCTAATACAATGCAATGTGTAAGACTCTCTTCACATGACCTTGTATAAGTGGCCCAAGATGCGATGGTGGTTGTAAACGCATTATATGAAAGTTTCTCTCTTGAGGCAATGATGAAGCCAGATTTTTAGTTTGGTTTTACTCCTCCAAAAGATTAGTCAAACACCTATGCAACCCCATTTTACTGCACCGTGTTAGCAAAAATCTCCTTTTATGGAGAGCAATTTACCGCCATCGTGATCTGCAATGTCAATGATACAAACTGAGTAGAAATATTATTACCTATGTTGTTGGATCATTGGCACGAAACGTCATAATTACAGTAAGTTCATGTCATGTAAGCCTTTATCCCTCCACTTAGACTAGGGACTCAATAATATCTTAGACCATTTTCAATCATGGAGGGCAAATGTAACCCTTGACTATATTTTAGCCCTTCCTAAATAAATATTATTTAAAAAATATTGGATGGTTAATTTTTTTTTCACCTCCAATCATGTAGGGCTAAATCTTTCCATCTTGAATTAGGATGCATATGTTGGGGCCTGCTGAGGGGCTTGAGGGCTTGTTATATGTACACGGAAAGGGATCATTTCCAGATCTCTTCCACTTAATCCTCTTCATCAAACAATCAGGGCCCTTAAAATTTGATCCAACGGCTAAAAACATGGGCTCACTTTAAAAGTTATAATAACTTTAGTCGTTGAATCAAATTTCAAGGGTCCAGACGAGTTTTGCCAAATTTAGGCTAAAAGTATAGCCTTATACTTTGGTTGGAGATGGTCTTATGGGATTTGATGAGATTATTTTACCTTGTTGAAAAGTTAAGGTAAATTGGATCTCACTATCTTTTTTATTTATTTATTTTATTTATTTTTTTAAGAAAACGACATGACACATGTACAAACAATTAATAAATTAGTACTTTCTATGTATTGTCTAATTAATTTCTTCTTGTACAAGTGGATTGCCTTGATGGTTAGGACATTTCTTTTCAACACACTGTCCGGAGTCAAACTAAACCCCTCTCCTTTAGTGTAGATTAGTGTATAATATCACATATTATAAATTGTTTAACAATTCAATTCAAGTTGTAATAGTTTCAAAATTCAACTTAAAAATTGTGGTTCATCTATTTATCGAATAACAATCAATCGACTAAACGATTTTGAATTTAGTTAATTTTTTATAGGGATGACCTTAAAAAGTAAATTGATAAAATAAACGATTCAGATCATCACGCAAGATTGTAGGACGAACAAGAGAACAAAAAGATTACTAACATTCCTCCTCTATAATAGGCCTACACAAAAGGAGGTTCATTAATGTTTTAACCAAGACCTCCCCACAAGAAAGAAAATTAGGAAAAGGGTAAGACTCGAGAGTTTGCTTTAAAAAAAAAAAAATCTCTTTTTCCGCATATTTTATAACTTTTTATATTCTTAGTTAAACAAAGTGTTGACAAATTATGGAACCAATAAAGTCAACAATTTTAGTGTAACACATACATGATATTGCACTATAATGGTACATCAACTTCGTATGTGTATTATTGTTGTTTTCTTAGAAGAACATAAAAATCCTACGTGCGTGCGTCAAATAATTGAGTGCTTTTCTATTAAGAACCTTTAATTAAGGGAATATATTTAGTTTATAAGCTATAATATGGGAATGGGGTGTTATAAACTAATGTTCTATTTTCATACGTTTGACACATTATAGTGTCATTTATGTTAATTAATTAACTCAAATTATGTTTTTAATCGTGCAATTTAGTAATCATCTCTTATCATATATTTTGACATGTTGTATAAGTTATGTTAATTAATTAAGTCATTGCTTTGGTTGAATGTCTCATAACATTATATATAAACTTCCTATGTGTTTCTTTATTTATTTATTTTTTGTTAATATATTTAGAAGAGCTACGTGCCCGCATCAATTGTGAGTGCTTTATTAGAAGAAAAAAAAAGACATTAAAGGGAGTATACTTCAATCAATGAAATAGTGTATGGCATGGTCAGAAGTAACCTCCTTTTTCTTTTCAATTAATCTTTTGCCCGGTCCAAGCGTGGTTTAAGTTTCTTTCCTTCGAAATATTAAGACAAGTCAACAACTAACTTTTAGTCTAGTAGGATTTGTATCTCCTTAAATATATCACAACTTCAACTCACATGAATGATTAGATGATATAACTGTTTGACGAGTTTCATACCTAGTTGTACTGTTGTGATTGTGCCAAACTCAAAATAGACTGAATAAATTAAGTCTTGTAGAGCCAAATTTTAGTGGTGAACTATCTTGCATAATGGGTGTAAATATCTACTCTTTCATATACCGATTCCCAAACGTTCCTCAAACCTTTTGTTTTGGCACCCGACCTCCTTAATTTTAAAACCATGTTCCCTATCATGCACTAACAGATCATTTAGGCCTTGTATGACAATATATAGCAAAGGGTGACAAAAACAAAGTAACATTCTCTCATATATAATTCAACCTGCTATAGTATTAATGGACGTCGAATTATATCTATTTGAACAATTTTAATTGACAATCTCATAACATAGTATATTGAGACTTTTGTTGTAAAAAGGAAACATCTAACTTGGTTAAAATTTTCATCATTTTCTTGCACGAGGGCTGCCTAACCTGTCCTCCAATTCTTTCCACTCTTTAATCGATTGCATTTGAATATGCCTTGGCATTGCAATTTCCTTTTTTTCTATGAGTATTCGACAAATTAAGGTATGACTATGGTACAACCGTACAAGCACTAAGAAAATTGTAGTTTCGTTTTCCATGCTCCAATTGTTTGCCACGTGGAAGCAGTTGATTTGGCATGAGGCAAGAAAGTCTTCCTTTTATTATTACTAGCATATGGGTACACACAAAGTGTGTGAGAAAATTTTTTATTTTTGTTTTTGAAATAGAAAGAGAGAGGAAGAGAGTGATAGAGAATGTGGGAGCGGGAAGTTTTTATTTTTTTATTTTTTTTATTTTATAAATTAGAGATATGTTAGGATTGCATGTAGGTGAGGCTTTAAAAAAAATTGCAAAATTTGGTTGTGTGAAATTACATCTCTACCCCATATTTCTTATTCATGTTATGTTTTAATTAGAGGGTTAAACTGGTAATTTCATATGATTTTGGTTGACCATGAGTGTTTTATTAATTAGTAGAGATTATGTTTTTTCAAATGAAAGAAAGTTTAATTAAATTATAATACAAACGCGTACATCAAAGACTATAATATCAAATAGTCACTTCGGCTCAAAACGGTATCATTTATAAAGGTCATCCCTTTCTTGAAACAAAAGAAACCACTAAATATACTGTCCTATTACAATCACGGGGGAGCTAAAAAGAATTTATACTAACTTTAATTGCTGTTGTAAACACTGTATATCATATAAGAGACCTTCAAAAATAGCGTCAGGTTACATTTCACCAGTAATCATCTCCACAAGCCATTTAGAACATGATTAGGCTAATATTGCATAGCTATAGGTTTTGTCCGAACAGTCTCAGCAAAAGAATCTAGAAACTGACTAGACTTCGTTATAAATTTGGTTCTATTAATTAGTATTTTAATATGAAGTCGTATTGAAGTAGTTTTTTTAAAGCTAATATTAGGTAGGAAGGATTCTTTAACTTTTACTCGGAAATTCGAGAGAATTTTTGTTTTCATGAGTTGAACAGTTTACTTGAGGTCGTCTCATGCAACATCTGTTTTCTTTTGTCATCCGAATACTTTCGAATTCTTTCCTTTCGTGGAATAATGCTTTAGATCTCCAACTTAATAAGTGCGCAGTTTGTCAATTCTAGAATCTGTAATGTTTAGGGTTTAGAAGCTGTTATGCATACTTTGAAAAGTTTTCATACCCTTGTTTGTATTTGAAGAAAGTTGAAGTTTTATTGTAAAATTAATTGGCAATATATGAAGTAATCAAATTACTTATAAGCACATGCAATGTTCATTTTTTTCCCGATGTGGGATTCACTCAACACACCCTTCACGTGGAGAATTTTCAAGCCTAACACATAGACAATACAAATCAAGTGAAATGCAACACGTATGACTGTTAGGCTTTACATGTGGAGCAACCTGGAAGCTTATTTTCTCGTTTAAACCTGAGGGCGTTTTTGTGTAAAATTTTGAATTATGTTTGAAACTATGTTTAATAATGTCTAAAACACATTTTGCACGTGTTTAATTGAATTTTGCCTATATTTAGTTATGTCGGAAACTATCTCATTTTGCCTTTCTTCTCAGTTATGAAAATTCACAAGGAAGAAATAATAAATTACATTAGTTAACAACTGTTCAAAGGAAGTTTTACCAGTCTTACTCACTTGCTAGTTGCTATAATATTACTAGGTGGAGAAGCATTGAAGCAGCATGCATGTCTATTGTCTAACCAAAAAAAGAAAAAGAAAGAAGAAGAAGTAGCATGTCTTATTTGACAAAACCCAAATTATGTGATGGCTAGGAATCTTGCATGTTGGGTTGAACATCGTGTGGCTCTCGTGTTTGACTTTGAAGGTTCTCCAACCAACCAAAGCATGTGCATGTCTTGCTAAGCATAGTGAACCCTAAAGCCTAAACATACATATATGTTTGGAATTTTTCTTAAATATGTTCCCAACTTATGACACGGTGTCTTATGTTGGTTTTACATATATAAGTACATAGTCAAGTGTGCTGCTTTCATTCATTGGTCAGGAAAAAAGGAGCTGGTAACCAAACTTTCCCACCAATATTTGGCATTTGCCGAAAGAAAGGTAAACGACCCCTTTGTGCACGATTATAAAGTCCTCCTTGGAAGAAGGGAGAGAGGCTTCCATTTGACTAATTCTAGACTCTTGCTTGGAACTATCTTATGCAATTACCTCTTCATTGTATTATGCGTTTGAAAAAGGCTACCACATGATGTAATCATTTCACATATTATAATATTGGTAGACGATAAAATTGATTTGTCTATAAGATATACTAATAAAACGTATTTGTATGCATGTTTATAATTTAGTGATATAGAACACAATGTTACGATGGTAAATAAAATTAGTCTACCCATAAAATCTCCTTGGCATTAGATTTTGCTCACCATCCTAAAGTGATTGTGATACTCACTACCCTACTTATCACTGTTAGATGAGTTTAAATTTCAAGATTTGTAGAGTAGATAAATATAAATCTCAAAATTTAAACTCATTCAATTGTAACAAGTAGGTTGACGCCCATTACCACTATTTAGGAGTGGTAAGAAAAAATACTCCCGTTTTTATATGTTAATTGTGGTTTGTGGGTTATTAGATTCGATTAATTTATATAAGTAGGTTAGGGAATTTTAGTTTTTTTTTAATTTTGGTAAGGGGAGGGGAAAGCATCCATGTTTCAAAAAAGACCCAAAATTTCAAACAGAATATAGATGGGGCGCCGAACCTTTATGTCCCATCTGTGGTGCCATTATCCTTGGCACTATGTTTCAGCTGCATGTATACGTACGATGCCCTAGGAAAGCTGCAAACTTAAGCATCAGACCAACTATATGAAAAGACGACGACACATCCAACTTTTTCACTCTTTTGCAGCTCGGAAGAGGACACCTAGCCACGAGATTAAGATTAAGAGGTATAGAGATATATTGATCAATACATGTAGTTTATCATGTTATGTCGTTAGATTATGAATTATAGTTATTTGTGAAGTATCATACATGAATGTGTGATACTAAATATTTATATTTTAGCAAAATATAACGTGTCATGTCTTTGACAAAAATATTGTTTTTCTATATATGACTTTCAACAATTATTATACTATTTCTTTATTATTTTGAGTAGCTAAAGCATAACAATTTCTAATTTTTGTTTTTTTTTTGGAAACTTACCAAATTAAAAAATCACACATAAAATATAACCAAAGAAAGGGTGTCAAAGCCACAAACTTGAGTGTTGTTTTTTCTTTGTCTCTCACGCAGGCATGTTATGAAATAATAATAACAATGATCAAGATGCCATAATACTAATAATTAAATTAATTATGCCAATTAGCGAATGTAGTATCAGGAGATATATATTCCAAGTAGCTTGAGAACTTAGACCCAATTATAATTGCTCTCTCTCTCTCTTTGCAGAATGTAGAAATCTTTAAGGAAAGTCTTTTCTCACATAAAAAAGAGGGGACATGAAATATCATTCCAACATTACTTTTATCAACATAAACATGCATTATACGAGAATCCATCGGGTGTATTTTTGCTCGGAGGTAATGCTAACCAATTCTTCATTGTTGGATGAGTTTAAATATTGAATTTGTGTCTATCTACTACATATATTTCAAAATGTAAACTCATCTTACAATGATAAATATAATTACTCATCTTACAATGATAAATAGACTAACGAGCATCAACGTCACTTGATTTCTCGATCCATCAACAAATTTGTATATTATTTATAAGTTATACTATAGTAAGAGCACTAGCTCCAACAGAATTTTTTGTAGGACCCATCTTCCAGATTTTACACTTGGACCCCACATTATCTTACTTGTAATGCCTTGTAAATCAAACAAGCATTTGGCTTGAGCCAAAGACTATGATCTGGTTGGCAACATGGAGAGCACAATTCTAGTGTTATAGATAGTGGCTGATAATGAGTTTGAAACCCTAATAAGCCTACAAGGCGCGCAGTATGCTTGCAATTTCCAAACAACAAAAGACATATGTAGTGGAGATTCGCATTCAGGTTAGAAATTTAAGCTACCAATTTGCAATAATTCTTGGACCAAAATACTTGAATTTATTATTGAATGGTTTATTTGGAATGGACAAGAAGATATAGATATATTTACAAACAACTACTAATAACAAAATAATATTATATAAATTTCCTCCAGAGCAATTAATTGCACCTTCTAAATACATATGTCTTTGATGATCATAACCAAGAATCCTCATATACGTATTATATATATGCTAATTAAAAATG
Source organism: Malus fusca (assembly GCA_035220775.1). Taxonomy (NCBI): domain Eukaryota; kingdom Viridiplantae; phylum Streptophyta; class Magnoliopsida; order Rosales; family Rosaceae; genus Malus; species Malus fusca. The sequence continues at coordinate 11,138,513 of CM069061.1, read as the reverse complement.
GTATCTTATCAATTTGACAAAACAAGATATGTTTATGCATGAATGTATAATCAAGGGCGGATGTACATTGGACCCAAGATGGATCTGGGAGTTTGAAAAATATACATGTGAAGGTCTTTTGAGGATCTTTCGAATGTTTGGTATGAGACCCTTTTGTGCTAACCAAGTGTTTGATATAATATCTGCTAGGCAGCACTCGGCAAATTGCCTCGAGAGCACTCGACAAATTCTCTAATATCACTCATCAAATTGCTTCGGGATATGTCGATATCCATTGACATATGTGTAACATGATTCGGATGACGACAACAATCCCACCAAGTGTTCGACAAAATGTATTGGTGACTAAATTAAATTTTTTTTTGCGCACTTCGCGCTCTGTCTAAAATACATACACCTTAAATAATGGGACCCTCAATGTTCAAATCCTGAATCCGCAATTGTGAGTAACTCAAATTTTTGTAACAATTTGACAAATAATCACACACCAGTTTTCTCTTTCTACACACCCATCTTTAATTTTTTCCATCAGATTGAATAAATTAAACAAAAACAAAAACATAATTAAAAAGAGGTAAGGAGACAGAAAAAATGGTGTGTCGTTATCATTTTCCCGCAAATAATCTAGTACCAGAACAATTTTTATTAAAAACAATAACATATATTAAGAGCTAAGGTTGTCTCTTTGAAAAGTGGTATTCCATTGTACACTTGAGAGGGGGAAAGCAACTAACTGTGAAGTAGAGAATCATGGTGCAATATTGCAGGCAAATGCCTCAAAGTGATTCTAAAGCTTCATAAAGAACTAACGAATTTCTTTTTTGACAGTTAATGGAATTATGGGTTTGTTAAAAGGCAAAAATTAGGATACTACAAATATATACCTTGTAAACACACCTAGGTCATTTTTCTGACACTCACTTTTCTCATACATGCAAAAAGAATTTATAGATTCATCCTTGTATCACACGAAATTGACTGCTTAGGAAGCTCTAGTACAAAATCTAAGTTAATAATTCTTGTTAAATTTGCTACACTCAAAGTACACAAAATTAACGTTGTCGTCCAAATGTGATTGCTATCAAAGAAAATTATGTTGTACGAACAATGTCTGAACCGTTATATGTAAACCAATAACGTAATCACAGAATGCTCATATAGTTAGGGGTTACATCAACGAATTAAGCTCGAATTACCTTAATTAAGTTTGAATTTAATCGCCTTCACAGTTCAAAGACAGTAATTAATTGGACAAAGAAAGCTTAAGTCACCATTAGTGGGGTCATAACGGCTAATACCTGTCGGCATGAAACCCCAAAAAAATGATGGATGCCAACTTTGTTTAAGCGTGTGGGTCCATTAATACAAAGAAAATTTAAAGATTAAAATTGGGTCATTGGTAATCCTCTTTTAGACTTTAGGTGGGTCGTCAATTCCATCTCAAATCATATCATGTTTTTTTCTAGATCTTTGGAATCCCAAGCGGTCGTTAAGCAAAAGTTAAAGCTGCTTCAACTAAGTTCATGTTATATTATTATGTTTAATGTCTGAGATGCTAATGCTAAACCCTAACCCTAAACCCTAATGATTGTTGCAGGTGAAGAAATTGCTGATGTTCCAGAGCCATGCTATACGGAGAAGATGAAGCGTATGCACCCATAGTTTGCAGGGAGGGCAAATTGATCTTAACTGATTTATCGCCTTAGATTTAGAGTTTCGCTCTTGGATTTGAGCCTTGTAGCTAAACTCTAAAAGGATACAGACAACCCCTACACCACAAAGTATTGAATATATTTAAAATGAGATAAAAACACTGCAAAAAGTAAGCATAAAATCTATTGAATGATTCGGTTTATATTTTTATCCGAAATTTATCCTTACCAGTTGATTGACGCTTTGTAACATATCTACTCTATATTGTTTGATATATGAAAGTCTCATATGTTATGTTGTTTGAATTATCAACCCAAATTAACCACTGAAAATAATTAACTTCTGTTGGATATTTAGTCAAATTATTCTGCAAATTATAGTGCGTATACAAAGTTAAAAAGGGATGTACGACTTAGTAATATACAATGGAGGGAGTAAAGAGTAACGAGGTTGAGTGCTCAATTACTTTATGAAAAAAAAAAAAAGGCGTAGAATTTTGGGTGCAATTTTTTTATTAATTAATTAATTTTGCAAATATTTTAAACCCTAATTAAACAGTCATCCGTGATCTAACGCGGTTTTGAGGTCTCGAAATCTGATTAATACGACGGCCCCATTTGTCCTCTTCTCTTGCAAATCCTTTGCTTGCATGTGAGCGGAAAAGTATCCTCGTCGGATTTTTTTTCTAAAGATCGTAGAAATTTCGTGATCGTAATCGTTTATCGTACATCGTGCAGTTTTCGTTAGATACTATTTATATTTAATTTTAAATTTTAAATTTTAAAATAATTTTTTATCGCACAATGTATGATGAACGATCACGATCACAGAATCCTTTACATCCCTAAGAACCGGATCCTTTTCCCATGTGAGCCTCTTTGATTCGCAAGTTATAGTTAGTTGGATTACGCCACAGGGGGCCCATGCAATTTTCTTCTAAATTATTCAGGAGAAATTGCAATTAAAAAAAAACTAAAAAACAAGTTGGATGTTTGTGCATTAGGATTCGTGGAGCCCATGCATGATCCATGTCCATACATACATGCTTATACTCCTTGGCTTATGATCATGTCTACTAAAATTGAGCTCTTTTTATAATGCGGGGAGAGATATAAATCAAGATACACTTGTCCATCATACAGATTTATTACGTAGGGGCTGTAACGAAAGAGTTGCGCTACGGCCAATCGTTTGTCTGTTTTATATCGTTGCCCTTTAGAACAAGTTCACCAGTTTTAGGAGGGGAAGGGTAATGTCAGTAAAATTTCTTTATTACGCACTTTTAAGTAATTATTATTATGCAAGTTCATCATTTTGAGAAGAGGAAGGGTAAAGATAAAGACGATTACTATTCACGAATATATTTTTTTAATTTACGAGGGAAAAAGGCAGTAAACTTGCCAATTTTTAATTTTTTAATTTTTTGGTAAACATAAATTTTTTATTTTGTATGCCTTATAAGTGTGTAATTAGTAAGTTTGTTCTTTGAAACTAGCCAAGAGCTTAGCCTTTCTCAACCAAATGTGCTCCAACTTGGACGCCAAGTGTGTCCGATTCTCAAGTTGGGCCATTCTCAGTTTGCTCGCTATATAAGTTTCTTTTTTTCTCCCTTTTTTTTTTTGTCAAACAATAGATTTTGTTATACTAGTTGTTAGATTAGCCATCGACGGGATTCGAACCCCTGCCGTTATGCAAATGCTCAATTTCTTTCCACCACTATAATAAATGACCACTTGCTTTTCTCCCGTTACTGATATGCTTAAGTTTAGCAAATAACCCCACCACCGTTGATGGTGCCGAAAGCTCTGCCGGAACAAAGCGAAGAGTCTCGCGAGTTGCTATAAGCGCAACAGGTGTACTTCCTTTTGGGCCCAAGTCGATTATTTGGACTACTTTCTTTGACCCCATTCTTTTTCTAACGATGGGGCAAGCCACCAAGATATCTTATCAAGCTTTGGGCTGGACCAAGAGATTTTGGTACTAGATCATTACAAACCACAGTACTATACTGCATAAATCAATATAACAGCTAATCAAAAGCTTCTTTTTTTTCTTTCCTGAATGTGGCTTACAATAGCGTGGCAAACAAGTCACTACAAACGATATCACAAGTTGAAAAGATACAGAAACTGTTCTAGTTGTACAATCATCTCTTTTACATTTCTTCTTTTCGTCAACTACGTGACCGGTGTTCTCAACTGCCCTTCTGTCACTCTGATCTCCGCATTTTGACTATTATTGGAACTTCTTTGTAGGACTTGACCTTCTCAGCTGCTTTGCGCAGCGGTCTTCCAACTGAAGACAGCCTTGGGGCACAATTATCTTCTCCCCCTTCTTTTCTTGTAGATGAAATCAATGGAGTGGGACCGCTACTACGCATCGGACTGTCTGGTGTGTGATTGACTGGTAATTTGACATCCTCTATTTCAAACAGGTTCTCTGTCTGGGAAATAAATCTAGCAGATTGCCTCCTCAAACGCCGCCTGCACAAAACAAAAGGAGCATTAAGGGGAGGCAAGTATAATAACTTAGGCACAAAAGTTACAGTTCTTAGATATGGGAAAACAATGTGCATTACCTTGTCTACTTAAATAGTCTAACAGTAACACCCTGGACAGTTGTTAACGTTAGTGAGAAACGCTTAAAGGACCAAATCATGGGTTAAGGTGTATTTTTTTTTCAATATATATATATAGGTTGGGTGATCACCTCTAATTACACAGTTTTTACGATAAAACCGACACCTGATAGGTTCATGGGGCCGGGTGAAACCCTATATATGTTGGCCAAGGTGACTACCTCAGGGCAATATTGGTACTGGATCAAGATCAGTAGTGGTCCCACATCAGTCCACCACTCTATAGGTGGCTCAGAGCCGATAGTTTGGTTAAGCCACATGGAAAATCACCATTTTTCAAAGTGAAGCATTCACATGGTAAAAGATGCGACTCAAGTGAAACTCCCTACACAAGCAGCTCAGTCCAAAGTCTTAAAGGTGGTTAAGATTCCTAAACGAAAAAAATCTGGTAGGAGATGGAGTTGCAATAATCATTGTACACCGTTGGATTGTGCAATGAACACAATCAACAATGAGTTGTTATAAATTGCCAAGGTGATCTTTGGGGTTATGTTAGCTCGATCAGATCCCCAAGGCATTTTATGATAAAACCTCACCCTAGATGGTCCATACCCAGATATGTGTTGGACAAGTAATAAGCCGGGAAAATATTGGTGCTGAATCAAGATTATTGGTGGTCCCACGTTAGTCCCTTGTTCAACACAAAGTGCAGACCCTTAAAACTATCAAAAGCGCACCCTGCAAACATTTCTTTCTGTAGTACACTTAAGCTCATGGAATATGAATGAGTATCCATATTCAACACAAAGGTGCAGGACTATCTAGGGGGAGCAAAATATGCATAACACCACTCATCTACTAACCTTTTATTTTCAGCCTTCTCTTTATCTTCAACCTTTTGGCATGTAGTAGAAGCGCCTACCGCTGCAAGAAATCATAAGGGCAAATGTTAACATGGTGGGTGCAACACAAAGGGGGAAAGGAAGAAATATATTTATGAAAAATTAGATCATCCACATCAATTGCCAAAGTAAAAAAGTTTACATCGACTTCTTGTTGCACGTCTTTTGTTGAGATTACATGCTTTGCCATCATTATCAGCTTTATGCAGAGATATCTCCTCTGCTTCCTTGATCTGGAAAAATATATGAGCTTAAATTATAGAAATATAAGGCACTGGGAAGGGCTCTCACTACATACAAATTCAGAGCTGAATGATTACCTTAGATACCTGAGTCTGAGAGGCAGAATTTTGACGTTTGAACTCTTCTTTTCCCTGTAAGATGAGGGGTACAACAAGAATATTGGTGAACTGAAACTTCAAACTCACGGCCTGACTAAATATAGAATGGCATCAGAATAAGATTTGCTAGAGTAGAACAGGTCATTGTTTGTCATCCATGTAGCTTAACACTCGAGGAAAATGGTACTTTGTCGAAGTGTATGTGGAACGATAAAAATATATGCAGAGAAGCAGAAGAAGTTAGTGTAATTGCTCCTAAACCTGCTTTTATGGAACACTTAATGTAATTGCAGGATACAAGGATTAATTCTATTCATCATGAATCATGATGAACTATACTAAATTAGACATATGAAAAATACATAGAGGCAACATTCTGTGAAGGTAATAGTTGGATTTATATTTGTGTGGTGACAAACAATCAGACAAGGAACTATAAAAAATAGAGCTAACAATATTTAAGTTGCTAATCCTCTATGTTGCTTATGTTGCTGTTAGTCATCCATCAAAACTGAAGAAAAAAATATCAATATGTAACCGCAAAAGAACTTCTGCACCAACAGTTCCAGCGCGTACTGACATACAACGCAAGATAAGGACTAACCTCTATTTCTAGATTCTTTGCTTTAAGTAAAGCATTCTTGCATACAAGTTCATGCTGAAGTGTTTTTACCTGGTAAGACCAAGTCAGATATTATGATAAGGGACGATTTCACAAGCCAATGAACTGACCTATATTACCTCGGTTATTACAAACTTACCTTCTCTCTTCCTAAATTAAGCTCCTGCAAAATCATGGAAAGAGAGTAAATACCAGAGACGATTAGATAATTACATATTATTTTAAAGGAATTAGACACTAATATAAATATGAAGAGAAAACGCACCGCTAACATCCTGCTGTTCGATTGTGCAAGACCCAAATTTTGTTGCTGCAATTTCTGGAGACTAATTCGCAGTTTCTGCAACTCAGCTCCACTTAATTCAACGATTTTACTGTTCAAATACAATTAAAGGAAAACACAATCTCTCCATTTATGTAACTTTGGTTCTGGTTGTATGTATCCGGGCGAAATCTCACCCAATCATTGTAGTAATTAATTCTTGGGGTGTAAACTCAGTACCCAAATACCAATAACAAAATAAAACTAGAAAGGAAAACAACATTGGATGGTATAGGATACGTCCTTTCGGCGACAAGTCTGATCAAAGTCATTCTTTCCTGGTTCAGAAATTCATAAACACAAACAAAACCCTCTAAGCTCTGGCAAAAAATATCGAAAATTGGAAAAAGAAATGGATGAGGACCCAAGTGAGATTATACCCTCCTGAGCTGCTCAATGTAGTCCTTATCAGTCGGACAATCTTCCAGTGGCTTTTCATCCTCGCTCATCGGTTTCGCAGTCTGCAAATTGGTGATGTCCGATAGCTTCTTCCTCATTATGCCACCCAAAGACAATCTCTTGGCCATTCTTTCACTTCTCATACAGTTCGAAACCCTAATTTAAACTTCAAGATTCGTAATTGGGCGTTCAAGAAATGCAATTCCAACATAAAAATTAGTGATATTTGGGGGCAAAAGCACTTCGAGTGCAGAGAACCCAGAATTCGAATTGGGAAATTTAAACGAACAAGCAAGTGATTCCGAGAGAATGAAAGAATGAAGAAAACCCAAATTTTAAAAGCAAAAATTGGTGTGGATTTTGAAATCTAAGGAGGGAAACTAATCAAATGGATGAAGAGTAAAACCCTAATTTTATTTCTGCTGTCGCTGCGAAACAAAAAGGGTTGGGTTTTGAGCAACTGGGGGAAAAGAAAGGGGGAAAAGGAAAGCAAAGCAAATAGGCAAAGTATGTAGGCTTGGAGTGAGGTTCGGATACCACAACGGCCTTCCGAACCTTAATTTGAATATCTCAACGTTCCAAACCCTTTTTTTTTCGTTTTTCATTTTTGTTTTGATCGATTTAAAATTAATCCCTATAATTTATAATTTCAATGTGGTTTAAGTTCACATCCAAAGTATTAATTGTTCAAGGCTTGATCATTTTTTTGGTCAAATATTGTAATAGAATTAAGAGAAAAGAAAATTGAACTACATAAAATAAGTAAAAACTAGAGAATAATGATGCTTTTTTTATCTATAAATAATAAATATTTTTTTCTTTAGGAAAATATAATTATACGTATTGTATCTTGGTTGTTTAGTTGGTTGTCAATACTTAGGTTGTTATCAGTGAGAACACATATTTTTATTCAGTGACATGAATCAATAATAATGCAACACATGTTCTCTTATTTTAAATTTCGACAAGTTCAAAAACACATGAATAACATGTGTTTTGTTTTCCAAAATAAAAATAAAGATAAAGTGCGGAGGACATCTTAGTATTTTCCGTCATGAGTGTCTTCGTTTAGGTTTATTTTCTAGTTAAATAAAAATCGAAAGGCAAATCAAAGTACATAGGGAAGAGGCCCTTGTTACTGTATTCTGATGTCTCCAAATAACCCGAGAGACCACTAGTTCTATAGTACGTTGAAATACCAAATATATCTCCATTAAACAGAAACGAAACGAGGGAGAGGAAAGAAGCATAGAACACAAAGCAAACATTCCTACAGCCAAAGCCTCAATACGCTTCAAACCGTCCTACTTCCGAGTTTTCTCTGGTTCATGCTCAAAATCATGCAGGTCGTGACTGAACACGGTCATTACTCATTAGTAATCTACCAACTTTTTATACATATTGCGGCATTTTCTTCCCTCTACTTTCCTACCTTTAAGCGTTCTTAATATACAGAATTTCAACTTGCCGATCCTAGTCAGTTTGATGGTACCTTGCAGAAGATACGATGCCTTGTTAGCTGTTACGAACCTGCAATTCGGAAAATACTTTTAAGATGCATACACCAAGGTGAAAGGAGAAAACAATTAAGTTTGATTCTGTTTGCTCAAAACTCCATACCTTGGAAGACCTCATCAGGCAAGAACAGTTTCGTAAGTAGAGGCGCCACATTGCTTTCAAGACTGGCTTGTCTTCTGCTAGTTAACTAGACAAGAGCCAATTCTCAGCCAATACCAGGTGTACGTACATGTTGAAAAATCACAGCTTTTGTCCTTCACATTGACTGGGATGAGCAGTTTTAGGATCTCTTCATCGTTAGGGGCCTGAGGTGGAGCATTACGTAAAGCAACAATGCCAAATCAGATTCACGAAATTAGAGGGGAAAAGGACTCTAGATACAGCCATTTAAAATTAACAATAATGTCTTTTGAAGTTGAAAGGAATTAGATTTAGAGAATAAGGGATACATGTTCACTCAATGAACATCAGAAATCAACCATAAGTTATTATGTATACTTCATGTCACGCTGAATCCTGAATGTATTGCCTTAGTTTCACAACTCTCATGCTCATACGAAAACAACTTATTAACAGTCTCTAACACAAAAATATCTAAACCTTACCCACTTATTCAAAAGCTTAAACTATATGCAACTGATTTTTAAGTGCCCCTCATACATGGGCTCCAAGGAAACTTCTCATTTATGGTCCCTAGCAAGCTTAAGTACATGAAAAAAATAATAATTAGGAATTGGATATTAATTAGTGATTACACAATCCGATTATTACGAGCATATGATATTAAAATTCAAGTCATATTACATAGAATATGCTTCTTTATTCTGCTGGAAGCCTGGAACAATTGTTCGATAAAATGGAGAATGCCTGTATTCAAAAAACTTGAAATCATGTTCAGTACCTTATGATCAAAACAGCTAAGAAGGATTTGATGGGCAACTGCACTTCTAAACAGCTTACTACGAGTATTGACTCTCGAAATGCATTCCACAATTCTTAGGCAGGTCATGCCTTTAGGGACTCTGCTTATTATCATAAATCAGCAATAATAAGGGAGAGGAATTGAAAAAAAAGAAAAAAGTAAACAGCAAAAGGCAACAACAATATTTCTGCATAATTTCGATATATGTTTTTTAAGTCTTACTTTTCTGTTTCGAAAATTCCTGTTAGAATGATTTGGGTGGAAATACAGTCACAAATCTGTACGAATATACTTAATTTTTTGTTACTGTAGAATAAAGAGTGATCATCACCATTCCAATTAGAAAGGAAAATCCAAGATCTTCGGCCACAGTGATCATCACTCGAACAGCGTCAAACTTGCCACAGTGATCAGCGGGTTTCCTTACGGGGGATAAGTGACACTGCTCTTCACAATTGATCGTTTCCAAGATATTCGGCCTCAAGTACTACTCCACATTGACGAGCTGTGCACAAATTGCAACCTCAATTGGAGTGTACATTCTGAACAACAAACTGACCAAAACGATATATGATCAGACATGTTATAGAGGTGCTTTTATAGTTGTGACTGCTGTCGTAATTTTGGGAGCTCTATCTTCACGTGTTTTGGCTAGGCGAACTACCAAGTTTTACAAAAGTGATATGTATAAGAAGTTTAAGGACGCAAGATCTAGGAATTTTGAAGAGGGCAAAAAGGCCAGATAGTGAGGGCGGCTTCATCCTCCAATCGAGGAGGGTGGTGAGACTGGTGGCCGGATGCAATGCAATTTGGTGGAGTACATTGCAGGACCATAACTCTAGCTCTACGCTTTTTTTTTCCCTGAATTTTGACAAGGGGAATCCAATTATCTTGTAGTTTTGACCATGATTAATTTCAATTCCGTTCATGCAGTTCAATTCTTTAGTTAACTAATCCTTACAATTTGATCTAAAATAAAAACTCTCTTCACATATCTTCGTGTTTCTAACCATCCACTTGTTTTTGCTCAACCCGTTGTTATGCTAATACAAAAAATGATATTGAAAACTCAATACGATTGCTCTTTTAAGCATGCTTCATGTCATGATAACTAGTAAACCAATCTTGGGAAAAACGATCTCTTCTGTTTATGTTTATTTCCGCTTAACTATCCAACTCTCTTATACATGAAAAATAAGAATTATTAATCTTGTTATGTGAATTTAGGGTAAATTACATAGTACTCCCTTATGTTTGATGTCTATTACAACCCCATACAACATCTTTAAAACATTTCACTTTCAAACATTTACTTATTATTTTATTTCAATTTCATACAACCGTTAAAAAATCTGTTAAATTAACCATTAAGTGATGACGTGGCAAATATGGGGTCCCCATTTGTGATGACGTGGCTAAACAATTAATAAAAAAAATTAAAAAATTAAAAAAATTAACTAATAAAAAAAAGTCGTCTTCCTCACCCATCACCCCCCTCTTTCCAATCCATCATCACCCACCCCCAAAAATCCCACCCGAGCCCATCCCCTTCTCCCATCCCCCACATCACCCCTCCCCAAAATCCCATTCTCAGTCCTCTCCTCATCACCATTTCTGATAGCTTCTTCCTCCACTCTTATTTTTCTCTCTCTCATCTATCTCTCGGAGATGAGCTTCTCCGCAAAGCCTCAAACCCTAACCCTAATCTCATGCACTCCTCTCTCTTCTTCTTCCTCTTCCTATCGCCGATCGATTCGTAGAGACGCTCATCGGCGGTCTTCGCTCCCACAGAAAACGCAGGAGCTTGGACGGAGAGGGTGGGCTGGGGTGGGATTTTTGAAATGGGTGATGGGGAATTTTTGGGAGGGGTGATGAGGATGGGAGAAGGGGGTGTGTTCGGGTGGGACTTTTGGAGGTGGGTGATGATGGATGGGAGAAAGGTGATGGGTGGGGAAGAGGAAGAAGAAATATGGGTTTCTGGTTTTTATTTTTTTATTTTTTTATTTTTTTATTTTTAAAGAACAAATTTGGGTATCTGGGTGGGGTGGGGGGGGGGGGGTGGGTTGCGGGGAAGGAGAAGGGATCGGCTGGGGGAGGTGAAGAGAGTGGAGGAGAGGGGTGGGTTGGCGGGGTTGCGGGGAAGGGATGGGTGGGGAAGACGACTTCTAGTTTTTTTTTTTTTTTTCAAGAACAAATATGGGTATCTAGGTGAGGTGGGGTGGGGGTTTGCGGGAAGGAGAAGGGATCGGCTGGGGGAGGTGAAGAGAGTGGAGGATAGGGGTGGGTTGGGGGGGGGGTGGGGGATGGGGGGGGTTGCAGGGAAGGGGAAGGGATGGGTGGGAAAGACAACTTCTAGTGTTTGTTTTTTTATTACTTTATTATTTTTTTAAGAACAAATCTGGATATCTAGGTGGGATGGGGTGGGGGGTTTGCGGGGAAGGAGAAGGGATCGGCTGGGGGAGGTGAAGAGAGTGGAGGAGAGGGGTGGGTTGGGGCGGGGGGGGGGGGGGGGTTGCAGGGAAGGGGAAGGGATGGGTGGGGAAGACAACTTCTAGTTTTTTTATTTTTTAATATAACTTTTTTTTAGTTAATTATTTTAATTTTTTAATTTTTTAATAATTGTTTAGCCACGTGACACACATGTGGTAGCCACATCATCACTTAACGATTAATTTAACAGATTTTTTAATGGTTGTATGAAATTGAAATAAAATGATAAGTAAATGTATGAAAGTGAAATGTTTTAAAGATATTGTATGAGGTTGTAATAGGCCTCAAACCTGAGGGGGTACTATGTAATTTACCCGTGAATTTATATAAGCTGTTTTCTTTTCATTTGTATAACTATTTAATTAAGTTCATCAGTTCGAATAATGAACAAAAATTGGAAGATATTACTCAACTGATTCAAGTATATTAGAATTATTTAGACTCTGTTAAGTACAAGAACCATTTGATCTCTAGCCTCCATCTTATGGATTAATTATTCGTTCATTCTGTACTCCTTCCTGGAATAAAAAATAAATAAAAAAATTGATGAATGCAGATGAATTTTTTAGTGTTAACTATTTTCTTACCTAAAATGCAAAAATCTGCTCGTTTTTGAAATTACTTACCTAAAATGCAAACGAGGTTGGAAAATACATGTAAATTTTTTCACTAATACATAATTAGAAAATTACATTGGAAAAAAACGTAAGAATACAAAATAACAATAAGGAAGTTTACTTAAACATACTTACCATGGATATATTTAAAATCATAAAAATGCTAGAGATATCACATTTTGAAAAATAACATTCTATCACTCTAAAAGAGAGAAACCCTCAGTGACCTACTAAAATATGGTCTCCAATAAATAGACGTACATAAGGATCATGGTAAATGCAGTTCAACGTAGCATACGTTTCAAACACAAGGTGATGTGGGTCCCAGCTTCGTACTTAATTTGTCTGGTCTTTGGTTAGGTCAATAGTCTATCAGCATACCTTAGATGAACTACGTATTGAATTTGATGAACTAGTAAGTTAGGGAGGTGAACCAACCAACGGCTTCTCATGCAATCCTGCAACCACAACTCATCAAACTCGCATGTCAAAAATTCCAAGTCTTCGCACTCTTTGCACACATATTGTCTATAAAACCAATGGAGACCCTTTCCCTCTCCACAAACCAAAAACATTTCAAAAAGTGTAACCAAAAGGAAAAAGAAGAAAACATTTCAGAGACTCGATCATGGCCTTTACCAAGCTTTTCTTCATTTTGTCCTTGTCCATAGTGTTGTCACTCTCAAGCACCCATTTCAGCCTTGCAGCTCGAAACCTTTTGGCCACGCCGGGAGCTCCACCACCGGCCTTGACTGTGCCTACAATTCCGTCTCTGCCGAAGCCAACATTGCCCACATTGCCGCCAATGCCCTCAGTACCAACACTGCCCAAGGCCACATTGCCGCCGTTGCCCTCTACTCAATTGCCTACCCTCCCGACTAACCCAACTCTACCACCACTCCCGAGGACCCAAATCCCAACTTTACCACAACCAGCATTGCCTACAATGCCCACAATCCCAAAGGTGACACTACCTCCTTTGCCAGCACTCCCCACTTTTCCAACAACAATCCCTTCAATCTCTAGTATTCCATCAATTCCGTTCTTCTCCCCACCCCCATCAAAATGAACCACTTGACGGATTTGGCTTGCTAAATGTGCTCCGGAGTGCTGTGGATTTGTTGTTCGAATTCGATGATGCTTTATTCTACTTATACTTTGCATTAGAAGCTTGCGAGGATTCCATTTTTTATTTTGTTTTTGTATTTTAATTTGTTCGGTTTCACACATCTTGATATCTATTAGCAGCGTTTATTGTTGTTGAATTCCTGTTGTTGTTGGTCTATGAATAAGATTTATTATTGTTGGTTTATTGTTATTGTTATGTTTTTTGTTTATTGTTGTGATTGTTATCGTTGTTATTCCGGCCATGATTTATATTTGAAATGCATAGGATCCAGTCATTGATCAGCGTATGGCAACTTATACGACTTGATTAAAATGTTTCTTTTTGACAAACAATAGGACATTTACAAAAAGTGATATTGCGCCCATAACAAAGCTACGCACCAAATTGGGGATAGCTAGAAATAGATATATGTATATATCATATTCACATTCATGTAAATCGAAATTGAGACTACCCTTGGCTAGGGTGTCTTTGTCATTCACATAGACGAGCCAACCAGTGAGTCTTTATCGGAGTAGTGTAGTTTTATCATCTCGCCTAGCGAGTGTTGTGGTCCCGTTTCTACGATGGCTGGATGTAGTCTTCACCATTGAGCAATGAGTTATGTGGTCTAGTCTTTCAATGATGGTTTTATGTAGTCTCGCGCCTTTGCGACGATGATTTTATGTGGCCTCACATTTTAGTGGTGACCAATGTGTTGTCGATATAGGCTTGTTGGATCTATCAGTTTTTATGACAAGTTGTACTGGTGACAATTTTTTAGGTTTGTGTTTGTGGTGACCATATAGGAGTTTACTCTAAATTGTTTGTCTGTGCTACTTCATATCAACTTTAGTCACCGGAAGAATGTAATCAATTGACACCCTTATATTTATTTGTAAAAATCAATGTAATACCACTCTATTATTTGGGTAAAAAAGAGAGAAAATAGATGTTGGTGGAGCTGATGAAATTACGTGCACTGATCTGGATTTATGGCAAATGGATGGCGATCTGATATGTCCAAAGTTTGATTCGTTTACGCGTCAAGTCTATCTATATATATTTTGCGAACTGAAGAATTAGGTGACAAAAGTGTTATGGTTTACTAGCTAAAAGAGAGAGATATATATACATTTACAACCACGTCAGTGTGTACCAGAATTAAGAAAACAAAGAAACGATTGCGTAACATAGTTGAAGGAGATCAAACTTATGACCAAACTGATGATAATTTACCTATGCAAATCAAATCCACGCTTGGAAAGGCAATACCCACCAACTAGTTGGCGACAAGGTCTCTTTTGGACAATTTTTAAAATTTTCTCCTTCTTTTAATAACAAACAATTGCAAAACTCTTAGTGTCGACAAACATAAACTAAGAGAAATGTTCTTTTGTCAAGTAAGACAAAAACATTTACTACTTAAGTGTAAATCTATACGACTGACTACGTTAATTTTTATTAGAACATGCGGTTCAAATTAACAATAGAAGTGTAGAACAGTAATAAATATTTTTCGAGCACCGACAACCCCTGCCCTCGACCGCCAAAACCGGCTACATGGTAAAAGAAATAAAAATAGGCCAATTGTAAATGAAGAAACCACTAGTGAGAACCCCACATATGAATCACAAAGCAATTGCCATTGGCTTACAAAATACATCTTTTCAGTAGTAGTAGTAGTAGTAGTACGTATATCCTGACAAGCTTTATTGTTCACCATGAAAATGTCCAAGTGCTTCTTGGCGCGCTTCATGCATCTCAAGATCTCTATTCCAACAATTCTTAGTTGCTAAGCTAACAGATCAAACTCCATATGTTTACCAATGCAAAAGAAAGAAAAATCTATGAATCCTCTGCTTCGTCTCTAAACTTCTTATAAATATCACTTTTGTAAAACTCTCTTGTCCTCACCACCAAGATTAATGAAACAACTGCACCAAAGAATGTTACAGCAGCCAAAATTGAGAAAGCCAACCTATAACATTGGCTCCCAAGACAAATCAGCTCCTTCACTGAAGACCGATCCCTCCCACTCTTTGCCAGCTCCTTCAATGCCTCTCTGTCATACAGCATTCCTGTGACCTTCACATTCAGAATATAGGACCCAAGGGGGCTCGCAAGCTGTCCACAATTGAACAATGTGGAGTAGTACTTGAGCCCAAAGAGCTCGGAAATTATTGCGAAAAGCAACGGCAATTGGGCACCGAAAGAAAATCCGATGATCACAGATGCCACGTAGACCGATCCCGGGGCTGGAAATGCAATGAGGAGGTGGCCGACGCAGGAGAGAAGAAGAACAAGAGTCATCATTAGGGGTCTGGGGATTTTCCATTTTACTAATAGGCTTTCGGAGACAAACCCTGAAAAAACCCTCCCAAAGTAGTTCCATATGCTCACTAATGACACAAATGAGCTTATTGTTTTTGTTGGGTATCCAAGAGACTCACCAATCTGCCCCAAATTGTCGACTGCTGTCAAACTTGACCCGAGTCCACATAGTGTTGCGATGAACAAAATGAGCATGTCGACGCTTAGCAATGCTTGTAAGATTGTGTAGTCCTCTCCTCTTTTTGGTTTGTTGAATACATCTGCAAAACAAGAAATCTTTGTTTTCTTTTCTTCCTCCTCTTTAGCTTCAATTGCTTGTGCCGGAAGTTTCTCAACGGTGAACTCGGTTCGAGGATCAACAGGTTGCTTCATGAGATTCCAGAGGATTAACTCCTCTCTAATTACAATCCCAAGAGGAACGAAAAGGAAAAAACAAACCACGGAAACACTTCCAGCATAAGCAGCTTGTGAGAAATTAATCTGCTTTTGAAGTATAATCATAGCCATGAGGAAAACAGCAAGACCAATTGAGACATAGAGGAAATGGTAAAACACTCTAAGCTCATTGGGTTGCCTAACAAGCTTCATTGGCCTAATGGTGTACACAAAAACTACCGATAGCGCAGCAGGAAGCCAAGCAATGAGAAGAATCATAGATTTCGAATTGTTTCCGTAAATCGCCAAGTAAATTTGGGTGAACATAGCTCCACTGAGTCCAGTAAACCCCTTTAACAATCCCAGCATAACGCCGCGACTAGCCGGGAAATTCTTGACACATGTGACAAGAGCTCCAGTGTTTGCAAAATTCTGAGAGTTGGCTCCAATGCAGATGTAGAGGCACATGTGCCAAACTTTCGGTTTTGGGATTTTGGCAGTGACAGCAAGCCAAATCATGAAGTAGCCCGTAAAGTTCATGGCTGAGCCAATGAGGAGGACAAACCATGTTGGGGTGACTTCACCAATGAGCCCTGAGAGGACACCAACATTTGCTCCAAGGTCCTTGAAAGACCCTAGCAGGTTGAGGGTGGTTTGGTCATAGCCAAGAGAGGACTTGATCTGCTTGGAGTAGACACCAAAGAGGTAAGTAGCTCCAGCTCCTGCCATGATGAGAAACGAGGCAAAAACTGAGAACCATCTTCCTTGAAGCACATGGATTGCAAATCGAAATGCTTCACTCCCTCTCTTGGTGCTCATTTTTTGCGGTGTCGGTATAGGGGTGCACTGTTTTTGGTCGGGATAAACTGCAAAGAAAATTTAGCAGGTGTGGCTAGCAAAAATTTGTGTAACTTTTTGGTGAAGATCTGAGGAAAAGGAAATTTGGAGACTGGTTTTTGGATTGGTTTTGATTCAGATATTGGAAGAGGTTCATTTTCTTTTTAGTTTCTAGCACAAAAGGCCAAAAGGGGTGTAGTATAAATAAAGCCTAGTGAGTGATCAAGTGGGAAAGTTGGTCTTTATTTAAGGATTTATTGTATAATAATCCTGATTAAAGTGTTCTCTAATCAACTATGACTGCTTTGATTAGTGTAATCCAGTTGGCCTTTAATCTTTGGGTTGACTGTTGGATTGACTTGGAGTCTATGAGCCAGATAATCTTGATCATGTAATCACATTTTCTATTCACTTTTGCAATATCTTCATTTGCCCAATGTCACCGACTCACAGATCTAATTAATGAGTTAATTTTAAGGCTGCTCGGTTTCTTTTGTCTTTCATGGCCGTCGGGTTTTTCATACCCTATATTTCTACGACACTGATAATATGATTTGTCACGTAATAAGTGTTGTAAAAAATACAAAAATATGAAACTCTTTACATGGAAAATTTTCTCACTAAAAATTTACTTCTTATGTTCAATTTCATGAGGTATACTATAATTCAATGTATTTGGGCACATGATGCTATCACAATTATTGACGGTTGTGTCATTCACTATAAGCACTGCAAACATTAATGGATATTGTGCTAACGTCATGCGCTCGCATACGATTAACATTAGCATATTCTCTTATTTCTACAATGTATTTACAGAAGTTGTGTGACAGATCTTTCACATTTGATGAATTATGTGTAGAGCGCAGCCCATATCCAATTATGTTGTTGAGAATGAATTACACATTGATGAGAGGAGGAATCTTGCATGAACTTATAGGTAGTTGAGTTACTGCTCATATTGCCAATTAATTTTATAGTAGAACCCGAACTTTCTTCATATGTCAATAAAAGTTTGGTTTTCAAAATGAGAAATGTTAAGGAGATTTCTCTCAAAAGTAGTACTTTTCATGAACTCTTTGTCACCTCATGTTTTTGCATAATATTTTACAACATTAGCACGAGAACTAACGTTAAACAGTGAGATAGCAGAGAATTCATAAAAAATTTCACTTTAAAAAGATCTCCTTAACATCTCTCCTTCAAAATTATTAAGCCTTAAATCATGCTATTTTCTTTCTTGAATATTATACTTGTGCTTCTGGCCAGCTGATACGGTAGGCACAAGCACCAAAAAGCATATTACATACAAAGGATGGCGTCATCTTATCGTATTGAAGAACATCCATGAATGACATGATAGTGATATTGAAACAACATGGGCAAATTACACCAAGTAAAAGTTGGATTGCCGGCCAAAATGAAAGGTATGTGCCAAATACAAAAAAATTAGGGATACCACAAATGTTATCTTTCATAAATTTATTTTAAATTATTAACAATTTTCACCAATAAGTTTATAGTAACATCTAACACTGTAAATTAACTATTTTGCAACGAAAGGAACAACGAATGTTAAAATAAAAAATCGAATGTCGCTACCCATGATTCGGCATAAGCATGCATTAAGGATGACATCATATGGAGGATAATTCTTTCCACATTATATTGGGCGACAAATAAATTTGATATAATAGTATGCAATCCAATTATGACAAAGCTGAAGCTTTAGAAATCCAGGCCACGGAAAAGGCAATATCCACCTATAAGTGGTACTGTGATAGGGTTAATGTTGACCTGCAATAAGCCACATTTCTTGCCTGCCTCGCCCACCACCATGAAAATCTGTTCCACATTTAGAGTAGGACTCTTCTGCAAATAATGAGTGCAGAAAATGACCAAGTTTCCAACACTGAAATACTTGAACTGAGGGAGACATGAAAGCTTCATCATATGCTTTTACTTACACATTCCTTTATCAGTCATTAGGTTGCAACCATAGAATCCTCATAATTTAACCTCTAATGCAATATTATATTGTATTCACGATAAGTTTGTAATTTTGAAATCATATAGTCTTTTTAGCGTGTGAGACTTCTTGATTACGTTTGGCACGTTTGTTCTATGTATTTTGTTAATGATTTCTTAATATATTTGCATTACCTTATAAAACCCTCTAATGCATCGTTAACATTGGATCTTGTACTTCTATTTTTTGTGTTAAATTACATCGCTTTTAGTTTACATACAATTTTTTTAAGTAATGCTAGACATGTCATATGATCAACATCCAATGAGACTAACTCATTAATTGACATGTCATATACACACCACTTACTGATGTATACTACTGTGGTGGTCTCCCTATCATGTAAACATCCTTTGTCTTTTCAATGTAAACTGTAAACTAAAAATGTTTAACTCTAAACTCTAAACTAATTTCTATAAAAGGCAAGTACTGCATCATTTTACGCTGGTTTGGGTGTCCAATAAGGACACTTCAAATTCACAATTCATGAAGATATTCTCTATACAACCCATATTTAATCTCAATGACGTTACTCTCTAATAACTATTTACCACGAGTTCAAAAAATAATATTATTTATCTAATAAACGATTGAGACGTGATATAAATTTGATGAAATAAAAGTATCCCTCTAGTTCATTGGTTTGTGTAGTTGACTTATTAGGAGCACTATCTCCACCAAAATAATTTTTGGGATAATTGGCATTGCAAATTGTCCAGCTTGGGTGGCTATTTTGAATCTTCGATGGAAAATCTAAAAAAGTTATCAAAATATTCTTGAGGGCCATCATTAGCCACTGTAAAGACTCTTGAGTTTCCTTCAAAGAAATTCGTTTCCTGAACTGATTTATTTCAAACTAAAATCTCTCGTGAAGAAACACACTATCTCCACCATATCTGGAGCTGATATCAATCCAACTCTCCAGAACAATATAGACATATAAGATTTTTTATTGCTTAATTAGGTCACAACCCACAACCATGTCAATCATAGGCAACCCTCGTGACTCACAAAATAAAAATCTGTGGAGGAAAAAAGACGCATGAAATGAATCTGAGAAGATTGGGTCATTGGCTTCATCCAAATATATTTTTTATCACGAGGAGTACAGGAGTGTATATCTTTATAACATATCCTAGGAATAATTCGTCACGGGTTTTAATATGAACAAGGAAAGAAGTGTTTGTGGAGACATAAACTAATCATATTTAATAGGAGAATGACATGTGGACTATATGTTTTATATGACGGGTCTATCTTTGACGTTGTGAGTAGACCACAAATGACCCTAAGGAATATGACGTAATCTGCCCTAAAGTAATTGGGTTTTTATGTCACAAACGGACCATGAACTCTTTGGGCCGCTTGCTATTGGGCATGTCCGATGCAGTTAATGATAGGGCACCAACTCTCTATAGTCTCTCCTTGAGTGTCAAGCATAACTGCGCTTTTACCAACAAGAACCTTCAGAACTGTGACTGGCAAGACTGTAAAGACTAACCTACATCATTAAGAGCAGTTCCACCGGAGGTGGATTTGCCCAGCACCCAGCCAAAAAATCAGGCTGGCCCTCAGTCCATTTGCTCCAGCCCGTGGAGTTCCCTGGTACCCAGCCCATGCCAGGCAACAGCCCAGCACGTTTTGGACTGACCCAAGAGCCGGCCTATTTGGCTGGCGCGTGGACAACACTCGCGCCCAGGGCGAGTAGCCGACAAGAATGCAGAGGGTTGTCAGCCCACTTGTGCGCCGAGTGACGCGGCACGCTCACAGCCGTTGGATTTCCAACGGCTAGTGTTTCTAGACCGTTGGATTTCCAACGGTAAAATAAAATTAAATTTTACTTTTAAAATAGACCGTCCGATCACAGATCAACGGTCCACGTTAATTAACTAAATTAAAATTTATTAAAAAATACAGAAAAAATATTTAAAAATACAGAAAATTTAAAAAAAAAATATTTATTTATTTCTATAAATACCTAACTCTCATCTTCCACCTTACACCACATTTCAATATTTTCTACACTTTCTACCAAAGCTTTCATATACTTTTTGTGTGAAAAAAAATACCAAAAAGCTTGTGGTTGAAGAATAAAGTGTATTTGATGAGTTTATGTAATTTCATTTTAGTGTGTTTTTTTTTTATAGTTTATTTGATGAATTTATGTAATTTTATTTTAGTGTGTTTTTTTTAAGTTTATTTGATGAGTATGTAATTTTATTTTTTAGTGTGTTTTTTTTTAAGTTTATTTGAAATTTTATCTGAAATTGGTTAAAAATCTTATCCGAAATAAACTTAAAAAAAAAAAAAACATACCAAATAAATGCGTTGGGTGCCAGCGCATTTTTTTAGGGGTGGAGATGCCTTGGCCTATTACTGTTCACTCCAGTCTATTACTGTTCACTTAAGTGGATAAATGCGCTGGGTGCTGGCGCAAAGTCCTTAGGGGTGGACTTGCTCTAAAGACTGCTTAGTATGCTCTGTAGCCTCCCCTCCTACTTGTCTACTAGGGCTTTTTCCTATAAATAGCTAAGGTCAAACTCAAGAAACGGTAATCGTCAATTACTACTCAAAACACTCTCAAAGTCTATTTTTCTCTCTCATCCAAACACGTGTTAATTCAATGAGGCAAATCCTAAGAAAAATATAGATCCTAGACATCAATGAATACATCGTATGGCTTTGATAGGTTTTTTTTTAGGAAAACTAATGAAAATGGCTTGAAAACTTTGAGTTTTAACGATAAGGATAAAATAAAGGGTAAAGTGAATAGTACCAGGATTGACTTTTTAGTGTAAAAATGTGGTTTTTCGTTAAAGTAAACAGTACCGTAGACTTTTCGTTAAAACTCTTTTTTTTTTCAATACTAATAACGAGGTTCACTAATATAACTAATTTAATATATACTCTTTTAGGGTTTTTTTATTAACACCCTACAATCTTATGAATACATTCCACTTTTTTTAATTCTCGTTGAACTTCCTCTTTTACCCTCATTTAAATTTGAAAAAGAAAAAAGAAAAAAAATAAGAAACAAACCCAACACCCACCAATGCACCACCATGTTCCCTTCTCGACAGCCAAACAACATGCACCACCATTAACGAAATTCCATTGATCTTAATAATTCAATTGTTACAAGACGATAGTCTTTATTACTTTGTGCACCCAAACATATGACAACCCAATAATTACAATTAAAGAATGCTTCTATGCACGAAGCACTTCCCTATATGTTCTCCTGCCTATAGCCATCAAGTAGACATCCTTGGTTTCGGTGTCTGAAATTGCAGGTCCTTCAAGCTATTAAAGGCCTCGCAGAACAAGAGGGAGGGAGGGAGGGCTGGGAAGGGAACAAAGTGTCTAGCGTGGATTGACGAAGTGGCGGAGGGTGTGCGAGATGTCAGTTAGGTGAAATAGTATTTGAGACTTTTAGTATTTTGAACATGTGACGTGTCTTCACTAGAAGTAGGATAAAATAGAATTAAAAAAAAACACACACACACACACAACTTTAAGTGTGGGATGTAGTCACAATATTATGGGATGCCAATAAAATAACCCTTCTTTTATTGGTCAATTAATTATTTATGCAACACATACATATGATGCATGTAATGTCTCTTTCTTAAATTTCCCCATCAACTTTATCCATGGGTGGTAGTATGATCAAGTTGTTTCATCACATATTTCCATTCCCGCACAAACAGACATGTCCCCCTTAATTAGGAGTAAGATTCTCTCCCTTTTTATTTTCATCCCATTTCTTTGGGAATTTTGGAAATGTAACCATTTAAAAAAAACATCTAATGAAATATAGCCTATCTTGTTTAATTATTATAAAATTGAGTGTTACTAGACCCACCACAATGTCTTGTCTTTCCACCCATATTATAATCTCACGCACCTCAAAAAGGTGAAAAAATTAAAATATTATTTTCTCACCCACTATTATTTCTAAAATAACCTTTAATATATTGCTATAATATATCCCTTCCTCCTTTGCTTGCACTTGCAAAAAACTGAAATTAAATGATTAAATACGTTCGAAAACGAGTGTGAAATTTGAGAGAGAGAGAGAGAGAGAGAGAGAGAGAGAGGACATGAACAGAAATGAAATGGTGGTGTTATAGGAACCAGGATTCTCTCCTGAGCATTCCCTAGGGATCCTAAGGATCCCGCAATCTTGTCCGTTCATCGTGTATCGTGCGGTCAGAAATCATTTAAAATTTAAATTTTAAAATTCAAATATGAATAGTACCTAACGAAAACTGACCGCACGATACACGATGAACAGACAAGATTGCGGGATCCCTAGGGAAATGCTCATGAGAGAATCCTGGTTCGTGTTATAGATGGAGGAAGAAAGAAGTGACAGAGAGGTAGAGAGAAGTCCCGGGAGAGAAAATAAAGGGGAGGGAAGAAAAGGACCACTAGCGTGAAGTGATTAGAGACAAGCCAAAGCGGATTCTCTCACTTCTCTTGTCTTTTTGGTTTCAGTTTTTTTCCGAGTTTGAAAATGGAGCATGAGAACGAAATTTTGAGAATATGCTGTGTTGGGTACTTTTCAATCAAAGTTTGTTAAATTATCAAATTCACATTCTCCACAATTGAGGGTGCATTTTTCAAGATAATCCGACTCGACATCTCTCAATTCAACTGAAGGGATGATGAGGACAGAGATTTTTTCTTTTTCTTTTTTGTGCTGGTCCTTGATGTCATTTTATAAAAGGGTTAAAATTGATACTAAATTTTTTATTAAAAAAATGGGGTGAATTAATAAGACAGTGAGGTGAGTTTATCACCAGTCATAAAACTAATCAAAATTGAAGTTAAAAATACTTAATTACACTTAATCTAAAACTCTCTCTTCTCTCCTACTCTGGTGTTCGTCTCCTATGCTCCATCAGGTTGAAAAAAGATTCATTCCTTCCTGCCGAAAAATCTCCCAAATCCAATCCAAAACAATGCTTTCTCACTTCCTTGTCCTAACACTTGTATTTCCTACCAATTTTTGCTAGAAAATTCCAAACTATTTTTCCAAGAAAATCAGCCCCAAGTTCCCAAATCTGAAAATTAGAGAAAGCCTCCGTCTTTTGTTAATGGTTGTGTGGCGATTAAGAAGAGAAAAGAAATATAAATGCTGCCAAGAAGCAAATTGGCAGCAGCAATATTTGCATTTCTGAATAGGTACCTCTTCAGCAAGTAAAAAAGGAAAAAAGTAAAAAAGTATTGATTGGGATAGAAAGGACGTAATATTGATTGGAAAGATTTAATTACTAAAACCCTCCTCCTTTATAAAGTAAAAAAGTAAAAGAGGAGGAATCGAGAAGGGGGTCGTACAATGTATTATATGTATTTTAACTCTGGGATTGTGTGAGAGCTTCTGCAGTTTGGAACAGATATTTCAGCACACACACAATGTCACAAACACACAAAGTCACAAACAGGCTAACATGGCCAATGACCCCAAAACAGTTTCGGCTGTTCCAATTCAGTGTCCTTAATTAGGACCCACTAATTCTTTGTCTGGAACTTAAAACGATAGTGTGATAAAATAATATAATTCATATAAATTAATTTATATAGCGGCCTCAGTGTTATGTTTTAGTGATAATTTTTTTATTACGTGAGATTAAATTCTATTGCTCCTCTATAATTCTTATTCATTATCAGACGTTGAATGAGTTTATGAATTCGATACAAATTTATTATGACATATTCTCTCTTGTGACTTAACTCAAATGGCCACCCGTTACTGTAAATACGTAGTTGTACGAGCAAAAAGTACTTATATGAATGGTCGGTCCTGCCCCTCATGACCTACCTAACATGATTGAATTCAAACCCAAAATCACATAAGAGCTTCCTTCCATCACTTCGTAATTTGGGCATAAGTCACCATGTGGCTTTGTCTTCGCGGTCCATGTTCCTTAATTAGCCTATGCTTTTTTTTATTTTATTTTTTTCCAGGAAAGAAATAATTGAACGGGTAACCATGCTTTGTGGAACTTATTTCCGGGAACATTTCAACCACGAGAAATATCTGTAGACAGTTTTTTTGCTTACTAGGTTATGATCTCTTTAATTTGGTTGAAGTTCCACTTTTGTTGTTTGCTGCTTCTTTCTTTTGCGATGTAAGCATGTTGCAATTCAATTACAACAACTTAAATTTGTCTTATCATTGAGTAACAAGTGTAACAATAAACCGAAGTTTTAAATGGGTAGACTAGGGTTGGAATCAAGTTGGTTATCGAGCACCATATCAATGATTGAACCAAGCATCATTCGAATAGCTAAATGGACATTGAATATCGACATTGTCAAAATTGATTTATCGACTATCAACTAACCGATTTGGTCGTTTGATTTAAGTTGTAAGCCGATGAGCTCAACAACCATGAAGATCTGGGTTAGTGATGGTCTGAAGTAGTGGTGGGATCTGGAGTTAGTTTGGGCGGCGTTTTGGTGTTTGATGGGATCGAGGAGAAGTGTGGGGTGCATCGGGAGAGTGGGTCTAGGGAGGATGAGGGCAACGACGATGGAATCTGAGATGAGCGTGAAAGGGAGAGAGATTGGGGCAAATAAAGAGAGAGGTCACAAAAATAAGGTGAGAGAAGATTTTCCTATCAGTTCGGTATTACCGACAATTCAAGGTTTTAAAATTGTTCCTATCCACTGATACGTGCAATTCATTATGAAAATTCTGGCAATAATGGTGTTTTATGTATAATCAACAATTACAATCAACAATAAGAGCGTTTCGGATTAAGTTTGGAGATTCCTTGAACGAAAAGAAACCATGCTCAAAATGAAAGGCTAATTTAGATAGTCTATGCGCCACAACATTAGCATCACATCGAACATGAAGAAGGCAAGAACTAGAAAATGAGCTCAACGCATCATCTCTTAACCGGGTTGATTTTTTCAGCATGCATTTCAACATGGTAGGAAATGCCCCATAAGTTTCTCTTCAATCATATAATTGGACAAACTATATATCTAAGATCCACACCAATTATGAATGAACTACTGACAATGATGAGAGTAAAATTTCTCTTTGTTGTCTTGTCCAATACTAGCTTAATAGCAACTCCACCGTGTGGAGTAGCCCCTGCAACAGGCCCCAAAACAAAGGGCAGTAGCCCGGCCTACTTGCTCCAGTGTGTGCTAGCCCGAGGGAGAGGCCTGGCACGAATTGCCAGCCCAAGAGCCCGAAGGCTTCCTGACGCACAGCTGACGTCGGCAGACAAGATTGCAGGAACTGGGGCCAGCGGCGCAGTGAAAAAATGTTACGGTTGGGAAGCCACGTGGCTTCCCCTACTCCGTTGGATTTCAACGGTAACAAATTTTGGGCCGTTGGATTTCCAACGGTAAAAAAAAATTAAAAATCTTATTTAATTTCAGCCGTTGGATCTGAGATCAACGGTCCACATTATTTGATGTTATAAATTAAAAAAAAAAACATTTTAAAATTGTGAAATGTTACCGTTGTACCACGTGGCACAATATGGAGTGTTAAAATTCAAACTTTTTTAAATCCAACGGCAGAGATTAATTAGGTGAATAAAAATTAAAATTAAATGTAAAAAAATTAATAAAAATCCGGAAATTTTTTTTGAAAAATATATAAAAAATAAAAAATTTTACTTTTCTATAAATACCTTCTCATTATCTAAAACCCTACACCACAATTTCATATTTTCTCAACTACTTTCAACCACATTCCTATTTTCTTATCAAAATCCATCACCAATAATTGTCTTTTCGGATAATGACACGTGGTGCAACGAGAACGATTAAAAATCTTATCCGAAATTACAAATAAAATTATTTTGTATTATTTAAAAAAAAAAAATTTATTTTGTATTGCCAGGGCTATTCAAATGCAACGGTGGAGATGCAAAAGGCAGTTACTGTTCATTAAGGGTAGTTATTGTTCACTGGATGAATTAAATAGTGAATAGCCTTGGGGGGTGGTTTCCCACGGTGGAGTTGCTCAAAGTAAATGGAGAATTTCAAGTATATTTTTCACCGTAAAATTCTAGTCAACAATCTAATAATTAAGAATTAACGGCTACAAATTCAAGCATATATAATACACCGGATCATCATAGAATCGAAACAAATGTTTAAAGTTCGTAAACAGATACTTAGCGTCAAGCTAAACTACATTATCCCATTGCTTCTTTTACTCATGAGATATATTTAACTTGGCTACAAGGGCAGGGAGATCTTTGACGCAGTCCAACATCTCATAAATTGGGATAACCTAATAAAAACCAGTCTCTCTGTCTTTATTCTGACTTTGATTCACAATATAATGGCATTTTCTGATCATTTCTCATGAAATCTTTGTATGTTTGCACTCTCACTCCAATAATGCATGCAGTGCGGCCATTTATATAAAGCTAGACAACGATCGATGGTGACAATTTTTGAGATGATTGGGAGGGGCAATGAATTGAGTTTTTGTTTATTTGTCATAACCTAATCCGGTAGTTAGTATGTTTAAGCCGTTGGGCAGTTGATAAATGCAGATTGTTTGTTAAGTGATTAGGAATCAGTCAATTCTCATGTCAAGGACTGAAAGAGTTTTTATATACACAAAGACATTTACAGTAAGGGACAAGATAATAAATTGGTATCGAACTCGTTTTACGAGATTCAAATCCAAAACTTCGTACTTACAAGTCCGACTCTCTCACAAGCACATACAAACCTATCTGTTTGTTTGGTAAATTTGGCTAAAATGACAACTCATTGGACGATCATACAAGCCCGACCACGTGATGTTTGTAAAGAAGAGTCATTTTTAATCAAAGATTGAGCTAAAATTATAACACAAACATCAATCAAGGATGTTTAATCAATTGGGCGGTCGGAAGGAAGAATTTGAACTAAAAAATTTCCAATATTAGAAAAAACAATTTATGATATATCACGTGTTATGTTTTCTAATACAAGAGATTAAAGATATTGGAGTTTTCTTGTTGTCCTAGCTAGTATGATACCTAACATAACAAGATGCAATCTGACCCATAGAAAAACTCAACTTATGGTGGTGAAATGTCATAATCCGTATTGAAAGATTGGGACTTATGATCTGCCGTATATAGATAAATTTAAATTGACTTAATCAGATGTCTAAACTTAGGTGCCCTTGCAAAAATTGTCATCCTTTTATATCACTGCCATTTTTTTTTCAGGAAGAAGGGAAAAATAAACAGTTTGCACAGTTGCACTTAAATGGTCATGAGTACATAATTACACCACCACATTAACAATACTCATATCTAAACTCCAAAACAAAACTTAATCATTTATCTTATTATTTTCCAACTAGATTGTCATGCTATCTAACTGGCCAAGAGCATGCATTAACATTTAGAACTGAGTAATGCTAGGGAGACTAAATTTGTATATTAAATTTACAAACTAAACGATGTGTCACCAATAGGAAATGAACATGTTTATCAATGTTTAAGTAATAATCCAATCATCAACTTCCATGTCATTTAGTTTACAAAATTTGGTCTACAAATTTAGTCTCTCTAGCATTACTCTTTAGAACTGAAAAGAACTTGTGGGACTAGTAAATGATTCCTTACATATATTTGCAATCTCAAATGTACTCATGTTTGGCCCTGAAATAACAACTTGGGCCGAGATGAGCTGACTCGAGGACTACAGTTCTCACCCCAGTATGCATCCTTTAAGCCAGTAGGCTTTTGGCCCATAAATAGGATTGACCGAGTTCTTATGAAGAAAGAACTGTGAATAGATCAAGCGTGGGTGGTTCGGTCGAGTCCTATATGAATTGATTGCTAGAGATCGGATTGATCCATGGATAAATGTGAATTATCCTAAGGATCAGAATACCTGCATATTCAAGATGAATGAATCTCGTAACAGGACTAGGTTCAGATTCCTGACAAGAATCAAAGAAACCGAGACTGGATGAAGATGAGGTTTCGGCTAAGAGAGGATAAAGGATATTTGAGCGAATGCCGAGCCAACACAGTCCCATTAGGACTATACCTCGAAAGGCTTGTTTATCACAGATGCCTCACTTGTAAAGAGAAGAGACTCTGCAACATTAAAGTCTCATTCAATAAACAACTCAAACGCTCTATGCGAAAGCCCTCGCTATGCAAAACATTTCTCACATTTTCTGAGAAAAATACTAACTATCATAACCCCTTCTGCCAACACATCTCCAGTTTGCACTAACTAGTGATACCTTTAGTTCGGATAAGTGAACAACACTAAAGTCGTAGAACCAAGCGATTTAGGAGCACCTTCAGTTTGGACAAGTGAACAACATTGCTTCTGGTTGGTTGGTTATCTATCCAAGTCTAGGCCGGTGAAGATTCTCTAACTTTTTCACCGAGGAGGTCACTTCATCAGCTTCTTAGCGAAGTGAAGTGTTTTATGATTGGTTACTCTTTGGTGCATCTTGCAATTCGGCATTCAGACAGCCGAACTACTTTCATCATCAAAACGCTATCCTTTGAGTACCTATGTCCCTACAGCCTGATACTAATTCGGTGTACCTATATTCTCACGAATATAGTCGAGGCAACCAAACCTAGTGCAGGAGATCCTGAACTTCGCAGTGATCTAGGCAACCTTGTCTTCATGTTCTAGAACCTAAAGCCGAGACATGTTCCTTCTTCGGATGTAATCACTTGAGTACAGAAGTTAGCAACGCATTTGACACTACCACCACCACCACATCTACTATACTCGACCGTCCGAGCTCGATTACGAGTTGGCACACTCTCATTCACAAGAAAGACGTAGTTAGCTCATAATTACTCGGTATCCATGCCACGTAAGCATTGTAATTTTTAGGGTCAACAACAAAAAAAAGATTCCCGCACTTTTTTTCTTCTTTCTACACACTTGTGTTTATTTATAGTAAAATAATGGATTGTAACCAATTTATGGGCATTTATTTGGAAATTGAGAAAATTAAAACATCAGTCTCTGAATTTCAATTCAATTGAATCTTTAGTTCCTGAATTTGTTACAATCTGAAGCAATGATCAGTTTGTCCAAAATAAGGGCTTTCACGGGCAAGTAAGAAATATAAATTCTAACGAAGTTATTTAAAAAGATCATCATATATTTGAGCAATATGAGCAATAATATTATACTAAGCCTAAAACACTTAGATACATGATGATCATTTTGTTCATTGCTCACATTATGCTGAGTTTAAAAATCAATACTCACAAATCCTTAATTCAAATATGCCAATTATTAAAGAACAAATACTCCAAACTTCTCTTTAAAAATTATATTAAGCCCAAGGCAAGTATATATGATGAGGAAACAAGGTAGACGTTTTTCCATCTCATTACTTAACAAAACTAAGTGGACCAGTTGTTTGCTACACGAATGGTTTGTATCTTTTTTTAGCCAAACTTTAGACTAACACAATATCTTTCAATATGTTTTGGAAAGCCTCCACCAAATTGTGCATTCACAGGCCGAGATTATATTCTATGCTGCTTTCATTTTCGAAGGCCTTTCCTTAATTTAAAAAAAAAAAAAAAACAAAAGACAGCATCCCATTTTCTTTAACCCAACTTAAGACAGCATCCACTTTCCTTAATTTAAAATTATAAAAAAAAAAAAAAAAAACAAAAGACAGCAAACTTTACACAGTTGCCCAAAAGAACAAAATTATGGATACAACCGTTCATTATGATGACATCATGTCACCGTGTAAATAACATAACTGGAATCATCACTATATAAATATCATACCTGAAGCTGTTCATTCTCTTTATAATTCTCCAAAAATCATCTCTAGAAAAATTCATGTGATATAGAGGCCAATTAAACAAATTGTCGGTTCGTCACAAGGATGCTACTTATAACTATAATCGAGATTTTTTTTTAACACAAATAGATAGTTAAACAGACTCCAAGAATTAATTTCTTAAAATGGTCTCTAGTTGATGATGATAAAGAGAATAATAAATTGTTCTGATTACAATGTTTGTACAACAAAGTCACACAACATTAATAAGGAAGGAAGACTTTTGCCCTTGCTGTAAATTTGAGTTATTTTTCCATCGAATGGTAGGTGTCGTGTAAATTCTCCAAAATGTTGTTATGCTGCTTCCTTACGTATGTGGTAAACCCACTAAGCACTTGAATGATAGCAACTTGAAAGCTCTTTGAAACCAATTAGGAGTGTGGTTTGGCAACTCACACAAGTAATATGCATAATTAATGAGTATTATGGCACTAAACTATCAACTTTTTTATTAGGACTTGACCTAATCCTCTATTCAAATATGCCATAATTTTGTTATTGAGTGTTCTTTAGGATATGATTATGTTGCTGCATTTTTAGTTCGTTTTCATCTATTTTTTTGTCTTTTCTAACCAAATTTCGAGCCCACAGCTTGGCAGCTTGTTGTGCACGAGTTATATTAGTTCTTTTTGAGGAAAATTAATGAAAATGGTTTGAAAACTTTGAGTTTTAATGATAAGGACAAAATAAAGGGTAAAGTTAATAATATCAGGATTGATTTTTTAGTATAAAAATGTGGTTTTTCGTTAAAGTGAAAAGTACAGGGAGCTTTTCGTTAAAGTTCCATTGTTTTTATTTGATTTATTAAATTTAACGGCAAAAAAAAAAGAAAGTGTGTAAAAATGGTCTCTCCTTTTTAATTTGTGTCACAACCGTTATTGAAAGTAGGGGATGGAGTGATGAAGTATGTGGGCTATATGTTGCGGTGTAACATTTAATTAAAGATGGTGGAGGTGGAGAAATTTTTCTGTGCAACGGAACATGGAGTGGTATACGACCTGTCATTATATTAAGTGGAGGAAGTTTTATTTTTTAAGTGTTTCTCCACTTGTATAATGACATTTAATATACCATCTATGTCTGGGGCGTTCTGGAAATCTCCTGCGGCGATGGCTTCATATGAAATATGTGAAATAATTAGAAGAATATATGCATGAATGACCAGCATGCTGGATAGGAGCTTTAGATTTGATTTATTCTTTTTAGCCACAACAAAACTCTATCATATAAAATTATGAATAGGGGTGGGCGCCCTTCGGTTTAGACTTCAAGCAATAACAACCTAGTATTATATTACAGTTTGATTTTCATATGAGCCTGTAGAATTCTCCATTAAAGTAATGCATGGTGTAAACCAGCGTGCTCAAAACTCCAAACAACAAAAAAAAGGGATGTGTCGGGAAGTCTGGGTTCGCAAACCCCCATTTGGTTCTTATCCTTTCCCTCGACGGCCTTCCATGTCCCCACCAACACTTTCTGGGGTTTCAGTACTTTGTATGGTGAGTCGAGCTTCGCTCTTGGTCTTCATTATCCAACCTTAGGACCTTGTCCTCCTTGTAGGAGAGTCTTAATTTGCTGTTGGGTTTCTCAAGTCTTCTTTGGGGCCCCTGTCCTTGCTGTATCTTCTGTTTGTTTTTAATCAAATGGTCTCTGAAAAAAAAAAAAAAAAATGGTCGGTTTTAATTTAATGCTCGGATCTTAAGATCTAGTGCACCAACCATTACTTCATTCATAAATCATCTTTGGGATTAAAGTTCATCCATGGAATATTTTTTTTCTCAATAAATATTTTTCCCACCATGACATGAGCAGACTGAGCAATAGTTAGCGAAAGATTTTTCAGCGTGTCTGGAACACAGAGCAAAACACCGCATGTCATAATACAATTAGAGGAGCACGTGTAAGAAATGTTTTTTTCCTCCAATTACATAATGACATATGAATATGCCGTCTCGTGTCCGGAGTACACTGAAAAATCTCTCACCCTTAGCAAATGCTCATAAAACTTGTGGTTAAAAATTAACATCACCACCACCAACCTCCTTTGGCTTTGGAATGGTTGATTAATTATGTAAAAATTACATGGTATCCCAATTTTTAATGATTTTTGTGGCACTCTCATATTCCATCCTAGATTTCGTATTTAATACCTTTTGAGAGCCTCCTCAGCATTGTGAGCTTTCAAAGCTTACTTTTTCAAGTGCTCCATATTGCCCAAAAATGTCTCTTTCTCAATGCGGCCACGTCATCAAACTTTTCCAACCTCAACTCATTCTCCAAAATTTGACCTTAAAGCATTTCGTTTCCATAATCCGATGCTCTGAAAAAGAAAACTTTATAATAATATTGTATCACTGAATTATAAATAAACCCGTTCGATGTAAATTCTTCACGTCCCATCCGTTTGTTTCTCGAGACAATGCACCATCGAGGATGAGCCTAAACTGCTTAACCCAAGGAACAGAGTTGTTGATAACGGTAACTCAACAGATGCTTACGGACTGGATTATCGGATGATACTGGAGAAAAACAAAACATCCGCTACAGCACAAGTCAAAAACTGTCGTGTCCAAGTTTTGAGGACACAAAACGGAGGGCAATTTCGTCATTTGACCTGGCAACCAAAGACAGAAATGAAGCCCAGCTCTTCCTCTCTGATCCCTGTCTCCAACTCCAAACACCCCATAATTTGTTCTTTATCTTTATTTTATTATTTTGAATTTTTATTCCAATTATTCTCAAAGGTTTGAACTTTTCCCTTTATTTTTTTATTTTTCTTCGAGGTCCAATTCCAAAAACGATACGCCAACAAACCCACTATAATCTCCCAATCCCATCACTATTCCTTCGTTTCCACTTCATCACCGGACCAAGAACCGAAAGCCCTCTCCCAACCACTAAAACCCTTCCATTTTCTCACCATTTTTTCACATCAAAGGTTCCATCTTTTCTGGGTGTTTTAATGCGATGGTGGAGCACCAGCACCAGCAGCAGATCAAGAGAGCCCCAAGAGCCAGAGGCTTCTATGTCAGGATGAAGCTTCTGCCCACCACCAAAAATGGCGGAAGATTAGTCCCCCAATTGGAAAAAAAGGGCTTCTTTTACAGATATTGTAAATGGGTCCTGTGGCTCTCTCTCTCCCTCTACTTCTTCAGCTCCTTCCTCATCAGCAATCACAACGAACAACAAAACAAACCCACCACCTCCCTCTCCACAACCCATTTCTCCACCTTCGCCTCCCGCGCTCTCTTCGAATCCGCCGCCATTAACAACACAACACAACAAGGTCCGACTAACAAAACCCATGTTTTAATTTTTCCAATTTTTTTTTATAAATTTGACGAATTTGTAGTTTCTGATGTGTTCGTGCTTTTATTTCAGGCGCATTGTTCGACGGATTGAAGATTTACGTTTACGATTTGCCACCGAAATACAACACGGATTGGCTCAAAAACGAGCGGTGCAGCACCCACCTGTTCGCCTCCGAGGTCGCCATTCACCGGGCCCTGCTCACCAGCGACGCGTTGACCGTTGACCCCTACGAAGCTGACTTCTTCTTCGTCCCCGTCTACGTGTCCTGCAACTTCAGCACCATCAATGGCTTCCCCGCGATAGGCCACGCCCGCTCCCTCATTGCCTCCGCCATTGACTACGTCCGGGTGGCATACCCGTTCTGGGATCGGTCCCACGGCGCCGATCACGTCTTCGTCGCCGCCCACGACTTCGGCTCCTGCTTCCACACCATGGTAATTAATTTCGGAGCCTCCCAAAAAATAAAAAGCAGAATTCAAAATACGTTTTTGTTTTTGTTTTTGTTTTCTTCTGGTTTCTGGATTTTTTACAACGTTGTCTGGCTTCGCGTTTTCTCAGGAGGACGTGGCGATTTCGGATGGGATACCGGGATTTTTGAAGAACTCGATCGTTTTGCAGACGTTTGGCGTGAAGCATCACCACCCGTGTCAAGAGGTGGAGAACGTGGTCATTCCGCCGTACGTCTCGCCGGGAAAAGTACGGGCGACGCTGGAGAAGTCTCCAATCACCGGCCGGAGGGACATCTTCGCCTTTTTCCGGGGGAAGATGGAGGTCCACCCCAAGAACATCAGCGGCCGATTCTACAGCAAGTAATAATTGTTTAATAATTACAAAAGTAAATCGACTAATCAGAGCATTAATCATTAGTTTTTCTCTTAAATTTACTGATTTACCCTTGATTTTGTTTAAGGCGGGTGAGGACGGAGCTGTGGCGGAAGTATAACGGCGACCGGCGGTTTTACCTGCAGAGGCACCGGTTCGCCGGTTACCAATCGGAGATCGCGCGGTCGAAGTTTTGTCTGTGTCCTCTGGGGTGGGCCCCGTGGAGTCCGAGGCTGATTGAATCAGTCGCTTTGGGCTGCGTGCCGGTGATCATAGCCGACGGGATTCGGCTGCCGTTCGACGACGTCGTTCCGTGGGCGGAGATATCGGTGAACGTTGCGGAGAAGGACGTGGGGAAGCTGGCGGAGATACTCGAACATGTGGCGGCGACCAACTTGAGTTCCATTCAAAAAAACCTGCGGGACCCGCGTGTTCGGGGGGCCCTACTATTCAGTGACCGGGTTCACGAAGGCGACGCCACGTGGAACGTTCTTTCTGCTTTGACTGCCAAGCTGGCCAGGTCCCACAGGATGTCGAGGGTTTCGAGCCAATGACACAATGACGCGTGGACTGTTGGAATTTAGAGGAGGAGAAATAGTCTGCCGAAGGATGCGCTCGGCATGTTTTGTAGTGGAGAACAGAGAGAAATATTTTTATAACTGGCGAGGTGGGACCCACGAATCTTACAGGCGAGGTGGTGGTGGATGAGGAGTTAGAGGATAGTTAAAATTTTAAAATAGTACAAGAAACAGTACTGTATAAAGTCCAATTTTTAAAATAGTGAAATGTACATAAAACACCCATTTTTTAAAATTCCTTTTATTTTTAGTAGTTTAATCTTATGATATTTATGGAAGATTGCAAACATAGAGATGATACAATCATAATTAAGATAACATATTGCGTGTCATTATTATTTTTTCACTGCATAGTTAATTATATGAATTAAATTAAGTTTCAATAATAGGTCTGGAAACCCAACATCCCCTTCCATAGAAAAAAAAAAAAAAAAAAACAGTTGGATGCAGATGGGCTTATACAGTCAAACTAAAGTCAAACAGATCAATTGAACGATACAAAGTCGAGTTAATAACAAAATCGTACGCACAAAATATGAAATTGATTACCAAGAAACATTTGCTTCAGTTGCTAAAAGCAGTACTATCAGAGTTCTTATATCTCTTGCTGCAAATTTGGATTGACCGCTCTATTAAATTGATGTGAATAATGCATTCTTGCATGGAGACTTGATAGAAGAAGTTTATATGGATCTCACCAGGATGTGATATGCCTTCTAAGAATCAAGTGTGCAAACTAAACCAGTCCTCTTTTAAGGCCTGAAATAATCTCCTCGAGCATCATTTGGCAGATTCACCAAGTCAATGAAGGCGTTTTGGTAAAGACAAAGCAATTTTAACTATACATTATTCTTGAATTGTAAGAATGGTAAAATCATTGCATTGGTTGTTTATGTAAATGACATGATGGTGACAATGGATGATCCTCAAGAAAGAGCTTTACTACAAACGTACTTGTCCCAAGTGTTTGAGATGAAAGCCCCGAGTCCCCTAAAGTATTTATTGGGGATCGAAGTGTTCAGATCGCCGAAAGTATTTTCCTATCTCAACGAAAATACGTGATGGAATTGCTGATTAAGATTGGAATGCTTGCTTGGGAACTTGCTGATACACCTGTAGAGATGAATCACAAGTTGTGTGAGCGAGAAGATCAAACAATCGCCAACAAGGAACGGTACCACCGCCTTATTGGAAGGTTAATATATTTGGCAAATACCAGACATGATATTACATATATGTGCAGTAAGTGTAGTTAGTCGGTTCATGCATGCTCTTAGTATTGAGCATTGTAGTGCGTTGGATCGCATTTTGAGATACCTAAAGACTAATCCATGAAAATGACTTTTATTCTCAAAACATGGTGTTGACCCTAAAAACTACAAAGCCTACGTGGCGCGCAGGCCGAGTAATTTAAAAGCTAACTACGTCATTCGGTGAATGCGGGCGTGCCAACTCGTCGGCCGAGGAGTAAATTTGTTGATGTTGCGTTGGGTCGCGCTACTGACTTCTGCGTCTTGCGATTGCGGCCGAGAAAGGAACACGTCTCGGCCTCCTGGATTCTCAAACCTGAAGACAAGGTTACTATTATTACGAAGCTCACAAATCGAATTCGGCTTTCAATGTGCCGAATGTAATAACTGTAGCACCTCACTTCGTCGAGAAGACTAATGAGATGACCTCGACCAAAAAAGGATTTAGAAACCTTCTCGACCGAGACTTGGATAGATAACTGACCGTGCCCGCCGCAGTGCTGTTGATGCCAACGGAAGGTACTGCGAGTTCGGCCAATTCTACGGTGATAGAGCTATCTATGCCGACTTAAGATATCACCGGTTGCTTTCACAGTGCTGTTGATGCCAACGGAAGATGTGTCAGCGAAAAAGAAAAAGAAAAGGTTCTCAAGTTGTTGAGGATTTGCGCAGGGCAATTTTGTATTGATTTTGTGGGGGCATTTTCCGTTGCCACTGCATCTGTATTTATAGCACTGAAGTACTTGCTCTGCACGGTCAGATGATGTTGCAGAGTTTAATTGCAATTCTAATTCTTGAAGCTGATCCGTACTAGAACCTAGAAACCAGGGCCATCCTTTAAACTGAGCCGTGAGATTTGGTCCAAGACTTTTCAAACTTAACAATCCATCTAGGCTTATCACATCACATTTCTAATCCACCTAGGCTTCTCATCTCTTTATCAAAAACCCATTCGTAGCCATGCTTTATCCCATTAAGATTCCCAAGATAACCTACATGCTAGGCTTTGAACAAATAATATTTATCTAAACAACCATCCATTATATATATATATATATATGGTCTAGGCCATCAAACATCACGTCCTTCATCAATCCGCTTTATATCTATATATATATATATATATATATATAGTTGGTAGTCATCATCATTCTGATCAAATGAATTTTAAATTCATCTTACTTCCCAGTGCTGACAGACATCCCAAATCAATTCGAATTGTACTGCTTATTCGGGATATGAATCGCATTCTATTTACCTGGTTTAAGAAGATACCGAGATAATTCATATTAAAAGATAATTATAATATTATCCTTTAATAATCAAATTATCTCCACTTTCTCATCTGGCGGTCGAGAATCATACCCACTCAACGGCCTCGATCGCTTGGGCAGATGATGTAAAATCGGGTCCAAACATTGCCCCTCAGTTTCCTTGAGCTTCGGCCCGTAAGCCGAATGGTGAAGGAAATTAGTTGTTCACAGCCAATAAAAACTTGCCGTATCTCTCGACTGTTGATGCTGAGAAAATTTTGGATAGTCAAGAAAAATAGGGGCCGAGGCAAACCATTCCTGGTAGCTCGGCCTGTCATCAATCAAAGATGTTGCAAATACTGTGCTGAAACAGTCACACTCGGCTGAGTTTGGCCTATCATTCAACCATCCACTCCTCAGCATTATTATATATATATATAAACCAAGGCCATAAGAAACAAAATCAAATCTTGGCTAATTGGCCTATTCTGTCCAACTTGGAATGATGTTGTCGGCCATGCATATTTTTCTCTTATTTTATTCTTTTCTGACTCCCAGTTCCACCAAATAACAAAACAATTGTTTCCATTGAGACTCAAAACCGTGCAGACCCACCGAATGACAAAATCCAAATGCACCGAATTTCCACCGCCCTGCTTGCTTACTCTCGGCCATTTGCCCCTACCACCGAGTAGAACAATTTTGTACAAGGTCAGGACTCAGGATGCTCGTGAGGATTCTCCTGTGCACTCAACAAGAAGTATATGGTCGAGGAAAAATGAGCATCCACCGCCGCATAAAAATTGACTCGGCAGAAAGTTGTTCTAAATACAACCTTGCCGACTAAGCCGCTTGTCGAGGAAGAAGAGCAGCCATAACCTAGACGGTTGGGTTTCGTGCCAGGTCAAATTTGGGCCAAAGAAGGTTAAATCTG
Source organism: Malus fusca (assembly GCA_035220775.1). Taxonomy (NCBI): domain Eukaryota; kingdom Viridiplantae; phylum Streptophyta; class Magnoliopsida; order Rosales; family Rosaceae; genus Malus; species Malus fusca. Next base: position 11,099,484 of record CM069061.1, on the reverse strand, counting down.
CCTCGGACTCGACAGAAACTTGTTAGACCTGCTTGGCCGTGGACCAAGTCAAATGCAACAGGATTGGGGGTGAATTATGTCTCGAACTCGTCTGAGGCCATCCCTTTTCTCTTGCCAGTGGTATTCTGACATTTTCCAATTATATATATATACACACACACACACGGCAAGCCAAATGACCTATTTTTTTTTTTTTTTTTTTTTTTTTTTTTTGCATGGTCAATTCGGCCAAAAGTTGCTTATGTATATATATATATGTATATATATATATATGTATATATGTTTCGGCCGAGGCTTTGTTTTATAATGGGGCCGAGGCCGAGGCTTTTGTAAAGTAGTCGAATGGGGCCGAGGCCGAGGCTTTTGTAAAGTAGTCGAGGCCGAGGCCAAATCCGAGAAATTTTTTTTTCTTTGTTTCTTTTTCTTCTCGGCCAACTAATATATATAAGCTTGGATTGCTTCTTCGACCAACTAAAATATATATATTTGGATTGCCGCACTGTTGTTGTCCCTCTTATTTTCTTATGCATCGGCTTAATTAGCCAGATGATTAAGAAAATAATTTATTTTTAAAAATAAAACGAAAGTGGCCGAACTAATAAAGAGGAGGAGGCCAACGATGCTTTAGGCCAAGCCGAGATCTTGTAATAACAAAATCTTCATATTGATTTCGCTCTAGGCCGAATAAAGATTTTCCTCCAAATATTTTTGACTTGGCGAAATATTTTTTATCATCGGCTGCCGAATGTATTGAGTAATTACTATGCCCCTCGGGCATAATAATTTCGGCTTCTAATTCAAACATCTTAGCCGAACGGGATTTCTCCATATCGGCTTTATCACCAATAATCATATCAATTGGCGTGATTTTTTCGGCTAGGCCCATGTCTTCAATTACCACATCAATCGATTTATGGTTTGAAGTCGTGTACTCATCTTGTTCGTCATTGGAGCACTCCTCTGACGTTTCTGAGTCAATTTGTGGCACAAAAATTTGAACTTTTTCTTCTAGGCCTACCACACTTTTAGTGTCGACCGAAAAAATAGGTGGCCTTTGTTCTTCTTCGGCCGTCTCGACAATTTTCTTAGGCCGAATGTTGATTGTGGCCGGAGTGGAAATTTGCCCCCCGGCCTCTTGCTTTTTAGGAATTCTTCTCAATCTTTCAAGGAGTTGTTTTTGCTCCTTTAATAGGCGATAACACTCATCCCTTGAAGCCGGATCGAGATAGATCATGTGAACTTCGTAGTTTTAGCACTGGGTCCCACTGGGCGTGCCAAAATGTTGACCCTAAAAACTACAAAGCCTACGTGGCGCGCAGGCCGAGTAATTTAAAAGCTAACTACGTCCTTCGGTGAATGCGGGCGTGCCAACTCGTCGGCCGAGCTCGGCCGAGGAGTAAATTTGTTGATGTTGCGTTGGGTCGCGCTACTGACTTCTGCGTCTTGCGATTGCGGCCGAGAAAGGAACACGTCTCGGCCTCCTGGATTCTCAAACCTGAAGACAAGGTTACTATTATTACGAAGCTCACAAATCGAATTCGGCTTTCAATGTGCCGAATGTAATAACTGTAACACCTCACTTCGTCGAGAAGACTAATGAGATGACCTCGACCAAAAAAGGATTTAGAAACCTTCTCGACCGAGACTTGGATAGATAACTGACCGTGCCCGCCGCAGTGCTGTTGATGCCAACGGAAGGTACTGCGAGTTCGGCCAATTCTACGGTGATAGAGCTATCTATGCCGACTTAAGATATCACCGGTTGCTTTCACAGTGCTGTTGATGCCAACGGAAGATGTGTCAGCGAAAAAGAAAAAGAAAAGGTTCTCAAGTTGTTGAGGATTTGCGCAGGGCAATTTTGTATTGATTTTGTGGGGGCATTTTCCGTTGCCACTGCATCTGTATTTATAGCACTGAAGTACTTGCTCTGCACGGTCAGATGATGTTGCAGAGTTTAATTGCAATTCTAATTCTTGAAGCTGATCCGTACTAGAACCTAGAAACCAGGGCCATCCTTTAAACTGAGCCGTGAGATTTGGTCCAAGACTTTTCAAACTTAACAATCCATCTAGGCTTATCACATCACATTTCTAATCCACCTAGGCTTCTCATCTCTTTATCAAAAACCCATTCGTAGCCATGCTTTATCCCATTAAGATTCCCAAGATAACCTACATGCTAGGCTTTGAACAAATAATATTTATCTAAACAACCATCCATTATATATATATATATATATGGTCTAGGCCATCAAACATCACGTCCTTCATCAATCCGCTTTATATCTATATATATATATATATATATATATAGTTGGTAGTCATCATCATTCTGATCAAATGAATTTTAAATTCATCTTACTTCCCAGTGCTGACAGACATCCCAAATCAATTCGAATTGTACTGCTTATTCGGGATATGAATCGCATTCTATTTACCTGGTTTAAGAAGATACCGAGATAATTCATATTAAAAGATAATTATAATATTATCCTTTAATAATCAAATTATCTCCACTTTCTCATCTGGCGGTCGAGAATCATACCCACTCAACGGCCTCGATCGCTTGGGCAGATGATGTAAAATCGGGTCCAAACACATGGTCACTTGGATGTTTCTGGGTATACAAGTACAGATTGGGTAGGTTGTATCACTAACAGACGTTCAAGTTCAGGTTATTTCACATTTGTTAGAGGCAATCTTTGTTACCTGGCGATGTGAGAAATATAATATTATTTCATGAATATTGTGTTGAGACAAAAATAAAGTATGTCTCACATCATTTGTGAGATGTGGATTCGGAATTTACTTTCAGGTTTAGGCTTTAAACAATGAAAACCAATGAAGTTGCATTGTGATAACAAGGCTTCAATCGACACTATTCACAATCCAGTTCAACATGATTGAACTGCACATGTTGAAGTGCTTCGATATTTCATCAAAGAGAAATTGAAAGTTGGACTAAGTTTTGTTCTATTTGTTAAGTCTAAAAATTAACTGGCAGATCTTCTTAAATAAATGGTGTCCAACAAAGTGTATCATGGCTCACTCGACAAGTTGAGTATTAATAACATCTATACACCAACTTGAAAGTCTACAATCGTATAGTTTTCTATTCTCTTGTAATTAGCATGTATATTGACTTCATACGAAGCAAAATTTTCAAACATTTTAACATTGAGTTCGAAAGTCAAGGAATACTATACAGTATTTTACATGTGTGGAATAAATATGTCTGTTTTTTGAAATTTTTATAATATTTTAAAATTTAAAAGAATATTGGTTTTCTAAACTAAAACACATGAAGTGGAAAAAAAGCTGAAAATATGAAAAGGTGGGAAAGGCTAAATTATTTTAGGAATAGAATTATTGAAGGGTGAGAAAAGGCGGAATATGAACTGTCAGAGGGGAAGGGACAGACAGGTTTAATCGTGACAGCTGGGTGCCAGCCTGCCCGCTGAGGTGTGTCAGAAAGGCTTTAAAGTTTTATTTTTAAATGACATGGTGTGTGGGTGTTGTCAGTGTTCAGGATACAGCATCCAAGGACAACACTTGGGTGCTCACTGGGAAGTACCCAAATTACTGACCGTCTTACGTAAACCACTAAATTTAAAACACTTTGTCAAATGAAACTCCTCACAAGCTCCTACTATCCTTCTAACCAAACACACTATTTCTTCTCTTTTACTTGTATCCAAACAACCATCTTCTCTCCCACCAAAAACACAGCTGCCATACCTCCACCATCACCTCCCTCTCCTTTCTCCCGAAGCCATGAGAGCTCCACCCCCTCAAATTTGTTCAAATCCATGACAGATCAGATCCGTCTTGCTAACCCTATTAAGGATATTTCACCAAGAAGAAAAATTATGAAGGAGGTTGAAATTATTCGGTGAAATTTCGACAAAGTTGGTGTTCGGTAACGCCATAGATTTCACGACGGAGATTCCGACGACGACGACGGCCGAGTGCTGGCATGTTTTCCACGATAAAGAATGGGAGGATTTTGGGGAGGCATCGACAGAGAAAGGATGGAGGAGAAGCGAGTTGCGCCGACGGAGGAGAGGAAGTTCTCGGAAGGCGTTGGGAAGACGAGGTTTCTGGCGATGAAACCATGGCAGAAGCAAAGAGGAGTGAGGCTAGAAGGGGAAGCGTTGAGGAAGAAAGGAGGTGTTTGGATGGGGGGTTAATATGGTGTTTGGTTACTTGTTTATAAAATTAAAATTGTAACAGGTGTTTTGATCTTATTGGGCAATTTCATACGCTCAGTTTCTTGGGTAGTGCTTAGTCAGTACCCAAGTTTTAGAACGGGTTTATTGTAGGGGAAGAAGTTACACATGGTAAATATATTATTTTTACGAAAATGTTAATTACGCGCTTATTTTTATTTTTTTAAACATTTTTATTAATTTTTTTCAATTTAATCAATTTGATGGTTAAAATTTGAGAGAGGCATGTAGATAGTATTACTCTATCTTTAATGGCTCGATTACTAATTTGTAATGGTTTGACGGAGAATTGAATTGAGAAAAAATTGTACTGGAGTGGGGTCGGAATCAAATTTTTGTTAAAGTTGTTTACTAAACTATCTATAATTAAAGTAAAAATAATGCAGATTAAATCTAAACTATTTACTATTTCACTTGAATTAGAATAAAATTATGTCATTTCATCCAAATTCTGTCAACTTCATCTCGTTAGTTTGATGACAATGGTGCATTTGAGGTTCATAATATTAAAAAAAAAAAAAAACCAAATTTAAAAATACCAACACAAAGTAAACCAAAAAAAATTTACTTCCTTCTCTCTCTCTCTCTTGCCCTCTCTCCCTTGTTGCAATTCTATCTGTCTACCATCTTTCCTGGTTGTGAGACTACCATCTTCCCTGTTGTTGGGTCTTCATCACAATTGTGAGCTGGGTCGAGTTTGTTGGAGTTGAACTTGGATGACGAAGATTCAGTACTCTTAAAATAATCTTTACATAATAATTTTTAATATAAGCAATTTTGGTTATAAGTAAAAAATTCTGTAATTTAAACATGGAGATTTTGAATAAACATTTCCACTTATCTCTCAAGCCAAATATTTTTTGTGTTGAATTGGAAGGAAAGGGATCCTCTCCGGATCCCTTCCATCTAATTATTCTCATTAAACAATTCGGACCCTTAAAATTTGATCCAATAACTAAAATTATTATAATTTTTAGAATGAATCTGTGTTTTTAGCTCAAATTTTAAGAATTCGGATTATTTAATGAGAAGAATTAGGTGAAAATGATCTCGAGATGATCCCTTTTCGAATTGGAAAAGCTGAAAAGCTGAATCTAGTACTAGATCTTATAAATTTGGCAGCAGGATTTTAAACGTCTAATTATTTGACGAAAGGTGAAGGAAATTGTCAGACAAAGTTGATTGACAAGTTATACGAAACGAGTAAATGTACCGGTGGAGGTGTGTCAGATCTTGAATACTGCACTCAGTGGTGGGATAAACGTTTTTTGGTTTATTGGGTGTAAAAAGTAAATAAACTTTTTTCATTAGAAATATTGCATCCCAAACGGACCGAAGGGCCCAAAAGAAAACAAAACAAAATCCCCAAAACGCCATAGAGAAATAGTAACACCTCATAATAATTCAAGGCCCAAGGTAGGACATCATGTGAGTGACCCTGCAAATCCAGTTCCAACATAACTCCATAATTATATGTCTATTGTTAGTTCTCCCCTCCCTCCCGTATTTGAGATGGATCATTCTGATAGATTTTTATTTTTTTTAAAGGGAGACAACTGATAGCAAGTCACGTTTATCCATCAATTCTGGAGGTCGAGAAGATTCACACAAGCATTTTAACCTCTCCATGACCACAAGTCTGGCTTCCACACCAGCAGCGATTATCCACCCTTGGCTTCCATATTTGAGATGGATCATTATGATAGATGGAGGTAAACTAATAAGCTCTGATATTAATGAACTCTGTAGAAGAATTACACATTGAAAAAGTAGTCTTATCGTTTTCTTTTTAACAAGTAATCTACGCCCATAATGTGTTGTAAGAAATTGGTACGCGAAGATGTGAATACACCTAATAATGGAATCGGCCGACACTCAATGAGGGTTGGTCGTAATATTAAAAGCAAGCCAAGCAGTACGAAGTTGAAGAATGCGACTTTGGTTTTTAGAGGCAAAACGCTGTTGGAGAGCAAGCCAAACTTCATGGCAGCTGAAAGACAAGCAGTCACGGAAATCAATTGTTCCAGGAAAGCACAAGCTAGTTCTTCTAAACCCATTCAGCAAATGCGGGGTGTGTTTGGTAGAAACCTTGCTGGTTTCATCAAATAGGAACTGCGAGGGGCATTCCGAAGTACCATCAGCTGACAACTTTTAAGAACAGGAAGCAATTGAGACAACCAGAGAGAATAGCTGGATGAATTGAGCTTGATGTTGTTCGCGTGAGAAATGAAGGGGACGACATCATAGAAGGGGTGGTTGGGGCGGCCATAGAAAATGTGTAGGAAGGGTCGGAAAAAAGAACTGACGCTAGTCACTAGCTCTATGATACCATAAAAGGTTATGCACTACAGCAATCGTAGGAAGCACAACAAAGGTAAGTGGCCCTCGATAATCTGGAGGGTGAATTATCATTGAATTATACGTAGTACAATTGCCTGATTGTGTAATTACTATACAATGAATACATAAGGGAACTTTTAATGATATAGGAAAATAAGAGATTACGGAGAATCTCGGTGAATAAGAAACCAATCATAAGAAATCAGGAGAATATCTGTCAAATATGAGGTTTACAACTCACTTTTATCATTTTTATTCTTTCTTTTTTTTCCTTTGTGGAAATGAGTTTTTCATTGTGTTAATAGTAATGCCTAATAGCTGAGCCTTGTAGCGCAGACTTGTAACTAAGGAGGACATTACTAGTACAAAAAACAGTTTGCGCGACGCAAGTACCTTTGTTGCGCAAAGTAAAAAAACGTTGTCTAAAAATTAGCCCAGCGAAACCTTCGTCGGGCGCCAAGGCAGTGAAAGCAGGATTTGCGTGATGAAGAAGTAACCTGCGTCGAGCAAACCCTTTTTTTTTTTTGGCAAAAATGTTTTTTATTTAATTTTTAATAAATATTGTAATTAAATTCTAAACAATAATTAATAAACCAAGAAAAAGTATTTAATTATAAAATATATGAAAATGTACATACAAGATGTTCAAATATAAAAGAAAAAACTACAACAAGTAGTCTTCTAGGCTTGATGCATCAGGCTACTGGGTATTGGCTGGACGGAGTGGCTGGGAGGTCGAAGGTGGATCAAGATCATGTGCTGGCATCGGGATTTGGAGGCCGAACATCTGTAAGGCCCGTAAGATCATACTCATCTTCTCGTCTTGGGCAGAAAACTGGGCTGCAATCTCGGCTTCCCATGTTTCCTGAGTTGCTGCTTCGGCCTCCCGTGCTGCTTGTTGGGCCGTAGGCTGACCTTTTAGGGTTGCCACTTCCTCCGTCAAGGCGATGACCTGTCCTGTGGTTGATTTGGAAGAGGAGGCACCCATCTCACAAACATACGCCTTCCCTATACACCGAACAACCTTGCCATGACAACGAATGAGCTTCTGAGCAACAACAACGAGTCACCAAACTAGGAATGCTAAATAGTCATCAAACTAGGAATGTTATATACCACCAGAAATCCACTTGCAAATATGATTCACTAGTCACAACAAAAATATCCAATTTCTGAAAACTGCATTGAACCCAAGTCCTAATATTTCACCAAACATAAAAATTAAAATCCAAGAAATGCCCTCATAAGCAACAAACCATATATATCCAAACCAATTACCAATGCATATATTTACAGACAACCGATTAAAACAAATTAACCAACAAAACAACCCATGTAAAAAGATAATGCGAAAACACAGAAGTAGCAATATAGGAATATTTGTACCAGTAATTCTCTGAGATAAGCCAACACTCAGCAAAATCCTATATTTGATAAATACTCGTTAATTATATACTAACAATTAAATTGATCATTTTCAATGAAATTCACTCTTTTTAAACAATAATAATAATAATAATGAACTGTTATTAGCATTTCAAAATTTTCATTTTGCATTCCTGATAAGTGTATTATTTTTTCTAACTATAGAAATGTGGAGTGTAAATTGTGAGGATGTGAAGGTATAAGAGTCCCACATTGGTAAAAGGAAAAATCTTGAAAGGGCTTATAAGAGCTTGGACTACTCCACATCTTACCAATTGGTTTTATGGTGGAACCTCAACTTTAGTAGGTTGGCCTATGTGTGAAACTCAACGGCCACACGTACTCGACGTCACCCAATTCGTGTTATCTACGTGTTTGGTGTGGATGCAAATTTCCGCCTTCTTCTTCTTGGACAAAATTGCACCTACAAAACAATCAACACCTTTGGTCAAGGCCAAGAACCTTACGCGCCCACGATGAATGGGGGGGGCTTTGGCCGAAGAACCTCCGATGCCAAAGTTAGAATTTAGAGAGAAAAAGTGTTTGAAGAGTTTTTGGGAGTTTTGCAAGAGTATCAACTTAGTTTTTTTAGAAGAAATAGGGTCATATATATAGGGAATGGGGTGTGGCTGGCCTTTAAGTGTGTTTTGGGGTGTTATTTGGTGATTCAATTAGCAATTAATATATTAATTAGGTATAAATATATTAATTGGCTAATTATCATAATAAAAGAAATGTTTTGGGAGGTTTTTGGAGGTTATGGAATGAGGATGGATGAGACAAATTTGAACTTGTTACCTATTTTGGGTACTCCTGATTTGGTTGATGGATGATTCTCCACTGCTCGCGTGTAGGAGACCCGGTATGCCTCGAGGGTAAATTTGTCATCTTCACCCAAAAATCCACATGTCACTTTGTGATTATTTTTGGCTCTACATTTGGCATGAAAAGAGTCTCAAATCAAGTTACTTCCCATATTACTAATTGGTTTTATAATCCTCAACCTTCTTGATAAATGAGAATTTTTTAGTGCCATAATAATAAAGCAGCAGGAGGTATAAGTGACCATGGACTCTTCAAAAGGGATTTAATCCATGAGGCAGCAACTTTCGTGGCTCAAAGCTACCTATATTTTGAGGATGATATTGATATGTATTGGTGGCCCAATATTTGGTTTATCCTATTTAATTTGGTGAAATGGGTAGCTTAATTAAATAAAGTCATACATTTTCATCCGGTTAATGTTAGGTGGACAAATTTTTAAGGGACACTTTGGATGAAGTTTTTAACTACCAATGTTCTTTGACTGAAACCTTTGTGGTTTTTAGTTTTTTATCGAAGTTCCTAACATTAATGTAATAATATATTTTTAAATTAAAAATTAAATTTGTAGTTATTTATATATAATGAGATTTTAAATAAAACCCATTATTTATGCGATTTAAAATATTAAAGATGAATTATACTCTCCAATGTATTTTGTGTGTGTGTGTGTGGGTATGTTCATCAAAACTAACCAAAAAATTATTGTACTAAAACATGAGCACATTCTTCAAAAACACCCCCCAAAAAATGATATTAGGCTTAATAACATTATTAAATTTCTTCTATTAAACTTGACATGGATACATTCTCAAATCAACGAAATAGAATGTACTCATAAAAGTTTAAAAAATGGATTAGAGAAAATATTGAATGAATTTTATATATTAAAAAAATGGGTACATAGATACAAACAGGTTATCATGAATCTAATCAGAGGACCAGGTACGCTCAGATTGAGGAACCTAAGGTTAATGCACAAGAAAAATGAAGAGAAATATACTTGGAAGGGAATATTTACCACAATCTAATCATCGAAAATAATGCAGCCTGTTTAAAATTTCAACACATGCTTAGAACAAATTGATGTCATGAACACTAACAAGACTGTCTGGTAAGAGAAACATCAAAATAAGAAATCAACAAAAGATCAACTACTTAAATATCAACCGAATTACAACCCAATTCAAAAGAATTGGGGTTTAACTCCATGACCATGTCCATTTTCTATTTTGGGAAACGACCCACTAACTGAGCAATCTAATTGAAATCTGAATTCCGATATCAAAAGTCAAACTACAAATGCGCAACATGACCATAGAATCCAAGGGAGAAACTGCAGAGAAAGAAATAAAAAAACTTACGTCTATCTCCGGTATTGTAACCCCTAGCTTAGCAGACAAATTTTTCTTGAACACATTAAACTTGGGAGCCAAGTCCTTTGCAGCAGGGCCACCATGAACACCAAATTCATTAAACCTACATACACAGATGTGCCATCAACACAAAGAAACTTGATATTGTTTTAATTTTTAAACACATCAAAGTGTAACGAAATTTTTAACAATTTCAACAATAAGCCTAGCAAAGTCGTGCATAATTCTTGCAATATGGCATACAAACGGATACACAGCAAGGCTGTAAATAATATGTAAAACTTAAAACAATAGCAACACCAACGGGTAAAGCGCCCAAAGATACTGAAACTTAACAATATCAGGGCAGAAAACTCATGCGAGGAGTTACAAACTATAAACTGGAACTGTAACAACTTTTATCTTGCATTCTTTTCTGTGTGAGTTAAACGTTGGCACGTGTTAAAAACCTCTTCACTCTACATTGGTCAGAGCACCTCAATGGCCAATTCCTTGACTTCACATCTGTTGATTGGGACCCTATCAAGTATTTCCAAGAGAATAAAAATAATCATCACTATGCAAGAAATTTGGTATGTGAAAAATAAGGCACAGACATATGCTTGAAATGATGATCTTGCCAACAGCATCTGGTATAGTTACCACACTATCCATGACTTGAAGCACTGACAAATCATTATCAAGATCAAGTACAATTTTTCTTGTGAAGTATGCTTTGTACAAATAAATACATAGTCTTTGGAAGAGTCAACTTTGCTGGCATGCACTGTGACAAAATTTTGTTATGCATGAAAGAGGAATATACAATGATAGAATGGTGTATGCGTCTTTGGAAATGGTAGTGATCAGCTAACTGTGGCGACAATTGTGATTGCTCAGACGTTAGCAAAATGGTACTAGTTGCATCAGAAAGAGACAATGCGAGAGAAATGATAGACGAAAAATCACGATTTAACGGTTATTTTAACTTCGATTTTGATTATTTTTTATAGCTACACTCCTTGATCCTATATGAATACAATGAATGAATTCGATCTTTAATTTAAAATATTTACACTAGTGGATACCACAAAATCTTATGTTATACTTAATGAAAGTATAAATAAACTCTAAGTGTTAGTGAATCTATCGTTTTGATGGAATACGCATTCTACGAAACTAATTTCAACGATTCAACCGTCAAACTTGTTTGTATATGATTCGAGATCGCATATGCCAAAAAATTGCAAAAAACAAACATTCAGGGATCAAGTAACGGGAAAAAACTTTTTGACTGTTATTATAAACGAAAATCACGATTTAACGGTTATTTTAACTCCGATTTTGATGATTTTTTACAACTATACTCCTTGACCCTATATGAATACAATGAATGAATTCGATCTTCATAAAATATTTACACTAGTGGATACCACAAAATCTTATGTTATACTTAATGAAAGTATAAATAAACTCTAAGTGTTAGTGAATCTATCGTTTTGATGGGATACGCATCATACGAAACTAATTTCAACAATTCAACTGTCAAACATGTTTGTATATGCTTCGAGATCGCATACGTCAAAAATCGCAAAAAACAAACATTCAGAGATCAAGTAATGAGACAAAACTTTTCGATGGTTATAAACGAAAAATCACAATTTAACGGTTATTTTAACTCCGATTTTGATGATTTTTTTACAGCTACACTCCTTGATCCTATATGAATACAATGAACTAATTTGATTGTCAATTTAAAATATTTACACAAGTGGATACCACAAAATCTTATGGTATACCACAAAGTTGTTGACTTTGCGCGACGAAGGTGTGCATTTGTCTCGCAAAATAGCTTTGCATGACATAGGTGCACCTTCGTTGCGCAAAGGACGTTTGCGCGACGCGGCTTGTGCGTCGCGCAAGATTTTGGAGCCAAACCAAGACTTTTACCACTTTTTTCCCAACATTTCACCACGAAGGTGTTCCTTCGTCACGCGAAACTGTTTTGCACGACGGTGGTCTTCATCGCGCAAAATTCCGTTGCGCAAAATACCTTTTCGTGACGTTTTGTTGTCACCGTTGCGCCAACATACTCTGCGCAACGCAATTTGCTCCATCGCTCAAGTTGTCGTCGCACAAGTATGTTTTTGTACTAGTGAATTAAAACGGTTGATGGGTGATGAAGCCTTGGTCAAGTGAGGTATGGTTGGTTGAAATCTGTTCACCACTCTTGTTAAGTCACTTTAAGCACGTCTTAAGCCCCTCGGGTTAGTAGGGGCGCCCCACCCTTGCAGTGGGGTAGCAAACAAATAATAAGGTCCAATCCAATTCGTTTTCACTTGGTCATTTGCATTTAGCTTTTTATGTGTCTATCGTGCTAATACTACAAAGAAAAATCAAATTTGCGGCGACAGTGTTTAGTCACAAAAAGAAAAAGAATTGTCGCTGAAGATCACCATCTTAACGTTTCATACTTGCTGAAAGTGCAAATCAATTATATAGTCGTTGATTTTTTGTGGTTCAACTTCAATCACAGTAAATATGCTATGAAAGTGATTTTAAATTGTTAAAATCTTACTGGAACAATTAAACCAAACAAATTAATGTCTTTTTCTTTTCTGGCAAGATCACAATCAGTCTATTTATCCCATTCACTGATGATTTTTTTGTTTGTTTTTGTTTTTGTTCTAGTCCCATTCGATAATTAGCTATACTCTCACACTGTTTAATCACAAGTTAGGCTCGCTACGATGAATGAAAAAATATTAGACTTTTGATCTTACAAAATATCTTCATCCTTACTTTGTCTACTTTGTCTTAATTATTTGAAATCATTCATTTTTATTACTGTGAACTCTAAATTATTGGGGGTTGATATTGATAGACACTAACATGTTTACTTACATACAGTAGGAATTAAAATCATTTTGAATACTGAGTTCTATATGTAGTATACTAAAATAAGAGTGAATTTTTCAATTTTATAGTATCGGAAAAGTATGAGTTTCTCGTTAAAATTCATAATTATATACCTAAAAATCATGAAGTAGATCAATTAGGGGACTAGTTGATCCGACTCTCTATTTCTACTCCTATTGTTAAGTTCCCGGATTCATTCTTTATCTCAATATGCCCAAGATTTTAAGGTCTTTTTAAGGAGAAAAGTTTCATGGTGTTCTAGTCCAACAATACATATGTTATCTGTAAATCTCTTCTACAGTACAAATATTACACATGTAAATCTCGAATCTGTGTCTACGTGCGATTATATTATTAAACCGAAACACAAGAAATGATTAATGTCTTATAAATTGCTCCTTTTGAGGTTGAATGATAACTCGTTTCTGACAGTGGGCAACTAAAAGACAATTGTCACAACTCACAAGTGAGCAACTGTGTGATCCTTTTGCATGAATGCAAAGTGGCGTGAATCAGAGCCATTCCTTTCTGTAGAACAACAAAACAGAATAATGCTTTCACTAGATATTTATCGGTACATTGGTACAATTGAAAGCAATAAATAAACGCCAACAACATACAATAAACTAAATCTGGAGGGCGGACGCACAGCAGCGACTCTTGCACAAGTGGGATCCATCTCAAGGCCCTCCAACATAGTCCATACAAACTGTTTATAACTGAAAAGGACAACAAATATATTAACTTATATTATATGCGGAGGAGCCATTCTTCCTGTAACGACACATGTGAACATTAGTTTTTCTTTCTGTGCTCGCGATTTGTAGATACAGAAGAATGATTCCGTACAAACTTTCGTGCAAGTCGAGCTTTAGCACTCGGGTGTTTGAGTATGGTCTCTCTTAGAATCATGGCAATAGTCATAGACCAAGTAGTTCCTCTGCACCCATTCCATGGCCGAGTACTGCTGCTGACTAAGACCCGACACACCAGACGGTGAGGCGGAGGGCGGTTGGCATGAGGTAGGGCTATCGGATTTGCACCCACCAAGTTTGAAATTCTTGTACTTGCCAATAAATGGTTGGTACTTGTAGTCGGCTTTGTATTTTCCACCCTCCGTGGCCCATGATGATGCATCCCATATGGATCCATATGCCCACATCGGCCTCAATGGAAATGTGGCATCACTCTTTCTCTGGTACATTCTTATGGGCACATCATCCACCAGGAATCTGCAAATTGATTATATTATATCATTGGTGTACTTTATAATATGCAAATCTCACCTCACAACCCTCTATAGATTAATAAAGATAAATGTAAAGCGATATTGCATGTATTATATACTGATCATCATGTTGTTAAGCACGCTGTATTTGAAGTGTTCGATAATAGGTAACATGTCATATAAATCTTACTTCTGTGAAAGATTTAATTAGTAATGTGATAGTTAAAAATGTAGTCTAACTATTGAAATACATCAAAGAAGTAATTATCACGTGTTATTAACTTAATAATTACTTCAGCTTATAGACAAAGTTGAAAGTTTAGGTTTAGCATTTTCAGATAATAATTTAGGTTTGATATAGCAACTCAATTAATATGAAAGATCATAAGCCAAATGAAAACAAAAACAAGAATAAAAAGCAAGTCGTGTTTGATTATCATTTATTTTAATTTTACTTTTTGTGCATGAAATTAAAAAAAAAAAGATTAAGGGAGATATGTACAAGAAATGCATGATACACAAAAAGAAAACTAAAAACAAAAAAAAGCAAATAGTTATCAAAAGAATCCAAGAACTTTTTCTTGATAAGATCAGAAATAATAATTGTGTTTCACGGTTCCCCTACTAAACGGTAGAGGACAAGAAACTAGACAGTTTGGCTTGATGTTTACCATACGTAAAAACACATGTGACATGCATGTACAAAGGTACAAGATTTTAGAACTGTGTGGTACTACTATATACTCACATGATCTCAGTAGGGTTCCATACTATAGCGTAGTTATGAAAGTCTTGTGCTGGATCAAACCAGAGATGGAATTGCTTCTCTCTTCCAATTATTGTTCCATCTCCACTGCCTCTAATGTACACATTGGTTTGCAGAGTATAGGGCTTATCAGGAGTTGTACCAAGGAACTCAATATCAATTTCATCATGGTTCCCCGGAAATTCTTCATTGTTAGAGAGCTATAAAAAACAATAAAAAAAAAGTTAGACATAACCCAATTTTCACCTTTTTATTGAATTCAGGAATTTAACAATATAAAATTTCAAAGTTTGCAAGAGAAGTGATATCGGCACACGTCTTTTCTCCTCTATATACATGTTTATTCTACCTTTGAATAGTATAAACGAGAGAAAAATTAAGAGACAAATATATAAATAAGGTTGCACAGAAGAAAAAAGTTATCCAAGCAAAGTCTCACATAAAATGAAGTAATCACTCCAGCAGTGTAACCAGGTTGGAGCTTAATGGCTGCACCAAAATATCCAGAACGGTACGATTCAAGTGACTTGAACCCACTTCCTGAAACATGTCAAAAATGCAGCAGATGATAAAACAATCTGAGAAATCCGACCAAAAAAGATAAAACAATCTGAGAAAATAAGCACAAAAAAGCACTTAACTGAAGTACACAAAAAGCAAGAAAATATGCTGAAAAACCAATGAGAAAAGAAGTGAATCTTGCAGGATTGAGTACCTGAGCTAGAGTCAAGCCAGATTGTTAAAGCACCGTGGTCTAAATTTTGATGCTGAGGACCCCAGAGGGTTCTGAAAACCTGATCAAACCCTACTGTACTAATTTTGGAACTAGGGTTATAGCCCGGTGAGGGGATGCCCTGAGAAATGCTTGAAGAAATCATTAGGAAGAGAAGAATTAAGAAGATGAGAAGAGCCATGAAGACTGAACTGAGAAAAGGAATTCGAGAAGGAAATGCAGCAAAAAACAGAGGGGTGGGGCAAGAGAATTATAAAGGCAGGTATGCATACGGAAAGAGTAAGGTTTTACAGTTTGGTATAAATAGAGTGATCTGTAGGCCCCACATTGCAAAGGTGATAAGTTGGTTGATTGGGAAGTTATGCATGTAGACAAAAAATTTACTATAAAAGAATAAGGGAAATTTCATTTATACCCAATAATCCTCTTTTCACACCCAACTTGAAAATTTTGTCCCGTAAACTTACCTTTTTACCCTCAAATACAAAATTGACAAAGTTCAAAAAAAAAAAAAAAAAAAGGACACAAACACATAAACCCCTCAACCACCTACTATGGCAGTAGTCAGACTTGATTCCAGTCGTCATTCCAAAATTGTCGTCGCCGACCTGCTCTTTATCTCGTCAATGTTCAATTCTTCATGCTCAACTCTATGGGGCTAGATTTTGGTCCAATTTTCCTTAAAACTTAATGAACCAATTAAAAAAAAAAGAACTAGCAAATTGTAGCTCAAAAGACCGGTGTGATCTTGCAAATCGTGGAATAAGGATGTAGTCCCAAATGTGGACAAGTTAAAAAGCTATATATGCTTTCAAGGATGACAAAGCTGGTAATCATTTGAAATTGGGTAAAGAGGGAATTGATGAGAGACCAAAATTTGAGAGAGAGAGTAATCGATATCAACATCAGAACCCCTATATTTCTTTGATGAACCCAACCTAGCTCTGGCAACATGTTCTCCCGATGTCGTCGAAGGCAACAACCCTCTTCTCCACCCTCCGTTAATCCCTCTTTCGATTTCCGGCAACCCACCCAACTGCCAATTGGGGCTCTCAGGGCCACTTCGACCCACCCATTTGCTAGTTGATAATATCTTTCTACACCCATCTTTTCTTTAGGGCATAATTGAAATATAAAATTTATAAAAAATTTAATGGGTGTAGAGATAAGTTATCAGAGTCCAAATAAAATTTCCCAAAGAATAATAATATGAAGAAAAAATGGTTCAACTTGTGGAATAGGGTTTTTTTTGACTTTTTTTCCTTTTCCCTTAGATTTAGTGAAAAAGCTTCCATATGATACAAGAAATATTGTTAGTTGTAACTTGTAAGTTATGGTTGCTCACTGAGAGAAGCAAAGGTTAACTGTTTAATTTGTTTGCTTCATGACAGGACTGCTTACCTTATAGTTATGTCAGATTTCAGAGAGAAAATGGCCAAAACAGCTTAAATCTTGGATATGTATATATGTACATTCTTTGTGATCCTGACAAGCATGATGGAGCTTGTGGATATGTATATATGTACATCATATTGATATACCACTGACAACATATTGCTACACATCTATTTTTACTTTTTATATACCCCTGTTAATTTTTTACTTTTGAGTTCTTCAAAAATGGATAATACATTCTAAATTCCTTTGGAGTAAGAAATGTTACATTTCTTCTGATTACAGTTTGATGACGTATGCAATTACAGTTTGATGTAGTACTGTGCTCTAAAAATTTGATTGGATTATGCAAACAGAATGCAAAGACTTGTAGCTCAATTGATTAACCACATTTACCTCGAATAGTCTAGTAGAGGTATGTATATCGTTTGTATAAAAAGAAAGAGAAATTGTCTTTAGTAGCTCTCTTGTAAACCAAACCCCTGCTTGCAAACACTAATCAAAACTAGCCCTCTTTGTGCAGAATGTCCCTATATCATCATATTGATATACCACTAACAACATATTGCTATACCACTAACAACATATTGCTACACACCCATTTTTACTTTTTGCATACTTTGTTAATTTTTTTATCTGATTTTTTTTTAATTCATTCGTTCCAATAGTCAAAAATTAAAAAAAAATATGTGAAAAATAAAAATAAATGTATGAATAGTAGAACTATCCAAAAAAATTACTTGAAATTAAATACTTACGAAATGCATGCTTGTGTATATAGGTCATGTTCTCTATTCAAGTTGTCATGATGTTGATGTGAAACATTGGATACCGTAAAATATACCTACTCCAAATTCTAAAGACTATTATTTTATAGTTTTTATTGATAATCATGTTTAAGTTTTCTTAAATTCATCCACAACAGAAACGAGTGCAATACACATAGCACTCCACCACAGTCACGTAGTACACAGAAAATCCTGCAAACCCTTCACTATTTTGCTCTGAATTTAGGGGTATATTAGAAACTTCATCCCTCGTCATTAAAAATGAATTTTAAGTGAGAAATGAGAAGAACGAAAAAACCTAAAAAAAACCTTCTTTTTTTTTTGTATAAGAACATTGAATACATAGGAATTTTTTTGTTAGTTGTTTAAGTGCAGCCACTTTGAAATTCCATTATTACAAGTTACTAAGTCCAACCATTTTCACTTTGTAATTTTATAGTTCAAATTTCCTTTTGTTTTAAGTCTTAGATATTAATTTACAAAATTCATTTGTTTTTTTTTTTCCGTTTCTTCTATTGATTATTGAATTCGTAAGTTGAAGTTTCTAATATACTTTTATTTAATGGGAAAAAAACGTTAGTGAAAAGAACCAATGGTGCAACACATTGTAAGTTCGAGCATTAAAGAAATTAATATGAGAGTTTTGAGATGAAAAATAACCTAGGAATAAAGTTTAAGGACAAATGCTACAATTAAGCCTAATTTTCGTTATACGTAGGCATAAAGCAAGAAAACAGTATTAGAGTAACCCTAATGACTATAGCTTAACAACTATTACTAGTTAATAATGAACCCAATATGCCTAGAGGAGTTAGTTCTGTGCATGGATTAAGTGCTTATAGAAATTAGTCTAACAATGGATGCTTGGTAGTTTAGCGGTTCAGTAATGCTACATTTACCATTTATTTGTACCATCACTCTAATAGATGTAGAACCCACCAATACAAGTGAGAGAATTATCTCATCTCTATTCGATAGTTAGGTCCCACGGATGTTTTAGGAGGCGAATTATAAGTTTAGGGAGAAGAAAGAGTCCGCAAGTCAAAGT
The DNA here is from genome assembly GCA_035220775.1 of Malus fusca. Classification (NCBI taxonomy): domain Eukaryota; kingdom Viridiplantae; phylum Streptophyta; class Magnoliopsida; order Rosales; family Rosaceae; genus Malus; species Malus fusca. Next base: position 11,080,437 of record CM069061.1, on the reverse strand, counting down.
GAATCGAATTTTGAGTTTTAAGAAATAAAACGGTACCTTTTAAATTACAAGAGGTAAAGTGAGATTCAAATGAGATTCAAATGAGATTCTAAGAGTCGTAACTAAAAATAGGCCAAAAAATACAATAATGTTGCAGTCCTATTTAGAATAGGAATGTGATTGTGTAAATCCTAGGAAATATGAGAATGTATCTTATATTCCTATTAGGATTAGATTACCTATTAAATGTTGTAATCCTAAAGGGAAAGGTTTTACCCTTCCTTCTACTATAAATAAAGGCACAATGGGGTGAGATAACACACACCCACAATTACACATCTCTCTCTTTCTCTCTACTATTGCCGCACTTTCCCTCTCTCTATGGCCTCCATAATTGTTCAGTAAATTATGCCTACAACATGTTATCAGCACACTCTTGACGCTACGCTAACAAGAGAGTTTGATCTTCAATTTGGGGAGTATTACGTTTTAATCATTGTTTTCATAATTAATTTATTATTTTATTACATTGATCTACATGCTGTTGATTCAATTTAATTTTTCTGTGTTGAACGTGATACAACGCATTGGAAAATTCCGGCTTTCAAGAAGGATCTTCTACAAATTCAAAGGCTTTTGTTGTTTTTTGCTACTCAGGTACGCTTAAAAGAAAGGAAGATATTTGAAACGACCCATGAAGCATGAAAACATTCCCCATGATGCATGAACCCCCTACATTTATATTTACCTTCCGATATATATATTGTATATGTTCATATATTTGTCAATATATATATTTGTTTCATGCATTACGCAATAATTGCTATGTGGAAATTGTGAGTCAAAGTATTAAATTAAATTAGAAGCATATTTAGGGTTTCCTAAACCCTAATGGATTTTGAAACAAAAAAAAAAAGAAAAGGGAAATTGGACATTGCTTGGCACCCCCCTGCGGCACAACCTTGGCAGCAGCCCTATGGGCTATTGCTGCACCTAATAGGATCCCCAGGCCTTCGACCTGATTGAGTAGAAAGGGCCTGCAGCCCTAGTTCTTCCTCTGTGGAAAGCCTGCAGCTTTCCTGGTCCCAAAACCGAACCCACAGCAAGCCTCGCTTGCTGGGTACTTGTCCCGCATGCGCCTAGGGCCTGCAGCCCCTTGCCAAACTCGCTGCCCTACGGCCCGCAGTCATCACGCCAGCCCATGAGGCTGGGACTTTTGTCCACCCGTGCTAACCCACAAGCTAGCATCAGCTGGGCTTGTCCCGTGCACCCTTCCCGCAGCCCAAAATCGAAACCCAGCTGCGGTTGGGGCTTCGTTCCCTCCCTGTGTGGCCTGCAGCCCACCCCTTAACCCCTTAGGCCGTGTCTTATGCTTAAGACACCCACCCCTGCCCAAATTATTTTTTTGGGCATCTTTTTTCAACCCAAATGCTATTATTTTAGCATTATAAATAATTTAACATGTATGTTAATATTATTTTGCTTCTACGATCGACCCCGTATGGTCCCGATCTATTGAATTAATTAAAAGTGACATGCAGTCCATTAATCTGATAATGAATCCAAAATTATTGACCTGAAGATCACTTTTGGACATTAACGATTCAATAATTTATTTTTATACTTTGAACCGTTGACTTACTTTTGTAGTCCCGAAGCACTCACACTTGAGTTCTTGAAGCAACCCAAATCCACTACACTAAGTTAGTATATTGCATTCTGTGTTTCTTGCATAAACCTCTCTTTTATGAACTAAACATTCATAAACTAAATTGAACCTATAGTTTCAAATTTAGTGCCTTTGAAACCCGAAGTTTTCATAAAACAATACACCCATGAAAACCCGACGTTTTTCATGAAAACCATGTCTTAGAACTCGAATGTTCTAACTTTGATGCTTATGGATGATTCATTCCCATAACACCAATCACAATCTTGTTCCCTCCAATTCAGTGGATTGACGAACCGTCACAAGTTCGATTTTCCTGATTTGGACGTTTCTAAGAGAAACCACTTTATATGGGGTACAAGACGTGAATCTTCACTTGACTATCAAGAAGTTGAGACACCATTGAAAGCCAACAATGGCATGGAAGAGCTTAATAAGCCTCCGCCATGATCTTCATTCAAAGACTTATGCTCAAAGCATTACAAATGGAAATACCTCCTGATCGAGGATTCCATGGCTCTTTGGCTCGCTTCTATAGACCGTCTAATCATGAAAGAAATTACCCGAAGCAAACCATGATTACGTCCATGAATGAGTACAATTCTGAATTTTATAAATCCAATCGAATCTTGACTGGAGAATACTTTTCTCGTCATTCCATGTTTCTAACTTGCTCCTGCAGCAGCAGTGTAGAAAGTGGAAATTTACCAAATTCTCGGATCTGATTACTACCACAAACGTGAGAGAAAGGTATGGACCCAGTTCGGCTGGAGTCTACCGACTGGACCCAGTTCGGTCAAAACCTAACCAAATGGTGATGCACTGCTTTGGCAGGGATACACTGAATGGCATATTCTTTCACAATACAATTTCGAGTTTATGTTCACAAACATATAGTATAATCAGGGGCGTGCCAAGGTGTGGCATCATGCCCGAAACATGGTCCTTGGTACATAAGACCTAAAACTTCAAGAATAAGGGATAATATTCTCGAACCTCAACCTTGCAAGAATCTACTCCCGTCTTGATGGAATAGATCATTGGTTATGCACATGTTCGTGCCCCTACCAATGTTGTTGAGGAGTACCATTCTAGTAGTCAATATGTGAGATTGATTTTGCTCCACCGAACATCGTTGGTAGCGCAAAATTTTGACATGGATGGCCTTATTGGCCGAATCCCCTTAGTAAATTTACTTTGTGAACATTTTTCCATGTTCTTGGATTCAAGTTTGGTGTATGTTTTACTTATGGATAATCTTATTGATATTGTCCTCGAATATGAGTTAATTGAATCATGTTTCTTAATACATGTGACCGATTCAATTAAACACGTGATTAGGTAGGAATGTGGGAAAGTTAGTTGTCTGGATGAATGCGTACTACGCACACTAACTTTACACCTAAATCACATCTCTAACAACGACTTCATGTTTATCCAACCTGATTAAGAGCATTGGCACGCTCCTCGTTGTATGAATGATACTGAATTATCATTTAAGGGACCTTAAATTCTTCCTGACGTTGAGTTTTTAAGGATATTTAAGATGACAATGATCATAAATGAAACCACTGAAGAAAATAGAGTGAAATATCTTTGCACCACTTCCAAAAATGAGCCTGAAGCTTTGATTTAGGGCCAATGGGTTGTCTCCCAACTAGGAATACACCACATGTGGCCGGCCTATAGCCTGGTGATTGAGCAGTTTACTTGCTTTGGCACGACCTTTTGGGACACTTAGGTCGAACAATGATGCTACAACGCATCTCCTCATCTGAAGTAAGGATTTTGTGCCTACAAGCACACTTTGCCAATCCTGCTCATTAGGGAAATTGATTTTCTATATCATTTCTTACAAAGATACGACAAGACTCCATTTTCGCAGTGGATTCAAGGGAATATATGTGGACTAATCCAACCAAAATGTGGACCATATAAATATTTATGGTTTTGGTTGATGAATCGACAAACTGGTCACATGTTTGTCCACACACATTACTGCTAAACCTCTTGGCCGATTAAGGGTTCACCATCCTACTTATCCCTTAAGGTCTGGAAGACTGGATAATGCCAGAGAGTTTATATCGACGGTTTTCGATAAAGTATTGCATGTCATGTTGGGTTTTTAATTGAACATCGAATTCCCATGTTCACCCCAAATAGCCTAGCCTAGCGATCATAAAGCGCAATTTAAATGATCGCCTGAATTTTGGTAAACGTACCAAGTTTTTGGTCTTGGCCTAGGGCTATGCAATCTTGCACGCAACTATGTTGGTTCGCCTTGAGGCCCATTGCCACCCAACCTATATGACGTTACAGTTGGTTACTAGGTACGAACCTGACGACTTTCGTATTTACGCATTTGGGTACGCATTCCATATGCCAAGTTGCGCCGCCGCAACGTACCACCATGGGTCCTCAAAGAAGGATGTGTATCTTTTGTCGATCATGATTCTCCTTCATACTAGCTCTCTTCGAGCCATTGCATGCAATCTCTTTACCGCTCATTTGCGGGTTGTCACTTTAATGAGATAGTCTTCCCGCCGTTAGGGGGAGATAAGAACATCAACGTTCCTGTAGAATGGCGCGAAGTTGCGTGGACGTTGCCCACTATGTCTCATCTCGATCCCCATACCGCACAAGTGTGATAAGCAAGTGCGACGAATTCTAGATTTCAGAATGTTGCTCCAGACGCATTCCTCTGATCTAGCTAAAGTGACTAGATCATATACCAGCTGCAAACATGCCTGCAAGGATAGACGTACTTAACGGACGTCGAGTCAACATCCCCGGAGGGTGTGCCGCCCTTGTTGGACGGTTTGGACGCCCCTGTTGGACGGTCCGGTACACCGGTGGATAGCCAATCAATATGTCTTGGCCTGGAGCACGACATATCATTCAGTTCGTATGATTCACTTCCCTGGAAGAGGAAGACAAGGCACAACAATGAATCTAAACTCGATCGCTGTCTCAAATCATTTCCATCTCATGAGATTAATCCGGACTACTCCCGAGACTTGAAGTTCTTGGTCCAGTATACTAGTTTGGATGAGAAAATGGAATTGAAATGAGATTATCATCGATGATGTTTTCACTTATATGGTAGCTACCGACATAAATGAAAAGCGACGATATCGAACCGTGTTCCGTTGATTAAGTGACAACGTAGAACTGATTGGACAACTAAAGTTACAATCCAGGTCAAATTCCTTACCAAAACGTGTATTGGACCTGTCGTTCATACACTGCCCAAGGTAACCCTGTTGAGTTACAAGTGGGAAAAGAAACGTTATGAGATGAATGAAATAGTGCGATATGATGCACGCCTTACGGCGCAAGGTTTCTCTCAAAACGTCATGTGATTGATAGCAACATTATGAAATGTGGTTAGTATTTCTCCATGGGGATATAAATACGGAGATTTACGTGTAAGTTCCCGAAGAATTACATGGACTGGTTCAAATAGTTCTAAACCACGGAACATCCTCTTAACTCGTTTTGAGGCGTTCACTTATGGATTGAAAAATCCGACGGATGTGGTATACCCGTCTAAGTGATTATTTGATCAGTCAAGGATATGAATTATGCCCTTGCGTGTTAAACTATGAAGTCTTATTCCAAATTGCTAGAGTTACAGTTTATGTCGTTAACACGAATCTCACTAAGACTCTGGAAGAGCTTGAGAAAACTGCCTCACACCTGAAGATGGAATTTGAGATGAAAGATCTTGGGAAAACTCGTTTATGCCTTGACCTGAAGTTAAAGCATTGTTCTGACAATATTTTGGTCTACCAGTTGAACTACACCCGGAATGTGTCACCTTTGAGTATACCCATGATCGTCCATACGTTATATGCAAATGAGACTCTTGAAGAGTTTATGGAATCTGAAATTCCATATCTAAAAGTTCAACTTTGCGCTTCGTTGTACTTAGCTCATTGTATTTAGACAGGACATCTCATTCGCTGTTGATCTTGGTAAAGATGCAGCACCGCGCCTACACGCAACCACTGAATTGGTATTAAAGACGTACCCTGAAGGTATTACGTGGGCAAATCCCAACGCATCTTGAGCATATCTAACCCCCCTGATCCTCGAAATGATGCTTGCCTTGTTTGTTATGCTGACGCTGGTTACTTATCAAACCCGCACAAGAAAAATCCCCGAATGGTTATGTCTTTACCGTTAAGGATATCGCAATATCTTGGAGGTCCACGATATGACCCTAGTTGCGAAATCTTCGAATCGTTCCAAGACTCACCTTACTTCACTATGCCACAAGTGAGACATGGTTAGGAGTTCTTGTTGAGCATATTCGAAGTACTTGCTATATTTTCATCCATCGTTGAGTCCCAACGACGATCCATGAAGATTATGCCACATGTATCAACCCGACCAAGCCATGATACATCAACGAAGTCAACGCCAAGACATATTGCGTCTACATCTACATCAGCAAAGTATCAGGAGATTGAAGTCATGCAAACCGATCCCAGACAACCTTGCCGACCTTTACACGATGTCACTACCGAAGTCAACCTTCCAGAAGTTTGTCCGAGGAATTGGTATGCCTAACTACTCATATGCAATGCTTGTAATTCTCATTTAGAAGTTATGTCAAACTCAGGCGGAGTATCCAGAAGTATACTCACTTGATCTTACTCTTTTTCCCTACGATTAGGAGCATTTTTCCCACTGGGTTTTTGCTACCTAACTAGGTTTTAACGAGGCACCCATCCTGGGTTGATCATACCCTTGAGAGCTCTTCTACTTGCGTCCAAAAAACGTATAGTTTTGACTTAATGCAACTTCTCACTTTTCTCCTTAGACTATGGGTTTTTCTCCCACCTTGGGTTTTACCATAGCGAGGTTTTGTGAGTTTTACTTTTTATGCATTCTTCCGTTGATTTGAGACTCGCATTTGCCCATTGTGCCGACAACTTCATCAACTGTACTTACTTCATCAATGAAGACTTGATGCGCCATTTACTTGAGTATTTACACACTCAAGGGGGAGTGTTGCAGTCCTATTTAGAATAGGAATGTGATTGTGTAAATCCTAGGAAATATGGGAATGTATCTTATATTCCTATTAGGATTAGATTACCTATTAAATGTTGTAATCCTAAAGGGAAAGGTTTTACCCTTCCTTCTACTATAAATAAAGGCACAATGGGGTGAGATAACACACACCCACAATTACACATCTCTCTCTTTCTCTCTACTATTGCCGCACCTTCCCTCTCTCTATGGCCTCCATAATTGTTCAGTAAATTATGCCTACAACAAATAAATCTTTCTTTGGGTTTTCAAAACTATTTTGGGCTGAGGCACGTGGGCAGACGGACCCTACTAATATCAAAGGCATATGGGCTTTAAACGAAACATGTTCAATCAGGTAGCGTTTGGTACGCAGACGGGACGGGACGGGACGGAACAGAACAAAACAAAGATTCATGTCATGTTTGGTACTGGCAAGATGGAACAAAACGAAATTGGATTAAATGACTAACTTACCCTTTTTATTTGACTCTCTCTCTCTCGTTTCTCTGCTTTCTCTTCTTCCATTTTACTCTCTCTCTCTCCCGCATGCTCAGATCTCCCAGTAAAAATCAAACCCAGTAAATCAAACCCATACTTTCTCTTCATTTCATTATCTTTCTCTTCAATTCCAGTAAATCAAACTATTTTTCCCCAATCTAAAACCAACGATATGAAAAGGCTAAGGGAGGCGAGTGTGGATTCCCAATTTCCATCCACTACCTGGTTTAGCGTAATATCAATTTACCTCCTCCATTTGAAGATTTAACATTAAACACACATTACACACACAATGCCTCAATTCCAAAACATGAAAAACCTCGATTTATCTCTCACAATTTCAGGATTAACATTTCAGATCACTGTGATTATTCAAATCAACAAACGGATAATACAAATTTTAAACCCAAAGAGAGAGAGGGGGTGGGGGCTTACGGAGAAGGGGAAAGAGCCATTGAGGAGCAACAGGGGTTGACGAAAGCCATTGGAAGGTGGACGTGGAGCTGCTGCTTTCAGGCTTTCAGGCTTTTAGCTTCCCGTTGAATGTTAGGAGCTTGATTTCTACGGGCATGCTTGATGGGGTTCCTGTAAAATATGTTTCCTTGGCACGTGAGGTAAGCTCCTGAGCTTCTTGTCCATTCTTGTTCAGTTAAGAGAGAGAGAGCCGGCGAAAGAAATAGAAGAGAAGAGGAAGAGAGAGCCGACTCAGCTCGGAAAGCCCGAAATCGAGCTCGAATTCATCTGGGTTGCTGGGTAACGAAGCATTTGGGTTGCTGGGTTTGTGGTAGAGGAGGAGGCTACAGGAGAGAGGGAGGGTAACAAAGGTACGAGAGAGGGAGGCTGCGGGAGAGAGAGGGAGGGTAGACAGTGGAATTTTTGTGTTCCACATATGTGGAACAACCCGTTCCGGGGGGAGGAGGAGGGACGCAAAAACACCCAATTTTTGTCCCGTGGAACAACGCGTTCCACCCATTTTTGGCGTACCAAACGAGGGACGGAACGCCTCATCCCGTTCCGTCCCGTCCCGCGTACCAAACGCACCCTCATTGTCTGTAAACTCGTCCTCAAAGGCTAAAACCCCAGACAAGTTTTGCCTTTTTTTCTTTTTCACAAATATAATCTTAATAATATTGGGTTTGATCATCGTCCTCCTCGGTACAAAATCAAGCAAAGCAACGGAGAATTTAATTCCTTGATCGAAAAAACCCCTACTTCTCAAAAATACAAACAAACAAAAAAAGATGGAGAGGGTGATGAATATAATAAAGCCAAAGCCAAATCCACAGCAGCAATTGAGAGATTGGCAGCGCAAGCTTCGCCAAGAGTGCCGCAACATCGAACGACAAATTCGAGGTAAATTTCACCATATTTTTCATTTTTCTTAAAAAATTTGGATTGTGGGTTAATTTCTATGATAGTTTAAGGTTCATGGGTCATGAAATTGGATTAATGGGTAATTTTAATTTTGGTTGTTTTGCAATGGGTTTTCTTCAGATATACAAAGAGAAGAGAAAAGCGTGCAGAAAGCAATCAGAGAGGCTTCCAAGAGAAATGACATGGGTTCTGCAAAGGTACCATTTTTTTTCCCTTTTCAATTTGGTTTGGCCAATGTTTTGCACTTCAAATTCTCCAATTTTATGCATTTTGTTTTAGCTCTGTTAATTTTGATGACTTTCTTGTCTCTGAAGTTTCCTTTGATTTACACCAAATCATAGTAGGCTCTGCAGAATACATGGTTCGGTTAATTCGAAAGAAATGAGATAGTAAAATGTCCAGCCATCGTGATATTGCTGTTTTTCTAGGGGAAAGAAATTAACCCAATAATTTTTAACATGATGGTAATTTATCTTTTGTACTTGGAGTTGGAACTTATAAATGATGAATTTTGGGAACCTGAGTTTTTCTATCGATACTTTTATGGTTGTGCCTATTAAATGTTAAAAGTAGGGATTATGATAACTGCGATCGGATTCTGTGTTGTGTTATAGTTTATGAAATTGAGAGAATATATTTCTGATTAGTTTGTTAGTTTAGTTGCCTGCTGTTGTTTGGCTTACTCCCTGCAGTCATCCTTCTTCCCTTCTGTATATTCAGTTATCTACTTTGTGTTAATTATTTCAGTCACTTGCTAAAGAAATTGTGAGATCTAGAAGGACAGTGAACCGTCTTCATGAAAATAGGGCACAACTGAATTCAATATCAATGCACCTTGGGGAGAGTGTTGGTAAGTCTGTAATACCTAAAGGTTATGGCTCGATATGCTTGCATAAATTCCATCACCAGCTCATTTCGTAATAACCTCAGATTCCTGTTATTGCATGTTTACATGTTTAAGCTAGTTTCTTTTAGATTTTGAAACTGGAATATTATGTGTTGTTGAATACTAATGTCATTGCATGTCTTAAACTAGAAATCTCTTTAGGTTGTTTTACGTGTAAAGGCAGCTTTATAGTGGATTGAAATGACAACTGATCCCTTCTTAGAGAAGATGATTCTTAGACTAGCACAACCTTGCAAGACAATGGGAAGTTAGACCTCTTTATAGAAGGTGATTCTTACACTAGCAACGGTGAAAAACAACGTGAAGTTAACATATAACAAAATTGAAGATGAACTATCCTTTAAATAGGAAAATTTAAATGTTCTGCTAGGACGTTGCATTGGTAAAACTAGTGAGTTAGGAAACTTGATTTTTCATTTTTGTGGTTATGATTACTAATCACTTACTCCTGTTTCTTGCTTTTTAAGGACTAACTCAGTTTATGGTTTTTGGTAATATATCCTTGGGGTCTTTTCTCTTTTCCTTTTTTTCCACGTTTGCTAATATGCTTAATTAATAATCACCTTTCAGAACTCTAGCCATTAATGTGAGTATTGGTGGTTGGTTTAATCATTTTCATTGTTCGTCTTTGATTCTGCAGCTATTGCCCGCACGGTGGGGCATTTATCCAAGAGTTCTGAGGTTATGAAGCTTGTCAATAACCTCATGACGGCTCCAGAAGTGGCTGTTACGATGCAAGAATTTAGCAAGGAGATGACCAAGGTACTCCGTTATTTGTCATTCACTTACACAGAAGCACAAACGTGACAGTCTTTCACTTTGGTAGTCACAGTTTTATCATACTCATAGAATATGCATTTGCAGCAACATTATTCTCTATCAAGTGTAGATAGAATCTGAATACTCTTAGTCCCCCCTTTTTGTCCCAGATGAAAGGTTTTTGGAAAATGTAACCGCAAATAAAATAGGTTTTGGGAGAATAGTTTTCTGACATTATGGCCTATGTTAGATCTATTTGTTTGTGAGCTGTATATAGATGTTTCCTGCTTGAAGATTTAAATGTTATCATCACTTTATGTTTGTGAGCTGTATATAGTTTATTGAACCTCGTAACTTGTAAGGTCTTCTGGTCAATAAATAAATGGTGTTTTTTTGGTCAAGTTATAAGCAATGGTTATATTTTTTATATGTAGGCAGGGGTAATTGAAGAGATGGTGAATGATAGTCTTGACACAGCACTAGACTCCGAGGACATCGAAGAAGAGATAGAAGAAGAAGTTGACAAGGTTTTGACTTCTATAGCTGGTGAGACAGCTGCCCAGCTTCCAGAAGCGGTCAGGAAGGAGAGGTTGAAGCAACCTGCTACTGCACAAGCCGGAAAGGAGGTATGTATGACTGCGACATGACTATTATGTAATAAGTCCCATTTCCAGTCGTAACTTTCTACCTTTCAAGGAAGCCGGACAACATGATACATCATTTTACTTCTGTGCAGGAAGAGGCAATAGCTGAGGGTGTCGATGATGAGGAAGAGTTGGAAGAAATAAGGGCCCGACTTGCAAATGTTAGGTCATAAGTTTACGTTGAAGCCTTTCAGCCACTGTTTTATCCTCTCCCGGAATTATAACATGAGGCAGTGAACGTGTTGGACTTGCATATAGATCTGACGAGGTTGAGATTGCTGCAGTAAGGCCCGCGTTTACCACTGACCGAGAACACCAGAGATGTACTGTCTACTGTATATTATATTAAAGCAGCTTCCGAAAGAGTTCACAAGTAAGCTGTTATTGTGCAATATTCAAATGCAAATATATTTGTGTGCCAATCTCTAACTTAATTCCTGTATGGAGGTCAGTGTTTGCTAATGGTTTGTTACTGGCATTTGCTCTATAGACCATAACAGTGAAAAAACTCATTTCATGAAACTGCAAGCAAATTAGTATCACTGTGTATCGCGTTGCGTTTGTGTTTCTATTTTTGGTAACCGAGACTGGAGCTTCGACCTACTTTCTACGTGTATTTACGCTCAATATTTGTACTCAACAGATTTCAATTTATGTATGAAAACTATCACACTCATGCATCGTAAGTTCTTTTTACATGTTATCTGTTCTTTATTAAAGGACGGACTGTTGATGTGGTGGCAATAATGCGTCGATAACACGTGAATAACAAAACATACCGACATTGTTGTCGGTTCGTTATCGGCAATTTAGTTTTAGGAAATGAGGGTTGCATCAGATTTCACCTATCATTATCAAACTCTCCTTCTCAGATTGCTCTAGGACCATTTTAGGTTGTGGTATAAAAGCACTTGGGTAAGAAATTTGGTTGGGCAAGTGCTTTGATAGTGCTTTGATAGAACTGCTTATTCTAAAAGTGGTGGGATTCTTGGCTGTCACAAGAAGCTGGATCCACATTCTAGAGTCAAACCTAGTCTATTAAAATAAAAAATCATGTTCTCCTTAACACATGTTTGAGTGCCACAGCTGGAAATGAATCTTAATAGTCAATGCCTCATGTTAAGCTATCATGCAAAACAATGTTCCTCTCGCTCAAAAATAATTAGCATACTCCATACCATATCCGGAGTGAGTTGGCCGAAAGACCCAGAAGTCTAGTCGTTGAGGGGTTTTAGGATAGAAATAGACATGATTCATTTCAGATCCAGTACAAATCGAATCTAATCTGATCCCTTTGAATTTTTTAATTTCCTATTTTCACACTTCGCTCTTTCCTACGTTGCTTTCCGGGGCCCATCTAAGTGATGTGCGCGGTACAAAGGCCTATCAATCAGTCAATGCCTCATGTTAAGCTATCATGCGCAAAACTAAAATCATTGATTTTTGTACTACTCAACTTATAAATAATTAAATAATTAAATTCCATGGATGATGCAATGTTCTAAAGGAAAATTCGAAATCTGTTGAAAGAAGGCAGTCCCACTGTCTCAGGCAACCGGCTTCACTCACATCTGTTTTATTCTATTGGAGGGGGAAGGGAAGAGAATTTGAGCTAAGTTACATAATGAATCAATCATAATGTATTGACTCAACACAAACATTAAACCGTCTTCGTCATTTACGTGAATCGAACCTAACCTCTAACTTATAACAATAATAAATGCTAATATTGATTAGTTATTAATTAGGAAGGAGGATGGCTCCTGTCAAGAACTGAGCCCACCAAATAAAGGTTATAGGTGGCTCCATAGATTACCATTTATTTTTTCTTGGTCTTCAAAGTCACTCCAACATTTGGGATGACTTTCTTCAAAGCATGGTACTTCTATTTCTTAGGCTCTTTTTTTTTTTTGGAATTTTCTTCTTTATTGTTATGAAAACACATTTTTGGCGTGTTATCCGAAGGCAAACAGTGCCTTACACGCAAATACAACATTTTCAAGATTTCTTTGGATTATTTACCTGAAAAACTGTTGTCTTATAATTTTAATCTTTTTAGAGAACAATACTAGAAAAGGAAAAACTTTCCCAACAAAACCAATAACTTTTGGCTTAGATCCGCACCAGAAAACTATTTGGTAAAAAGCCACTTTTATTTTAAGAGATTTAGTATACGATTTAATTATGTGTTAAGTTTCGCACATATAAGTAGAATTATTTGAAAATATATTTGTGAAAAAATAAAGTATAAAGTGGTTAACTACCTAAACTTTTATTTATTTATTTATTATTTATTTTTATCTTAAACGTGTGAGATATGGGACCTTAGTTCCTCTTTTATTTGTTTTTGTCTCTTTTTTTTTTTTAAGGAAACTGTTATTAGCACTCCAAAAATCTCATTATACACTCCTCACAAGTGTATTTTTCTTTCTAATTATAGAAAATTTGGAGTGCCAAATGATATTTTTGGAGTGCTAATAACAATTCATTTTCTTACATCCCCTTCTTTTTCTCTATTTTTTTGTTGGTGGGGTATGATGATTTCTCAAATCTCATTTATTAAATTCCCAAATATTACAATATCAGGTTCGACTTACACAAATACAAGCATGATATATATTTATAAAGAGGTCAATTCTACGTTGTAGCTCATTATGGCTTATTTTGATAAGTTTCAAATGATAAGTATACGTTGTACAACTAATTTTTGTAAAGTTTTTTAGATCAAAATAGTTCATAAGATTGACATAACTCATCATTGATCTATGTCGTTGAAAATGATAGAAGTGATCCCTGAGCTTGTCGTAGTAAATCAGTTTCGTCATTTCATGAAAAATCGGTCAATATCATTGTTACATTTTCACGTGAACGACCACGTGACCACCTTTTAAGGGTATTTTTTGTCAAACCAACAGCTCCACTTAACAAGGATATTAACAGATGCGTAAGAACCCACATGATTTACGGTGGACAAACTCAGAGACTACTTTATCGACTTCCAATGTCAAAGACCAAGATGAAGAGTTATAACAATCTCATAAACCATTTTGGCTAAAAATTATTTTTGTAAATATCTCATCATTTGTCAATTAAAAAAATAATATTTCTCAAATATCATCCATTCAATATCAATTAAACATAATGCAATGAAAAACAAAGAAGAGAAGACTAGAGTATTAATTGAGAAGTATGAAAGTTTCTTCCCTTTCAAGCAATAATCTTTTGATTAAAAAATAACAAATGATGGTTTCATAGCTCAAAGCAAACAAAATAATGATCCTTTTTTTTTTCTGGTCAATGAAAATAATGAGCTGTTGATCCTTGTTTAAACGCGATTCAATGCCTACGATTTATATTTTGGAAAAAAGCACGAAGACAATAAGTAAAGAACAAAAAGTTAATAAGAATTAAGATTTACCAGCCAAATTAATTAATTAATTAATTAATTAATTTTTAAAACCTAAAAATAATTTTAAAATAATAATAAAAACAAAGGCCGTTACCTCAATCTTTCCTCCACCTCCACCACATTGGGTTGGACATCTCATACTCCAATGTCCATTCTTTAGCCTTATCACCCAACTCTGTTTGCATCCAACACTATATATATTCCCTCCAAACCCCCCACTTTTCTTCCCATACAAGCAAAAAAACACCAGCAACTATGGCACCTCCTTCTACTTCCTCTCCCGTTTCCCTCTCTTCTCTTTTCCTTTTCCTTCTCCTCCTTCCACTTTCATCATCTGCATTGAACCCTGCCAGCGGCCGCCTTCCCTTGTCTTCCCCCGCCTTCTCCGCGAAAGGCCAAGCTGAGAAGTTCATCAGAGCCCTCAACCTGTTCCCAAAGGATGATATTAACATTTTGTCCCGTAAACCTTCGTTGGATGCTGAGGCAGATGCTGGTGTTGAGATTGTGGAGAAGCAGTTCAAAATGCCTTTTCTTGACGCCGCTTCCGGTCCTTCTGCTAAAGATCTTGGTCACCACGCCGGCTACTACCGCCTTCCCCATTCGGAAGGTGCAAGGTAAGAGCAAAAGGGTTGGTCTTGAATTGCACTAGGAATCAAATTTGAGTTGGGAGATCGAAAACTCAGAAATTCTTGGACTGGATTTTATTTGAATCCGATTACTTTTTGCAGGTTGTTCTACTTATTTTTCGAATCAAGGATTAACAAGAACGACCCTGTTGTGATATGGTTGACCGGAGGGCCGGGATGTAGCAGTGAACTGGCTCTGTTCTATGAAAATGGTCCTTTTCACATTCAAAACAACTTGTCACTCACTTGGAATAACTATGGCTGGGACAAGGTGCTGTAATGGTTTGGACAAGGTGTTTTTTCTTATCGGTTTTCGCTTCTTTGTGTTTCTGAACAAGTTCTTGTTTGGCAGGCATCAAACATTCTTTACGTCGACCAACCTGTTGGAACTGGTTTCAGCTATACTACAAATTCGAGTGACATTCCTCATGATGAAGCAGGCGTCAGCAACGACTTATATGATTTTCTGCAGGTCCTAATGATTATCTCATGTTACATACAATCGTCGTTGGTGTATATGAAATCATCCATCATGTAACTGTTCACGCATTAGTGAACTATTGCTGCTAAACTGACCTTAAATTTACCAGCTTCTCTTCATGATGACAGGGATTTTTCGCTCTACATCCTGAATTCGCGAAAAATGACTTCTACATCACCGGAGAGTCATATGCTGGGCACTATGTTCCCGCGCTTGCTTCTCGGGTTAACAAAGGAAATAAAGCAAAGGAAGGGAGTCACATAAACCTCAAGGTATCCCTAATAGTTACAATGGACTGACTGCATTTGATTGCGTCGCCATGGTCACTCTGATCTGATCTGTTTATCTCCTACGGTTGAACAGGGTTTCGCCATAGGTAATGGGTTGACCAATCCAGGAATCCAGTACAAGGCATACACTGATTATGCACTGCAAATGAAGTTGATTACTAAAGCGGACTACGACACTATATCGCAGATAATTCCAGACTGTGAAGAGTCAGTGAAGGCTTGCGGTATTTTCCTCTTCATTTCCTCTGTTCTTCACATACCTGTTGATTACAATCTCGTATGAGATTTAATGGTCGTTGTACAAGGTTATCTGACTTGTGAATTTTCTGATATCTGAAACTATCAGACGCCTCTAAGAGTGGAGACGCTTGTGAGGAGTCGTTAAGTATTTGCAACAGCATATTTAGCCAGATAATGCAAAGAAATAGCGGTATAAATGTAAGCGAAGCGGAAAACCCTTTATCATCGTCACAGCTATAAGTTCTAAGAAAGTAAATCCAAGTATGCTAAGAATCTACTTTGTTTCGGGTATGTGCAGTACTATGATATTAGGAAGCAATGTGAGGGGAGCTTGTGCTATGACTTCTCAAACATGGAGACATTCTTGAACAAACAAACGGTTAGGGATGCCCTAGGAGTTGGGGACATCGAATTTGTGTCATGCAGCTCTGTGGTATATGATGCTATGCTGAATGACTGGATGAGAAATCTGGAAGTGGGAATTCCTGCCCTCCTTGAAGATGGAATAAAGTTGCTTGTGTATGCTGGGGAGTATGATCTCATCTGCAATTGGCTTGGTGAGCTTCTTTGTTTCAGCAAAAAACTCATGTTGCATGTATTAGCGAGGATAATGTACTTTCGGTAATTTTCATACAATGATGTCTCTCTATTTCGTAGGGAATTCAAATTGGGCTCATGCCATGGAATGGTCCGGTCAGAAAGCATTCGTAGCAGCACAAACTGTTCCATTCAAGGTTGCGGGTGCAGAAGCAGGACTGCTAAAAAGCTATGGACCTCTAGCTTTCCTCAAGGTTCATAATGCTGGTCATATGGTTCCAATGGATCAACCGGAAGCTGCATTACAGATGCTTACAAACTGGATGCAAGGAAATTTGGCCGTGGCTGAGTCGGCCAAAAGAGTTGCTCCCAACTGATGGCCTCAGATCCTAGCCTGAAAACACTTGGTTTTCAAAATGGTGTCTGTTGGGCAGGAATACTTATGATATACTTGTCCATAGCTATAGTTACCATGCTTGCTTTGACAGGCAAAAAATTTCCCAACATAGAGTCCGGGTTTATACAAAAAACGGTGCACTATATTATTTCATCCTTTTTAACGGTGTTTCTTGTCTTTTGGAAATTCGACTGACCTAGTATTCGCAAAGCCTGCATATTCTTTTAAAAGTTGACAACTACACAGCAAAATTGGGTAGATGATTCTTTGGAGAACTATGAAAAAGGCCATGACTTTCTGCGTCGTTGCCAACTTGCTATACAAACACACCTAAATTGGTACCATTGGCTTAATTTTTCCTAGTATATAGGCAGGCAACTAAAATGCCATCACAGATGTATCATGATTGGGCATTAACGCGTGCTATGTGCTTTGAGAACGCAGTGCAATTCAATATCGTTGAAAATAACAAAAGCCAAGCAGTAGTATTTGCACTGCACATAGCATACAGTAGATAAAAAAACCGTCAAGAGCTTCTTACACCATACAATTGCCTCAAGCTCACAACTGCTGGCTGAAAACCAGATCTCGATGGAATAACTTGGACCGCTCGCAGATGTTGTGCATTCCCGTTCTTTGGTTTGGATAGTGTCAGTCTAAACTTCTCTCCGTCCAGAATTCTACTAGCATTAACAGCTGCACGAAACATCCCAAAACAGAAATATAAAGTAGATAGAAATATAGCAACCCAATGACGTAAATCATTACTGGAAAACGATAATTGTAGGTGTCGAAAATCAAAGCAAGTTTCAAAAAGTGATCAATGAAACGTCTTGAAGATGAACATAAAAAGCCAATCATGGGAGAATACGAAAGACCTAAAAAAAGCATATGGCTGCTAATAAAAAGTTGCTTTAATATTATATCTCCAAAGTATACCACATTGCAGTTGACTACGAAAGCATCAAAAGATAAGTCAGGGAACATTAAGATTAAATTTTGTACCCGCACCATTGGACCCGAGCTCGAAATCCTCGTAATTAGAGTAGCTTAAAATAGCATATCACATTGTCAAAACAAAGGATTAAAATTTGAGTAGTGTTTATTCCTGCACAGTGAAAGGTTAAAAACACACAAACATTCACAGTTTCTAATGTAAATGAATTTGGGGGTGCGGTGAAAATTCGAGGTGTGAAAGGAGGATTTAGCAGCAAAAGGGTGAAACTTGGCGAAGTAAAAAAACTCATCACTGCAGAGCAACCAAACAGAACCTTGGCAGCCCTATCAAAGCATATCACATTAAGCACTTTTGTATCCGAAGCTATTGACATCTGTTAAAACAACCCAATAAGAATCACTTGATTAAAAAGCAGGTCTTGGAAAGCACTCTTGAAATGAGCAAACAGCCTTCCAAGAAAAGGGTAGAGAGTTACAAGAAGGCGAAAGAGGAGTTTGGAGCGAGGGAAGCGGGGGTTGAAGGTATTGAAGCTGCAGAATTTGCAGAGGGAAGTGTAGAATCTCAGAATATCAGAGTTCTTGAGGAAGAGAGAGAAAGAGTATTTCTTAGAGATTAAGAAAACTGTTATTTTCACATTAACTCAGTAGAATAAAACAAATACATATATAGCCTTTTGACTATTCACTCCTAACAAACTCACACACTAATTACATGTGAAACAAACTTATATTAAACTAATATAATCAACTCTAGTTATAATGTGACATCTTCATCTTTAGGAAGAAGGGTTGTCGGGGAGAGTCCGCTCGCAGACGAAGCAGACTCTGTAGGAGAAGCCGGTGTGTTGTCTATTGCTAGCAATGTGCAGATCATCATCGTTGGCTTATCGGCTTCCATGGGTTTCTGTCTTCTGTCTTCTGAGACAGAAATCAATCACTCACGGCTTCACCTACTTCACTGCTTTTCGCAAAATAAAATAGTGGGAAAATTGAAAATTTTGGAAGTGGAAAGGAGGACTTTTTAAAAGAGTGTATCTTTGCCTACACCATTGGACCAAGTATTTGCCTGGCTCGTCAAAACGAACTTGCTACTCCCGGCGGGC
The DNA here is from genome assembly GCA_035220775.1 of Malus fusca. Classification (NCBI taxonomy): domain Eukaryota; kingdom Viridiplantae; phylum Streptophyta; class Magnoliopsida; order Rosales; family Rosaceae; genus Malus; species Malus fusca. The sequence continues at coordinate 11,061,524 of CM069061.1, read as the reverse complement.
TTGGGATTATGGTTCTTTTTAAAATTTAAAAAAAAAAAAAAACAGCTTATTAAAAAAATCTGCAACATTTGTTTGGTAAAAAATAAAAAAAATAAAAAAATTAGAATCATTTAGAGTTTTTCTATATCATTTAAATTAAACATTTGTGCCTTTTTTAAATTTGATTAAAGTGTTTTAACCAATAATCACCTCTATTTTTTTAAATTAAAATATTTTTAAATTTATCTTTTTATTTGCATGATGCACTTTTTCTTATTTAGTGGAGATATTAGTAATTAAACTATATTTTCTCTTTTTCCAAATGGTTTTTGTTGTTATGCAAACATTTAATATTATTTCTTTTTCCAAATGGTTTTTTCTTTTTCAAATAGTTGGTGACATAAAAGCTCTGTGTAAATTTTTTCAATTTTTTTGTGAAATTATATTTTTTTTTTGTTGTTTTTTTAAGTATAGTTGTTGACGAATTATTATTAGGTACAATAAATTACGTATATATATATTATATGCGGGTACGTTTGAATTTACAAACATCATTAATTGGTACGTTTATTTGCAAGGGGTGTGCTATCCACACACCCCTTTTTACTTCTCACACACCCCTTGTTAATTTATGTCCGTTGATCTTCTTCAATTCATCCGCTCTGACGGCCGAAAACTAAAAAGGTGTGAGAGAAGTAAAAAGGAGTGTGTGGATATCACACCCCTATTTGCAATTTTGGTACGTTTGATTAGATACATATTGTTAATATTGGTACATTATTTTTATTTTGGTTCGTTTTATTTTGTACACATTGTGTATTGGTATGTTTATTTATTCTCAATCCTATTTTCTCTTAACATACAAAAAGAAAAACTCATTTTAGTACATTTGATTTTGGGGGATTTAAAAATATTTTGGAAAGAAAATATCTTCAATCGTAGATAATTATTGCTAAATTGTAGCATTATTGTGAAAATAAATTGAATCTAACCAACTTTTTTTTTACAATTATCTCTAACAGAGGATAGTGTAATCAAAAGACTATATTATAGGAAATTTGTTACAATATAATGTGCATATAGCACCAAAATTATGACAAAAAAAGTTTAATCAAATCACTAAAAGGCATGGATGTTTGATCTAGAAAATTCAAAACTGAAGCGCCTATATATCAAAGGATCCCTTTAATAAAATTTTCAAATGGCAAGTATACTCCCACATATTTTACAAAATTACAATAATTACTCCTACATTTCTCTTTAACAATTATTATATCACATCAGATATCATATAATTTTTAGTTATTTAACATATTCATAGCAATTCATATAAAAAGTTTACCAAACACTCGGATACTATTTTTTTTGTTAAAAGCACTTTTACAAACAAAAGTTTACCAAACACCCAACAACTTTATTTTACAGCTGTTTATTCTCACATCATAGCAGAAACATTTTTTTTTTTTTAAACACAACAAACCAAACAAGCTCTCAATTGCCTACACCACCAAAAATGGAAAAGAAGCCTCTCCGGATCCTCTTTGTGGGGATCCGGAGATCAATCAATCATGTCCGTTCATCGTACATCGTTGATTGATTCCCTAGATCCCCACAAAAACGATCCGAAGAGAATTCTTTTCCTAAAAAAATGACAATTTTTAACACAACACGTTACTTGAATTAACAACCATTTGCAACCTAAAAATAGGAATCCAAGCCCATCCCGGTCTTGAAAAATATGTCACCGCAAATTTGTCCAGGACTAGGAGTCCAAGCCGCTTTTTTGGGCTTTTAGGCTAAGTTCTCTTGTCGCCTCTCCTTCAACTCTATCTTCCAAAAACTCGAGTAATATGAGTTCGGTTCGGTCCGTTTTATTCAGAGTTTCAGAAGACACTTGAGTTTCAGGTAATTTCTTCACTTCCAAAAACTCGGCTAAGATCTCTTTTTGTATTTGGAACTGAAACTGATAATATTTGTTCTTTTTTGTTTAATGTAAGGAAAGTTTCTTGCTTAATTACACTAAAACGCTCGATGCTTTTTCATGCATATTTTGGTAGGGTGGGACTTCAGATATCTTATTTGGGTTGGATTTTCAGCACTGGAATATCGATTTTATTGGTGAAGATTATATTAATCAAATGGAGCTTGACAGGTGTTATGGGCAATCTTTACTGTTTAATTGTTTTTACTTGTTTGTTAAAGCTGGTGAGATTTTGTGTTGCAGATTAAACTCGTCCACCACGTTTACTATGACTTTGGAAGTTTTGGGCAGTGAGTTACAGTTTGCTCAGGCATGTTGTCTTCTCCTTCTCCTTCTTATCGTGTTTGTGTTTTTTGGATTATTGTTACGTGCCAAGAAAGATCTTTGGAATCAGAAATTGTTCAAGATATTTTCCGAATGCTTACAAAGCAGGGAGAAGTAACAAATGCAGCGTTTGGTAATCGTAGAGGGACCTAATATACTTTCTGCGTAGTGACTGCTTTCGTTCTTTACTTTTCTGTATGATTATTTTCGCCAATCCTCCGTAGACATGTTTACTTTCTACCATGGCTTGTAGGTATCCTATGTTCTCTTGCTTGAGTTAACGGTTATCAACTTTAATACTGGCCTTGTAATCATATATGTCCTAATAACTTCTTCCCTGACCGTGGAATGTTTTATCTTTTCCGTAGGATCCCAATTCAAAGCATTTGGGAACTACAGTTTGGGATGCCTCATTGGTGTTTGTCAAGTTTCTGGTAATGACTGTAACCCCCAAGACACTCTTGTTCAACTTCCGATCATTTTAGTTTCCACATTTCACAAACTCCACACATATGCATGTAGGTGAATTTTTATGGTTAATTTTAAACTTGTTAAAGTTTGGGGCCTTTGCACCTAGTTGAATGCAACATTTGGTTATTTTAGGAACAGCAGGGATGTTCATACTTAAAATAGATGTGATTATGCACTCATGATTTGAATTTGATCAAACGAAAGGAAACAAAAAACAACCAACTTGTGTAGGTAATGATATTCCCATTATCATTCTAAATAATTCTGTAAATCTGAAAAATTGAAGAAGTGAGAAAAACTACAACTAACATATTATTGACCAGTTGCTATTTAACTTCATTTTGGTTCCTTGGAATAACGAAGGATTATTCAACTCATTCATTTGGCGTCAAAGGGACTCGACAATTTAGATTAACTTTTTGAATCGAAAGTTAGATGCGCGAGCTGCTCCATTGACTAAGAAGGGGGAGCAACTACATAGGCCCTTCGTTTATGTTGTTGCCATTGTTTCCTTGGGCAGAGCCGGACTTTTATTTCTCAAAAGAGCCGGCAATCCCTAAGGCTGCTACTATCATGAGCCTGCAGAAAATTTTAATGATCTATCCCCTTTGAGAAAATGATTTTTGTGCTATAGTTATATATTTTTATGCTGTCGGTGGAGTTAGACTATCCTTTTGGTTAGGTATTTGATTTTCATTGGTTCCAGAGCACATCATTTGTTCATACATGCTGTACTTCCGTAGCAGATTTTTATTTATAAAACGTACATGTGACCTTTTTGGTTATGCCAGGAAAAGAATTGCAGAAAGGGAAGGTTCTCCCCATCTAAAATGAAAGGAAAACGCATCATTGAACTTGGAGCAGGTTGTGTAGTAGCTGGGTTTGGTGAGTTCCTTTTTTCCTATTAAGCTTATGTTGAATTTTATCTGTATGATTTTTTATGCTTTTCCTGCTTGAATTTTGTAGTTTGATTTGCTTTCTCAAGTGTTTTCCATCTGATTTTCTCTTTCAGGCATGGCACTACTAGGCTGTGACGTGGTTATGACAGATCAAGTGGAGGTTTTGCCATTGCTAACGAGAAATGTTGAACGGAACACTTCAGGGATCGCACAGATGAATTCTGGTTCTAGTTTTCTTTGAATCATTTGAACAATTTTTAATACCATGTGCATGTATTAGTTCTCATATATGTGTGTTCATATACATGCATTTGGTGTGCATTAGCGCGATAATTACTAAACTATTTAGCTGTAGGAGGGCATTACTTGGAGTCTTGGAGCCTACCCATAAATCAATAAAAGAGTTACGGGGATAGAACTGGTGGTTTCTGAGAGATTTCACGAAAACAAGCACCTTAACAGCGTTGATGGATTTTGTGTAGGGGAGGGAGACCATGACGTCTTTATATGCTAAGATTTAATATGGTGTAGTTAGGAAGATAATTACAATAAAATGGACCAGTAATGTCTTGTGACTTTGTATGCAATTATATGTTTTGTTTATGTCCACTCTGTTCCGTGTAGGAAGTAATCTTTCAACATTCGAACTGCACCAATTGTTTCTGGTTTTAAGTTTAAGAAACTGAACTTTACCAAACTGATCATTTAAATTGGTTTAGTCAGTTTAGTTTCCTTTTTCTGGTTTTTGCTCGCAACTCATGTAAGCTATTTTTTTTTTTCTATATTCATTTGGGTCGATCCAGGCAGCAGAGTTGAGCTGGGGAAACGAGGATCATATAAGAGCTGTTGGTCCACCATTTGACTATATCGTTGGAACTGATGTTGTAAGTTCGTTTAATTTCCGCTGAAAACTGAAACTTTGAATTTCTTCAATAGTTTATGGATCTGCAATGGCAAATAGTTATATCTATGGTAATTATCGTGACACGATAGTTTTGGATTTCATTAGTATTCAGTGTGAAGGATTGTAATGAATTACATCTGGGTAAAGCGAGAGTCCCTGGATGTACAGAAGGTTTTAAACAGAAATGACCCATTAATTGGTCAACCACAGCCCAAACCATGCCCGTTTCACCAAGATGAAGAGTTGAATCTTTTTATTCTTTTAGCGTTCATTTCCCAAGGATACTGGAAATGGAGCATCATGCCTGGATATTCAGATTGAACGTCTACCTTTAGGGATTTAAGTAATGGCTTCTTTTTAAAAAGGACAATACAACTTTCATATGTGGGTAACTCAGTTGCACTCACTCTTGATTTTGCTTCTCCAACTCAATTTACGTACTGCCTTTAGGATCACCCGTCTTCTTTCCTCCTCCCATTTCTATTTTCCTTTTGTTTGTTTCGGGTTATCATAATAATATCAGTCTTTCAAATGTCATATGTATGATGTTTAATCCTTTTTGACATTGTTAATTAGTATTAATTAAACTGTGCTGATCTATTTTCAACTTTTTTGGATTTCTTGTTTATAAAGAAAATCTCTTGGAACCACTGTTGCAGACCATACATGCATTATCAGGGCCTAAGACTACAATTTATGTATGGTACTTCAGAGATTTTAGTTTTAATTTTTATTTTCTAATCATTGTTACTGATGCACTGGTTTGTTTCAATTTTGGGAAGATGGGGTATGAGATTCGATCGACAAGCGTCCATGAGAAAATGCTTCAAATGTGGAAAAGAAACTTCGAAGTGAAAACTGTTCCAAATTCAAAGGTACAACTCGGTTTTTGTAATACAGTATATAGATCCAAATACTTGTCAGTATTAACATTTCCTGCATGTGGTTTGCAAGTAAAACTCCTGGTTCCTGTGACGTGTAATTAATATCCAACTATGAGCTATGGCGTTGATTGCATGTGATGTTAGTATATGGATTGAATTATTGATATTCTTAGGGGACAACGTATTGCAGGGTCTTGTGTCATTCATGAGGCACACCACATATGAGATTGAGCTTGGGAGAGAAGGTTCGCTCTGACCTTTGATTTTCCTAAATACGATGTTTTTTTTTCTTGTCAAACTCCTGCAGATGGACAGTACCTACCAACATCCAGATATTCAACTTTACGTTATGACATTAAAGCCTAGGAGTTGTTTGGACCCAAATTTACATTATCGGCCCGTGCAATCAAGGCCGTTGAGTGAGCATAGCTCCCAACCGTCGGATAGAAGAGTGAAGATAATTTTATTATTGTTAAGAGATAATATTATAATTTTTATTATAACAATTATCGTTTAACGTGAATTATCTTGGTTATGGGATGCAAACTATATCTGTCATCTGGAAGTAAACAACACAGTTCGAGTTGAGATTCTTATCACTGGCCTATAGGATAAGGAAATGGTGACGTGATGTGGCAGAAAGTTAGCTTGCATGCATTTGATGGTCTCTCTTGGGGCATGCGAAAGATCAGATGTGGTAGAGAATAAAATAATATTCTTTTAGTCTCTACATAATCAAAACAACAAAGTGCGTTGAATATTGCCAAGATTGCATCAGGATAAATATTTGAAAGCCGAATTTGATGGAAGGTCAGGTTCTCAAGATGACGGCAGGTTTTGGTTGATGTGATAAGGTGTGGGATTAGCATCAGATAAAGACTTAGAGTCACAGTACAATTGGGATTGGTTTCCACGACTTGAGCATGCAGATCTCTATAAATACTAAGAGGCAGACCATTCAAAAGGACCTCCAATTCAACACACAACTGCCCTGCGCAAACTCTCTCAACAACTGAGATTTTTTATTTTCTCTTTTCGCTGACACATCTTCCGTTGGCATCAACAGCACTGTGAAAGCAACCGGTGATATCTTAAGTCGGCATAGATAGCTCTGTCACCGTAGAATCAGCCGATCTCCCAGCATCTTCCGTTGGCATCAACAGCACTGCGGCAAGAACGGTTGATTACCTATCCAAGTCTCGGTCGAGAAGGGTTTTTGAATCCTTATTGGTCGAGGTCATCTAATCAGCCTTCTCGGCGAAGTGAGGTGTTACGAGTTATTACATTCGGCACATTGAAAGCCGAATTTGATTCGTGAACTTCGTAAGAATAGTAACCTTGTCTTCAGGTTCGAGAGCCCAAGAGGCCGAGACGTGTTCCTTTCTCGACCGCAATCGCAAAACGCAGAAGTCAACCGCGCACCAAACGCAAACATCAACAAATTTACTCCTCGGCCGACGAGTTGGCACGCCCCGCATTCACCGAAGGACGTAGTTAGCTTATAGATTACTCGGTCTGCGCGCCACATAGGCTTGGTAGTTTTTAGGGTCAACATTTTGGCACGCCCAGTGGGACAGAGTGTTAAAACTACGAAGTTCATATGATATATCAAGATCCCAATCCGGCTCCACGTAGCCGATTGCACGAGCTCCTAGAGCAATTGGAAAAACACGACGAGGAACGTAAAAGATCTTTGGAAGTGGAAAAAGTTCTTTGTGGCCTTAGAGAGATACAAAAGTCATTTGCTTACATGTTGAGAATAAAAGCTCATGTTACCTTGCAAGAGCAATGGGTAAATGAAGACAGGGCTCGATTTAATGTCTGGCTAAATGGAGATCATTTTCCTTACGTTTTCGACTACAAATCAATCCCATTTGGTGAATGGTTGGTTGAAAAGACCGGGGGGCAATTTTCCACTCCAGCCACAATTAAAATTCAGCCTAAGAAGATTGTCGAGATGGCCGAAGAAAAACCTAGGCCACTTGTTTTGTCGGTCGAGACTGAAATTATGGTAGGCCTAGAAGAAACAGTTCAAGTTTCTGAGTTACAAATCAACTTAGAAAATGATTCGTTGGATAAGTGCTCCAATGGCAAACAAGGCCAAGACATGGTTTTAGATGGAAAAACTACGTCAATTGATATGATTATTGGTGATAAAGCTGATATGGAGAAATCCCGTTCGGCTAAGTTGTTCGAGTTAAAAGCTGAAATTTGCGAAATTATTGTGCCTGGGGGGGGCATAATAATTGTTCAACACATTCGGCGGCCGATAAAAAATATTTTTCCAAGTTAAATATATTTGGAGATCATTTTTTATTCGGCTCAATGCAAAATTTGATTGGCTGTGTTGATATACAAAAATCTCGGCTTGGAATAAAGCATCGTTGGCCTCCTCCACTTTATAGTTCGGCCACTTTTGTTTTCTTTTACTAAAAAAAATAAAAAAAATAAAAAAAATAAAAAATAAAAAAATAAATTATTTCCTTAAACCATTCGGCTGCCTAACCGATGCTTAAGAAAATAAAGGGGGCACGGGTGATACGGGTGATATAATCAGCGGATCAGATTTAAACTTGTCGAAATCATCATTTTTGAAAGCCGGAAACAACTGGTGGCGTGAATCATCGTTGAATATATATATATATATATATATATATACACACACATCTATATATATATATATAGCCTACGACATCACATCAAAATAGGCCAAAAGAAAGATGGCATGCAAAAGCAAACGGCAGGTTCAAAAGTTTGATGAAAAGCCACTTATTTTAAGTTGTAGGCTTCCATGTGGGCACACCCTCTTATTCGGCCGAGCCATTCGACGCATGCTATGGGAGGAAACAATTTTCGGCTGTCTAGGCCGAGGCCGAGAGAATCAGAATGATGTTATGGTGGATTTTTAGGCCGAGCTATTCGACGAGTGCTCGCAGCTTGATGGGCAAGTGTATCTATATATATATGGCCAACTGTTTGCCAAGCACGACTAACGTGAGGATCGTTAAGGGTAAAATGGTGGCAGCCGAAGAATCAGCCGAGTCGACATCATGCGTGGTTGAAATGCATATGGTAAATATATGTTGTTATGCGTGGCTCGGTGGGTGAGGATCATCGAGGGTGCATGGTCGTAAAATCTGCGCAATTAGATTCTACATGCAATCAAGCTTGAATATGCATGAGCCAAACCGCCGTTCCGTCGCACAAATTAATTGTATATGCACAATCGGGTTTTATGAGTGTACCTCGACTTCGAGCAAGTAGTTTCCTTTGTTGAGATTGTTTTTTTTCGGCCTTGGAGTGTTATTTCGACTGAGGGGTGGTCGAGGTGGTCTATTAAGGGGCTTGAAGTCGGTGACTTCGAAGAGCAAATTAATTTCCTTAACCATTCGGCTTAAAAGCCGAAGCTCAAGGAAACTGGGGGGCAATGTTTGGACCCAAATTTACATTATCGGCCCGTGCAATCAAGGTCGTTGAGTGAACATAGCTCCCAACCGTCGGATAGAAGAGTGAAGATAATTTTATTATTGTTAAGAGATAATATTATAATTTTTATTATAATAATTATCGTTTAACGTGAATTATCTTGGTTATGGGATGCAAACTATATCTGTCATCTGGAAGTAAACAACACAGTTCGAGTTGGGATTCTTATCACTGGCCTATAGGATAAGGAAATGGTGACGTGATGTGGCAGAAGGTTAGCTTGCATGCATTTGATGGTCTCTCTTGGGGCATGCGAAAGATCAGATGTGGTAGAGAATAAAATAATATTCCTTTAGTCTCTACATAATCAAAACAACAAAGTGCATTGAATATTGCCAAGATTGCATCAGGATAAATATTTGAAAGCCGAATTTGATGGAAGGTCAGGTTCTCAAGATGACGGCAGGTTTTGGTTGATGTGATAAGGTGTGGGATTAGCAACAGATAAAGACTTAGAGTCACAGTACAATTGGGATTGGTTTCCACGACTTGAGCATGCAGATCTCTATAAATACTAAGCGGCATACCATTCAAAAGGACCTCCAATTCAACACACAACTGCCCTGCGCAAACTCTCTCAACAACTGAGATTTTTTATTTTCTCTTTTCGCTGACACATCTTCCGTTGGCATCAACAACACTGTGAAAGCAACCGGTGATATCTTAAGTCGGCATAGATAGCTCTGTCACCGTAGAATCAGCCGATCTCGCAGCATCTTCCGTTGGCATCAACATCACTGCGGCAAGAACGGTTGATTACCTATCCAAGTCTCGGTCGAGAAGGGTTTCTGAATCCTTATTGGTCGAGGTCATCTCATCAGCCTTCTCGGCGAAGTGAGGTGTTACGAGTTATTACATTCGGCATATTGAAAGCCGAATTTGATTCGTGAACTTCGTAAGAATAGTAACCTTATCTTCAGGTTCGAGAGCCCAAGAGGCCGAGACGTGTTCCTTTCTTGGCCGCAATCGCAAAACGCAGAAGTCAATCGCGCACCAAACGCAAACATCAACAAATTTACTCCTCGGCCGAGCTCGGCCGACGAGTTGGCACGCCCCGCATTCACCGAATGACGTAGTTAGCTTATAGATTACTCGGCCTGCGCGCCACGTAGGTTTGGTAGTTTTTAGGGTCAACAAGAGTTTACAGAAAACGCAGTTGAGGTGATTGATCCGAATGAGGGTGAAGTGGAGACTGGTGCAGAAGAAGCGGCTAATGTGATGGATCAGAAAGTTGATGAAGTGGATACAAGTGCAGAAAACGCAGTTAATGTGATCAATCAGAAAGTTGATGAAGCCGAGAGTTGTAAGGAAAAAGGAGACAGTGGTTCCCTCGATGAAAAGGTTGAGGAAGATTGTGAGCCAGCGACAGGACTTCAGAATGGTAAACTTACTGATTGGGAAGCTAGAAGATATGGTTCAATGGCTGCACGGCTTCTTCACGACATCAAAATTACCTAAAAATGAGGTTCGGTCTTTGTGATTTTTTCTGCTGCCTTGCTGCTTGCGTTGTTGGGCTCAAGTACTCATCTAGTTTCTTGCTTTAGTTTTTGTTATTTAGACGTCGATATATACATACTGTTTATTAGTTCGATCGATTCCTTCTTTTTTGTGGAATGCCATTCTCCAAAAAGAGTCTCTTGACGTGTACCTAATGTGTTGTGTTTTATATAGAATCAAAGTTCTAAAAGACGTTGGACGCTAGTCGGGCGGCGGGTTGGGACCTAGCGCCTAGGTGAACTAGGCGGATTTAAGTAAATATATTGTATTTCGCGTAAATAAGTGTTTGTTTATACTTAAATATATATAATTTCATCATAAACTAGAAAATAGAATGACATATATATTATGAAGTATTGGAATATAATGAAAATATGGGGAGCAAACATATAATGTGTGTTTATTTAAGTGTTCAATAAGTCTCGTACAATTTATTGGAAACAATAAAATGCAAAAGGAAAGTTATCTATTTTCTATCTAAGTGAGTTGCAACTTAGGCAGGTGTCTAGGCGGGTCTGGACGGGCTAGGAGGGTGCCTAGGCGGTCTAGACGGGCGCCTTAACAAGTCTAGGCACCCCCTTCTTAATTTTCAAAAGCCTAGGCATTAATCGGGGCGGTGGCCAGCCGCCTAATTCCTAGGCAGAGATTTTTAGAACAGTGTATATAATGCAATGCTATCACCAATGATCTTGATGACTTCTTACATTTGATCTTATAACACTTTATTTGGGCTATAGAGATGTTATTTGTGTGTAAAATCAGCAACTTTTAATGGTCATAAAGTTTGAATATAAGAACCGGAAGACGTGATAAACTCATTTCACTATCTTATCTGTTCACTATTTCTTTGCGTTGCGACTATCTTAATTTCTTCAAATAAATATTTTCTTCATTTTCTATTCCTCTAGCTTAATCATATTGTTGACCCTAAAAACTACAAAGCCTACGTGGCGCGCAGGCCGAGTAATTTAAAAGCTAACTACGTCCTTCGGTGAATGCGGGCGTGCCAACTCGTCGGCCGAGCTCGGCCGAGGAGTAAATTTGTTGATGTTGCGTTGGGTCGCGCTACTGACTTCTGCGTCTTGCGATTGCGGCCGAGAAAGGAACACGTCTCGGCCTCCTGGATTCTCAAACCTGAAGACAAGGTTACTATTATTACGAAGCTCACAAATCGAATTCGGCTTTCAATGTGCCGAATGTAACAACTGTAACACCTCACTTCGTCGAGAAGACTAATGAGATGACCTCGACCAAAAAAGGATTTAGAAACCTTCTCGACCGAGACTTGGATAGACAATTGACCGTGCCCGCCGCAGTGCTGTTGATGCCAACGGAAGGTACTGCGAGTTCGGCCAATTCTACGGTGATAGAGCTATCTATGCCGACTTAAGATATCACCGGTTGCTTTCACAGTGCTGTTGATGCCAACGGAAGATGTGTCAGCGAAAAAGAAAAGGAAAAAGTTCTCAAGTTGTTTGAGGATTTGCGCAGGGCAATTTTGTATTGATTTTGTGGGGATCCGAACGTTGCACAATCACCCCTATTTATAGCATTGGATTTCCTCGAATTCGGCTTAAAACCCTACACGGACTAGGATTTTCTCTCCGGATCAACCCTAGTTCGACCAGTCCTATCTTCACTAGGATTGTGAATCTAGTCCCTTATTGAGTTGAAACCATTCCTGGTTATCCGACTTGCCGAGACTCCTTGTTGCATTAGGATTCGGCTTCGCAAATGTAGCACAACCTAGCCGGCCTAGTTTTAGAGGCCCACGAACCGAACGGCCCAAGGCTCCCTTGTTGCCAGGCCCTTCCGGGCCGAGAATGGTTCTGTCCTCGGCCCAAATTAATATTTTGGGCCCAAACATTGCCCCCTCGCTTCTGAGGTTTTCGGCCTGACCTCCTTGGCCGAATTTCGACCTTGAAGAAGCGAATCTAATTCACAGAACCCAAGTACTCTATTTTCAAGGCGCATTTATTGAGCACGATCGCACGATCTTGAACCTGCAAACCTCCATTCCACGTGGCAGCCTGCGACTCGGCACACGTCTGAGGCGTGCGGTCACTCGAACCGTTAGGTCATCATGACCTTATGGCTAACCCTAGCCACTCTTATCTCGATCCGCGAACCACTTTTCAGCGTGCGGACGCCGAAACGTCTTTCGCCATTAATCTTGCCGTCACACGCAATCGTGCGTCCCCAAAATCCGAGACCCTCGGTCTTCTCAACTGCATTCCCTGAATGTTCATTATGATCAGTGATTTCTTCAGTCGATTTTACCCTTTATTTTGAATTTCGAACGATTGCACTTCCTTTCCCATCTCTATAAATACCGGAATTTTCCATTTGCACTTTTACGCTCTCAAAACTTTCTGAATTTTCTTGCTGCTCCTTTCTGCCAAGTCTTTGTTCTTAAATCCCTCAACCCAGAAAACTCTTCTTTTTTACACCGTCCCTTTGAATCTCCTAAAATGGCATCTTTCATCTCAAAGCTTTCCAGGGAGTGCGAACAACATCAAAAAATACTCGATCGAAGCTCGATCAAAACCATACGGTTTGAGAGTGACATGAGCACTCCCCACCAAATCCTGGGCCCTCTTTTCAAGGCGGCCGTTCCGTCGGCCATTACTGGCCTTCTCCAGGAGCACTGCCTAACACCCTTACTCCAAGGGTTTGAATGGTCGAGATGGGACGCGGCGAAACCCCAAAGCTCCTGGCCCTCGACGACCACAACCTGGGCAGCCTGGGTTGTCCGAATGGAAAAGTTCTTCGGCGATCAATGGAAGGTCCTTGGCATCCACGACGCCATCCTCCTCTCGTCAATGGAAATCGTTCCCGACAAGGAGCTCCTCCAAGCCGCCTTGTGCTTTTGGTGCTCGGCCACCAACACCATGGTGCTTCCACTTGGTCCCATTGGCCCCACCACTCTGGATGTCACCGCCATCCTGGGTACTTCAACGACCGGGCTTTCTATCGACGCGGCCCTCTCTGGGTACCCGTCGAACATCGACCTGAAGACGCTTTTTGATCGACGGGCTTTCGAGACGTTAAACCGTGAAGGCCGAATCCCGTCAAAAGAGGACATTCACAAGCTTCACAAAAACTTCTTCAATTACAACACCCTCTACCTCCACTTCGCCGGCCGAGGAGAAGAGGACCTGCGAGAAGGGGAACACGAAGCCTTCCTCTTCTACTGGTACAACAAATACATTTGTTGTACCAAATCGAACAAATGCTTGGTCGAGAATATGCCGGTGGCCGAGGCCCTGGCTAGTGGCCATGTCCTGTCACTGAGCTCCAACATTCTCGCCCACCTCTTCCGCTGCCTGGCCGAGGCGACCCTGCACAAGATCGACCCACACCAGAACGGTCCCCTCTGGGTCTTCCAGCTCTGGTTACAAGTGTATTTCGCCTCCCTTCGGCCAGCTATAGCCGACTTCTCACCAACGGAGGCACTTGGTCTTCAGTTGGCCTCCCTACCGACACCTCCTCATCACGCCGAAGAGGTATTTAAGTATCTCTTCGCCCTTGATGACCTCTCCAACGACGAGTTCCTGATATGCCGTCGTCGGGACTACCCTTCCTCCATCAGACTGCCTACATCCATGTGGGGCGCGGGGGAAGACGCCGACCTTCGCCAATCCTGGGGGTCATTTGTGCTTACTCGCGACCTTCCCCTTGGCTGCGATGGAAAACGAGCGGGTTGGGAAGTGTACCATCCTAACTTCCTTGCCCGACAGCTCGGTTATCTTCAGGGTTGCCCGGTCCCCCTTCTCTCCTCCCGGACAGTTCTAAGCCGCGGACGTGAGCCTCGTTCTTCGGAGAAGGAATGCCAAACTGCTGCGAGGGAGTTTCAAGAGCAGTGCCAAAAGTTCCGCCTTCGACCGACCACCCCAGAAACCCTATGCACTGACACCTTCGGAGATTGGTGGGAGGCCTATATCCAGGAATTCTTTGGTGCTCCGGTCGAAGACGTGCTGGACAAACTCTTCGGCGACCGGCCTAAGAAGTCCTCTGCCCCCCAAACTCAAGGTAACTGTTCATTTTTTCACTTTTCCTTTAAGCTCTTCGATTTGCCGTGCTAATTTGCTTTTATCTTCCCAGGTAGTCGGCCATTGAGAAAAGTAGGGGCAGTCGCCGCAGCCGGGAAAGAATCGGTTGTGGCGAAGACAGATAAAACTACTGGCCGGGCCAGGTTGACCAAACGGCCTCGCCAAGAGGCCGCGCCGGCTGTCCAATCTCCACCGCCTGCCAAGCGGGTAAAGAAACTGGCAAATAAAGGCGCACGGGAGATCCACGTCATCTCCAGTCATACTACTGGAACAACGACCCCCAGTGTTTCCCCTCCACCTGCCGTCGGCCACCGCTTGGCCGAGGAGCGAACAGTTCCGGCCGCAGAGACAGTTCAGACGCGACCTGTTTCCGGGGCCGGTACACCAGTTGTACCTCCTTCTGTCGAGGCTGCGCCGATTTTGGAAAAAACGGTTTCTGCGGCCGAGGGAACTTCCCTTGTAAATCCAAAACCCTCTGTCTTCGTTCTGGATGAGAGCGAAGGGAGCGACGAGACTCCGCTGGCAACCCGTCCTCGCACGCGTCGACAACCTCCTCCCACATCCGAGAGGGTTGCCCAAGCAAGTCCCTCCGTGGCTGACTGTGGCAAACGTCCGGCCGAGGAACCAGTCGTGGTGGCCGAACCTTCCGCTTCTCTCCAGGACCAGGGCGTCCCCCCCTCGCCCGAAGCTGCTGTCCCAGTCGGCCCTTCCACAGCCGATCGCGGCAAACGACCGGTCGGGGAGCCAGAGGCAACGGCGGAGACGCCCGTGCATCCTCAGGATCAAAACCTCCACATTCCTTCGCAGGAAGCTACTTCGGCCTTCGTAAGTACCCTTTACCACCTTTCTTTGATTACTTTACTGCTTTAGAATTCTAAACCCGAAAAAACTGTCAGGTACCTGTACATTCTTTTCATCAAAAGTTCTACGCGCCGAAGGGCGTTATCTATATTTCGTGGCCGCCTCAGTGGCCATCAAACGTAGATAACCTCCATCGGCCACGAGAACTGAGAAGCAATCTGAGACACTGGGCTCGGCCATTGAGTTCTTTGGGTTCAAGCAACGATCCTGAGGACATGGCCGAAGTCTCCTCTCAGCAGGTTAAAAGAGACGAAACCTTCACACCATTTTTTTTTTATTTTCTGTGAGCTTAACCCGATTTGTGCGTGCAGGCATCATGGGAGGTCGAATTCAAGGCTCTTCTGTCCGGTACCACTGGAGGGGCTGGCCCTTCTGCCGCCGTGACCGAACCTGCCGACTCAACTGCTTTGACTCGGCTGCAAGAAATCCTGTCGCTCTCGGCTTCGCAAGTTCTTGAGAGCAAAGGTCTTGATCGGCTGGGTGAGAGTCTGAATGACCTCGGAGCCGACGGTCAACTGAGCGGCGAGGCCATTGTTCAGGCCTCAACTGCCTTGGAGCGCGTTCGAGAAACTTTCACTGTTTCCGAGAGTGCTTTAAGGGCCGAGCAAGACCTACAGGCTGCCATGGCCGTACAAGAAAACCTTCGCCCGAAGGTTGACGCCCTGAAGGCTAAAGGGGATGTCCTGGCCGACCTCGATCGTCAAATGGCTGAGTTGTCGAAGAGGAGATCGGCCGTTGCTTCTGATCTTGCCAAGGACTTCGAGTCGGGCGGCAAGGATTGTTTAACTGAGTTCACGGCGAACGCGAGGCGGGTTGAGCAATTGAAGCTGGAGAAGAAGAATCGGCAGGCCCAGGTCATTATGGGAGAAGTGCGGTGGTTGGAGCTAAAGGCCTTACTCGGCACCCTTCTACCTGCTTCACCTTGAATGTATCTGGTTGTAAATTGGTCGGCCTACTTATTTGTAAATACTTATCAATCTTTAATGAATTGGTCTTCTATTATTCTTGCATCTCCCATGTGACCGGATAGTATTTCTTCAAAAATTTTCCGTTGATTGGTAACCTATGGACCACACCGGTTCGGTCTTTAAGATGATACGCCCCCTTGCCATATACTTTATGCACGACAAACGGTCCTTCCCAATTCGGCGACCATTTGCCGAACCTAGGATCATTTAGTCCAACGGGCAACACCGTTTGCCACACTAACTCACCTTCCCCGAATGTTTTTTGTCGTACATTTTGATTATAGGCTCGCTCGGCAATCCGTTTTTGTGCCACTAGTAAGTTATAAGCGTCAAGCCGTGCTTCTTCCAAGTCTTCTAACTCCTGCCTCATGGACTGATTATATTCGGCACTAAACAAACTACTTTGCTCGATTAATCGCAACGAATTTATGCTTAGCTCGACTGGTAACATTGCATCATGTCCGTAAGTTAATGCGTACGGGGTTGTCGCAGTCGCTGATCGAGGCGATGTTCGATATGCCCATAACGCCTCGTTCACCTTCAAATGCCACATGCCAGGCCTTTCTTTTATTATTTTTTCGAGGATGCCGATCAACACTTTATTACTTGCCTCGGCCTGCCCATTCGCTTGCGGATAATACGGTGTAGACTGTTCGGGCCGAATTTTCAAATTGGCTGTATACTCTTTAAACCTTTCGGCTGTAAAAATTGTTCCATTGTCAGTTATGATCGTTTCTGGTACGCCAAATCGGGTCACGATGTGTTCCTCCACGAAGTCGCAAACCTCTTTAGATGTTAGTTCGGCATATGACTTTGCTTCGACCCACTTGGTGAAGTAATCGGTTGCGACTAGTATCCATGCATGTTTAGCGGCTCCAGAAGACGGCGTGATTTTGCCGATCACGTCCATGGCCCATCCTCTAAACGGCCATGGCTTTATGACCGAATGCAATGATTCGGCCGGGACCCTCTGTATAGGTCCATGTATCTGGCATTGTACACAACCTCGTGCGAACTCAATACAATCCTTTAGTATCCTTGGCCAAAAATAACCGTGCCGTCGAAGTAGCCATCGCATTTTTCGTCCGGATTGATGAGCTCCGCATATCCCTTCGTGGACTTCTGAAATCGCCTGAGCACTTTCTTGGGGACCGAGGCACAGTAATAACAAACCATCTTCGCCTTTTCGATATAACTCACGCTGATACATGACATAGTTCGTGGCGTGAACCCTTGTCTTGCGATCGTGTTTATTATTGGGATTGTCGAGATATTGCATAATCGGCCTCCTCCAATCATCCGGTATTGCCTCGACAGCGCAAACGTCTATGAGGTCGTCTCGATCTAGCAACGAAGGTAGGGACATAACTCGTGTACGTATCACGTTGTCACGCTGGAGGACTTGTTGGTTAACCAAGGCCGGGTATAGCTGTCGCAACACGGGTATTTCTCGGCCTAGCTTGCCCCCCAAGAGTTGTGCGCCGGAGGCGATTTGAGCCAACTCGTCTGCGTCGGTATTACGACTCCGGGAAATATGTTGAAATGTAATACCGTCGAAGGACTCGGCCAAATAGCTGGCGATCATGTGGTAAGGCGCCAGGGTGCAACTCATGCAACGAAAAGAACCATTAAGTTGGTTAATCACAAGTTCGGAGTCGCCGAGGACGAGGGCGCGGGTCGCCCGCAGGTCATGAAGGATCCCAAGGCCGATGATTAGGGCTTCATATTCGGCCTGATTGTTGGTGCATTCGAAATCCAACTTAAGCGAAAAATACCAACGATCGTGGTTGGGGGATTGAACGACAATTCCTACGCCCGCTGAGGATGACGTACTGGAACCGTCAAAGTACATCGTCCAATGATTGTCGCGCGTCGCGACCATGCCGATTTCGACATCGGCATCCCCAAAACCGTAAGGGGAAGGGTGTTGAGCAAGGAAGTCGGCCATCGCCTGGCCCTTGACGGCTTTCTGAGGCACGTATTGTAAGCTAAATTCGGACAACGCCATTGTCCACTTCCCAATTCGGCCTTTTACGATTGGTCGGGTAAGCATGTACCGGATAACGTCGGTCTGGGCAATGACTTGGGTGACTGACGGGAGCATGTAATGCCGAAGCTTGGATGCGGCGAAAAATAAGGCCAAGCACAACTTCTCGACGGCGGGATAATTGATCTCTGGAGGGCTGAGATGGCGACTTAGATAAAAAATCGCCTGCTCTCGACCGGTGTCGCTGTCTTGTGCGAGGAGGCAGCCGATTGACTCTTCGGCCGCCGAGATATAAAGCTTAAGAGGTTTCCCGCGCCGAGGAGGAACCAGGACAGGTGGTTTCGTGAGGGAGACTTTGATTTGCGTAAACGCCGCCTGATGTTCGTCGTTCCATACGAATTTATCTGAGTCCTTGAGTTTCAAAAGCGTGGAGAACGCTTTCATTTTACCGGCCGAGTTAGAAATAAATCGGCGGAGGAAATTGACCTGACCGAGTAAGGACTGGAGTTGTTTCTTCGTCGTTGGAGGTGGGGCATTGATTATTGCGCGTGCCTTATTCGCATCGACTTCAATCCCACGGTGATGCACGAGGAAACCAAGGAAATTTCCGGCCGACACGCCGAAGGCACATTTGGCGGGATTCATCTTGAGATTATGCTGACGCATGCGGAGAAAAGCCTGTCGGAGGTCGTCCAGATGTGTCTGTCGGCGTTTAGATTTGATGACAACATCGTCGATGTAAACTTCGACAGTGGTTCCAATTAGATCGTGGAAAATGGTGTTCATCGCCCGTTGGTATGTGGCGCCGGCATTTTTTAGACCGAATGGCATGACAACCCATTCGTAAGTGCCGAGTGCCCCCGGGCAACGGAAAGCAGTTTTGTGCACGTCGGCTTCGGCAATGAATATTTGGTTGTACCCCGCGTGTCCATCCATAAAAGATAAGATTGCATGATTCGCCGCGGCATCGATTAACAGATCTGAAATCGGCATTGTGTATTCATCTTTGGGAGTTGCCAGATTGAGATTTCTGAAATCGATGCAGATGCGCAGGGCACCGTTTTTCTTTAAGACAGGTACGATATTCGCCAACCACTCAACATATCGAGCTGTCCGAATGAACCCGGCTTTCAAAAGCCGAACCAGTTCGTCCTTGATGCTGAGTTGCACTTCCGTTGAGAAACGACGTGGTGGCTGACGGAAAGGCTTACATCCGGGCTTAATACGTAATTCATGCTCGACAAGAGTACGATCTAAACCGGGCATTTCATGGTAGCTCCAAGCAAAACAATCTTTGAACTCCGTGAGCAAGGCACGAAGCTCGTCTTTCATTTGCTGAGGAAGTAAAGCACTAATAAACAAAGGTCGTGGGTCATCGGTCGTCCCAACATTAATTTCCTCCAGGGGGTCTTTAACTTGGGGCCGATGATCTTCGAGCTCGGCCGGGGCTGCTTGAATTTTATCAAGAGATAAGACAGGACCATTATCCCCTTCGGCCAGGAACTCAACGAGATTAACGGCCGAATTTGGTCGTCTAGATATAGTATACCAATGGGCCAGCAGTCGTTCCATCGTGGATGAAACCGCGGCCCTACGCATTTCCCGATCGGTGTCAGACATCGGCGTCGGGGAGGAAGTTAGCTAATCCGAGTCTCGCCGAATCCTGATGGACAGTCTCGGCGCCAACCTCGATAGCTTTCTGTACAGAAATCCGAGTCGGCCGTCCTTCATCATTGAAGCCTTGTAAAGTAATGTAGCCGACGTGGTCATCGTAATACCGTGCTTGGATCATGTTAGCCTCGAAGGGCTGGCTATCGGCCGGATGAACAATGACCGATTTGCCGTCCCAAAAAACAAGCACTTGATATAATGACGAAGGAATACAACTGGTTTGATGAATCCAATCTCGACCGAGCAGTGCGTTATACTCGGTTTTGGAATCAACCACGAAAAAGGCGGTCATGTGAGTGCGACCGGCAATATTCACAGTTAACGGAAGCACACCTTTGGTTTGAGACTTGTCACCGACAAAACTACTCATTGTGATCCCTGACGGAATCAGTTCGTCATTCGAGCGACGCAAGGCCTTCATAATGGTCAGAGGCATGATATTGACGGTAGCCCCACAGTCAACAAAAACTTTAGAAACTGGGTATCCCTCGATATGGGCCGTCACATACAATGGCTTTAAATGGTGAAGCGCGGCCGATGATGAACGAGGGAACAATTCGGCTAAAGCGGCCTTTAAGCTCTCATCTTTTGATGCTGACTCACCTTCAACAACAGATACAAAATCCACATGGCCGGCGTCTTCGGCGACGACATCACCATCGAGGAAATTCGGTTGAGCCGTGCTTGACTGAAAATCAGCGGGTAACACATGGACCATACTAATGTCCATGTCATCCAAGATTGACGGGCCCATCGGGTTGGAATTCTCTTCGTTATCCGCATCTTGCGTTTGATCATCAACTACGGACTCCGTTTTTGTCAAAGCCGGACAAAGAGGCGTTTCTGCTCCTTCTTCAATGGCTTGCCCCTGCGGTGCTGCTTCGGCCGCTTGTTGAGTCCGTGAAACTGCCTCAGGTGAGGGTGAGCGCGACAGCGTGCTTGGGGCCGAGATCCGAACCCGCTCCTGGTAATGTATCCGGGCATCCCTGGTATCGAGATATGCATCCAAACGCGCAACACGTGCCATTTCATCGGTCGTGAGGCCGAAGAGAGAAACAGCCGAAAATACCTCGAAGTGACATCGTAAATACTGAAGGTCCTCCATTGAGAAAGGAAGTTCGGCTGCTTCCATATCAATGTATGGGTCAACTTCAAATCCAAAGACGCGGGCTTCTCGTATGTGCTGGAACCTTGCTTTCAATCCGGGGTCTGAAGTTTTCTGGATAATTCGCTCGGCATCAGGACAAACCTGGACCAGATCAATGGTGTCCTGGCATGCCTTCGGCAAACCATACAGGTCGTTGGCCGAATGCTTCTTGTGAAATTCTCGCATATACGCCAAAGCTTCCCCAAGGAACGGTGGATGCAAATTTCGTCGAATTTTGATTAGAGGTTCTTGTATGGCCAACGGGGTTAATTCGCCTTCGGCCTCCTGCCTGAAATGTTCAAGGCGTGCCTTTATCTCCCCTGGTCGAATAAGAAGTTTGATCCGTTTATCAGCCTCTTCAAACATGGTTTCGACATCTTGGTCGACCAGCTGCTTCCCTTGCTTCGACGTTGTCAGAACAGCTAGATGCGGTTGCTTGTTGTCATTGGCAATTATGTCATTCGGCCGCCATTTAGGGACCGAAGCCTCCTGGGCTTCCCGTCGGCGTGCCATGCAATCGATCCTTTGGTGCCGGCGTTTCTGGGATTTGGACAGTGCAGTGTAGACACCTTTTGAAGAATGATACGTATACCAACGTTGATCTCTAGGCTCGGGAGGTTTGAAAGTTTTTTGGCTTCGCGAGGATTCCGAACTGCCAGAATTACGTTTATAGTAGGCATCGTCGTAAAATGCAGTATCAAAGTCGAGGCGCCGCCTGACTGATGATGTCTCTTCTATCCGTGCTTTAGGGCCGAGCCGATCAAAAACCCCCCGATGCCGGCTCACGTTGGCTACTTTTTGCTGGATTACGACCGTAGGTCGTTCCGTTATCAGCGAAAAAGGCTTCACCTCTGGCTCACTGCCGACCTCGGTTCTACATTTTCTGCACAGAACTGCTGTTCCATTGTCTTCATCGGTGCTATAATCCCTCATAGGTTTAACAATAGCGGGCCCCGTTAGAGCTGTAGGTGGCTTGTTGGCACGAAAATCGGCCATGAAACGAGGCCGAGAATTCTGATTATGATAACGTTGTGTCTTAACAACTTCGACCTTCCCTTTCCCTTTGTCCTTAGGGAGGCATGCATCGACCATATTTACTGTTGCCGTGGGAAACGGGTCAGTATCGACACTCATCTTTTTCTCTGGAAATTTTAATTTACCATTATCGATCCAGCTTTGGACGTTGTCACGAAAGACGACGCAATTGTTCGTCGTATGTTTGCTTGAATCGTGGTATTTGCAATACACCTTTCCTTTAAGTTCTTCCGCCTTGGGAATGTTGTGGCCAGGCCGAAGCTTAATGATTCTTGCTGATAACAGTTGGTCGAAAATTGCGTCAGCCTTTGTAATATCAAAAGTATAAACTTTTGACGGTTTCGATGTTCCTTCAGCGGCTGAACGGCTTTTGACTTCCCTAGAGTCAACTTGAGTCAATGCCTTGCAAACAAAAGGCTTATCTATCACTATCTCGGCTGCATCCACGCTAACGCACTCATCCTCGGTTGACGCATAATTGACGGTAGGATTCTTGTAAATCGTCCCCCGAGATGGAGCTTTCGAAACCTTTTCCTCGCGGAGCAAATAGTCATATTGTTCGACATGTTGGGCTAATTCGTACATATCCCGAAAGTTTGCCCCCAAGAACTTCTTTTTGTATTCGACGTCAAGGCCGTTCAAAGCAAGTCTGACGAATTCAACTTCGGGTAAAGGCACTCGGCACCAGTTCCTGGATGATTTGAACCTGGTGAGATAATCCATTGGTGACTCATCAGATGCCTGAGCCATCCTTGCTAATGAAGAAACCGACACCTCCATCCCCGGCCGATAAAACTGCTCGTGGAATTTCTCGACCAACTCTTCCCAGTTTTGGACGGAATTAGGAGGAAGATTGATATACCAAGCAAATGCCGAGCCGGTTAATGAAAAGTTGAACAGCCTTAGCTTATGGAAATCACCATTAACATCTCCGCATTGCGCGGTGAATCGAGCCACGTGCTCCAACGAAGACAGAGACGATTCACCGGCAAAGAGGCTAAAATCTGGAATCTTAAAACCTTTCGGGTATCCGAACGTTTCTACGTAGGCCGGGTACAGATGGATAAACTTAGGAAACTTCGGCCCCTTCTTTATGGCCGAGTCGATCATCCGCTGGACTTCGGTCATATCAACATGTGTTGCTTCGACCCTCTGGTCGATTCCGCCTGACCTACTATTCGACCCTCCTACTTTTTCCAAGTCAATTGGCTTGAGCCGAGCAGGAATTGGCTCGGCCTGTACGATTGGTAATGGATTATTTCTTGGTGGCAAGCGCTGGGGAAAATCGAAAGGCCTGCCGTCACTGACTTTACTAACCAGCATTTCGAGCAACCTGGTCTGTTGCTCATTGGAACTGAGTATCACGTCATGTAGCTTGTCAATACCTCGACTAAACGTCTGCTCGACTGACCGAGACTGTTCGTCGAGTCGCTTTCGAAGAAAAGACCTTGTTGGTGGGTCGGATCCTTCACCGCCATCCTCATCGCAATCCTCCACTATCCCTTCAATGAGAACGCAGGTGTTCCTGTTAGGGATTTCCAGACCGCGGGGTTGACCGCCGAGATTAATTTCCCTATCTCGGCGAGTTGCGCTTGTGGACTCGGGTGTCACAGCGCTAAGGGGATTCTGTGCCTGGGGCACATTCTGTCCTGTGTTCTGAATCGGCAAATCGGCTGTTGATTTTCCCATAGCTGTTTTCTTTTTTACCGATCGCGTTTCAATTGGCATGAACTTCGTAGTTTAGCACTAGGTCCCACTGGGCGTGCCAAAATGTTGACCCTAAAAACTACAAAGCCTACGTGGCGCGCAGGCCGAGTAATTTAAAAGCTAACTACGTCCTTCGGTGAATGCGGGCGTGCCAACTCGTCGGCCGAGCTCGGCCGAGGAGTAAATTTGTTGATGTTGCGTTGGGTCGCGCTACTGACTTCTGCGTCTTGCGATTGCGGCCGAGAAAGGAACACGTCTCGGCCTCCTGGATTCTCAAACCTGAAGACAAGGTTACTATTATTACGAAGCTCACAAATCGAATTCGGCTTTCAATGTGCCGAATGTAACAACTGTAACACCTCACTTCGTCGAGAAGACTAATGAGATGACCTCGACCAAAAAAGGATTTAGAAACCTTCTCGACCGAGACTTGGATAGACAATTGACCGTGCCCGCCGCAGTGCTGTTGATGCCAACGGAAGGTACTGCGAGTTCGGCCAATTCTACGGTGATAGAGCTATCTATGCCGACTTAAGATATCACCGGTTGCTTTCACAGTGCTGTTGATGCCAACGGAAGATGTGTCAGCGAAAAAGAAAAGGAAAAAGTTCTCAAGTTGTTTGAGGATTTGCGCAGGGCAATTTTGTATTGATTTTGTGGGGATCCGAACGTTGCACAATCACCCCTATTTATAGCATTGGATTTCCTCGAATTCGGCTTAAAACCCTACACGGACTAGGATTTTCTCTCCGGATCAACCCTAGTTCGACCAGTCCTATCTTCACTAGGATTGTGAATCTAGTCCCTTATTGAGTTGAAACCATTCCTGGTTATCCGACTTGCCGAGACTCCTTGTTGCATTAGGATTCGGCTTCGCAAATGTAGCACAACCTAGCCGGCCTAGTTTTAGAGGCCCACGAACCGAACGGCCCAAGGCTCCCTTGTTGCCAGGCCCTTCCGGGCCGAGAATGGTTCTGTCCTCGGCCCAAATTAATATTTTGGGCCCAAACACATATATAGTAGTTGGTCAAAATTTTTATTAATGAAATAATTATTTTAGAAAAAAAAATAAAAAACGAAATGGAAGACTAGAGGAATTGGATTCGGAGGGGTGGGATTGAGTTGTCGCGAATTTGGAAATAGGGCATGAGGATGAAATTTTGGGAATGGGGCAGGAGGCGTGGTCGTGGGGTTTGGAGGGAGGGGGGAGGGACGGGTTGCGTTGGGGTCTGGAGAGAGGGAAAGAAGGAGAGGGGGTCTGGAGAGAGGAAAGAAGGAGAGTTGCAATCGGTTAGAGATCTGGAAAGTAACCGCATTCCGATATTCTAACCCGAATAAAATTCGGCAAGTCCTTGACGGTGAGTGGAGGCTGGGTTGGTTTTATCAGCATTCTAATATTTATCTTTATGAAAAATAAAATAAAAAGAATTTAGATATATTAGAAATTATTTTAAGAACAATAGTGGGTGGGAAGATAACACTTCAATTTTTAAAATTTTTGGGGTGGGTGAGTTTATAATGTGAGCGGAAGAAGAGACATTAAGGTGGATTTAGCGGCATTCCAAATAAAATCAAGCATTATATTTTGCATTGGTAAAAATGGGAGTAACTGATAGGAGCCCGTATTTGCTCAACCATTAACCCGTGTAGCATAGGGAGGAGCCGGCGGTAATGCAGTGGTGTGTTAGGCGGCGCTGGTTCCCTCCACTCAAATCCGACCAAAGTTCTCGTTTTGCAATCCAAAACAACAAAACGCAAAATGAAGAATTCATATCAGAAGTATCTTGACAATGAATTTTATTCCATCAGGAAAAAAGGAGAAAAACCGATGAAGGTGTATTTACATGCAATGCAAAATATACAAACACTATATTGCAGAAATCTGAGAATGGTTGGATTCAATATGGTAGTTAAGAATTTGACTGCGATTTCTGCTTGCGTGTGAGGTTGTATGAGATAAGTTGCTCAAAATCGAATATCGATCCATATATAAACCCAGGTACGAGATAAGCGGGTCTGCCCGGGACTTGTCAATAACAAACCTCAAGTACTGAGATTTTACGGTTGGAAACTGCAGAAGCCTCTGATATCCGATTGTGGTTCCGTTGATGACTTTATTCCACTTCCTCCCCTCATTCAGGACCTCAAGATGGAACTCGATAACTCGCTGTCCCATTTGAATCGGCTCTTGAACTTGCAGAATGTTGAATGACACTAATTTTTGAAGGTTCAAGGATAGAGCCCATTTCGACTGGTTTCCCTCAGGAGCCCAATATGAATCAATACCTTCTTGAACGACATTACTGGGGGTGAACCAAGAATTGTTACTGCCTCCTCGTGTACTGCTCGCGTTGATAAGGGCCGTTTTGGCCAGATTATATGAGAATATCGACTTCCGGAGGTCATTGAATTCTTGAAGCACTTGAATATCTTCTGCAGGTATGAGACCTGAAGAGTTTGGAGGTACATTGAGTAACAAGAGACAGTTTCTTCCAATCGATTTGTAGTATAGGTCAAGAAGGGTCCTGGCGGATTTTGGAACTTCCAACGAATGCCAAAACCAACCAGGCCTGATTGAAACATCGCACTCAGCTGGTACCCAATCATGCCCAAAGGGATCTCCTCCACTTGAGTATCTGTTATATAGGCCACAGTATTAACTCATTGCTTCAATACTTTGGAGAAGATAATAAAGTGCATAGGGAGAAAGGTGCTGGTTGCAGCCTCACGGGTTCTCTTACTGACCCACGCAGGATCTTTTAAGCATATATAACCGGTGCAGGTAAGTAGATGTGTGTTGTCTGATTGCATTGCAAACATTTAAATGCATATATACATATATTTATCCAACTGCTAGAACAACAAAGAAAAGATAATGGAAGTTAGAAGAGTTAACTCACTGGTAATCAGTGTCGCCAATCTTGGCATCGCTCCTATTGAAAAGGGACCAACAAGTAGACCCAGCAACGCCAGCTTCATCCCCAACCCACCTGGTGTCAGGACCGGCATCAGAAAAAATGACAGCCCCGGGCTGGTGTTGGTGAATGAGACTGAACCAAGAATCAAAGAAATATTCCATGTCCTTCTCCCCTTCCCCCTTTGCACCATCCAACCAAACCTCCTTAATCTCTCCATACCTGTTCCGAAATTTATAAAAAGTTCAAAAAACAACGCCAAGTCTTTGAATATTTGTCCAAGTAATTCATCATAAATCAAACAAGAAAAAATTCAAACGACTTCTCGGAATGGCAGCATCAGCCAAGTTTTTTTTTTTATTTTTTTGGCCAAAGCAGAATCAGCCAAGTTGAACAACCACAGATGAATTAGAACATAAACCTTGATAAGGAAACCAAGCCCCAACAACAACAACCAGTTAAAACAAACATCGCAAATATCAAGTTGTAGCCAATAATATTGTGACAAAATACAGATCAACTCCATTGAAGAGAGCACGTACAGACTGAATTGCACAGAACGTGAAATTATAAACCGAAACCCATTCTTTTACCAAAAAAAGGGCTCAGGCACTTGGAGACTTCTAGTCCTAGTGTGGATAATTCTGACTTGGTTCCTGCTCTAGCACTTGGAGAGGTACCCCTTTTTGCTAAAAGTGGTGTTTTTTCAGGAAATTCTGCTTATTTGTATTTGTTCGAGGAGTTCTTAGAGTGGAAATGAAGTTTCGTTTAGAAGCTTCAGGTTCCTCCTAGAATAAGAACTTTTTTTTTTGTGGCCAGTAGGACATGGAAAGCTTCTCACCTACTATGCAGAGGTTTAAAAGAAGATTAACTACTAGTCCTTGTTGTCCTAGAAGTCCTTCCAAGTTCTGAAACTTTGGAACACTTGCTGTGCAGTTATCAATATGCTCTCAAAGTATGGAAATGTCATGCAAAATCCTTAAGAGGTCATGCACTTTTATTCTATGCCTTTGTGATTGGATTTTATTTAATCTGAAAAGCAAGTGTACTTTACATAAGTTGCCTTGGAAGGTGGTGTTTGATAATTTTTTTTGGCATTGTCGGAAATGGAGGTGTAATCGTGTGTTTAATCCTAGTTTGAGCCTCCTAATGTCAGTTTCAATATCATTCTGCAATGTTCAAGGGAATGGTACAAGGGAAATCAATCTTTGGGAGGTAAACCTGTTAGGGCTGTGGTCAAATGCATTGGTGTCCTCATACTTCTGGAAGGTGTAAGCTAAACATGGATGGAAGTTTTCCGAAAGAGTCTTTTAAGAGGCTCTTACAGTTGCTGGTTGTTTGGTTTTACTGCTACTATCGGTGTTGGAAGTATAATTGAGGCGGAGCTATGGGGCTTACGTTTTGGTCTACAACTAACTTGGGACAAAGGACTCATACCTATTGATGTTGAAAGTGATCTCTAGCAACTGTGACTACGGTGGCTAAGGAAATTGACGTAAACCATCTCTTACTCAAATCGATCGATAACTGCAAGAGAACCATGCTACTCATGACCTTGCTTCTATCAGAAGCTCTCTTCCTTCGGGCATTCATGTTGTTAAAGACGTTCCTCCTTTACTTTGTATTCTAGAAGATGACAGTTTCTTTGCTTTTGTTGGGGCTTAGGCTTGTCACTTCACCAAACAAAACAAAAAAACATCATGCAGAAAACTGAGAATGCAGTTTACATTACCCGTGATTAACTCATAAAAGCACACAACTTTTAGAGCCTGTTTAGTACCCTTCTTGGATCCAATTTTTTCGTTTTCAAAAACGATGGACGTAGCTAAATTACTTTGTACTCATTAGTTTCAGAGACAAACAATTGGATCCCAGAAGGATACCAAACAATCCTTTAGACTTCAAAATTGCTGAACACAATTCCAGAACCACACAGTAAGACAAGAGGTAAGATTGCTAAATAAAAAAATGAAAACAAAATTCAATAAGATAACAAAAATTGCAGACAATTTAAATCACCCAATGCAGGCCATTATTCACAGATTCAAACTTGATCAAACATACAACAACACCACAAAACCAAGATAAAATAATCGATCAATAAAATCAAACAAACCCAATTCACAGAAACTCTAAATGTACACCCAAAATTCATGAAAAAATAAAATACAAGTTACCTTGTGAGCAATTCTGTCATTTGACCCATATAGAACTCATTGTACTCCAAAGTCTTCCCATAGCACGGTTCGTGCCGATCCCACGGCGAAAGGTAAAGTCCCAACCCAATACCCGCGTCCCTAGCCGCCGCCGCCAGCTCACCAACGACGTCACCGCCGCCACTCCTCCATGGGCTGGAGCTCACGGAGTAGTTGGTGTACTCAGTTGGCCACAAGCAGAACCCGTCGTGGTGTTTGGCGGTGAGAATTACGCGCGAAAAGCCCGAGTCTTTGGCGACTCGGACCCACTGAGCGGCGTTGAGCTTGGCGGGGTTGAAGACCGAGGGGTCGACGTGGCCGGTGCCCCACTCGGAATCCGTGAAGGTGTTGGGTCCGAAGTGGAGGAACATTGCCATGTGGCCGAGCTGCCATTGGAGCTGCGGGGAAGAGGGGAGGGGCAAAATGGGAAGAGGAGGTGGCTTTCTGGGTGTTGGGGAAGAAGAAAAGGAGAAAGTGAGAGAGAGTGAGAGGAAGACGAAAAGGGTAAGTTGGGAAGTTGACTTCTTCGTGTTCATGGTGGGTGGGAGAAGCTGGGGGAGTTTCTCAGTTGCAGACTAGCCTTTTGTTTGTTTTTGTTTTTGTGTTTTTAATATTTATTTGGATCTAAAGAGTGGTTCGTTGGGTTATGAGATGATGTTGTCGCAAAGCAAAAGCAAAGAGGGGGTGGTTGTTACTTGTTAGACAATGATTAAAGGAGAAGGCATGGGAATAAAGCGGGTTGACTTGAAAAATTTTGCATCGCGTTTTAACGTCACATTGAAATTTTTTTCTTCCAGATGGTATGAGCATGATTACAATAGAAAAAATGTAGCTAGAGAGTTGTATGTGTGATAGTAGTGTAACTTGTGTTATGTGGTGGGAGGGATGTTAACACAATTGATTTATATAATTATAATAGTTATAGGTTGATTGATAATCAGGTATATTATGAATCGAATTGGAATCGACCCTCAAGCCAGAGTTCATGGCCCAAAGAGTTTTGTTTTCACTTTTTATGAAAATTGAATACTCATTGGCAACTAGTCTAGTTGTAGGGAAAAAAAATGAAAAATGAAAAATACGAGTTTTAAGTTTTTAGTTGTTAAAATATATATATATATTGGCACTAAAAAAAACTCATTATGCATTCTTTGTAACTGTATTTTTCTTTCTATATCTAGAATGTTTGGAGTGCACAACAACACTCAAACTAAAAACAGGATTTTCTTTTGTTGAATAAACTAAAAACAGAATATTAAAAATGAAGTGATTATCAAACCACCATAAATTCTTCTCGATTAAAATGGGTTGGAGTCAGTAATGACAAATTGACAATGAGACAATGAATGAATTTACAAAACAAGTGAATTGGTTTGGTCCGACATGGCCTGTTTAGTTGGCTGATTGGGATAGGTTGTAACTAATTAAAATGGAATTGAGTCCAGTTCATTGTTTGTTATGTCATAATGTAAGATGGACATGACCGGACATGATCGGTTATGAATTCACAAATCATATCTTACATATCTTTACCAATCTCTATAGTCCAATTTCATCCGGTCCACCAAACCGGCCGGAAGTGTTTCATCCTTCAAATAGAGGTCGTCACGAGTACTGTGAGAGAGATGGGCACGGACTTGGGGGGAACGGATACATGCCAGTCTGATGTGGTATAGCAAACGTGAGGACAATAACGCACCACAAAATTATTAGTAGTTTTGCTTCCATTTTGGTTTCGAGCTCATGGAGACAGAAGCCATTATTTCACCACAAAGAATTCGGCTGTATGGTTTAATCAACTGTAATTGCTGAAAGTTGTGGATTGTTCAAGTGGTTAGGATATTCTTTTTCAACCCGATTCAAACTGTCCATCTCTCCCTGATTGCTCGCATCAACTTCTTTTTTCTACTTTTTGTGTCGGGTCATATGCTATAGATTGTACGAACTAAAATGGCCCAAGCTTTCGACCCAAAAGAATAACAAGGCCAATATTTTGACCCACAATAAATAATAATGAGGCCCAAGCTTTAGTCCCACAACTTTAATGAATGCAAGCACCCTTTTTTTTTTTTTTTTTTTTGAAAGGTTTTTTTTTAGTATAAGTAATTTTCTACACTAATCTCTAATTAGAAGAAGAGAGGAGGGTTTGAACTTGGAACTGAGTAGGTTGAAAAAGAATAACCTAATTCCAGAGAAATTCACCAATTACTTTGTTTTAAAAGTTTTAGCTTGAAAAACTTCTCTAGGCTTTAGAGACTAGAGAGAATGAAAATTCTCGAATACACATGTTGACCCTAAAAACTACCAAGCCTACGTGGCGCGCAGGCCGATTAATTAATAAGCTAACTACGTCATTCGGTGAATGCGGGGCGTGCCAACTCGTCGGCCGAGCTCGGCCGAGGAGTAAAATTTGTTGATGTTGCGTTGGGTCGCGCTACTGACTTCTGCGTCTTGCGATTGCGGCCGAGAAAGGAACACGTCTCGGCCTCTTGGATTCTCGAGCCTGAAGACAAGGCTGCTATTCTTACAAAGTTCACGAATCGAATTCGGCTTTCAATGTGCCGAATGTAATAACTGTAACACCTCACTTCGCCGAGAAGACTAATGAGATGACCTCGACCAATAAGGATTCAGAAATCCTTCTCGACCAAGACTTGGATAGGTAACCAACCGTCATCGCCGTAGTGCTGTTGATGCCAACGGAAGATGCTGCGAGACCGGCTGATTCTACGGTGACAGAGCTATCTATGCCGACTTAAGATATCACCAGTTGCTTTCACAGTGCTGTTGATGCCAACGGAAGATGTGTCAGCGAAAAGAGAAAATAAAAACTCTCAAAGTTGTTGAGAGGGTTTGCTCAGGGCAGTTTTGTGTGTTGAATTGGAGGTCCCTTTTACGTTGCATAGCGCCTTGTATTTATAGGACTGAAGAATTTGGCTTGCACGGTCAGATAATGTTGCAGAGTCTGACTGCAACTCTACCTCGCAGAATGAAATCTGATCTGTGGCATAAGCTGGCTGACCTTTCAAATAAAATATAAAAACTATCTAGGCTTATCCCATCATGACCTAAAGACCTAGCTTACCTAGGCTTCTCTCTCCACCATCAAATCCTTGCTTTATCTCATTAAGACTCCCAATGTAACTAAAGCCTTCTTTTTCCATGACGGATGTCCAGGTGCAACCATACATGCAAATTAAATAATAATTTAATTGCAATATCATCTAATCACTTGAGATATCATCTTCCATCAAATACCACTTTGTATCAGGAGTCACGTGGCCACAACAATATCACAAAAGAAACATATTCTCCAGTATCCTATTTTGCATGCCTACCCGATGTGCTTCGAGATAACTGTATAAATAATTTTTAAATCATCATCTAAGAGATAAATATATGATTAAAAAATCATAATGTTATCCTTTAAATAATAATTAAAAAATTATCTTAGTAAATCCAACAGTTTAGGATTCGCCCATTCAACGATCTCGGCTGATTGTGTAATTTTGGGTCCAAACATTGCCCCCCAGTTTCCTTGAGCTTCGGCTCGTAAGCCGAATGATTAAGGAAATTATACTTTTTGAACACTCCACAGATCCACCACACCCGAGCATTCATGAAACCGAAAGACATTGAAACCAACTCATTTACCACAAAGGGACAATTCGTCGAACAACAAAAACCTTTTCAATACATTACTCGGCAAAAATTTAACAGACCTGCCGAGCTCGGTGAGAATCTTAGCAAATTAGGCCGAGGTTGACGATTTGGCCGAGTTTTGCATTTATGCCGAAATTATTGTGTGTGCATGCATAAGGTTGCCATTCGGCTAAAAGCTTATATTCAGGATATGTATATATACACACACACACACATACGCACGGCACCAGGCCATAATGATGTTGGCTTAAAAATATATATATTATGTAGACGGCAAGCCGAATGGCCATATACATGTATACATGAATGATCCCATACTCGGCAATAATGCCTTGCCAAGCTCGGCATGTATGTTATATACAATTTTGTAAAGCGAGCCGAAGACGAGGCCGAGGAGAATATAGCCTATATATATATATAGCATTCGGCCAAACTTCTCTCATTCGGCAAAACTTTATTTCTTTATTTAATTTTTATTTTTTTTATTTTTTTTATTTTTTTCTTCGACCACTTCGGCCGAAAGCAGCTTTTTTTTTTCTTTCTTTTATATACATATATTCGGCCTAAATATGTTTTGACCGAGCTTTGTTTCGTAATGGGGCCGAGGCCGAGGCTTTTGTAAGCAAAGTTCACAAATAAATGCATTCGGCCAAAATAGTCAAACAAGTGTATTCGACCAAAATTTTTTATTTTATTCGGCCAGAATGTTGTTGCCCCCTTATTTTCTTATGCATCGGCTTGCGTAGCCGTATGTTTAAGAAAATAACATATATATATATTTTACAAACGAAAAGAAAAGTGGCCGAACCATAGTTAGGAGGAGGCCAACGATGCTTTATTCCAAGTCGAGATCTTGTAATAACAAAATCTTCACATTGATTTCGCTCTAGGCCGAATAACGATTTTCCTCCAAATATTTTTGAATTGGCGAAATATTTTTTATCATCGGCTGCCGAATGTATTGAGTAATTACTATGCCCCTCGGGCATAATAATTTCGGCTTTTAATTCAAACATCTTAGCCGAACGGGATTTCTCCATATCGGCTTTATCACCAATAATCATATCAATTGGCGTGATTTTTTCGGCTAGGCCCATGTCTTCAATTACCACATCAATCGATTTATGGTTTGAAGTCGTGTACTCATCTTGTTCGTCATTGGAGCACTCCTCTGACGTTTCTGAGTCAATTTGTGGCTCAGAATCTTGAACATTTTCTTCTAGGCCTACTATATTTTCAGTCTCTACCGAAACAACAAGTGGCCTTTGTTCTTCGGCCAAATTATCAATTTTCTTAGGCCGAATATTGGTTGTGGCCGGAGTGGAGATTTGCCCCACGGCCTCTTGCCTTTCAGGAATTCTTCTCAAACTCTCGAGAAGTTGTTTTTGCTTCTTTAATAGGCGATAACACTCATCCCTTGAAGCCGGATCGAGATAGATCATGTGAACTTCGTAGTTTTAGCACTGGGTCCCACTGGGCGTGCCAAAATGTTGACCCTAAAAACTACCAAGCCTACGTGGCGCGCATGCCGATTAATTAATAAGCTAACTACGTCATTCGGTGAATGCGGGGCGTGCCAACTCGTCGGCCGAGCTCGGCCGAGGAGTAAAATTTGTTGATGTTGCGTTGGGTCGCGCTACTGACTTCTGCGTCTTGCGATTGCGGCCGAGAAAGGAACACGTCTCGGCCTCTTGGATTCTCGAGCCTGAAGACAAGGCTGCTATTCTTACAAAGTTCACGAATCGAATTCGGCTTTCAATGTGCCGAATGTAATAACTGTAACACCTCACTTCGCCGAGAAGACTAATGAGATGACCTCGACCAATAAGGATTCAGAAATCCTTCTCGAACAAGACTTGGATAGGTAACCAACC
Organism: Malus fusca; assembly: GCA_035220775.1. Classification (NCBI taxonomy): domain Eukaryota; kingdom Viridiplantae; phylum Streptophyta; class Magnoliopsida; order Rosales; family Rosaceae; genus Malus; species Malus fusca. The sequence continues at coordinate 11,027,024 of CM069061.1, read as the reverse complement.
GTCATCGCCGTAGTGCTGTTGATGCCAACGGAAGATGCTGCGAGACCGGCTGATTCTACGGTGACAGAGCTATCTATGCCGACTTAAGATATCACCGGTTGCTTTCACAATGCTGTTGATGCCAACGGAAGATGTGTCAGCGAAAAGAGAAAATAAAAAATCTCAAAGTTGTTGAGAGGGTTTGCTCAGGGCAGTTTTGTGTGTTGAATTGGAGGTCCCTTTTACGTTGCATAGCGCCTTGTATTTATAGGACTGAAGAATTTGGCTTGCACGGTCAGATAATGTTGCAGAGTCTGACTGCAACTCTACCTCGCAGAATGAAATCTGATCTGTGGCATAAGCTGGCTGACCTTTCAAATAAAATATAAAAACTATCTAGGCTTATCCCATCATGACCTAAAGACCTAGCTTACCTAGGCTTCTCTCTCCACCATCAAATCCTTGCTTTATCTCATTAAGACTCCCAATGTAACTAAAGCCTTCTTTTTCCATGACGGATGTCCAGGTGCAACCATACATGCAAATTAAATAATAATTTAATTGCAATATCATCTAATCACTTGAGATATCATCTTCCATCAAATACCACTTTGTATCAGGAGTCACGTGGCCACAACAATATCACAAAAGAAACATATTCTCCAGTATCCTATTTTGCATGCCTACCCGATGTGCTTCGAGATAACTGTATAAATAATTTTTAAATCATCATCTAAGAGATAAATATATGATTAAAAAATCATAATGTTATCCTTTAAATAATAATTAAAAAATTATCTTAGTAAATCCAACAGTTTAGGATTCGCCCATTCAACGATCTCGGCTGATTGTGTAATTTTGGGTCCAAACAACACATTAAATTTGCACATCTAAGTTACACAATAGAACAAGAATCATTGGAGCACTGTTTGGTCAATTAATCTCATGGTTTTTATTCCGTTGTGTAAGTTAAATGTGCACTAGAGAAAACCCCATGGCCTAGAGAGAATATAAGAATCATGTTTTAAAAGGAAGGTTGAAGGTGAAGGATCGATGGTGCCATGAAACATATTCTTTGGAGGTGGGCCTAAACCTAGAGGAAACACGTTTACCCACATATCGAGTCGGAGACGAGTGAGAGGAGACACTACTTTTGCTCAAAGATCTTGGATACTGCCATGCATGACCTAGTGTATCTAGCCTACCCACGACTCTTGTCCGACGGTACAAATACAAATCGTCAAATCCTTCTCATAAAGTGTTGCTGTTAGCATTGCTTGCAATATGTACCTGCTGGTATAGATTTGGAGGCATAAATCGATTTTGTTGAGCAAGGATACCTTAAGATCGTAGTCAAGAGTATTTAAACATTCACACAAGGTTTTTATTGTTACTTTTCTCATTCTCTAAAGTTTCTTGTAAATAAAAAAAAAAGGGCATTTTGATCCAAGTCCAAAAAAATCACCTACTTTCAGATCAAGTCCAGTTTCATTTGATTTGTTGGTATGTCCATTTTGCCCCTTAAAGTAAAAATAAAAATATTTTTTAATTTGTTAAATTTGAATTTCAAATGCCTTTATCTACTTTCTCATAAAAAAAAAAATTTAAAATCCATATGCAACAAATATGATAAGTTTATAAAAAATAAAAGTAAAACAATTGTGAGAGGTAGATAATAAAAAAATATATATATATGTGACTGAGGTACGCAAGTTATGTGTTTTTGTCCACCTCTATGGGTGGAAAAGGGTTTTCATTCTACCTCTGTGGGTGGAATTAATTAATTTATCTTTATCTACCTGTTTTGGTGGAATGATTTATGCATCTTCAATCCTCCTTGTGTATAATTCATGGCGCACCCAATCCATCCTCCTCGTATGGCCAGAGTTTGTATATATCCATTTGATTCAAAGCTTGTTTTAGTTTCTGTGCTTGTACCTTGGTGTTTGGGGATTTTTAATTATGATGCCATCTTAATTTGTTTTATATTCTCCCTTTTGTCCCAAAAAAAGGAAACAAAATTTTGTTTACCTGAATTGGTGGAAGGCGGAGATCAAAGTGGAGCAGCAGTTTGGTGACTATGAGTGCTGGGGATGGAGGGTTTATTCCTTTGGTGGGGCATTAAGGATTTTATTTCCCAAATACATTCAATTTTATGTATACCTACTCTTTAGGAAGACAAATACTTTATACCTATAAAGTAGATTTATTCTACTTAATACATACCAAAATACTGAAGAAGAAATTAATCGTGAGAGCCTGCAATTATATATGAATAAATGAGAATCATAAGAGTCTGCAATTCGTGGAAGAAAGAAGAAGTGATTTTGTGGAACCCCAAAACATAAGATTGATTAGTGCAACCTCTTTTTTTAATCCAATCAAATGTATATTGATCATTCTTATGGAAGGAGGAGGAGCAGAAGATGAATATTATGGAAGAAGATTACTGGGGACAATAACACATGAAGAGAAAGATATTGTGAAGGAGAAACAAGAAAAGAGAATTGAAACAAGAAAAGAAAAATGAACGGTTTGTGGAAGGAGAAGAAAAAATTAGATTTAAATCCCTAAAAATAATCCTATAATTAAGGATAAGATTAACATTAATCACAAATTTTAAAAAAAAACAGTAATTACTTAATTAGTCAATTTTTAAGGGTAAATGTGGCAAGAGAATACAAATAAGTTGATGTGGACAATAAATTACTGGACCTAACTCAAAAACAACATCTCTTATTTTAACTTTCCGTACCCACACACATACACACACAAAACAACATCTCTTATTTTTTATATTTTTTGAACAAATTATTTCTCATTAATTACAAGAAAAGTTAACAATAGTGCCACTAACATTAGTTGTACAGAATGAGGTGGGTATAGCATGAGTAAGCTATTGATAAAGTCTTACGCACCTTATTATGTACAACTAATATAGTGGCTTGTCAACTTTTCTTGTAGTGATTAAATGGAGTGATTCAAATTTAGGAATTGACATGAAATTATAATAAAGCTACTATTGTTTGTTTAGACTATCACACTCCAAGCATGTATACCGATACTTGAGTTGAATAAGAATTGGGAAATGTTAGAGAGAACATCTATTTAAATCATATGTTGTAATCCATATGACGTGGTTGTCATAATTAGATTATTGTTAAAGTGTTGATTAACGTGCTTATTTCTTATTAATAACAAATCACATGGTTAATAATTTTGGTCTAAGCAATTAATCTGCCTAGCATTACTTATAAGAATCAATGGAAACAAATAAAAGAAATGGATTTCAAACCATATTCATTGCAATTTGCACAGTTTCTAATCCTTTTATAGTAAATTTATCCTTCTCGGCAAATTTCAAAAATTTCTTTGAAGTTCATCCCGACCAAATGAAATCTAAAAGTTTACTGAAAATACATTGATCCAAAAACATGGTATAGTTGGTCAAATTAATAAGTTAATGATTCAGTACATATTCATACTTAACTAATGAACACAATCAAATGAGTTGCTTCTTTAACAGCTTCAAGCTTACAACAACGCATATTCGGTCACTACTAAAATTTGAGGAATTCATAGTTATAGTTTTTCAAGTACGAATTCCTACTATAGAAAATTTTCAAATTAACCTTCTTTCCTACCACAATGTCAAACTCCCTAACTATATATACACCAACCTCAACAACCCCACAAAAGGGTGTAAAAGATGTACTTAAACTTGTTTAACAAATTGAACAACATGTTGACCAATTGAAAATGATGTAGCACAACTTGGTAGTTCATTTGTTTCGGGTATTTCTTGATAAAAAAAAATGTTATGTTCTCAAAGTTATAATAGAATACTTCAAAGTTTTTAACCGTTCAATTTAATAAAAAAATTAATGGTTAAAAAACTCAAAATATTCGAGACTCCTCATGAAAATCCCATCATTGGCATACAAATTCTAGCTCCCTAAATGCCTCGGAGAGATTGACTGATTGATTGCTTTTTCTCCTCTTCCCAAACTCTGTAATCCATGAAAGTGAGAACCAAATCTCAATTCTCAGCAAACCAACCAACCCCAAATACTGCCATGAAATTCAACAGCCAAATCCCACTGCCTCCTTCCCTCCTTCCCTCGCTCTCCCAGCCTGGCTCACTCAGACCGTCATACGACCATGACATTAAAAAAACAAATGAGAGATTGAATATCACGTACAAATAAGGACCACAGTATCAAGAAATGCTAGAAAACTCCAGCCACGGGGGACACGAAGACCGATGCACCAAATGAAGACACGTGTCGTGCGGTGAGGCCGCAGCGCGAATCTTGAAAAAGATACTTCCCGCCATGGCTGTCGCAACTTGTGACGTCGCTAACTAGACAGCGAGGTTGCTGATAGGATCCCTGGAGCGGAAAATCCCAGTTAAATACAATATAGGATTAGGAGAAGAACTCCTTTTGACTTTTATTCTCTACGCTTCTTCTGTGTTCTATAAGCTGAATAAGTTGCTTGAATTATTTTAGAATATAGTAACATATCCTATATCTTGCCTCAACGGGAATATTACCAACTATCAATTCGTTTTTTATACAAATTTATGTCTAAATTTAAGGAGTTGTTAAAGAACGCAATCTAGTTCACGTTCGGTTCTGCAAATATTACCCTGCAATCTTTGCTTTACAGTTTTATGGAAATGTTTTTGTGATAGAATACATATTTTCAATATACGCATGAGTTTTTGTATATGATCATAGGTAATAGTACTATTGATCTATTATACTAAATGACGTGCTAAAACGGTATATTACGATTCCAAATCAATAATAATTAAAGTTATGAAACCAACTCGAACTTATTAGTCACTGCATGAAAAATTGTTATGTGTTATAATAGAAGTAAATTTGATATACTACGTGAGTCATGGTGTTCATATAAAAAACCAGCAGTTTTAGTTTGGATTGATTTTAAATTATGTGGGTTATATAAGGAACTTGAACTGTTAACTTAGTGCGTAAAAGCAAACCCTAGTTAGAACAAACTAACGGTAGTGTCATCTCCTATACATACATCTTTTTTCTCCCCGGCCACACAAGGACGTGATGAAATTGAGGGTCCACCATAAAACTAATTGGCAATATGAAGAGTAGCCCAATATCATATAAGCACATAGAAAACCTTATCCCTCACCGATGTGGGACAACTCTCAACACACCCCCGCACGTGTGGCGGATTTTCAAGCCTACACGTGGACAACAACTGGGTGACGTGGAGCGCGTGCTGCCGTTTGGCTTCACACGAGGACAACCCGCTCTGATACCATGATGAAATTGAGGGTCCACCATAAAACCAATTGGCAATATGAAGAGTAGCCCAAGATCATATAAGCACATAGCAAACCTTATTCCTCACCGATGTGGGACAACTCTCAACAGGACAATACCCATCAATCTTTGCTCCATTCTATTCTTCAATGGACGCAGAAAAAAGACTTATCTTTCATTTGAGATCTCCGATATATGCCTTCTCAGGTACTATATATCTTGATTATGCATTGGTAAATTTAAGGAAATAATAAATACATATTTTTTTCTTCTCCTACACACTTCCATTGAATTATATATGTCCATTATTTTGGTTTAATTTATTCAAACTGATGGCAAAAATAAAGAAATGTGTGAGCATATACTCCAACACTTAAGCTTAGAGTTTAAAATCCCTATTTGATAATCACTCAGTACTACGATCTGGTGGTATTCTTTTTTACTTGTAAGTGAGAGGTCTTAGGTTTGAATCTTGTAGATATTGAATTTGATACCAAATTAGGTTGCCCATTGGTGTGGCTTAGCCGAACTCTCTTTCCCTTTAGTATAAAATATATCATTGTACTTAAAAAAAAAAATTCCTATTCGATATTTTGCCCCCCTTATTTTGTATTGAATTTTTTTGCAAAAAAAAAAATTGTATTGAAATTATATAAAGAAAAGTAATAGAATTATTATTAACACTTCAAAATATTCATTATGCGCTTCTTTCTTCTTTATTTTTCTTACTAAAATTGAGTGCATAATGATTTTTTAGAATGAAAATAACTGCCCTAAAAAATAAAACTCATTTCAATTTCTAGTGATGCAATGATGATTGCAATACCTCCCACAGTTACGACGGGTAGGGATAACTTCCTAAATTAGTGTTATGGGTCGCACAATAGAAGGTTATAGAGACAACTCAAAAACTTATGACCGGTAAAAGCTTCAAGTACTATCAAATGGCAGTCCCTTTAAAGGAATAAATTTAAAAAAAAAAAAAAATTAAATGTGGATTTGTTGTAGGATTCATTTCACATTGAACTTCAACGATCTGAGCCGGCTATTTTGTAAGTCTTGATTTATAGATCATTTATGTAAAAATTCAATTCAATCCAAAACTATTTACTCATTTAATTGTTACGATTAAATTTCAATGTTTATTTGAATATAGTATTCGTCAATTTCTTTGAATTCAATTAGATGCCTCAAATATTTCTGATTTGACTAATATTGTGCAAGAACGATCTATGAGGTACAACTTAAAAAATAAACAGTTTCAGATCATTGAAATTCGATGTGACGTGGACTTTGATGGAGATCCCTTCCTTAAAGAATCTATCTAAATGAACCTAACCTTTTAGAAGGACTCTTCACTTGTTATTAAATTTGTAATTGTTAAGTATGCAACATTTGTCTAACTTAGTTTGCCAGCCGTTGAGAAAGTGATGAAGACAGAAAGCATGCACGTCCAAGACTAAGAGTCAGTCAATGTAGATAATGACACTTGTCTCACTAATTTTTTAATTTTGGTGGGCGAATCGTTAGGAGTCTGTTGATTTAGACTCAGTCAACACTCAACACCCCATATTATAGAGAAAACATAAATTAAATGTTTTGGTAATGTCTATTGAATTTATTATGTTAGAGTTGAATGGTTTTTAAGTAACGAAATTGGTCATTAAATAAATAACGAAAACAATTTTAAAAATTTTGATTAAGTGCATTATTTGATTAAATTATACATTTTGAATTTGAAATATTCTTGTTCACTACCCTCAAGTGATGGTGATGCTCAGTATCCTATTTATAATCGTTAAATGAGTTTAAAGTTTGATATCAGTCTAGTTGATAGACACAAATCTCAAAATTTAAACTCATCTAACGATAATAAGTAGGGTGATGAGTAAAAATGAAATTTTGAATTTTGAAAGCATGCAATTGCCGCCATAAAAATTTGAATCCATAAGAAACAATGTGTCGGACATAAACCCTTTTTTTTTTTTTGAACAAACGATGTCATCACTAAGGGGGAAGGGGTGGATTTAGCCTTACAATGGGCACTTAGACTATCTCCAACCTAAGGGTGGAAAATTCCAAAAATTTCATCCCTTATTTTTAACTATTCATCTATATATATGAGGTTAGTGATAACTCTCAATGATATGTCGGTGACGAACAATGAAGAAGAAAGGAAGAGCGGGAAAAACTTAGAGAGAAAAAAATGTGAAAGATTTGTTATATTGCAAGATAAGATTCTATGAGTTGTAAAAAGGGTTTATATAGGAACCATACAATGACTTATTACAAAACTACCCTTAACCACCTTTAACCAACTAGACCAATACAAATATGACAAGTGTATGTATATAGCTATTACTCCCCCCTAAAATGAAGTTGGGAATGTCACTGCTGAGTTTGCAGTCACGCACAGAGAAACCATGGAAAAAGGGCTCCTTGAAAACTTCATAAAGCTGAAGTAATAGGTGACGAAGGAATGGCAACAGAGGATGATGAAGACTAAGCAACAGACCCCAAACCAAGAACATGACAGTGCTTGACAAACACAGGACCATGCAATCCTTTAGTAAACATACCAGCAACCTGTTCATCGGTTAGGATTACTGAACTTTGATATCACCTTTTTGAACTTTCTCCCTAACAAAGTGGTAGTCAGTATCTAAATGTTTAATCTTGGAATGAAACACTGGATTTGAACAGATTGCAAGAGCAGAAATATTGTCACATTGCAAGCAAGGAGGAGAAGACAAAATATGATGAATGTCTTTAAGGAGTGATCTAATCCATAACACATCAGTTGCACAATGAGTTAGGGCTTTATATTCTGCTTCAGTGGAGCTTCTGAACACAGTAGATTGTTTCTTAGAATGCCACGATATTGGATTTGTCCCTAAGAACACCACATAGCATGTAATAGACCTCCTTGTGTTAATATCAACAGCCCAATCAGAATCTGAGAAACCATTAATAGAGATATCTTCACTCTTTGTGCACCTCAAACCACAATCCAGAGTCCCTTTCAAATATCTTAGTATGCGCTTTACCAAGTGAAAATGTAAATCAATGGGATTTGTCATAAATTGGCATACCATATTGACTGAATGAGCAATATCTAGGCGAGTAAATGTTAAATATTGCAGAGCACCTACTAGACTTCTGTAATGACTTGGATCAGATAATGGTGTACCTTCTGCAATAAGAAGTTAGGTGTGTGGTTTAGATGGTGTTGAAGTAGGCTTACAATGCTCCATTCCTGCTTTAACCAACAACTTTTTAGCATATTTAGATTGACTAATGAATAGAGAACCAAATGCAGTGCCAAAAATCTTCATTGTTTTCAATTCTGGATGTTTCTTATACAATACACTATATGGAGATGACATCATCAGAGACTAACAGGGCATTCGATTAATGAGAAACATAGAATGAGCACATGCAAAGTACCAAAACTCCAAAGATAAGCCAACTTCAGTTAGCAAGGTGATAGCAGTTTCAACAATATGTTTATGCTTTTTCTCAGCAATTCTATTTTGTTGAGGAGTGTAAGGACATGACAACATTTGAACAATTCCTTTAGAAATCAAGAAATTCTTTAAACATTATATTGACATATTCTCCTCCACCATCAGTTTATAAGCACTTTATGGATATCCCAAATTGAGTCAGCACATACTGATAAAATTTGACAAAAATTACAAAACACATCATATTTATTACACATTGGAAATACCCAAGTGTATCTTGTATATTCATCCACAAAGAGTACATAATACCTAAATCCATCTAAAGACTTGACAGGAGAAGGTCTCCAACATATTAGACTTCACCATTTTTCCCAGCAAAGCAACAGAATTGGATGTAGTTGACTAGATTCCTTCAGCTTAGTGAAACACAGGAATTTGAAATAACTCTCTTGGCCTACTCTTTCCTTGATACATTATCTCATTTGTCTTCTTATCCTACACAAAGAAATTACATTCATCGCATATGAACCAACTCTTGTTATCTACATAGAGTTGTTTAACAGACATTAAGCTTCTAGCAATATGAGGTACATGAAGAACATTATTAAGAATTAGAGAATGATCCTTTGTCTGGAGTGTAGTACACCCAACACTCTTGATTGGTAAATGCGTACCATTGCCAATAGTGATTTTTTCGTTGCCTTTAAATGGTGTCACTTGTGTAAGACCACTAACATCAGCAGTCATATGGTGTGAAGCTCCAAAATCTACAATCCAAGCATCATTTGGAAAGAATGGTGGTGGTGGTTGACCCTGATACACATAGTTCCTCGATGATAGCAATCAAGAGCCGAGTGACCTTTCTTTCCACAAATTTGGCATTCCAACATAAATCTAGAACCAGAGTTAGAACTATTTCTATTTAAACAATTGGCAACAGTATGTCCCATTTTGTTACATATCTGACACTCAATGACAATATTCACCTTTGTATCAGTGTTACCAAACCAGCCTGCATTATTTGAAGTTTGTCTAAATCCACTAGAATTGAAATTTCTCCCTTTGAAACCACTATTGTTTTTTAAACTATTTGAGCCTTTGAAAATGTTACCATTTAGAGGCCTAGAACCATTATTGAACCCAAAATTAGAAGACTGATTTCGAAGGCCAAAGTTAGGACCAGCATTACCAAAAAAACCATATCCATATAGAGGTAAAGGAAAATAAGGAGATGGTGCAGAGCGCATGGGGAAAAATGGTGGTGAAACAATAAGATAATCTGCCTAAAAAGTAAAGGCTCCAGGATTTTGTGGTGTTTGTGGAAACTGTTAAGGTGTACCAAATGGAATTTGAGTTAAGACTCCCCCAGTTGTTGCAAAAAGATGACTATGATTATGTGGATTTGAAAAGGAACCAAATACCATAGAAGAACCAGAACTAGACCCCTAAACATACATTGCAGACATGTTGTGTGACAGTGTATTAATCTCCCATTCTATCTCTTTCTCAGCCCCAAGTAGCTGTGCACGAAATTCTTTCAAAGTAATTGAAGATTCCCTAGCTAGAATCAAAGTTCTAATAATAGCATACTCTTTTGGCAAACCAACTAAACCAGCAATCATCACATCATTATTAGAAATCATTTCCCCTGTAGCACTCAAATGATCCTTTATATTCCTTAATCGAAGCAAATACTTATTAATTGAATCAGCACCCTTTTGAATCGTATGTAACTCAATCTTAAGATGATTGACCCTAGATTTAGAAACAGAAGCAAATCTATCTACCAAATTAACCCAAGCCTCACTAGCAGTTGTACAGCCAAGAACATATTTCATTGCTTCATCAGACAATGTAGCAAGTAGCAAACTAAGCAAAGCTATATATGTTTACTCCCACTCAATATAGGCAGTAGTTAGTTCTTTAATGATACCTAAATCTGCAGTGATGACAAATTTAGGTGGACAGACAGTAGTCCCATCAAAATGGCCAAAGAGTTTGTAACCTTTCAACACAGATTGAAGCTGAAAAGCCCATTTGGCAAAATTATCTTCTTTCAACTTTATAGCAATCATCCCTAACAAACCATCCACTTTCACAGTTGAAGAATTCATGATGTATTTGACAAATCAATACTTCAATACAAGAAACAACAATTGATGTGTTGAACAAACTGTGGCACAGAACCAAACAATTCATAAGTACAGAAAGATTGACACTTTCGTACCCCAGAAGAAAGAATGACACTTTCTTAAATATGATTTCACTTGTTTGTGAGAATGACACTCACAATAACATAATTCGCATTTAGAAATTAGAAAACCCCTAAATCATATACTGAAAAACCTATCGCCGCCATACAAAACTACTAATTAAGTGTGAAAAGAACTCCCAGCAAAGTAATAGAAGACTGAATAGAAACAAAGAAACGATAGCACTTGCACCGATTCCACGATTGAAGACTGGAAATCCAAGAAATCAAGATAGAACCCATATCAAGAAATCGTAGGAAAAACCACTTTCTCCAAGAACCCAACTCGCAACAATCACAACAGGTTTGTAGAGCAACATCAGAGTAACAAAAGCACCTCAAAATAAGAAATGGCGACGAACTTTTCTGGTGACGATACCATGATAACTCTCAATGATATGTCAGTGACGAACAATGAAGAAGAAAGGAAGAGCGGGAAAAACTTAGAGAGAAAGAAATGTGAAAGATTTGTTATATTGCAAGATAAGATTCTATGAGTTGTACAAAGGGTTTATATAGAAACCATACAATGATTTATTACAAAACTACCCTTGACCACCTTTAACCAACTAGACCAATACAAATATGACAAGTGTATTGTCGATACAAATTTCCGCCATCTTCAGTGTTGACAAAAATGCACCTGCAAAACAATCAACATCTTTGATCAGAGACTTAAGCCTCACACGCCCACGAGGTGGCGCGGTTAGGTCAGCGGATCTCTGATGCCTAAGTTTTTCTGAGAAACTAATGTGTTTAGGGCTTTTTAAGGGTTGCAAAAGCTCTCAAAATTTGGTAGAATATGAGGTATTTATAGGGCTAGGGCCGACCATAGTGTTTAATGGAGAGATATTCTCTAAATATTCACAAGATATTAAATAGGAAATAATATCTTGAGATAATGGTGTAATTATACCTAATTGATTTAAATTAGGATTACTTACTTGATTGGAGTCAATCTTCAATTGTGAACGTATTAAAGATAGGATTTGGGTAATTAATCCTTATCTTTAATTCCTTGACAAGGGCAGGTGAACTGTGGGCGTACTCAACTGCTGAGTCCTCCAAGGGTGTGAGCTACACGTGGGAGCATCTGAGAAACCTGCCCATTTATTGAGGGCAATCTTGTCTTTCTTGAATAAAAGTCCACGTGTCACCTTAAGAATTTTTGGGATTATTTTAGGCTCCACAAATGCCCCTACACCTACTGTGCTGCACACAGGAAAATGATGGTAGGTGTAAAAATCCCAAGCTGGTTAGTCTTGTAGAATTGCTTTCCAATTTGAACGTGATCTTCTTTCTTGATTTGGAGATAGACTTCTTCTAGGAAAAGGAAAATAATTGCCCCCAATACCTATTTAATTCTGCCTTAAGCATGTGATTAAATAAATTTGGAGAACAATCATTATTCCAACAAGGAAGATAAGCCAGAGGAAATTTTTATTCCCCCTCCCCTAGCGTTCCTTCTTTTCTTGCCCTTGCAAAGAGTCGTCTCTCGTTGTAGTTCTTATTCTCCGTGCTGCACCAAGGTAAGAAAATTTGAACTTTCTCCCTCTTGAATTTTTTGGGAGTCTTGGGACTCGAAAAATTACCTTGGATGAGGCCGTGGGTGTGGGTGACACATGGCAATGAGCCACGTGGCTGCTTAGTAGCACGGTACGAGCCTATGACCGAGGTACTAACGACATGAGCTAGGCTCGGCGCGCGGCTGGCGTGGGCCAGGTGACACAATGCTGAGCTCGGGCTCGTTAGAAATTGGAGGAGGGAAGAAGAGTGGGAGTTTGACTCTTCTCCTGAGCTACGTGTTGGGATTTACTTTTCCCATGCTGTGTCTTTTCCAGGAGGTGACCTGCTCCATGAAATGCGCGCTTGCTCAGTGTTCCTCAAATGCAGTTCGTGCGATGATGGAGTTCTCGAACTTGAGCAGGTTCTTTGATCTTGGCTTGACCATAAAGGAGTTTTGGTACTTCTTTAAGATTGGCCACAAAGAAGGTGTAGGGCAGCTGAGGTCTCACCATAAGTTGCTCGATGCTTCTAGCACAGATGACCATGAGTGGGCGAGAGATACCTTGGAGGTGAACGGAAAGTGGGAGTCTGACTATTCTCCAGAGCTGCGTGTCTCGACTACCTTTATCAATGTTAAGTGAACTGCTTTATTCTTGTCCTGCTTGAATTTTTGTTGAGCTGCTCTATGACTTCAATTTATTGATCGTCCTCCTTGCTTTGGGTAGGTTCGGAGTTTGGCTCAACCCCCAGGACTTCGGAAGATATGAAGAAAGTGCATGTTGCCTTGTGAATTCCTACTGAGTACCATGAGTGGCACTGGCTACTTAGCCCTCTTCGTCGGGAGAAAGGTGGCATGCCTCCGAATGAAGAGATAAAGCGAATAAAGGATGAGGCGTTGGGTCGCCCGATCGCTGCTGTAAAGTCTGCTGCCAATGGTGGTGGAAATAAGAGGTATTCCTCACCTGCTTGTGAGCCTTTGGTTGAGAAGAAGCCAATGACTTCTTCTGCTGCTCGTGGGAGCTCGTCTGCTGCCGAAAAACTTGTCATTAATCAACTTTCCCCAAGGGAGCGAAGAAGGCCGTTGAGTCTAAGCCTGTGAAACCTACTGCTTAGAAGGTGACTGTATCCATTGCTGAGAAAGTTGCCCACCAGAAGGGTTCGGTGATGCCTCCGGTGTCCGGGTTTGTATCAAAGCGTCTGTCGGGAACTAAGTCTGGATCGGCTTCTGAGAGGTTTGTCGCTATGAAAAGTGGGAAAGTGGATTCTGCTGACGCCTGGGCATGTTCCTCATTCTGTCGTGACTGGCTCGTTTGTTGAAAATGGGATATGCTCGCACTGGCAGTTGTGAGAGATCCATCGAGTCTGAGGCTGGAGAATTTCCCGAGGTTTGTGCACTGCTGAAGGCTGACCTGCTTGAGGACGTCGATGCATGCGCCAAGTTTGTTGACAGTGTTGGGAAAGTTGTCATCCGCTCAGACTCCTTTACGAAGCGTCATGCCTACTCGATGAGGTCATCCCTGATTGCTACAATGCATAAGACTTTGATCCTGGCAGCTAAGCCTATGCGCGTTGGTTAGGATGCTGTCAAGTGTGCTAATGAGGCTGAAGTGGCGTTGGTGGCTCAGCTTTGCTCGGCTATTGAAAAGATCGAGAAATTCATATTTGAACCCGTCGTTTTGAAGGGGTCTGATGTCTCTGCCCCCACTTCTTTGCAGCTGGAGATCGCTCATCAGGAGGTTGTCAATTTGAATGCTAGACTTAGTGAGACTGAAGCGATGTTGAAAGCTGCAGAGAAGGAAATCAATCGTGTTTCTCTGGTGGTCGAGGACCTTGAACATGTCAATTCAGAGCTATGATCTGCTTACTTTGCCAAAGATGAGGATTTTATCTTCATGCATGCTGAAGTGTCTCGTCTCAAGGAGGTTGCTAGTAAGCTTGAGTCCAAGGAGATAGATATGCAAGGTGCGCTGTTTGCTAGTGAGAACTTGAAAAAGGAACTGAATGAGCTGCATGGTGCTCACACTAAGCTTGTTGATGAGAATACGCAGCTAAAGAATGAGAAAGTTGGTCAGGAAGTAACGCTTGCTTCTTGTCAAGCTGATTTTTACAAGCTTGGCTATGTAGACCATCTTCAGGGGCAGGTCGTCAAATTATGAGTTTTTCGAGAATGACTTCGAGACTTTTTCCATTTCTCCAGTTGATCTGCTTGATTTTTCATTTGAAGCTGCCTTTGGTGGAGCAACTGAGGGTTAGTCAGTCCAAGCAGGAACAAATGAGGATGAGCTGATTGAAGTTTTGGCTGCTAGGAATGGCACGGCTGCTGAAGGTGTGGCAGTCGAGGAACCAGTGGTTGCGCAAGTTGCTAAAGAGTAGTATTTTTGCTTAGACATAGGAGTTTTCTTATTTTACTTTTTATTCTGCTTTGCATGAACTTTGTTGGCCTTCGAGCCGGTTTATCAATTTGCTAGAAATTTAATAAACAGTTTTCTTTGTCTTTACTTCATCCTTCTATTTCGCCATGTCTTTTGCGAAACTTTACCGTATGAGGGGCTGGGTGAGCTGCTTCAACGATGTAGTTGATCCCATGTCGTCACTTAGGTTTTAGTTTCGGCTTCGGGGCTTCTGGAGCCTTGCCTGCTCGAGGCGACTTGCAAAACTTTACTGTAAGACGGGCGGTTGAGCTGGCTATTTCGATGGAGCAGGTGACCCGCATGGTCACTTTATGCTTCAGTTTTGGCTTTGATGTTCATAGAGTTTTACCTGTAAGAGGAAAAAGTGCAAGATTTCTAACTTATAGGGCCAGCGGTCGAACTTGTTACCTCCATAGGAAGCAGGCGAGTTCGCCTAGCTACTATAGTTGTGAATCTAGGCTTTGGATGGCTTCATGAGCTTTTAGCCTTCCCGGGGCGTATTTGTGAAATGTTTAACCTATAGAGCCGGCGGCCGGACTCGTGCTTCTTGTGGGAAGCAAAGGAGTTCGCGTAGCCTCTATGGTCGTATTTCGGCTTTTGAGTGGCTTCTGAAGCCTTGGCCCTTCCGGGGCGTATTGTGAAGTGTTACAGAGTCGTCAAGCGGACTCATGCTTTTCGTAGGAAACAGAGGAGGTCCGCGTATCCACTATAGTCGTACCTCGGCTTTGTTCCAGCAAAACTTAAACCGTAGACCATCGGCCTGAAGCGCTGCTTTTAAATAAGTAGGCGAGTCTGCGTAGTCATAGCAGATGTAAGTCTCAGCTTACGGATTGCCTTGGGCTTTTAGCTGTTGGGTCGTCAACTGGGCGTCTTATTTACAGAAGCAAATGACCCGCGTAACCACTTCAGGCGTCATCCCTGACTCTTGGGGGTGCTTTAGGCGTGAAGTATAGGCGAAATCGCGCCTCAGAGGCCATATCCTTCCGAGTCGCAGCTTTGATTCTGCATGTTGCTTAACTAGTATTACAACACTTTAAAATCAAGCCACTTCATGAAAATTTACACGTCGAGGACGAACCATCTTGTCTTGCAAATTCTTTCATAGGCAAGGGTCCTGCACTTAGCGTCTCTTCCAATTAGAGACCCGAGATCCCGTGGAATTGAATCCTTCAGTTATCTAAGTCTATTCCAGGGGAAGAACTATTGTGGCCAATTATGGGAGTCATCCGGCACATGTAGTCACTACATTCAGGGGAAACTGAGCAGTCGTACAACCAATCCATGTTTGGATATTCCGGATTAGTTTACCCTCTTGGGCTAGAGAGCTTACCTAGATGGGTGTCGGGGAATTAGTTTACCCTCTCACACTGGAGAGTTTACCCAGATGGGTGTCGAGGAATTAGTTTATTCTCTGGCGCCCTGATGGGGCTTTGAGCAGTTGTTATAGGCAGCAGTTGAGCCAGGTTTGTGAATAACTTCTTGGATCTTCATTAAGAATAAAGAAACACATCAATTATGCTGGAAGGTTGAAACTGCATAAGAACTAGGATAATCATCGGCCTGCGCGGTCTTGTTCACCGAACTGCTTGAGACTTCGAATTTATAGAGATGAGCCTACACAGAATTCAGGAGGTGATGGACCGAGAGTGCTCTAACCTGGCAAAAATGCCATTAATCTACATCGTCTTCGATGGGGGTTCAATGTTAACTTCTGCTGCTTACATAGGCCATGCAGCTGGCTTGTCGAGGTATTCGTCGCACTAGCCCTCATTCGTTAGCTTCTCGAGGCACTGCTTCAATTTTCGGCAGTCGTTGGTAGTGTGACCCGGCCCTCGGTGGAATGTGCAATACTTTGTTTGATCCAGCTTGGTAAGATCACCCTTCATGGGTGGTGGCAGTTCGAATCATGGTTCATTTTTTAGCTTACGGAGAATCTGGCCAATCGAAACTGTGAACTTGGTGAATGTCTTAGGTATTATGTCATCTCTGTTTGGGGAACGGTCCCTGCGCTTATTTTTTTTGCTCGCTCCTGCATGACTGTTTGGCCTCATCCTACAGTGCATGCTTCTCTGCCAAAGTGAAAGAGTTTGCCAAAGTTAAGTTCTCGCCCATGATCAATTTTTCGAAAAGTGGGTGATCTACTGGAAGCCATTTTCGGAATGTTGAGCATGCGATGCTGTCATTACATCCAACAATCTTCGCCTTGAATCTTTTGAGGTATGTGCGGAGTGACTCCTTCGGGTCATTCTTCATGTTGAAGAGCTAGTCAGACTTCTTTGTGATCGAGTGGTAGAACGAATATTCCTTAGTGAAAACCAAGGAAAGTTCACTAAAGTTCTGGATTGAATGTGGCGACAGGGTGTGGAACCAGTCTTGCGCCTTGCCTTGGAGTATCGCAGCAAAGATTTTGCACATGTGCGCATCGTTGTTGGTGTAGAGGGTCATGGCATTTCGGTAGTGCATCAAGTGTCTATCCGAATCTTCATCTCATTTAAACAAGGTGAAATGCGGCGGGTTGAACTTCCGCGGTGGCTCCATCTGCTCGATCTCATCTGTAAATGGTGACATGCTCAGGTTGGCCACATCTTTACGGAGGGCATCATCGGCAGTGTTAATGCACTGAAATCTGCACAGCTGCTTTGCTATGAGCCTTTGTACTTGCTCCTGGATTTGCCCCTGGTGGGGCAGCGGAGCCTCCAGCTGCCTTCGGTGCTGACCTGCTGGCCCTCGTTGCTTTTCGGCATGCCCTGCTCATCTGTGCTGCGGTTGCTGTGCACGGGGTTCATGTTGTGCTGCTCGTCGTCTCGCTTGGCGAGGGCTACCAGTGGAACTCGAGCTAGACTGCTCTCGTGCTCTCCTCTGGGTGTCATGCGGCTGCCTACTCCGTTGCCTCGTAGGAAGATCTCCTTATGAGCCTAGCCTCGTATGGATGCTTCGCCCGAAATGTCCTGAGTGCCCGTTGGAGTGTGGACCCAACCTCAAATACACACTGGCTCGTGAGGCGAGTCAGGAATGAATGATTTTCTGTGTATTTAGGCAGGAGAAGACGTTTCCCCGAGGGCCCAAACGAGAGTGCACATTACCCGAACACACGGTTTGTGGTGGGCTGAGCGGCTCTTTGTCAGGAAGTCGCTGGAATAAGTCACGTTCTTTTGCCCTTATCCTGCTTTAGGACACCTCATCTGGGGCGCGCTGCATCTCGATACGCTCAAAGAGCTGGTTCACCAAGGTGGTCTGTTGTGCAAGGGCGTTCGTCAAATTGGCGACCTGCTGGGGCAGATGATGCTCGCCATTTGGATTGGAAGAGCTTGGAAAATGGGAGTCTCCATGTGTGGTGGAAGTATAGTGGACTACAGGTACAAGGCTTGGGCCTAAAGCGGCATTCCTGCAGAAAAGTAGGGTGTAAGTAACCCTAAATCGATCGCGGGACCTGTGGTCGAAATCTGGATTGTTGGAGGTGGCCTCGGAATGAATAGGGCAGCGGGCCGGGTTGTCGGAGCGGGTCGTAGGGCATGTTGGACCGTCGCTTGCTCGCCTTGAGCCTGTATGGCCGTTGACCCTCTCGGCCTTTGGGTTGCCACATCTTGGTCTACTGGCTGGGTGGCTTGGGCTTGGGCTTGCTGAGCTGCTTGGCTGGCAGCAGCTGCTGCGTTTTGGGCTCGGGTGTGGGCCTGTTGTGGCAGCTGCCAAGTTTTGGGCCTCTTGCCCGTAGGCTTGGAAATGGACCTAGGCCTCCTGCCTAGGGTTTGGAGGGACGCGGCGGTGGAATTTGTGTCGTGGCCTGGTGGCTGCTGGGCCACAATGGTTGTGGTAGTGGCGCTGCTTCGCGGCGGTGGAGCTTCTTCTGCCATCGAGTTGAGCCTTGAGGATCTCCATCGTGGGGTTATGTCCTCGTCTCCACTCTCCGATCCAAATCCTTGCATGTAAGAGGTTTCGTTCGTCATGGTTTCTGAATTTCCTACCATTGTATCTTTTCTCCAGGGATTGATCAAAAAACTTTTCTAGGAAAAATTAATGATACGACGTGTGAGAAATTCAACGTAACAGAAAATTCAAGAAACCAAAGAAGAGAAGCTTTGTTGAGTATTTTGAATCAGCTCTCAATGAAAGCACCAATTTGTCGATGCAAATTTTCGCAGTCTTCAGTCTTGACGAAAATGCACCTGCAAAACAATCAACACCTTTGATGAGAGACCTAAGCCTCACGTGCCCACTAGGTGGGGGGGGTTAGGTCAACGGATCTCTGATGCCTAAGTTACTCTAAGAGAGTAAAGTGTTTATGGCTTTTTTAGGGTTGCAAAAGCTCTCAAAATTTGGTAGAATATGGGGTATTTATATGGCTAGGGCCGGCTATAGTGTTTAATTGAGAGATATTCTCTAAATATTCCCAAGATATTAAATAAGAAATAATATCTTGAGATAATGGTGTAATTATCCCTAATTGATTTAAATTAGGATTACTTATTTGATTGGAGTCAATCTTCAATTGGGAATGTATTAAAGATAGGATTTTGGTAATTAATCCTTATCTTTAATTCCTTGCTAAGTGCAGGTGAGATGTGGGCAGTCGTACTCAGCTGCTGAGTCCTCCAAGGGTGTGAGCTACACGTGGGAGCATCTGAGAAACCTGCCCATTTATTGAGGGCAATCTTGTCTTTCTTGAATACAAGTTCACATGTCGCCTCTAGAATTTTTGGGATTATTTTAGGCTCCACCTGTATGTATATAACTATTAGTTAGTTAGTTTTTTTTCCTCCAAGGGTAAATGACCTATCTTATCCCCAACTTTCTAATTTGTTAATTTTTTGTATTTCGACATTTTCTTTTCTCACAGTTTTGAAATTAATTTTTGTATAATCTACATTTATTTTATGAATGTTCTGACGTAAAATTTTGAAATCCCAAAAAGCAGTTGTCTAAAAAAAATTCAAAACTGACTGTTGAATGATAATGGTACAGAAAATATGGGAGCAACAAAGTTACTGTTGGGTTTAGGGAAGTCAACAATGAATGGTACAGAAAATATGTCCTATGGATGACATACCCTTGGCCAATGGGAAGTTGCCACGTGTAGGGAAAAACCTTACACTTAGGCCGGCCACCTCCCTATAAATAGGTTATCTTTACCATACTTTGGTAAGTTTTTGCTACGCATAAACACTCACTTTTTTCAGAGACATTGACTTAGGAATCGAAGATCCATTGACCAACCCCTACCTCGTGGGCGCGTGTGGCTTTGGTTCTTGATCAAATATGTTATTTGTTTTGTAAGTACAAATTCGTCGAGATTGAAGACGACAAATTTTTACAACCACAAAGTCTAACACTTACATTTATAGTTGGCAGCACATCTTTCAATTTTTAAATATTTTTTTCAATAGGTTATAGTTTCAGACTCTGCATTGTAGTTTTCGTTATACAGTTGTGCAGATTCAGACTTTACATTGCAGTTTATGTTTATTGTAGTCAAGTTATTCACATCTTAGTTATAATGGACAAAAAAAATGTGTGACTCTGCGTGTGCGTATATGCATATGTGCTCAAACGTCAATCATTAGTGACTTAATGTACATGTCACATATATACACAAACTAGTCCCATATCATTTTTAATGGCCTCCTTAAATGAGCTCCTAACTAAAATTTAGCGAGAATATGGAAAAATTCATCTCCAATCACACATTCATCTTCTAAGATAGGGATTCTCCTGAAAGCTCCTAACATTAATTACTGATATTCTAATAATAATTTAAATAAAAACTCTATTCCTAGTAGTTATAACTACCTAAACTAGAGTGTATGATTGGAGTATATTTTTTAAGGGAGCTCCTAAACTAACTTTATGGTATTTTTAGCTAAAATTTAATTAAAAAATAGAGAGCATGATTGAAGATGCTCTCATGTATGAACCGTTCATTTTAGGTCCTCATTCATAGATCAACTAGTAAAAATTCGCTCAAATCGAAAATTCATTTAACCCTTAATTATTATTATGATTGTTTCATTATTTATTGTCAACATTGTGTTCGTATGTATATTACGTCATAATTAGATGACTGAATTATTTTTTATTTCAATAAATGTTTACAGGAATAATCTTTCTACAGTAATCTAAAAAATGATATCGGTTTAGATTATGAGAAATTTCGGAGAGTGGGCCCATTGTAGTGGTTAGTGTCATATTAAATTATTAATTGATTAGTGCTTGAGCGTTATTACTAATCAACTATAAACTATTGATAATGATATTTATTTGAAGTAGTCGCACGAAAAAATGCAATTTTTTTTGTCAATGGTCCGAAAAATTGTCAATAATTAAAATTGAACATAAAAGACCTAACAATTGTGAAAATTAAATCTAAATTCTAAACAAGTTGTAGCACTTAGTTATGGTTTGGTACTGAGGTGCTTTTATTAAAGTTGGGTATAAAAAAAAGCTAAGTTCAAAAAGGTGTTTGGTAAACACTTAAAAACAGCTTATTTTCACAATTTTGGGTGAAAAAAAGCTGAAAACGTGAAATAACAAAAATGAGCTTATTATCACAGCATATCAAAAGCAGTTTTTTTTTTTCAATGCATAGCAATAACAAACCAGCCTTTAGTGCTACCTAGCAATGAAGATGTTATACATATAAAATCACAATTTTTTCTTCTTTTTATAACCATGTAGAGTGGTCATCATTCCTGTGCCAAACAATTTTTATTTTTTTGGCTTGCAAAATCATGTATCTAGCTGGCCAGGTAGGGTCCCTCGTACAAGTGATGCATTATTAGGCCTCTATTCCTATGGGTCACTCAGAAACCCAAATAGTGAACCTACGTATACCCCAACTAAACTATGGTCGATGTATCCCAGTGAGGAAATGCTACAATGTACGAGAACTATCTCTGAAGATTGTTTGCCTTTTTAAAACTAGTAGTGTCAATAGCTATGATGTATCGTCAATCCAAGGAGGTGGTGTCTACGGTCCGGGCACCTGATCAGATGAATTTAAGGGTAAAAAATCTGATTGATGGGTCCAAACTATATCATCACTCTCATTAGTTACTCTGTGCATTTCAGGCACTGTACTCTAGCTACTAGATAACAATGATAATGATTATTGTGTAATGATTCTTTGATATGGATACATTTAATAAGCATTGCCAAAAAAAACGTAAAAAGGCATAATCTCATATTTTCATTACTTAAACTTCCTAAGTTTTTCTAATTATTGACCCTTTTTAGAGCAAGTCCACCCCTCCCAATTGCCAGGGTGATTAGGTGATTCAATCCACCAAAATTAACAAAATGAGCTCCAGCCCAAGCCCCAACCGGTCGGGCTAATCAGGCCAATCGCCCAACCCATCGCCTAAGGCCGTATGCATAGGGGCGACGTCAGCTGTGTTCTATCTTCCTCAATCCCCCAAAAAATGGAATTGGAGGCGATGAGCAAGCTCCATAATCTGCAGTGCGATGCGGGGTTTCTAATGGCAGTGGCAATGTCAAATACGTATATTGACACCCACCTTTTAATTATCGGCCATTGAATCGAATGAATTATAGAAAATGAAAGGACAAAAATTAAAAAGGATGTGTGAAAAGTAAAAAGAGATGTGGATGGCACCACCCTATTGTATAAGGATAAATGCATCATGACCTATGGGACAAAACAATATCTTGACACGAAAATTGTGATATTGTGATGTGTGAAGATAATATGTATTGCTCTTAACATAATTTGGTTCGAGGAACCCCCGATGTAATCTCTGATTTTCTCGTTGAGGGTAGTACTTCTTTGTAATCTTTATTGGTGTGGGATGCTCTTTTTCTCTTCGTCCGGGTTGAAATTCTGGCAAGATTTTTATCGAGGCCCATTATATACACCCTATCTTCAATGCTATACGCATTCAATTTCTTCATCATTGAATATTGTGCTTTCATTAAAAAAAATGCAGTGAAGGATTATGAAGAACATCTTTCATTATTTTGAATGGGAATTGTTATTTGCACTCCAAAAATCTCATTTTGCACTCCAAACTTTCTATAATTAGAAAGAAAAATACACTTGTGAGGAGTGTAGAATGAGATTTTTAGAGTGCTAATAACAGTTCCCTTTTGCATAAGAAAATCAAACCTATATGTGTATCATAAACTGTGTTAAACTTAACTGCACTTTTCTAGTCAAGTTTATATATAAGCTAGAGCCACATATTGTCAACCATACAAATCAGTGGCGGATTTAGGATTCTAATATTGAGTGGTCCTGGTATAAAAGTTAAAAAATAAAGAAAGAAAGTAACATTGGAAAATTAAATGATAAACTACAAACTTTTCATTCATAATATTTGTACAAACTACAAAAACATAAATTTGTCCACGACAAGGTTTCATACTCTGAAAACGTGTCATAACAGTTTCATTGTCAATACAAGAAAAAACAGATCGATGATGATTTTGAACTAGCTAAAATTGGAGTTGAGCTATCCGGACTAGGATTGGAACTATCCAAAATTAGAGTTGAACTAATTGAAATAGGATTGTCCAAGCTAATCGTTGATGATTTTTGCTTATAATCTCGTTCCATACTTCTAATTTCTACACATATCAATTAACCAAAACAAAAAACTATATCAATTGATGAAGCCAAAAAAAAATATGAACTAACCACCACATGATCCAAACAATATAAAAAAATCATAACAAATTAACAATAACTATAATCTATTATGAATTTAATTTTCCATCCAATACACATCAATTTTAACATCTTATATGATTAATTTAGACTAAAATAGAAAACTTACTTAAATTCATAAATTAGGGGATTAAGTGGTGGTGGAGACTAGAGGGAAGTGAACCATATGGTGGTCATGGAGAGGTAACAGAGGGAGATGTAAAGCAGCCGGTGGCCTGGGGATCGGTTAGGTGGGGTTAGAGGAAAAAAGAAATTGGAAATGAGAATTACCCAATTAGAGAAAATGAATGCAAAATGGGATTGGGTGGAGATCTCTGGTAGGAAGAAAGAGAAAAGACTCTCTTTATTTGTTTTTAATTAAAAAGGGTCTCATTCACATGGCTTAATCAGAAGACTTGCTTTTAATTATTTGTTTTAAATAGCTTGGCTCAAAAAGACGTCATTTCATTAGTCATTTGTTGAACCTGCAATAACTGGTCCGCTGCTACACTCTTCTCCTCCACTACGTGCCCAACATGGGTGATCCCCGGAGGTCCTCACAGCCACATTCCAGTTTCCGAGTGGTCTGGGATCACTTGGGTTCCTTAATGCATCCGCCACTGATTCCAACAACCCTTAAGTCGAGTTATCGACAATATTAATATATCGATCACATGTTCGCATATTTAAAATACAATTAAGCTGAGAAAAATTAGAGCTAAACATATTTTACATCATCCACTCGCCTTAAGTGATTTTCAAAATAGGCCAAATTAAAGGTTCCAATTTTATCATCCTACCAATTTATGTTTGTTGTTTATTCCACCGTACGATCCTCTTTTTAATGGATGAACTAGAAGATGTGGGATCCTTTTCTATGCATGGAAGTCACACTTACACAAATCTAAGGAGAAAACTGTGTAATTAGTTACGTATAATGAAGCATTGACTTTAAGAGAAGTCGAAGCTCCCCGATGCTAGTTTTGGCCC
Organism: Malus fusca; assembly: GCA_035220775.1. NCBI lineage: Eukaryota > Viridiplantae > Streptophyta > Magnoliopsida > Rosales > Rosaceae > Malus > Malus fusca. Next base: position 11,002,455 of record CM069061.1, on the reverse strand, counting down.
ATATGCCGCAAGTATATAGTTTTCACACCAACTCAGATATATGAGTCATATTTCATAGAGTGATGTGCGGAAATTAAAACTTGATTTGTCTTTTACATTATTCCAAACTTGAATTAGGTGTTAAATTAGACAATCTCCAAAGGAAATGTTAAATTATAAAAGTCAAAATACAATTGATGACTAATGTTGCAATCTGAAGTTTTATGTTAAATTTTATCATTTTCCAACCGAATTGTTAAATGTTATTTTATTATTTAAATAGAGTTTTAAATACTTGTAGTACTTTAAAAAAATGTTAAAACAAAATTTTTATTGGTTGAAATGTTAGTAGAATAAGAGACCACCATTAAAACGAATTAAAAATAAATTTGACAATGATATCAATTTTGACATTAAATTACAAAACCTTGAAATCCAGTCAGCAAATAACATTTCGGTTAGAGATTTTTTATGTCAAATATGCATAATAACATTTCATCTATGATTTTGACATCTTTTTTTAAGATGCTCTTATTAAGTTGAAAATTTATATCATGTTGATTTTCTTTACAAAAGGCTATTAATTTCAAAGTTCCATACAAAGTTAATGTATATCTAGGTAGTAGCTAGTACTTGGGATTATGATTTGGAAAAATGTCAAAATGTCGGAGGCCTCTAGCCATCACTTCAATTGCCTATATATTTTGTTTCTACTTAGTAGAAAACTTTGGATACTTTCTTTGGGAAAAGACGTATGAGAGTGAGGTTGATGATGATAAATGATGATTTGTGGGGTGCCAAGATATATGAGATGGAAAGTTAGAAAGTTCGATTAGCGCTAATTGGCATAGGGAGTTAGAAATCTGATGATTGAGCATTGCCTCTCGTTTTGACTTAAAAGCCTATCACTGAATAAAATAATAATTTTTTCTAGTGTGACACGCTGTCCAAACCCTTATATACCACTATTATTAAGGCATATCATCGCCCAAACCCAAAATCCATTTCAAAAGGTAAGACCTTTGGTTCCTCAATAGAGTTTAGGTCATACCAAGAGATCTAAAGCGAGACTTCTCTCCCACAGAGAGAGAGAGAGAGAGAGAGAGAGAGAGAGAGAGAGATGGGGAGGGCTCCTTGTTGTGACAAAGCAAACGTGAAGAAGGGACCATGGTCACCAGAAGAAGATTCAAAGCTAAAAGAGTACATAGAGAAGTATGGGACTGGTGGGAATTGGATTGCTCTCCCACAGAAAGCTGGTAAGGGTTCAATTCTTCTCTCTCTCTCTCTCGTTATTTATGTTTGAGTTAATTAAATTGGGTGTTTGGATCAGGTCTGAAGAGATGTGGGAAAAGCTGCAGATTGAGATGGCTTAACTATCTGAGGCCAAACATCAAACATGGAGAATTCTCTGATGAGGAAGACAGGATAATATGCAGCCTCTTTGCTAGTATTGGAAGCAGGTACTTCTCTACTCTAACTATATATTAATTCATTTATCTGTTTACCTAATTTCAAATTCAGTAACTATAACATCGAGTCTACTTTTCTTTTTTCCTTAATTATCAACTGCAGTCATGAAAGATGTTTGATGAAACCTATCCAAAATCAGTAACAAAGAAAAGGAAAAAGAGGAAAGAGAAAAGACAGATTAGTTCATGTTTTTTTCCTTATTTTATCTGGTTTACAAAAACTGCATTCATCAAGAATCTGGTATTTTTGGATATTTTCACTGCATGCATGCCAAGTTTGGATCTAGCATCAACAGCTGTTAAGGGAAAGCCAGAATAAATTTTTGGTTCATCTTGAACTTAATGAACAATTATATATGTAATTAACAATTAATTAATTATAACTAAATTAAACAGGTGGTCAGTTATAGCTGCTCAGCTGCCAGGCAGGACTGACAACGATATCAAGAACTACTGGAACACCAAGCTCAAGAAGAAGCTCATGGGGATGCATATGGGTCCTACTCGACCTCACAACCACCATAAAAATTTACTAAAGCCTCCCCCATTTCCTTCTTCCTCTCATCACAATTACCAAAACCAACCATTAATTCCATCTGAACCTCTATCGTTGCTGTACAAAGACCTAAGCAATTACAACAGATCTTTCTTAGGGTTTGAAGTGCCAGTGCCATTGCCACCACAAGTTTCGCTGACGTCCAATAATTTCTCAAACATTTCCACCAACTCCTCTTCTATTTTTCAAACCCTAAATTACCCAGCTGGAGTGAAGGAAAATAACAATAATAATAACCTCCTCGTGTTTGGAAGTGAAGGGAGTTGCAGTACTTCATCTGATGGAAGCTGTAATAATCAGATCAGCTATGACTACTGCAGCAGATCAGAAATTAATAACATCAAACAAGAAGAAATGGGTTTTGATCATCAGGGCTTCATGATGCTTAACTATGGCAACCAATGGACCGAAAGGCCAAATGGGTTTTATTTTGGATCAGAAAACAACACATTAGAATTTACTGATCTGGACGAAGATGTTAAGCAGCAGCTGATTAGTACTAGAAGTAAAAATAATTATAATAATAATACTATTATAAATGAGTCCTCTAAGTCTAACAGCTTATTATTCAATGTTAATGAAAGCAAGACAGAAGATGATGAGAAGGTCATGTATTTCTACTGAAGTTACTGAATGCTAGTAGCTGCTGAATGCTGAAGAGTTATTGAGTCTACTGACTGACTGTTGTAAGTAAAAATGATCAGAAGGATTTGATGGGGTATGGTGTGGTGGTGGGGGAGATATTCAGAAAGATTGACTCAGTGGACCTCTATTCTATATGTTTCTGAACTCTGAATCTGATGATATATGAAATGAAACATTTCTTTTTTTGACAGTACATGGTAATAAAGCCCTTTTTAATTATTTTGTTTGTGCATTTCTTTTCGGGAGGATGTGAATGCTGATGATGATTATGATGTTATGTTGTTGTACGGGTCCTTCACTGCAACTTCATTTCAGAAATAAAAATGTGTTATGAAAGCTAGAAAGAACAGGAATCTTATGCAAACACGAACTGATTCAACCAAGGCGTGCTATGTTATTTTGTTGTTTTTCATTTTTTAAAGCTTCATTTGTATAATTGATAATGGTGACTTTTGAGAATCCTGAAGCTTGTATGTGTCAGCAAGTGTGTGTTAATTTTGTGTGTCTAAATAAGGATGTGATATCCACACATCTCATTTTACTTCTTACATACCCCTTGTTAATTTCTATCCGTTAATTTTCTTCAATTCATTCAATCCGACGGCTGGAAATTAGAAGAGTGTGTGAATATCACTCATTCTAAATAATATCACTAAAACTATACATTTCTAGTCAAATAACAAAACTACTACTGAGGAACACTTGTTCTTCAACATGAAATAAAGGTTTATTTTGTTTGTGTTGTTGATATGTGGAGGGGGTGCATTACTGTTGCTTGGTAGTAAGGTTTTTTTTTGGACGATGGTAGTAAGGTTAATCACTCAGAATCTTTTATTTCAGATTGGAAGTGGGAACTTGCTAACTTCCAGATAATTAAAGACAAAAAGATGATGCTGGAAATTTTGGAGTTTTGCAAAAGGCTCGAGCTCTAAAATATGGTTTATTATTAATAAAATCATAATCTCAGTAATCTCGATAAACGACATATCTCATATTATATTTTGTGTAATAGTTAAAACCCTAGGGCCATGAAGTTATTATATTTGTTAATGTGTGTCTTGATCAGTCCACAACCGATTGTCTGTAAGGCGGCATGCCATGATGATAAGAACTAAGAAGGGGTTGCCAGGAGCAGTAGTACTGTTAATGACACTACAAATAAAATTGGTTTCAGCAAGAAACAAGGTAATGAATACTATTGATTAGACTATACATTTGGAGAGGCAGAATTCATTCATGAGGTAAAAAATACTAAAAACACTCTTAAAAATGAAAGTTTTTATGAATTATCTGTTCTTTTATATTTTTGATATAATATTTTATAATATTGACACGAAAATTCATATTAAATTTTGAGGTGGTAAAGAATTCATAGAGAGCTCTACTTTCAGAAAATCTCCTTGACATCTTCATGAGGTTCTTTGAAATAAGTTGTATTTTTATAAACATAAAGAAATAAAATATTGTCCATTGAAACGAAACACTGTTTGAGCTCAAAAATTAACCAGGAAAAGAAAAAGCAAAAGAAGGTTTCTAAAATATTTAGCCAATGGTAGAGTCATCAAACTTATGCTACAATAATTTTCATATGTCAATTTATGCCTCACTATATATTTTGTCAATAACAAAGCTGAATTCAAGTCTAAATCAATCAAATGTTCTCACGTTAAAAATATGGCCCTACCATTTGGTAAATAAATATTCTTGAACAAATTTAGTGTCCCAGGCATATGAACCTTAATTACTTTAACTCTAAATAGAGGATCATATGTTTATGAATACTTACTTCATAACTTAAATCTTGATTTTTTTTCTCTTGTTTTTCAAGTTTATATTTTCATTCAAAACCCTATACAATAATAACCGAAAAGGTGCACACACCCATTTTTACTTCTCATACATCCCTCTCAATTTTTTGCCGTTAGATTGAATGAATTGAAGAAGATCAATGGGCAAAATTAACAAGGGTGTGTGAAAGGTAAAAATGAATGTGTAAATAACACAACCCTTACCCAAACCCCTCTAACTAAACACTTTTAAGAATCAAACTATAGGGAAAAGAAACTGGCTCACCTACAATAGGGTCAAAGGTTTTCTTCTTCAAAATGTATATTTGATGAGATATTTACAAGTACTAAGAAATTTAGAATAAATTAGTTTAAAAATAAACTATTATTAAAATGCACATGAACATTACAAAGCTATGAATTTAAGGATTTACAAATAGTTCATTTTAAGTAGTCATTTGTAAACCCTCTCAATGTGTTTATCAAGTACATTTCAAATTTCTTCAACAATTTTTTTTGTAGTGCATTTTTAGTCAAATTAGTTTAAGTTTCCAAATGCATGCAAATCCCTCATCAAAATGTTTTTGTATATCAAAGAAAGTTTTGAATAGCTTATTTTTTAATAGCCCCAAATACATTCAAATTGTTTTAAATTCTTTAAGCGATTGGACTTAACATATATGCATGTGGAAGAAAATTTTGAATAGCTTATTTTTTAATAGCCCCAAATACTTCAAATTGTTTTAAAATTCTTTAAGCGATTGGACTTAACATATATGCATGTGGAAAATGTTCTTTTGTAGAAAAACATGCACTACAGAAAATAACTTGTACAGAAGATCAATCACAATCAAACTAACCACAGCATCATCTGGAAGGAGGCCAAAGAGGGACATGGGGTGCCATGTTTCATGCCAAAAAAATGTAGAGTTTCCATCACCAATTATATGCCTAAAGAAATGCCTAACTTTTGTCCCTAAACTTTACTTTTTTCAATTCCATGAACAAACACTAAACTAGAGTAGAGGATCAATGGACCAAAGCAAAAGCAAAGCCCCTTCATAAAATTGGCTTTAAAATTAATCCAATCCTCCCAAATATGATTGAGCTTTTTTATGAAAACTAGTATACAAGACAAACAGAATGCAGAAGAAGAATACGCAACACGCAAACAAACTTGAAGCTTCTCAAAATGTTTTTGTGTATCAAAGAAAGTTTTGAAGAGATTCTTTTTTAATAGCCCCAAATACATTCAAAATATTTTAAAATTATTTAAGCTACTGGGCTTAACATGTATGTGAAACATGTTATTTTGTGAAGATGTTAAATTCCAATGGGAAAAACATGCGCCCACTTCTCATTCTTCAAAAGAAATTAAATAAACAATTCATGATTAGGGGTGACAATTCATATTAATAAGTCGTGTTTGGATCTTTTGAAGATAGTGTGTTAATTTATGTTTGGGGACTAAACACAATGTCTGAAATAAATATGCCTTGTTTAATTCATTTAGTTAACATATCATATGTAACACAACATGATTCTTCTAACCTGTTTATTGTAATGCAAATCTTAACCATCAAAGTTTCGTTCTTTTGCTTTCTTTTTGCCAAATGATAGGATCTCATTATAAGAAAATAGAAACACTTGCGTCTTCTGCCAAAATACTGAAAATTCAACTAAACTAAAAGTAAATTCAACAAAGCAAAAGAGGCAAGTGAGCATACTATCTTATTGCATGAGCAAGCGGAACAAAGAAATCACCATGGTCCTTAGTTATATATTGACCTAAAGTCTGTATATCAAACACCCCTGAGGAATTGCTCTCCTCTACAGAGATCAGCTATCATATCTTGTTCCCCCTTTATTATCTTCCCCAGCACCGATCGATACAGTTTCCACCTTGTACATGCATGGAGCCTTCCTCAAAAGCAAAATAAAGCAAAATAACAAGGTGGGGTTCATATTGTAGCCAGCAGAGTTCGATTTAGACATGTATTTTATTGAAGTGACAGGGAATCCCTATCGGAAAGCAGTCCAAAGCTCTCCAAATTTGCATGATGCAACACAATATCTCTGTCAGTCGTATGCGCCGGACCAGATTTTTTAAAGTGGGAGCAGTTGACGGGTGGCCTATAAACGCTGCAGCCTTGAAAATTTGTTTCATGTAATATATTCAATAATTTGTCATTTTTAGTGAAAATTTCAATAGTCCCAATAAAATCTCACTACTTATTAATATTATACTTAAAATATTATTTCTCCCCTATTTCACCGCATTATTTGTCCATCTGCGTCTAACTTGAGCTTCAATTTGATTAAACAAATTGCCTCTTGCCAGTTAGGGTTAGGGTTTTGTTTTATTAATTGATTTTTCGACTTGATTAATTTTTAAACAGTGGGGGAAAGCTTGTCTGGGAATGTCTTTTCTAGTGAAATTGTAAGGTCAAAAGGTGTGGAACCTACTGACAGTCTGACACTCCAAATATTTTAATTTCCATTATTTAAAAGCTTCTGTTTAATTATTTAGAGGATGGTGATCTATTGTCAATAAACGAAGAGGATTAACAGATAGGGTTTTGAAGTCAGAGGATTAACAGAACAGAAAAGAGCCAATTTATTAAATTATGAATAATCTGTAGCCCTTTTCCACTAATTGGAGAAACTTATTGACTATTGTCCGTGACCTTGATTTTATCAGCTGGTTATAAAAACTTTACCTATTTATGTCACGTATTTCTCAATGAAATCGATGATCTTTGAGTACAGACATACCTAGCTACTCTATATATGTTACAATATCTTCCCCCATGAAATTATTATCATTATCTCCTTTGATAAAGCATTACATAAAAGAGATACTTTAGCCAGTAGTTGACTTGATCAAAATGATATAAACAACAATTGTTCCACTTTAATCATGTTGTGCTTATGAGTAGATCTAGGCTTAGTTAAGTTAGCTAGAGTAATGTACTTTTTCTTTTCACTCAAGTTTAAATCTTACTCTCCGTAATTTAATTAAATTTAATGTACATTATTCTATCATTTGTAAAAAAAAAAAAAAAAAAAGTATACTGCTTCCGCATATTTATTCATGGTAAATTATTTTTTTATAAAAAAAAATTCAAGCATCACATTATTCTAAAAACAAAACAGTACTCTTTGCAAAATACATAATCTAACAAATTTCATGATCAACTACAAAATTAGAATGCGTTAAAATCAGAAACCTAAATGCAATACTCTTTGCAAATCCTAGTTAAGGTTGGTTGGAATCTAATTCACTATCTATGGAGAGGGCACACTAATCACTTTTTACTTAAATCTATTGAAATTTTGGCTAAACTTACATGGCACGAGTATGTGCAAGTTTATAGAGAGCTCTCCAATGGATAACATGAAAACCCACCAAAGGCACATATGCAGATGCAGAGATAAGACACAAATACGTGCAATTTAACAGAGAGCTCTCAAATGGACAACATGAATGCGCTTTGCAAAAGTTGATATCGAAGGCGATTTTCCGAAATCCTAGTACATGCAACAAAAAAGGAGATACAAATTCCGTGGTAAATTTCATCCTTCATCAAAGATGTCTGTTATCAACTGAAGCAGATTCCACATAACACGCGATTGATCATATGTTTAGAGAAGACAAAATTTATGCTAATAGCTTTGCCAAAAGTGGCACATAACTATAGTAAATCTTGTGTTTGGTGCAATAATTTTGGTCATGTGACAGTTCCTAAGTTACTCTTTGACATGTTTAGTAATAGGATCCGTCGAGAATCTCTTTGTACGTTTGTTTTTCCCTCCTCAAAAGGAACAAAAAAGATGTGTACATCTTTGAGCTAAGAATACACTTTTATTACCTAATTTTCAGGTATCTTGACGGATGGATCTATGTGGGTAAGGAAGACATTGTTATATGATGTATTTCCATACGTTGCTGATTGCCGCACGCAAATTAAAAATTGCAGGAAGGACCACAAGCTTTTGGACTGCACAGTGGCAATTCTTTTGCTCAGAGTAACTACCTTCCAAACTATTAATCCATTTAGGTTCATGTCTCTAGCATTTTGTTGTATTTGACCAACGGCATCAATTTCATGTATGACTAGTAAAACTATATGCTTTCTTCTCAAACAAATGAAAATCCCATTCGTTTGTGCGACGGCCATAATCGGCTGGCAGATTTGTGTCGTGCTCAGTGACCGTGACTGCTATGCAGTATTTTTTTTTTCCGATACAAGCAAGATAGCGGGCGAAGGGAGAATTGAAATTAGAACTATAAATGTAGAAGCATAGATAAATGCTCTTAAGTACTCGAGCTGGACACCCTTGGATTGCTATACAGTGTTAATAACTAATGATTGGATTAAAAGTTAGTACAGTTGGTGCCAATACAAAGAAACCGATACTTGCAAAAGTTGCACTTGATCTGTGAAAGGTTTAAATAAACATATTAAGATCATCAGGATTAAGTTCGTACAGTCGAGTAGACAAAACAAAAACTCCAGACACCAACGAGAAACAAAACAAACACAAAAACAAGTGCCAATATATCTGGACTCGGATATATCAAGGAAAAACAGAGAAACCATGTAGCGTGTAAGTTGTCACCTCCGCTCACCTGCATTAAAGTTCTGATAAACAACTATGTTAGTATCTAACCTTCAAGAAATGCCTGAAATTTCTTTGCATAAAGAAGAAAACCCACCAGGATCCTTAATGAATGCTATACCTTTCATCTTTCCTGCAATCAACATCACAAAGCTTAGGAATCAGAAATCAGTATATACATCCCCATCATTTGCTTCTTCAAATATAACGGTGAAAAATAGAAAATGCACCACGACAATGACCCCCATCATAATTTTGTTGCTTCACACATGCACATATGAGCACACACCTAGATATGCATATACATCCTTAAAAACCATAATGCTTCTCAAAGTGTTTTGGTACAAACTTAGAAGTACTGCTGCTTTCAATTCAGGAAAAGTGATGATCTTTTGGTTAACTCAAACATCTGCCTGATACTGAAATGTATCAATGTATGCACACAAAAAGGATCTACAGTGTCCCAATGAATGCCTGCCAATTATTTCTGCTAATGTTCAGTGAGGATACATCTCACAATTCCTAATATGTTCTACAAGATGAATGTTCTTACCATCATCAGGCTTTTTCACAAATTCCACCCCCAGACTTTCAAATCTCTCACACGCCTTGTATGTATCATCAACGGTGATGCCAATGTGTCCTGAAAAACAAAATAAAACAATTAGGCCAATCACTGTGAATGCCAGAAAGAAGAATTGATTTAAAGCACACGAGTCTGCCAGAATCACTATGTACAAACAAGGAAAAGTACATGTAACATGTTTGAACGACCATTACCAACGCTTACAAATTTAATTATTCCCCTAAATGCAGAAAACCACATCCTGTATGAATTTCAGTGGTTGCTGATCCTGTCTTGTAGTTTTATGATGGTATAGTAAACAAAAAGATTCCTGTTCACAAATCAAGCCTTCTTGATAATAAGGTCAACTGAGGATGGGAAGCCCTCATATCTTTTGTTAATAACGTGGAAACCTTTTACTCACACTACACAACAAATCCAACAAATCCAACAAATGAGTTCACTCTTAGAATTTTCTTTATTCTTGAAAAATTGTAGCCTAACTTTTTTTATGGACAGAACTAAGCATTAGGAGTGTATTTTAAATTCATAATTCAGAGAAAGTTCAAATGCATGCATTTCTTAGAAGTTAGAACCATCAGTACTTGCTGCATAAGAAGACATGATATAATACGTGGCACTTGACATCAATTAGTTAATCAAAGTCTAAGTAAGAGAAGAAACAACTGTGATGTAATACATAAAAATAAAAACTGTATGTTTTAACACATTCATAGGACAAGCAACATACCAAAGCCACGAGGTTCTGAATTCCCATTGTGATATCCTTTAAATTCTGAATCACTTTCAGTACCCCAATTACTGGAAATGTAAGTGATTGTCAGATATTACTGAAAACATTAGACAAAAATTGTGCAGAAAATAAGACCATGTAGAAAACATTAGAGAATCTCACTGTGTCAACTCAATTGTAGCTTTCCGACCAAAGGTCCAAACTGTTCTATCAACTGAGTTAGTTGGAGCTGAAGCAGGATCCTATTCCAGACAAAATCAAATAAAATTAAACATCTCTGGAAATATCAGGAAAATTTTTAGAAACATACTATCACACTTTTATTGCATATAGGGGTTCCACAATTAAAATGTGAAAGGCCAAATTGCTCCTTTAAGAAAAAACATTAAATGGGACGTCGGAGATGTGTCATATGATTGAGGGAATGGAATACAGTAATCCAATTACCACTGTAAAACCTACAAGAGCACCTAATATAAAATTCGGTTACAGCAGATGGGACGTTATGAATTTTACCTCATAGCCCAAAAAGTACAAACTAAACTTCATTTCTGGAAAATCGAGCCTCTTAAGTAGCCTGAACAATAGTATAAATCACCATCAATTTCCACTTAAAGAGTCAATTTTTCGAACAAAAACATCCAGTTACAGAATCTCCAGCCACAAGAAAGTGCATACATGCAGATTCACATACACACTAATACAGAAAACCATCAAAGAGGCAGACATCTCATGATAACACAAAACAAACCAACTGAAATCCTGCTATCATATTGCGATAAATCCAAAGAAACAACCAATGCACCCAAAGTATGAAGCACTAGAAAACACAACAATTCTAGAACCGAAAAATTCTTCAACTTAAACAAAGAAAATGCCAATTTTAACTCATACTTAACATAAAAAAGCATAAAAAACTTGGAGAATTCAAACAAGACGCCGTAAAACGATAACAAGAACTTACGACATTCCCAAAACACGCGAATAAAAGTCGAGACTCGCTTTTGGGTCCTTAATTCGGAACATCTGCGGTGGAAGGCCACAATAAAAAATCATTTCTAAAGCAAAAATACAAAAAATTTATATATTCATTCAACGGGACGTGGTTGCATACAGTTTGCTGCATGATGTAACCCCTAGTGGCTTCATCTGGGGTGGCCTGGAGGCCCGGATTGTTGGCCGGAGAATCTTTCGGTTCGGACGCCATTGAAGAAAATAATCGGAATCGGTATTTCGGACCCTGCAAGCAAGACACATAAAAGTATGAGAGCAACCGGACTATCGAATCACGAAGGTTAATATGTGGGATGAATTTGGACCTTGGGATTGGGGGAACAGAATGGGATTGTGTAAGGAGATGACGGGGAGGGTTTTGGTGCCAAACGGATTAGGGAGAGGCGGGAAAGGGCGGTTGTGATTGCAGAAGCAGAAGAAGCCATGGAGGCTTCTTGTGTGAGAGAGAGAGAGACAGACAGTAATTTTACCTTGTGTGAGAAAGGAAACCAGAGGAGCTGGGGATTTTGGAGGTCTCCTGCGCCTCATGGATGATTTGGGGGAGACACGATTTGGTTCGGTGCAATTTTGGGGTAAAATTAAAATATAACTTTTCGCGGTTCAGTTTTGCAGTTTTGAAGCTTGAATGGAAATGGATCAAATCGTTTGGTTGCGGTTCGATTCGGTTTCAGACAGTTTTAGTTCAATTTCATATCATTTGTAACTAAATGCTTTATGCCGTTAATAGAGCCCAATTGAAGAAAATTCATGATCAACACACTAAATTCAATTTGAAATAAAGTTCAACATCAAAACCGCTTGTGGCATTACTTTAGTACACCCCAATTGAAAAAATTAATTTTACCATACTAAAACTTAAGTTCAAACAAACTTCAGTGTCAAAATGCCTTATGGCATTAGTAGTACAACTCGAAAAAATAAATTATTCATGCAACTCAACAAAAAAGTTTTGGTGTTTTAACTTTCAAGTGACTACGCCGAGATGCAAGGAGGAGGATGACTATGTCGGGTTTGTTGTTTGGTTAAAGATGAGTCGATTGGTGGTGGTGGATGATGTTGAGATGTATGGAGTAAAACGATCGTGGCAGCGAAAATTCGGGAAAAAGGTGAGCTCGGATCGCCTCGAAACCATGACCAAACGAGGAGAACTTAAGGTGGGTCTTGTTCAGGGGGATGAGAGGAGATAGATGGTGGTGGTGGCAAGCTGATTCAAGGCAAAAAATGGCTGAAAAATCGGCCTGATAATGCTACCAGTAATAGGGTCGGCCCGAGAGTCGACTAGGGGATTCGGGTGCTAACCGGGCCAGCCTTCTTTCGTTACAACTCCAATTCAGCAACGGTTTTTGCCTACACGTGTGGGATTGAGCTCTATCCAACCAACTCAAGAGTTACCCAAAAGGTTGAGTAAAATTAAAAATGACAAAAATGCCTCTCAATACACTTTTCTCAAAGAGTAGTGTTACACTTACTATCTATTTGTACCATTATTTATACCATATTTCTAATAGAGCTAGATCTCATCAACACATGTAGGTTCCATCTCTATAGAGAGATGGTACAAATAATGACCCAAATAGATGGTAAGAATAACATTTTTGTTTCTTAAAATCAAAGAATCTAACGAACTAACTTTAATTTAAACCTCCGAAAAACTTTTAAAATGAAATCAAATACTAAAATATGGGATCGATATCACAATCTCATTGTTTTCTATTGTGGATTCATCTTTTATTCCAGTCATTTGGAAGTTGCCAATGGTTGGGCGGCTTAAGGTTAATATTGATAGGTCTTGAGCCAACACACATGCTGGATTTGGGAGATTTTTTTCGCTCATCGGAAAGCAGGGCACTTGCTGCTTTTGCATCTAAGGTAGATTATGATCATATAGTCAAGAAAGTGTCTACCTTGCTTATTGATGAAGGTAACGATGGTAAGGCTTGAAAGGTTTCTACATCTGTTACAAAAAAATACATGGATAATATATTTTAGTGCTACTGAACATATGACTTGTGATTCTAGACAAGTACAATGACACACCCCGACCTGGAAAGGTCGAAGCATGCTGGCCGTCCCTGTGAGGTGACGTAACCATAAGGGTAAGTGATGTGAAAAAGTGAGTAAAATTTAACCCTAAAAGTGCCTAAAACAAAAGAGTGCCCGGGTGAGCGGGATTGCACCCATTTTACACGTGATAGTAGAGCATAAGAATAGTACAGTAATGAGGGTGAGGGTTATACCACTAAGGTGCCCATCTACTAAGATCTTGCCAGAGTCCTCGTTTTCACGTAAGCACAACTATTTAACCTGGATGGGCAAAAAACAAAGTTGAGTGGGTCAGCAAAACAACGTTTTGTAAAAACCTTTATCTTTGAATATATTAACCCCTCGCCGTAAAACAAGTATAGTTTTCTAAAGACATGTTACGTAAGTATGTAAACAATAATACAACAGCATTATAACCAGAAATATGCCAAGTCATGATATATAAATGCCACAGGAATATAGTCAAGTGATAATCAAGTATAGCTAAGTGCTTATCCATCTAAACTGACACACAAGTTCGAACAGATAGTTTCTGACACGAACAGGACTGGGTGTAATCAATATGCTCTAGTACCACGATCACGTGAAGACTGGTGAAAAAGCACATCACATACAAGTCGGATTGCCTAATGCAATCTACTCGACATGACTGGCACCTAACTTGGATTCAAGGTGAGCGAATGGTGCGGATGTGAACATACACGTGAAGGACTGGCCCTGGCCCTAGGGCGAGTACTAACACCGGGTGCAGCAAGATGAACATGTACAAATATGTATGAATGCCATGACAGTAATATCACAACCATATAACAACATTTATCATAATTTATATCACAATAATGATACTAGGCAATATAGGCGTAAATGAAGTAAATACGCATTTATGGAAACTATAATATGTATAGGTATAAAAACAAACTGCCCACTCACAGATACGCAGTCGAAACGAAGCCTTCTAGCTTGGCTTAACTCTGTACGTCCCCGGAATACGTTCCCCTATACGTGAAATTAGTAATTAACTTAATTTAATAACAAATAAATGGAAACTTAAATAAAACCTCCGTAGTGATTGTAAGATCCCACATTGCCCAGGGGAGTGATCCTTATATGTATATTCCCATCCCTACCTAGCATAAGGCCTTTTGGGAGCTCACTGGCTTCGGGTTTCGTAGGAACTCCGAAGTTAAGCGAGTAGCGCGCGAGAGCAATCCCATGATGGGTGACCCAGTGGGAAGTTCTCGTGTGAGTTCCCAGAAACAAAATCGTGAGGGCGTAGTCGGGGCCCAAAGCGGACAATATCGTGCTACGGTGGTGGAACGGGCCCGGGATGCGGTGGACCCCGGGCCAGGATGTGACAGATTGGTATCAGAGCCTAACCCTGGTTGTGGTGTGCCGACGAGGACGTCGAACCCCTAGAGGGGTGGATTGTAAGATCCCACATCGCCCTGGGGAGTGATCCTTATATGTATATTCTCATCCCTACCTAGCATGAGGCATTTTGAGAGCTCACTGGCTTCGGGTTCCGTAGGAACTCCGAAGTTAAGCGAGTAGTGCGCGAAAGCAATCCCATAATGGGTGACCCACTGGGAAGTTCTCATGTGAGTTCCCAGAAACAAAACCGTGAGGACGTAGTCGGGGCCCAAAGCGGACAATATAGTGCTACGGTGGTGGAGCGGGCCCGAGATGTGGTGGACCCCGAGCCGGGATGTGACATACAAGCCTTAAAACCATCTATAAAAATTGTCGTGAGTGTTGCCAATAGTAATGTTGCCCTCACTATTAGGGAATGCACTGTTTCCCTTTCTGATACCCTTGATCTTGATACCGTACTTGTTCTTCCTTCTCTTGATTATAATTTATTATTTGTTGCTCAAATAAATGTCGCCCTATATTGTCTTGTGATTTTTTTTACCTTACTTTTGTGTTTTTAATGACATTTGGACTCACAAGACAATTGGTATTGTAACATCCCACATCGCCCAGGAGAGTGGATCTTCTAAGCCGGGGAGTGGATCTTGTAAGCTTTATATGTATATTCCAATCTCTACCTAGCACGAATCATTTTGGGAGCTCATTGGCCTCGGGTTCCATCGGAACTCCGAAGTTAAGCGAGTTCACGCGAGAACAATCCATGATGGGTGATCCACTGGGAAGTTCTCGTGTGAATTCCCTGAAACAAAACCGTGAGGGCATGGTCGGGGCCCAAAGCGGAGAATATCGTGCTACGGTGGAGTCGAGTCAGGGATG
The DNA here is from genome assembly GCA_035220775.1 of Malus fusca. Taxonomy (NCBI): domain Eukaryota; kingdom Viridiplantae; phylum Streptophyta; class Magnoliopsida; order Rosales; family Rosaceae; genus Malus; species Malus fusca. The sequence continues at coordinate 10,986,773 of CM069061.1, read as the reverse complement.
TGGTGGGGGCCTGGGTCGGGATGTGACAGGTATGGTATTAGAGAATAGAAGCTCTACTACTTGGACTTGACCTCGAACAATACCTGGATCTTGACTCAAGTTCTTGCTGTGAAAGGATCTCAGAGGGGAAAGGAACAGAGCTTCAGAGGTTTGGTTGTGGTATCGTTGACTTGGCCATGTGTCTTTCGGTTGTTTACCGAGGTTGATTCCTAGCCTGTTTATTAAGGATGATGCTTCTAGCTTTAAATGTGGTGTTTATGAACTGGCTAAGGTTCATCGTATTTTGTTCCCGTCCAATTTAAATAAAAGTTCCATTCTATTTATGATAATTCATTTTGATGTTTAAGGACCATCTAAGACTGCTACATTTGGTGTTGCTCATTAGTTCGTTACTTGTATTGATGATTGCACACGTATGACTTGGGTTTGTTTAAAGTTCAAAAGTGAAGTTACTTCTTTGTTTCAGTAGTTTCAACAGCATGTTTGAGGAGTTGGAGAAAGTTATTTATTAAAAGTGAATGAAGACATGGGGATAAAGTCTTTAAAGTTAAGGACTTTGAAAAAAAAATGGGCGTTCATGGTACTATGGGATGCAAGAAAGAGGATATTTTTTGCTCTTGTCATCTATTTGAATATGATGGATTTCTTTGTCGACATGCTATGGGTATACTCCAATCTTTGGGAATATTTCATATCCCACCTCAATATATTTTAGAAAGATGCTTTAATAGTGTGAGAAGCACGTATACCCACCAGAAAGTCTATTCCAAAGGATGTTTAGTAAAAAAAATGCATTTCAAGGAATTGTTATAATAAGCTAATAAGTTGAGTGAGGAAAGGTCATTATCTCAAAAGAGTTGAAATTGCATATATTGCATTACAAGAAGCCTTGACAAAATGTACAATGACAAATCAATCTCTAAAAAGTTGGGGAGAAGTATCTTAACGCGATATATATGACATTGATGATGAGAATATGGACAACATGTGTGCAATGTCAATGCTTGACCCAAAAGTATCAAAGAAAAAAAGGAGCTCTTAAAGCCATTTCTAACCGAAAGAGCTAAAACATAGCCCCATCTAGAATTATAGCCTTGCAAAAAATAAATTTTTTAAATAAATAATGTCAGGTCATACTCAAATATCATCTCTAACCGAAGGGACTAAACATAACCCCTTAATAATTTATTAGTTTTAAGTTTATACTTTAAATTTATTGGTTAATTTAATTAAACTGCTATTAGATGTTTACAAATCTAACCGTTGAATTTCTATCAATTATTGCAACCAAGAAGCTGGGCCTTAAAAAGGCCAAGAGGGGGCTACATTTGGTCAACCTGATGTCCATTTGGCCAAATAATGGCCTGGAGGGTTCTGTAAAATTATAACCTAGTCACTCAATTAGAGATGAGTTTTTCAACAAATCAGGTTATTTTTTTGCTTTTAGAACTTTAGCCCCTCTATCGGAGATGGCCCCTCTATTGGAGAATACGAAAAGGAATAGAAACATATGGCCATTTTGATCAGTTTACACCAACTCAGTTCATCTGAGTTTTTCATGTAGGTCCCATCTTGTATTGAAGTCTTCTGCCACTTGAGTTTTTTCATAAACACTTCTAGTTCTTTTTTGTTTTTTTAATGAAGTCTCAGCTTACATTGAAGATGGGATGAAAACACATGTCTAGCGAGTCCTGCTAGACTTGCTTTGCTAGCGAGTCCGGCTAGCATTCCCATTGTTTAAAGATAAATGCTAAGGAGACTGCATTTTAGACAACTTTTTAAAGTCTCTTCCTCGCCAAGGTCTGTACGCACAAAATATGGTTCCAGTCGCCAGCCCCCTCTTGGTTGGGTCGGTAGCCACCCTTAAATATACATTTCCTGCAACTCTCGACTTTCCTTACTTTCCTTGCTTTACTTTTGGTCCTTGTATTTGGTGATTTTGCATCTGAGCTCAGTCTCAGTTTTCTTGAACTTGTCTTAGTTTCCTTGGGCTGTGTCTCAGTTTGTGGCGGTTCTCGTCTCAGATCTAGGATTCATGCTTTTCTCCACTCCAATGGTTCTTCCTAGCCGCGAGTCACCTTCCCAGCCTCGGCCACTCAACTCATTTTGTGTTTCCTCCGTCGATGTCATTGGGAGACATATTTTGGGTTTGGGTGGCTCTTAAAGCGTTTTTAGCACTATTTAGTATGATTATGGGAATGCTCATAGCACGAGTGGCTTTCCACCCTTATTTTCCGTTTCATCCAGTTGGTTTGTTAGGCCTTATTCTCAGTGACAGCAGCTTCGCGATGGTGATGTGGCTGTTTGGGTGCTGGCGGCTGGTCTCTCTTTTCAGATATTGGTTTTATGTTTTAGTGTGTAATAGCTCTCCTGTTGGCCTTTTTCCCTTGTACTTTATTTGGTTGTACTTTTGCTTGCTTGGTTGTTTTGGTTGTTTTGGTTTGTGTACGGACTTTCCCAACCTTGTATTAACCTTTGTTTAATGAATTTCACTTTTTTGATAAAAAAAAAAAATGTTATGGAGACTCTCAGACTCTCGCCATCTCATGTTTTTTGTACAATGTTTTATAATGTTGACACGAGAATTGTGCCAAAACATAAGGTGGTGGAGAGTTTATGGAGAGTCTCACTTTTGATAGTCTTCTTAGCATTTCTCTTGTTTAAAAATAAAAAAAATATATAGTAATGAATCTATGCTTATCATAATTCATTACTCTACTACCACTTACCTCAAAGTTTTCACTTGCAGTATATTTTTGTCTTTAAAAGAAATGACAATGAGACTCTCTCAAAAGTGGGATTCTTCATAGATTCTTTGTCACCTCATGTTTTTGACACAATGTTTTATAATGATGACATGCAAATTATTGTCAAATTGTGAAGTAGCGAAGAATCTATGGAGAATTTACTTTGAGAATGTGGAGAATTTACTTTGAGAATGTCTCCTTAGCATTTCTCTTTGTCTTAAAATAAATATGCAAGAGAGTCTCCTTAACATTTCTCTTTGCCTTAGAATTTTTTTCTTTTTCCTTCTATTTAAACGGACACGATTAAACCTTGTAAAAATATTTTATATAAGACAAAATGAAAAGTGCGAAATGAGAAGAAGGAAATAAGAAGAGAGAATTCTCTCCTTTTTTATATTTACCGCTGCACAGATCCCATCAGTTTCCCCGCCCATCTGCTATTTTCCTGATCACTTTTGAAAGCAAAAGATTAAAAAAATAATTTTAAATTTATAACCCATCATTATATTGGGTTATGTAAAGAGACTAAATTTAAAGATTAAATTTGTAAACTAAATGATATGTCATCAATAGATATAAACACGTTCATCAACGTTTTCAAAAATTTATCTATTAATTTAGTCTTCCTAATATTATCTTATTGTATTAGAAGAAGAAAACAAAAAGTTACTGGTCATGCATGTCGATATAAACAAAGTACTTCTATGATCTATCCCACACACGTTGCCATTTCTCCATTCCTCTTTTGTCTTGTCGTCAAATTGTTGTAAGTCGACTCGAAACAACTGAAACTTACCCATTTGGAACTTCTCCACCGTAACCCCCAATGGAGAAATCTGGGTACGGCAGAGATGGCATTTTCCGGTCACTCCGGCCGCCGCTTGTCCTACCCAGAGATCCAAATCTCTCAATGGTCTCCTTCCTCTTCAGAAACTCCTCCTCTTACTCCCACAAGCCCGCCCTCATCGAAGGCGAGTCCTCCGAAACCCTTTCCTTCTCACAGTTCAAGTCCAAAGTTATCCAGGTATCCCATGGCTTAATCCATCTGGGCATCAAGAAAAACGACGTGGTCCTTATTCTCGCCCCCAACTCAATCCAATTCCCCATTTGTTTCCTCGGGATTATTGCGTCCGGCGGTACTGCCACCACCTCCAATCCCCTCTACACTGTTTCAGAGCTGTCCAAGCAAGTCCGGGACTCTAATCCCAAGCTGGTTATAACACTCCCGGAGCTCTGGGATAAAGTCAAGGGCTTTAATCTCCCAACAGTGTTCTTAGGGTCAAAGGTCTTATCGGGGAAATCCCACGTCGGATCAACCTCAAAGATTCTAACTTTCCATGACTTGGTCGAGTCTGCTGGGTCTGTGTCCGATTTTCCATCGGTTAACATTAAGCAGACCGACACAGCTGCCCTGTTGTACTCTTCAGGTACAACAGGGGTCAGCAAAGGGGTAGTTTTGACACATAAAAATTTCATTGCCTCGTCTCTAATGATCACAATGGATCAAGAACTTGCTGGGGAGATGCACAATGTGTTTCTCTGTGTTGTGCCAATGTTCCATGTGCTTGGGATGGCAATTATCACCTGTGCGCAGCTGCAGAAGGGCAATGCTGTGGTGTCGATGGCGAGATTTGATCTCGAGAAGACTTTGATGGCTGTTGAGAAGTATAAGGTTACACACTTGTGGGTTGTGCCTCCTATAGTGCTTGCCCTGGCGAAAAACAGTATGGTTAAGAAGTTTAACCTTTCGTCGTTGAAGCATATCTGTTCAGGGGCAGCTCCTATGGGGAAAGAGTTGATGGAGGAGTGTGCAAAAAAATTTCCTCAAGGTGTAGTAGCTCAGGTACTTAATTATCATGCTGGTTTTGATTGTTTTTAACTTGTAAGTGTGATTATTTTGAATGGTTCGGTTATTTGATGATATCGACATTGTGTTTAGAGTTTGGTGTTTGATTGAACCAAATGGCTATAGGCTACATTTTCTTGAACTAAATGCAAATTTTCAAGCAGTCATGGTTAGGTGAGTTGGCTAAGGCACGCACCTTTTTGCACCCAAGTTCGAATACCCCTTTCATAGATTATAGTAGTTTAGAATATGATTTGTCAACGATAAAAAGGGTGCAAGTTTCTATTGTGTGAAATGTTGGAAAAATTCATGTTAGAAGTAATTGAAAGTGGACGGCAACTTAACCCAAAATTCAATTCATGTGAGCTGAGAAAATTGGGTGCAGTAGAAGTTTTGAACCGAGTTTTGCAAAGTTAAGGTTTTTTCATGTAGTAGCTAGGAGGATAAAACTTCCTCACTGATTTGGAAGTTTCCTTGTTTTTCAGGGATATGGTATGACAGAAGGCTGTGGAATTATTTCGGTGGAGTATACGCTGGCAGGGACTCGACATACTGGTTCAACTGGTATGCTTGTTTCGGGAATTGAATGTCAGATAGTCAGTGTAGATACACAGAAGCCTCAACCTCCTAAACAGTTGGGAGAGATATGGGTTAGGGGCCCTAGTATGATGGCTGGTAAGTGTGTTTGTCAACATTAAAAAATGGTCCTGCACACATGAACATATTAACTGTCCCACAGAAAGAAAATATTCTGCATTTTTTTATAAGAGAAGTTGCATTGCTAACAACGGACCTGCAATTTAATTTGACAGTTGATGGCATCTGAGGTTTATGATTATGATTTTCAGTATCCTCATTAATTATTAAGATGCAAAGCTCTAGTGATGATGCTTTGTTCATCGCAAGCAGGGCATTGCATTTGCCCATATAATAGCATACATGAGCACTGGAGACTCTTCTCCATAAGGATCACATTCTCTTCCTGCAAAATGTTCACTCTTTTCCTCACCGAAGAGTTGATGCGCAATGCTTCCAAATGTTTCCATGGTGTAAATTTAAGTTGGGTCTGCTACAATGCAATAATAACAATAACAATAACAGAACCATGCAGTAATTTATTTTCGATCTGAATTTCAGTTACCTCGCCGCTTATCTTGTTTGGCTTTGGAAAGTTCTTCCTTTCTGTTTCATTGAGAACAGTCAGTTAAGGATGCCTCAGGTCAATATAATCTTCAAATATAACAAGCCTGCAAACCTTTGCTGCCTATTTGGTTGTGTTAAGTCTAATTGGTTCGCCTCTTGTGCAGATATTATTATGATATTTGTTCAAGTTTATTTAGCTTTTCGTAGGTTTTTGCTATAATCATTCATATGATAACACCATGATTGCTAAACTCATTTCAGGGTATTTCAACAACCCGGAGGCCACCAACGAGACTATAGATAAAAATGGTTGGGTACATACAGGAGATCTTGGATACATTGATGAAAACGGACTACTTTATGTAGTTGATCGAATCAAAGAGCTTATTAAGTATAAAGGTTTCCAGGTAAATTATTTTGCTAGAGTTTATACAATTGCTACATGAAATTTCTGCTGGTTGTCCCTGCAAATTTTGTAGCTATATTTTATGCATAACAAACACTGATCCCATGCTAATCTTCCTTTAACATAATTGTCTCTGCAAGTAGAAGTTAATTAATACCTTTCTGTTTCCTTTTTTCGGAATGGATACATACGCTCTCCGCATATGTAATTCTATTCAATCATGTTTTCTTTGCTCTGTTGGTCCTCTGCTAGGTGGCACCAGCTGAACTTGAAGGGCTGCTAGTTTCTCACCCTGAAATATTAGATTCAGTTGTCATCCCGTAAGTTTGGCACATACAAAATTTGTCCTAACCGCCTCATCTTGAACTTAATTTAATGATGGGTTTATTTTCGTCCTGCAGGCTTCCTGATGCTGAAGCTGGTGAGGTCCCCGTTGCATATTGCGTACGCACGCCAAATAGTTGTCTGACTGAAGAAGATGTCAAGAGCTTTATTGCTAATCAGGTAAGTAGGAAATTTCAAAGAAGGATTATTTGGAATCCAAATCGATTTCCTTGATAACGAAATTGCTCGTGGCAGGTTGCATCTTTCAAACGACTACGAAGAGTAACATTCATAAAGAGTGTCCCCAAGTCAGCATCAGGCAAAATCCTCAGAAGAGAGCTCATCGAGAAAGTGCGGTCGAAAATATGAAATTGTATCATTGACCTCCTCATTCATCTAATGTTTCCTTTTATCTGGAAGACTAGTTTGTAGAGGAACACTACATGTTCCATATAGTATACATACTTTTCGGTGATCCCATCTCCAACACCTGTGTCCGCAAGCGTGCGCTGTCCGATGCAACAAATGCACACTAAAAGAGTAACTTTACAATGGATCTATGTAGGGAAAAAAACATGTTGCATATGTCCATTCATGATAAAAATAAAAATACAAGCAAAAAATTGTTCAATTTAGTCGCAGCAGAAATACTCTTTTTTACAGTAAATTTGACGGAAAGAATCAATGTTTTTGTTTTTTTAAATCCTAACTCATTTCAATCGTTAGTTGAAGCACAGTTATTACTACTACCTAATTTTCCCAAACTGCCAATCAATGTTACAAATAATTTAATATCATTGTTTATACGTTGGTAACACTATTTTGTTGAGAGGTATTAGCCAATTTCTCTCGTGAACTTGTAAACACGGAAATTCCTGAAACAAACGAGACAAGAACACGTGTACAAAATAATATTTGTATTAATGATTTTGGGATTACAATCTCTCTCAAATTTGATCATCTGATTCGATCTCCGTAAGGTGTTGATTTGTGGATGTGCGATTGATCCAAGGGCCGTCGAGGCTTGATCTTAGATGAACGATTGGAAGTTTCTTCAAGGGCTGTTGGGGCTTGATCTTGACGGTTGATGAACGGATCTTCAAGGGGGTTTTGGGCTTGATCTTGAAGAACAGTTGTGCGGATTTCTTCAATGGCTTTTAGGTTTGATCTTGAAGGTTGATGGATGAACGGGTCTTCAAGGGTTTTTAGGCTTGATCTTGAAGAACAATTGTGCGGATTTCTTCAAGGGCTTTTGGGCTTGATCTTGAAGGTTGATGGATGAACGGGTCTTCAAGGGCTTTTGGGCTTGATCTTGAAGAACTTGTGATGAACGGATCTTTAAGGGGCTTTTGGGCTTGATCTTGAAGAACAGTTGATGTGTGGATTTGTTGATGTTGTTGATCCAAAGGGTCGTTGGGCTTGATCTTAGGATGAACGGATGATGAACGATGAACACTTTCTTCAAGGGCCGTCGGGGCTTGATCTTGAATTGGTGGAAGTTCTTCAAAGGCTGTCGGGGCTTGATCTTGAAGGAGGATTTGATGAAGAACGAATAGGGCTTTCTTGATCCTTCGGGATTTGCTTGAGAGCTTTAGAGTTTCAAAACTTCAAGGTTTTAGTGTGATGTGGATTGGTTATGAATTGGTTTTCTAAAATGAATGAAATGGCCTTGTATTTATAGAATTTTTCAAGGCCTAATTTTGAATATAATATTCAGAAGAAATAAATCATTTCTGCCAGGTGTTGACACGTTTCCTTATTTGATGACTTTTCCGATTTATTGGTCAACATTTATTTCACCGAAATTTCGATGTCTACAAATGCCCCCACTTCAAGGTGCATCGTATACATGTGCTTGTCACGTGCAGGAGATGTGTTTTGAAGTCCTCAATGTAGATGTCGATCCAAGGGCCATCGAGGCTTGATCTTGAATTAGGCTGAAGATTTCTTCATGGGCCGTTGAGGCTTGATCTTGAATTGGGCTGGAAGTTTCTTCAAGGGCCGTTGAGGCTTGTTCTTGAACTTTGTTTGAAATTTCTTCAAGGGCCGACGAGGCTTGATTTTGAATTAAATTGGACCACAAGGAGCTTCACGTGGTAGATGATCTTTGGCTTTGGTAGTGGATGAATCAGGCACGTATTTTGTTGCGCTTGTTGACTTTCCACAACTTTGATCTTGAACTGGGTTGGAGGATTTTCTGGTTTCCTCCAATTGTTGACTTTCCACAAGCTTATTCTTGTTGGGTTTTTGGCTCAAAATTAGGATGATGCAATAAATTAGGTTTGTGTTACCTATTTGGTTTTGGTGTCCTATTTGGGTTTGGTTTTGACTTCTTAGTTAGTTTCCTTGGTGGAGAGATTTTGTTAATTACCTATTTGATTAGGATTTGGATTTATTTCCTATTAGGATTCCTATTGTAACCTAAGTCCTATGCACTATAAATAGGACCTTAGGGTTAGTGTATTTTGTGTGGCTCATTCGTGTGACAATTTAGTGAGAGTCAATTTGTGAGTTAGAGAGCAATTTGGGAGAATCTTCTCCGTTAGTTTTGGGTTCTCTACTCGTTTGGTTTAGGGTTTGTAATTTGTGGGATTTGGGTTGTGAGAGTTTAAACACTCTTTTGTAATCTTCATTTGTTTAGTGAAATTCATCGCCGTGCTTCGCCCGTGGACTAGGCTTTACGCCGAACCACGTAAATCTCTTTTGTTAGTTTGAGATTGTTTGTTTTTAGCTTTCACCTACAACATTGATATTTGGTACTTTGTTATAATTCGCTTCCGTTTGCGCATAAAAGTACAACAAGTGGTATCAGAGCCCAGGTTTCAGCTTGGGCTTTGCTTGGCAGTCACTATGAAGCTTTCTGTGTCATCGGTGAAAGTTGATATTGAAAAGTTCGACGGCAATGACTTCGGTATTTGGCAATTGAAGATGAGTGCTTTGTTAGTTCAACAAGGGCTTTTGAAAACGCTAAAGGGTGTGAAGGCTTTGCCAGATTCGTGGACTGATGAAGAAAAAGAAGACGTTATGGAACGGGCACTTGGAGCAATCCTGCTGACTTTATCGAATGAAGTCTTGTGTGAAGTTGGTAGCATCAAATCTGCACCGGAGTTGTGGATAAAATTGGAGAGCTTGTATATGACCAAATCCCTTGCTAAACGGTTGTATTTGAAGAAAAGTTTGCATACTCTTCGTATGGATGAAGGTACGTCAATTCATAAGCATGTTGATGAATTCAATAAACTTATGATGGATTTGAAAAGTGTGGACAACCAAATTAGTGATGAGGATTATGCGATAACTTTGTTGTGTTCTTTATCTCATTCGTATGAACACTTTGTCGATACCATGCTATTTGGTAGAGAAAGTCTTAGTTTGGAAGATGTTAAAGTCGCTTTGAATTCTAAAGAGCTGAAGAATAAAGTGTCTGACACACAAGATGGAGCTTTGGTAGTTCAAGGAAGGAATAAGGAAAGGAGCAAACTTGGAAAGAACACTTGTAGCTATTGTTATAAGGATGGTCATTGGAAAGTAGATTGCCCTAAACTCAAGGGCAAAAAGAAGTTGTTTGATAAGTCTTTTGCTAGTGTTGATGCAAACATTGCAGAAGATCGTTGTTCTGAACTCCTCTAAAGGTTATGTGAGGAGGTGGAGCTTGGTACTCAAGCTTTTTGGGTGGAGTGCAATTCGCACTTTTTGTTTGTATGTTCAAGTTTTTGCTTGGATTTTGTTTCGTATTTGTTAGTTTCCATAATGGAATTTGTTGGAGAAGGCGTTGGAGGAAATTTCAAGTTTGAAGACTTTTGGATTTTTTGAGTCTAGGTGGAGATCAGTTTCGAAAGAATTTGGTGCACGTTTGCGTATGTATTTTGGTATCCCAAATTTGGAAGTTTGCTAATTTCTTGCCGAGGTGGAGATTGTTGGGTTTTTGGCTCAAAATTAGGATGATGCAATAAATTAGGTTTGTGTTACCTATTTGGTTTTGGTGTCCTATTTGGGTTTGGTTTTGACTTCAAGTTCCGACTGATTGCTCTCTTTCTTCTTGTCCTGCAGGTAAGAACAAGGACAAAGAAAAAGACAGGGAGAAAGCATGATATGAGATATTCTTGCTTTCAAAGAAGTGGTGGCGATTTGACAGCGTCGCACAACGAGGCTTTGCTCTTCGGCGAGGGTGCTAGCAAAAGGTTATTGAAGCTTCTCGAGCTCTTTGATTAGGGCAACGATGCCGAGCTTGGCTTTGATTTAGACTCCTCTATCTGGGTTATGCGGTTTTGCAGGGAAGGGCGTCGTGCTATAATGATCTGTTCCGGCTCATCATTGATTCTTCTGCTTCGATCTCTTGCAGTATTTGCCCCCGATGCAGGAGTGGAACGCAACCTTTGCATTTAAATGGTCATTCAGAGCATTACTTCTCAGTGATGATGAATACTCGAGAGCAATGCAAGGTAAGCAACCAGGCAAAGGTTCCGGGCAATTAGTTCCAGATCGGAAGTTTGATTTCAGGTTTCGACTGATTGCTTTCTTTCTCCTTGTCTTGCAGGTAAGGGCAAGGGTAAAGGAAAAGAAAGGGGAAAATCATGATATGAGATACTCTTGCTTTCTACCCTGATGTTATGAGATACTTTTGCTTTGATGTCATTTGTTTGCAAGGGTATTCCAGAGAGGAAGAAAATTGAGTATTTTAAGAGGCTCTGTTGGGAGTTTACTCTCGGAAGTGAGGAAGGGTTGGGCATTTTTGCAGGTCTGCCTTGCTATAGAGGATGAAGGTCGACATATATAGGAATTTTCCAACAGCCAGTAGTGCACTATTCCTTTACTCTTGTCAGCAACCGTTGGGTAATTGAAACAGTAAGATTTATGCGTTTTCGACTTTGTGAAAAATCTTTGACAAAGTTGCCCGTCCTTCTGCGAAGTTGAGGTTGCGTGTGAAGGGTGGCGATAAACTTTGATCCGACAAATCCCTTTTTTTTTAAATTTAGAGAGCAGTGCCTTTTCGATCTTTGAACCGGTGGCCTTGTTGCCTCTTTGATTTCTGAACAAACGGCTTGGCTTTTGAAATTCAGGGAGAGGTGCCTCTTTGGTTTCTGAACGGCCACGTTGCCTCTTCGATTTATGAACAGGCCCTGTTGCCTCTTCTTTTTATAGAGGCATTAATCGTGTTCAAAAACACACTTAGAGAGTTGCTACCTGTTAGGAATTTCCCTCCTTTTGTATTTCTAAGAATTCGATTTACACGACCTATTCTTCCTTCATCATTTTTTTTTTTGCAAATGGCTTGCCCATCTGATCGTCGTCTTGATTTTAATTTTGGGGAAGATGTTGATATGTCTTCTCCAGACAACATATGGAACCCATCCTTCTTATCCCCTACTGGTCCTCTTACGGTTGAGGACTCTGTGATGAAGAACGACATCACTGCTATGGTGGTTGCTAGAAATCTTCTCACCTCAAAAGATAGTAGGATTCTTTCCAAGCAGTCTGATGAGCTGCCTGTTCAGGACTCTCTGGCTTTCAGTGTTCAGTGTGCGGGCTCTGTATCGAATATGGGCCAACGCCTTCTTGCTCGTACTCGCCAGGTCAAATCCTTGATGGCTAAGGTAGCGAGCCTTAAGCAAGAGATTAGAGGGCTTAAGCATGAAAACAGAGAGTTGCACATGCTCGTAAATAGTTACTCAACGAGCATGAAAAGAAAGTTCGACCAGCTGCAGAAATCCGAAGGTCGGATTCAGAGTGACCATCAGATGTTTGTGGCTTTACTCCAGAGGCACCTATTGCCTTCGTCCTCTAGAGTTTTACCGAGTGTTGAGGCTCCAAACAGTCAACCTCTGATGCCTCTTTTTCCTGGAGCTCCGCCGAGTGATGAGGCTTCACACGAGCAACCTTCGTGAAGGCTCCCTCCTGTATTTTTTTTCCTTTTATATGTATGCACATATCCGTATTTTCTTAGAGAAATCAATAAACGAACCATGTTTCATTTAGTGTACTTTTTTTTTTCAGAAGCACCAAAGGACTTTATAATTATATATATATATTTTTTTTTTCTTTTCACATGGTGTCGTCCACCATCATCATTTTCTTTGCTTTTGGAGGTGCTGGCACCATCATTACTTTCCATTTTCTTAATTCCTTTCCTCCAATGGTACTTCCCTTTTTGTCCACTTTCGGCTGCCCATTTTTTTTTTATATTATTCTTTGTTTCTGTAGTTGGTGCCCATGCACCATTCCATAAGCTTTTGCCCTTCTTTTTTTTCACTCTCTCTGATTTTTTTTCTTTTTATAGTGCTCTGCAACGCTTGTTTTCGTGGGTGGAAACCCACGTCGAGTCGGAGAGAAGAAAGAGGAGAGGCTGCATGGAGGACGAAGACGGAATGAGGAGGTCTTTGGGTGTGAGTTGACAAATTTTGGTTTTGTCAATCACATTCAAAGGCAGCAGCCATGGCGGAGGTGCAGAAGCAGCTAGAGCTTGAGGCAGAGTGTAAGGTGTCGAGCTTGAAGTGGAGGAGTTGCAGCGGAGGTGCAGTCGTGCAAATGGCGACAAACTACATCTGCCTCACCTTGAAATGGCATCCGGATAAACAGAAGGACTAGGACAGTGCCAAATTAGGCATTATTCTCTGCTTGAAAATAAAGGACCCGCTCCCATATGCTAACGATCAACCGCCAAGGAGATATAGCACGAGACCTAGACGGCGGTAACAGAAACTTCATCTGAAGAGAGCCCAAGCCCAGCAAGCATAACAAAAGCTCAAGCCGCTTGTTGAGATTGATGTCGATGGAGCCCAGATAGCTGACATGCGTCGACACCATGGAGTTCAGATCCATTCCGACGTAGTTCCCGTTGATGTCTTTGAAATTGAAGTCTATGAATGTGTCGAACTCGACGGAGACGAAATCCGACCTGGTATTAGGACTTGACTGCAAGAAGGTTCCACGTGAATAACATGGCCATGAATTCTGGTTGAAATGTCAGAGACAGGTGCCTTGAGAGTGGCAGATTGAGATTCAGAAAAGGGAAGAGGATTTACGAGATGGGTTATCTTCCGCCGTTTTTGCTAGTGTTCGGCGGGGACGTGGATGCGATTCATCATCGGTGGAATCAACATTGCCTTGATGGTGATAATTTGATGAGCAGTTGCAGACCTTCGTACCTAGGTCCGACGAGCTTGCTGCATTGGAACGGAAGTGATCCTCGAGTTCTTGTCACTGGAGGGTAAAGTTGGCAACTTCAGAAGTGTGGGTCTTGAGGAGGTTGAACGACTTGTGGAGCTTCAACGTCATGTGAAGGTCGTCACTGCTGGTGGTGAACGCACCTGGGAAAACGGGCCCGTCGAGGCTTCCGTTGTTGGATCAACTCTCATTTCTGCTCAGAGTCGACTAGGTAATCCTAGACATGACCCACTCGGACTTCTCTTTGGAGAAGACAGCGGGGAAGATGGTGTTGATGACGGTTCTGGTGACTACGGTGATGCAGGAGAAGAGTAGGGTCCTGTAGAAGAAGCAACGGATGGTGGAGTGTTTTGATGAACCACTGGCACTCGGACTTGGTCTCGTTGGAGCTGTAGGCCGAGAATGAAGACCTTGAGATCGGTGGCTGGGTTGACGGTATGGTTGCTCCGGGTGTGCGCACCATGTGTAGCAGGTGGAGTTTGGGTGAAGTGAAGTCGAAGAGGTGAGCTGAGAACAAAGACAGAGACAGTTAGAGACGAGGAAGCTTTGGGAGAGGATTTGGACCAGCTTGGAGTCGAGTGAGGATGGGCCACGGGAGTTGGGCTTATTGCTGGTGGACTCGTTGATGGTGTGAATCGTGCTGGGCCGAAGCGATTGCATATATATATATATATATATATATATATAACCTGTATTTTAGTTATTTATTTATTTATTATTTTTATTTTAAAAAAAAGATGTAATTTAATTTTTGTACAAAGAAGACTGGTATTTCTCTTTTTTTTTTTTGTAATTAAATTGACTTTCATTAGTCGAGCCTTTAATAAAAACCTTTTCTTTTATTTTGATGTGACTGTACTCAAAGTTGAATGTTTGAGCTACCTACGTACCTTTCCAAAGAAGAGATCAAGTCGTAACGTAGTTCAAATACATATTTTTTTGGATTTTATTTTATTTTATTTTTGTGCCGTACGCAGTTTATGCTCTTGTGGGCCAGGAGCATCTTGGTGCCGTTTGTAGTTTCAGCTGGTGCAAGCAATGAGCGTCTTGGTTGTCGCCTTTTATGCTCGTGCGAACAAGGAGCTTTGGTGTCGCCTTGTATGCTCGTACGGACCAGGAGCGTTGTTGTCACCTTTTAGGCTTGTGCTAACGAGGAGCATTGGTTGTTATGGATTTGTCAAGCGATCTGGGAAAGTCGTTCCTCGCAATCTTCATAGCAAGGAGCCTTGACTGAGTAATTGAAAAAGTCTTATGGGAAGAGGTCGCACATTGTGATGGGGATAGACGATCTTTGTGTCGAAATTTCATTATCTCCAACACTTTCACATTGTTCTGGAGGTTGATAAGAGCTGCTTTGCCCTCTTTTCGACTGATGAACTTGTGGATGAGATGGTTGCTGCTTGTTCAATTTCTTCGAAGTGATATTGGAGAGGCGTTCCTCACAATCTTCATAGCAAGAAGCCTTGACCGAGTAATTGAATAACTCTTTGAGGAATAAGAGATCGCGCATGGACGATCTTTGTGTCAAAATTTCCTCATCTTCAACACTTTTACATTGCTTTGGAGGTTGGCGAAAGCTATTTTGCCCTTTTTCCGATAGGTGAACTTGTGGAGAAGACTTATGTTTCTTGTTCAGTTTCTTTGGAGTGACATAAGTACATCCTTCAACTTCACTTGACTTGACTGTCATGGTTTTGGAGCATGACCCCAGCGATTGAGGTGAAGATTTTGAGTCAAAAAAGCCAGAAGTGACAGTGGTATAGTTTGACTTCACCAGATCGTCAAGATCTAGCTTGATGGTTCCTTTCTAAGCCAGCTTCATGATGAGGTCTTTCAGCACAAAGCATTTTTCCGTTGGATGATTGATGAAACGGTGGAATTTACAGTATCTTGGACTATCAGTGCGATTCATCTCTTTCGGCTGTCTGCACTCAGGTAGGTCGATCACCTTTTTGTCAAGTAAGTCTTTCAACATGGCAACCACATCAGAGTCGGGGAATGGATAAGTCTTCTCCTCAAGCTCATTCAAAGTGTGTTTACGCATCTCTTGATCACGAAAAGCTTCGGTTTGAATCGCCTTGCCTCATGTAGAGATTTTGATGGGAACTGTGTTGACCGTCATTGCTTCCTTGGTGGGTTTCCACGCAGCCTTCTCCACCTTCGACCTAAAAACTTTGTCGTTTTTGTAGTGGGCGATCGGTTCTTTCTTCCCATGATGAGCGATGCTCAACTCCATGTCATGGGTGCAGGTGGCTAACTCCTCGAAGGTCCGTGGTTTGATGCCTTGAAGGATGTAGTGTAATCCCCACTGCATGCCTTGAACACACATCTCGATCGATGAGGTCTCCGAAAGTCTGTCTTTGCAGTCGAGACTTAGAGTGCACCATCGGTTGATGTAGTCAACGACTGGCTCATCCTTCCACTGATTTGTATTTGTGAGCTCCAGCATGCTTACAGTGCGGCGGGTGCTGTAGAAGCGGTTAAGGAATTCTCTTTCCAATTTCTCCCAGTTGTTGATGGACTCATGCTCTAGGTCCGTGTACCACTCAAAAGAGTTTCCTTTCAGCGAGGACACAAACTGCTTGGCGAGGTAGTTTCCATTCGTCCACGCGTTGTTACAAGTTTTGACGAAATGTGCAACATGCTGCTTTGGGTTTCCTTTTCCATCAAACTGCGTGAACTTTGGTGGTTGATAACCGTTTGGCATCATTAGGGCATCAATCTTCTTGGAGTGGGGCTTTGAGTAGAACAATGAGGTATGTGAGCTCCCTTCGTACTGCGCCTTGATGATGTTGGTGATCATCTTCTGCAGCTGCTGGATAGAAAGAGATCCCATTAGTGCCGCTGCTTGGTCTAGCTCCGGCTTCACATCGACTTTCTCCACCGGAGGCTCATCTTCTTCGCCAGCTCCTCTCTTTAGTGGATCAATCTTTGGGTCGGGATTCTCGTCGTCCTGTGGCTCCAGTCAGCTGATGAGTGCAGCGATTTGCAAGTCTTTTTCTTCCACAATCCATGTTAGCCTTGCGATCGCTTCATTCATTTGAGCCAGTTGTTCTTCAATGGAGGTAACGCCGATCGTCATGACTTGTGCAACCAATAGACGAGACTTTCCTTTAGACATACAAGATGCTGACGAAGAACATCGTTGGCTGCTTTGAGATGTCATCTTGTGTGCCTCAGCAGCATGCTTCAGTGTCCCCAGCGAGGTCAGGTTGATGACGGACTCGCACCTTTTATGCTCCCCTTGCTCCTTTAGCGGCACCAACTTTGAAGCGACATGTTGATGAGCGGCTGTGGCGCCAATGGATTGTCCGTTCGCGGCAGAAGTGCTCAGGATCCTTCCCTTGGTGGTTGCAAGAACGACTTGTCCCTTGTTTGATGCCATTGACTTTGAGGTGTGTTTGGATTCCTTGAACAGAGAAATAGATGAGAGGTAGAGCTAGTACCAATAGGCGTACCAAATTTGTAAACACGGAAATTCCTGAAACAAACGAGACAAGAACACGTGTACAAAATAATATTTGTATTAATGATTTTGGGGTTACAATCTCTCTCAAATTTGATCCTCTGATTCGATCTCCGTAAGGTGTTAATTTGTGGATGTGCGATTGATCCAAGGGTCGTCGAGGCTTGATCTTGGATGAACGATTGGAAGTTTCTTCAAGGGCCGTTGGGGCTTGATCTTGACGGTTGATGAACGGATCTTCAAGGGGCTTTTGGGCTTGATCTTGAAGAACAGTTGTGTGGATTTCTTCAAGGGCTTTTAGGCTTGATCTTGAAGGTTGATGGATGAACGGGTCTTCAAAGGCTTTTGGGCTTGATCTTGAAGAACAGTTGTGCGGATTTCTTCAAAGGCTTTTGGGCTTGATCTTGAAGGTTGATGGATGAACGGGTCTTCAAGGGCTTTTGGGCTTGATCTTGAAGAACTTGTGATGAACAGATCTTTAAGGGGCTTTTTGAGCTTGATCTTGAAGACACGTTGATGTGTGGATTTGTTGATGTTGTTGATCCAAAGGGCCGTTGGGGCTTGATCTTAGGATGAACGGATGATGAACGATGAACACTTTCTTCAAGGGCTGTCGGGGCTTGATCTTGAATTGGTGGAAGTTCTTCAAGGGTCGTCAGGGCTTGATCTTGAAGGAGGATTTGATGAAGAACGAATCGGGCTTTCTTGATCCTTCGGGATTTGCTTGAGAGCTTTAGAGTTTCAAAACTTCAAGGTTTTAGTGTGATGTGGATTGGTTATGAATTGGTTTTCTAAAATGAATGAAATGGCCTTGTATTTATAGAACTTTTCAAGACCTAATTTTGAATATAATATTCAGATGAAATAAATCATTTCTGCCAGGTGTTGACATGTGTCCTTATTTGATGATTTTTCCGATTTATTTTGATTTTTCGTTTACTCACACGCTACGTGTAAAATTTATGTGACACATGAGCGTTGAAATTGTAAGTATTGGTCAACATTTATTTCACCGAAATTTCGATGCCTACAAAACTCTTATACTTAGTCAATTCTCCCTTATAGTTAAGTTTTTTGAATTTCCCATCTAACATTCCACCGCGTTTACAATTTTAAAGAGTAGAAAAATCATTTTTCTCAATTCATATATATACATTTTTCCGTTCTTTAAATTTTTACTCTCTCTCTCTCTCTCTAAAACTCTCTTACACGGTCAAGACATGGACTAATGGACGAGACCTTTATCATTTCCAAATTTGAACGCTCATCCTCAAACAATCAACCAGATCGGTGAAATAGGATCCCAAATTTGTGTTATATGTGAAAAAAAGAGGGTGTTGATCTAGGATTTGGGTCTCTGGTGGGAGAAACTGTGAAGTTCGTGAAATGTGCGGCCATGGATTTAAGGCTAGTGGAGGAGGAGCCTTGTCAACCAAATACGTAGGGTAAAATCGCAAGATGATAAATCTTTATTTTTCCATTGTTATCAGTGTGGAAATGATAGAAGTCTCCTCCATGGCCTGGTCGTTGATGAGTGGAGAGAGAGAGAGAGAGTAAACGTTTAAATTTAGAAAAAGAAAACTATGCTAAAATAAGCAAATTGACTTTTTACCCTTTGGAGCAGCAAAGGGTGATAGAGGTTAGCAAATGTAGGATGGAAAATTCAGAAACTTAACAATAGGGGAAAATTGACTAATTATAAGAGTTTATGGGATTGTGAACACGAAAAATTCTTGAAACGAAAGAGACAAGAACAACGTGCACAAACAAATATTTTGTATTTGATGATTTTGGGGTTACAATCTCTCTATAACTTGATCCTCTGATTCGATCTCCGTAAGGTGTTGATTTGTGGATGTGCGATTGATCCAAAGGGACGTTGGGCTTGATCTAAGGATGAACGTTCTTCAAGGGCCGTGGGCTTGATCTTGAAGGTGGATTTGAGCGGATCTTCAATGAGCCGTTGGGGCTTGATCTTGAGGATGAGCGTTTCTTCAAGGGTCGTTGAGGCTTGATCTTGAATAATGGTGATGAACGGATCTTCAAGGGGTTTTGGGCTTGATCTTGAAGAACAGTGATGAACGGATCTTCAAGGGCTTTTAGGCTTGATCTTGAAGAACAGTGATAAACAGATCTTCAAGGGCTTTTGGGCTTGATTTTTGAAGAACGGTTGGATGTATGGATTTGTCGACGTTGTTGATCCAAAGGGCCGTTGGGGCTTGATCTTAGGATGAACGGATGATGAACGATGAACACTTTCTTCAAGGGCCGTCGGGGATTGATCTTGAATTGGTGGAAGTTCTTCAGAGGGCTGTCGGGGCTTGATCTTAAAGGTGGATGATTGTTGATCCAAAGGGCCGTTGGGGCTTGATCTTAGGATGAACGGATGATGAACGATGAACACTTTCTTCAAGGACCGTCGGGGCTTGATCTTGAAGGTGGATGATTGTTGATCCAAGGGCCGTCGGGGTTTGATCTTGGAAGAACGATGAACGAAGAATGAAGAGGGTTTTCTTGATTCTTCGGGAACCTGGATGCTTGAGAGCTTCGGAGTTTCAGAGTTTCAGAGCTTCAAGGTTTTGGTGTAATATGAATTGGTGAAATGAAATGAATGAAATTGGCTTCTATTTATAGAATTTTCCAAGGCCTAATTTTGAATATAATATCCCAGATGAAATAAGTCGTTTATGCCAGGTGTTGACACGTGTCTTGTTTGATGACTTTTCCAACTTATTTTGATTTTTTGTTTAGACACACGCTACGTGTAAAATTTATGTAATACATGAGCGTGGAAACTTTGATTTATCGGTCAACATTTATTTACCGAAATTTCGATGTCTACAAATGCCCCCACTTCAAGGCGCGTCGTATACATGTGATTGTCACGTGTAGGAGATGCGTTTTGAAGTCCCTTACTGTAGATGTCGATCTAAGGGCCATCGAGGCTTGATCTTGAATTGGGCTAGAGATTTCTTCAAGGGCCGTCGAGGCTTGATCTTGAAGGTTGAATTTGGACCACAATGAGTTTCATGTGGTAGATGATCATTGGCTTTGGTAGTGGATGAATCGGCACGTATTTTGTTGCACTTGTTGACTTTCCACAGCTTTGATCTCGAACTGGGTTTGATTCAAGGGTGGCAGACGCTTGATCTTGAATCGGACTTGTGATTTCCTTAAGGGCCGTCGAGGCTTGATTCTTGAAGGTTGACTTGAATACATGGTAAGCAAGCACGAGGTGAAGGTGACGACTTGTTGCTTTGTTCAATCCTTCTAATTCACACCTGAGCAGTTTAGTCAAGGGTATGATCTTCAATATTGATGGGCTTTTCTTCCAGTTGGTGACTTGATCTTTAAGGATTTGATTCAAGGGTGGTGAATCGGCACGTGCAGCCCACAACGCCTAGCGAGTCGACCTAAGAATTTGAGGGTCAAAACGAGTCCTCCACCCATAGTGATTGCAACCCTGATGATATGAGATACTTTTGATTTTGAAGAAGTAGCGGATGAATCGGCATGTGCTTTGTTGTGCTTGTCTCCACATGTTTCAATGTATCATTTTTCCTTGCCTTATCTATTCTTTTGGCAGAATGTGGCATATTCTCGAGTTCCTCAGCTCAGACTCATTCTGCTGAGTTGACTGTGTAGGTTGCATTCTTCTCTGCTTGTTTCTTCTGCACGGCAGGTAGGCACGAGGTAGAGGTGATGGTCTGTTTCTTTGTTCAATCTGTCCAAGTGCCGACCAATTGCTTTCTTTCTCCTTGTCTCGTAGGCAAGAGCAAGGGTAAAGGAAAAGCATGCCATGATATATCTTTGCCTTTGACTCTGATGATATGAGATACTTTTGCTTTTGAAGAAGTATCTTTCTACAAGTTTATTCTTGAACTGGGCTGGGGAACTTCTTAGCAAGAAAAATGAGACTTGATCTTGAAGATGAATTAGCACGTTGTCTCTACATGCTTCAAGGTATCATTTTCACTTGCCTTATTTGTTCTCCAGGCAGATGTGGCATCTTCTTCGGAAGTACATCAGCAGTTGAAGATGAGCACTTGAGAGCGATGCTAGGTAAGCAATCAGGAAGGAGTTCCAGGCAGTCGGTTCTTAGATCGGAAGATTGACACCAAGTGCTGGCTGATTGCTCACTTTCTCCTTGTCACAAAGGCAAGGAAAAGAACAGGGAGAAAACATGATATGAGATACTCTTGCTTTCAACCTTCATGATATGAAATACTTTTGCTCTTGATGACTTGTTTGCAGAGGTACCCCAAGGGATGAGGAACATTGAATGACTCGAGCGGCTTCGTTGGGAATGCATTTTCGGAGATGAAGAGAGTCTGTCTGCCTTGCTGTGAAGGTTGACATTTAATAGGGATTTCTTCATAACTGGTAGCGGCACTATTCTTTTACTCGTGTCGGCAACCGTTGGATGATTAAACAGTATGACTTCACGTGCTTTCTTCTTTATCAGAAATATCCGACAAATTGCCCGTAATTTTCGCAAAGCTGAGTGTGCATGTGACAGGTGCTGACGAGGCTAAAAAAGATTGGCGCCTCTTCGATATCTAAGATCGGTGCTTCGACAAATTATCCGTGATTTTCGCAAAGTTGAGTGTGCATGTGACAGGTGATGACATGTCTGAAAAAGCAAGTGCCTCTTCGATTTCTGAGATCGGCCCGTGGTTTCTGAGCCGCCCAGCTTTTGAGAAAGCAGACGTCTCTTTGATCTCTAAGCTTGGCTCTTCGATTTCTGAACTCGCCTCTTCAATTTCTGAAGCTCCGTCGAGTGCTGATTTTTAAAGAGAGGCACGCATCACATTCTAAAGCACACCTGAATTTTCCGCCTGTAGAAGCTCCCTACTTGCACTTCTAAGAACTTGATTTGTCCGACCTCTTCTTTTTCTTCACACTTTCGAATATGTCTTGCCCTTCTGACCGTCGTCTTAACTTGAATGTCGGGGAAGATAGTGACATATCTTCTCCAAACAACATTTGGCAGCCGTCATTCGTATCTCCCAATGGTCATCTTACATTTGGGGATTCTATGATGATGAACGATACAACCGCTTCGGTGGTGGCCAGAAATCTTCTCACTTCTAGAAACACCAAGATACTTTCTAGGCGGTCCGACGAGCTGGCTGTTCAGGACTCTCTGGCCTACAGCGTCCGATGTGCAGGCTTAGTTTCAAACATGGGCCAACGTTTTCTTGCTCGATCTCGTCAGAGTCGTTAATGGCTGAGGTGGCCAGTCTTCGGCAAGAGGTCAGAGTGCTTAGGCACGAGAATAAAGAGTTGCACATGCTCGCAACTAATTACTCAACAAGCATGAAGAGGAAGCTTGACCAGCTGCAGGAGTCCGAAGTTCGGATTCAGAGTGATCATCAGAGGTTTGTGGCGTTACTCCAGATGCAACTTCTGCCTTCGTCTTCTAGCGCTTCACCGAGTGTTGAGGCTTCGGATAATCAATCTCTGGTGCTTCGTCTTTCTGGAGCTCCGCCGAGTACTGAGGCGCCATCTGATCAACCTTGATGATCCCCTCCTGTAAATTTGATTTCTCTTTTTTTTTTTTTTTTTTTTTTTTTATGGCATGTGGAATGCGAATTTATGTAAAAAAAATTTTAGAGAAATAAATAAAAGATGGGCTTTACTAAATGCATTATATATATATATATATATATATATATTTTTTTTTTTCATATGTTTATCATGGTGCCAGATGCACCACCACTTCCCTTTTTTTTTTCTTTTTTTTTATTTTTATTTTTTTTCCGGTGCTGGATGCACCCACCACTTCTTTCTTTTTCTTTTTTTTTCTGTTTTTTTGTCACATGGTGCTAGACGCACCATGTTCCCTCATCATCATTTATTATTATTTTTTTCTTTAATGATGGTGCAATGTTCCATCATATATTTTTTTTTATTTTTTATTTTTTATTTTTGTATAAATTTGGATGACGGGATGGGGAATTTGCAGGAAAGGATAAAGACAGACGGAGAGCTGCAGTCGAGGCTTCATCACCGGCTAGTCGGTTGACGGCGGTTATTGAAGTTCTTCGCCATTGCTGTTTGCCACGGACGGAGAGCTACAGTCGAAGCTTCATGACCGGCTAGTCGTTTGACGGCGGTTATTGAAGTTCTTCGCCATTGCTGGTTGCCACTGCCACTACACAACCATTGCACCGCCACTGCATTCTTGCTACCTTGTACCGCCGCCATTGCACAGCGACTACACAACCATTGCACTGTCGTTGCTGTTTTCCTGCGAAGATGAGGACACACCGTTGCCTAAGGACAATCCGAGATGTTGCTGTGCCTTGTAGAGGAAAAGATGACGAGATGGTGATGTGCCATGCAGAGGAGAAGACTAAGCAGTTGTAGTCCCGGAACTTCCTTGCTTCGTTCATATTCGTCGCCAGCTGGTTCACGCATACCATTCATGTGTCGTAGTTACCGCCACATGATGCTCAAGCTGATATTTTACCAGCAGAAGTGGAGGGCACAAAGAGCTTCCATGGAGGGCAGGAGAGGAAGTGAGAAGTGGAAGAGGGTCACAGCGAAAAGTGGTGCAGCTTTCTTCAACCCCATCGTCAAGGAACAAATTGGAGGATTCCTCAACGTCTTCCATTTACCAGTGCTATAATTGGAGGATTTCGCAATCATCCTGACCATTATTCATAATGTATTTACCAAAATGAAAAGAATTACAAATAACAGTTGAATCATAAGGTCCTCTAACTTCTTAAGCATTAGAAGTGAAGTTGAAGTTTGCACAAGTTGTCTATCTGAACAAGAGCGAGGAACTAAACCCAAGCTTAGAAGCAGCTAAATCAATCTTCACCAAATTATCCTCCAGTTGGTGCCCATCAATCACAATAGAAGTCCTTGGCCTTTCACCTCCATCCACAAACCCTAAACACAACACATCATCGCTTACCTGCACCATTGAATTTGCTCCAAATATCCTCCAGTACACTCTCGCTTTGCAACACAAGATCAATTTGAGGCACATCAGGCCCAACCCTCGTACTACCAATGTTCTTCGAATTGAAGCATGCTCCGAAAGGCGCTACTGCTTTCACTCTTGGGATGTTTGCAACCTCTTTCACAAATGCATTGACCACGGCATTGTAAATTGATTTCTCCAAAATCGTGTAAGGATTCACGGTGCTGAATCGTGCCACCATACCCTTCATTGTCAAGCCAGCAGCGAAGTATTCAATGTAACAACATTTTCGTTGATCTTAATTGACTTCACCTTGATGAAGTAGTCTGAAGAAGGCTCGCTTGTGAAATAAGCACCTGCTGTGCTGACAGGGTTGATGATCAGTGGGGTGAAAATAAGTGACTTGGACACGTCAATATTGGGAAGCAGATTATAAGGCCCATCCCCCAAGATCACAACACCTTTAGAACTCGTTGAAGAGCTCAAACAAATTGTGAATTTTCGACGGAAGCTAAAAGCGGAAGCGAATTGGGAAGGAAGCCCAATTTTAGCCCGGCCGAGGCCAGCCATGCCCTTGACACCACTGGCTAGACCTTTCAACAAAAATCCAGAACCACAAGTGAAGAGTAGGTTGGGGACAGAGACCAGCCTACCAGGATTGGACCCATCTGTGGATTGGATGGACACCATGTCTTGACCAAGGTCACCGCCCCCGGCGGTGCGGTTGATGGGGTTGTCCAGTAAGAGACCACATGTGTTGTTGTTGCAGCCTGGCGATGGGGTTACTGATAGATCCGAACCCGACCGAAACTGGATTCAGAGACACGACGTGCACTGCCGGAGAAGCTGACACGTTGGCTGTCGTAGTTGCAGCGGTGGCGGCGGTGCCATGTAGAGAGAGTTAGAGGGCAACCAATCAGCGAACAACGATTCGTCTTTCCCCGTCGAAACCCTAGGTCGTCGGAGCAGTTGATCTGAGTCTTCACTTTTCCCGGCGCCAATTGATCGGCGTGGATTTTGAAGCCTTACGGTGTCGAAAGAGAGAGATGGTTCTGTTGGGGTTGAGATGTGGCAGGTCCAACGAAGAGGGGGATGACGGATTGGGCTTGGAGGCTGCTACTTGGGCCTAAATGGCCTCCTTTTGAGAGGCATGCTGCTGATGGATATACATACATACATATATATATATGTATATGTATATGTATGTAAAAGAAATCCTTTTTTTTATATATTTTTTTTTTATTTTATTATTATTATTTTTGTAAACAAGTAATAACGTGTGTATTCCCTTTCTTTTTTTCCTTTTCTTTTTTTTAAATACATAAAACATATGTATTTTTTTGTTATCTAATAAAACATTATTATTATATATATTTTTTATTTGATGTGACTGAACTTGAAATTGAATATTCAAGCTGCCTACGTACCATTCCAAAGAGATCAAGTCAAAACGTAGTTCAAATGAGCGATGAATTTAACAATGATTTTGATGATGATTTTGTCGTACACAGTTTATGCTCTTGCGGGCTAGGAGCTTTGGTTCATGCAGTTTAGGCTCGTGTGAACAAAGAGCAGGAGTTGTCGCCTTTTAGGGGTAGTAGCGTTTCAAGAATCTGCCATTGATAGGGCCGATCTTCAAGTCGTCTTCTGCCATGATTAAGTATGCGCCATTGGTGTAGACTTCTTGTATTACGTATGGTCCATCCCATTTTGACGTGAACTTGCTCTTTGTCTTGTGAGTTGTGATGATAGGCCTACGCAATGAAAAGACGAGATCTCTCATTTGAAAAGAACGAGGGAGAACTTTCTTGTTGAAGGCCTTGGAAAGTCGTGCTTGATAACACTCCAAGTGTTGTTGGGTTTTGAGTCTTTTCTCATCCAGCGCTTCCAGCTCTTGAAGTCGCAACTTTGCATTCTCTTCGTCAGTCAAGCCTTCTTATATAGCCATCCTTAGCGAGGGGATTTGACTTTCGAGCGGTAGAACAACTTCCACGCCATATACGAGAGAATAAGGTGTAGCTTGGGTAGGTGTTCTATATGTCGTCCTGTATACCCAAAGTGCTTCGCCTATTCTTTCATGCCAGTCTTTCTTTGTTCTGCCGATTACCTTCTTCAGGAGGTTGCACAATGTCTTGTTAAATGCTTCTGCGAGACCATTGGCCGGAGCATGATACATGGAGGATTTGTGCTGCTTGAACTTGTATTTCTCGCAGAGCTCGTCCACGAGTCGGTTGGAGAACTGTTTCCCGTTGTCAGTGACAATGTAGCGAGGCACACCATATCGGTGGATGATATGTTCCTTGATGAAACGGACGACAGTTTCCTTCTTGACTTCCTTTAGGGGTATGACTTCAGCCCACTTGGAGAAGTAATCTGTTGCAGCTAGGATGTAAGCTTCTCCTGCAGATGACTTTGGCGCAATTGGTCCTACGACGTCTAATCCCCATGCATCGAATGGCTATGAAGTAGTTGTGGGGTGTAATAGTTCAGGCGGTTGATGTATGAAGTTAGCGTGAAATTGGCAGACTTGGCACCTTTTGGCGTGTTCTAGGCAGTCATTTACCATGCTTGGCTAGTAGTAACCCATTCTTTTGAGCTGGAAATGAAGCTTCGGTCCGGACTGATGCGCCCCACATATTCCTGAGTATGCTTATTCCATGGCTTGATTGGCTTCTTCCTCGCCTAGGCATCTCAGAAGTACTCCTTCAAAAGATCGCCGGTAGAGTGTCCCTTCGTAATAGAGGAAGCGATGTGCTAGTCGACGTACTTCAGAGCGGTGTTTTGGATCATCTGGTAGTATTCCATGCTCCAAGTAGTTGATCAGAGGCTGTCTCCATTCTTCAACGTTGACCGGAAGTATGGAAATAACGTTTGTATCACTTAGTACCATTTCAGTGACAAGCTGGATTACCCATCTTTGGCAGACTAGCACGTTTGGAGCTTCGTCTTTTCCTAATGTCATGCTCGAGGCTAGGTTGGCGAGAGCGTCTGCCACTTGATTCTCTTTTCTTGGCACATGTTCTAGTGTTACGGCCTCAAACCTTTGTAGTAATTGCATTGCCAGCCGGAAGTATGGGACGAGATCATCTTTCCTCACCTCATATTCAGTCAGGTGTTGATTGATTATGAGCTTAGAGTCACCATATATCTCAAGGGCTGTGATTTCCATGTTGATTGCCATTTGGAGCTCGATGATCAGTGCTTGGTACTCAGCGACGTTGTTGGAGCATAATTCGCTTAGTTGGAATGAATAAGGTAGTATTTGCCTTTGTGGCGACATGAATACTACGCATGCCCCTGCTCCGTCTGCTCGTGCAAATCCGTCGAAAAACATCGTCCATGTCAGGAATATGTCGATGTAGAACACCTCTTCGTCAGGCAAGTCGTCTGAGATTTTCCAATCGGCTGGGATTGGATGGTCGGCAAGGAAGTCTGCTAGCTAGTCGTAAATGATCTCGTATTGATTGAGAAGCAATGCCCATTTAGCTAGTCGTCCTGTCAAAACTGGCTTGGACATGACGTATTTGACCGGGTCAGCTTTAGTAACCAAGTGGATGGTGTAAGCATGCATGTAATGTCTGAGCTTCTGGATGGCAAACATCAAGGCAATGCACATTTTTTCTATTGGGGAGTAGTTCAACTCAGCGCCGGTGAGCGTTCGACTGAGGTAGTAGAGCGCTCATTCTTTCTGGGATTCGTTTTCCTGTGCCAAGAGTGCTCCAACTGATCTTTCCTGAGCAGCGATGTACAATATGAGCGATTTCCTTGGTACAGGTGCCCCCAGGACATGTGGACTTGATAAATACTTCTTTATGCTTTCAAAAGAATTGTTGCATGCCTTGTCCCATACGAACGGAACATCTTTCTTCATGAGTCGACTGAACGGTTGACAACACCCTGCAAGGTTGGAGATGAAACGTCTGATGAAGGCTAGCCGTCCTTGTAGACTTTTCAACTCATGCAGGTTTCTTGGCTCGGGCATGCTTTGAATTGCCTTGATCTTTGATTGGTCCACTTCAATGCCACGATGCTTGACAATGAAGCCAAGGAACTTTCCAGATGTGACGCCAAATGCACACTTTAACGGTTTCATCTTGAGGTTGTATTTTCGCAACCTTTCGAACACTACTCGCAAATCCTTCAAGTGATCTGATCTTTTCTTTGTCTTGACCACCACATCGTCTACATAGCATTCTACGTTCTTGTGTAACATGTCATTGAAGATCTTCTGCATTGCGCGTTGATATGTAGCTCCAGCATTCTTCAGACCAAAGGGCATCACCTTATAGCAGTAGATACCTTTTTGAGTGCGGAAGGCTGTTAGTTCCTCATCTTCAAGAGCCATACGAATTTGATTGTATCCAGAAGAGCCGTCCATGAATGATAGTGCCTCATGGCCAGTGGTCGCGTCCACCATGATTTCAATAATTGGCAAGGGGAAGTCATCATTTGGGCAAGCATCATTGAGGTCTCGGAAGTCTACGCAAACACGTATTTGTCCAGATTTCTTAAGGACTATGACGATGTTGGAGATCCACTTGGGGTATTGCACCTCTCGAATGAAGCCTGCTTCGATCAACTTGTCAATCTCGGCCTCGATTTGTGGGATGATCTCGGATCGACAGCGTCTTTGATTTTGCTTTATTGGTCGTGTTCCAGGTTTGATTGCAAGATAATGCACATCAATGATAAGGTCGAGGCCGAGCATTTCCTTGTAGGTCCAACCAAAGATGTCCTTGTACTCTAATAGCAACTGGTAATACTTCTCTATCTCGTCTGCACTTAGTAATGCACTTACGAAGATAGGCTTTGGTTCCTCATTTGTGCCTAAGTTGAGTTATTTGAGATCATCAACTGTGGCTTGCCCTCCATCTTCGAGTTGTGACGGCGCTGCAATGACATCTTCCTCGAGGATTTCATCTTCTTCACCTTATTGGATTGTGATGTGGAAGACGTCTCAGGCCTCTTCTTCGGCGTTGACATCTCGAGCTTGTTGGCATGAAGATTGTCCAGTGTGGATGATGGTGCGTCTTTTCCCTTTCAATGATCCAACTGTGTTAACTTCTAAAATTGCTTGGCGCTTCATTCTTGAAGGAATGGAACTTTGAACGTCGTCTTTTTCTGCCAGATGATCGATCTTTTCTACTTCTGTTGTCGTCTTTCTCCTTCTGGAAGGCTCTTTGGCTTCTTCAAGTCTTTCCATAACTGACTGTCGTGGAGGAAAGCTAGCCGTATTGCTTTGCTTCTTAGGTTTCGACAACCTTTTGAAAACAGAGCTTCGAGATGCTGACGTGTTAAGCCTTTTGAAGACGGAAGTTCTGTTTTGACCGCCAATGAGTTTAGGTGTCGAAACTTTGGGCCTTGAACGATTCATTTTATCGAATACTGACGTCTGGGGGGCAGGTTGAGGCTCTTCCTTATCTTGTATAATGCTCATGCTGATGTGTTGAGCGTTAGCATTTTTTGCCTTGCTGGAGATCTTCACCGGTGTATTTGGTGTGAAGCCAAGTCCAGCTTTGTTATTGTTGACCCCGTAACCATGCTCCTCCAACTTTTTCTGAGTTTTAGTGAGATCACGTTCGTTGTCTTTGACGGTGTTCAAATCCTTCTTTCCCAAATTTGCAGAGGAGGTGAAGTTGTACCCAGCTTTCAACATGAGTTTGTAGGCGTTTGGATCAAAAACTTCTTCGGTCCTCTTGGTTGGGAGAAAGCTTGGTTCTACCCCATTTGGCAGGCCTTTTATGAAGCCTTGTGATGGTCTTGCAACCTTAGTGTCGCCTAGCTGTGTCAGAGGCAAAACTGCATTTGTTTTGAGTAACTTTACATTATCCATGTGCCGCTGTGCATCAGCTTTGCTTGCTGCAGTTTCAAACGGGGATTGACCATTCTTTCTTCTCGACGTCGGGATGTATCGGAAAACGGGTATGTTTGGTCCATTTGAGGGCGTCCTACTCCCTCTGGTTGTTGCAGGTTTAGCAAGCTTATCGTCGTTTTTGCTTGAAGATGGCTTAGCTTCTTCTTCTTGCTTCTTGGGCATGGCTTGCCACTCCTGCTTTTTAGGTGTTGCTTTGCCCATGGATTTGATCTCTTTTGGAAGAGTTTCGGGCACCATGTATTCATCCATGTAGAACTTGGCGTCTGCGAAATGTGATTCGGCTTCGGTGAATGGCTTGGTGTCGCCATAGATCACCTTCACTCATTCTCGGTAAAATTTTAAGCATTGGTGAATGGTGGACGGTACTACTCCATTCGCATGGATCCAAGGCCTTCCCAAGAGCAAACCGTAGGAAGTTCTTGCATCTATCACGTGGAATATTATGTTTGACTTAAGTTCACCAATGGTCATTTCTACTCGGATCATGCCCATCGCTCTTTGTCCTCCTTGGTTAAAACCTTGGATTAGTAGACGGCTTAGGGATAGTTCATCCACCTTGATGCCGATTGTGGTCATTGTTGACTTTGGCATGATATTTATGGTTGATCCGCCATCCACAAGCATGCGGCTGACTTTGTGCTCCCTTACGTACCCAGAGACGATGAGAGGTCGGTTGTGAAGCTTGGATCCTAGCAGCAAGTCTTCGTCGGTGAAGTAGATTGCATCTTCGGCGGCACATCATATGGCACATTCATGTGGCCGAAGCTTCAAGCTTTCGTTCTTGCTTTCTTGCACTTCGTGGTCGTTTGGACTTGCTAAAACCGCTGCCAGTGCCCTTCGTATCTTCTTTGGCAATTGTAGCGCTTCCTTGATGCTAAAGTGTGTTTGCAGACCTTCTTCAGGTGTAAGAGTATTTTCTCCCTCAGTGGCGACAACTTTGCCTTTTGAGGGTTCTTCCATTTCTACTTCGACCATGTGACATGCAGCGATAGTGCAATGTTGGAAGAAGTCATCCGGGAAGTACTCGTGCAAGGAGACGGGAATGCGTGGCTTTTGCTCCGCAAGTTCTCCAGCATATATTGGCTTAGCAGCTCTTATGTTTCTTTTAGGCTTCCTACTGCTGCGGCGGCGGTGCTTTCTCCCTTGTTCCCCTTTTATAGCTTGCGGTCTCGGTTTCCTCGTCCTCTTATAGGTCACCAATGTCCATCATTTGTCATCGTCAGTAGGTGCATCTTGGTTGCTTGCCTCCAGTGACTGTGGGGCAGAAGGTGCAGTGTGGTTTGAGTATTATCGAGCATGGTCAGGCATTTCTTGAAGAGGCACGGGGTCAAAGGATCCGAACACGACCGTAGTGGTGTGCGTTGCAGCTATGTCTTCTAGGTCGAGCTCAATCCGCCCTTGTTGTGCCAACTTCATGATGAGTTCTTTTAGGATGAAACACTTGCCCACATGATGACCCACGATGTGATGGTACTTGCAGTACTTGGGATCATTGATGCGATTCATCTCTTCAGGGCGTTTGCATTCGGGCAACTCAATCACCTTCTTCTCCAGCAGGTCGTCCAGCATTGCGTCCATGTCGGAGTCTGGAAAAGGGTATACCTTCTGCTCCAGTTCCCTCAAAGTGTTTTTGTACTTATCTTGGGTATGGGAAGGCTCACTTCTTTTTATCTCATTTGCTTTGTTATTGAATGAGATTTTGACGGGTGCCGACGAGGTCTTGATAGGGGTGGTATTGGTGGTAAAAGCTTCCTTAGATGGCTTTTTCCCATGATTGTCTGTTCTTGAATTAAACACCTTATCCCTTTTGAAATCGGTGATTGGCTCCTTCTTTCCATTGTGGGCGATGCTCAGCTCCATGTCGTGGGCACGGGTGGCTAATTCTTCAAAAGTTCGTGGTTTGATACCTTGAAAGATGTATTGTAAACCCCATTGCATGCCCTGGATGCACATCTCAATTGAAGAAATCTCGGAAAGCCTGTCCTTACAGTCGAGGCTTAGATTACGCCATCGGTTGATGTAGTCCATGACTGGTTCTTCCTTCCATTGTTTCGTGCTCGTCAGCTCTAGCATGCTCACAGTATGGCGGGTACTGTAGAAGCGGTTGATGAATTCCCTTTCCAACTGTTCCCAGCTGTTGATGGACTCGGGCTCCAGGTCCGTGTACCACTCAAAGGTGTTTCCTTTTAACGAGCGCACAAACTGCTTGGCGAGGTAATCTTCCTCCTTCCCTGCATTGTTGCAGGTTTCGACGAAATGTGCGACATGCTGCTTCGGGTTTCCCTTTCCGTCAAATTGCATAAACTTCGACGGTTGATAGCCCATCGGCATCCTTAAGGCGTCTATCTTCCTGGAGTAAGGATTCGAGTACAATGTGGAGGCATGTGAGCTCCATTCGTACTGTGCCTTGATGGTGTTGGTGATCATCTCTTGCAGCTGCTGGATAGAAAGAGATCCTATGAGTGCCGCTGCTTGGTCTGGCTCCGGTTTCACATCGATTTTCTTCACCGGAGGCTCCTCTTCTCCGCCAGCTCCTCCCTTTAGTGGATCATCCTCTGGGTCGGGTTTCTCGCCGTCCTGCGCCTCCAGTCGGTTGACTAGTGCTGAAATTTGCAAGTCTTTTTCTTCCACAGTTCGGGTTAGCCTTGCGATTGCTTCATTCATTTGAGCCAGCTGCTTATCGATTGAAGTTGCTCTAGTGGTCATGACTTGCATGGCTGAACTGCCGCTTGAATCGGCATCGGAGAGCATGGATTCAGAGTATTTCCTTGAGCTTTCCCCCCTTGGTGCCCTTAGTGAGGCTAAGGTGATCACAGGCCCGTGCCTTGGGTGCTCTTGTTCCCTTGGCAGAGTTGATGCAGAGGTGAAAAAGGCGGCAGAAGTAGCTCTTGTCTTGCTTCGAGTCGTGATGCCCAAAGTGACACCACTTGCGACGAGGACGCTCTTGTTCTTTGCACCGGTTGCGGGAACAGTTTGAGCCTTCCTTGATGCCATTAATTTTGGAAATGTGCTTAAATTTCTTGAACGGAGAAAGAGATGAGAGGTAAAGATTGTCCCACTGGGCGTGCCAATTTGTGAACACGAAATATTTCTAAAACGAAAGAGACAAGAACAATGTGCACAAACAAATATTTTGTATTTGATGATTTTGGGGTTATAATCTCTCTATAACTTGATCCTCTGATTCGATCTCCGTAAGGTGTTTATTTGTGGATGTGCGATTGATCCAAAGGGTCGTTGGGCTTGATCTAAGGATGAACGTTCTTCAAGGGCCGTGGGCTTGATCTTGAAGGTGGATTTGAGCGGATCTTCAAGGAGCCGTTGGGGCTTGATCTTGAGGATGAGCGTTTCTTCAAGGGCCGTTGAGGATTGATCTTGAATAACGGTGATGAACGGATTTTCAAGGGGTTTTGGGCTTGATCTTGAAGAACAGTGATGAACGGATCTTCAAGGGCTTTTAGGCTTGATCTTGAAGAACAATGATGAACGGATCTTCAAGGGCTTTTGGGCTTGATTTTTGAAGAACGGTTGGATGTATGGATTTGTCGACGTTGTTGATCCAAAGGGCCGTTAGGGCTTGATCTTAGGATGAACGGATGATGAACGATGAACACTTTCTTCAAGGGCCGTCGGGGCTTGATCTTGAATTGGTGGAAGTTCTTCAAAGGGCCATCGGGGCTTGATCTTGAAGGTGGATGATTGTTGATCCAAAAGGTCGTTGGGGCTTGATCTTAGGATGAACAGATGATGAACGATGAACACTTTCTTCAAGGGTCGTCGGGGCTTGATCTTGAATCGGTGGATGTTCTTCAAAGGGCCGTCGGGGCTTGATCTTGAAGGTGGATGATTGTTGATCCAAGGGTCGTCGGGCTTGATCTTGGAAGAACGATGAACGAAGAACGAAGAGGGCTTTCTTGATTCTTCGGGAACCTGGATGCTTGAGAGCTTCGGAGTTTTAGAGTTTCAGAGCTTCAAGGTTTTGGTGTAATATGAATTGGTGAAATGAAATGAATGAAATTGGCTTCTATTTATAGAATTTTCCAAGGCCTAATTTTGAATATAATATCCCAGATGAAATAAGTCGTTTCTGCCAGGTGTTGACACGTGTCCTGTTTGATGACTTTTCCAACTTATTTTGATTTTTTGTTTAGACACACGCTACGTGTAAAATTTATGTAATACATGAGCGTTGAAACTTTGATTTATCGGTCAACATTTATTTACCAAAATTTCGATGTCTACAGGGATAATTGGTGGAAATAAAGTGCATGGGAATATCAGCCAACCTTTACTAGTTCAAGAGGGAAATTGGTCAATACTTCTACTATTGAAGTATAAATGGTTTTGCTAATTTCTTAGAGTTCAAGAAAGTTGAATGGTAGTCGAGTGCGTAGTTGTTATTTTGTCACATAGTCTTATAGGACATGTGGATTAATTAAGTTCATATTTTGTATATGTTGTACAAGAGTTATAGCTCTATTACTTGTCTTGGTCCTATAGAGAGATCAAATGTAAGGCTGAGGTTGTACAAAATGAGAGAGTGAGATTGCAACCATTTTTTATGCTTGTAATGCTGCAACTGTGAAAATAATTGAGGTTGCTTGGTATGTAGACGGTGATTGTAGTAACCACATGACATGCAGAGAAAAATTGTTGATTGGCATTGATAGAAACATGACTACCAAGGTCGAAATGGGACCATGACAACATGTGGATGTAAAGGTTGAAACTGATAAGAAGAGGTGATGCTTGTACCTGGACTGAAAGAAAACTTGCACATTATTGCACAAATGATGAAGCATGGTTATTTTCTAACTTTTGGAGACTACAAAGTTAAAATTTACGATGATAGGTCATTCTCTAATCTTGTTGCAAAGGTACCTAGCTATGAAAGGAAATATAAATTTTCCTTTGAAATTGCAGCCTGGAATGCAGATTGCCTTGAAAAAATGTGAGTCAGTCTACAACAATATGGTACATGAGATTTGGGCATTTGAATGTCAGGAGGTTGAAGTTGTTGCAAGAACATGAAATGGTACTAGGATTTCGTGAAATAAAGGTGACTGAGGGAGTTTGTGAT
This sequence comes from Malus fusca, assembly GCA_035220775.1. Taxonomy (NCBI): domain Eukaryota; kingdom Viridiplantae; phylum Streptophyta; class Magnoliopsida; order Rosales; family Rosaceae; genus Malus; species Malus fusca. The sequence goes on along the minus strand of CM069061.1, from coordinate 10,951,785 downwards.
GACTGAGCACTTGGAAAACACAACAGAGATGCATTTCCAAGGGAAACAATATGGAGATTTTTTTTCCCAGTAGAGCTAGTGCATTCAGATGTGTGTGTGGTCCTATGCAAATACATACAAAGTCAGTTGTGAAAGTATTGGTATGGAAAGGCAGTTGACTGTGGCATACTCACCACAACAAAATGTTGCAGAAAGAAAAAACATGACCGTAGTGGAGATGGCAAAGTGCATGAAGTTGCAGAAAAAAGTTGTGAACACTAATGTCTACCTCTAAAACAGGTGTCCCACGAAAGATCTAAACAAGAAAACTCCATTTGAGGACTATAGTGAAAAAAAGCTTGGTATTAGATACTTAAAAGTGTTTCGTTCTCTATGCTATTCTCACATCCAAGTCAAGAGAGACCCAAGCTTGAGGAAACAAGTAATAGATGTCTTTTCTTGGGTTATGGAACTTGTTAAAAAAGGGTTATAGACTACAATTTGAAAACTGAGAAGATTGTGATCTCTAGAGATGTGGTATTCAATGAAAATGCTTGTTGAGTTTGGAAGACAAACACTAAGAGAAGTATCAGTGTACTTATTCCAGAGGAAGCAAGAGAAGTTTATGAATATGAAGAAAATTCAGTTGAACCAGAAGAAGTGCAAATTGCTCCTCAATCTCCATAAACTTCACTAAGAGTTAATGAGCAAGGATCAAGTATATATGTAGTAAGTACTAGTATACAGTTGTTTTCTAAAAACGGGGGTTAGAATGTTAATAGGACGAAATCAGCAGCTTGTGACGACATGTGGGCTTGGCAGTAGTACATCTCTCCTATGGAGTAGGGTGATCAGACTCTTTGTCTTTCCTTTTAGTTTCATTAATAAATTATCAAACTTACAGTTACACAAGCACATCGAATGACTATTGTGTATACTATTGCTTTACTACTTCTGTCATATAGACTTATGTGACATGTAATAAAAAGGTTGAACACTCCGGTGTGCCCTTCGAGCCTTTGGGGAAGTTGAGTTTTAATTGTGTTTACGTGCATGGTTTATTTTGGGAATTATTGTATTTGTAGGGAAGATTATGCCGAGTTTTTAGTAGAATTGAGCCTGAAATTTTTGATTGTCACATATGAACTACTTTATTTATGGCTTCGCCACGTGTCGGTCAACACAATCTGATATAGAAAGCCTTTCATTCTAATACCATGAAATCACTGAGTAAGAATATTTGGTCACCTGTAAAGACTATCGTTGGCTCAATTACCATGAAACCACTTATATACATAATGGACCCCAGTCCAGTTAGATGGAAAAGAAACTAAAAGAAAGAATTTGGATTACAACGGTAGGGCTAATTAGTCGAAATGAACTACGAAACACTAGATGGAAAATTGAAATGGATTAGAAACAAATTATATGAAAATAATTGAAATGGATAGGAAATTAACCATACACAAGGAACTGTTTGAAATTCCTGGTTTTCTTCTTTTTTCTTGTAAAATCTAATACTTATTCATGTATCAAATTTAGGAGCAAACAGTATATATATTTGGTCCAATCAAGTAGCAATTTAACTGTATTTATAAACATTAACTGAACTAATCTCACCCATTTCAGATAATCAAATGACAATATCAACTGTCTACTGTTTATCAACTTTGAGGCATGATTCTTCGGTTTTGGTAAACCTAATTCCGCAACTAACAGAAGCTGAAATGGAAAATCCTTATAGATATATATATATATATATATATTCGAAACTAAAGCACATATGCATATGCATATTATATCTTAGGAAAACTAACGAAAAATTCAAAAAAACTTTAGTTTTAATGAAAAATGATAAATAAAAGTGTAGTGAATAGTACCAGGACAAGGTAAAAATGTGATTTTTCATTAAAATACTATAATCATGTATAATTAATCAAGAGACAAATTAGTGGGTTTACAAGATATAATGATTATAGTATATTAGTATTCACCTGCACTGGCGCGCGCACACACATATGCATGTTATCAAGAGACAAATTAGCGGGTTTGTTTTTAATGAACCAAAATGGCATTCACCTGCACTGGCACCTGCACCTCTTGCTTGTTTCTCCTCTTCCTTCTGATTTCCATTTTCCTTCTTGTCCCTTATTCCTTTCCACTTGTCTTTTTTGCTCTCATATATCTAAAACCTTTTCCATTCTCTGAAGCTTTGGCTTTAGGGTTTTTCAAGGAAGGAAGAAACATGAACGAGCACAAGTGCAGGTGCAAATGCAGATAAAAGCAACATTTTGGCATCTGCGCTGCGCGAGCTCCTCCCCTTTTACAAACTTTTTCAAAGGCTGCGATATTTTCTATCTGGTATAATGAAACTTCCCCAAGCAATACGAGGATTTATAAGCAGATATTGTCTGGAGAGAAAATGTATGCGTCCGTGCAGGCTTTTTATCTAAATCAAAATAATTATTAAAGCAGATATTGACACATATCGAATAACTATTAGTTGTGTAATTAGATTACATTATGTGATATTATGGGTGGGGTAACGATTTGATGCCCTCCATTATTTTGGTATTATCCAAAACAATGGATAGTGAGAGAGATGCAAAGCTTCTGGAATGAGGATATTCGGATTCTTTTTGTGATGATTTTGAAGATCTTCTAATTATGTTTATTCATCGTATATCGTGCGATTAAAATTATTTTAAAATTTATATTTAAAATTAAATACAGATAACATCTGACGAAAACTGACCGCACAATTTACGACGAACAGACACAATTAAAGAATTCCCTAAATCTTGATTTGTGAGGATTTGGAGAAGATCCTCATTCGAGCTTTTGTAGCATAAATCCTTTACCTATGTATGTCCTATATTAACTGGGAAAGAGAGCCACGTGATGCAAGCCCCCAAGCACGTGGGATTTGATGTACTGAGTAATCAGAGGCTGCCACGTGTCGTCCTGACCTTAAAAAAAACAAGTGGACGTGGACCGTCACGTGGCCTCCTCCTTTTTGCCTGGGCCATCGAGGTGGACTGGTGAGTGAGGTGCTGGGTGTTGTCCAACTACAAGTCTCTCGCAGTCTCACGTTTGGCATTTGGATTAAACGACTATTATGTACTTTTCATGGCTTTTGGTATATCGCAGGGTCGACTAAACAAGGCCAAGCTTGCTAGGCTGTCTCTGTGGACCCAAAACTCCATATTGTACCTGGCCTTTGCAATCAGACAGAGGCGGGATACGTATCTCCCAAATAGAGAGATATGCAGTGCGGTCGAGGGTAGACTAAAGATTCCCATGTGCACAAGGGTGTGCCAAAACAAAGGATTTCTGTTGAGCTGCTTGAAGCTGAATTCTCCCAGCTCGTCGCCTCAGATGTGTCAACCTGTGCATTAGCAGCCCAGCTCAATTGGTTTCTTAGTTGACTTTGTAATAATAGGGTTTCCAATGATTGTATAATTACCATGTAGATGTAGTCTCTTGTAAATCATATATATATATTTGTCTCCATGATGGAGTAAGAATAATATGCAAAATTCCCAAATATTTTAGCATGGTATCGAGAGCAGGACGATTCTAGGATTTATTTACATATATCCATCCGCTATGTTTACTAGTTGGGCCGATCTAGCTAAGTCTGACATAATTTTTGGGCCAAGGGTGGTCTTATACTGCTATACATTTCACACATACCTCATATGAAAAATGTCGTGAATTCAAAGGGCAGTGCTATCCACACATCCGTTTTTACTTCACACACACCTCTTGTTAATTTCTATCATTTGATCTTCTTCAATTCATTTAATCTGACGGCAAGAAATTGAGAGGGGTGTGTGAGAGTGTTAGATACCAATTCTAGCACTAGCAACCTCTCCAATGTAAGACTGCCACATGGCACACACAACCTAAACTCTTAAACAAACAGCACAAAAGAAAGACAAATTACATAACGATCCCAAAACACTACATTTCAACCCAAAACTTTGTTGCTTGTGATCAAGGCAATCACAATACATAACAATGCTTCCCCATTGAAAAATAACCTTGTCCACAATGTTTACACTGGAAAATCTGGGTATCGGGTCTTGAATGCATCGAAATCTTCCCATGAAGCTTCAGCTGCCTCATGTCCATTCCATTGCACCAATAGCTGCACCCCAGCTGCATTTTCCTTCTTATACATCCTCCTAGCCAAGATTGCCTGCTGTAAGTTCTACATCAAACCATCATTTACATCAACATGCAGATTCACATGTGAAACTACTCCTTCCCCTAATTGCTTCTTAAGGAAACTTACATGGAACACATGATGTATCTTTGATTCTTCAGGTAATTTCAGTTTATAAGCCACCATACCAATCTTTTCAAACACTTCATAAGGACCATAGAACCTAGGTTGCAGTTTATGGTAACTGTGTGCAGCCAATGTTTGCAACTGATAAGGAACTAGCTTCAGGTATACTTTATCCCCCACATTGAAATGCCTCTCAGTTCTTCTTTTATCAGCCTGAACTTTCATCCTATTTTGTGCCAATTCCAGATTGTGCTTGAGAACAGCAAGTATGATATCCCTTTTGAGAAGACTTTGTTCCACAGAGTCCATTTTTGCAGTTCCCACTTCATATGGAACTATATGAGACCATACACCAATTCAAAAGGTGTAAAACCTGCAGAAGTGTGATGTGATGTATTGAAGCACCACTCAGCCCATGACAGCCAATTCACCCATTTTTTAGGTTGCCCTTCAATAAAACATCTTAAGTATGTCTCCAAACACCTATTCATAACCTTAGTCTGTCCATCACTCTATGGATGATAACCTGAACTCATGCACAGTTTTGAGCCTTGTAGCTTAAAAAACTCCCTCTAAAATGCATTGATAAACACGGGATCTCTATCACTCATAATAAAATTTGGCATACCATGCAATTTAAAGGCAAACTCAATGAATGCCTGAGCCACACTCATTGCAGTATATGGATGGGAAAGAGCAATGAAATGTGCATACTTAGAAAGTCTGTCCACCACCACAATGATCACAGTTTTGCCCCTGCAATTTGGCAAACCAACTATGAAATCCATGCTAATGTCAGACCAATTCTTCTGTGGAATTGGTAGTGGTTGTAACAATCCAGGTGGAGCTATTGTTTCCACTTTGTTTTGTTGACAAATGTTACATTCAACCACAAAATTTCGAATATCCTTCTTCATTCCCTACCAATAGAACCCCTTTTTGATCTTATGATATGTTTTAACCACCCATTGGTGACCTCATCCAGGAGTAGAGTGATACTCTTCAATGATCTTGTGTCTCCAAGGTGATGTGGGACTCAAAACTACCCTCTTTTGTAGCACAAGAACCCATTATCAACAGTATAATTGGAAACTGCAGCTTTATCAGTAACTGTCTTAGAACTGTCAAACACAGACTTAAACCTTTCCATAACCCACTCATCACTTTCAAAACTCCTCCTTAAATCATCCAACCAACCAAAATAAGGTTAAGAGATGGCAGTGAGTTCCATGTCAAAAGGAACGTAGTCTATATACATGGGATGGAAATCTATAATGATAGATTTTAGGATATAATTGGATTATATCATGCCCTAATAATAGACAAAATATGCTAGGAAGTTTCTCATATGATGATAAACTTCAATCAGAAGAACAACTCTAGTGAGACTAGGAGGTAGCTCTTCTCAAAGGGAACGTACCCTTTGACTCCCAAAGAAATATTGCATAAAGAGAATCCTTTATGCATACGCAGAAAGGTGATTTACGTATTTCATATTGTATGAAAAACGTTGATATAAGTTGTACCAAGAAAGGTACAAGGCGATATCAATGCAAGCCCAGGATCAGAACCATGGCAACTGTCAAGTGAATCCTTAAGTATTTAAGAAATACTAAAGGATAGGTTCCTCGAAGAATGAGGAAGAATTAGAGTAACGTAAAGGAAGCGTAAATGTGTTAGATTATGAATCTAATCCATCGTTGAATGTTTCTTCATTATGAATGAAGAGATTAACATATACCTCTTTATTATGACTAAAGAGATATTTGGATGGAAACATTAAAGTAATGACTTTAGTGTGTTCCATTATAAATGCAAAATATATTGCCATATATAGAAGTTTACAACAATGTTGTTTGGATGGGAAAGTTCATTTATGAACTCTCTATTCGGTTCCAACCAGAAAGTGTATGACACTAATGGGGCGATAGCTCAAGCCTGGGAATCAAGGTCTCATCAAGATCCGAACTCATATGAGAGACTGAACCACATGATTGGGAATCGTGTATAATGGTGACGTCGATATTCTCAAGGTTGCTTCTATGGATAACATATAGATATCCATTTCCTAGGCCTACTACTCAGCCATTTAGGAAATGACTACAGAAGAGGAATCATAACAGATGACCAAGCTGATTGGCTCTAGTGCAAGTGGGAGATTGTTGGAAATGTGCCCTAAAGCCATTCATATGATGATACTTTACGGATATTTCACATGTTAAACTAATCTAGTTTACATATAAAGGGCAAACATTATTGTTTGAGACGTCTCATATAAATGTTATATGCTTAAACGATAAAGTCCAAGGAATATGTGATTGGAAGAATGCAATCTAATGAAGTTAGATTAATGAGACCATTCTTTCGTAGACACATCCTAAACGTTCCTGATCATAGGATTGCCAATTGGGCATTGACGGTCCGATAAGATCAGTACGTGCTATGTCTTCTCTCAGGGAGAGTGACTAGTCTCGAGTCATTGGTGTGTGTGACATCAAGACAAGTACGTAGGTGCTCAATAGAGAATGAGTTCACTGAACACGATCAACGAGGAGTTCTCATACTCATGTCACATGAGAACTCATGTTTGGGATAATGCAAATTAGTCCTTTGACCTGAGGCATCACAGTTGTTGTCTTGTGGTTAAGTCCTTGATCTTTGATTATGTCAAAGTCACCCCATCGGGGTGTCCACGACATCATTGGGGTTAAGCCACTTAGTCATGGAGACAAGTGAATGCGCAACAAGGGATCTCTAACCTTCAATTGGCTTGAGGGAGAATACTCTATGATATGATTAAAATCTCTGGCCAGAGTATGAATGAGATTTGGGAATGCGTTCCAATTCACATTCAAAGTAATCATATAAGCACAAGAATCACATTGGATAGTAGACATGAATAAATAAACTATCAAACCAAACAATGTGGTCAAGAGTATTAGATTAGAGAAAGACCGTATTGCATTTGTAATCCTAAACTGAATAGGTTCTCTACCTCTTCTGATTAGCTTGGGTAGCCATGATATGCTGCTAGGGGTCACTCATGGTTTGTGGAAGCCCTAAACGTGTGTAATCACTAAAGGGAGAATTGAAAGTAAGTTTCAATTCACAATCGATGTAAAATGGTTTTAATCGCCCACTGCCTCGCTAAAAGGAACCTAATGTATCGTACACCAAATAAGGTGGAGATTGAAGAAACAAAGGAGATGAATTAAATGGTTTAATTATTTATGGCAATGATTAATTAATATGTTAATTAATCAAACGAATAAGTTCGTTAAAGACATCGGGATAGTTTTTGGACCTTAAGGCCCAATGGGCTTCGAACGTCAAAGCCCATTGACTTAAGTTGTATGACAACTTAATGAATAAAGATTCACAAAGGCCCAAAAGCCCAAATCCAATAGAGTGGCCGGCCATATAGTGATGAATTAGGGTTTTTGGTTCTTTAGGTCATTTAAAGAAGTGACTATATAAAGAATTTTATAACATAAATTCATAAGTTGTTGATTTTAGAGAAAATTGGTGAGAACACAAAGCTTCCATTTCTCTCTAAGAGGCCAACCACCTTGGGGGATATTGTCTAGCAATTCTATTTCCTCAAGGTCACTCATTTCCTCTCCAATCCAACCTTGGTGTAGAATCTTTAGAGGTTCTCAATTTTGGGAACTTGGAGAACCTATTCTTCTAACCAAATCCATGGAGCTAAGAAGCAAGGAATGAAGGCCCTATCTCTTGGGTGATTATCCTTTGCATATGCAAAGAGGAATCTACAAAGGTAAATATTTCTCAACTAACAAATTGTTGTTTTTAAGTTGAGTCAAGGTTCACCAATCTACTAGGCTTTGAATTTCATGGTAGATGTTTTGTTTTTGAATGCATGAAAGCATGATTCCGCCTTTAATTGTTAATTGCATGCTATATGATGTTATTCAAATGAACATGTTTTTCACAAAATTTCCTTCATTAAGCTCCCTGTAATCGACACACATCCTCCATGCAACCTTCTTCCTCTTCATTAGTAACACTGGAAATGAGAATGGACTATAACTTGGTCTTATAAACCCAGCTTCCAAAAGTTCTTGAACTGCTTTCTCAATTTCTGTTTTCTGCAAGGGACCATAGTGATAGGGTCTGATATTTGGTGGTTTTGCTCCTAAAACCAATGGTATATGATGATCATGGACTCTGGAAAGTGGGGGTTTAGATGATAGAACAAAAATAGACTCAAACTGTCCCAACAAATTCTGTAATTCCTGTAGTTGTGACTGGGTGAGATCACTAGCTTCAAGTTTTTCCCCTTCCATAGAGTATAAAAACAACCTTAAGTTGAAATTATAAATGTCCATATCAAGATGTTGCAGAGAGACTTCCTGAATAAATGGCAATGTCATAGGGCTATGATGCAACTTGTATTGCTGATTATTTTTAACAAACTCCATAGTCAACAACTGGAAATCCCAGATAATATGACTAATGGAAGAAATCCATTGAACCCCAAGCACAATCCAAAAGGATTTTCACATGTTGACCATTAACAACACCATTCACTTTCATTGTTTGAATAGTTTGCCTAGCCTTAGTCCCATAAAATGCACATTCACTAAGCTCCATATGAAGAAGCTCAGGTTGTAACCCCACATATTCATCATTAGGCAATTCATCATTGACCACATCAAGCATCAACAATTGTTTAAGACCACACTTATGTCCCGGAGTCCACTTATCATTACAAAACCAACATTCCCCATTTTCCCTCTTCTTTTGAATCTCAGTAGGGGTGAGTTTCTTAATGGTTAAATTTCAAACTCTAAGCACCTGGTATGTGGGATGTGTGGGAATGACAGCTTGGGACTTAACTGGTGGTGTGGATTTAGGAGGGAAAACTTTCAACTCAGAGTGTTTGGTATCTAATTGGACTGAAAGAGCAATTGCTTCATGAACATTCGCAGGTTTCAACAATTTAACATCAAATTTGAGTTCACATTTAAGGCCACCCAAAAAACAACTCTTAAGCAGAATCAGACCAATATCAGTCGTTCGAGTAGCCAAACGACGAAATTCAGTAATGTATTCACGGAGAGTACCTGTTTAGCGGAGCTTGAACAAGGCTTCTGCACTATCTTCGAATTCGGAAGGCCCAAACTCTCGGCAAAAGGCACGAGTGAATTCCTCCCAACTCGGAGTAGTTTGAACACAATCTAGCTAACGAAACTACTATAAGACCTCGCCATCCAAATGAAAAGAAGCAGTGAGAACACGATGATCAGCTAAAGTGTTATAGAAGGAGAAATATTGTTCAGCTTTGAAAATCCAAGCAAGAGGATCATCGCCCTCAATGAATTTGGGAAAATGAATCCGATGAGACCACTATGGTCGTGGATGAGGATCAATGCCGTCGTGAATCAGACTTTGCGGGCGTGGAATTGGACCGAACACGTGTGGATCTGGTGGATTAGGCACCACCGATACTGGAGTTCGCGACGAAATTGCTCAAAGTACACCTGGAGTTTGGTATCCAGGATGTTAGAAATTAAATCGTCAATCAAAGAATGAATGGTAGCCATTGAGGCTTCCAACTCAGCCATTCGAGCATCTATAGCGATGAAGCGGGTTGTGGTAGTGTGGCGGGGCATACACAGAAGGGAAACCAGGATCAGAGGCTGATACCAATGTTAGATACCAATTCCGGCCGCTAGTTCAACCTTAACTGGAAGCAAGAATTACAGGGAATGACGAGAAGAATAAGATGGAGTAATTTTTTGTAAAATGATTTTTTTTTTTTAGATTTGATTTCATATGTGTCCATTGCAACAAGAAAGAGAGAGCTTAATAGAACTAGCAACCTCTCCAATGTAAGACTGCCACATGGCACACACAACCTAAACTCTTAAACAAACAGCACAAAAGAAAGACAAATTACATAACAACCCCAAAACACTACATTTCGACCCAAAACTTTGTTGCTTGTGATCAAGGCAATCACAGTACATAACAGAGAGGTACAAAAGGGGTGTGTGGATAGCACCACCCAATTCACATACAATGCAAAGCAAGTGGCCCTCTACCACAATGGTGAAGAAAAATGTTGCCCTTACACCACGGCGTGAGTTGGAACCAAGTCTGCTCTATAATCTAACATCTAATATAAAATATATCATTTTACAAAAAATAAAATAAACAATGCAAAGACCTTCACATGGAGAAATTTGTTTACATATCCCTCATGAAATTGATAGTTGTTGGCATTTCTAATTCGGCCAAATTATGATACATAATGTACAACAAGTGCATACCTTTATTTTATTTTATTTTTACAAATGATAAGATAGCTCATACTAAAATCATTTAAACTACGAGAAGGAGGATTCGGACATGAAAGCCTAGTACAAAAATGAATGCACCAAACTACGAAGGACGTGATAAAATTATGAAATTTTTTAATATAACGGTCGCACGATGACCAAATTACTTAACAACGTGGTTATTCTTGGAAAATATTTGGTGAAACACAACCCTAATTGGAATTTAGCAGGAGGGAGGTGGGGGTGTGGAAAATTTTTGGAAAAGTCCTCTCGAGTGACTTTTATGGTCCACAAATGTTTAAGACCAAGAGAATAGCAGCCAAAAATAAAACTCCACAGTCACTTGGTACTACGATCTAGTAATATTTATTTTCCATTGTAAGTGAGAAATCTTATATTTGATTCTCGCCAGCGGTGTATTTGAATGACATTATTGTAATCCATTATGAAACTTAAATCACCACATTCCCTTTAGTGCAAATAATATTGTTTGTTAAAAAATAAAAATAAAAATAAACCCCACAGAAGACCATAAGTCTATGGGGCTATGGGCTGTTTCCACACAATCCCTCACAGCCCACCTCCAAAACCCACCTCAACTTCACCAAAATTCCAAGGAAGTTTCATTCCTTGGTCGCCACGCGTAAAACGAAACCCAACTCACATGATGTGGAAATGGCTCAATGACATTGACATCCATGCATACATACATGCACATCATACATACAAATACCATCCATCCTACAACTGACGCGCAACTCACTCTGCCTTTAAATCCCCACTACCCTTCCCACCCTCTCACACTTACAACATCTGCTTGCTCTCTCCCACTCATCAATTTCTGAAAAACCAGAGAGAAAAAAAATAACCGACTAGTTTCTCAGAGAAAAACCAACCCACCATGGCCAAGGTCGCACTCCATTCCTCTCTCTCTCTATGCTTTTGGGTTTTGTGGTGTTTGGATTAATGGGTTTGTGTTTTGTTCTTGGATTAATGCAGAAGAAGAACGGCGGCGGCGGCAACAACAATGCCGGCGACAACGCGGCCAGCAACGAAGGTGGTGAGAAGAAGAAGGGCGACGGAGGTGAGAAGAAGGAGGAAACCCCCATCACCGTCATCCTCAAGGTTGACATGCACTGTGAGGGCTGCGCTACTAAGATTGTCAAATGCGTCAAATCTTTTGGAGGTACATAATAAATCCTTCAAAACCCACGTCTCACATTTCCTTCAAATTCCAGATTTCCATTTATTTTTTACACGCTTTTCCTCCAAATTTTTCACACAAATGTTCATCTACTGCTTTCTGCATCTGGGGTTTTAACCAACAATGTTCATTTACTGTTTTTTGCATCTGGGTTTTTATTTTTTACTTCCCACAGATTTCAGATTCACTCGTCAAAATCCAATTTCTCTGTTTTGATTCTGCTTTCTGGGTTTTTGGTTTAATCCAGATTTTTTTTTTTCAAAAAAAAAATCCGAAGAAATTTGATTCCGATTATGCTCTGTTTCCTGCTTTAAGGGGTAGTCCAAAGTTCAGATTCGAACAAATTTTTTTATTTTTTTGCAACGGTGTCGTTTGGTTACAGACGTGGAGACAGTGAAGTCAGAGAGCGAGGCGAACAAGCTGACGGTGGTCGGGAAAGTGGACCCCACCAAGCTCCGGGACAAGGTCGCCGCCAAGACCAAGAAGAAGGTCGACCTCGTCTCCCCCCAGCCCAAAAAGGACACCAACAAAGACGACGGCGGCGACGCCAAGAAAAAGCTGCCGGAAAAGTCCAACGACGACAAAAAACCCAAAGAGGTACGTGCGTACTGCGCACTTAGCACTACTCCATTTTAATGTTAACGTGCGCCTGCCTAAATATTTTCAATGATTAAATTTTTTAATTAAATGGGTTTGTATATGGGTGCGTGCAGCCTCCGGTGACGACGGCGGTTCTGAAGCTGAACCTCCACTGCCAGGGATGCATCAAGAAGATCCACAAGATTGTCACCAAGACTAAAGGTGACATTATCATTCCCCACTAACTGCTACTTTGTTTTCTAAACGCCGCCGCTTTGTGACGGTGAATGTTTTGGTTTGGATTTTTAACGTGGGTGACGCGGCAGGGTTCAACGACATGAGCGTCGACAAGGAGAAGGAGCTGGTGACAGTGAAGGGCTCGATGGACATGAAGGTGTTGGCGGAGAGCTTGAAGGAGAAGCTGAAGAGGTCGGTCGACATTGTCCCGCCGAAGAAAGAGAAGGAGAAGGGCGACAATGGCGGCGGAGATAAGAAGAAAAAGGAGGGGGAGGAAGGAAATGGTGGTGGGAAGCTTGAGGGAAACAAGATGGATTTTCCAGCGGCTCAGACCTGGTACGGGCAGCAGATTCCATACGAGATGGCATACGGGCCTGGATACGGAGCACCCGGAAACCCGATTCCGCCTCCACCGATGTACATTGGCCACCCGCCAGAGATGTTCAGCGATGAGAACCCTAATGCCTGCTCAATTATGTGAAGAAAGTGCTGTATTAAGAAGCGATTAGAGTTTAATCAGAAGTTGATACGATGAAGAAGAAAAGGAAGTGTAAATAAGTGAATAGACAGGGGTAGATATATGAGAGAAATTTTGGTGGGTCGGGTTCGTCTCTGAACCGGGTTGGCTAATAGATATCAGAAATATGCTACTTTTGGGTTCCCTTCGGATGTTAGTTTTGGAACGCTACGATTTGTTTTGTTGTTATTGTGATCTGGTTTATTGATGCTCATGTTACCATGTTGGTTACAATTTCAAGTATTTACTCTTTGGAAATATTGTTCTTTTTTTTTTTTTTTTTTTGGAAACTCTCTTTGGAAATGTTTGGGCTTGTTTGAAACTACTTTTATAAAAAGCATCTCTGCTTAGAAGTATTTTCAATAAAAGCACTTCTATTAAAAGCATGTTGAACTTTTTAAAAAATTTCAAGTAATTTTAAAAATAATTCTAGAAGTTGAGATAACGGCAACAATTGAATGCTTCTCAAAAACGAATTTGGCTGCTTGTTTTTTTTTTTTTTTTTTTTTTTTGACACAGAGTGGGCAATGTGTGTGTCCAAGTGGATTTTCTGGTGCAGTTTAATTATAAATAAAGTGGTATTAGCAGTTAACCACTCTGCATCCGGTGAGATCGAAGCACTAAAAAAGGGAAGAAAATGTTGGTAGTGTGCGGTTTGGTTTAGTGATATACAACCACTTGATCTAGAAGATGCTTAATTTCGAAATCTTAATATAAAATTAGCTTAATCCTAATTATAATATGTAGTGTTTTTTCGGTTGTTGAATATTCTATTTATAGTTGGGAGGACAAAGATGTGAACACATTGGTTTAACATTATTTATCACTTTGTTAAGGCATTGTATTCTTAATTTGTTAGGGTTTTTAGTTATAACAAACAATGAATTTGGTCCTATGCGACATCCCCAGCATAATTTTAGGAGATGAGTAGAGTGTACAACTTTCTTTGTATGTATCCACATGTGCACCTAAGTCATCCCTTCTAATTATTTTTAGTTGTATGTTTACGTGCTTGGAATCGAAACTAAACATAAACTGCCAAAGAGGGTTAGTTCAGTGGTAAGAGTGTGCTTGTGGTTAACCTCTTATCTAAGTTCGATCTTCGCTGCCAACAATTTTCGTTGGCGCTGAATCTGTGAATTTTTATGTAAATTCATACTACTGACAATTATTAAGTAGGTGCCATGCGTCTTTTTGTCTTGAGATTGCGGTGCCACGTGTAAATTCATTTGAAATTTGTATATTCATTAATTGAGCTGAATTATCAATAAATCAGCACTTAAACAGTATGTGGGCACTCATTATTTTCTTAATTAAATACTGTAAACAATGTCTCAATAGACAATATTGTAGGTTTCAGTGGGCGTACGACGATACTGTCACAACATTCCTGCGTCCAATTAATGTCGTCCAATTTTGCCTATTTCCAAAGCAGACGTGCGACTGTGCGAGTGGGACTGGCTCTGTCGATACCATAGACACAATTCACTGTGAGTCTGTGACTATGAGCAGTACCGTGGGAGGGAGGCTGCACAGCACAGTAATTGTTCATCAATTTCCAGTTCGAAATTTGAGAGGGTAACGACTCAATTATTCCTTTTTTTTTTTTTTTTTTTTTTTTTATGAATGTATTTATTATTGGACCAAGAAGAAATAGTTATATGATTAGGATAAGGTTTGATTTGGTTCGGTTTGAATTTTAAATTGCAACAAACCAATGTTAATGCTATAGTTTAGTTTAGTTTGTTTTTGGCACTAAAATAGTAGCATAAGCAAATCAAACCTAACTAATTTTTTAGTGACCGGTTTGGTTCGTGATTTCTCTGTAACAAATCAAACCAAAGTTTATATTGTAAATTGATAATTAGTGGAGGAAACTTCTTATTCTTGAAAATCGAAATATTTTCAGAGGAATTTGATGTCAAATTAGAATGGTTATGGAATTTAGTTCTTGGTAGAAGGTAGAGAATATCAATGTATAAAATCAAACATACTAGTAAAAAAGTGATAACATTCAGAAAATATCAAGTATTACAAAATATATCTGATTTAATTGTATATCTGGCTTTTAAATAAGTTAAATCAAACCAAACTAATTACAATTACATTGAATTTAGTTCAATATTATATTGTTATATCGTGAAAACTGAATCAACTTATTCACATTAGTTTTCGCATCTTATAATTCTTATTGCATTTCATTAAAGGTTTCATATAAGTTTTTTTTTTTTAAACCTATCCAAAAAGTGTTTAAGTTTTTACTAAACAGTTAAACGTGTTTACAATAAAAGCGTTTTTAACATAAACATGTATGAGCATTGAAATGGTACATACAAAATTATTTGATGGGATCGTGAATGACCATGAGAGTCAATTCACGAGCCTGATTTTGCAAAAAGGAATCTCGGGAGCGAATTAAAACAAGCCTTACTTTCTCAGTTTCCAGCCAAGCAAATTATCAATAGCCAAAGGCCGTGTTTGTCTAGAATCCGATATCCTCGCTGGATCCTCTTTGTGAGGATCATAGGGATTCGTGAATCATATACGTTCATCGTACATCGTGCAGTTAGAAATTATTTTAAATATTTTTATTTAAAATTAAATATAAACAGTCTTGACAGAAACTGACCACATGATGTACAATGAACGGAAACTATTTACGAATCTTCAGGATCCTTACCAAAAGGAACCGGAGAGGATCCTGTTGGGTTTGTCTATTTGTGATGAGTCCCATTAGGCGTCCTTTGCCTACGACTGAGCTGGCTGGACTTTTATGCGGGAGAACATACAAAGTCTGAGGAAAGTGCCCTTCACCCTCCCTAGTCCCTCCTCCCCTGCTGTGCTGTGTCCTATATAGTACCGCTGTATAGGACCAGGTCATTAGCCATACACCATGAGCCATGGGATAAACGACATTTCCTTGGAGGTACGTACGTCCGTCCGTAGTGGTAGTTTATGAGCGGTTTTTTAGTTTGTCAGACACACGATTTCGGTATAATAAGTATAATAACATAATTAGTTAAAAAAAATTCAAGTTTTCAACCAATTTTATTATTACACTTAATTCACTGAGTTGCGTTTTCAGTACATTAAATTTTTTTTCTTCGTAAATTACCCTTTAAATCCAGTGGGGAGGGGGTCTAGAAACACAATCGGACGCCCACATACAAAACAAAATCAAATTAATTTTGTTTTGGACTAAGTTAATTACTATTAGCATTTGCCTACACACTTTGTGTGTATGAACACATTTCTTTAGAAAATGAGAAGGAGAGAGGGAGAGAGAAAACGTGGGGGAAGTGGGAGGTTTTTTTTTTTTTTTTTGTGTTTTTTTTTTAATAATATTGTAGGTATTTTAACATCATCTATATGTGAGGTTTCAATAAAAAACAGTAAAATTTGGACTTGTGAAATTACATTATTGCCCATCGTTTTTTTTGTGTGTGATAAAAGATTAAATAGTCTTTTCACCCTGTTTTAAATTGACAAGGAGAATTTCTTTAATTAGTAGAGATTACAAGCCAAACTTACCCACAAAGCATGCCCTCTTTTTGCTCCAAAAGAAAGTTAGCCACCTTTTTTTCTTTTTCCTTTATTTTTCACTCTTTCCCTCTCCCTTCAAAGTTATAAAGTTAGAACGTACATCCAAGGTTGAAGCTACACCAAGCACTTACCCAAAAGGAAAAAGATTGAATTCTCAAATACCTAGGCCAATAATAAAGATTTCTTTTCATAGAAAATTGTGTAAATTTTAGCCAAAATTAATTATTAACCCCGTGATCAACTCATAATTAATGATTAACTCATCTAAAGAGAGGGTGTATAAGGATCATGTTTTGGTCACAATTCTCAACTTTTTTTCTTTTGATGTCTATTTTAATGAAGGATTGAATAAATTTGTTTTTTGGTTTCCTACGTTTTTTTTGTTGGATTCAATTTTCTACATCTACATGCTTTTGATTCTTTGTGGCTGAAAAGTTCGATACCAAATATTATGAAAGACTAACCTATTTTATGTTTATGAACTAACTCAAATTTTTATTAATTTCGTATTCAACAAAGAAATTATATACTACATTAAATAGGAATTCTTGATTAAATTATACTCAGAGACTCAAGTTAATGTGATTATTAAGCTAGTATTAATAATCACGTTTGCTAATTACTATCCCAGCTAGTATTAATAACTTCAATTACAAAATGAGCCTTGAAAAAAGACATTCCACATAAGATCACGAGGTCCCTCGAACCAAACTGTATATAAAATATAAACTGAAAACCAAACTTAGCTAAGCGGGTGAGCGACACCGTTACGAAGCGTAGGGAGACGCACGAACTTGCATTACAAGGTCATGTGGGGTGCGGTCCCTCATGAGTCACGACCCTGTAAAAATTCTGATAAGGACGACTGGAATATTCATATTCATGGGTTATATGTCATGCTACATACTACATCGTGCATCCACATAATCGATGGTCATGCCACGTACCATGCCATGGCCCATGTCAAGTGACAACGATGCCCTCGCTTTTTGTCTGCCTCTGAGAAAGAGACGCACTTTCGCGAAAGCGTAGGTGGGCTACAGGGGAAACTGGGAGAAAAGGGAAAGGGATCCTCTCCACCTAAGCTACTAAGTTCGAGGATTTGGATTATTGAAATTTAATTCAACAGTTAAAGTTATTATAATTTTTAAAGTGAGCCCCTATTTGTAGTCGTTGGATCAAATTTCAATACCCCAGATCCTCAAACTTGGTGGATTAGGAGGAATGGATTCGGAGAAGATCCATTTCCGGAGAAAAGGAACACAAAACTAGACCTGACAATTTCTTACACGACCCGTTAACACGACACGTAAACGACACGAAAATAACAGGTTTCGGGTCAACACGATAACTAATCGGTCATTATCGGGTCATACGATAATAACGGGTCCTTAACAGGTTTACACGAAAGTGACACGCGAGTAACCTGTTTCGACATGATAAAAAAAAAATTATTTTGATGATTTTAATTTTTTAAACTACTAAAAAAAAGTACTATAAAATACAATAGTTATAATGAATATGTATATATTGTTTATTAATTATTATTCTATATAAATTATAAAATTTAAGTTTTATTTATTTATTTATTTTTATAGTATATTATAGGTAAAGATTGAGATTAAAAATTATAAAACACATTAAAAATAAAAATATCAAGTAATTTAAAAATACCAAACACAATTAAAAAAATTATAATAATTAATTTACATGTGCGAAAAATATGAAAAAAATATGCAAACGCTCGTAGTCGCATCCTCTACGCTTTGAGGATGGGTATATGATCATTTGAATTTTTAAAACCATACAAAGTCTCATGAATAGTATTTTTAAGGGAGTTCAAAATAAACAAAATTCATAATCATTAATGTATAAGTCTTAAAGGTATGAAAGCATAACAAACATTTATAATTGCATCATCAACGCTTAGACGATGGTTACATGGTTGTTTAGATTTTTAAAACCTTCCAAATCTCATGAACAATATTTTTTACATGAGTGCAAAATTAATAAAATTAATAATAATTATTGTAGAAGTGTGAAAAATGTAATCACTCGTAATGAAAAGCTTTACAACTTTCATGAAGGGGTCAACTCTGAAATTTAGTATGTATATACTAATTTAGTATTATGTTTTACATTTTTTTTGGGGTCAAATTATGTTTTTCATTTTCATTTATATTGATTTAAAATATATTTTTCTTAACGGGTAACGGGTTGGGTCATATTACCTGTAACATCCCACATCGCCTAGGGGAATGGATCCTGTAAGCCTTATATGTATATTCTCATCCCTACCTAGCATGAGGCATTTTGAGAGCTCACTGGCTTCGAGTTCCATCAGAACTTCGAAGTTAAGCGAGTAGTGTGCGAGAGCAATCCCATGATGGGTGACCCACTGAGAAATTATCGTGTGAGTTCCCAGAAAGAAAACCATGAGGATGTAGTCGGGGCCCAAAGCGGATAATATCGTGCTACGGTGGTTGAGCGGGCCCGAGATGTGACAGATTGGTATCAGAGCCAGGTTTTGATTCTTGGACCTGTGGGTTATAGGCCCAACTTAAGCAAGTTTGCACGAGAGCAATCACATGATGGGTGACCCATTGGGAAGTTCTCGTGTGAGTTCCCAGAAACAAAATCGTGAGGGCGTGGTCGGGTCCCAAAGCGGACAATATCGTGCTACGGCGGAGTCGAGCCCGGGAAGTGGTCTCGCCTGGGCCGGGATGTGACAATTTGGTATCAGAGCCAATCCCTGGCCGGAAGTGTGCCGACGAGGATGTCGGGCCCCTTAGGGGGTGGATTGTAACATCCCACATCGCCCAGGGGAGTGGATCATGTAAGAATTATATGTACATACCCACCTCTTCCTAGCACGAGGCCTTTTGAGATCTCATTGACTTCGGGTTCCATCGGAACTCCGAAGTTAAGCAAGTTTGCGCAAGAGCAATCCTATGATGGGTGACCCACTGGGAAGTTCTCGTGTGAGTTCCCAGAAACAAAACCGTGATGGCGTGGTCGGGGCCCAAAGTGGACAATATCGTGCTACGGTGGAGTCGAGCCCGGGATGCAGTGGGGGCCCGGGCCGGGATGTGACATTACCCGTTTACTTTAACAGGTATTACACGACACGACCCGTTAAACTATTGAGTATGACACGAAAACGATATGAACACGAGAAACACGACACGAATGCCAAGTCTACAAAAAATGCCTATTGGCATCAAAATTAATTTTGCCATCATTAGTGTGATTGCTACCAATTTTAAAATTTTCTTTCATGAATTAACATATTATATATTATTCCCGATTACCTAGTCCATTTATAAGAATCACCTCAGTTTTAATTTTGTTAGTAAGTATTACGGTATGGTGGTAGTCATCTTTACTTGGAAGTGAGAGGTCTTAGGTTCTAATATCGTGAATGGCGAATTGAATACCAAATTAGGCTGCCCATTGTGGCTTAGCTGAACTCCATCTCCCCTTAGTGAAAATAAAAACTACAACAAGAAATGCCAAGACGAACCTTGTGTATGGGTTAACGGACTAGAGCAACAAAGTTGTTTATATATGTGAGGTATTATACAAGTTTTAAAAGTTTTACAAGTTTGAGACTAATTTGATAACAACCCAAGATTTTGAGTAAATTTATGTAATTTATCATTTTACATCAAAGAGTGATGTTGGGTAGGGAGCTAAATATATAATCGAAGGAAATACAATAAGAGAATTAATTATATGAATAATCTACCTAGGCAACAACCTCACAAGTAGTCAACTTCATGGAGAAAATATTTTCTTGGATGTATGCATACTAGTATTTCAAAAATAAAAATAAAAATAAAGTTAAAGAAATGGACGTGTAGTGCCTTTTTTTGTTTTTTGTTATTATTCAAAATATACCGAGTATATAATTTAATTATATTATTTTGGGGGTGTTTAGATTCCAGTTTCCAAATGCATGTGATCAAAGGGTTTCCTTTGATAATTGGAATCTTCTTTCTTAGACGCGACCACGCATGACCTCAAACCCATGTGTGAGAGTGAGTATTTTGTAGGCCGCGTCAAAATTCAAAAAGTAATGTTAGAGAGGCTAAATTTGTAGACTAAATTTGCAAATTAAATGATGTGTCACCAATAAGATATCAGAACGTTTATCAACATTTAAGTAATAATCCAATCATCCACTTATATGTCATTTAGTTTTCAAAATTTAATCTACAAATTTAGTTTCCGCATTACTCAAACTCAAAAGGTTAAAGGTCTATGAAATAAAAGATGACCAATTGGTATAGAGAAGTCTCTTTCACTTTTGGAGAAAGATTTAGGCTTTGTTTAAAAGTGTTTTTAAATGATGAAGCTTTTGGTGAAAATGTTTGGAATAATTTATTAGTAAAAGGTTTTTCAGCCAAAATGATCATTGAGATTTGCATAATTTCTCATAGAAGTGGTCCCTAAGTTTGTCCACATCAATTATTTTGGTCTTTTTGTGAAAAAATATGTTAAATAACGACCAAGCTGACAAAAAATACCCTAAATTTAATAAACAATGTGCCAAAATGATTTGGTAAAAGTTGAGGGCATTTTTCACATTTTATCCTTATTTAATAGATATTTTTCATAGAATGATCAAAATGATTGATAGTTGACAAACTGAGGGATCACTTCTATCAATTTCAAATCTCAAAGACTAAAGTAAGAAGTTATGTCAATTTCAGGGACCATTTTGGATAAAATGTAAGTGGATCTTGGAAAAACACTTGAAGTGCTTCATGTAAAAACCACAAGTTGCAGGAAGCACTTCAAGTGCTTTTAGAACCCAAAAACTTTTTCTTCAAAAACGCTTTCATTCATTTTAAAAGTACTTCCAAACAAGGTCATATATGTGCAAGTGCTTCATGCAACTATGCAAGTGCTCCTTCTTATTTCTACAAATGTTAAAACATATACATAAATTGCACTGGGTAAATTTATTACAACATCTTTTTAGAGACGTGGCAAGTGAATATCTGAATGCCAAGTATGGCTCATAACAATCTATCATCCGGCGGATACAACGATACTTCTGCCGTATGAAGAGTTAATTTGCCAAGCCAAAATTTTCACTTTTTGGGAAATCCTGCCGATTAATATGTTTTTTTGGTAAAATTTGAAAATGTACTCATCAGATAAGATTCAATTTTATAAAGCGAAACAAAATTTTTGTTAAGTTTTTCAGTTAGTTATTGGGGTTTTAACTGATGTTTTAAGGTGAGTCTTATATCTTATAATTTGAATGAATTCGATTGCACATTATAAAAGTTTTGGTTAGAATTGCGATGCAAATAATTTATTGTTTTTTAATTGCTGAGAACACCTAAAAACAGGTTGAATTTTCATTGGTTGGATCAATTACCAATCAAATGTTTGAGCAAATTGGGAAAGGCATTGTGGATAAAGGAAAATGATCCAGCTATGATCATTTTCTTAGGAATTCGGCGAGGATTATTTTCTTAGGGATCCTAGGGATCTCATAATCGTGACCATTTATCGTACATCGTGCAATCAATTTTCGTTAAGTACTATTTATATTTAATTTTAAATTTTAAAATAATTTTAGACCGTACGAAGTACGATGAACGATCACGATCACGGGATCCCTATTCAGTTTACCAATGGAATCATGCATATGTTGCTCATGATGATGAAGGGTTGAGGGCAAAAAGAAACTCTCTAAAGTTAGCCACATGCATGCAAAAAGAAAAGCAAAATGACCTTCATCATTTC
The DNA here is from genome assembly GCA_035220775.1 of Malus fusca. Classification (NCBI taxonomy): domain Eukaryota; kingdom Viridiplantae; phylum Streptophyta; class Magnoliopsida; order Rosales; family Rosaceae; genus Malus; species Malus fusca. Next base: position 10,929,361 of record CM069061.1, on the reverse strand, counting down.
ATCACCATCAAAACTTTATGAACAATACTTGGCTACTCAAGGATGAGCAACTACTCAAAGTTCTTTGTATTCAAATCACAGAGTTTCGTGCTTATGATCATAACCGTTCATATTATGAATCACTTTGTAAAGATCCTCTTTGCAAAAAAGAAATGAATTAAAACTAAGGTCGTTTAGTCAATCTATTGTAGCAAATACAATTGACGGTTCGTAATGTTTTTACCAATTCCGTTCATCTGTTTTTATACAGTTCGATGAATAAATAACCTTAGTTTTAATTTATTTATTGTTTAACCTTGTGAACGTTGAATGAGCTGAGAAGAAGCACTAGCAATTCTCGTCAAATAACTGATTTATGAACTGTTCTAATCATAACATGACGTTCTATGAATCAACAATGAACAATTTTGAGTAGGAACTCTTACTCATCCTTGAGTAGCCAAGTATTATTCAAACTTTATTAACCACATTTATAATTACATAAATAGTGCTCAAATCTTGACCTCCTTTATTTTTTACGCAATCCTTTGAAGATCATCTCATCTCTGTAAAGAATTAGCTAATTCTAAGATCGTTTAATCATCCAACAATTATCTAATAAACATACAAATTGTGTTCCTCACTTAAACCCTAAATTTTAACAAGGTTAGTCAAACACTTAAAACGATTTCTAATTGAGTTATATTTTACAAAATTGATCTTTTAAAAGCGACTTGAAAAATAAAGGGTTCTTATCATCAAACAACATTACAGGAAAATAAAAAAAGTAAGAAAACTTGAGTACGAAGGTAAGCTTGATCATCACATCATTTTAAGGATAGAAAGTAGGCTTAAAGAATATCTAGCTCTTTGTACATAATTTAGGGTATATGGATATGTGCATACTAACTTGTTCTAGGGTCTGTGAATGAAATGTGAACCACCTCATCGGAATGCCGGAGGGCACGTCAGACCGTCTCTGGATAGAGCATGGACCAAAGAAACTAGCAACCACATCTCTTGCCTGATTCGCTTCTTGACACAACGGAAGTTATAGGTTAGGGATCATGAACGGTCACCATTAGATAGAATTCTAGTGTTTGGACCAAAACTTAAACTTTGGGCTCCAGAAAGGGGCTGGCCCAAAAGGAGGCCTGAAGGAAGAGTCGGTCGAAGCCCAGCAATTTGGCCGAAGCCCAGCCGAAACCCAGAAAAGCAGGAAAAAGCCTCTTCTGACTTGATGCAGCTCATGAAGGCCACTTGCCCACCTACCCAAAGGCCAAGTGGTATAGACTGACCAGCTACACAGCCCATAAAGTACTTTATGGTGGCATTACATGTAAAAAAGCTGATGAATCATCACCCTCAAACCGCATTCGGGCAAGGCTGCTGCTACCGGAGGACATGCTGGGTTGTCTATAAAAGAAGAAAGAGAAATCAGGATTAAGGACACTCAAACAAACAAACAAAAGCACAAACTCTGCTCAAAGCCAGATTTGCCTTCAAACGATAGCTGTAGTCAGCCAAAGCCTTCATCCCTCTCGGGATCAACTCTCACTCAACCCTTTTTATAGCTCTGCTACCTTGTCTAAAACACTTGCTGTAGTATCGATTTCTCTCTGTAAACTCACCTCTCAAACCCCTTTTCTTCTAAACTCTCAAACCCCCTGATAAACCACAAAGATAGGCAGTTGCAAGACGCCCAGTTTTGCCCGACAAGGTGAAACCTTGCCCGACCCTCTTTGGTTTTGTCTTTTCATTTATTAAACTAGCAATATGTTGTATACTTTCAGTTGTATTGAAGTTGTTTCTAGTAAAATGATGATTAAAAGACTCTCTCAGTTCTTGAATCCGATTTAAAGATGTTTTCACTATTTAAATCAGATCTAAGTTCTAATCTTTCGGACATATAAGAGTGATCATGTAAAAGTCATTGGTCTCAAGGCATAAAAAAGAACTTTATGTGGACTTAACCCATCCACGACAATCCTTGATAAACAAAGAAGTCCGAAGTTACTTGGGGCGCAAGTAATCGATTGATCTCGTAGTTTTATCACTGTTATATTATGATTATTCTAGAACGTTGAGTATGGAATGAGTTCTGATAGGAAGCCTCAAGGCCTACACCTAAGGCCCCACAAAGGCACCTATTTGGATTCGTTCTAAGCTCTGCGGGCTAGAACGTTTGAGTATGGAATGAGTTCTGATAGGAAGCCTCAAGGCCTACACCTAAGGCCCCACAAAGGCACATATTCGGATTCGTTCTAAGCTCTGCAGGCTAGCTGATCAGAAGTATAACGGTGGTAATACTATGTGCGACAATGGAACCGGCAGTGTATATGTCCAAGTGTTGGATTGGTTATGGATTGGAAGCCTCAAGGCCTATACCTAAGGCCCCACAAAGGCACATGTCATAATTAATACGGTCTCTTGGATATATATATATATATATATATATATATATATATATATATATATGTACATAACTAAACTCAACATCCGTTCTACATCTGCCATGCTAAAGATGGCAGTGGCACGCCTGAGCATGTAAAAGTTAACCTCGATTGTGAGCCTTAATTCCTACACCTAAGGCCCCACAAAGGCACCTTTCAAAGTTAACGATGTCCTTCTCTTCCAGCCTTGCCCGACCAGCTTTGCCCGACAGAGCCCAACCGTGAAGCAGAAGCCCGACAGCAGCCCTCAACCGACGCCAAACCTCCAGGGGAACTGTGCATCTCGCCGACCAGGAAACTTGCCCGACGGAAATTCCTGACGCGAACATAGTTTTGGCACGCCCAGTGGGACTCCCCTTGATCAAAGCAATATGTCAGGATTACCAGAAGATTTGCAAACTACCCTGCTGCAAATGCTGCAAAGATTGGAAGATGTCTCCACAGATTTCAAAAATGAAGCTGGTATGGTCCCGAGACCAACTATTCCTACATCTTTACCTCAGCCTGGGGAAAAAGATAATAGGGAGAAAAAGAGGCTCAAAACTAGCCAGTTAGAAGAAGCAGTGGTGAACAGACCCGCAGAGCTCTTCTCAGAAGCCCCAATAAATATGATCAATATGACATGGGCTGAGAAGGGGAAGGAAAAAGTCACGGAGCCAATAGATGAAGAAAGATTGGCTGGCAAAACTATAAAATGGGTAATTAAGTTGCCCGAGTATCCAAAAGCTGCCATAATCAAATGGATGGTTTTATGCAGCAAGTGCCAATGCGAGTGCGAGCTCGAAATACCACCCTCAGGAGTTGATCAGAAGAAAAGAGGCCCGTGAGAAATCTAGACGGACTGCAGGAAAAGATGCTTCCCGAAGTGTCTTTCAACGTTTAGGAGGCGATTCCCACCCTAAAGCTTTATCAGAAGTTTTTCGAAACCGTGAAGCTTCTGAAGAGGCAGAAGATATGGAGGCCAAAATACGAAGAAGTGCGGATCATCCTCAATATGGCCATATGGGGGGATAAGCTAAGAAGAATGATGGGATAACAAATCCTGTCAAGAGAAATAACCCTGCCCACCTCGGACAAAAATGGTATGTGGTTGGAAAGAATGGACAGCCTACCAGACCGATGGGAGCCTCTATGATCAGGAGAGTTCAAAGACAGCACAAAGCCTACATGAATTCCCTGAAGACCCCCGCAACATCAGAAGCCTCCCAGAATAAAAAACTGGAGAAGACATCATCTGGAGGAAGTAATCAACTCCGTTGGAAAAGTAAGAAAGAGGTGGAGAAGGCCAGTAGCAAAAAAGAAGGCGAGGGGAATCACGTGCCGCAGAACCAGCACCCTGGGAAGTATAGGATCTTGAGGCGGGCTCAAGAAGATTTAATCATGGTACCAACCCCCGGATGGAAGCCAAAGCCTGTTTGTTTAGGAACTGTTTCATCTGAAAGGAAACCACCTTCTCTGCCATTGGTGGATCCTTTTAGTGAGGTTCCAAAGCAAACGTTGGATGCGGGCAGGAATCAATTGGAGGGGGCACCAGAACCACTACTACCACCCGATGTCATGACCTGGTTGGATGAATTCATGGACCAGATTGAGAGCAAGAAAGAAGATTTGCTCGAGCCTAATGATTTTCATATCAACATGGCATACGTATTATCTGCCACGTTTGGTGTCCGACCTGATCAGCCCGCTACTATGGAGGGTGATTACTTGACAACTGAGCCAATGATGGCACATGTCAATGTAGATGAAGTCGAAGAAGGAGAATCGGGCAAGGCTGAAACTTCTGAAGCATCCAAAAAAGGTCCTTTAAGGATTTATACCGACGAAATGGTGTTTAGCCGCCCGAACATCTCGATGGCCAATCATCTGAAGCCCATATATGTCACGGCTCATTTGGAAGGGGTGTCTTTCAAGAGAATTTTAATAGATGGCGGAGCAGCTGTTAATGTGTTACCAGCCAAGCAAATGAGGAAAATGGGAAGAGGTACGAAGGATCTTATTCCTACAGACCTCACAGTCTCTAGCTTCTCAGGCGCTATCACCAAGACCCATGGGATATTGCCTTTAGAAGTGGATTTGGGGTCTAAACAAATCATGCTGGCATTCTTTGTGGTAGACTGCACTTCCACTTATGGAGCATTACTTGGAAGAGACTGGATCCACCAAAGTCTTGCCATACCCTCCACCCTGCATCAACAAGTCGCTGTCTACCATGAAGAGGGACCGACAGGACCAGGTTTCTGGGAAATGGTGGAGGCCGAATCACGGCCATTCCTCCCCATAGCCAACGTTGCGGAAGCAAGTTTCTACAACCCCAACGTAGGAATCTTGAAATGTTCAGGAGCTGACGAGAACAGCCGCCCTACCAAGGTGACGGCCCAAAAGCTTTTGGAACAATGAATGCTCCTTACTAGAGAGGAGTGGGATAAACCTTGTATCATCCCAAATCCCCTACACCATCAATGACTGGACAAAAGAAGAAAGATCAGGTAATGGCAGTCAGATCCCTGATTAAAAGACTGTTGGTGTATAGAAAGGGAAGAAGGCAAGAAAGAGAGCTATTGGACAAGGAAGAGCAGGAATGGCAGGTGGGAGCTTCAACCAGCCAGCATGAAAGCAATGAGGAATCTTGCAGAGAAGAACTGGATAGGGCCATTCAAATGGCCGAATGCATTTATGATCTAGATGGGCCAGACGACCTGCCCGAGAGCCCGGAGCTGGTTGAATTTTTGTGTACAGAACCGGATAAACCACCACCAGAAGTCCAAGATCATTTGGAAGTTATTGATCTAGGGACGGAGGAGGATCCAAGACCAATACATATTAGTGGTTTATTAGGGGTTGATGATCGGGCAAAGGTTATCTGTCTTTTGCGAGAATTCAAAGACTGTTTTGCTTGGCATTATACTGAGATGCCAGGGTTAGATTCAGCCTTGGTGGAACATAGAATGCCCATCAAGGAGGGATATAAACCGGTTAAGCAAGCACCACGAAGGATGTCAAAGGAGATAGAAGAAAAGGTCAAAGAAGAGATCGAAAGGCTAGTAAAAGCTGGCTTTATGAGACCAGCCAAATATGTAGAGTGGTTAGCCAACATTGTACCCTTTTTAAAAGCTATAACAAAAGCAGTACGATGTTGTGTTGATTACAGAAATATTAATAGTGCTACGCCAAAAGACGAGTATCCTATGCCCATGGCCGATCTATCCATAGATGCAGTAGCAAAGCATAAAGTCTTATCTTTTATGGATGGGAATGCCGGGTATAATCAGATAAAGATGGCTCCAGAAGATATACATAAAACAGCTTTCAGGTGTCCCGGTCATGTGGGGACATATGAATATCTGGTCATGCCATTCGGGCTCAAGAATGCTGGTGCAACCTACTAGAGGGCAATGAATACCATCTTTCACGATCTGATTGGCCAGAGTATGGAAGTATACATCGATGACATCGTGGTGAAGTCTAAGACAGAAGAGCAGCATTTGGAAGACCTCAGACAAGCATTAACAAGGATGAGGATCCACAAATTGAAGATGAATCCAAAGAAGTGCGCGTTTGGAGTGAGAGCGGGCAACTTCTTGGGATTCCTGGTGCATCAAAGAGGTGTAGAAGTAGACAAGAACAAGTCTCGGGCAATAATGGAGTCACCTTCACCCACCAACAAGGTACAACTCCAGAGGCTATTGGGCAAAATTAATTTCTTGAGGAGATTTATTGCCAATTTAGCGGGCAAGATCCAGCCGCTGACTCCTTTATTAAGACTGAGAGATAAAGAAAACTTCGAGTAGGGACCACCACACCAACAAGCCTTTGACAGCATCAAGGCCTATTTAACTTATCCACTAGTGTTGGTGCCACCTCAAATGGCAAAACCCTTAAAGCTGTATCTTTCTGCCTCAGAGAAGTCAATCGGGAGTTTGCTAGCCCAAAATAATGAAGGCGGGAAGGAGCAGACAGTGTACTACCTCAGTAGGATTCTGACCGAGATAGAAACTAGATATTCCCCAGTGGAGAGATTATGCTTGGCTCTATATTTCACTGCCAGCAAGCTAAGGCATTACATGTTACCTTGTCACGTGCACATCATCGCCAAGACAGACGTGATAAAATACATGTTGTCAAAGCCAATGCTAGCAGGAAGGATTGGGAAGTGGATTCTAGCATTATCAGAATTCAGTTTCCAGTATGTACCCTAGAGGGCAGTCAAAGGCCAAGCAATTGCTGACTTTCTGGCCGAGCATCAAGAATCTCAAGACGAGGTAATCAATATCCCAGGAAGCCTGGAGGTCACTAGCATTTGGATCCCGCCGAGAGAAGATATCTCGGGCAAAGAAGATTGGGTCCAGCAGGAGATAAGAAGAGTGACTGGTCTCTGGATCACTCATTGGAGGTTATATTTTGATGGATCTCACACTCAGAAGGCTTCAGGAGCAGGGATTGTGATTATAAACCCTCATGGGGTCTATCATTATTATTCATTCCTCCTAGACTACCAAGGAAATACTAATAATCGGGCAGAGTATGAGGCTTTGATAATTGGTCTGGAAATCTTGATGGATCTGGGGGCAGTAGAGGTGGAGATCTTTGGAGATTCAGAGTTAGTAATAAACCAGCTAAACGGGGAGTTCAAGTGCAGACATATTACCATGGCAGGATATTACTTGGCAGCTACACAATTACTGAGTTTATGGGATTCTGAGATATCAGTCAATCATGTTCCCAGGGGATCCAACTTGGCGGCCAACGAGATGGCACAACTAGCCTCAGGGGTGCCAATATAGGAGAGAAGATATGGAGTAGATGTCGAGATCCAAAGAAGAAACCTCCCTTCTATCTTAGAAAGGGGATTCAGCCTGGATGTAATGGCTCTAGAAACCGAAATAGAAGATTGGAGGTCCCCTATCATTCATCATTTGAAGGATCCCTCTTCGCCTACAAGCAGAAAAAATAGACAGCAAGCGACCAAATATGTCTTGTGGGTGAATGACTTGCTAAGGAAAACTCCAGATGGATTACTATTGAAATGTTTGGGCCAAGAAGAATCCATGAGGGTAATGGCCGAAGTACATGAAGGGGTATGTGGAGCACATCAGGCGGGAACCAAGATGAGGTGGTTGCTTAGAAGATATGGTTATTTCTGGCCCGACATGGAAAAAGATTGCAAGTCTTACGCCAAAGGTTGTGAAGAATGTCAACGGCATTGACCTCTCCAGCATGTGCCCTCAGTACCTTTAAATCCAGTGGTCAAGCCTTGGCCCTTCAGAAGATAGGCGATGGACTTCATCGGGCAAATCTATCCAGCTTCTAGTAAAGTGCACACTTTCATAATTGTGGCAACGGATTACTTCACCAAGTGGGTGGAAGCATCAGCAGTAAAATCCATAACTTCAGCTGCGGTCAAGAATTTTATCGAGACCAAGATTCTGCACAGGTATGGGGTGCCTGAAACTATAGTGACGGATCGTGGGCCATCTTTTATCTCAAAAGAAGTTGAGGAGTTTGCAAGCAAGTACAAAATAAAGATGATCCAGTCCAATCCATACTACTCTCAATCAAATGGCCAAGCAGAGGCCAGCAACAAGATCTTGGTCAACATCATCAAAAGAATGGTGATATATAGTCCAGAAAAGTGGCATGAAAGGCTGGGGAACACTTTGTGGGCATACAGAACTTCCAAGAGGGCAGGGACAGGGACAACTCCTTATGCTTTAACTTTCGGGCAGGATGCGGTGCTCCCCATGGAGATAAATGTAAGTTCGGTCAGAATTCAGAACCAATTTGGGTTACATAGTGAAGAATACATCGAAGCCATGTGTCAAGGAATTGAAGACTTGGATGTAGCCCGAATTGAAGCCTTGAACCAGATTCAAGAAGGAAAGAAAGCTGTGGCCCAAGCTTATAACAAAAAGGTGAAGATAAAGTCTTTCAAGGAGGGAGATTTAGTATGGAAAACAGTCCTCCCTCTAGGAGCTCAGCTCAGGGGCTTTGGAAAGTGGAGCCCGACATGGGAAGGTCATTTCATTATTAGTCGAGTTTTGGATAAAGGAGGATACTACCTAGCGGACCTCGAAGGAAATGGGCAGAAACATCCCATTAATGTTAAGTTCTTAAAAAAATATTGTCCTACATTATGGGATGTAAGAGATTGCTATATTGAAGAAGATGCAAGGTAAAACAAGGTTCGTTCGGGACAGAAAAACAAAATTGCTAAATATTCATTTCATTTCGACAAATTGGTGAAGATTACAACGATTCAAATCAGACATGCTACATTCAATTCTGTTGGAATACAATGATGGCTCAACTGGTTTTTCTGATGTCTTCGTGGATGGAGCCCGATTAGATGATCGGGTTGTGCGGCCAACATGTGCTTGGTAGAGGATCCTCAAACCAAGTCACCACCATATGTGATGGTGAAGCTTGACTTATGACGGCAGCAAGCAGGAAAGCAAGCCTTCGTGAGGAAATCGCCTGACCAAGGGTGTTGGAGATAGCGGGATGTTCGACCAAGGATGTTGGAGATAGCAGTCATTTGATGAAAACTTTTTTTCTTTTCCACGGAAAGGGAGTTTTAGGAAACTCCATTCAAAGCCTGAGGAACCCATTTCTCAGTTTTCTCTCGAGGATGATTGGATGGCTTGACAGAAGGGGTTCCAAGCCAGAATTTATAGGGCCCAGAGGACAGTTCAAAGGTCGTGGGAAGATCAAGAGACTCCAGGTGCCATTAATTTCATCCAGAAAACACAAGTTCCAAGGGCAAGGATGCAGCCGCATGAAGCTTTTCAATCAATATTTGCGCCTGGAATTCCAGGCTAAATATCAATTGAAAGGGGCACTGTTTGGACCAAAACTTAAACTTTGGGCTCCAGAAAGGGGCTGGCCCAAAAGGAGGCCTGAAGGAAGAGTCAGTCGAAGCCCAGCAATTTGGCCGAAGCCCAGCCAAAACCCAGAAAAGCAGGAAATGGCCTCTTCTGACTTGATGCAGCTCATGAAGGCCATTTGCCCACCTACCCAAAGGCCAAGTTGTATAGACTGATCAGCTACACAGCCCATAAAGTACTTTATGGTGGCATTACATGTAAAAAAGCTGATGAGTCATCACCCTCAAACCGCATTCGGGCAAGGCTGCTGCTACAGGAGGACATGCTGGGTTGTCTATAAAAGAAGAAAGAGAAATCAGGATTAAGGACACTCAAACAAACAAACAAAAGCACAAACTCTGCTCAAAGCCAGATTTGCCTTCAAACGATAGCTGTAGTCAGCCAAAGCCTTCATCCCTCTCGGGATCAACTCTCACTCAACCCTTTTTATAGCTCTGCTACCTTGTCTAAAACACTTGCTGTAGTATCGATTTCTCTCTGTAAACTCACCTCTCAAACCCCTTTTCTTCTAAACTCTCAAACCCCCTGATAAACCACAAAGATAGGCAGTTGCAAGACGCCCAGTTTTTCCCGACAAGGTGAAACCTTGCCCGACCCTCTTTGGTTTTGTCTTTTCATTTATTAAACTAGCAATATGTTGTATACTTTCAGTTGTATTTAAGTTGTTTCTAGTAAAATGATGATTAAAAGACTCTCTCAGTTCTTGAATCCGATTTAAAGATGTCTTCACTATTTAAATCAGATCTAAGTTCTAATCTTTCGGACATATAAGAGTGATCATGTAAAAGTCATTGGTCTCAAGGCATAAAAAAGAACTTTATGTGGACTTAACCCATCCACGACAATCCTTGATAAACAAAGAAGTCCGAAGTTACTTGGGGCGCAAGTAATCGATTGATCTCGTAGTTTTATCACTGTTATATTATGATTATTCTAGAACGTTGAGTATGGAATGAGTTCTGATAGGAAGCCTCAAGGCCTACACCTAAGGCCCCACAAAGGCACCTATTTGGATTCGTTCTAAGCTCTGCGGGCTAGAACGTTTGAGTATGGAATGAGTTCTGATAGGAAGCCTCAAGGCCTACACCTAAGGCCCCACAAAGGCACATATTCGGATTCGTTCTAAGCTCTGCAGTCTAGCTGATCAGAAGTATAACGGTGGTAATACTATGTGCGACAATGGAACCGGCAGTGTATATGTCCAAGTGTTGGATTGGTTATGGATTGGAAGCCTCAAGGCCTATACTTAAGGCCCCACAAAGGCACATGTCATAATTAATACGGTCTCTCGGATATATATATATATATATATGTACATAACTAAACTCAACATCCGTTCTACATCTGCCATGCTAAAGATGGCAGTGGCACGCCTGAGCATGTAAAAGTTAACCTCGATTGTGAGCCTTAAGGCCTACACCTAAGGCCCCACAAAGGCACCTTTCAAAGTTAACGCTGTCCTTCTCTTCCAGCCTTGCCCGACCAGCTTTGCCCGACAGAGCCCAACTGTGAAGCAGAAGCCCGACAGCAGCCTTCAACCGACGTCAAACCTCCAGGGGAACTGTGCATCTCGCCGACCAGGAAACTTGCCCGACGGAAATTCCTGACGCCAACATCTAGAATACCGGCAATTGTGAGAGAAACTTGTTTTTTGAATTCTTATTGAATGAAAGATGATAAATTACAACCCTAACTGTTGTTTAAATAGTCTTAACAAACCCGAACTCCAAATAGGAAATAAATTAAACAAATAACAAAATATAAAAAAGATTCTAAAATATTAAAACCCGAATTAAACACATTAAACGACATAATTAGCCCAAACTTCGACTGGGCTCGTTGAAAATCAACGAGTCTTGTAGGCTTTGTCGTTGTTTTCTCGAATCCATATATTATAGGCCAAAAACCGACAAGCTAACCTGAAAATTCCAAAGCATTCATTTCCGGGGTATGGACAAATAATATTTTAACACCTGAATTACTATTTCTCTAATCACTTTTCTTAATTAAATGTCACTTCCTTCTTTCAACTCTCCCGCATCGAAAATAACACCAACTCGGTTCTCCATCACTTCTCGGGACCCATTTCCATAAAATGGAATGGAGACCTCTAGCTAGCTTGGTAATCCTGTCAATCGATGAGGAGAGGCGCCAATTGGGTCGTTTGGGAGGATCACGGATTAAATGATGAGAACTTGGGAGTCAGAATCGCAAATAATATCTAAAGACTGATTTTCAATAGCAAGGGAGACAGCTATAACCGCTGCTCGAGCTGCAGCTTCAAGCGGGGAGGAGACACGACAACATGAAGTTCTGCCTGCGATCACAACTTCATGGGTGTCTCTGGCAATTGCACCAATGCCAGCCTTGCTAGACGTCGACATTCAGCTACAATCAAAGTTAATTTTCACTATACCAGATGGCGGGGCGACCCACGAACTTTTATCTCGAACATGGCCACTCCGGGCTGCCGTGGAGAACGGAGAGACTCTCTCGGAATTGAAGTTGAACAGGGAGAGTGTTGAGTGCGTACAGTTATACTTTTACGCCCTCTTTTACTTAGGTTTTTGACTTAAAATCTCTATGCATTACAAGGTATTTTGTTGTTTGTATTGTATTTTAGGATGAAAGTAAGGGCTTGAAGAAATCATCTTATTTTGAATATTTTAAGAGCCTAGAATGGATAGTTTAAAACCCAACTCGCCCAAGACCAAAGCATAGCCCACAAGTGGCCCAAGATCCGTCAGAAAAGGCTCTCGCAAAACAGCCAACTTGCAAGCTTTGCCTCGAAGTGCTCAGAGACAATTAGAAAATGGGCCATATATGGTTGGAGAGCCCTGAAAGTCTTCTTTCTCATGGTCTTTACAGCTTGTAATTTCGAAGATTTCTACAAGAAATTATGACAGAATAAAGAGGAGCTGTTCAGTTACAAATTCTGATAACAGCTAGTTTTCAGTTACTCCTATACTAAAAACTGGTTGTAATGAGCTGTAAGTGAGAGTCAATTCAAGAATGTAAATGTGTCAGATGTTAGATAACTCTAAGCCTTTTAATAGGAGACAAATACACAACATGAAGGGAGAAGAGGAGAAAAAACAGAGAAACACAGAATTTGGAAAGAGCATGAGTCTTCAGCCTTGAGCAGTTTTTAGGGTCTAGCCTTCCTAACTTTTTATGTACTTTGTTATGCTTTTAATTTAGAATATGGATACTTAGGGCTGCTTTGAAGCCCTAGAGATGATTGAATTAATGTTATGATGCAATTTTAATTTATCAATTTCATTTGCAAGCTAGAATCAATTTTCTGTCTTCAATTGTTTCAAGCATATATCTTCATCACTACCGTCAAGCGAATTCTTATTACTCACTTGGCTGATAAGTATTTTCATCACTACCGTCAAGAATGAGTTTGACTCCATTGTCCTTAAGAGCATTGACAATAGCCCAAATCTTGGTGCGGTTCTTAAAACCCTTTTTCTCAACTTCGTTATTTACATTGACATGAATCCCTCGTCCCTGTCCCTCGTCAAGACCTTCCACCTTGAGTCGCCTAGCCAACACCTCTCCAACAACTGCCGCTGCCTTTGCGTTGCAAGACCTTCCACATTCGAGTGAGCCCTTGATTGAATGTTCAACCGTAGATGCTGACACAACAATTCGGCCATTATTTCTGTCCACTACGTTTGCTGTAATGTACTTCAATGATATGAACAGCCGTAGCACATATCGCTTCACAACCGTCATTCTGGGGCAGTCCTGCTGTTTTTCGTTTAATAAAAGCAATTTCAACATTAGCAAAAGAATATTAGATATGGAACTATATATACACGGAGAAGAACTGGAAGACTAACAGTTATCTACCAAAGAAAAATACTAAACTCTTTGGTCGTTAATTCTCTTCAAGGGGAGTAGAGAGATACTCTGAATTATCACCCACAGCCACTGGTTAAGTTCTAGCCCAGTTCATTTAAGCAGCTAACAACATGTTGACAACACACTTGAATCAAACTAGTTGCACCTTCAACCCACTCTTCATCAAACATGTAGAACCAGAGACTAATTGCTTCTACGCTTTTAAATAATATCAAACAAATTCCTTCAAATACATACTGCTAGCATCGCGTAGGCCTGTCTTCCAGGTTCCGAAAATTATCAGTTCAAATGCATCTTAATAGAAAGTCGGTAGCTTTTTGAGTCACACTTGGGCACACAAATTTAATTTGACCCACAATCCCACCTAGAAAAACATCTGAGAGACCGAAATCTTGAGAGGATTGTGCATGCTTTAGTTTTTCCCCCCGCCTCAACAGCATCACACAGACACTGCTTTGTTAGTCCTTAGTGGTTGTAAGACTGGTTTTTTTAGCAGGCTGATGATTGTAGAAAGGGAAATCGAACACCAAACCCAGACTAACGAGCGATTTAGGTTATACCATGCACAATCCTCATAAACCATAAACCAGATGCAAGAACAACTACCCATCTTATGCTCTATTAGGCCGTCATTTGGTGTTTAGGACTGGAGTGGATTGGATAACTCGGTAAATTCAAATGAATGTTGGATGAAGGGAGAAGTAGGTTGCCATCCACTAATTCATTGAACATAGATTGAATTTACGGAGTTATCCAATCCCTTCCAATCCTAAACACCAAATGAGGGCTTAATAAAATTGAAAGACTGTGATAATACCCAAATAACCCTTTCGTATGAAGAACCCATTATTTGCCTAATCCTGTATTATTACTTGTTTATCAAGTGGAGGCAATAAAAACAAATTCACAACATGAAATAATTAATCATATAAATCAATTCTTGAAACATGATTAAACTTTTCTATTCATTCTCTAAAGGAACAAATATGAACAGACAATACAGAGAGAGAGAGAGAGAGAGAGAGAGAGAGAGCAGTTCATGTACCTGTCGGGAGCAAAGATGAAAGCTTGGCCGGGTGGAAGCGTAGGAGTGAGTGTGACTGTGCGAGCCGAACCAGGAAAGGAGGAGGAGGAGGAGGAGGAGGAGGAGGAAAGCCAACGGTGGGCTGGTGTGGGTAACGGGCTCTTGCAGGGCTGTGGTGGTTACTGGGCTACTGCGTTCAAGTTTGACAAGCAATGGACACCCAAACCCAAATATTGTCTTTGGAATTGGAGCCCAAACTCTTCTTGGTTTAAAATTTAAAATTGGGAAAAGCGATATTTTAAACTATCTAATTAACGAAGAGGATACGATTAAAAAAAATCTTAGCATTAAACAAGAGTGAAAAGAGCGGACACACAATCACCTTAATCAACTAACTTAACCTACACATGCTTTTAGATATAACCTTTAAACACCTTTTTAAGATTCTATCTAAAATATTCACCATTGTTTCGCCTAAAAAAATTCAACCGGTTGCACTTTTTTAGTCACTTACACTCTCCCCCTTCTCTCCTGTTGCAGCACGGAGGTCGGAGTGAAGTGACAAATGATATCATCAAACCACATATTGAAGATGACCATCGCCCATGGGCATGCTTGAGAATACTTTTAAAACCACTTAAGAGTGTTTTGAACATCAAAAATTACCTATAACTATATTAGGCATAAAACGCAAAATTATTTATGAGTCATATAACTATTTTTTGGAAAATCACATGCAATTCAAGAAGCACTTTCAAATGCTTTTATATATATATATCTATATATATAATTGGAACTCTCTTCAAAATTTGAACGTCAAGCACTCATCACAAATAAACTTGTGAGCACAAGTTTTGTTGGGTTTTGGTACCTCAATTAGACTTAAATCGAAATCACTCAACCTGATGTGTCCAATAGGCCCATCCCCACCAGCCCAAGCCCCTTTGGTCTCCACCCAAAACGACACCGTCCAGCCCGCTAAAAAAATCAGAACACCAAAGGGGAAGTTCCATCGGCATTTGAGTCACTCAGTTCTGTGGTCTGATGGTATTCCTCTTCATTTGAAAATATGAGTTTTTAGATTCAAATCTTGTGAATGTCAAATTCGATACCAAATTAAATTGCCTATTATATAACTTTGCCAAACTCTCATTCCTCTTAATGGAAAAATATCAATATACTCAACAAAAAAAAAAAAAAAAAACCCCATAGTGTGGAAGGCCTATAAGCGACGAACACGTGGAAAGCCACCTCAACCCTAACCCCGCCTTCCCTTATAAATTCTCAAACCCTCCACCTCCCGTTCCAGAAAACCTCCCCAACCCAAGCGAACGGATTTTTGCTGCTGTTACCTAACATAACATACCACAAAATATCTGTACACCCCCACCTGAGACACAATCCCAGATCTGACCTCCCCACCGCCCTCCCTTTCTTCCCCGATCGTCTTCTCTTCTCCAAGGTCCCTCTCAAATCTCAATCCCTAATTCCCCATTTCATATAATATATATATATATATATATATACACACGCACATGTCTCTGTGTTTGGTTGATTGCAAGTTTTGATTTTGATGATGATTGTGCGATGTGCAGGTTGATCTTTGAAAACGATGGTGTCGGACGCGAGCAAGAAGAAGGCGGCCCAGAAGAAGGCGGCGGCGGCGGCCAAGAGAGGTGGGAAGGCGGCGGCGGCAGCTGCTTCATCCAAGTCGCCTGCGGCCGAGAACGGTGCTGATAAGCTTGCCAATGGAGTCGGGGCGATGCATATTTCGGATCGGAACTGCACCGGCGTGCTCTGCTCGCATCCACTTTCTAGAGATATTCGCGTATGTGTTTCAATACGATGTCCTCTTCATCTCTTCCATCTTATTAGTATATATGGTCTTTGACATAGTATATTTAATATCATATTTAACAAAAAATAACAGGGCATCTTCAGGAATTTTTCCTTCCTTTTCAGAAATTTAGATTATTTATGTGAATTGTTTTTACTCAGGTGAATAGGTGTTCGATGTTCCATTTAAGTTTATATATTTATATACTTAATTTTTTTTAATACAGAAAGGTAATGTAAGATGCGATTATCGTTGAATGTGGTAGGAGAAAATGCAATAGGTCCATGGGAGAAATTGATTAGTTTTTATAAGCTGCGAATATGGTGGAATATTGCAGGAGAACTGTGATAGAGCCAGAAGAATTAGATGTAGTGTTTTTCTTTTATTTGCGTTGTAATTTTATTTATTAAAGTTTATTTCTTTTAAGGTTTTAGTGATATATTTATCTGTTTAATTTTTTATTCGTCACTATACGAGGAGGTTCTGTAATTGGTACTGTGTTTACAAGTTAGAATATTTGATTTCCTAGTTTTTTTAAAGTTGTAATCGAGTTTTGTTGTTATATGGTTGGTTTTAGCATGGTGTCATGTTTTGAAAACCTTTTAGGTATTTTAATTAATGAATCTCATTCGCGCTCTATTTTATAAACATCGGTTTCAGTTGATTTCCTAACTGGAATGGTTGATGATAGCGTGAAATGACATTTCTGTGACCATTGCAGATTGAGTCTCTGTCAGTTACCTTCCATGGACATGATCTGATAGTCGATTCTGAACTGGAGCTTAATTATGGAAGGTTAGTTATACATGTTTAATTCAAGTATGTGTGTGTGTGTGTATATATATATTTTTATTTTTATTTTTTAATGAATGGAGTATTTGTTATTCATATAGATATGCTAAATTTGTGTATTCATGCTCCTTTTCAGACGCTATGGTTTGCTTGGGTTGAATGGGTGTGGTAAATCCACCCTCCTAACTGCAATAGGGCTCCGAGAGCTTCCAATTCCGGATCACATGGATATCTATCATCTCAGTAGCGAGATTGAAGCCTCAGACATGTCTTCACTTGAGGCTGTCATTAGCTGCGATGAGGAGAGGATGAGGTTGGAGAAAGAAGTTGAAGAACTGGCAGCTCAGGTAAGCTGTAGTAATATAAGAGTTAGATTTTGGAGTACTTTGGTATTAATTATTAAAAGAATCGGGTAGTACAAAAATCAGAGTTTGGTTAGTTGTTAAGTAATGCGAATAATATAGGACCCAATAGTGGAATTTCAATGGTTGCTTTGTTTTAGGCAGCTTTCTACCTCACAGTTCTTATGACTTATTTTACTTATTTTCAGGATGATGGTGGTGGAGAGCAGCTTGAACGCATTTATGAGCGCCTTGAAGCATTGGATGCAGCAACTGCTGAGAAGCGTGCTGCTGAAATTCTTTATGGTCTTGGGTTTGACAAGAAGATGCAAGCAAAGAAAACTCGGGATTTTTCTGGTGGGTGGAGAATGAGGATTGCACTTGCACGTGCTCTCTTTATAAACCCAACCATCCTGTTACTGGATGAGCCCACCAATCATCTTGGTAAGTTTAACTGGTTAGAAATTTTAGTTTTTGTGTTAGATTTTTCTTCTTAATATGTGTGTCGTTCTATTTTTATTCTACTGAATAAATTGATTTGCATGAATGAAAATGAGAAAACCTTTGGGCTTTAACGTGTAGAAGTCGATAAGAGAAATAGAGTCTTTGTTTATGGGTTATATTTCTTTTCTTTTTAAATTGTTTTAACTTTGCATGCCATCGTGTAAAGATTCTTTATAGTGTTTTGTGAGAAAGCAAGATGGAGAAGGAAAGGAGAGACCTAAAAGAGAGAATACTTGGCCACGGTCGTGCTGGCTTTAGTTTTCTGGTTTTGAGATTTGAGTTGTTTTTTATGTTCTAGATCGTCTGTTGTATGGCCTGTGAAATCACATTACCTACCACTTTATAGGCCTAACCTTTTAGGTTCTATTTTTTTGCTCATTATATGAGCAGGATAGTTCTCTAACAACTAGAGTTTCGTTGTAGCACCCTTTTTGGCGGTGTAATGGGTTCCATGTTTTTTATCTAGTAATAAAATATATCCAGTTTCCAAGATTGGTTTTATTGGCCCACTTATCAGTGGTTCAGATTGTACATAGAGGCTGAAAGTCATGGCAGGAATCTGATATTAGAAACATATCCCTTTTTGCTAACTGTTTTTCTTTAAGTTTAGGTTAATTGGGGGGATTGAATGGTAATTTTAACGAGTGTTATGTCATTCCTGAGCTGGCAAAGGGAGTTATCTGTGGCCCATCTCCTTTCCATTGTCTTGTTAATACATATTTGTCTAGAATTTTTGGGACTATTTCATTTTAGTTTTCCGAGTTATCAAGAATAAGTAAAGAGAGATTGGATACATTTTTCCAAATAGTACAACTTTGCATAATGAAATTCTGACTCACCACCACCCCCAGCGTTTTTCCTCTTGTTTAGGTTTACTTCTGATCGGTATTAGTTTTGGAGAACTTAGTTCACTGTATTGCTACTCAGTGTCTGTGCAGCTGTTTGACTCCCTTAATATGTTATTGTGTTCGTCTTTTGTGTATGTGAAGATACTTATTTTATAACTTCAGTTGCTCATGGTTAGTTGTCTTCCCTTGTTAACAGATCTAGAAGCTTGTGTGTGGTTGGAGGAGATGTTGAAGAATTTTGAGCGCATCCTGGTGGTTATTTCACACTCCCAGGATTTTTTGAACGGTGTCTGCACAAACATCATTCACATGCAGAACAAGAAACTGAAGATGTACACTGGAAACTATGATCAGTATGTTCAGACCCGTTCGGAACTGGAGGAGAACCAGATGAAACAGTATAAGTGGGAGCAGGAACAGATTTCTAACATGAAGGAATATATCGCTCGGTTTGGACACGGGTCAGCAAAACTAGCTCGCCAGGCACAAAGCAAAGAGAAAACCCTAGCAAAAATGGAGCGTGGTGGGCTTACAGAGAAGGTGGCAAGAGACAAGATTTTAATCTTCCGTTTTGTCGATGTGGGAAAGCTGCCTCCACCAGTGCTTCAGTTTGTTGAAGTCTCATTTGGTTACACTCCTGATAATTTGATCTACAAGAACATTGACTTTGGTGTTGATCTGGACTCACGTATAGCTCTGGTTGGGCCGAATGGAGCTGGAAAGAGTACCCTCTTGAAGCTGATGACGGGGGAGTTGTTTCCTTCTGATGGCATGGTCCGGCGGCACAATCACCTTAGAATTGCCCAGTTCCATCAGCACTTGGCTGAGAAGCTTGATGTGGAGCTGTCTGCCCTAGCGTACATGATCAAAGAGTACCCGGGAAACGAGGAAGAGAAGATGAGGGCTGCAATTGGTAAGTTTGGATTATCGGGTAAGGCACAGGTAATGCCAATGAAGAACTTATCTGACGGGCAGAGGAGCCGTGTGATCTTTGCTTGGTTGGCGTTTAGGCAGCCCCAGTTACTGTTGTTGGATGAGCCGACCAATCATTTAGATATTGAGACAATCGACTCACTGGCGGAGGCGTTGAATGAGTGGGACGGGGGCCTGGTTCTTGTTAGCCACGATTTCAGGCTCATTAACCAGGTAGCTCAGGAGATATGGGTATGTGAAAATCAAGCCGTGACCCGGTGGGGTGGCGATATTATGGACTTCAAGCAGCACCTGAAGATAAAGGCTGGTTTAGCCGATTGAGACCGATATTGAAGTTCCATCTCGAGCTTGTTGTGGATGATTTGTTGGCCTTGCTGACACCTGTACGAGACAGTACAGCGAGGAGGGTGTTTACTGTTTCTGAGACGTCTTCTCAGACTCTCCGACTACTATGACGGAAGACGAGATCGGAAATGGGCCGAGGCTTGGTTATTGTTTCAAGCCGGCGGCAGCTTGTATGGCCGTTTGCCCAGTTTGTAGGTGGTATTTTTGTTTACGTTCCCGCATGTTATTAGTATTATGCTTGGTTAGCAGCCGAGTCGTCGAACGTCGATTAAGATTATTATTATGTAGTTTGTTGTTTTTAGCTAGACAATATTTCCCCTATTGTATCTTCTCTTCTTCCCTGAAACTGAAACTGAAAGGATATGTTGGACTTGCTTTCTTCCATTATTTATATTTATATTTATAATATTCGAATATTCCATCTTTTCCGGCTTGGTTACTAGTCAAATCAAAATTTATTTTGAGTACATTTTTAATAACTTAAGTATTTGTTTGGAATTTTAAAACTTTAAGACCAGTTTGGAATGTTTTAAAACTTTAAGACCAGCTTGGATTGACGTTAAAAAGTTACCATCTTCCTTTAACACTTTTTCAAGTTTATCGAGTTTTCACTAAACTCCTTCACGTTTAAGACATTACACTAATTTTCTCAGATTTTAATTCTCTTACATACAACCCCCCAGTCAAATTTTTTTTCATTAAACAGAGATCGTTTTTTGGTTGTTGAAAGTTTGAATGGATGGTGGTGATGGAGGAAGAATGAGGATATGAAGATGGATGTGGTTGCTCGATCGAGTGGAAGGGAAAGAAGAAGATGGACAACTTCTTTTTTAATAAAATATTATTTTCAATGTAAAAAATAAATTTTTTTCTTAATTTGTTTTGTTCACGTGGTTCTTTTTGTTTTTGAAGTGTTTTTTGTCAAATGAATTTTTTTTTTAGATTAGCTATCGACGGAGTTTGAACCTACACCATCATGCAAAAGCTCTATACCTTTCTATCATTGTGGTAAATAGCCACTTACTTTTTCTAAGTGTTTAATATTTTATAATTTTTTATATAATTATAAAGTTTTTTTTTATTAGTTTCAAGTAATTAGTAAATTTATAAGCCAAATTTTGACTCAAGGTGTTATATGAAAGGAAACTAAAACATGAGGGGTGTTTGTGTAATGTGTCAAACGTGAGGGAGTTGTGAAAACTCGATAAATCTCAAGGTGCATTTGTGTAGTTAACCCGTAATAATATCTACATTAAGAGGGAGGGGGTGGCTTAGCTTCACAATGGGCTAGCAATAATATTGTTCAAATTTGTCTTTGGCGATAATCGAACTTAAGACCTCTCACTTACAAATGAAGAGAAATATCACTGGATCGTAGAGAAACGATATCATCTACACTAAAACATTAGAGAAGTAAGCTAAGCTTCATAATAAACTATCAATAATGTGGTTCAAATTCGTGTTTTGCGATAGTCTAAAACTGCTTGAAGGGAAACACCATTATCATAAGATATCCTATGGACCGGCGGTGACGGTGATTGAGAGGGTTTACAGAGCTTTGGTCGAAGAAGCAGATTGTTGTCGAGAAGAGAGAACAACAGCACACGCGTGTCAACATGGTTTTCGTCTAGATGACTTACACGTGTCCACATGGGCGTTTACCTCATTTTACTATTGAAAAATTGTGGAAGAACATTAAAACAAGGGCAAATATATATATATATATATATATATATATTTTTTTTTTTACAAACGATATTTTTTACACTAAATGGGTGGAGAGTAATGGAGAGTAAGCTGAAGATCACAATGAGTTAGCAATAATGTGGTTTAAATTCTTCTTTGATAAGAATTGAACTTAAAATCTCTCACTTACAAATAAAAAAGAATACCAGACATTCGTTTATAAAATTTTCTGGCTTCACCTTGACATACTAGAGAAATATTAACAATGTAAACAATGTCAAAAGACCTCTGGCTCTGCCAGTGGATAAATACACAGATATTGAAAAAGGAATAAAAGGAAAAGCAAAAAACTCAATGTAAAAGATGGCAGAAAGACTAACTTATTATATACCATCATCCAAAATTAAGAAGGCCAATCTTGCTCAAGATCATCAGTAACTCCGCACCATAGATTCACAAGAACCCCAGTTAACATCACTAGATGAGCCTCTCCCTTCTTCCTGCCATTGCCGATCGTCTAATATCTTCTCGAGCTCGCTTGGCTGGCAAGGAATGGTTAGGGCACCCTCATGATCAAAGCCATACTCCTCAGCTGCTTGCTCCAATAGCTTCAAGAAAGTTGGGTGTGTCAAGTAACTCAATGACATCACAAATCTCTTTGGTTCGTCTCCATCCACCGCAATCACGGCAAAGTGACCCTCCTTAACATCTTCGGGCACATTCGTCGAGTTAGCATCGGAATAATTTGACGGTTTTGATCTTCCCAAAGATAGGCTTCTTTGTAGCTTTTCCACTACAATTTTGAGCTTCACAATGCTCCTATTCTTCTTGCAAGTGCTTGTAGTTCTGGACTTAGCCATTTTTGTGCTTATAACAATTTCTTTTGGTTTATATGTTGGGTTGATGGTATATTTGGTACGTTGGCTCACTTTGTTATATATAGGGTTAGGAAGATAAGATTGTACAGTTTCTATGTACATATGTGACATAGCAAGGAGTTAGAAAACCGACAAGTTGTTGCTGACTGGGTGGAGTTCAATCTGGGGGAGACCGTCCCATGTGAGTGTGGGTGACTTATAGCTTCCAACTTACCATGAGACGTCCCTTTTCAATTGTCATGTCAGCCTCTTCCTCACCAAAATCATTAAACGGCACTTCTACTCTAGTCTACTACCACTGATCTTTTTCCATGCCTTCCTAACTTTCTACTTATACATCTCCTTAAGAATTTAAGCTGTTTTATGGTTTTGTGAGAGGCATAGCCTAATGCTTTACGGGGAAGAATGTGGGTGGTTCTACTGAATCAACTCTATATCTTAATTACCTCATGTTTGACAAAACTTATTTTTTGGGAATGTGGAGTGTGTTGTTCCACGGTGGAAAATTAAGTGACTTGGCATGTATTTAGCTACTCTCTATATAGTCAACAAGTTTTGGGGTGGGACCTCAACTTCCTTAATGGTTGAGTATTGTTTCACATCGAAAAGTCAAAAGAATTCACATGATCTTATAAGGAGTTGATTACTTCCCCACTATAAAGTGAATGGGTTTTTTCAAATGGATCAGATACGATATAGTAGCTCACTAGATTTCACGTTTGTTAATGAGATAATGGAGGCTAACTTTGAATTTTTTGTCCAAGTTGAAGTTAGAAGATGGTTAGTAGTGTAGTGATGAAGGAAACTAATCTTTAGCAATAACAAATACATCTAATTTCTTCAACGTGGACAAAATTTGGAAGATTGCCCTCATTTCTTACTTTAACATATGAATTTGGAAGTTAATATATGTGTTTGGACCCAAATTTACACCATCGGCCCGTGCAATCAAGGCCGTTGGTTGAGCGTAGTGTCAGACCGATGGATGAGAAGGTGAAGATAATTTTATTATTAAAAGATATTATTATGGTTTTATCATAATAATTATCTTTTAGTAAAGAATTGTTTTTATATAAGATAAATGGGATGCAAACTATATCTCAAGCTTTGAGACTCTTATTTGGTTAAGCAGCCATTTGCGTGCAAATTAATTGTTGGTTAGATAAAGATTATGAGGAGATACAAATGAGATTGAATGGGTGAATGACTGATGCCGTGCAAGAATTGGATGCAATGGGTTTAATGGAAGATGGTCTTAAAAGTATCAGATAATATGGCATGCATGATGAGATTATATTTCATTTTATTATGCATGCATGGGATAAAGGCTACTGATGGAGTTTTGGTGATGAGAGAAAAGCCTAGGTGGACTAGAAATGTGATGTGATAAGCCTAGATGGAAGTGGCAGAAGGTTAGCCTGATGCCGTGTGAAAGGCTATTAGATATATATATATATATATATATATATATATATATATATATAATATTGGTGGTTGTTTACAGAAGGTTATCCAAGTCACGTCAGATACATGAGAATTTGAAATAAGACTCTACTCGAGAATCAGGTCGTGCCAAGCAAGTACATCAGTCCTATAAATACAGATGCAATAGCAACGGGAGAGGGACCTCCAATTCAACACACAACTGCCCTGCGCAAACTCTCTCAACAACTTGAGATTTTTTATTTTCTCTTTTCGCTGACACATCTTCCATTGGCATCAACAACACTGTGAAAGCAACCGGTGATATCTTCAGTCGGCATAGATAGCTCTGTCGCCTTAGAATCAGCCGATCTCGCAGCATCTTCCTTTGGCATCAACAGCACTGCGGCGAGGACGGTTGGTTACCTATCCAAGTCTCGGTCGAGAAGGGTTTCTGAATCCTTATTGATCGAGGTCATCTCATTAGCCTTCTTGGCGAAGTGAAGTGTTACGAGTTACTACATTCGGCATATTGGAAGCCGAATTTGATATTGAACTTCGCTAAGTTAGCAGCCTTGTCTTCAGGCTCTAGAACCTGAAGGCCGAGAGTGTTCCTTCCTCAGCTGTAGTCGCGAGATTCAGAAGTCAGCAGCGCACCCAACGCAACATCAACAAAATTTACTCCTCGGCCGAGCTCGGCCGACGAGTTGGCACGCCCTGCATTCACCGAAGGACGTAGTTAGCTTATAGATTACTCGGTCTGCGAGCCACGTAGGCTTGGTAGTTTTTAGGGTCAACATTTTGGCACGCCCAGTGGGTGAATGCCGAGTAATCTATAAGCTAACTACGTCTTTCGGTGAATGCGGGGCGTGCCAACTCGTCGACCGAGCTCAGCCGATGAGTAAATTTGTTGATGTTGCGTTGGGTGCGCCGCTGACTTCTGCGTCTTGCGCTTGCGACCGAGGAAGGAACATGTCTCGGCCTCTTGGGTTCTCGAACCTGAAGACAAGGCTACTATTCTTACGAAGTTCACAAATCGTCGTTGTCGGATTCGGCCACAGTGATGGTATTCGTCAGAGTAAACTCTCGCCGAATCGACACCAAAGTGTAAGGGCACAAATACTCAAAGTAGATATGAGTCTTAATAATGAACGTGGTTCGGCCGTCTGAATGCCGAACTCTAAATCCCACTTGAGAGTATCCAATCATAAAATAACTCGGCGTGCAATGCGCCGAGCCTAATAAACTGTAACACCTCACCTCGCCGAGAAGGCTAATGAGATGACCTCGACCAACAAGGATTCAGAAATCCTTCTCGACCGAGACTTAGATAGGTAACCAACCGTCCTCGCCGCAATGCTGTTGATGCCAACGGAAGATGCTGTGAGATCGACTGATTCTACGGCGACAGAGCTATCTATGCCGACTGAAGATATCACCGGTTGCTTTCACAGTGCTGTTGATGCCAACGAAAGATGTGTCAGCGAAAAGAGAAAATAAAAAATCTCAAGTTGTTGAGAGAGTTTGCGCAGGGCAGTTGTGTGTTGAATTGGAGGAGGCCTCAAATGATGCACAACCTCCTCTATTTATAGCATTGGATACCTTTAAAGTTGAGTTAAAACCCTACTCGGATTAGGTCTTCTTCTCCTGATCAAACACCAACTCGACCAGTCCTATTTTTACTATAATTGTGAACCTAGTCCTTTATTGAGACGGATTCACTTCTGGGTTATTAAGCTTGCCGAGACTCCTTATTGCGCCAGGACTCGGCTCGTCTTGCAGCATGACCTAACCGGCCTAGGTTTGGAAGCCCATAAACTAAACGATCCATGGTACCCTTGTCGCAAGGCCTTCCGGGCCGAGAATGATTCTATACTCGGCCCAAACTAATATTTTGGGCCCAAACAATATGATATATCCAATCAATTCTAGCAGTCAGGATCGTGATCTACAATACTGTTCAGTTAGGTCATTTGCTCCTTATGTATTTTGATTAATGCATAACACATATGATCTTTCACTTTCCTTGCATAAAATGACGGCATCTCTGCAGATCCATGAAGGACCTGGAGGCCATACGCGTGCTTATAACGAAGCACATGGAGTACCCTGATTTTGGCACGGATTCAGCTTCCATCACACAAATATTTTGACGTGTGAAATGCGTGTCGATTAAACCTTGGTTCTGTGGTTCTTGTTGAATTTCTTCATGCATGCATGCATTCCACCAGTTCCTCGTGTATATTAAGTAAATGTTTTCTTTTCAACGTGCAGAAGTTTTTCCATGTCCATGAAAGGCATCCTCGATCAGTTAACAGTTCAGGATTTGGCTTTTATGAGGAAGCATTTCTTATTTTCTGACTCTTATGATCTCTGTGGTGGATTTATAGAATGGAAAGGCAACTTGTCAGTCTTTGATTGTTCTAACACTGTTTTTTTCATGTTGTTTTATAGTGTCAAAATATCATTTCTTTTAAAGTTTTAATTGATACTTTCTCAACTTGGTTTTCCCACATAGTTTTTGTTTCTGTTTTTTCTAATTGAAAACAATAGCAATTTTATTTTAGGATGAAAAAATACAATCATCTATTGAAACATTGGGAATAATATCCGGAGCATTCATGTTTAAAATAGAAGGCTAACTTGATCAATCAATACACCGTGGAGTTATACATTAAATTTGGCTTCCCCATATAGCTTTTTTTTTGCTCTTGATCTATTAATTTTTTTCGAAATGTCAACTTGTTAAGAATTTTATTTTCCACTTGTCATAAGGTAAAAAATTGAGTGCGCTTGTAATTAGTAGTGCCCTAGAAAATTCGAGAGATATGGTAATGGAGCTGTACTTATCCAGGGACATAATCTGTGGTGTACATAAAATAGTGCCAAGGACTTGAACCTTTGCTCTTACTCCGTCCTTTTTGTCCTGTCATCTCAAAATATAAGTAATATTGTTAGGTATATCAATTTTTTAGATTTACGAATTATGTGATATGTCATTAATAGAGAATAAATACGTTAATTAATATTTATTTAATAATTTACTTATTAACCGTCATATCATATAATTTACAAATATAATTTAAATAGATAGATCCGTAATATTATCCTCATAATACATAGACAAGTGGTCAATTCTAATTCTTTAAAAGATTGGGCCGTACAAAAAGAGCCACAGCTTTCTCTACGTGTGTCAAAATCCAGATGCCTCTCATCACAGTAGTGCAACAATTTAAATGCATCCCAAAATTTGAAGGTTATCTCAGAAACTAGCATAACCAATGCATATACCAAATTAAATAAAGAAAATATCTTCTCGTAAACTAGCATATTTTGATACATAAGCTATGTCGTCATTCATGGTATGAACGATTCAATATTACGAACATCTAAATTTTCAATTCCAGCAGTAAAAAGTTGATCACAAACTCTTTAATCTTTAAAAGATATACTAATTAATAGACTTGGAACCTTTTTGAATAGTCTGTAAATCAAGCTTCATCTTAAAGATACTCGTTTAAGAGATATTAGCAAATCTTTCCCGCGGATTAAGCCACATTTTCCTTGAACTAGAACTAAATCACACACCATATGGCAGAGGGTGATAAAGTTGCCGTATTTCTCAATACTCATCAACCATTTTGTTTAGTGACATTACGTTATAGTCTTGAGTTTGAACCATTGTATTTATAATTTTGGGGCATTGCATCACCCCAAAAGCCACCATTAGGTCATCTTATAAATATGGTTTTAGTGTAAGGGCCTCAAATGCTTGAATTTTGCACACGTAATTACTCACTCCCTCGTCTAGTCTTATATATGCCTTTTCAATCTCAAGGTCCACCATTTTTGTCGATGACATGTAATGAAAGAGAAAAAGCTCAGAAAATATTGTGATAGCAAGGAAAAAGGTGAGTTTTGTGGGATCAACTCTAGCTGTCCAGCCAGATATTTTGCTATAAAAAGACCAAGCAATGTAGGTTCGATAAATAGTGACACATCGTGCCATCAATTAATTTCAAGATTGATTCATTATTGAAAAAGGCCTTGACATAGGCTCCATGTGTTTTCTAAGCAACTAAATTAGTTAACAAGGTTGCAGAAGGAAACAACAAAAAGGACGGTACTACTTGAGTGAAAAACCAATCAATCAAGAGACAAATACAAAAAAACTGCTAATGTGCGTGGTTGTAAATTCATTTTCCGGCATATTCTGATAATGAAATTGACGTTATTGGCTAGTATCGGCATCCAATTTACAGTATCTAGTACATTTTTGATGTTGTTGTTATCAAATATATTTGACTGGTACATTTGGTAGTTGGTGTGTATTTTCCCTTGCAAAGTATTTTCGTCCAATTTTAGTGGTAGGAAAAAGGTTACTTGGGACATATGAAACTTTCATTTAAAAATTATGTTAAGGGTAACATAACTTGTAACAATTCTACAAGAAGAAAAATCCTAGTTGCCGACCTCTTGCCTCTAGTCTTGGGGTCGGCGGGAATCTTTCTTGATCTCTTCCCTTTCTTTCCCTCTCTGTTTCAGTTGTGGTTGCTCTCTTGCACTTTCGAGGAGTCTTTATGGTTGTGATCTCTCTCTCCCACTTTGTCCAGGAGAGTTTTCGTGGTTGTGGTCGTGGTCACGGTTTTGGTGTTTTTTGTTCAACTTTTAGCAGTGATGATTGTTGTGGTTCATGCAATTAGCATATGACTACGAGGAGGATACTCGATGTTTATTGGAGGTAACTTATAGTAGAGCTTCTTAGCCGACATTTGCAAAATCATCAGAGGGCAATGTAGTCCTTCCTTATGGTGCCTTTAGTCAAATTGCAAAGTTTAGTCTTCGTGATTAGAGTTTTGAGTTTAGGACTAGCTGTCCGTTTTCTTTGAGGAATTGTATTCTCTTTTGATGAGTTTGCAATTATAGGGTTCAGATATTTTTGGCATGGCTTTTGCTATCAAAGGATTTTTAATTAGTGAGAGGAAATCGAACTTTGGACGTACCTAACCTAAAGGCTGCTAGTCATACAACTTGTGTGTGTATTATACTTGTAGAATTTTCAAATACAAACTAGAAGTTTCCAATAAAAGAAACAGCAAGGTCCTACCTACTCTACATATGCATGGAAAAGTCGTAAGATTTAAGCGTGCTGTCATGCTATTACAACACAATGCTAAATTGCTAATTAAGGTCATATCAAGGAGTTAGTCTTTTTTATCGCTATGTAAAGGAATGAAGTAGTTTAATTATAGTTTATGGCTAATTCAGGGGTCTTGGTTCTTTCTTTCTGCTTTGTGCGGGTTTAGAGGATAAGGTTTCTACTATTATAGTCCAACGACCAAGGTTTATCCGTAGTTCGGCTTGCATAATCCACTATCATCCTTCAAAAAAAATAAAAATAAAAATAAAGGATCATATAACTGGCAGATGTCCAATCCCTTCAAAACCCCATCCCATGAACCCCTCGACCAGATACATATATACATATACATATTGACATTGCGCAGCTAGTATGATATTTATATTGCAAAATTTCTCACCATGATTGGTTAAATAAAGCGATTCAATTGTATCAGATGAACTAGTGTATTCTAGAAACTATAATTTATAAATTATGCTTATATAACATGTCAGTTCAAGTGGTGAATTCAGTTCAAGTGAATTGGCTTAATGGTCAGAATCTTTTTCTTTATTCATTGCGTTGTACTCGCTCTCTTTTTGTTCGGAAGTCCTCACACTCACTCGAACGTGGCATTTTGGTTCTATATTCCTTAACTCCATCCCCTTTTCTATAACTCCCTCTACTTCTATGTAACTTTAAGTTGCACATTTGAAAACTCATCCCAATACCTCAAAAGTTAAGTGAAATAATCAAATAAAACGAACAAAAGTGCAAGGGAGGAGATATCTTGAACTTCATCCACCCTATTGTAGTTAAGAAGTTGAAATTTTTGTTTGATTAATTTTTTGAATTGCCTTATTTGCCCTTAAATTGTACAGAAAAAATGGATAAAACAAACGGACGCACATCACACGAGAGTGAGTTTGAGAATCACTAAAAACAAAAGATAAAAAAAATTAGGGATGAAAAAAATATGATGCCAAGATCGAGGACCATTGCTATAATTAAGCTTCAGATATTTGAGCTTCCAAATTCCTTTTGGTCTAATAAAAAACCATTTTACGTAACGGGAACATCATGTGGCGGTCATGATTCCCTTACAATGATAGGCACTACAACAATTCAAGAGGCTAACTCATAATTTATGAATGAATGAAAAAGAACTTGAGCAGCCGATCAACAATCATGAGCCAATCATAAACAAACACAACAAAACGTATGAATATCCGGACAAAATCTGGATCCCTCGTACCTACAATCTCTATCCCCCTAACCAACCTCACAACCCCCTTTTTCTCTGGGAAAAATAAAGAACAAAGACTACAAAGTAAATTTCTTGTATGCTAATTCGACATAGTAGGCACGTTTAAGTGAACTGCCCTTTGTATGTATTCCTAAATTCTAAAACAAAAATCATTCCAACCTATGGAGGAATTTGGTACGACAATCTGTATGTATCCTCGGTCAGCATCAAAAGCATATATAAACCACAAGCATTATCAACCATGCCGGAAAAAACTTGCGGCACAAAATTACCCTAATCCGGTGACAACTAGAAGCGTATGCACCTTGTTTCCAGTTAGGAAACACTAATGGACATGAATTGCTTGCACATGCATGATCCATCTGGTTCATAGAGTGCACCTCAACTCACTAGGTGACTTGCACTGTATAGGTGCAACCAATTGGATATCTTATGTCCGAAATCCTTTTCTAAAACCGTTTTAACAAAATAACCAGTTCAGTTATAGCTAGTAGGCAGGGGGAGAGATTGATCGATATGCACACCTCTGTAAGAATATATCAAGTGGATGTTAGAAGGGGAAGCAGAACTGAGCAAGCAGCTAAGACAGATGTTATACCAGCCGCAGTCCCTTCAATAGTTTTCTCTACGAAGAAGAAAAAGTTCAACATAGTAACATACATTAAGCAAATTAATGGAAACACCTTTTTGGTGAACTTAATTAATACAAATACTTACTGCCAGTTTTGCTCCACCTGAGGACACCATACTTGTACCCAACGACTGATGCCTGGACGTAAAAACTGAACCAATACAATAACATTAAGAAATAGTTGTTTCCTGTCCTGTTCTTCGAGTGCAAGTACACTCACCATTGTATCTCCAATTCCGAGACTCAAAATTCCAGAAAAAGGAGCAAGGGGTCAATCAGTGCACCCAGAAGACATCCATATAGGAAGAGCGCATCCCAATAAGAGCGAAAAGTGGCTGACAAAACATATAATATAAAAGACAAAACTCGTGAGACTTATTTGAATCAAACTTATGAGATTAGGGCTTTGATCTAGGGGGAGAAGGAATCCCATACCTGACAATAAGAAGATCTGAGTCACGATGATCAGTGAAAGGATTCATAAATTTATGTACAGATTGTCCTCATCGCCAAATTCTCCATACCTTGCAATGTTTTAAAAGGCTCGCCTCAAGGTGCGCCTAGGCGCCCTGTGAGGCTGGGCTTGAGGGTTGCCGTCTCTGTTTTGAGGGAGTGGGCTTGAGGGTTGCCGCCTCTGTTTTACTCCCAAACCCAAATTTTGGGTAGGGTTTTAACCGCCTCATACCTCTTCCTTGCACTATCATCACTCTGCCTTGTTTTCTAATTTTTATTTTTTATATAATGGATGTGTGTGCTGTCTGCGTGCATTGTTATATGTGTGTTCATTGTGCTTTTCATCCTCTATTATATATATATAATATATGTATATATATGTGTGTGTATGTATTTATAATATATGTGTACGCTCAGTGTATATATTAAAAAATTTAGGTCTCGTGAGGCTTCGCCTCATGCCTAGGCTGGGCTATCCCTCGGACGCCTCGCCCACACCTCACGCTTTTAATACATTGATACTTTGTCACAAGGATAGTCAAGCAAATGATATAAGAAGATAGACTTCAAAACAACTTTAACATCCCCAATTATATACATGCAGTCACACTCTCTCTCACACACACACCCACTCACCCACACACACACAAAAACATGTTTTTAAAGGAATCGCCCTTCCAAAATATTCAAATACAGGATTTTGACTTGGAAATATTGTGTCCTCAACAAGTGGATTTTACTTATTGCATAAGACATAAATTTTAGACATCAACATAAGGTTTTAGTTTGAAAACTTACTCGAATAATTTCCAATGCCAAGAAAACTGCCAAAGCTGCACAAATGAAAGATCAAGAGACTCCGGCTGCAAAAGAAACATACAAGGAGCATATATAAACACACATAATTAGAATCTCGATAAAAAACGTATACTTGGATGACAATCAATCTTTAGTCCTAAATTACCTGGAAGATAAGAGCAGGCACAAACATTGACACAGCCATCAGATGGTAGTATTTTCGGAGTAGAAATCTTGCTATTTTTTGAAATGTTGTAGAACCTCAGAACAGAAATAATTATCACACAGATCCAGTAGGCACACAAAGATAATCTCTTAAGTGGTTCTGAAAAAATAAAAGAAAGTACCCTGCCAAAAGAAAAAAGAGATTTAATGCCGACATAAGACAGCCATCAGACAGAATAAACTAATCTTTTGTAAACAGAATCAAAACTATAATCGCTCACAGCAAATAGCCAACTTATGTAACAAAAAATAAAAGGAACCTTATACAAGTCTTAAGCCATGCAAGGTTCACCGACCATAATCCAGATCAATTACCACAATTCATGGGTCTCCGGCAGTCCCGTTCCTTGAAACTGGAATTCCAGTGTACCATGATATATGGGGAATAAAAAGTAGATTAAATGTCAAAAATAAATAAAACTTAAAAAACTGAAAATTCTGTTGTACCATGATATATGCAATCCATTGATTTTATGGACTCTGATTTAAGTATTTATGAATTTTTTTAGCACATGGATGGATGTAGTCAAGTTGTGTGCAAGGAACCAAAGTGATATGTGTAATATTGCAAACTTACAACTCTATATTAGGTAACCTAGTATACGCTATGCGCCATGCACCAGGGCTAAGAGCACGTCAAATCCGATGCCAGTACCGCAAACCCAAACATAAAAAAGATCCTAATAACTCTGGTTTTGGTAGAACCTACCATTCAAACTATGTGAATTTATAACAAAGGTGGTAGATGTGTTTTAGTAAAGTTGCAAACACACAGAAAGTGTAACATAAAGAAAGTCCCAGTAACTGCAATTATGGGTGATCACAACCAATGGAAAGCCGCTTTGCTGTTATCACTAATTTCAAATTCTTAACTAAGTCATGCTATGCAACTGTGCACACCAATACTAAGTGAGACATAATTCAGAGGTTAGTTTGTTATCTAGTTGTTTATATTCAGTTGAATCGGTGCCAATGCACAATATCAACTAGCACGCAGACCCTTTGATGTTTTGTTCCCAGACTGCAGCAGTGATTTTCTATTAAATACCATTGAAAGCTTGCATTCCACACGTCTGTGAACTTCAGAACCAGTTGCGTGAAATATAAACCACCTAACTATGGTGAAACCAACCGTAACCACCAAATAGAACCTAATAACCATGTCCTATAGAAGATAATAAAAAATCCAGTTGAAGTAACAAGTATAGAATAAATTATTGGAAAAGGTTGTACCATAACAAGGGATGCATATGAAAATCCTGAACCAACTGCATCCACGATGGAATGATCAGAATCATGATAAATCCAAGTGAAGAAAAGAAGATAACAGATCTCCAAATCCCGTTGTTTGTCCTCACTTCACATTCGGAGAACAAATTTCAAGGCCATTGGGAAAAGAAGGCCAAGCAGCAACCCCTGCATAAAATAGAATGATGGGTTTCCAGCCAGACCACTTGCAATCAATTTCATCTATTAAGAAAGCATACCTGCATAATAATACTAATCTCACTTCATTTACTTCCATAATGTAACACCTCTGATTTCATAAAAAAACCCAGACATCTGTGTGAGAAATGTCATAACCAAAAGGATGAGTACATATAAGCAGTTTGACCAGAGAAAAAAAAAAGACTAATTAGAGCAGAAAAGAAATAACCTTTTCAATGGTATATGCCAATATGTCACCAAAATAGAGAACAAGACCTGAAGTCGCTAAACACACTTCCCCTAGAGAGAAACAAAAGACATGCAACATCAACATCTACTGAGAAAAAACCAGAGAAATACCCCAAAATAATAATCATCAGAGAGAGGTATAAATAAAAAGAAAAATAAAGTGAGGGAGAGAGAGAGAGATCTGCACATTAGCTGACTAATGATATAGCACTTCAACTTGAAGTGTTCAATATGAATTAATTAATGTCATACTATTATGGATAAATAACTTAAATGTCCAGACGAACATATCGACTGGGCAAATGCATATTCGTGTTTTTTTAGTTGTGTAACCACTGAAAGCCACTAAAACATGAGGGGAACATGAGCAAGCAGTGAATAGTCAATCTATTCCTAAGAAGCTATAGCAACTCTTTCAATTTAGCAGTTATGTTTTGTCCCCTTCAATCAATAAGAAAACTTCCATTGCATTTTGCAAGAACAAGTAAGTGAAATTGAAAAAGTAGCAAGGCATATACCAATGGAAGAACAAGATGGGAAAGTTCTAAGAACATGCTGAATTAATTTTACAGCTGCCAATCCATGAGAGAGCATCCATAATAACTTCAATGCAGTCTCAAAGCCTGTATGGAATGAGCAAATCATGTTTCAGTTTTCCAATTACTATTGGCTTAAGCAAAAGTAGAGAACACTTTCCATGTTATCAATTCAGAAAAGAGGATTCAAAGACGTGCAGGAAACTTACTAGTAAGAGATACTGTACCAAGAGTCAGACAGCACACTGCATTGTGCAATATTATGCAACTTAAGCTAAACTTTGCATGCCTAATACTACGTGAAGGTGGAGCAATATTCCCAGATGCACACGATATGGTTATGCAGAGAAAAATCAGCACACATAGGCAGCTGGCAGAAGCAGCCCAGTATTGCATTGTCAAAAATTCAAGTTCTGGATGGTAACATTGAACATATCATCAGCATAATAGAGAGGAACCGTATCAGACAAGGGTGAGACGAAACAGTGGGAAGCATGGAACCCCATCAGATTGTAAAATCAATTAAAGGCTTCATATGAAAAAGTTTACCAGTTAACACAAAAGGTTTCAAAAGTTTACATCCAGAGAGAGAAAGAGAGAGAGAGAGAGAGAGAGACAGACAGAACAGGAGAAAAGGAAGGTTATGATCTTCAAGAGAGAGGAAACATTATTCTATGAGGACCTATGCACCAAGTTAAAAAAATGTCTCTACCATAACAACTTTTCCTGTATCCCATGTGACTTGGGAGCTGGGAGCCTGGGACTAATGCTGTTTCTAATTTCAACTGTTCTTAAACATATAAAACCGAGAAAATGAACTCCCAAGATTTCATTTCTATCATTTCATCTTATAGATAGGATTAGGGGTGGGTTCAAAAAACCGAAAACCGAAAAAAACCGAAAACCAAACCGAACCGAAACCGAAAAAACCGAACCGAACGAAAAAACCGAACCGAATTGAAAAAACCGAACCAAACCGAATTTTTTTGGTTCGGTTCGGTTTTAGTGATCTAGAAACCGAACCAAACCGAACCGAATTAATTAAATTAAATTTTTTTATTTAATTATTTGTTTTGGGTATTATTTTCTAAACCCAATTTGTAAGTTAAAATGTGTTAAACCCAATGTGTTGCCAAACTTTAAGCTCAAAATATTAAAAAAAGGCCTATAAAAACTCTAAACCCTAACCTATTATTTCTCCCCCATATAAGGTTTCAGAATCAAACCTCCTCCTGAAGTACCTACATCCATCTCCATAGCACTGTCTACTTCTGCCCCTGCTTTCTTTTCCAAATCTACTCTCATATAACATGTAACATAATCCATAAACATTTATTTCGGGTAGATTATTTGGGTAATTTGTGATGGAAAAGAATTCAACACACACTAAATAAATCCACCCACGTATTACTTTTACTAATCAAGTTGTCAACATGCAGTTACAAGCAAACAACCCTGATCTTTGAACAACATCATACAATTTAACTTTTCTAAGTCATTTGTACGATTTTTGTGTTGTGAGGTTGTTAGTTTGGACTTTGGAAGACTTGATTGATGATTTTAGTTCAACTTTAAATGTTTATTTTCATTGTCTTTGATTCTAGTTAGAATGCTTATGTTATGATTGTGTTGGATATGTTAAAATTTAACTGCGTCCAGGCTCCTTTCTCTTCTCCACTGTAGGTGATGTTAAGAAATCCGTCGTCATCCTTATTTTCCTTATCGATTACATACATCGAGGTACCTGTGTGCAACAACATTGGACGAAATTAGAGTTATTACCACAGTTTGGGAACAAGATGGATGGATATCCTTTTGCCGATTGTCGCTCTAAAACAAAATATTTTGGCAGCTCTGCTTAACACCTGTTCCCAACTAGTGACCTCGACGTGATCACAAAGTTGTCTCCAACTTAGTCGCTCGCCGGTGCCCATGATGTACACCGTACTGAAATCAAGCCATTGCTCATAGGCCCTAAATGCTGTATAAACTGGAGACCAAAATATTCGTATCCTGAACCGTTCCAAGGTGGTTACCTCCTCCCGGTGGATATGGTCGCGGACTGGCCCATCAAGATCCTGCTCAACCTCCTCCTCAACAACTCTTACTCTTATTTTTACGGAAATCGTCACGTGGACGCGTGAGGATAGCACAATCTTGGTCAAACCAGCCCGGATCGCTGACCAGCTAAGAAGGGAGAGGTTGGCAGTCCCATCTATTACCCTCGGAGCTCTGGTAACACCATCCTGGTAAGTGTGCCTAATCCGGTCTAACGGCCGCCATTCCCCCAACCGTGCTCGTATTGCTGGAAGAAACGCCCATAAATTAGCGTACTCTTCGGGATACAATGTCGCAACGAAGACATCTTCACCAAGCTGATTTTGGTATAGATTCACAGGTCTTCTTACTAAAGGCTGCGCGCCGTCACCTCAACCACCTCCATCGCTGCCGCCTTCACCTCCACCACCTCCGGCGTCGCCGCCTTCACCACCTCCATCATCTCTGCCACCTCGGGCATCGCTCTCGAAACTACCACCTCCGGCGTCGCCTCCACCACTGCTGCTGCCGCCAGCTTGGTGGTGTCCTTGTCCACCACTAGGGTCCAGGCCAGAGGCAGTAGTGACCAGATCCTACAAAACCAGCATAAAGTTGAAAATTATCAAGTAATACTAGTCTTTTAACTTTTTGTTCGGGTCACAAAAAGGCAGAATACAGAAAAGCCAAAAAGGCAGAATACAGAAAACATCCAGGACTAGAGGCCTTACTTTTCATCAAGTGTGGTCCTAAGAACAACATCCAGAGCTTGAATTGCATCTTGAACAAAAAGTCCTGGATGTTTTCTGTATTCTGCCTTTTTGGCTTTTCTGTATTCTGCCTTTTTGTGACCCGAACAAAAAGTTAAAAGACTAGTATTACTTGATAATTTTCAACTTTATGCTGGTTTTGTAGGATCTGGTCACTACTGCCTCTGGCCTGGACCCTAGTGGTGGACAAGGACACCACCAAGCTGGCGGCAGCAGCAGTGGTGGAGGCGACGCCGGAGGTGGTAGTTTCGAGAGCGATGCCCGAGGTGGCAGAGATGATGGAGGTGATGGAGGTGACGCCGGAGGTGGTGAAGGCGGCAGCGATGGAGGTGGTAGAGGTGACGGCGCGGAGCCTTTAGTAAGAAGACTTGTGAATCTATACCAAAATCAGCTTGGTGAAGATGTCTTCGTTGCGACATTGTATCCCGAAGAGTACGCTAATTTATGGGCGTTTCTTCCAGCAATACGAGCACGGTTGGGGGAATGGCGGCCGTTAGACCGGATTAGGTACACTTACCAGGATGGTGTTACCAGAGCTCCGAGGGTAATATATGGGACTGCCAACCTCTCCCTTCTTAGCTGGTCAGCGATCCGGGCTGGTTTGACCAAGATTGTGCTATCCTCACGCGTCCACGGGACGATTTCCGTAAAAATAAGGGCAAGAGTAAGAGTTGTTGAGGAGGGGGCTGAGCAGCAGGCTGAGGAGGAGGTTGAGCAGGATCTTGATGGGCCAGTCCGCGACCATATCCACCGGGAGGAGGTAACCACCTTGGAACGGTTCAGGATACGAATATTTTGGTCTCCAGTTTATACAGCATTTAGGGCCGATGAGCTATGGCTTGATTTCAGTACGGTGTACATCATGGGCACGGGCGAGCGACTAAGTTGGAGACAACTTTGTGATCACGCCAAGAATTAAGTCACACATTTGAGCGTCATACTCAACAATCTACGTAAAACATTCAAATTAGAACAGGAGTATGTTCATTGAATGACTAAGAAATAAACATGTGTGAACTACAATTCTTAATGGTAATTTATAAATGCATCTACTGAGTACCCATTTCTCTTCTCCCCCGCTATAGGTCATGTGAAGAAATCCATCTTCACCCTTATTTGCATCATCAATTTCAGACATCAAGGCCCCTGTAACAGAGCAAGAAGAAGATAGTTATTAAAACAGCAGTTGATGCGGATTCAGGATGAATAGTATTAGGCCTTCAGCAAAAATGGATTGCAGCCATGCTCACCACTGTGAGGTTCAGTGTTGTTGAAATAGACAAACATAGGTTGGCCTGCTTGAATTCGAACATGATTTCGAATATAATTAACAAATTTTTTGAGAGGCACATCACGACGGACGTGGTACCTGCAGTCAGAGACGCACAATAGGCCATAAAACCATGCACGAGCCCCTTCATCTAAGATAAGATATGAACACAAATTAGGTTGGAGTTTGCCTATGCAATATCAAGCACATTTTCTTTTTTGCATGCAAATGTTATATAATTACATGGAGTATGAAAATTGTTTGGTAGGAAGTCGTCACTGCCTAGGCAGCCATTTCGTGTTAACCACGATGTAAATAGTCTTAGAACATCACCTGATGTATCAGATCAATCACCCCTTGTCCACGTTTTTTTTTTTTTTTTTTTTTTGGTTTCGTTTTGTTTTCACACAGGACTAAATGCTATTTGTGGGCATGACAAGTAGTACTGGCCTTTCAAGATGGATTTTGGAACAAATGATATACCGATAGTATACATAAAACAAGGGACAATCCCATTCCATTATAGTGATAAACATAAAGATAGCCAAAGCAAAAGAGGAATCCGAGACTAACTTTGTCATCTCCAAGCCAGGAATGTTACTCCCTGCAAGTTTCTCAACGCTAACCTGCACGGAAGCTCAAATTAGAACAGGGACAGGTTATTACCTCCATTGAATGCATAGGAGGAAAAGAAAACGAAGAAAAACAAACAACATAACGGATGCAGTCAAAAACTTACTGGGACAAGATCTGGTTGGCTATCCCTCAATTTCCAAGCATTTATAGTGTATTCAATGTACTCCTCCAAAAATGACCTGAACATACATCAAAAGCGTAGATGAGAAAAATAACGATCCCATTATTCCATTTCCATTGCATCGAAGCAAACGAAGACAGGTAAAGCACAAGGGAGCTGGAAACGCACATTGCCTCTTTGTACGAGGTAGAGGAGAGATTTACGTCTGTGAGCCTAGATTTGTCTGCATGCATAGCCTTGTATGGAATCATGTGCATAGGGGATCAAATTAGAACATAGTATCCATGCACACACAATGCATAAGTAGGGAGTAGGACGGATGTAAACATATATATACAACAACAACAAAGCCTTTTCCCACTAAGTGGGGTCGGCTATGTGAATCCTAGAACGCCATTGCGCTCGGTTTTGTGTCGGATGTAAACATATATATATATTAGATTCAGCTCAATTCTTACCATGCTAACCTTGTAAAATGAAGAGTTCCAATGGTCCAATGGTTCAATGGGTCTCGGAATAACAGTAACTCCTGGAATCTCGCATCTGCAGAGAATGTTCTCTGAAAATTTCAAACAACAAAACATGATCATCACAAGAAGAAGTTGTCTTCCAAAATAAAATTACAGAGTACAGAAGGCATCATATCACAAAGAGTAAAAATAATTCGCTACGTTTATATTTTTGAACGAAAAATAAAACAACAAAAGATTCAGCCTTGCCAAACAAAGTGTATGTCACGTTTAGAACCCGGCAATACAAATTCCTTCGTTTGACAAAGAGGCATATAAAAAATCCACAATTTGAATCCAATCCCAAATGGGCCAAAACTCATTGAACTCAGGATTGAGGAATTAAAACATCGAAAAACTGGCACCACCACCACCACTACCATCACATATTCAAACAT
The DNA here is from genome assembly GCA_035220775.1 of Malus fusca. Taxonomy (NCBI): domain Eukaryota; kingdom Viridiplantae; phylum Streptophyta; class Magnoliopsida; order Rosales; family Rosaceae; genus Malus; species Malus fusca. Next base: position 10,889,118 of record CM069061.1, on the reverse strand, counting down.
GGTATTAATATTGCGTTTTAATAATTGCATAAAATATACAAATAACCAACCAAAAAAGTAAACAAACAGACCTGGACGAAATGGAAGCAAAGTGCTTTCTTCTCGTCCACTACCGAGCATGTGAAAAATTTCATCGTCACTCATATTTGCAAGGTCAATTTCAGACATCAAGGCCCCTGTAACAGAGCAAGAGGGAGGAAGATCGTTATCAAAACCGCAGTTGATTTCGAATCAAGATGAATGGTATTATGCCTTAAAAATACAAATTCCTTCCTTCGAGATAGAGGCATAAAAAATCCGCAATTTGAATGCAATCCCAGAAGTGCCAAAACTCATTGAACTCATCAGGGTTGAAGAATTAAAAACATCGAAAAGTTGACACCACAACTATCACCACATATTAAAACATGGGTATTAATAATTGCATAAAATATACAATAACAACCCAAAAAAGTAAACAAACACACCGTGTCGAAAAGCGCTTCCATTCTCGAAAGTTCTCTCTACTTCCATGGATACAATCCCACTCTTGTCTGCAAAATTTTCAAACAACACAACAACATATATAAGCATTTCCTAACGTTCTAGGATGAAAAGAATTCACTGATGGAAGAACAAAGTCAAAAATTAGGGTTTTGGTAAATTGACGAATAAATCAATTATTTTCTCTACACAATTATCCATCCCTATACAAATTCCTTCGTTTGACAAAGAGGCATATAAAAAATCCACAATTTGAATCCAATCCCAGATGGGCCAAAACTCATTGAACTCAGGGTTGAGGAATTAAAACATCGAAAAACTGGCACCACCACCACCACTACCATCACATATTCAAACATGGTATTAATATTGCGTTTTAATAATTGCATAAAATATACAAATAACCACCCAAAAAAGTAAACAAACAGACCTGGACGAAATGGAAGCAAAGTGCTTTCTTCTCGTCCACTACCGAGCATGTGAAAAATTTCATCGTCGCTCATATTTGCAAGGTCAATTTCAGACATCAAGGCCCCTGTAACAGAGCAAGAGGGTGGAAGATCGTTATCAAAACCGCAGTTGATTTCGAATCAAGATGAATGGTATTATGCCTTAAAAATACAAATTCCTTCCTTCGAGATAGAGGCATAAAAAATCCGCAATTTGAATGCAATCCCAGAAGTGCCAAAACTCATTGAACTCATCAGGGTTGAAGAATTAAAAACATCGAAAAGTTGACACCACAACTATCACCACATATTAAAACATGGGTATTAATAATTGCATAAAATATACAATAACAACCCAAAAAAGTAAACAAACACACCGTGTCGAAAAGCGCTTCCATTCTCGAAAGTTCTCTCTACTTCCATGGATACAATCCCACTCTTGTCTGCAAAATTTTCAAACAACACAACAACATATATAAGCATTTCCTAACGTTCTAGGATGAAAAGAATTCACTGATGGAAGAACAAAGTCAAAAATTAGGGTTTTGGTAAATTGACGAATAAATCAATTATTTTATCTACACAATTATCCATCCCTATACAAATTTATCCATCCATCCATCCATCCATCCATCCATATGCAAATTACATTAGAATTTTACGGACATACCTGTTCGGCTGATCCGGTTTTGCATTGCCATTCTCTACTTTTCTCCTCTCCGACTCCCAAGTCGAATTCTTTCTCCTCTCTGCTCTGTGCGTCCTTGTATATTCGGACCCGTCTTTTTAATTCCCCATCTATTTATTTTATTCCACTAAGAAGCGACGCCGCTTTAAGCCATCCCTTTTCAATTAGGGTGGACACAGTTCGACTTGGTCCGGTTTTAAGTGAAATCAAAACAGAAGTCGAAATTTTTTTGCGGTTCGATTTGATACGGTTTTGAACCCAAAACAAAGATAAACTAAACTGTTTGGTTCGGTTTGGTTTGATTTTAATATATACAACCGCCCATTAAATTTTACAAGTAAATATTTATACCCATAACTGTTTAATTATTTAAAACGGTTATCCATAACCGTAACTGTGAAATTTCAGTAAGTGGGTAACCGCGGTTACTCATAAACAAAGGGCATTTGTCCATTCCTACCAATGTGGCAGCCTTCGCAGGTCGACTCGCACCCTAGACAGAGGTACGCTGACAGGATGGGATGTTTGGTACGCGCAAGACGGAACGGGACGATTGTTCCGTTCTGCGTTTGGTAAGTGTATGACGGAACGGAACCAAAAGGTTAAATGACTAACTTACCCCTATTTCGTCCGTTGTTTGGTACAATGTTTGTGCATAGGACGAGACGGGACGAGACAATATTTTATTTTATTTTTTTTGAACTTGTTCATATTTGAACACATATATACTTATCTATGATATATTTTTTACACTAGCACATGACATAACTGAATATATGTTATGCCATGGATTCAAATAAAAATAGGAAAGGAAGCTGCAAAAGTGATTCGCAAATACACAAGCCTCTTTAATAATAACAAAAAATTATGTCAGGTTTTAAGAAAGTGACTTAATTTATACAACAATGTTGTGCAATGCAGCTCATTTGCCTCCCATATCATATAATTACATAAACACAAACTGGCATTTCTCAGCTTCCAAAAAATAATAATAATAACTAGCATTTCTCATGAACTAGAGCTGCTGGTTTTTTCTTTGCAAAGGCACTAGCTCAGCTGTCTTCATCATCATCGTTGTTATCATCTTTAGCAGCTAGTGTGGATTCCTCCGCAATTTTAGCAGCATTTCTTCTTGCGGCATCCAACTTGTAACCTAATTTCTTTTCAAAGGGATCATTTGAAGGTACCAACTTGGATGGGCGGGGAGCTACAGCACCTAGTCCAAGCTTGCAAAATTCAATAGAGAGTTCTGCAGGAAGTCAATAATGTCTCAATAACAGCCAATATTGGCAACTAAAGATAATTATACTCTCTTAAACCCAAAATAGATAAACAGCATTGCACATCAGTCAATTTTCAAGCACAAAAAAGTTAGCTTTTGAACATCAACGAAAGGATTGACGTCAACAGCATTGCAAAGAACCATATAGTGCTTAGACTCCACGACACTCCATTCATAAGGATTTTCGACCAGATTGTTATGACATCTCTGGCAAAAACAGATACTCTTAACTAAAAGATTACAGAGATACCGCGTTGATGTAAATGTTGTTTATCCCCATAAACATTATAAAAATCATATAATCGTCAGAGTTATCATGTACCCAAAACAATCTCATTTAAAACAACCTGGGGAGGTTTCAAATTAGTTCAAACTTGAACCCCATTCTTTTCTTGTTTAAAAGCCTGTTGTAGATATTCACAACCCAATTGCAAATGACAAATCAATCTTTTAGAACAACATTTCTCTTCTGAGCTCATTCACTACACACACGATTAAGGCTTTAAAGTCTGCTTCTGGCCTTAGAATACCAAATTCCTTCCTTCGAGATAGAGGCATAAAAATACAAATTCCTTCCTTCGAGATAGGGGCATAAAAAGTCTGCAATTTGAATGCAATCCCAGAAGTGCCAAAACTCTTGAACTCATCAGGGTTGAAGAATTAAAACATCGAAAAGTTGACACCACAACTACCACCACATATTAAAACATGGGTATGCACAAAACATACAATAACAACCCAAAAAGTTAAACATACCGTGTCGAGAAGCGCTTCCATTCTCGAAAGTTCTCTCTACTTCCATGGCTACAATCCCACTCTAGTCTGCAAAATTTTCAAACAACACAACAAATTCACTGATGGAAGAACAAAGTCGAAAATTAGGGTTTTGGTAAATTGACAAATAAATCAATTATTTTATCTACACAATTATCCATCCATCCATCAATCCATAAATTACATAGAATTTTACAGACAGACTCTTGTTCTGTATACCTCCCATCTGATGTGCGCGTTGTTTTAAATTCAGACCCGTTGTTTGGGTTAAAACTTGAACTTTGGGCTCAAAGGGGAGTCAGCCCAAAAGAAGGACTAGGAGGAAAGGGGCCCAAAGCCCAGCCAAAGCCCAGAAGGCAGGAAAGGGTTTTTCCCGACTAGGTGCAGATCATTTGAATCACTTGTTCACCTACCTAGAGACCAAGTGGTGTAGATCAGCCAACTAATTAGCCCAAAAGCACTTTCAGTGGCAGTACAAGTAAAAAACTGATGAGTCATTGCCCTTCAGACTGCATTCGGGCAAGGTTAAAGCTACAAAAGGCCAAGCCAATTTGTCTATAAAAGAAGAAAGAGAAATCAGAGATAAGGACACTCAAACAAACAAACAAATACAAGCACAAACTTTGCTTAAGCCAGATTTGCTTTCAACGAAGCTGTAGTCAGCCCAAGCCTTCATCCCTTTCGGGATCAACCCTCACCCAAAGCCTTTGTAAAAGCTCTGCTACCTTGTATAAATCCTGTTGTAGTATCGATTTCCTTCTGTAAACTCATCTCCCTATCCCTCTTTCTAAGCTCTCAAGCCCCTCTATAAATCACAAAGATATGAAGTTGCAAGACAACCAGTCTTGCCCGACAAGGTGAAACCCTCGGGTATGTAAGATTGATCATTCAAAAGTCCTTGGCCTCAAGGCATAAAAAAGAACCTTATGTGGACTTAACCCATCCACGACAGTCTTTGATAACAAGAAGTCCGAAGTTACTTGGGGCGCAAGTAATCGACATATTTCCTAGTTTTATTTATGTTATATTATGATTATTGTAGAACGTTTGAGTATAGAAGTAATTCTGATGGGAAGCCTCAAGACCTACACCTAAGGCCCTACAAAGGCACATATTTGGATTCATTTTGCTCTTCGGGCTCGGGTAATCAGAAGTATAATGGTTATAACACTTCTGCAATCAATGAAATAAACATTATATGTTCGAGTACTGGGTTAGTTATTGATGGGAAGCCTCAAGGCCTATACCTAAGGCATTACAAAGGCACCTTTCATAACTAAAACAGTCTCTCGGGTATATATACAATTAAAACTCAACATCAGTTTTACATCTGTCATGCTAAAGATGGCAGTGGCACGCCTGAACACCTTAAAGTTAATCTTGATTGTGAGCCTCAAGGCCTACACCTAAGGCTCCACAAAGGCACCTTTCAAAATTAACCCTGTCTTTCTCTTTTAGCCTTGCCCGACAAGATTTGCCCTGCAAGCCCGCCAGTGAGCAAAAGCCTGACATAAAGCATCAACAGGCGCCAACCTCCCGGGGAGCTGTGTGCTCGTCAGCTAGGAAACATCCCCAATGGAAATTCTAGCCACGAACATAGTTGTGGCACGCCCGGTGAGATCTATGTTTCAATCTGGTATGTCAAAAAGAAGACAAAATACGAATCGTTTCAACATTTGTTAAAAATGACAGATCAACTAGGAAATCCTTCTTCTCCATCAGGACCGGTGGTTCTGGAAAGCCCAACTTCATCTGAAAGAACTGAAGGAAAAAGGACTAATGAAGAATTGCAAGCTACTATGATACAAGTATTGAAAAGCATGGAAAGAATCTTTTTGGAAACTAAGGGGGAAGTAGACTGTGTACCTTGACAGGAAATCTACAAAGAAGACTAGATCTGAAGTTTTCTACTCCAAAAGGTGCTCAAGGAAGTGGGACGAGCCAGGTTACCATCAGAAGTGAACCAGTTATTCCCCTATTTCCGTTATTAGAAGAAAAACAAGATAAGGGAAAGGAAAAAGAAGTACCTGAAGGAAGCCAGCCCATGATTGAACCGGTTCTAGAAAAAGAATTCCCCAGCTTTCCATTATTATCATTTAATAGGAAGCAAAATAAACAAGAAATGATGAGGTATGAGATGCCCATAATAACCGGAGGAGTCAGCGGAAAAGAAGGCTTTGTCACCCCAGATAAACCTCCTCCTTATAGGCCACCTCTTCTGGCTAATAAGGGAGGATGAGCCAACTGGAGGAAGCCTGAGGCAAAGAAAGAAGCAGGCGCGGGCAACGACCGGAGCCCGAAGAACGAGTCTGCCCTTTTCTTCCAGAATAGTAATACAGCTACTCAACAACTGAGGGAGGAGTTGGCTGAGTTAAGGAGGAAGGTGGTTCATAATGCTCAACCACGAATTCGCCCAGTATTCAAAGTTACCTATCAAAAGCCTTACCCTGAGTACATTGATGAGCAAAACCTGTTTCCTCTCAACTTCAAAATGCCTGCATTCCCAACATTTACTGGTGAAGATGGTAGTGTGTCCTCCAGATACCACATTTTCAAATTCTCCAATCATTGTATGGCATATGAAGACAACCCGAACTACAAGTTAAGATTGTTTGGAAATTCATTGGCGGGATTAGCATCTTAGTGGTATTCTCTATTCCCCCATAACTCTATTGCCAATTGGGGGCAGATGGAGATGATATTCCATGAACAGTTTTACAGAATAGAACCAGAGATGACTATTAATGATCTGGTTGAAGTCAAACAATACGAACATGAGTCTACAGAGGACTTCATGATGAGGTTCAGGAAAACAAGGATGAGGTGCCAATTCCCTGTCAACCAAGCTCAGCTCATATCAATCGCCCAAATGGCTCTGAGGTTACCTTTGAGGAAGAGATTCTATGATACGCAATTCAATGAGTTGCAAGAATTGGTAATCGCTGCAACAAGGTATGAAATGCTGCTGCTAGAAGAACAACAAGTGAAGCACACTTCTAAAGCTCCTCATTTTTACAAAAACAAAGCTGCAATTCATCGTGTGAAGATAGAAGAAACACGGCCAGAGTATGAAGATGGTCATGATAGGGAAGGAATTGATGTTTGTGCTGCTGAGATGACCACTCATTTTAAACCATTAATGGTGAAAGGGTTGGTTCAACTCATCAAAGATTAGAAAATCGTGATGAATGATGGAGGGTTTGTTCCTATGAAGCCCCCCAAATACCAGAGTTACTCCTTTGACTTGGCCAAAGCTCCTGAGATCTATGAGGAGCTGGTGCGGGCAAGAGTAATTTTGCCTGACGATACTAAAAAGATGCCAAAGCCAGATGAGCTAAGAGGGAAGAAATATTGCAAGTTACACTATACCTTCAATCATTCCATAGCCAATTGTGTCCAGTTCAGAGATTGGATACAAGACCTTATAGTGAATGGAAAGTTATTGCTGGACAAACCCCAAGCCAGTATGATGGTTGACACAAACCCTTTCCCAGAAACCCCTATTAACATGGTCAACCTGATTTGGGTAGAAAAGCCAGGGTCATCATTTGTCACAAAAAGAAGAAGGAGATAGATCCCATGTTGCCACAACACCCCCGCTTAAATAATAGTACCATAAGAGGGACCAAGTGATTATGATCAGGTCCCAATATTGGTATTAATAAGGGAAGCAGAAGAAAAAGAAAATAAACAAGGGGCCAGAGAGTTGCCCAAAGTCAATTCAGACAAGAGCCATAAGCAAATCAAGCAAAGGTAAAACATATGTTCATTCTGCTAGAAAAGGGGTTACAAGTAATCCTAGTCTAACAATTTTACATCTTTACTCAGAGTGATTATTCGAGAATGATAAGTCTGCATAATTACAAAAATTCTACCAGGTTTGGCCAGAACAGTATTGCTATTCGCAAGTTGAGACCTAGTGTACTCTAGCTCCGAGTTTGACTTATTCACTTATTCGATTTGATGTTTAAGGGTGCCAAGAAGAGTTGCTTGCTCAGCTTTAAAAGCAATAAGTTGTTCCTCCAGCTTCTGGATTTCAGAAGTTACTACTCCGATGCTTTCTTTTGTCAGCAAGCCCTCATCCATCAACTGCTCGACCTGTGCAGAAGTACTTGATTCCTTCTCCTTAAAGCATTTTACATGATTGGCTTGTCTATCAGCTCTCTGATGCTGCTTCCTAAGAGCCCTTAAATTCTCAAAATAAGAGAGAAAGGAATCATGTTGGGCTTTGGATAGCTGATTAGCTTTAAAGAGCTCAATCGTAACCTTTTCTAGGTCACAAAGAGCCTTGAAGCTGAATGAAGCTGAGAAGTCCTTCCTAGCCCATTCTTGGAAAGCTCGGTGTTGCTCTTGAAAGCCGGAATGTGCTGAAGAATGCTTTGAAGATTTCAGCCTTGTCTCAAGTTGCCCAAACTCTTCAAAAAGTTCGGGCAAGTTGGCAGTCGTTGAAAATGAAGAAGAAACAGGAGGGGTTCGCACTCCAGTTTCTTCTAATGGAGTAGTAACCACTGATGGGGTAATTTCGGTCTTCTCGGTCTTCTCAAGCCCAGGAAGGGTAATCCCTGTACCTCCAAGAGTTGAAGGAGGTCGGGGGAGCTCCGTCTTACGCACCAAACGCGGGGGAGATTTGCCCGAAGCTTTTCTCAGGGCCTGCTGTAAGAAACAGAGAATACCAAAATGAGGTAAGAAATATAGTTTGAAGTAAAGAGAAGTTTTGGGAAGAAGAAATATGCCTGACTAAGCTCTGGGGCTTTAAAAGGAAGAATATCTACTCCTCTTTGAGGAGGAGAACCACTATCACCAACTGAGGAAGAACAAGCTGTGCCCGAAACTTCACCAATGCCCTAAGAGACATCCAAGGATCGCGGCAATTGTTGATAAAGCAGGATATAAGAAGAAAATATAAAGGAAATACTTTCATACCTGAGTTCGATCTTGAGGAGAAGAAGGAAGCTCATCAGTGGTAACTATTGGGCAAGCAAGCACCTGCAAAATAGTTGCCCCTGAGGTCACAGGAATCTCAGGGACTATGGGTTCGTCACGTGTTACCACTAACGGTTGTTGTGGTCCATATATGGGGGAAGGCTAAAGAAAATATGAACAGGAGTTAATATGGACGCAATGTACAGAAACTCAATGATAGGACGAGTGCTCACCGAATTACTGCCCTCATCCACGAAGTGCAACATGACGCATGTGGATGGATCAAATTGGGAAGATGGAGTTACCTCCAAGGCAGAAAGAGAAATTGTAGATTTTGAAGGTGATCCTTAACTAGGCAAAGGGGCAAATACCCCGACCTGGATGAATAGAGCAGAAGAGAATGGATTAGGCATTTGTTCCAGAAACTATAAAGTTATCCAAGATTCAAGATTGAGGGAAATGCACATATGAAGGATTAACCCGAGGAGGAGAGATGTTTGTTTCTCGGGTAAATGACAAAGAGGCCTCAGGCAGAATGATCTTTTCTTCCCTCGCGGCCTAGATCAAGCAATCATGTTCAAAGCTTAAGGAAGATTATGCAGATAAAAATACAAGCAAAATACCTCAAGCTCTTTGAGGGTGATATTTCGCAAATCCTCAGCCTTTTGATACATTTCAACTCCTAGCGGATCCTCCCTTGAAGCAATAGTTGGTTTTTTGGATGCTTGAGGTCCTGATTTCAAAGAAAACAAGAACAAATAGATAAGGAAGAAGGATGGCAGTTTGATAAAGGAGAACAAGAAACTTACTTGAAGACTTTTGCTTCTTTCTGCCTGCCTCAGAAACTGGAGCAGACGGGACTGGAGGCTTGGAAGTCTGGATGGTTCTTGCTCTTTTACTCTTTCTGGTAGGAATTGGTCGTTTAGGTTTGGATGGGGATGCAGGTTCAGATTCTGAGGTCTTAATCACAACTATTTTCCTTCATTTAAATGCTTTAATGTTTACATCAGGAGTTTCTTCAGCCTCTGAATCCCCAAAAGATTCTGAAACATCTTCGCCTTCTCCAGCTTCTCGTCTTTTAGCCTCTACTGCGGCTCCATGAAGAACTGATGCATCAGCTGAGTCATCCTCGGACTCAATGGGCGCCGTTTCAACATCCACTTGGGCTGCAGGATCAAGCAAAGTAAGATTTAAAGGACTTCAGAAGGGGGACAGAGTCAAGTCAAGAAGAGCAATACCTATCAAAAGTAATCGGTTCTTCTGCTGGATCATTTCCTTCCAGTTTTCAAGTTCGCCGACTTGAGGGAAAGTTGACTGAAGAGTCGGTCATGAGTTTCACGCAAGTCTCCTCCATATTTCTTGGTCCATTTGTCTTCCCACCAGGCAGAAAAGAGTGGAGTACATTCAAAATTGAGAACTATGGATTTTCGGGTGGCCTGATTCATAACTTCAAGATTACGTCGGGCAGCTTGGAAGGTCGCCTCTGAAGGAGATGGTAATTGGAAGGAAGTACCACAGTGGACAGAATCAAAGAACGAAATGGGAATGGCTTGTATAAAGCCTAATTGCCTACTGCAAAAGTTAGGATGATACAACTCCAACCCTCGATCATATCGATTGCCCCAAACTCCCCAGGCCATGTTTCTTGGTTGAATACAACTGATGAATTTCTCCCTGCAGAAAGAAGTGGCATCTTCCCCGAGAGCGTCTTGGAAGGCTTGATCAGAGAACCAATGATATCTCCTCAAAACTGATGCACCCCATTCCAAGTATGATCGGGTTCTACAAACTTTGAAGAAGAAGAAGCAGGCAAAGGTAGAGTGATCTGTAGGAGCAGCTTCAGCCAAGATTAGGGCAGGGGCCACACCTTCTGGGAACTCTAAGTTAGCAGCCTGAAACTCTGGGAAATACCATTGAAGCCATGTTTGGATTATCCATATGGGTCCATTCAGATTGGTTTCAAATGGCTCGCCTTGAGTCATTTCAAAAATGAAATGGTAGAGATAAGAAAGAAGGAACGGACCTGTAGTAACATCATCAAAGTTGTGGAGAGATTCTACTAAGGGAATCCATTCAACCTTCACCTCTTTAGACTTATTGGGGAAGACATGCTTGTTGAGCCAGTATAAAAGGAAGTACATGTGTTCTTGATCCTTATCAACATGAGAAGAATCTGTCCAAAATTCTCCTTTATGAAAGGGATGAACCCCTTGAAAGAAGTTTCGTAACTCTTGAAAGTTGCAGAATTATATTCTAGTGAAAGGAAAGAAGTAGAGGACCTGAGCTTTCAGCGATTGAGGAGGGAACCCAGTCTTGAGTAACATCTACTATCCTGCCCGATGGTCTTAGCCCGAAGACTTGGGCCATGTCTAGAACAGTTGGAGACATGGGACCCATGCGAAAGTCAAAGGTATTTATGCCCAAATTCCAGAAAATAAGAGAAGTAGCAAGCAGTTCGGGCTTGGGAATAATGGTAGTTTTTGAAAGCATTATTAGTTCATAGATACCATTATTCATCAATTTCTTCTTAAAAGTTGGCTCTAGTTCATCAATCCACTGAGCCCAAGCCGGATCGTTCATTAGAGGAAAGCCTCGACGATATGACGACCATTTAGCTGAAGAAATGCCCGACTCAACCAAGAAAGGATTTTGGGAAAACCAGTTACCCCTGGGCATATTGTTCTCTATCACTGCAGGGATACGAGAAATCTATGCATGACCCAACGATTGTGCCCCATACGCTTCAAAGAAAAGTTCATAATACAAACCTGCCTGAGGGCGATGCAGTCCGTTGAGTAAGCAGCGTAAGGTAGCTATGCCTTCGCCGGATCGTATGATAGTTGGACCTGGCTAGATCCTGAAGCCATTTAACAAAGTTTGGGGGAGGAACGATAAATAAGATGACAAGAGTAGAAGATATCGGGCAAAGAACAAAGAAGAGTCTGAAAGTTTGAGGGAAGCAAGACGTCTGGGAAGATAGAAATTTTTAAGGAAAGGGGATTTCATGCTAAGTATGTAGAGGATTCGTGGGTTAATGGAAAGATCGCAAGAAAGTGATGATTATCTTTAGAAAGATGAAGGTATACAAGCATGCGGCTATTCAATCAATATTAGCGCCTGGAATTCCAGCCTGAATATTAATTGAACAGGGCACTGTTTGGGTTAAAACTTGAACTTTGGGCTCAAAGGGGAGTCGGCCCAGAAGACAGACCAAGAGGAAAGGGGCCCGAAGCCCAGCCAAAGCCCAGAAGGCAAGAAAGGGCTTTTCCCAACTAAGTGCAAATCATTTGAACCACTTGTTCACCTACCTAGAGACCAAGTGGTGTAGACCAGCCAGCTAATCAGCCCAAACGCACTTTACAGTGGCAGTACAAGTAAAAAACTGATGAGTCATTGCCCTTCAGACTGCATTCGGGCAAGGTTAAAGCTACAAAAGGCCAAGCCAATCTGTCTATAAAAGAAGAAAGAGAAATCAGAGATAAGGACACTCAAACAAACAAACAAATACAAGCACAAACTTTGCTTAAGCCAGATTTGCTTTCAACAAAGCTGTAGTCAGCCCAAGCCTTCATCCCTTTCGGGATCAACCCTCACCCAAAGCCTTTGTAAAAGCTTTGCTACCTTGTATAAATCCTGATGTAGTATTGATTTCCTTCTGTAAACTCATCTCTCTATCCCTTTTTCTAAGCTCTCAAGCCCCTCTATAAATCACAAAGATAGGAAGTTGCAAGACGACCAGTCTTACCCGACAAGGTGAAACCTTACCCGACCCTCTTGGTTTTTGTCTTTTCATTCATAAGTCTAGTAATATGTTGTATACTTCCATTTGTATCCAAGTTAGTTCTAGCAAGTTGATTATTAAAAGACTCCTCAATGCTTGAATCCGATGGGAATATGTAGTCACAACTTAAATCAGATCTAAGTTCTAAACCCTTGGGTATGTAAGATTGATCATTCAAAAGTTCTTGGCCTCAAGGCATAAAAAAGAACCTTATGTGGACTTAACGCATCCACGACAGTCTTTGATAACAAGAAGTCCAAAGTTACTTGGGGCGCAAGTAATCGACCTATTTCCTAGTTTTATTTCTGTTATATTATGATTATTGTAGAACGTTTGAGTATAGAAGTAATTCTGATGGGAAGCCTCAAGGCCTACACCTAAGGCCCTACAAAGGCACCTATTTGGATTCATTCTGCTCTTCGGGCTCGGGTAATCAGAAGTATAATGGTCATAACACTTCTGCAATCAATGAAATAAACATTATATGTTCGAGTACTGGGTTAGTTATTGATGGGAAGCCTCAAGGCCTATACCTAAGGCCCCACAAAGGCACATTTCATAACTAAAACAGTCTCTCGGGTATATATACAATTAAAACTCAACATCGGTTTTACATCTGTCATGCTAAAGATGGATGTGGCACGCCTGAACACCTAAAAGTTAATCTTGATTATGAGCCTCAAGGCCTACACCTAAGGCCCTACAAATGCACCTTTCAAAATTAACCGTGTCATTCTCTTTCAGCCTTGCCCGACAAGATTTGCCTGACAAGCCCACCAGTGAGCAGAAGTTCGACATAAAGCATTAACCGGCGCCAACCTCTTGGGGAGTTGTGTGCTCGTCAGCTAGGAAACATCTCCAATGGAAATTCTAGCCACAAACACCCGTATATTAAAGAGTTTTACCATTTATAACCTAAAAATCAATCATCGTTGAGGAATAAATCATGTTTAATGAAATTGTCCCCCAATAATAACCTGCATAGGAATGGTTGATTGGTAGTCATGCAAATGTTTTAGTGGTAGCAAAGAGGGACAAATCAGAAGCCGAGAAAAGATTTACCGGACATATTGAAACCCTAATCTCAGAACCACCGCCCATTAGAGAAGAAAACAAATATTAATGAATTATGATATATCAATCACTACTGTGAAAAATTAAATCGTATTATGGCTAGTGATCAAATTCCGAGATGTGGAGAGAATTTGCAGGTCTCCTCCTGTAGCTCGACAATGTCCGCAACTAGTTTGCCAATCACCCAACTTTGAACTCCAACTCGGAATATTTGGAAGGATGTAGTTCTATTAAGGACTAATTTGGTATTGCGTGCTTTTAAAAAAAAATTGTTTATGTTGTGTTTTGAGAATAAACAGTTGTAAAATAAAATAGTTGAGTGTTTAGTAAACATTTTTTTATAAAAGTACATAAAAAACAATATCTAAGCGTTTGGTAAACTTTTATATAAAATTACTTTGATTATGTTAAACGACTAAAGTTAGTATGATTTAATCTAATATAATTTTTAATTTGTAACCTTTTTATTATGCTCTTCTAGGGATGAAAACCTACAGAGCCACTCATTATTTGTAACATTTATCATAACCATTTTTTATTTATAACTCTTTATTATAACTTTTTTTATTTAGAATCCTTCTAGAATTTCTAAAGTCATCGACCATACTCTATTCTTTCCGTCTAAAATATCTTTCCCTTGTTTTCTCCATCTAACCTCTCATCTTCCTCACTGGATTTTTCTCTGTCGTTTCTCCACCTAACCACTCATCTTTTTCACTGGGTTTGTGGGTTTTGAAGTGTTTTTTCAGGGAGGGAGAGAGAGGAGCAAACCTACAATTTTAAGGGTTGGGGACTCTGGAGAAGATAAAGATCAGATTAGTCACCTGGGCTCTCCTAATTTTCAGAAATACAAAGAAGCATGGCATTTTATGAGGATCCAGATGTCCGAAGCTTCGAATTTGGGGGTAGAATCGGATTTACAGAAGAGAGCATGATGGGGTGCGATCTGGGCAAGTACACGATGCAAATTCCAAATTCGAATCCCAATCTTGTCTTGCCAGAAAAGATGGTGGTGTTTTTTCGGTTTGTCAGCGTGGGAATGTACAAACGAGATATGAGAAGAATGAAGTCCTTCCAGACTTCCAGTTGGTAGATGTGTAAATGATTTAATTGTTTAAGGTCATTTTGGGTGCTTGAAAGTTTCATAAAAGGGTTTAGTGCCTTTGGGAAAATTAGGTTTGTGCAGAAGGAAGACCCAAAAGCCGGTTTTCTAAGCCCTGGTTTGGTACTGAGATGATTTTGAAAAAAAATGGCTATAAAAAAAAGTTGGGAGCTTTTTTTATGTTTGGTAAACATTCAGCTTCAGCTTTTTTTCACAGTTTTGGGTGAAAAAAGCCAAAAACACAAGCTCCAAAACCCAGCTTTGAAAAACCAGTTTTTTTCACATCTGTTTTACATAAAAGTTTATCAAACACTATAATACTGTTTTTTTTTCAAAAGTGCTTTTACAAAAAAAGTTTACCAAACACTCTGTTACTTTATTTCTCAGCTGCTTATTCTCACAGCACAGCAGAAACAATTTTTTTTTCAAAGCATAGCAATACCAAACCAACCCTAAAGCTAGCTTTTGCTTCTTTGGCTTTTCAGCTTTTTTTTTCATCCAAAATTGTGAAAAAGCTGATTTTAGATGTTTACCAAACACAAAAGCACAAGGAGCTTTTTTTGATACCTGTTTTTTCTAAAAGTTAAGCAGTACCAAACTGGTACTAAGCGTAGTTGGGTTTATTCAAGTGTGATTTTGATATATTTAAAATATTTTATAAAAAAAAAGTTATATTTTTGAAATTAAAGGTTAATTTTGGCTAAATATGATAAAAACCTCGTTGGAACTATATGATATCGGTTTAGTTCCGTATTTGGCTAAAAATGATAAAAATCGTGTTCACATATTATAAATTGTAATGGCTTTAACAATTAAAGATTTGTTTGCATTTTATGCATATGCAAGATTGTGAAAAATAATCATTTCCGGAAGATTGGGACAAGATGCCTGATACAACTGTGGACCGATGTAAGTCGGTAAGGCTGATGAAACTATAAGGTTTTAAAACAAGCCAAACTGTAGTACTAAGTGATATTTAAAATACACACATAATTATATTGGAATACATAAATTGTAAAATAAAATGGCATAAATTATGAAGTATTAGAATATGTTGAAAACATGGGTAAAAAACATAAAATGAGTGTTCATCCAAGTATTTAACAAGTTTCTTACATTTTATTAAAAAATTAAAATGCATAATGAAAGTTATCAAATTTATAAGTCAGAGTTACGACCTAGGCAGGTTTCTTACATTTTTATATATATTTTAATTACTAAAAAAATTATATGAGTGAAAAGGATAAATACACAGCAATGAAGTGAATAGTGCCAATGACAAAAAAGGGAACTTGGCGATTGAGATATTTATACTGTCCAATGTAGCGATAAATTTCAACTCAAATTTGATCACAGAAAAAGGATGTCATGTGGTCTTACACGCATGAACATGTCCTAAGACCAAGATCAGTGCATTAAGGAAAAATGAAGTCATTTTTAATCTTTAATACCATAGCTGATGAAAATATAGTTGAGAGGCAAATTTTTCATCCCTATGTTTTCAATTATTGAGTGGTATAATGGACACGGAAAAGACTAACATGTCCTCCTACTTGACGGGGGGATAGATGTACTTTAACGATAAAAGCTAAAATGGTTATTTATGAAAAAGTTATGTATTTACTTTACTAGAGGAATGACAGTTTGCTTTAAATATGTGATCGTAACAAGGTATAAACTCATATTCTTCACATGTCATTATTGTTTAAGATTTTCGATGAGATTTCCAACCACTTTTGTCATGCCACATGGTATTATCTATGAATAATATAGGTTTAGATTTTTTATAAGATTCTCGACCATTCTTATAGTGTCAAGTGTCCTTATCAAATCCCCTCACTTCCTAATATTTCTCCATAAAAACCCTTCAAACCACCCATCTACTCACACCAAACCTCACTTCAACCACCACATCTACTCACACCAAGCCTCTTTCATTGTTCCTACTCATCTCATTTCATAGATTTATAGAAGAAAAAAAAATTTTGCTCAACCATGTCTAACTTTGAAGAGGTTTCAAAAGAGTCCAGAGCAAGAAAATGAGAGAGATAGATTAAATGAAATTGAAAATACCTTTTATCTTATATCAAATTAAAAGTAACAATTAATTAAAGTATCAAATCACCAATTACATCGAGATATTATTTAAACCAAATTCAATCTCGATTCAAGATGAATGTGAGTTCAAGATGAATTTTGCATAATTTAATATGGGTCAAAGATAAGAATTATCCTCGGGAGTTTGTCTCCAACAAATATAAAGGTTTGTCTTTATATTTTAATTAATAAAAAATAATAATGCAAAAAAGATAAATATGCTGTAACAAACTGAATAATGTCGATGACAAGAATGGAACTTAATGGTTGAGATATTTACACTGCACAAACAAGCCTTCCATTTTCGATTATACGCATAATTATGATCATACCTTAGACCATGATCATGATCATACCTTCCAATTATATCATATTCTTCACATGTCATTATTGGTTAAGATTTTCGATGAGATTTCCAACCACTCTTGTCATGCCACGTGGTATTATCTATTAATAATATAGGTTTAGATTTTTTATAAGATTCTCGACCATTCATTTAGTTTCAAGTGTCCTTATCCAGTCCCGTGACTTCCTAATATATCTCCATAAAAACCCTTCAAACCACCCCATCTACTCACACCAAACCTCACTTCAACCACCACATCTACTCACACCAAGCCTCTTTCATTGTTCCTACTCATCTCATTTCATAGATTTTTAGAAGAAAAAAAAAAATTTGCTCAACCATGTCTAACTTTGAAGAGGTTTTAAAAGAGTCCAGAGCAAGAAAATGAGAGAGATAGATTAAATGAAATTAAAAATACCTTTTATCTTATATCAAATTAAAAGTAACAATTAATTAAAGTATCAACTCACCAATTACATCGAGAGATTCTTTAAACCAAATTCAATCTCGATTCAAGATGAAGGTGAGTTCAAGATGAATTTTGCATAATTTAATATGGGTCCAAGATAAGAATTATCCTCGGGAGTTTGTCTCCAACAAATATAAAGGTTTGTCTTTATATTTTAATTAATAAAAAAATAATAATGCAAAAAAGATAAATATGCCGTAACAAATTGAATAATGTTGATGACAAGAATGAAACTTGATGATTGCGATATTTACATTGCACAAAGAAGCCTTCAATTTTCGATTATACGCATGATCATGATCATACCTTAGACCATGATCATGATCATACCTTCCAATTATACTCATATTCTTCACATGTCATTATTGGTTAAGATTTTCGATGAGATTTCCAAACACTCTTGTCATGCCACGTGGTATTATCTATTAATAATATAGGTTTAGATTTTGTATAAGATTCTCGACCATTCATGTAGTTTCAAGTGTCCTTATCCAATCCCTAACTTCCTAATATTTCTCCATAAAAACCCTTCAAACCACCCCATCTACTCACACCAAACCTCACTTCAACCTCCACATCTACTCACACCAAGCCTCTTTCATTGTTCCTACTCATCTCATTTCATAGATTTTTAGAAGAAAAAAAAAATTTGCTCAACCATGTCTAACTTTGAAGAGGTTTCAAAAGAGTACAGAGCAAGAAAATGAGAGAGATAGATTAAATGAAATTGAAAATACCTTTTATCTTATATCAAATTAAAAGTAACAATTAATTAAAGTATCAACTCACCAATTACATCGAGAGATTCTTTAAACCAAATTCAATCTCGATTCAAGATGGATGTGAGTTCAAGATAAATTTGGCATAATTTAATATGGGTCAAAGATAAGAATTATCCTCGGGAGTTTGTCTCCAACAAATATAAAGGTTTGTCTTTATATTTTAATTAATAAAAAAATAATAATGCAAAAAAGATAAATATGCCGTAACAAATTGAATAATGTTGATGACAAGAATGAAACTTGATTATTGCGATATTTACATTGCACAAAGAAGCCTTCAATTTTCGATTATACGTATGATCATGATCATACCTTAGACCTTGATCATGATCATACCTTCCAATTATACTCATATTCTTCACATGTCATTATTGGTTAAGATTTTCGATGAGATTTCCAACCACTCTTGTCATGCCGCGTGGTATTATCTATTAATAATATAGGTTTAGATTTTGTATAAGATTCTCGACCATTCATATAGTTTCAAGTGTCCTTATCCAATCCCCTGACTTCCTTTCCTAATATTTCTCCATAAAAACCCTTCAAACCACCCCATCTACTCACACCAAACCTCACTTCAACCACCACATCTACTGACACCAAGCCTCTTTCATTGTTCCTACTCATCTCATTTCATAGATTTTTAGAAGAAAAAAAAATTGTGCTCATCCATGTCTAACTTTGTAGAGGTTTTAAAAGAGTCCAGAGAAAGAAAATGAGAGAGATAGATTAAATGAAATTGAAAATACCTTTGATCTTATATCAAATTAAAAGTAACAATTAATTAAAGTATCAAGTCACCAATTACATCGAGAGATTCTTTAAACCAAATTCAATCTCGATTCAAGATGAATGTGAGTTCAAGATGAATTTTGCATAATTTAATATGGGTCCAAGATAAGAATTATCCTCGGGAGTTTGTCTCCAACAAATATAAAGGTTTGTCTTTATATTTTAATTAATAAAAAAATAATAATGCAAAAAAGATAAATATGCCGTAACAAACTGTATAATGTCGATGACAAGAATGGAACTCGATGATTCAGATATTTACACTGCACAAAGAAGCCTTCCATTTTCGATTTTACGCAAGATCATGATCATACCTTAGACCATGATCATGATCATACCTTCCAATTATACTCATATTCTTCACATGTCATTATTGGTTAAAATTTTCGATGAGGTTTCCAACCACTCTTGTCATGTCACGTGGTATTATGTATTAATAATATAGGTTAGATTTTTTATAAGATTCTCGACCATTCATGTAGTTTCAAGTGTCCTTATCCAATCCCCTGACTTCCTTTCCTAATATTTCTTCATAAAAACCCTTCAAACCACCCATCTACTGACACACCCCGTCCCGAAGGAGGGCATGCTGGCCGTCACGTGAGAGTGACGTAACCATTTACACAGTTCGGAAGCTTTAAAGATACAATTTCTAAGATATAACACCCGAGGGTGAATCTTACATTTGTGAATTCTGTCAGAACACCGTTGGATTCCTCGTGGCCACCAAAGCTCTGCTATCTAGAACCTGGAGGGGCGCAAAACAAAATTGAGTGGGTCAGTAAAACAAAGTTTTTCGAAAACTTTTCATTTAAAACATTTCTAACCCCTCGCTGTAAAACCTGTATACTTTCCCAGAAAATAGCATAATAGCATAATACTTTCCATAAATCTCAAAATCATCAATCTTTCTTAAAAACCAGAAAGTATGCCATGTTAAAAACTTTCACAAACATAATGAATGATGCATCAATGTAACAGGTGAAATGATGAATTAACCGGAGACCCTGCAGTTGGTCCTGTACGGTTAACTCTAAAGCTCATCATCCAAACTAACCGGAGTCACCTCGGTGACCTGTACGGTCTAACTCTGCACGTCACTCGGGACTACATAAGGTAGTCTGTACGATGACAGGTGTATGAATACGCTCTAGTGCTTCTCATATCAATCATCAGCGCGTATATCTAAGGTCACCCACCAGTCGGAACCCCTCTAATGGTCTGTACGACTGGCATGTCGGAACCCTCATATGGTCTGTACGACATCCACCTACTTGGATCCAAGGCGAGCGTGCGGTGTGGTGAATAATAATATAAGCACTAACACCTAGGGGCAGGTTATGAGCTATCAACGTCATGCACATCATCAATGATTCACATAAATAACATAAACTCACCTGACTTACCTGTGCGTCCACAGCACCAATTCATATATATATATGCATCAATTATCAATTCATATATCTCATGTCATTCATATCATGCATGCATGGCATTTTGGAAACACACTTTCATTAAAACTCAATTTCTGGGAAAATTCATAGTATATAGGTATAAACAGAAAATACTGCCCACTCACCTGGAGTTCGCCCAACAACTCCCTAGCACAACACATCGAGGCGTCATGACGATCGGCGCCTAGAACAATAATCAAATCCAACCTCAGAAATCATATCCATAGAATATATAACTTATATAAAACACTTCACTACGTAGTTCGACCCGGAAGATCTGTAACTCAGATTTCCAATCCATAACTTCCAGAGGTCCACAATAAATCTCTAGAACAACATCCTAAAATTCCATTACCATCCAACGGTCGGATCTCCGTCAATTTCCAAAACCAAGTGACGGTTAACATTCTATTTTATGAACTTACAACTCCAATTCCGGAAGATCCGTAAATCGGATTCCCAATCCGTAAGTTCCTATAATCCTCAAATATTACGTATTACAACGCATCAAAGTTTGGTGACGATCCAACGGTCGGATCGTCAATTCACATTTTCACCTAAATGCGAAAACTATAAAACGTTATTTAAAGCACCTAACCAACAATTCTTAATAACTTCTCATACGGTGCTCAATTTGGGTATATGAATATACCACAATGACCTACTCGACGTCACGGACGTCGACAATTTTTTATAATAAATTTTTAATGACGCACGCGCCCCCACGCGCCGTGGGTGGCACGGACCTACGCGCCCCCACGCGCGTCTCCTTCTTCCTCGCGTCGCCGGCACAGTGCCACCGGCGCCGGAAACTGGGTAAACCTGCAACTCGGGTTTTCTCGGCCCTTTTTTCACCATTTTGACTCAAATTTCTTCCTACATGCTCTAAATCAAGAGAGGAAGAAGTCCATACCTTCAAAAACCTCTAAAAACGCCTGAATCTCGACGGAGCAATTCCCCAAAAACCGGCCACCTTGGAACTTCGTGATCCCGACGTCCAAATCGACGCAACGAAGTACTCCGAGCTTCGTGGGAACCTCCTAGAGCTCGTGGTGAGCTTGGATCGTCCTAAAAACCAACCAATAAAAAGTTCATGAACAGCACTTAATTCGGTGCTCGTGATTTCGACGTGAAATCATACGAGTTCTTACCTGAAATGGGTATGGATGTGCTCGTAGGGTCCTCACGAGCACGATGGTACCTTCACAATCTTCGATCCGTGCTTGTAGGCTCGATGGTGAGTGTGTCCGTACGGTTTAGAGAGGGAGAGGGTGAACTGGGACAGAGAGGAGAGAGAGGGAACACGGGAAAAGGAAAGGGAACCTCTGTGTGTGTGGGTGTGATCCATCCAAACTAAGTCCACTTTCATCCCTAACCACACAAATTACAACTTATTTTTATCCACTTTAATGTATTTCCAAAAGTTTAGGGATGAAAGAATATTAATAATCCAATAATATGACACACACACATACTTTAGTGCTCGCTAAGGGTAATTTCGTCCTTTCACGTCCTCGGTAATAAAAATCCCGGGACGGGCTGTGACATCTACACACACCAAACCTCACTTCAACCACCACATCTACTCACACCAAGCCTCTCTCATTGTTCTCACTCATCTCATTTCATAGATTTTAAGAAGAAATTTTTTTTTTTTGCTCAACCATGTCTAACTTTGAAGAGGTTTCAAAAGAGTTCAGAGCAAAAAAATGAGTGAGATAGATTAAATGAAATTGAAAATACCTTTTATCTTTTATCAAATTCAAAGTAACAATTAATTAAAGTATCAAATCACCAGTTACATCGAGTGATTCTTTAAACCAAATTCAATCTCGATTCAAGATGAATGTGAGTTCAAAATGAATTTTGCACAATTTAATATGAGTCCAAGATAAGAATTAGCCTCGGGAGTTTGTCTCCAACAAATATAAAGGTTTGTCTTTATATTTTAATTAATAAAAAAATAATAATGCAAAAAAGATAAATATGCCGTAACAAACTGAATAATGTCGATGACAAGAATGGAACTTGATGATTGAGATATTTACACTGCACAAAGAAGCCTTCCAATTTCAACTCTCATTTGACCACAGAAAAAGGGATGCCATGGAGTCTTACACGCATGATCCTGATCATACCTTAGATCGTGATCGGTGCATTCAGGAAAAATAGAGTAGAGTTTAATCTTTAATGCTAGAGCTGATAAAAATACAGTAGATACTCAAATTGTCATTGTCTTTTGATAGATCGAATGAAATTAGAAATACCTTTTATCTCATATCGAATATGAAGTAACAATTAAATACAATTTTTAGTATCAAATCACCAATTACGTTGAGAGATTCTATAAAACAAATTAAATCTCGATCCAAGAAGAATATGAGTTCGAGATGAATTTTGCATAATTAAATATGAATCCAAAATAAGAATTATCCTCGCGCGTTTGGCTCAAACATGCAAAAGTAATATAATTTTTTTTATATATTTTAATTACTAAAAAATTATATGAGTGAAAAGGATAAATACACAGTAATGAAGTGAATAGTGCCAATGACAAAAAAATGGAACTTGGCGATTGAGATATTTATACTGCCTAATGTAGCACTAAATTTCAGCTCAAATTTGATCATAGAAAAAGGATGTCATGTGGTCTTACACGCATGAACATGTCTTAAGACCAGGATCAGTTCATTAAGGAAAAATGAAGTCATTTTTAATCTCTAATACCATAGCTGATGAAAATATAGTTGAGACGAAAGTTTTTCATCCCTACGTTTTCAATTATTGAGTGGTATAATGGACACGGAAAAGACTAACATGTCCTCCTACTTGACCGGGGGATAGATGGACTTTAACGATAAAAGCTAAAATGGTTATTTATGAAAAAGTTACGTATTTACTTTACTAGAGGAAAGACAATTTGCTTTATATATGTGATCGTAACTAGGTATTTACTCATATTCTTCACATGTCATTATTGGTTAAGATTTTCGATGAGATTTCCAACCACTCTTGTCATGCCACGTGGTATTATCTATGAATAATATAGGTTTAGATTTTTTATAAGATTCTCGACCATTCTTATAGTGTCAAGTGTCCTTATCCAATCCTCTGACTTCCTAATATTTCTCCATAAAAACCCTTCAAACCACCCCATCTACTCACACCAAACCTTTCTTCAACCACCACATCTACTCACACCAAGCCTCTTTCATTGTTCCTACTCATCTCATTTCATAGATTTTTAGAAGAAGAAAAAAAATTCGCTCAACCATGTCTAACTTTGGAAAGGTTTCAAAAGAGTCCAGAGCAAGAAAATGAGAGAGATAGATTAAATGAAATTGAAAATACTTTTTATCTTATATCAAATTCAAAGTAACAATTAATTAAAGTATCAAATCACCAGTTACATCGAGAGATTCTTTAAACCAAATTCAATCTCGATTCAAGATGAATGTGAGTTCAAGATGAATTTTGCATAATTTAATATGGGTCCAAGATAACAATTATCCTCGTGAGTTTGGCTCCAACAAATATAAAGATTTGTCTTTATATTTCAATTATTAAAAAAAAATGCAAAAAAGATAAATATGCAGTAACAAACTGAATAATGTCGATGACAAGAATGGAACTTGATGATTGAGATATTTACACTGCACAAAGAAGCCTTCCAATTTCAACTCTCATTTGACCACGGAAAAATGGATGCCATGGAGTCTTACACGCATGATCATGTTCATACCTTAGACCGTGATCGGTGCATTAAGGAAAAATAGAGTCATGTTTAATCTTTAATGCTAGAGCTGATAAAAATACAGTAGATACTCAAATTGTCATTGTCATTTGATAGATCGGATGAAATTAGAAATACCTTTTATCTCATATCGAATTTGAAGTAACAATTAATTACTATTTTTAGTATCAAATCACCAATTACGTCGACAGAATCTCTAAAACAAATTAAATCTCGATCCAAGATAAATATGAGTTCAAGATGAATTTTGCATAATTAAATATGGGTCCAAAATAAGAATTATCCTTGTGAGTTTGGCCCAAACATGCAAAAGTAATATAATTTTTTTATATATATTTTAATTACTAAAAAAATTATATGAGTGAAAAGGATAAATACACAGTAATGAAGTGAATAGCGCCAATGACAAAAAATGGAACTTGGCGATTGAGATATTTATACTGCCCAATGTAGCGCTAAATTTCAACTCAAATTGATCATAGAAAAAGGATGTCATGTGGTCTTACACACATGAACATGTCTTAAGACCAGGATCAGTGCATAATGAAGTCATTTTTAATCTTTAATTCTATAGCTGATGAAAATATAGTTGAGAGGCAAATTTTTCATCCCTACGTTTTCAATTATTGAGTGGTATAATGGACACGGAAAAGACTAACATGTCCTCCTACTTGACGAGGCGATAGATGGAATTTAACGATAAAAGCTAAAATGGTTATTTATGAAAAAGTTACGTATTTACTTTACGAGAGGAATGACAATTTGCTTTATATATGTGATCGTAATTAGGTATTTACTCATATTCTTCACACGTCATTAGTGGTTAAGATTTTCGATGAGATTTCCAACCACTCTTGTCATACCACGTGGTATTATCTATTAATAATATAGGTTTAGATTTTTTATAAGATTATCGACCATTCATGTAGTGTCAATTGTCCTTATCCAATCCCCTGACTTCCTAATATTTCTCCATGAAAACCCTTCAAACCACCCCATCTACTCACACCAAACCTCACTTCAACCACCATATCTACTCACACCAAGCCTCTTTCATTGTTCCTACTAATCTCATTTCATAGATTTTTAGAATAAAAAAAATTCCCTCAACCATGTCTAAATTTGAAGAGGTTTCAAAAGAGTCCAGAGCAAGAAAATGAGAGAGAAGATGAAGAACGAAGGAGACGTGCCCAACCGATAGTTCAAGTACCGGCTTCTCGCAGGCCGGCGCTGGCTCAGGCGTACCCCAGCTTGGCACTATCACTGATGAGGCTACTCTCATCTGTGAGATGTTGAAACTGACGCTGACCGCTTCCCCACTGTCATCGTTGATGGCCATCCGATATCCGGCGAGACCTGGCTATGGAAGCTCGGTGAGAAGGTCCAAGTCAGATCTAACCACTTCATAGTGGAGGTTGCATCGAGAGATCTGCACCACTACGATGTAAGCCCTTATTCTTCCTCTCCGTTGTTAGTTTTGCTAGTTTACATTCTTGTTTCCTTGCATTATTTGTTCGTTTGCTTCGATTCTCTTTTTGTAATTTTGTTTTTAAATTTTGTTTTACATTTTCCTTTTAGTTTTCTGTCCTTGTTTTTGAAAACTTGGCTCGAAATGCCGTTTTGGACCCAAAAATGATTTGGTGCCCTCAAAACATCTCTGCGACTCCGAAATCTCGTGAACTTTTCACTTTTTACAATATTAAAAAATATTTATGAGTTGATAAGGATTTATCTCGCGCTCTTGGCATGACTCCCATAACCTGAACATAAATCAAAACCATATATGTAAAATGAACTAACCCATCAGTTCCACTGTAGAAGCACAAATCAAGAAAATTAAAGCATAAGGGAATCAGCAATTGACTGCTAGTACCTATTAGGAATAAATCCGCAACAGATTTTCCCTCTTACCAGCCTCCTCCTCAGCAACCTCAGCAACTCTTACTCTTACTCAATCATCCTGTGGACGCGTGATATACCACAATAGTAGTCAAACCAATTGATAAGTATCGGAGGAAAAGTAAATAGTAAGTACTTATTTGATAATTATCGGATGAAAGGTAAATAATAAGTATCGGAAGAAAGGTAAGTACAAACAGGTTGTTGTGTGGTCAATGTTTTTTCATGAATCAATTGATAAGTATCGGATGAAAGGTAAATAATAAGTCATGCTGGGATGAAATGCTTACTTATTTGCCACACATGTTACCTTGTCATTTGGGGATAACAAATGAAACTTGAGCATGTACACGTGCTTTGTAAGTTGCAGAGCACTTAAACACTTACGACAAGGCTTCGAAAAACCTAAATTGAAGAACTCAATGTTTGCTCATTGAAGAACTCTAATATGAATATTTTTTTTTCTTTTCATTTGGTGATATTCTAATGCAATCTAAATAAAGAGAATTGACAAGTGAAATTGGGTGCAGATGGAGGCACACGGCCCTATTGATGTGCCCCGCGTACCATATCGTATGATGTCACGTAGTGAGCGACTGAGTTGGAGACAACTTTGTAACCATGTTAGGATATTATGCATGCACCCAAAACTAACCAAAAAAAGTATAGTGTATAGTCAATGACTTATACGATCACCGTTAACCTTAATTTATAAAGAGTGGTGATATTCTCACCCCGGTGTCTTATTTCCTCACCCACCATTTAATGAAAATGTTAATAACATATTTATCCTTTTAAAAGAAGACTCTTAAACCCCTATTTAATTCAGTATTATAATAATAAATAAATAATGGTGGGTGGGGTGTGATATCTTTGGTGGAAAGAGGATGGGAAAGATTTGGGTTAGAATCGACGAAAATGTTGGAGGAAGGAATGGGCGTGTGCTAGATGAAGGCGAGAAACTTCAATAGAGAAAAAGGAGAATTGGGTGTGAAATCTACGGTTTTGACAAAAAAATGAGGAAGAAGAGTGGTTTGGGGATCCGGGGTTTTTGCGGCATTAGGTGTGAAGGAGATGATGAATGTCTAGGTCTTAGGTCTTGCATTTTCTTTCATTTTTTATATTTTTATTTATTTATTTATAATATTATTTAAAGATATATCAGAGTTATTTAAAAAAAAATATTATGGTTATTTTGGGAATAATGGTGGGTGGGGAAATAACATTTTACTTTTTTAATTTTCTATGGTGGGTGGGATTATCATGTGGGTGGGAAAATAGGACGCTGGGTGGGTCTAGTAGCACTCTTTATAAAAACTAAAACACAAACTCTTAACCTTGCTCACTCACCAAAACCAAATACATGGTACGCGAGGCACATCAATAGGGCCATGTGCCTCCATCTGCGCCCAATTTCACTTGTCAATTCTCTTGATTTAGATTGCATTAGAATATCACCAAATGAAAAGAAAAAAAAAATATTCATTGCACAGTTCTTCAATGAGCAAACATTGAATTCTTCAATTTAGGTTTTTCAAAGCCTTGTCGTAAGTGTCTAAGTGCTCTGCAACTTACAAAGCACATGTACATGCTCAAGTTTCATTTGTTATCTCCAAATGACAAGGTAACATGTGTGGAAAATAAGTAAGCATTTCATCCCAACATGACTTATTATTTACCTTTTATCCGATACTTATAATTGATTCATGAAAAAACATCGACCACACAACAACCTGTTCGTCGCCCTATATGTTGTGTATGCATATTTCTGCAAACTAATTTTTTTGGTTTGATTGCTCTTGATCAACCAATTTGCTACAAAAAATGATTGTCCGCAAAGAAAGGCAAATTCAGTCATATTATAGTCAATCTCAAGGATCAGTTATATCAATTTTAAATCTCATATACCACAGTGAGGAATTATGTCAATCTTATGAGCCATTTTGGCTAAAAAGCCAAAATATTATTAATTAACAACTATTCTCTTATGTGCAATGAGATTAGAAAACCAAGAATCCACTAAGATGTATGGAAAATCTGCAAGAGAAACGGCATGAATCATGTTAGTCCATTCCATCACTCATTTAAAACATGTCATTGGTTACAAGAAGCATACACCAAATATCTTTTTTCTGTCTCAATTTGGTCATCAAATCAATTAAATGTTGGCTAGACATTCAAAGCATTAAGAACAATAACAAAAACTAACATGAAATAACATTAAGAAATTAATAAAACTATAAATTTCGAGTATTCATGGCTAGGCTGTATCTTAGTCCTAGCAAAAGAAATTTAATTCATAACAACAATCAAATCATAAAAGACATGATGAATACTGTCATAGAATAAACTCGGACAGACAACTTGATCTCCCCTCTCTTCACCCTCTATTTTTTTTATAAGGACTTAGGGTGGTGTGTGTATTGGGTGAGTATACTTATAAAGATTACTCCAAAAGCCTTAGTGCTCGTTTGGCACGCATGATTGAACTGGCATGGAGAATTTTCAGATTTAAAGTTACATAAAGGCAAAAGTGGATGGTTTTTCATTTGGAGAGAATTAGTTATGAAAGAAATTCAGCCATTCTAATCCTACAATTTTAAAGAGTATTCGAATGGATAAGTATTCTTTATGAGTTAATCAACTTCGACGCGATCATAATTTTATAATTTCTTCTCCAATATATCCTTAATTTATCCATTCCAATACAATCATGTATACCAAATGAGCTGATTTGGACAAGAATCTCAAATAAATGCATGATATGTATTTGTCAAATCTCGAAGAAATGCACATATGTATTTGTCAGAATGATTATGTTGATAGCACTTATTGGTTTCTAATGAGTTATTATATGTTATGTTATTGAGGGAAGAAGTTGAACTCTTGTGCAAGTTGGACTGGAATGTACCTATTCGATCTCGAAAATTTCTGTTCTAAGCCCGAACATTTCCGATTTTGAAATTTGAATGGCAATTGGAATGAACTTATCAAATCCGAAATTTCGATTCGAAATTCAATATTGTTATACTTAGATATGCTTTTTTTTCTTTTTCTTTTGGACATTATATTTAGATATGCTTTATTTCGCCTTTTGTATGTTCAATCATACTATTATATATTAAAATATAGAGTATAATCATAAATATTATATCTTGTCTTATATGATTTATGTCATACACACACTTAATAGCTACAAATATCGCCAAAATTCAAAACAAAATTATTGAATGGTGGATACATAAAAATTTGAAAAAATTTACAAGATTCTAAAAATCTGTAAAATGTAGAAGACGTGAATTATGTTCCGAAAATTTCGAGAAATATCAATTTTGAAATTTCCAATAATCCAAAATTCCGAAATTTGATTCCGAAACTTTTTTAAATTATCATTAGAATGCTTATTTCCGATCTGATCAAACTGAAAAATGACCCCTACGTGTAACCGTATCCAAATAGTGATGGTGGTGCGGATTTTTATTTTTGGAAGAAGGTACTCATGAGCATGGTATTTTATGACAAAAAAGCTAATGGCATCGGTTAAAAAGATCAATAGTGCACGTTTAGTAAATCCATATACCTTAATTAACAAGTTTATAATTTTTGAGCAAATCAATCAATTCTAAGCTTAGTCGAATTTCAAAGAGGAATTCTAAATTTCTTTTCTTATGCACAATATCAAGCCATGAATGCTTATCTTGATTGATTTGCGACTGATTCATTTTTGGTAAGGACACAAATAGCTGCTTAGCGCTTTGGCATGCATGTTGTTAAGTGGCTGCCTAAGTTATCCACATTATTGGCATTTTCCACTTTTAGAAAACAATTATTGTATGTACTTGCCATTTGCATTCTTTACCATCGAATATTTTCATAGCATCTCATCATATTGTATTAATCGATACACTACGTGACATACATTAACTAAAGTTTATACAAACTAAAACCTAAACTCTAAACCCCACCAAGTCACCAAAACCAAATACAAGGTACGCCATGCACATTTATAGGGCCATGTGTCTCCATCTGCACCCAATTTAGATTTTATTAGAATATCGCCAAATGAAAAGAATATGTTATTCATTGTAGAGTTCTTCAATGAGCAATGTGTGAACATTGAGTTCTTCAATTTAGGTTTTCTGAATTCTTTTCGTAAGTGTGAGACTAAGTGCTCTACAACTTACAAAAGACGGGTACATGATCAAATTTCATTTGTTATGTCCAAATGACAAGGTACCGTGTGTGGCAAATAATAAGCATTTCATCCCACCATCTCTTATTATTTACCTTTCATCCGATAACTACAATTGATTCATGGAAAAACATTGACCACACAACAACATGTTCGTTACCCTATATGTTATGTATGCATATTTCTGCAAAGTAATATTTTTGGTTTGGTTTGGTTTGCTCTTGATCAACCAATTTGCTACAAAAAATGACTGTCCGCAAAGAAAGGCAAATTCAGTCATATTATAGTCAAATTAGGTACCGTACAACTTGGGATTTATAAACTGAACATCTAAAAACCTAGCCATTATCTCCCTCCCCCCGCCGCTCTTTCTCATTTCATAGTTCTTAGCATTAATGGAAGACCAGGTTCATACTAATACCAATCGTCAAAAACGTCCTCACGCTATCTTCATCGCCTACCCTCTCCAAGGCCACGTAATCCCATCCGTCCATCTAGCCATCAAGCTTGCATCACACGGCTTCAAGATCACCTTCATCAACACCCACTTCATCCAACACCATACCTCCAAGGCGCAACCAAAATCCGCCGGGAACCCTTTCGCCTACTTACATGAATCCGGCCTCGACATAGACTACACCACCGTCTCTGATGGCCTACCCGTTGAGTTCGACCGATCGCTTAATCATGACCAGTTCATGGCTTCTTTGTTGCATGTGTTTTCGGCCCACGTAGAGGAGGTGGTGGGAAAGGCTGTGAAATCTTCGGCTGACACCACACCGGTCACTTGTATAATTGCTGACACGTTTTTCGTGTGGCCCTCGAAGATTGCCAGGAAGTTTGGGATTATTTACGTTTCATTTTGGACAGAACCTGCTTTGGTTTTTTCACTGTATTATCATCTTGATCTTCTTCGAATGCATGGCCATTTTGCATGTCAGGGTAAGTTACTGCTATTAATAGGATAACGAAGTATATGTTATGTTGTCACCTTGTCAATTTGTTCTTTTAATCAAATAAACTTTATCATGGCTGGCATGCCAAACTCGTCTGGCCTCTACTCTCTATATCATTCGTCATGTGAAATTTTGTTCGGCATAAGAATTACATACATTGTAGCTTCCTAACCTAACATGTTAGATGTTTGGCAATAGTACATCGTACCCATTTGTTCTTTTTAATTTAAATAACATGTTATACAGTTAAACTCCCAGTTTAGATCATGCATTTGAAAATAAAGTTACTTAATCAACGGTTTGATTCACAGTCGGACAATATATATAGTTGTTCTTCACTGGAGGCTAAACGAAGGTATCGTGTTTTATGTAGATGTGCGAGAGGACACCATAGATTACATACCAGGAGTGCGAGCAATCGATCCCAAAGACATGATGTCATATCTTCAGGACACTGATACAACATCTGTGTGCCACCAAATCATTTTCAATGCCTTCAAGGACGCCAGAGGTGCACATTTTCATCTGTGCAACACAGTGCAGGAGATTGAATCTGAGACCATATCAGCCTTGCAAGCCAAGATGAAGTTCTATGCCAT
The DNA here is from genome assembly GCA_035220775.1 of Malus fusca. Classification (NCBI taxonomy): domain Eukaryota; kingdom Viridiplantae; phylum Streptophyta; class Magnoliopsida; order Rosales; family Rosaceae; genus Malus; species Malus fusca. The sequence continues at coordinate 10,857,222 of CM069061.1, read as the reverse complement.
TGGACCCATTTTTCCAACCACATTCAGCAAGAACATTGCGGCTACGAGTCTGTGGTCCGAGTCAGACTGCACCCAGTGGCTCAACACCAAGCCCCATGGCTCGGTTTTGTATGTCTCATTTGGTAGCTATGCTCATGTTGCGAAAAAGGACCTTATAGAGATTACTAACGGGCTTAAGCTTAGCAAAGTGAACTTTGTTTGGGTGCTTCGGCCGGATATCGTCAGCTCAAACGACACCGACCCGTTACCCTCGGGCTTTCGAGATGACGTCAAGGATCGGAGCATTGTCATACCGTGGTGCTCGCAAAAGGCGGTCTTGACCCACCCGGCCATCGGAGGGTTTTTGTCACATTGTGGATGGAACTCAACATTGGAGAGTATTTGGTGTGGTGTCCCATTGTTGTGTTTCCCCTTGCTTACTGATCAGTTCACTAACAGAAAATTAATAGTTGACGATTGGAAGGTCGGGATCAATTTATGCAATCGGAGGGTGGTCAGCAAGGAGGAAGTGTCGGAGAAAATCAACCGTCTGATGGATGGAAAATCAGGGGATGAGTATAGGAGAGCAGTTGTCAAGGTTAAGAACACATTGGAGGATGCATTGACACCCAACGGATCATCAGAGAAAAACATGGACAATTTCATCAAGGATCTAAAGGCCAAGATGTGAGAACCCCAAAAGACGAAATATTTTTCCTTCCAAGTGGTACATAATTTTCTTTAATAAATATTTGTTGTATATACTTGTGCATAATAAACTTTCTCACGACCCTTGCAAACCAAGGATAAAACTATGTACTATAGATGTTCCTTTCCGATCTTCGCAAAGTAGGAAACCTAGTTGGCTTGAGGCTACGCCCTTTTATATTCGTGTCATTGCTTATAGTTGACTTTGTAATGTACGAAGTTGATTGAATAGAGGATGTAACATGAAGTGTTGCCAACAATCACCATGGAGTGGAGTGATGTCACTTGCCTCTCCTGCTTTGATTCAAGCATTATTTTAACCTAATTTAAACTACAAGAAGAGTGATTCGAATTTTAGTGCAGATGGGAGAGACTACATTACTTTTTTCCCGTCTGCAAACAATGAGATTACTCTCCCCTCACTCGTAGGTACCGAACTTTTCCGATTGCAATGAAAATCAGGTACAAATGCAGATCTCAGCTCTGTAAGAATTCAAAATAACAAGGAGTTGGCAACAAAAAAACAATCAGCAAAACCTCTCTAAAACATGCATTTTCTCATTCATAGACGACAAAGGTTTACAAAAGCAAAATTGCACATGCCAAGAACTACATGAAGTTACAAAAATATGATGGCTGAGATACAACACTTACGGCAAGTAGCAACTTCATTCATCTTGCATTGTTTGTATCCCGATTACACTTCAAAATCTTACGTATATACTTTTTTCCCCCTACGCGAAAGTACAGTAAAACAAGGACGAGAATACGATACCCGACAGCCATTAGAAACAAGATCAATAAATTTTCCCACTTGGCATTGTTGTCTGGGGAGATGTCATATGCGCTACTAAGTGCTTGATACCCAGATATGGTCCTTACCTGCCCAACCGCAAAGGATGTCCCTATGTACTCATTCTCCAACAGCCCCTGTAACAGAAAGGTAATAGTTTTAGAATCTTCAGTTAGAAAAGAAAATTATTAAAATTAACCAACTGGTTCCAAAATATCACTCTGAAATGCTTTTTTTTTATCCTTCCCAAACTCGAGAAATTTGAAGCTAAACCAGGTTGCCTGACAATTGATTTTCAACATTGTTATGCAACAAGGAAGAAAAATACAAAGGATCAAGTAAATCCTCTTGCCTGTATAGAGTACGTATGGAAAGCTATATAGGATACTGGATATGTCCACACGGGTCCAGGCAAAGCATTTCGAATTCTGAAATAGCCCGCAGATAGCATCATTACCACCTGAAATTCCATATGCATTCAGTGCAAGATTAGGGAAGGATAGGAAACTGATTATAATGTTATAACACTGTCAATCATTGTCAGAAAAGCATAATTGTATCACGGACATTCATTGATATGATACATGACATTTTATCGCACAATACCATAAAACACCACAACTGCCAGTCTGCCATGTACTTTAATAAATGTAAAAGTTCTTGTTCATTCGCAGATGACTCAATGCTGAACTTGGGAAACTTCAAGTACATTATTTCGTTGAGATAGAGGAACTTACTTGTATGCATATCAGAGTGAGGGTGCTCCAGAAAACATCTTGCCATAAAGAAACCACCACGAGCATTATCCCATCATTTACTAAGAGGCACATGAAGAAATTCAGCATGAAGTACATCAACAAGCTGAACTCATCTCGCAGTCCTATAAGGAAATAAAAGACGACACTTGATGGGATGGAGATGAGAAACAGGAACGGGATGCTAGAGAGAAGCTGTCCAAATAAAAAGACTAGTGTCCCCAAATGGTGGTTCGATCCTTCACTGGCATATATCTGCAGTATCCATAATCAGTTTGATTAGATGATAAGAATCCCAAAACAATGAACATAATTAATTACAGTAATTATAAGAGTGTCCTATTAACCAGCCACTCAACTGGAAATAATGATATCATTATCATCATTGCAAATTAATGGAATGCCCATAAAACTGCCGAAGTTTAAACTGAGATCAATTTTGGATCTCTCAATCTTGGGTTCTTTCAAGAAAAAGCGTAATACTAGCATAATTCATATAATTAATCTACAAATGTTTGCCACTATATTAATCATAACTTGGCCAACTTTCACACTACCTTAAGTCAATATCTTATCTAGGAAATTAATTAATCAAGATTACCTTGATTTCTTTTATAACTGCAGGTACTCCAGAAATGCTTAGTAGTGCAGTAAACGAAACAAATACAAATATTGCTGCAACTTTTGTCTGCATATAAAAGGTGGAGAAAAAAGAGATTCAGATGCCACACAAGGAAACAGATATTGTGGATGCATGTAGTGAGGTAAACGAAACAAATATAAATATTGCTGGAACTTTTGTCTGCATATAAAAGGTTTAACATTATTAAGAATATAGCATATGCTCCAGCAGTGTTTGCTAGTACGGTACAGAAACAAAAATAAACACTGCTGCAACTCGTCTTGACTGCATACGAGAGTGAAAATTTTAAAAGAAGTGTTCAATTAAGAAAGTGGTATTCATAAAGTAGAACTGAAAACAATTACCGAAGCATGCAATCGATTTTTATTTTATTTTCTTAGTGATTGAAAAAAGGTGATGTAAAGTAACTCACAGCAACTGAAGACAACGAATGCCCTGAGCCAGAAAATACTGTACCAACGGAGAGTGTAAAAATCATATAAAGAATAAGACGAAGCCAGTAGTATTTCCAATCCCTTGACATTATTAATAATGATCTCCAAGTTAAAACTGCTACCCGTGTAGCAGCTCCAGCCTTTCCCTTGCTTTTGAGTACCGGACCTTCCTATAGAAGGATATGCACATCAGAAGTTAACCAAGATTACAGAAGCTAAATATTTATGCTAATATGTACACATCACCCAAATTATGGAACACAACATGGAAAACAGGAAACTTTCAATTATAATGCAGAAAACCACAGCTGCATATCAAATATTTACCTTATCTGTGAGTCTCAGTATCATAGTTTCAACTGCAGCAGCATCTGCTGATGATTTATATGTTGCTTCGAGGGTGCGTATTGCCACAGCAGTATCCATGTTCACCGATGAAAAATCTCCGTTGTCATCCTGTCATCACGTTGCAGTTCATGCAAAGCATGTGTTAAACTAAATGAATGTCATGCTAAAGTCTAAGACATATTGGACTACAATTATTATGGTGAGTTCATAACAAAATATGGTTAGGCATCCTTCCACTTTTAAGTCAAAATAAAAACATACAGTCCAACAATTTTGAAATTTCTCAATAGGATAATTATAACATACGAATTAAAGGCTTCTACACTTTATGCAATCAGAATTAGGAAAACTGCAGCACCCTGTACTTACCTGCCAATTTTTGCACATTGCAATGATCTTGTCGAAATCTGTATTTATTGCCCGTAAAAAGTGATCTGACGGACTTTGCATAATCGGACAAGGAAATCCAGCGTTTGAGAAGTGCTGCATCAACATAAAGTGTATGTTAGCACTTATCTACAACTCTCCAATTAGCTTCCAAAAACATAAAAGAACAAAAAATAATAAAAACAAAAACATGAAATTAAGAATTTTAATTTTTAAAACATAAATGATTTCTTGAATTTCTTCTCTCTTACAATAATCACAGAACACTAATCAGTAAATAGTACCTTGTTTAAAGAGTTAATGACAAATCAGACTTATTTTAGGGTCAGCGAGTCCAGGATTAAAAAGTTAATGACAAAACAGACATTTAAATGTCATTTACCTGCAAACAAGCCAAGGTTTCCCCAAAAAACAAGGTATTTCCATTTGAAAGAAGACATATCCGATCAAAAAGGCCGAATACTTCTGTGCTGCTTTGGTAAATGGTAAATACAACGGTGCAACCTGTACTTGCAAGTTTCTTCAGCGTTACCATCATCAGAAGTGCGGAGACACTGAAAAAACAAAACCACTTCAGTCATGGTACTTCAAGGAATCAAATATATTCAATAGGAAGACTATTGGTCATGAGCATGGAGTCCCCGCGGTAAAGACCTAACAAAACAATTCAATGGTGCTGCCTGATCCCTCAGGAAACAATGCAGCAATAACCTCATATTATATCAGTTCTAGAGTCAGCCAAATTATTCTTGGAAATCATCAAGTAGATTCCTTAGCACACCAACTTTAATATCTCAGACCAGTTGCGATTTCTTCGAAATACATAATGCAACTGAGATACTTCAAAGACAATTATCCAAACTCATGCTTTAGTTGGAAATGCTTCCATGGAAAATAATTTGGTTGCTTATGGTTATACGCAAAATAGTGATACTGGCCACGGATAGGGTTGTGCACCATGGAATAATGTAGAGAGCACGGCGAACAGAATAAAAATTACCTATCAAGATGGTAAAGAGGCTCATCTATGAATAAAATATGTGGCCTCATCACAAGCTCTCGAGCGATGCTAACACGCCTTCTATCGCCATTTGGAAGGCCCTTCATATTACAGTAACCGCCTATCAATTTGTTTGCACAATCACCCAGTGACATGGCATGGATGGCATCCTCTACTATGCTCTTTTTCTGACAAAAGAAACCAGGAAGCCGAAGCAGAGCGGAGTAATATAGAAACTCCCGAACAGTGAGGGATCCAATTAGAGTGATTTCCCTCTCAACAAAACCCTGCAAGTTGGATTAACAAACATGAAGCCAGAGTCCACAGACACAGAGTTGAGCCATAGAAAAACAATGTGACCTTTAAAGAAACAAAACAAAAAAGTAATTAATCGTCAGTAAAGCTAACATTGCAACCATGTAATTTGCAATGAGAAAAATCTATCAACTGCTCCACCTAGGAGATGCCATTATGCCAAACAGGAAAGGGTTGTGAAAGTTCAAATGGTGCAAATTGAGAAGCCTGAAAAAGTCAAGGCCCAATGGAGTAACGACAACAAGCCTGGCTTTCGACCCACACTAATGCAGGCTTGGCAGCATGGGAACAGAGACTGTTTAGGCATTTCTCTATTTTTTTTTTATCAATCACTTCTTTCATGGTTTGGATTATCCTAATGATGAGACGAATCACATCTCTAACAAAAATAGTAGTTGTTTAAAAATAATAACCTATATGTTTCAAATTTGATTTAACTCGTACTCATCGTTTTGAAGAAAGGAAGATGTAAACTGAAACTAATTTGAGAGCAGATGCTAACATTATCACTTGAGTAACTTTTCTTTAAAGAAAATCACCAAATGTGTGTGCGAGTGTAACAGAAATAACAGAAAAATTATAAGAGGAACAGTCGCAACAGAGACTCATGACAAACAAAATGTAAGAGAATAAAATTGTCAGTAGAGCCCAAGACTAATTGGGTAAAAGTGGGAAAGCAATTAAGCGAATGTATGAACTGCAAACTGCATAAAAGACTGAAAAGAATGGTGATGATTAGGTGGAACTTACGTATGAACCATACGGCATGGGCGACTTTGAGCCATTCACAAAAACCTCACCATACATTCTGGCTGAGTGAGGCAATCTTCCTAAGCAAGGTAAACAAACAATTCTTAGAACTCAAGTATGCAAAAATAAGAGAAGGCACAATTCTATGCACAATTAGAAATTTAGAAATAACAAGCAAGCTTAAGGACCTGCAAGAGCCCTTAGTAGCGTCGACTTCCCCGACTTAGCAGGACCCATAATTACTGTTATAGTTCCTGGCAAAGCATAACCATTTGAACTCTTCATAACCTTCTCAGAGTACTTTCTTTTCCCCTTAATTGTAACTGTCAAATCCTTCCACACAAGTGAAGCCCCTGCAATCTTTCTTACTACATTTGCACCCTCTGGTAATGGTGGGGATGGCAAGGACCCACTATTAAGCTTCGAAAGAGATGCGGAGACCGGAGTGGTTGCAATGTTGATGGAGTCACCTCCTTCCTCCACCCTAACATCAATATCTGTATCCTCCCATTCGGGTGAATCCTCAAATGAGATGGGTTGTCTGAGTGAGCCAGTTTTGCGCAAGTAGAAAAAGTTACTTGAGGGTACCCGACTTGCTGGACTACTTGCTGAAGACGAGGAAGACCTATAATTATCCGACTGTGATTGTATTTCTTCCATTTTCTTCTTGCAGATTACAAAACTTCAAGCCATTCTACAACAACGTATGATCAGCAACAAACTTGAATTTCTACATACACATCGACCAGACAATTCAAGTCCTACATCAACAACCACCACCATAACCACCGTCTGTTAATATCCGAACTGTCGGAAAACAAAGTCACCTTGTAATAACTAGAAAGACAAACCACCCCTACCCCCAATCAGTTGATGTTTATATTTAAGGCTGAAAAGGATTGTTTTCCGGCTTCATTAGAGGGAATTGAACCCTGGACCTATACTAATTGTAACCCATAACCCCACCCGTCCCTCACCACATGCAGAATATAGAAACTGAAAAGCCATCCGGTTTACAGAATATTGGAAGAACTACAAGGTAATTACTTTAGCAGAACATTTCAACTACTGTTCTTCAAAAATGGCATTTTGTCATCAAATGTTAATCTTGGCAAAAAAATATTTCTCGATTATATTCATTTATTCTTTGAGAAATCTGAAATGGAAACATGAACACACGCCTCAAAGTTCGAACTTCGAAATCAAACACAAAACTACAACGTGTTTCCTTGTTTCTTTAGTTTCCTCACCAACTAAACTGAGATCACAAGGAGCTCTTTCTGCAGCTTAACCCTTAAAAATATAAACATTTCAAATAAAAAACCCGTAAAAATAGAAACAACAAAATTAAAAATTAAATACAGAAGAAAGAAACTTCATTTTTTGAAAAGCAATTAAACCCTTCCTTTATGTTGTAAGAACAATCAAAACTTTAATCTTAAAGAAACAGTAACGTTGAATGTGAAAGAAAATCAATTTACAGGCACACACAAACAAATATCCGTAGCTAAAAACAGAACAATGACTAAGAAAACTATAACCTTGAATCCTAAAATTCGATTTCGTCCTAGAAGACTGAACTAAAACACAAAACATTAAACCCCCAGAAAATGTAAACAGTGTTTTTCTGCTTAGATTTTCTGTCCCATTTCTCAGAGACCAAACAGAAGATAAAAGCTTGTATCTAAACCTTAACTACTTCAAACAGATATGTAGTAAAAGCTTGAGAGATTGAAGCAGAGGCATACCTTACCTGGATCTGAGTAAGCTCAGAGGAGAGAGGGAGAGGGAGAGAGAGAGAGAGAGAGACAGAGAGAGAGAGAGAGAGAGTGAAGGCTTAGAATGTAGCAGTGAGAAAGAGGGAGGAAATTAATTAAATTAGCGGATTATTTAACCCGCTTATTCCGGTTTACGTATGCTTTGCATCTTCACTTTACCCTTTTTTTCTTTTCTTTTCTTTTCTTTTCTTTTTTGGTCCTTGTCATTTTTGCTTTTCATGTTTTTTTCTTCCTATTTTTCATAATTTCCAAAATGTCAGGGGTAAATTTGGCATCCAATGCTCCATTAGTCCATTTTTATTTACATTCCACAACTGGGGTCCCACTCTTTCTATATTATCCCCATCATTTTCTCATTTAGACCCAACTTTGAAAAAAAAAACTTCCACAACTCTCTCTTTTGACAAAATTTCCTTACTTACACATTCTTCTATTTTTATTTATTTTCTTTTGAGAATGACATTTTTTATTTTTGAACAAATAATAGTATTTACACTAAGATGGTAGGGGAGTGGGCTAAGCCTCACAATGAGTTAGTAATAATGTGGTTCATATTCTTTTTTAACGAGAATCGAACCTAAGACATTTCACTTACAAATGAAGAAGAATACTACCAGATCGTAATACTAAGTGAACCACAAGATCGTAATACTAAGTGGCAACATTTTTGTATTAGGGAAGGCATTATACCCATGGGTAAACTTAGGGTTGCATTTATACAATTTTCATTCTAATAGGACTGAACATTTGTGGATTTAATGGGTGTGTGTATCTTTTTGATAAGAAAACTCTGTTTAAAAATTAAAGAACATGAAAAGAAGAAAATTTTGAGTTCAGAACTTTAAATTATGTAACTTAAAAAGACTATAGTTTCCCATACTTAATTCTTATAGGGTCACAAGAGGTGTATTTATAAAGACCTAATTTTGAACAAATAGGAAAGCAATAATAATTGTAAGGCCAAATCGGATAAATGATCCATGTGGTCATAAAGTATTTAGAAGATAGCCCATGTGCTAAAAACTCGGATATAAACCCTTGTGGTGTACTCCGTTAACAAATTTAGTCCGAAAGTGATTTTTTCCGTTAACTATCTGTTAATACATAGGTAAAATTGTAGCATGTGCACTCTTATTCAACACCCAGCTGTCGGATTCATCAACCTTCGACTGTGACCCACGCAAAAAACTACCTCCTCCTCCTCGCTCCCTCCTTTCAAAGGAATTTTCGGCATCGATTTCTTCGTGGTGCCCCAATCATCAACCTCATCCGCCCTCGAAGGTTCATCTCGATTTGATTCCTTCCCAAACCCACCTTCCTTCCTCTAACCCTACTTTGAATCCGTCAACTCGTCACCGTTGGAATACCTGTTGTTTCCCCAATCGCCCACATAAGTCTTGAACCCGCCGCCGAGCCGATTCCGATCAAGCTCCTCTGCGGTTAGCTCGCGCCGACCGGTAGGCAAAAACATCTTGTCCTCGTGGGTCAGGGCCACGAGATGCTCCGCAGGCTTGGGTTTGGGCGCCCCAAAGGTATTGAACTCGGCGAGGGAGATGGTCTGTTTCTTATTCTTGGGCTTGGTGGCGGCGGCTGCTAAGAAAGATGGAAAGTCAGCGAAGGGTGGCGCGCGTTGTTGTTCCTCTTTGGCTTGCTGTTTGAGTTCGGCTTCCTGCTCCTCGGCGGCGAGGGCCCAGGCGTCGGGTTTGGCCCACGGAGACACGGTGGTTGCCGTGGTTGCAATGGTTGCGGTGGTAGCTCTGTGGAAAACTAAAAATGGTCTCTCCTTTTTCTCTTGCGCGAAGTGAGTTTGGGGGTTGCATAGGGGAGATGCAGGAAGAAGAAGGTGCACACGTCAAAGTACAGTTTTACCCATGTATTAACAGATAGTTAACGGAAAAATCACTTTTGAACTAAATTTGCTAACGGAGTACACTACAGGGGTTTAAATCCGAGTTTTTGTAGCACATGGACTATCTTTTGAATACCTTATAACCACATGGATTATTTATCCAATTTGGCCTAATTGTAATAACTAATGTGTAAGTGATAACCCTACTTAAAACCCTACTACATAAAACAATGCTTTACAAGGGTTTAGGGTCAATAGTCTTGAGATGAGGCGATAGTTTTGACTATTTTAAAAAAAATAAGTTTGTAGTCAAGACTATCACCTCATCCAGTCAAGACTATCACCTCATCCATTAATAACAAATGAAAAGGAAAAAAAAATCGTAGTCATGTAGGTATACAGTGCTACTCACCTAAAAGCATCTCCATAAGGCTTTCATATGCTCTTACTGCTATATTTAGCACCAAAAAAATTTACTCATAAGAGATTAACAAAATTTTTGATAATGCCCTTGTTTTGGAGGCTTAAGAGCATCTCATGTGAAGTCCCTAAATAGGGACAACTACCGTATAAAATGAGTATAAAATAAATATGGAGACAAAATGAATCTCCAATGGATCGGAAAGTGAGTCTAAAAAGTATAGGAACTTACCGTATACATAATGTTACATATGTACTTACATATAGAGACTGTATATAGACAACCTTGAGTGGAAAACGGAGCCCACAATCTTGATTGAAGCTTTTAATGCCTTTCATTTTAATGTTTTTAATTAATTAAAAAAAAATCAACATAAACAAAAAAATGTGCACCCTTGCGTGGAAAACAGAACCCATAATCTTGATTGAAGATTTTAAGCCTTTTAATTACTTAAAAAAGGTTTACATAAACAAAAAATGTGCATATAATCAAATTATCACATAAAATTATAAAAATTTCAAATTTAGGAATTCTATTGTAAGAACTCTTCAATTGAAGGCAATATTAAGTTCTTAAATAAGTTTCAAAAGTGGCGAGGGAGTCCTTAAATAAGGACTTCCTTTTGGAGATGGTATAAGAACGATTTTGCCCTTTTTTCCAAGGCTTTATTGGGTGAAAATGACCTTATTAACCATCAAGGAAATCAAAATACACATGTTTTCTAAATTTTTTGCAGATGGTTTCACTTCTCCATCCTCCCCATGATGGCAATCGTATAAAATAGCATGGAAAAGACAAGCATTGTCTCCAGGTACCTCTCGACAATATCAAGCATATCTACCATACGATATCAAGCATATCTACCATGTGATCAACATGCGTAACACGAGATGCTAACAATAATGTGGTATATACCAGCTTTTTAGATAGTTAATGTTCATTCGACTTCTTAAACAGTCTGGAACTTAGTTTAAGAACTAATTGGGCCTTAATCTCGATTAGGACATTGTTTCCATACCATAAATTCTATGGACTTATTCATAGTATATAATCTCTATAATATAAAGCCAAAACTAAGTTCAGTCTTAAAAATAACTCTGTTTATTTTTTGGGTAAATAATTGGAGATGGGTTCATTGTGGGTTTTTGGGCTTTAATGGCAATTCGACGTCGGATTGGATTATGTTTATAATTTTTTTTTATTCCAATTCCAAGTCCAATTTGGGTTCTGCCTGTCCACATAACCAAACAAGCTCACTGCTGACAAATATTTTCGTACCAAACAAGAAATAAGCCATAAAAACTCAGAACCTGAAGTATAATCCTCCAACACACTCCAAACACTCCCTCCCTCTCTCTCTCTCTCCTCTTTCTCTCTGTTCTTCGTCTACCACAGTTCCTGATCTCTGAAATTCTCCACCGCCATGGCTCACCAAGCCGAATCGTCCGACTCGTGAGTCAACTCGCCATCTTTAATTTTGTTTTACTTTCCACGATTTTTATATGTCCGAGTGTTTCCTTTCCGTTTTATTTGTGTAAATATTCAAATTCTGACCGGGGATTTGATTGTTTTGCAGGAAGAAGAAGGACTTCTCGACGGCAATTCTGGAGCGGAAGAAGTCGCCGAACCGTCTCGTCGTTGATGAGGCTGTAAACGACGATAACTCCGTCGTTTCAATGCATCCCGAAACCATGGAAAAGCTACAGCTTTTCCGTGGCGATACCATCCTCATCAAGGTACTTTTTTGTTTTTGTTTTCGATCTAATCAGAAAATAAAATTTAGGGTAGCTTGTCAAATAAATTGAAAGTTAAAATATCACGCTAGGGTTTTGTTGGGATGACGTTTTAGGGAAAATTTTTGTTGCTGCATAATTTGTATGTTCTATGAAACAACTTAGTTTAGATTGTGAATTGAGGTTGAAATTGCAATTTTCGTTCGAACCCAGAATTGGGTTGCTTTGTACTCATTGGTTTGGAAGTTTAAGTTTCAGAATGAATTAAAGAAGGAAAGTTATTTTTACCAAAAAAAAGAAGGAAAGTTATCACGTTTACTTAAGGGGAACCTGTTAGGTACATGGCATAGTGATGAAATAGATATTTGTTACTTGGATTTTATCAACGAAGCAGACCCAAGTGTTTTCGTGTCCTACTTTATTTACATTACATTGTGTTTTTATTTCCGGAGGTTTTGGTTTACGGTTCGTGTTTATTTAATCATCTGTGATTGGGTTTTCAGGGGAAGAAACGAAAAGACACAATCTGCATTGCACTTGCTGATGACACCTGTGAAGAGCCAAGAATCAGGATGAACAAGGTTGTCAGGTCGAATTTAAGGGTTCGACTTGGGGATGTTGTGTCTGTACATCAATGCCCTGATGTTAAGTATGGGAAGCGTGTCCACATTCTGCCTATTGATGACTCTATAGAAGGAGTTACCGGAAATCTCTTTGATGCCTTTTTGAAACGTGAGTTGGTGACATCTTTGGTGGTCATTTGTTTTACTTCTAAAATATTTATCACTGGGGTTTACTTGCTACTTAGGCCCCACCCAAGACCTTCTACAATTTTTACTTTCCCAGGGTCACTGTGATGATTGTTGGTCTAGGAACATACTATTGTGCTTTGCTCCTTTTTTTTTATCTCTCTATGTAGCCTCTTTGTAAGTGTTTATGATACATCTACATTAATTTATTTGGATTGCATCCTAGTCCATTTTAACTGTTCATGCCATTTCGTTGAAAAATGTAAGTTTGATGCGGATGATTTGCACTACCTCAGCATGCTGTCTGCCATTTTGTATCGGATTAAATTTCTTTAGGTTTTTTCTTGAGACTTTGGACACTAAAACATGGCTTACTATATCCCTTTGTTTTGTTTGCAGCTTATTTCTTGGAAGCTTACCGCCCTGTGAGGAAAGGAGATTTGTTCCTTGTCAGAGGAGGAATGAGAAGTGTAGAGTTTAAGGTCATTGAAACTGACCCAGGAGAATATTGTGTGGTTGCCCCTGACACTGAGATCTTTTGTGAGGGGGAACCCGTGAGAAGGGAGGATGAAGAAAGGTTGGATGAAGTTGGTTATGATGATGTGGGTGGTGTTAGGAAGCAAATGGCTCAAATTCGTGAACTAGTAGAGCTGCCACTAAGGCATCCTCAACTTTTCAAATCAATTGGTGTGAAACCTCCGAAAGGAATTCTACTTTATGGACCCCCGGGTTCAGGAAAGACATTAATAGCCAGAGCTGTTGCCAATGAAACTGGTGCTTTTTTCTTTTGCATTAATGGGCCAGAGATTATGTCAAAATTGGCTGGAGAGAGTGAGAGCAATCTCAGAAAGGCATTTGAAGAAGCGGAGAAGAATGCCCCATCCATCATCTTTATTGATGAGCTTGATTCAATTGCTCCTAAGCGGGAGAAGACACATGGTGAGGTTGAAAGGCGGATTGTCTCTCAGCTCTTGACTCTGATGGATGGACTGAAATCTCGAGCCCATGTTATTGTTATTGGTGCTACAAATCGTCCAAACAGTATTGATGCGGCTTTGAGAAGGTTTGGTAGGTTTGATAGGGAGATAGACATTGGTGTTCCTGATGAAGTTGGGCGCCTTGAAGTTCTTCGCATACACACAAAGAACATGAAACTCTCTGATGATGTAAGTTGAACCTCTCCTTTCTTCACTAAGTTTTTTATTAAGGTAAAACATTTGTTGTATCTGGAATACATTATGACTGCTTTGGTTTCCCAAATATAAACTAGATCTGGTTAAACAAGCTAGAGAAACCTTAAGTTATAATTATTAAAAGAAACTTCAAGTGTTACACTGGGCTTACTGAAGCATAGGTTTGATGGTCTATTATGTAAGTATGAAGTATCTGATATTTTCTCAGAGCTGGCATGACTTTTTGGTCAAAGTTTCTCACTTAAAAATGCCAATTTGGTATCCACTTCATTATCTCCATATGGGTGTTCTAAATGATGTTTCCTGCTGTACAGGTTGATCTAGAGAGGATTTCCAAGGATACTCATGGGTATGTTGGTGCTGACCTTGCTGCTCTCTGCACTGAAGCTGCTCTGCAATGCATTAGGGAGAAGATGGACGTGATTGACTTGGAAGATGAATCCATTGATGCGGAGATACTGAATTCAATGGCGGTTACAAATGAGCACTTCCAAACTGCTCTTGGAACAAGCAATCCATCTGCTTTGCGTGAAACAGTGAGTGATTTTTTTGGTTTGGAATTGGATCCCTTATAGTGTATATAATTGTTGTTTTATATTTTTGAGATATACTAGTCCTCTCTCTCTCTCTCTCCCTCTTTCCCCACTTTTAAATTTTATTTTTAAAGCTATGTACCAATTCTTTGATGTGGTGCAGGTTGTTGAAGTTCCTAATGTAAGTTGGGAGGATATTGGAGGCCTTGAGAATGTTAAGCGAGAGTTACAAGAGGTAATAATTTTTATTTGTTGCTAATATGTTTATATCTTGTAAATTCTTATGCTACTTAGTGTTTACAGCTAATCTTTCTAACTTCTGCCTTGTTTGCTTTAAAGACTGTTCAATATCCTGTTGAGCACCCGGAGAAGTTTGAGAAATTTGGCATGTCACCTTCTAAAGGGGTGCTTTTCTACGGGCCCCCAGGATGTGGGAAAACTCTTTTGGCCAAGGCAATTGCAAATGAATGTCAAGCTAACTTCATCAGTATTAAAGGCCCCGAACTTCTCACCATGTGGTTTGGTGAGAGTGAAGCCAATGTGCGAGAAATCTTTGACAAGGCTCGTGCATCTGCACCATGTGTCCTTTTCTTTGATGAGCTTGATTCCATTGCTACCCAGGTCTGTTTCCTCATTATTTAATATTCTGTCCACATAATTTTGCATAAATTAAAGAAATCTGAAGCATGAACTGAAAAGTTGGTTCTATTTGTCTATTAGTTTGAGTCACTGAAAGTTTTTGATATGATAAAGTTAATTGGCTGATTAATATTAATTTAATTCTTGTCGCGATGTCCTTATTTGCACAGCAGTTTCCTATTGGGTTGTTAGTCTTACTTCTTTTTACTTTTCACTGATTGTTGCAGAGGGGAGGCAGTTCTGGGGATGCAGGTGGTGCTGCTGATCGTGTTCTTAACCAACTCCTGACTGAAATGGATGGCATGACAGCAAAAAAGACTGTTTTCATTATTGGGGCCACAAACCGACCTGACATTATTGACCCGGCACTTCTGCGCCCTGGCCGGCTTGACCAGTTGATCTACATTCCTCTTCCAGATGAAGAATCACGTTTCCAAATCTTTAAATCTTGCTTGAGAAAATCACCTGTTTCAAAGGATGTGGATTTGAGAGCACTGGCCAGGTATACACAGGGCTTTAGTGGGGCTGATATCACCGAGATCTGCCAGCGGTCATGCAAGTATGCCATAAGAGAGAATATAGAAAAGGTACGTCCTCATTTGTCATTTTAGTTCTTCAAAGGTTTAATAACTGTAGCTTCCCATTGATGCACGTTTAGAGTGGTAATGAATTTTGATAAAGTAAATTTGCATGATCTCACCATCCAAAGAGGAAGGAAAAAAAAAAGGATTGCGTTTAGTCTTGGTTGGGCTTTAAAGATTTAGTGCAAACTTCAGTGTCGTGTGAGTTTCGGAAATTACAAATTCTGCTTATCCAAGTCAGTTCTGGAAATTGCAACCTCTGCTTGTTCAGAGCTGTTAATTTGGTTTGGTTTTCAAAGCCGTGCATGTCTGATTTTGTTCTGCTCCTCTCGGGTTGTAGAGGGTAGGGAGCTTTATATGGCAATATTCTCTTTATGCAGACAGGGAATAACTTGAACGTGGTTCCATGTGCCAAAACGTGCAAATCTTTGTTGTTTGCATCCCGAAATTGTGGACCTTGTAGACTTGGTTTGATATTCACTGCATGTAGACATCGTAAAGTTAAGTTCTGCACAAGTTCTATATGTCATTAAAGTTTGGTGCGTTTGCAGGATATCGAGCGGGAGAGGAGGAGAGCAGAGAATCCAGATTCTATGGATGAGGACATTGACGATGAAGTGGCGGAGATTAAAGCTGCTCATTTTGAGGAGTCGATGAAATATGCTCGTAGGAGTGTCAGCGATGCTGATATACGCAAATACCAGGTCTTTGCTCAGACCTTGCAGCAGTCCAGGGGTTTCGGAACTGAGTTTAAGTTTACTGAAAATCCACAAACTGGGACGACCGGCTCTGATGCATTTGCAACTTCTGCTGGTGCTGCCGATGAAGACGATTTGTATAGTTAATATTATCATGTGCATGGTTCCGGAGGCAGTTCCGTCCACGGATATGCCTTTTGTAGGCTCATGTTATCAACTTTGTGAAAGGCTTTCCTTTTCATGGTTATGACTCTCAAGTCTTTCGTGTATTAAAGAGTTTGTGGGGTTTGTAGGATAACATGATGTTTTTAAGTATGTTATGCCGTTAATCTTATTTGTATCAATCAACTGATGGATTGGAAAAGGCTATTACTTTGTTAATGAGATTTGTTCTCTTTAAATACCTACGTTGTTTGTATTGGATGAAAGCTGGTTAAGGTTGCTGTTTGTGCTCCCAACTTCTTTTACTGTGTTTGGTTTCCATGTCGTTTCTTAGGGGATGGTAAATGGAATATTTCTTTCTCATGTTTGGTAATGTTGGGAAAGTAACTAGAAAACTTGATTTTATGTCTCGTGTACGGCCGGTTTGATAATCATTTTGTTTTGAGCAAGGAAGAAAATATCGGTAATATCGGAAATATCGGTAGTCCGAAAACACGGAAATATCGATGGAAATATCGGGATAATATCGATATCGATAAAAATTACATGGAAACCACGGAAATTGTAAGAAAAACTTGGAAATTTTTATTGAAACTTTGCATGATGTTTATTTAGTCAATTATCTATTAGTTTATCACAAAAAATTGGAAGAAAATGCATTACATGATGGATTTAACTGATTTAAGTTGATTATACAGCGAGCTGGCAAACACTGTAAGTGAAGACAATATATAGTAATTAATGAAAAAAAAATTAAACACACCATAATCATTTATATATAATGATTTACTACAACTTTCAAGTAAAACTCATATTTTAGTTTTTAAATCTACCCTAATTCTGACATACTGCCGCACCCATAATTTCTCTACCACCTTTCTTCCTTCTTCACGTGGGATGTACTACCTCTCTCATTTTCTATTATTTCTTTCCTTTCCACACACACACACATGCACAGACACATCCCACTCCCTCATTTTCTATTATTTCTTTCCTTTCCACACACACACACCCCACTGCTACACACACGCACAGACACACTTCAAAGTGCAAATCCACACCAGGGACCAAGCCATTTCCTCCTCTCACTCACTTCGACTCTCTCTCTCTTCTCTGCACTGTCTCTCTCTCTCTCAAAATCCTCTTACCTCTCTCCCTCTCTTGCCGTGACCACACACACACAGCAGCAGCACCATCTGCTCGACTCGAGCAGCTCGAGGACGACACCACCATCATCACACATCATCAGTCTTCTCTCTCCCGCCTCTGCGAGAATGGCGGATGACACCGTGACCTCCACCGTGGCGCACACTCCGGCGAGCACCATCACCACCTATGAGAGGCGCAGATCTTGGCAGAGAGAGGTGCAGATCTTGGCAGCTGAGACGACGGAGGCTGCCGTTCCGACGACGGAGAGAGAGATAGCGATATTATCGATATTATCACGATAATCAATTGGAATACTCTGAAAATATCGCTGTTGGAAAAAAACGATATTATCGGCGATATTTCGCCGATAATATCGATATTTAATTCCTTGGTTTTGAGACACGAATGCCTAAGGGGAGAGGGACAAAAAGAAATAGAGTAGGAATGGAAACTTTTTATTTTTTTTATTTTTATTTTTTAAACAAACGATGTTAACTATAATAATGTGGTTCTAATTCGTCTTTAGCGAGAATCGAACTTAAGGCCTCTCACTTACAAGTAAAGAAGAATATCACTAGATCGTAGTACTAAGTAACGAATGAAAACAAAATTTTGAAAGTAAAGATAATTTGAAATGGTTTTTGGTTTTGTTTTCATTTGTCTTTATTACATTTGGCATCTTCCCCACTATCCTCTCACGCTTTCCATTTGCCTCATCTCTAGTGAATTTCTAGCACAAAATGAAACTACAAATTAAAAGTAAAAAACAAAATAGTTGACGAATAGATCATTAGATTTTTGATTTCATCTCTATATGATGGATTTGACTACAATACATTCATGTACTTAGTACAATCACCTATTTAACCGTTACATATGTCGTAATGAAATCCAGTAACCATATCTAATTTCGCACGACATTTTAACTGTTAGTGGGGACATATTGGTCATAAAAATATAATTAATGCTTACCTTGATTTTCACGGGAAAAGAAAGTAACACCCAAATTGGATGGTGAGTTTGGTTTTTCCCTCTCATTTTTTCAAAGGCAAGAAACATTTTCCCAAACATCGGAATGGAAGTGATTTTTCCAATCCCAACCCCTTTTTCCGCCAACCAAACGCCTGGATTAATTGCAAATTGGATAAATGAGTTTTGGACAAATGAAAACTTGATGAAACTCATATGTCGCGATCGCAAGGAGTGTAGTTATTTTGGTTGGTGAATTGCTCTGCACCTTTTAAGCTAGGCCAGGTTCTTACTGCCCTCAAGTTCCAATTTAAATTGGCCTCTATCTTCCTTTACTCTTCATATGAAATAAATTAGGTAAATAGCTAAAATAATTAATTGCTTTTTCTTAAAAATTCATATGAAGTATAGATGAAAATCAGAGTATCAAACAACGAACAAACAAACTATGAAACTAAGAATATTACTAACGGAAAACAAACAAATAAGAATGTTGAGATGACTATAAACGAAAGGCGACGTAATGGCTAAATTAATTTCTCAAACTAAATTACAAGCAATAATTATAGAGATCAAACCTAAAAAACCCTAATACGTAAAATATCAAAATTATTCAAATAATAAAACATCTAAAATACTAATGTTTTTCCAACAAGTATTTCCATTTGGTATTCCATGATTAAACTAGTCATATGGGAGATTAAGGAGAGATGTATCTCAAAAGCAAAAGAAAGAATCACACAATGGAGAAGCTTTGGTTCAAAAACTTCATAAGTTGTTAACATATACATAAGATAAATACAACCATCACCTAAGTGAAGAAAAACGGCACAAATTAAACTCATACAATGAAGTTTTGAGAAAAATAAATAAATCCATACTTCTTGCATTTTGTCATCATGACACAAAATTATATTTTAAACTCATAACTTTCTTAGTGCATCTCTTTTCAAGAATCATTGTATGCACCGATTATATTCTCACAACATGCGATGTCGATCCACTATAAAATAGTAAGACCCATACTATGAGCGACAATGCTATGTGTATAACCGGCACATACAATGACACTTGTCCCCCATTCAATCCACCACGGATAAATGCCAAAATCATATACAAAGCATCCCTTGAATCCCTTTCCAAACTCTCCGCCATCAAGGTTTCTTGGAACTCTTAGCAGAAGAACACCCCGAGCCAAGTGCGTGATAGTTCACAAACCGGCTAGGAGCCGAGGCATGCCTAAACCCTTTTGGCAAGCAACCCTTCACTTCCCTCCCATGAAAAACTTGTTCCTTGGGATTCAAGTCCCGAGGCTTCATACTCACATAGCGGTCTCCTCCTTCAGTGACCAGAGGCCTCACTATTGTGCTCGGAGCGCTAGACGGGATGTTTCTCGCAGCCATAGAGATGTCAAAATAAGAAAACAGGAGTAGGGAATGTAAGAGAAGTGCAATGCAAAGAATAGAGGTAGACATATCTGAAATATGTTTTTGAGTTTTTGTGGTTTGTGAGGGTTTGAAGTATATAGAAGTTTGGAGGGTTTGAGAGGTTTATATAAGGAGGGGGAATTGGAAAGGGGTTTTAAATAAGCTCGTGAGTAGATGAACAATGCAGGAGGTTGCACAGCTCATTGTCATTGAGATATTAGTGTTGGGGTTGTGGTGGGTACATGCTTCTTTAGACTGTGGAGGAAGGAGGATGTCCGTGAATTTTCTGTCATTGCACGCTTTGCACTCGGCTCCTTAATATCTTCCATTATTTCCCTCCAAACTAACCTAACGCCCTCCCACCCAAAAACAAAATAAAAAGTGAAACATTTTGATCGAGAGAGAGGTGCTAAGTGAAACTTCTTTTTAGTGAAAAGGAAACTTCGTAGAAGCTCAATAACTTTTGTTCTTTTGTAATTTTGAGCATTATGAAAGATGAGTATGAATTTAATAAAATAAGAGAATGGAAATGAATGTGAGATTAACTAACAATTTATAAGGTGTGTCACTAAATCAAATTATCATTGCATATGGTACTTTGGGTATAACATATGCCAGTAAGTTTGAGTCTTAATTCAAACTACATTAAAATGAGTTAGCTTGAAAGTGGCTGATAGTTTAGTTGATTTAATTATAGCATTTTCTCTTACAGCTCATCTGAGGTCTTGAATTCAAAATTCCATCCCTCAATATTGTTTATATAAAAACTATGAGTTGGTGGTTCAGTGGTAAATAACGGATTACGAGGCTTCCTTAAAACTAAAAACTGGAGGTCTCGGGTCTTGGATTCGAAATCCGCTGCTAGTGTGGAAGCCGGACTTATGGCCAAGGGAAGGCTGAAATGCCTATGTGAGTCTTCTCGGCCCTTGGAAGGGGTCGATAACGTGGCTTGCCACCAGTTGTCCCCCTTTTAGAAGAAAAAAAAATATATAAAGTGTTTATCTTCTAATGATTAAGAAGTTGAACAGTTTCAATTATGAAATTTGGAAAGTAAAAATGCGTTAATTCCAAGTTTGTGGATAAGGTGGCACACCCGTGAAACAGAGAAATTTTTTTCCAGTGTGCTAGGAACACCTCCAGTACACCAAGTGTCATAATACAAGTGGTTAGAAGTTTTTTTATTATATATATATATTTATTTTTTTTATTTTTCCAAGTATCCAACAACTTGTATTATGACACTTAGTGTACTAGGCGTGTTCCCAGCACGCTAAAAATATTTCTCCATGAGATGGGATGCAAGTAAGAGAAATTTTTAACGAGAAATTTCAACCATTTGTATTATGATACTCGGTGTATCGGGTTGTGTTCCCGACACACTGAAAATTCTTTCCTCATTAACATCATCTACCCATAAGCAATCAACTATTAAATTGTACAAGAATTAGGGTTGAAAAATAGCCCAACTACTTCTTTGGTGAAGATAATTAGGACGTTTTTATCCACCACCATATTAAAATTGCCTCCCAACAAACAAAATGCTAATGCCTAAAATTTATATCAGATTTATGAAACAAGTGGGAAGAAATTAATGTATTTTATATCAGTAATAAATTAAGACATTAATGTAATTTATGAAAGAGAATTAATTTGCATGCTGCAATCATCCTTCATCGCAAATCTTTAGCATCATGTGTATAACAACTTTTAGTAGCATCATGGCACTCCCTGAGGAAGTTGGGTGGGTTTGGTTTCGCTATTGTTGATCACGAAAGTTGGTTTGATAAGTGTAGATATCAGCAGCTACAATGTACATAAAATGTAAACATCTTAATCATACCAATACAGTAGGACGTATACTCATTCAGCGACAAATTTAGCTAGGATTTATGTATTTTTTAACATCTTTTCTTATCCTCGCCTACAAAAGCTTTGACGATAAAATACTGAGTGCGAAATGAGCTGTAAACTTGAACATCTAAATTTGAACCTTTACGATCCGTAAAGAACAGATGAGGTTATGCATGCATGCATGGTGCTTGCAGATGAGTGCATGCAATCGCAGATAGTGCTGTGGAATGTTCCATGATACAGAAGTAGAGACATTTTTGAAATTTAAAATGTATGAGATTCTTTTTGTTTTTGATTTTTCGTATTTTTGGGTCGAAAACAATCACACATGTCCCATGGCATAATAATTGCGCAAGTACAAATATTAGATTTGGAGCACAACAAACATGAGGAACGTCAATACGTCATTAATACGTTTGTTGATGGTAAGTGGCCTTGGATAGTTTCTCTACCAACGAATGGATCAGAATTAAAGGAAAATATAAAGATTTGTACATGTTATAACTTTAGTCTTTATCAAATTTTGAAAATTAAAACTTTTTCGACGAGTAATTCAAGTTCTCAGTTAATATATATATATATAACTGATTTTAAACTCTTCATAATTAATTTTAGTTTTCAGTTTTTTCTCTTACAATATTCTAGGTCACATGCATGACACTCTAGTTCTAAAATTTGACATTTATAGTCTTCTGAATTAGACTGAACCGCTTCATTCTTATTGATTGCAAACCCATGAGGCCCCAAATCCTTCATAACAATGCTACATATATACTCTGTATCACATTCACATACACTTTCATTATGACCTCAAATTCATAATTGGAACCCTAATAAAATTTCATATCTGAATAGTTACCGTTTTTTGTTAAAATCAAAACTAAAAAGTAGAAACTTAAATTAAAATTTTAATATTGAAATAATTAGAATAGGAATCCTTGATGTATGATTGAGTCACAAATGTCCCATCTTCACCAGTTTCCTACCACAAATAAATGCACATTTTGAGCTCCAAAAAGAAAATGGCATTTCTGAAATTGCCTGCAAAACCAAGGGCGTTATAAAGATCAGACCCATCTGCTAAGATAAGGTAGGATAACGGAACTACAATCATACTCCTAGGAGCCTGGTGTTTTGCCTTACTCACTCGGAAGCGCAGTAAATGATGGAGTTGGCTGTGCGACAAATATCATTTTCTTCCCTTCCTAAGAGTAAAATATCCCAAACTTTATTAATTTCAACTATCAAACCTTCAAATTTCTAAGCTTTATGTATGTATTTATTGTGCACCTGCTCTTCCCGTTTTTATGCATGTGCTCATTGTGGATGCAAATTTTTGCCATCTTCTTTGACGAAAATGCACCTGTAAAATAATAACACCTAAGATTAATGCCAAAATCCTCACGCGCCCACGATGAATGGGAGGGGGGCTTTTTGGCCGAAGAATCTCCGATGCCAAAGTTAGAATTTGAGAGAAAATGTGTTTGAGAATTTTTTGGAGAGAATAAACTTAGCATTTTAGTAGGAAAAATGGTCTATCTATAGGGGTGTAGTCGGCCCTACTTGGATAATAGGGTCCGGCCACTTTTAGTGGAATTAGGGATTTAATTGCAAGATATTATTACATAATATCTTTTGAGTTGGGAGTTACCTTTTGAATTGGGGATTGGATGAGGAGTGATGAGAGAGATTTGAATAAATACCATTTTGATCACTTTTGACTCTTCCTTGATTAAGTCGTTATTGTCTGTTGCATGCGCGTGGGAATCCCGGTATGCATTGATGGTAATTTTGTCATTTTTATCCAAAAGTTCACGTGTCGCCTCCATAATTTTCTTGATTATTTTTTGTTCCACAAATGCTCCACACCTGTTGGGCTGCTAGCAAGAAAGGGGCTGTGTAGAAATCTTCCCTTGCTTTAGGAAACATAAATTGTTTTCTATTTTGATGTAGATTTCCACATTTATTGGAAATTAGATCTTCAAAGGAAAGGGAAATAAATTACTTTTAAAGTCTATTTAAGTCTTCCTTAAGTAGATGATTAAATCAACTTTAGAAAGCATTTTATTCTACCCTATAAGAGAGAGAAAGCTAGAGGATATTTGTTCCCCTCCCCTAGCGATCTTCTACACTTGCCTGTGCAAATGACTGTCTTTCGTTGCTGTCTTCATCTTCACGCCGCACCAAGGTAAGATAAAATTTTAATTTTCCTTGTCTTCTTAATTTTTGGGAGCCTCAGGGCTTGAAATTTGGCTGGACGAAGGTCGAGAATGTGTCAAAAAGTGGCTTTGAGAGGCCACGACACTGTTGCCATGGGTGGCATGGTGCGGCGGTGGCTCAGCTTGGACCAGGGCGCTGGGGCACTTGGGCCGTTGTGCCTGGGCTCGTGTATGAGAGGGGAAGGGAGGCTCGGGCATCCTTCCTGGGTTGCCTTGCAGAAGGCTAGGCTCGGGCCCGTGCTGGAGTGATGGATTGGACCGATGAGGCGCATACCTTGTTTATTTATGTATTTTTTATGTGCTTGGGCCCGTGTGTGAAAGAAGATAAAGGGAGGTGTGGGGGCGCCAACCCCCTTTATTTGGATTGGGCCACAAGGCCATTAGGCCGAGGGGCCTGGCGCACCATTTTTTTTGTAGCCGTTTAACGATTTTTTTTTGCGTCTTTGTTGAATTTCCTGAAGCATGTCTTCTTCAAGCCACACGAGTGATGATGGTGTGCCGCCATTGTATTATCAAGGCGGGTCTTTGAGTAATGTGGGCTACTTCTGAAGGAAAAATTTTGTCCTAGCTAAGAACATGTATGAACATTTGAATACATATGCTAACAATTAACTCTTTAAAGTAGGCATGCATCCAAAAACAATTCATGAAACCCATGACTTTCAAAGCCTAGTATATGGTGAACCAAAAGACTCTTTAACAACATTAAAGATAATTAAGAATTTAGAGATTCTTTACCCTTGAAGCTCATCCTTGATTACACAAGGGATTCACCCAAGTGGAGGGCCTTCAAGTCACCTCCTTGCTCCTTGGATCTTCCTTGTGATTTTCCTCCTTTTAGTGCTCCTTTGCTTCTTTGAGGATTTGAGGATTAGTTCTCCAAAACACCAAAAGTTTGATGTCTCTATGTCTCTTCACCAAGGATGTAATTTGTGAGGATGAAAATGGATCACTTAGGGAAGTAAATTTGCTAGATAACTTTCCCCAAGTAGCTTAGAAAACCCTAATTGAAAACAAAGCTATAAAGATGAATTTATACTTCATTTCTTAGGTGAGTGGCAAACTTGCAATTAAGCAAACTTGCATACCCTCACCCTAAATGGTTGGCCTATATGGTTATTGGGCTTATTGCCCATTTTGTTTTAGTTGTCATACAACTTAAACATAATGGGCCTTGTGGACCAAAACACTTTTGGGCCCCGAAGCCCTAAAACCAACTTAAAAGCCCAATACGAACATTTCGTATAATTAATTAACTAATTAATTAATCTTGACCATTCTTCAATTAAACCATTTAATTGCTTATCCATTTCATTTAATTGCTTCACATATATCCTTATTTGGTGTGCGATCCATTAGGTTCCAATTAGCGAGGCAGTGGGCGATGTTACTCTTAACTATCGATTGTGAATTGAAACCACATTTCAATTCTCCATTTTTGATGATTAGTGTTTGCTAATCAATAGGGCTTCCACAAACCATGAGTGACACCTAGCAGTATGTCATGGTTACCCAAGCTAAGTAGAATTGGTTGGAGAACCTATCCAGTTACAATTACAATGCAATACGGTCATTCTCTAATACAATACTCTTAACCACATTGTTTTAAGTGATAGTTTGTTTCATGTCTACTATCCAATGTGATACTTTCTTATATGATTCCCTTGAATATGATTTGGAACATCTTCCTTAGTCATATTCATTTGCTTTGGCCAAAGACTTTAGAATCATATTTTAGAGTATTCTCCTTCCACCATGGAAGGTTAGAGATCCCTTGTTGTGCATTCATATGCCTACATGACTAGATCACATGACCCCAACAATGCCGTGGACAATCCGAGGGAATGCCTTTGTCATGATCAAAGATCAAGGACCTAACCATTAGACATCTATGATGCCTCAGGTCTAAGGACTACTTTGCATATTGTAACCTTAGAGTTCGTACATGACATGTATGTTTGAACTCTCATTAATCGCAGTTCAGTGTACTCGATTACTCTTTCGAGCACCTATGTGTTTGTCTTAGTGTCCAACACCAAATGACTTGAGACTAGTTCATACTCACGTTTGAGTCAACATAACACATACTAACCTTAGCGGATTGTCAATGCCCAATTGGCAATCATATGGCTAGGAACGTTTTAGGAATGAACATAAGAGAAAGGTCTCCTTAATCTAACTCATTAGATCACTTATCTCTTATGTCAAATACATCCCTTGGATTCTCTTATTGATTAAACACATGATTCAATAAATAGTGATTAACAATAAGTATTGCCCTTCCGTTAAACATATAAAAGTTTAACATATTAAGTATTCCAAAAAGCTATTACATCAAATGAGTGGCTTTGTGGGCATACTTCCAACAATCTCCCACTTGCACTCAAAGCCATC
The DNA here is from genome assembly GCA_035220775.1 of Malus fusca. Lineage (NCBI taxonomy): Eukaryota > Viridiplantae > Streptophyta > Magnoliopsida > Rosales > Rosaceae > Malus > Malus fusca. The sequence goes on along the minus strand of CM069061.1, from coordinate 10,830,765 downwards.
CTCCCATGTATCTAATACCCATTTTATCCATATGACGATCAAGCTGGATTTGAGTCATTGGCTTTGTCAGTGGATCTGCTACGTTATCGGCTGAAGCAACTTTAAGGATGTTGACTTTCCCCTCGGTAGCATATCATCTTATGATATTAAAGCGCCTATCAAAATGCTTGTTCTTTTGATGAGCCCTGGGTTCCTTGGCTTGAGCTATCGCCCCACTATTATCACAGTACAAAGTTACTGGTGATGTGATGGTTGGAACCACTCCAAGTTCAGTAATGAACTTTTTCATCCAGAACGCTTCTTTGCCGGCTTCAGCTGTAGCGACATATTCAGCCTCTGTCGTGGAATCAGCAATTACACTTTGTTTCTTGCTTTTCCAACTGACAGCCCCACCATTCAGAGTGAATACATATCCGGAGTTGGAACTTCTATCATCGACGTCAGATTGGAAATCTGCGTCTGTATAGGCTTCCACTCGCAACTCTGCCGCTCCTCCATAAACGAGGAACATGTCCTTAGTTCTTCTTAAGTACTTAAGGACCGTCTTGACAGCTGCCCAGTGTTCTGATCCTGGGTTAGATTGATATCGACTAGTAATGCTCACAACATATGCGATATCAGGCCTTGTGCATATCATGGCATACATGAGACTCCCTATGGCGGAAGCATAAGGAATTTCATTCATTAGCCGTATCTCTTCAGGAGTCTTAGGTCCCATGGACTTAGAAAGGTGAATTCCATGTCTCACAGGAAGAAAACCTTTCTTAGATTGTTCCATCTGGAACCTACTTAGCACCTTATCAATGTACATCGATTGGGATAATCCAATTAATTTTCTGGATCTATCACGATAGAGCTTTATCCCAAGTACATAAGATGCATCTCCTAAATCTTTCATGTGGAAGGTTTTAGACAACCACACTTTTACAGAAGAAAGTACTGCAGTGTCATTCCCGAATAGTAATATGTCATCTACATATAACACTAGGAATACTACTGCATCCCCAACGACTTTTTGATAAACACAATTGTCGTCTTCGTTTTGAGTAAAACCAAACGTTTTGATTTCAGTATCGAAACGAATGTTCCAGCTCCTGGAGGCTTGCTTAAGTCCATAAATGGACCTTTGAAGCTTGCATGCCTTAGTCTCTTCAGACTCGGACACGAAACCTTCGGGTTGAGTCATATAGAGCTCTTCCTGTAGGTAGCCGTTCAGAAAGGCCGTCTTCACGTCCATTTGCCATCTCTTTGAATCAATGTCGGACATTGCTTCAGTGTAGTCCCTAGGGTCCTCCTTTGTTTCATTGTCACCTAAAAGGTACAATTCATCAAAGTCATTTTTTTAAGCCAAACCTCATAGGTGGCTTACTAACCCGTTCAGATCTACGTGGAGCTAGGGGTTCAGGAACAAGGTTGTCAATATGTCGAGTGCTTGTTTGTGGTTCATTATTAATCTCATTAATTTCCATCTGTTTGCTTATAGTTCCTTTGAGAACAAATTCGTCCTCTAGAAACTTAGCAGTTCTGGCGACAAAGACTTTCTGGTCGTCAGGATGGTAGAACTCATATCCCATAGTTTCTTTAGGATATCCCACAAAATAGCATCTTACTGATCTCGCTTCAAGCTTAGTAGCCTCAAGCTTCTTGACATATGCTTCACAACCCCAAATCTTAATATGATTAAGACTTGGCTTTCTTCCATGCCATATCTCATAGGGTGTTTGTGAAACTGATTTGGAAGGTACTCTATTAAGCAAGTAAGCTGCTGTATATAGAGCGTATCCCCAGAATGTTACTGGTAGATCAGCGGAACTCATCATAGAACGAACCATGTTCATCAAGGTTCGATTTCTCCTTTCAGAAACTCCATAAAGTTGTGGAGTTCCCGGTGGAGTCCACTGTGATATTATTCCACACTCTTTGAGATAATCTAGGAACTCATTACTCAGATATTCACCCCCTCGATCCGATCTTAGGATTTTTATCTGTTTCCCAGTTTGCTTCTCAACTTCATTCTTGAATTCTTTGAACCTTTCAAAGGATTCTGACTTGTACTTCATAAGATATACATAGCCAAACCGAGAGTGATCGTCGGTGAATGTGATATAGTATGAGAAGCCTTCTCTCGACGTAGTAGACATAGGTCCACATACGTCAGTGTGGATTAACCTTAGAATTTCAGTGGCACGCTCTCCTTTTCCAGTAAATGGAGATTTGGTCATCTTCCCTTTCAAGCAACATTCACAAGTACCCATCCGGTCATTACCTAATGGGTGGAAATATCCGTCTTTCGACATCTTGTGAATCTTATCAAGGTTCACATGTCCAAGTTTAAGATGCCACATCTTTTCTTGGTTAACTTCTTCTCTAGCCCTTTTGGGTTTTGAGGTATTCCCGCTTTCAATACAGTGCATCCCACTATTCGTCTCTAGGTGAAAAAGTCCCTCTATCATATTACCATGAGAGATAATACGACCGTTCAAGTATAAAGTGCAACTCATTTTGTCAAACAACACTGAGTGCCCATCTCGTAAAAGCTTAGAGATGGAAATCAAATTCTTTATACATGAAGGAAAATATAAACAATTTTTAAGTTCCAGGACTTCCCCAGAGGGTAGGTTAAGCATATAGGTGCCTATTGCTTTTGCAGAGATTTTAGTGCCGTTCCCAACTCGCACAACCATCTCCTCATTGCGCAGTGATCTGCTCCCTGTTAGTCCCTGCAACGTATTACAGATATGTTGACTAGCGCCTGAATCAAATATCCAGGAATTGGAGCTCACTGTAAAAGCACTCTCTATGACAGAAATAGTCTCTTCAAAAGTCCGTGTCATAAGGCTCGCAATGCGCACCCTGTATTTCTTCTTCCAACGTTCATCCTTTCCACAATGAAAGCATGTTCCTTTGGATTTCTTTGCCTTCTTCTTATGTAACCTTTTCCTTATCATTGCATTCTCACTCCCACTGTCCCTTTTGAAACCCTTTTCAAATTTACAGCACATGTCAATCATCTCTTTCAAAGAATGATCGAATCTATTCACTTTATAGTTTACGATAAACTTAGTGAAATCATCCGAGAGAGATGCAAGGAAAAAGTCTTGGGCCATTTTCCCATCGATGGAAGTTCCTAAACTTTGAAGATCTTGAAAGATCCTTTCCATCTTTTGTCCATGTTTATGGACCGATGTCCCCTTTGCCATTTTGGCATTCATTAGACTACAAATATTTGAGAATCGTACATTACTAGTCTCAATGTCATGCATCTTATGCAAACTTTCAACCATGGCACAAGAAGTGTCCATGTGCTTATGTAGCTTCATAAGCTCCTCACTAAGTGAAGTGAGGATTAAGCATTTGGCTTGTAAGTCATCCTCATAGTGTCTAACATAATTTTGACACTCCTCCTTTGAAGCTAGTTTCGTAGGAGGTACATGAGGAGGGGATTGCTTAAGTACATACAATATGTCTTTCACCTTTGAGACATTCTCAATGTGGCGATACCAAGCAAGGAAACGTTGGCCCTTTAGGCCCTTTTTGTCAAGTATAATGGTGGGTATAATTTTAGGCATGTCGTTCACTACATAACATAACAGAAATCGAATTAGCATTGTTGTTTAAAACTATTTTGATTGGGTCTTTTAATCAAATAGTACCACCCACTATTTTTGGCAAATTCCACATCCCTCAATAGAATTCGAGAGTTATATTGAACTCTTAGTGGGTTATGGGAGACTCACCATTACCAAGCCCACCTCAGAAGAATATCTTATTGGTTAGCAAAAATAATGATGAGAGAATAACGCATTATTCATTTACAACCTTTTGTAATTACCCATCTAGTTCGGCCTCTAGAGAATGATGCCTCAGAAGAATATCTTATTGGCATCATTGCACTTAGTTTAAGTCATTCCCACCATGCTAGTTCAAATAGGGGTTCAAGAATGGCCTCAGAAGAATATCATATTGGCCATACTCGTTGCCTACTTTCACTTCATCATATGTTTATGGGCTTCTCCTGAATGTAAGCACATACTTTGTATACCCCAGAACTGGACGAATACGGTGTACGAGTCACAAACGATTGAAGCCCACCACGGTGGAAGGCCTACGAAGAGATATTCTAAACATCTCTCGCTTATCAACTTAATATTCATTTGTTGAGGGAATAGCGTTAGGCTACATCAAAACATTTTAATCACATTAAAAGAACTTGGGCCTATCACAACCATTGGTCCAAGTTTATATGAATTAGTAGTATATAATACTCCCACTGTTTCGTTGAAACAAGCGAGACTATATGGAACTACTAACGAATGCTTTGCATCCTCATATGGACTATATAGTCATATTAGGTTTTAGGATGATTATGAACCGTTTGATTTGATCCAACACGAGCCTTGTGTTGGACCTTGGGTCTAAGGTATGTAGTTGTTGATTTTAGTTACGCGTTTAATCCAATTAAACCGTTATTTCCTATTGGGCGTTGGACCCAACTATTCCATTTTGCATACATTTAAACAAAAGGAATACATGAAATAATAATAAGGGCTTATGCCCTTTTACAACATAAATGATGGACTTATGTCCATTTACAACAATCTTGAACTAATCAAATTACATTCAAATCTACACTACCAAGCCCAAACATTCATAATGTAAAGCGGCCAATCGCATAGCTCAATTATCGAGGCATTTGGTTCATAATCACCCTTCTCTTAATCAAACACATTTAATTAAGAAAACAACTTTAAAACAATTGGTTTTCGGATCCATAGAATTGATTTAAATGAAACTAAATAAAATGAAAATCCAATTCTCATTTAAAGAGACAAACCATTTTGTTCTCATCTAATTTGGGCCATTTTCTAAAAACAAAAACTTTTGGGGTCACTTTGTAAAAACACAAGAGTCCACAACTTCATGTAATTACAACTTAGAACCCAAACATTTTTAATAATGTCAAAAACATCATTAAAGGAGCAAAACAATTTGTCCTTTAAAGTTTTTGGACCTTAACGTAAAAACGTAAACTTTTGGGCCAAAATGCAAATACACAAAAGTATCAAAACTTTATGTAAGTGCACAAAACACCCAAAAATACCCTATTTAATAGGGTGGCCGGCCATAAGTGGTTTTTATTGGTAAAATTCAAATTTTATACAAAGTTTTGTAAGTGGGTTATGTTAGGTGAGGTAAAGATGAAATAAAATTTTGTATGAAATGATTTATGTCATTCTTTAAAACAAAGTTTGTCTCCCATTAAAATTACTTAATCATTAACCATCACCCACTAAAATTAAATCAAAACTTTATGTAAAAACATAAAACTTTTTGAATCAAAACTTCAAAACTTTTTGTTCTTGGCAAGAACTCCAAGAACATTGAAGAACACTTATGAAAACTCAAAATACATGGCACCAAATTTTTAGTTCCAATATTCATGCTTAAATGAAATACATCTACAACATTTGAGATGCTAAATTTTCTAGCAAAATTTATATTCAAAGCAAGAACAAAGCTTGTAACATTTACAACATTTAAATCATAAAACATGAAAATCACAAAACCCAAAAGGATCCACCATACACTAGACCTAGGCTCTGATACCACTTGAAGGAAAAATTTTGTCCTAGCTAAGAACATGTATGAACATTTGAATACATATGCTAACAATTAACTCTTTAAAGTAGGCATGCATCCAAAAACAATTCATGAAACCCATGACTTTCAAAGCCTAGTATATGGTGAACCAAAAGACTCTTTAACAACATTAAAGATAATTAAGAATTTAGAGATTCTTTACCCTTGAAGCTCATCCTTGATTACACAAGGGATTCACCCAAGTGGAGGGCCTTCAAGTCACCTCCTTGCTCCTTGGATCTTCCTTGTGATTTTCCTCCTTTTAGTGCTCCTTTGCTTCTTTGAGGATTTGAGGATTAGTTCTCCAAAACACCAAAAGTTTGATGTCTCTATGTCTCTTCACCAAGGATGTAATTTGTGAGGATGAAAATGGATCACTTAGGGAAGTAAATTTGCTAGATAACTTTCCCCAAGTAGCTTAGAAAACCCTAATTGAAAACAAAGCTATAAAGATGAATTTATACTTCATTTCTTAGGTGAGTGGCAAACTTGCAATTAAGCAAACTTGCATACCCTCACCCTAAATGGTTGGCCTATATGGTTATTGGGCTTATTGCCCATTTTGTTTTAGTTGTCATACAACTTAAACATAATGGGCCTTGTGGACCAAAACACTTTTGGGCCCCGAAGCCCTAAAACCAACTTAAAAGCCCAATACGAACATTTCGTATAATTAATTAACTAATTAATTAATCTTGACCATTCTTCAATTAAACCATTTAATTGCTTATCCATTTCATTTAATTGCTTCACATATATCCTTATTTGGTGTGCGATCCATTAGGTTCCAATTAGCGAGGCAGTGGGCGATGTTACTCTTAACTATCGATTGTGAATTGAAACCACATTTCAATTCTCCATTTTTGATGATTAGTGTTTGCTAATCAATAGGGCTTCCACAAACCATGAGTGACACCTAGCAGTATGTCATGGTTACCCAAGCTAAGTAGAATTGGTTGGAGAACCTATCCAGTTACAATTACAATGCAATACGGTCATTCTCTAATACAATACTCTTAACCACATTGTTTTAAGTGATAGTTTGTTTCATGTCTACTATCCAATGTGATACTTTCTTATATGATTCCCTTGAATATGATTTGGAACATCTTCCTTAGTCATATTCATTTGCTTTGGCCAAAGACTTTAGAATCATATTTTAGAGTATTCTCCTTCCACCATGGAAGGTTAGAGATCCCTTGTTGTGCATTCATATGCCTACATGACTAGATCACATGACCCCAACAATGCCGTGGACAATCCGAGGGAATGCCTTTGTCATGATCAAAGATCAAGGACCTAACCATTAGACATCTATGATGCCTCAGGTCTAAGGACTACTTTGCATATTGTAACCTTAGAGTTCGTACATGACATGTATGTTTGAACTCTCATTAATCGCAGTTCAGTGTACTCGATTACTCTTTCGAGCACCTATGTGTTTGTCTTAGTGTCCAACACCAAATGACTTGAGACTAGTTCATACTCACGTTTGAGTCAACATAACACATACTAACCTTAGCGGATTGTCAATGCCCAATTGGCAATCCTATGGGTAGGAACGTTTTAGGAATGAACATAAGAGAAAGGTCTCCTTAATCTAACTCATTAGATCACTTATCTCTTATGTCAAATACATCCCTTGGATTCTCTTATTGATTAAACACATGATTCAATAAATAGTGATTAACAATAAGTATTGCCCTTCCGTTAAACATATAAAAGTTTAACATATTAAGTATTCCAAAAAGCTATTACATCAAATGAGTGGCTTTGTGGGCATACTTCCAACAACTTCAAGATCGCTTACTTCAAAATTAGCTTCGATGACTCGTTTAGAGACTTTCTTGAGGCATATAGGCTCGAAGAGCCATCAAGTTTCATCCCTACTACTTTATGTTGGGATTTACTTTTCCTATGCTGTGTTTCTTCCAATAAGTGCTTTGCTCCATGAAGTGTGCCCCTGCTCAATGTTCTCTAAATGCGGTCCGTGTGATGGTGGGGTTCCTCAATCTAAGCCAATTCTTCGACTTGGATTTGACTGTCAACGAATTTTGGTACTTCTTTGACATAGGCCACATTGAAGGAGTTGGGCAGCTGCGATCCCGCCATAGGCTCTTCGATTATTCGAGCAAGGGAGATTATGACTGGTCCAAGGAGAATTTGGAGATAAGTGGAGAATGAGAGTTTGATTCTTCCCCTGAGCTGCATGTTCCGACGATTTTCATCATCGGTAAGTAGGTTGCTTAGTCTCTAGGCTGCTTTGTACTTTTGCTGAACTGTTATTTGATTTATTGATTGTCCTATTCAGCATAAATAGATTCAGAATTCGGCTCAACTCCTAAGACTTTTCCTGATATGAAGAAAGTGCATGTCGCTTTGGGTATCCCTACTGAGTACTGTGAATGGCATTGGCTGCTTAGTCCTATTCTCTGAGAGAAAGGTGGGCCACCCCCAAGAAATGAGATAAAGCAAATTAAGGTGGAGGCATTAGCTCGTTCAATCGTCGTCGTGGAGCCTCATGTGAATAAAGGTGGGAAAAAGAGATTTTCCCCGCCTGCTCAAGAGATATCGGCTGAGACAAACCGAAGACTTCCTCCGCTACTCATGAAGGTTCGCCTGTTGCCCCTAGGCTTGTGATTGACATGACTTCTTCTAAAGGGAAGAAAGATGAGGCTGCTAGATCTGAGCCAATGATGTTTGCCATGCCAAAGATAGCTAGTTCGATTGTTGATTGGACCGTTCAGCCTAAAGGTTCCGTCGTGCCCCTAGTGTCGAAACCAGTGCTAAGACGTCCGTTGAGAGCTAAGTCTGGTTCACCTTTGGAGAGGCTCGCTACCATGAAGAGTTTTAAGGTGAACTCTGCTGCTAAAGTGGCGTCAAGGCCCACTCCCATTGCTATTGAGATTGATCCGCCTGTTGAGAAGGAGGAGACTGCTCGTGTGGACAGTTGTGAGAAATCCACTAAGCCTGTTTTTGGGAAGGCTGCTGAGATCAATGCCTTCTTGAAACCATATCTGCTTGAAGATATGGACACGTGTGCCAAACTTGTTGATGGTGTTAGAGTGGTTGTTTGCCCAAGTTCATTTGCGAAGCATACGACCGAGTATAGGAAAACTGCTTTGCTTGTTATGATGCAGAAGATGACTATTCTGTCAACTGAGTATATGCTTCTTGACCAAGAGGATACCAAGGCTGCCAAGGAGGTGGCAAATGCTATGGCAGCTGAAGCTTATTCCTCTGTTGAGAAGATCAAGAAGTTGATGGGGTCTAATATCTCTGCCCCCACTTCTCTGCAGCTTAGTACCACTCACCAAGAGATTGTTATCTTGAAGACTAAGCTTAACGCGATCCAAGTTAAGTATGAAGGTGCAGAGAAGGAGACCAGATGTTACATAGCTCAAATTCAAGATCTTGAGCATGCCATTTATGAGCTTCGTTCTGCTGCTTACGCAAAGGATGAAGAGTTGATTGCTGCTTATAACCAAGTGATCCACTTCAAGAAGATCGTTGATAGGCTTAAACCCCAAGTGTTAGAACTCCAAGGTGCGCTGAAGATCAACAAAAGTTTGAAGAAGGAAGTGGATGAGCTGCAGCGCATCCGTGTTGGTCTGCTCAAGTAGAACGAGCAGCTGAAAGGTGAGAAGGCTAGGCTTGAGGCTTTGCTTGCTCAGAGTCAGGCCAATTTCTACAAGCTGGGTTATGTAGATCATCTCTTTTGTAGGCCGTCTGACTTTGAGTTTGTTGGGAAAGACTTCGAGACCTTCTCTATTTCTTCGGAAGACTTACTTGCCTTTACTTTTAAAGCCTCTATTTATGAAGTAGTTGGAGAAGCTGGTGCTTAGGTTGGAGTAGTCGGGGGTAAAACGCGGAATGATACCGCTGCTAAGAGCGTTGCGGTAGCTGAAGGTGTGGCACAGCCGAGTAATCGAGGGATGTTCAAGCTGCTAAGGGTAGTCTTCTAGGTAGCCTTTAGGATTTTCTTTGTTTTCCTTGTTGCTTTTGTTTTGCTTGAACTTCTTCGGACTTTGTTATTTATTTGTCAATTTTGCTAGAAAATTTTATAAACCTGCTTCCTTCGCTTTTCTCCATCTTCACTTCTTTTGTTTACACCCAACCTTTGACTTTTAGGCCAGCGGCAGACATGCTACTTTTTTATAAGCAGACATGCCTATGTAGCCTGTGCAGCTATAAGTGTTGGTGTAGAACTTTTGCAAGGTTGTTAACCATAAAGTCGGCATCCGGATGCCTTACTTACAGAAGTAGACGAGTCCGCGTGACCACTAGGCTATTTAACCTTGGCTTTCTTCAATCCTTTGAGCTGTGTGGCCTGCATCACAACATACTAAAGATTTTTGGGTCATGAAATTCGCTAACCTATCGTATCAAAAGTACGTGGTTGTATGGAATTTTGTAGGCAAAGGTCTGAGATAACTCATTGCTCTTTATGTAACCAATTTCATGGGTTGCGCAACAAGTATCAGAACACTGTAGGAATTAGTGTAGATCTTAAATGATCATTCCACAATTGGCAGAGGTGAATCTTATCGACTGCGTAGCATGTCGGTAGTGGATAAAGCTCTGTATATGCGTGCTAACTTGTTTAACCTTTCACAAAATGTGCAGTTATGGAAGTTTAGCGTGGCTTTCGGCTTGGATAGTAAGGGAGGTGATGTGAGATACTTCTTCAGGTCTTGGAAAGCTCTTTTGCACTCACCATCCCATTTGTCTCGTTCTGCCCTCTTGATTGCCTTGAAAAAAGGCTTGCATCGATTGGTGAACAGCGAGAGGCAGTGGTTGCTCGTTCGATCATGTTTTGGATCTCCTTCAAGGTAGTTGAAGACTTCATCTCTAGGATTGCTTGAATTTGCTTGGGATATGCTTCGATTCCTCGTTGGGTTACTAGATACCTTAAGAATCTGCCTGAAGATACTCCAAATGTGCATTTGGTGGGATTGAGCTTCATCTTGTACTTTCTAAGGATGTCGAAAGTTTCTGCCAAATTGCCAATGTAGTTTGCTTGTTGTTTGCCCTTCACCATGATGTCGTCGACGTAGACCTCCATGGTTACACCAATTTGCTTTTTAAACATCGTGTTTACCAGTCGTTGGTAAGTGGCTCCCACATTCTTGATGCCAAAAGGCATGACCTTATAACAGTAGGTGCCGCGCTCGATCACGAACGTGATTTTCTCTTTGTTGGGCTCGTACATGTCTATTTTTTGTAGCCAGAGTATGCATCCAAGAAATCGAGCAGCTGGTTCTCAAAAGTTGAATATAGTAGTAGATCGATTGGGGGAACTTGATAAGGATCATTCGGGAATGCTTTGTTGGGGTCGATGTAATCTACGCAAACCCTCAATTTGCATTTTTTTTCTTTACTAGCACGACGTTGGCAAGCCATGCTAAGTGTGCTACCTCTTATATAAATCCGACCTCCAATAGCTTGTCGATTTCTGCTTCGATGATTGCCACTCGTTTGGGTGCGAAATTTCTTCTCTTTTGGATCACCGATTTGGCAACGGGGTCGGCATACAGCTTATGGCAAGCTATCTTGGGGTCGATGCCGAGTATGTCAGAAGGTGACCATGCAAAGACGTAGTGATTTTCCCTAGGGAAAGCTGTGAGTTCCTATTTTACTTTCGGGCTCAAGCATGAGCTGATTTTAGCAGTATTCTCTAGCTGCAGGGGATCAAGAATGATGTGCTCGACGTCCTCTTTGGGTTTCCATCCCGTCTCATCTGCTAGCGCATTGATTTGGACACCATATTCTTGATCTGACATTCAGTAGCTTCATCGTCCATTTGGACCTCGGTAGCTTCTACGGGGGTAAAGGTCTTCTTTTTTTACTTCTTCAGTACTTGCACAATGCATTGTCCATATGTGGTCCTTGATTTCTCCCATTCCTCATTTCGGATGCGGAATCAGATTTTTTGATACTTGAATGAGGTTATAGCGTCCAACTTTATCAGCCAAGGTCTCCCTAGAATCCCATTGTAGGGAGACGGGTCACTTACTATCGTGAACATCTGGTTTGAGACAACTGGCGGTGTTATCATGTCAAGTGTAATGTTGTCGATAACAGTCGAGGTATGTCCGTTGAATCCGGTGAGTACCTCCGCTTGGCATATGATTGTGCTTTCCAGGCCCATCTTCTGAATTACTGGGAGCTAAAGTAGGTTGACCGCACTTCCATTGTCAACCATTATTCTATCGACTATAGCATGCGCTAGTTGGATAGATACCACTAGTGCGTCGTCGTGTGGGAAATCGACGCCATCAGAATCCTGCTAGATGAAGCTAACGATGGGTCCAAGTTGGGTGTTGACTACCTGGACCTGTGAGACTAGTAGAGACTATAGGATCTTCCTCTTCTTGGAGTTGTTGGTGGCCCCCAAGTGCTCAGATTCAGCAAAAATGCCATTGGTTCGAATCGTATTGGTTGACAGTTTATTCATCGACATCTGCATTCTTTCTAGGCTGTGCAGCTGGCTTGTCCAAGTATCTGTCGACCTTGCCTTCTTTCACGAGTTTTTCTAGGTAGTTCTTCCAAGTGTAGTAGTTGTTAGTTGTGTGACCGGGACCTCGATGAAATGCGCATTACTTGGTGTGGTCAAACTTAGAAGTATCTCTCATTGATTGTTTCGGCAGCTTAAACCAAGGTTCGCTCTTGATGTCCTGGAGGATTTTGTGGATCGAGATCAAGAACTTAGAGTAGTTCTTGAGTGTCGATCCTTATTTATTCATGGATCAATTCCTATGATTGGCCTACTGCCTGTTTTTATTGTTGTACTGTTTATCGTCCTCATTCTTTTGAGCTACTGTCGATTCTTTTCAAGGCTGCTCGGGTGCCTTGGTTGCTCGCCGACCCCCGTCTCAAAGTGCATGCTTCTCTGCCAAGGCGAAATAGTCTGCCAGAGTTAGATCTTCTTTCATGATCAATTCACCGAACAGTTGGTGGTTTACTGTGAGTCATTTTTGGAAGGATGCATTAGCTATCGAGTCGTCGCATCTGATTATCTTTGCCTTCTCTGCTTTGAACTTCTTCACATAGTCGCAGAGTGATTCCCTTGGGTTCTTCTTGATGTTGAACAAATGATCGGACTAATTCTTGATCGAGCGGTACGATGAATATTCTTTGGTGAAAACCAAAGAAAGTTCATCGAAACTCTGGATGGATTGTGGTAGCAAGGTATGAAACTAATCTTGTGCCTCGCCTTGTAGAGTAGTGGTGAAAATCTTGAACATAAGAGCGTCGTTGTTTCGATAAAGGACCATTGTACTTCGGTAGTGCTTAAGATGCATCTCCGAGTCTTCATCTCATTTGAATGATGTGAAGTGTGACATGCTGAACTTACATGGAGGCTCTGCCTGCTCAATTTTGTCTGTGAAGGGTGACCTGCTTATGTTAGTCATGTTTCGTCGTAACGCTTTATCAGTAACCTCGTTGCATTGGAAATCGCGCAATCGCTAGGTCATAAGCCTCTCTAATTCTTCTTGAATTTTCCTTTGTTGAGGTAGCGGAGCTCTCGACTGCCCCCGATCGTGACCTGCTGGTCTAGGCTGCTCTATCATGTGCTCGGCTCGTCTAGGTCGCGACCTCGATGTATGTGGTACGTGCTTAGCAGGTGAAAGAATTTTTTACAGGCTGCCGGTTGAACTTGAGCTGGAGTGAGTGACTGATTCTCTTCGTTCGTTGTGCTACCTACTTCAATGTGAAGTGAAAGATGTTCCATACGAGCCTAGCCACGAATGAACATTTTGCCTGGAAGGTTATTCGTGATGATTATCGGATTATGGCCCTAACAGTGAATGTATGCTCGTCCGTGGGCCTAGCCGAGAGTGCACACTAAGATGAGAATATACGCTACCTCGGGCCCTAGTTGGGAGTGTACACTGCTTGAATGTTCGGTTCGTGGCTGGTCGAGGGGTTGCTTACCTGAACGCTGTTGGAGAGGTTCATCGTCTACCCTTGTCCTACTTCGGGACACCTCATCTAGGGCACGTTTTATCTCGGTACGCTGTAAGAGCTGATTCACCATGGTTATCTGCTGTGTGAGGGCGTTTGTTAACTCTATGACTTGTCGAGACAAATGTTGCCTTCCATTTTGGGTTGGAAGAGCTTGGACGTTATGCATTTCCTTAAGTAGTGGAAGTGTAATAGACTCCAGGCACGAGATTTGAGTTAGGATATGTCAAATCTGCGGAGAAATTGGGTGAAAATATCTTTGGTTCAATCGTCGGTCCAGAAAACTGAAGTTGAGATGGTTGAACCGATCTTGGACAGGTTTGGACTGCTGGGAGGGTTACGATAGTGGGTTGTTCTGCATGCGACGCATATGGGTGCAGGGTCTGGGTTCGCGCTAGGTCCCGACTCAGGCCGACTCGCCTTGGGCTTGGCCCGTGTAGGCTGGAATTATGTAGCTTGGGCCCGTTGGTCTTGGGCTCGGCCTTGGAGAGCAATGGGCTCGCGCTGGTCTTGGGCCTGCGAGGTCTATGCTACTTAATTGTTGCAGCTGCTTGGCCTTATTGAATCTGGGCTAGCTACCTTGTGGCATGGCTTGGGCCTGCTGCTACGAGGTGGCATGCTCATCGTGGGCAGTGGGTTCGTCGAGGGTTGCTGCTATGGTTGCTACCATGGTGGTGCCCCGTGGGGGTGGTGTCGCTCCACTCGTCATCATATTGAGCCTCGTGGATCATCGTGGTCCAAATCCTTGAACGTAGGAAGTTTCGTTCGTTGTGGTTTTCGAATTTCTAGTCATTGTACTTTCCTTTTGCGTTTATTCAAAGAATGTTTATGAAAAAGTTCTAAGAACAATAACGTACGAACTACAAAATGAGCAAGAAACAAGAAACGTTGAATGCGAGAATCTTCTTCGAGTGTGTGAATCAAGACTCTCAATGAAAGCACCAATTTATGGATGTAAATTTCCGTTGTCTTCTTCTTTGATGAAAATGCACCTGCAAATTAATAACATCTAAGATTAAGGCCAAAAGCCTCACACAGCCACGATGAATGGGGGGGCTTTGGCCAAAGAATCTTTGATGCTAAAGTTAGAATTTAAGAGAAAATGCGTTTGAGAATTTTTGGGAGAGAATGAACTTAGCATTTTAGTAGGAAAAATGGTCCATTTATAGGGGTGTGACTTGAGTGGGTCAGCAAAACAAAGCTTTTCGAAAATCTTTCATTTAAAACATTTCTAACCCCTCGCTGTAAAACCTCTATACTTTCCCGGAAAATAGCATATATGAACATATATATAAGCAAATATCTCAAGTCACTATTCTTTAACATTTTTAAGAAAGGATATGCCATGCCAAGTGTCCAAAAACATAATATAGATGTTTTCATAAATCTCAAATCATCAATTTTTTCTTTCTCAAAACCCAGAAAGTATGCCATGTTATAAAAACTTTCAAAAACCGAAAGAATGATGCATCAATATAATTCAGGTGAAAATAAATCAACCGGAGACCCTGAAGTGGTTCTGTACGGCTGATTCTAAAGCTCAACATCCAATCCAACCGGAGTCACCTCGGTGACCTGTACGGTCCAACTCTGCACGTCACTCGGAACTACATATAGTAGTCTGTACGATGACAGGTGTATAAATACGCTCTAGTGCTTCTCTCATCAATCATCAGCGCGCATAACTAAGGTCACCCACTAGTCGGAATCACACCTAGTGATCTATACGACTAGCATGTCGGAACCCTCACATGGTCTGTACGACATCCACCTACTTGGATCCAAGACGAGCGTGCGGTGTGGTGAATAAATATAAGCACTAACACCTAGGGTGCAGGTTATGAGCTTAAACGTCTCAACATCAATTAATTCAATGAATAATGAACTCACCTGACTTACATGTGCCTCCACAGCACCATGCACATGTATGCATCATATATCAATTCATATAATTCATATTTTCATCAAATAATTCTATGCATGGCATTTGAAAAACATAATTTTCCATTAAATGCATTTTCTGGAAAAAAACAATAGTATATAGGTAATACGAAAACAAAACTGCCCACTCACCTGGAGTTTGCCCTACTACTCCCTAGCACAATACACCAAGGCATCATGACGATCGGCGCCTAAAACAATAATCAAATCCAACCTCAGAATTCATATCGATAGAATATATAACTCATATAAAATACGTCACTATGTAGTTCGATCCGGAAGATCTGCCACTCAGATCTTGAATCCATAACTTCCAGAGGTCCACAATAAATCTCTAGAACAACATCCTAAAATTTCATTATCATCCAACGGTCGGATCTCCGTCAATTTCCAAAACCAAGTGACGGTTAACATTCTATTTTATGAACTTACAACTCCAATTCCGAAAGATCCGTAAATCGGATTCCCAATCCGTAAGTTCCTATAATCCTCAAATATTATGCATTACGATGCATCAAAGTTTGGTGATGATCCAACGGTCGGATCGTCACTTCACATTTTCATCTATATGCGAAATAATTATAAACGCTATTTAAAGCACCTAACCAACAATTCTTAATAACTTCTCATACGGTGCTCAAATTGGTTATATGAATATACCACATCGACCTACTCGACGCCACGAGCGTCGGAAAATTTTTAGAAAAATTTTTGGAGGGCTCACGCGCCCCCACGCGCCGCGCGTGGCACGGGTCTACGCGCCCCCACGCGCCCTTCTTCTTCCTTGGGTCGCCGGACTGGTTTTTCCGGCGGCCGGTTTCCGGCGAATTTTGTAACTCTTCGTTCTCCTTCGTTTTTCACCCATTTTCTTCGTATTTTATATCAAATTGAAGCCCCAAACATGTAGAATCATAATAGACTAGTTTAAGGCTCTAAAAACAACTAAATCTCACCGAAAGAATTCCAAAGAATTCGGCCAAACTTGAACCACGTGATCCCGACGTCCAAATCCTTCAAACGAAGCACTCCGAGCTTCCTTAGGACCTCACTAAGCTCACTATAAGCTTAGAATTCCCTGAAACACAACATTTTACGTTCGCATGAACAGTAACCAAAAATGAAGGTTTCGGGTTCACGTGAAATCGAAGGTTTCACGACCTAAAACTAGTACCAATCGACTCACAAGGACCCAGGGATGAAGATGCATACCTTGGTTGCTTCGATCCGTCGAGTTTTGGAGGGTTTCTGGGTGAGGTCCGTACGTTGGGTGTGAGAGAGAGAGAGAATGTCGTGAGGGAGGAGAGAGAGAGAGAGTGACGGGGAAGAGGGTGCAGGGAATGAGGGTTTGTGATGTCCACAAACAATCCACACCATTCATTTGTCCACATCCTTAATCAACATAACATAATTTAAATTAATAATCCAACTTATCTTATAATTTTCTTCCAACACAATTTAAGGTTAGACCAAATAATATCACACACCCACAAACCTTAATAACGTCAAGGGCATCTCCGTCATTTCATACCCTTGATATGAAAATCTCGGGACGGGCTGTGACAATGCGCGTGGGAATCCCGGTGTGCCTTGAGGGTAATTTTGTCATTTATTCTCAAAAGTCCACGTGTCGCCTCCATAATTTTCTTGATTATTTTTTGTTTCACATTCATTATATAGAAAGTGAAGTTGTTGATCATTGATTTTATTTTAGAAATTTAATCTTGGCATAGATGGTTGGTAAGGAACCCGCATACCTAGGTTAGATCAGTTGGTCAAGGTAGTGTGCTCGCCCTCATGTAGATCAAAATAGATTAGAATACTACATTGTTAAAAAAGAAAAGGATGGTAAGAAAATGTTATAGAAATGAGAAAAATGAGATAATTCATGAATGGAGAATGCCCACAGACTTGAATTACTACATACACATCGATGAGATAATTCATGAATTGAGTTCATTCAACAGCACTAAGCATAGGCGCTAGTTGGTATTGAGCTCAGCTTCTAAAAAACTCGAAGTAGATACCTGAGAGCCTTCTCCCTCAAGATTAACTAAGCTTTCTTCAGCCATTACAGAAGCTCGAAAAAGAACAACAACAGAAACAAAATAGGTAGAGACAGGTCAAGGATGACACTGCTCTGATATAGGCCTGGCAAACGGGTCGTGTCAGTCGTGTTCGTGTCATTTTCGTGTAACACCTGTTATCTTAATGGGTCGTGTCGTGTCACACCTGTTATCTTAACGAGTCCTTAACAGGTCGGGTCACTTTACCCAACGGGTAAAGTGACCCGACCCGTTATGACCCGTTAAGAAAAATATTTTTTTTTCTTAAATTTGCACACACCACACATTGTCACATAAATATTACTTCAAAACATTAAAACACATTTGTCGTTTAAGTACTACATCTACACTCGAAAATAAGAGCCTCATAAAAAATACATCCATACACTACTAATCTATTACAAATATTAAATGTGCAAGGATATGCAAAATGAAAGCGTTTTTGTTTTCAAGGTTGTGAAGCCTTTCTCAAAAGTTTAAACCTTGCCAATGGAACTCAAAGCTTAATGAAATTGACCCACTAGTGTGTTTATTCGTACTTTCATTAAGTATAACATAAGATTTTGTGGTATCCACTAGTGTAAATATTTTAAATTGAAGATCGAATTCATTCATTGTATTCATATAGGATCAAGGAGTGTAGTTGTAAAAAATCATCAAAATCGGAGTTAAAATAACCGTTAAATTATGATTTTTC
Organism: Malus fusca; assembly: GCA_035220775.1. Taxonomy (NCBI): domain Eukaryota; kingdom Viridiplantae; phylum Streptophyta; class Magnoliopsida; order Rosales; family Rosaceae; genus Malus; species Malus fusca. Next base: position 10,812,456 of record CM069061.1, on the reverse strand, counting down.
GTTTATAACCGTCGAAAAGTTTTGTCCCGTTACTTAATCTTTAAATGTTTGTTTTTTGCAATTTTTGGCGTATGCGATCTCAAAGCATATGCAAACAAGTTTGACGGTTGGATCATTGAAACTAGTTTCGTAGAATGCGTATCCCATCAAAACAATAGATTCACTAACACTTAAGAGTTTATTCTTACTTTCATTAAGTATAACATAAGATTCTGTGGTATCCACTAGTGTAAATATTTTAAATTGAAGATCGAATTCATTCATTGTATTCATATAGGGTCAAGGAGTGTAGCTGTAAAAAATCATCAAAATCGGAGTTAAAATAACCGTTAAATCGTGATTTTTCGTTTATAACCGTCGAAAAGTTTTGTCTCGTTACTTGATCTCTGAATGTTTGTTTTTTGCAATTTTTGGCATATGCAATCTCGAAGTATATACAAACATGTTTGACGGTTGGATCGTTGAAACTAGTTTCGTAGAATGCGTATCCCATCAAAACAATAGATTAACTAACACTTAAGAGTTTATTCATACTTTCATCAAGTATAACATAAGATTTTGTGGTATCCACTAGTGTAAATATTTTAAATTGAAGATCGAATTCATTCATTGTATTTATATAGGGTCAAGGAGTGTAGCTGTAAAAAATCATCAAAATCGGAGTTAAAATAACCGTTAAATCGTGATTTTTCGTTTATAACCGTCGAAAAGTTTTGTCTCGTTACTTGATCTCTGAATGTTTGGCATATGCGATCTCGAAGCATATACAAACAAGTTTGACGGTTGGATCGTTGAAACTAGTTTCGCAAAATGTGTATCTCATCAAAACAATATATTCACTAACACTTAAGAGTTTATTAATATTTTCATTAAGTATAACATAAGATTTTGTGGTATCCACTAGTGTAAATATTTTAAATTGAAAATCGAATTCATTCATTGTATTCATATACGGTCAAGGAATGTAGCTGTAAAAAATTATCAAAATCAGAGTTAAAATAACCGTTAAATCGTGATTTTTCTTTTATAACCATCGAAAAGTTTTGTCCTGTTACTTGATCTCTGAATGTTTGTTTTTTGTAATTTTTCGCATATGCGATCTCGAAGTATATACAACTATATTTGACGGTTGGATCGTTGAAACTAGTTTCGTATAATGCGTATCCCATCAAAACAATAGATTCACTAATACTTAAGAGTTTATTATCCACTAGTGTAAATATTTTAAATTGAAGATCGAATTCATTCATTGTATTCATATAGGGTCAAGGACTGTAGCTGTAAAAAATCATCAAAATCGGAGTTAAAATAACCGTTAAATCGTGATTTTTCGTTTATAACCGTCGAAAAGTTTTGTCATGTTACTTGATCTCTGAATGTTTGTTTTTTGTAATTTTTGGCGTATGCGATCTCGAAGCATATACAAACAAGTTTGACGATTGGATCGTTGAAACTAGTTTCGCAAAATGCGTATCTCATCAAAACAATAGATTCACTAACACTTAAGAGTTTATTCATATTTTCATTGAGTATAACATAAGATTTTGTGGTATCCACTAGTGTAAATATTTTAAATTGAAGATCGAATTCATTAATTGTATTCATATAGGGTCAAGGAGTATAGCTGTAAAACATTATCAAAATTGGAGTTAAAATAACCGTTAAATCGTGATTTTTCGTTTATAACCGTCGAAACGTTTTGTCTCGTTACTTGATCTCTGAATGTTTGTTTTTTGCAATTTTTGGCGTATGCGATCTCGAAGTATATACAAACATGTTTGACGGTTGGATCGTTGAAACTAGTTTCGTAGAATGCATATCCCATCAAAACAATAGATTCACTAATACTTAAGAGTTTATTCATACTTTCATCGCGTATAACATAAGATTTTGTGGTATCCCCTAGTGTAAATATTTTAAATTGAAGATCGAATTCATTCATTGTATTCATATAGGGTCAAAGAGTGTAGCTGTAAAAAATCATCAAAATCGGAGTTAAAATAACCGTTAAATCGTGATTTTTCGTTTATAACCGTCGAAAAGTTTTGTCTCGTTACTTGATCTCTGAATGTTTTTTTTTTGTAATTTTTTGCTGATGCGATCTCGAAGCATATACAAACAAGTTTGACGGTTAGATCGTTGAAATTAGTTTCGTATAATTCGTATCCCATGAAGTTCAATGGTGTGTGTGTGTATATATATATATTTATTTATTAAGTAGATTTAAATCTATTTATTTTGTATGTATAATTATTATAGTTTTTAGGGGTATAAAATTCAATTTAAAATTTAATATATATATATATATATATATATATATATAAATAAATATAACTATTATAGTTAATATTTTGGGGGTATAATTATTATAGTATATATAATTATTATAATTATTATAGTTAATTTAATATATATATATATATATAAAATTATTATAGTTTTTAGGGGTATAAAATTGTTAAATTAATATATATAATTATTATAGTATTTTTTTAGGGTTATAAAATTATTAAATTAATATTCTACTTATTGTGTATCATGTTACTCACGTGTATACCCGAACCAACCCGTTATCTTAACAGGTGCTTATCGGGTTACCCGATAACGACCCGTTTCGTTATCGTGTCGACCCGAACACCTGTTAATTTCGTGTCGTGTCGTGTCGGGTTGGGTTATCGGGTCGTGTCAGGAATTGCCAAGCTTACTCTGATACCATGTAAATTTTTAGTTTCAAAGTATTTCTATTTCATGAAAAGTTTTGAATGTACAATACAATATAAGTAGGCAAAGAAAGTAAATGATTACAGACAACTATCTTTACATGAATCAATGAAAAGATAAGAAATGGTGGCCGGCAAGAAAAAGAGAAAGTTGGTGTGAAACAAGGAAAAGAAAGAGCCATGAAACAAGGAAAAGAGAAAGCCTTGAAACAAGGAAAAAAGAAATGGTGTTCGACAAGGAAAAAAAAAAAGGAAAACTAATGAAAAAGATTTGAAAACTTTGAGTTTTAACGATAAGAACAAAATAAAGAGCAAAGTAAATAGTAAAAGAATTGACATTTTAGTATAAAAATATGTTTTTTCGTTAAAGTAAACAGTATTTGAAGCTTAAGTTAAAATTCCCAAAGAAAGAAAGCTGACTGGTTGGAGAAATTTTTCATTGCGATACATTACACTGAAAAATTTCTCAAACTGGTTGCCTGGTTCCAACACAAACAAACCCACTAGTGAAGTATAATCCTCTTAACACACTCCATAAAAACTCAGAACCTGAAGTATAATCCTCTAACACATTCCAAACACTCCCTCTCTCTCTCCTCTCTCTCCTCTTTCTGTTCTTCGTTTACCACAGTTCCTGATCTCTGAAATGATCCACCGCCATGGCTCACCAAGCCGAATCGTCCGACTGGTGAGTCAACTCGCCACCATTAATTTTGTTTTACTTTTCACAATTTTTATATGTCGGAGTGTTTCCTTTCCGTTTTATTTGCGTAAATATTTAAATTCTGACTGGGGATTTGATTGTTTTGCAGGAAGAAGGAGGACTTGTGGACGGCAATTCTGGGGCGGAAGAAGTCGCCGAACCGTCTCGTCGTTGATGAGGCTGTAAACGACGATAACTCCGTCGTTGCAATGCATCCCGAAACCATGGAAAAGCTACAGCTTTTCCGTGGCGACACCATCCTCATCAAGGTACTGTTTTTTCTTTTTATTTTTTATTTTTTTATTTTTAAATCAGAAGATAAAATTTAGGGTAGCTTGTCAAATAAATTGAAAGTTAAAATATCACGCTAGGGTTTTGTTGGGATGACGTTTTGACATTTTTTGTTGTTGCATAATTTGTATGTTCTATGAAACAACATCGTTTAGATTGAGAATTGAGGTTGAATTGCAAATTTAGTTCGAACAAGAATTGGGTTGCTTTGTACTCATTGGTTTGGAAGCTTATGTTTGAGAATTAATAAAAGAAGGAAAGTTATCACTTTTACTTAAGGGGAACCTGTTAGGTACATGGCATTGTGATGTAATTGGATTTTGTCAACGAACTAGACCCAAGTGTTTTCGTATCCTACTTTATTTGTATGACATTGTGTTTTTTTTTTTTAATTTTAATTTGCGGAGGTTTTGATTTACGGCTCATGTGTTTATTTAATTATCTATGATTGGGTTTTCAGGGGAAGAAACGAAAAGACACAATCTGCATTGCACTTGCTGATGACACCTGTAAAGAGCCAAGAATCAGGATGAACAAGGTTGTCAGGTCGAATTTAAGGGTTCGACTTGGGGATGTTGTGTCTGTACATCAATGCCCTGATGTTAAGTATGGGAAGCGTGTTCACATTCTACCTATTGATGACTCTATAGAAGGAGTAACCGGAAATCTCTTTGATGCCTTTTTGAAACGTGAGTTGGTGACATCTTTGGTGGTCATTTGTTTTACTTCTAAAATATTTATCACTGTGGTTTACTTGTTACTTAGGCCCCATCCAAGACCTTCTACAATTTTTACTTTCCCAGGGTCACTGTGGTGATTGTTGGTCTAGGAACATGTTATTGTGCTTTGCTCGTTTGTTTTTATTTCTCTATGTAGCCTCTTTGTAAGTGTTTATGATGCATCTACATTAATTTATTTGGATTGCTTCCTACTCCATTTTAACTGTTCATGTGATTTCGTTGAAAAATGTAAGTTTGATGCAGATGATTTGCACTACCTCAGCATGTTGTTTGCCATTTTGTTTCGGATTAAATTTGTTTAGTTTTTTTCTTGAGGCTTGGACACTAAAACTTGGCTTGCTATATCCCTTTGTTTTGTTTGCAGCTTATTTCTTGGAAGCTTACCGCCCTATGAGGAAAGGAGATCTGTTCCTTGTCAGAGGAAGATTGAGAAGTGTACAGTTTAAGGTCATTGAAACTGACCCAAGAGAATATTGTGTGGTTGCCCCTGACACTGAGATCTTTTGTGAGGGTTTCCCCGTGAGAAGGGAGGATGAGGAAAGGTTGGATGAAGTTTGTTATGATGATGTGGGTGGTGTTAGGAAGCAAATAGCTCAAATTCTCAGTTGCGTTCTTCTCGAGCCTACTGTTTTTCCCGAAGAGGTTTTTTCTCCTGAGGAGCGGGCTTCAGTTGAAGAATGGGCATCGTGGCATGAAGCCCTTGAAAAGCTCAAGCATAGTCTTGCCAATGAAGTCAGGGTGTTAAGTTCGGTTGAGGAACTGATTCCTTCTGGTGAGGCATTCTCTTCCGGGGTCGACTTTAGGGGAGTGAAGGTTCGTTCTGGATTAGCTGTGGCGTTGGGCAAGTTCTTTGAGCGTGCTGATGATGCAGATGTGAGCTTGATAGGTTTATCTCCCTTTATGCGTGGGATGATATTTGAAGAGCTTGGGCTTCTGCTTTACGATATGGAGCACACTTCCCCAGTAGAACTCACAAAGCACAAACTGTTATGTTGGCGTGACATGATCAGCGATGTAGCCGCTTTGGGCGTGCCGGTGGGTTCTCTAATTGAGAGGCTGGAAGAGTTCCGCGATACCATGTTTGGACTTCAATTTGAAAAGAAAGGTGTCTTGGATCAATTCATCAAAGTCAACAAATTGATGCGTGCTCTCGAACTGCAACTTAAGGAACTAGAGGTTGAGAAACTCAAATTGAAGAAGTTGGTCTATGGGAGCTCCAAGGAAATAACAGTGTGCCTTCAGCTTGCAGCAGATCAGTTGCTTGTTGACACCTCTAGCAGTTCTTCCAAGAGGTGGTGTTCTTAGCTTAACTCCTCACCTTCATATGATTGCGTGCTTTGCCTAACTGTTTGCATTTTTCTAACCCTTGGCTTCTTTTTCTTAGCAGAGCATGATCCTTGAGATGTTGCTGCATCATGCTATGAAGAAGATTGATTTCCTCACTCCACCTTTACTTTTATTTGTAATTTCCGTTTGGACAACTAGCTTATGGCTTTTCGAACAATGGTCATAGGGCCGCTTTGCTTTGTATTTTGCTTATTTTCCTTCGACTCTTTCCTTTGGTTTTGATGTTGATATTGATTGTATCATAATGCTTGCAAGGTCTTTACTCTTCTTGCCATGATATTGGCTTTTTCATGCATGAGAGTTTGTTGGATGGACTTCTATTTAGCTTTTTAGACATAGGCTTGAGCTTTTGCCTGTTTTCTGGGGAAATAGCTGATCCTGCCGCTTGGTACTTTGCCAGTGAGTTTCCCTGAGGAAAGATGAAAAAGATGTCATAGCTTCCATAAGGAAGCAGAGCAAGTCAGGAAATCTTGACTTGCTTAGCATTAGGTTTTTCAATGTTAAGTTTGGCGTATTTCGCATCAATAGGCTTAGGCATGTTGCATAAGTATAGCTTTTGGAAAAGCTTTAGTTGCTTGACTCAATGGTTTTGCATGGCGTGTCGGCTTGGCGTGTTGCATGAGCATTGAACCATTGAGCAGCTTGCATGACATTGATAGGCTAGGTATGTTGCATAAGTATAGCTTTAGGAAAAACTTAAGTTGTTTGACTCAATGGTTTGCATGGCGTGTTGGCTTGGCATATTATAAACATCGAACCATTGAGTAGCTTGCTTTGCATTGATAGCTTTGGCATATTGTATAAGTATAGCTATTGAAAAAGCTTTAGTTGCTTGGCTCAATGGTTTTGCATGTCGTGTTGGCTTGGCATGTTGCATGAGCATTGAACCATTGATAGGCTTGGCATGTTGCATAAGTATAACTTTAGGAAAAGCTTAAGTTTCTGACTTAATGGTTTTGCATGGCGTGTTGGCTTGGCATGTTGCATAAGCATTGAACCATTTAGCAGCTTGCATGGGATTGATAGACTTGGCATGGGATTTTATTATAGACTTGGTATGATTACTGCTATAGCTTATTTAGAAGAAATCCTTCTAGTTACCTTTGCCAATGTAAAGAAACAAATGTACCAAAGATTTTGACAAAATGCTCATTTATTTCATTAAAATTTGGGGTACATCAATCGTTGCATGGCTTTACAAGGCCTCATAGAGTAAGCAAACTAACCATTGCATAAAATGAGCTTGTTCTTCTAAGCATGAGTGTTTTAACAGTAATACGACTTTAGTCACTTTGCATTGACACGTTCCATTAGCGTACCTACCTTGACCGAAGTCAAGTAGTAGTAGCCATTTTGATAGGCTTCCTTGATAACAAAAGGCCCTTCCCAGTGTTGGGTGAACTTCGAAGATCAAAAAATCTGCCTCCTTATGTACTCCATTGTCTTGAGGATGAGCTTTCATTCCTTGAAGTTGCGTGTCTTGACTGTGTAGTTGTAGGCTTTGGTAACTTGTTGGTGGTATATGACTGTTTTCCCAGCTGCTTCTGCCCTCTTTTCCTCGAGCAGCTTAAGATCATTTCACCTTTAACTTGCACATGTTGCAACATCTCATTCCACATCGTTAAATGCTGAAACTCTTGTCGTGGGCATCATCATTTCTACAGGGGAAATAGCTTCGAACCCATACACCAAAGAGTAGGGAGAGAAACCTGTAGCGTTCCTCGGGGACGTGCGATAAGCCCATAGGATGTCTGAAAGATGTGTGTTCTAGACCCCAGTATAGTTGTGTACCATCTTGTTTAGGATTCTCAGCAGTGTCTTGTTTATGGCTTTGACTTGACCATTTCTTTGAGGATAATACAGCGTGGAGCAGTGGTGCTTGATCCCGTAAACATCAAATGTGGCACTTGTTTGTTTGTTCACAAAAGGCATGCTATTGTCACTCCCTATTTTGTAAGGTATACTGAATCGACAAACGATGCATTCCTTGATGAAATTGGATACTGCTGCTCCTGTTGCTTTCCTGAGAGGGATTGCCTCTACCCATTTTGTGAAATACTTAGTGGCTACTAGGATCCATATATGGCCTTCATAAGCTGGATTGATTGTTCCTATCAAATCAAGCCCCTAAGTGTAGAATGGCCATGAAGTACGTATGTCTTGTAGTAGCGTTAGAGGTTTGTAGATCAAGTTTCCATGAACTTGGCATGAATGGCATTGCTTGACCATGTTGTGCGTGTTTTCCCTCATGGTTGGCTAATAGTATACCAGGCTCAGTAGCTGTTTGTGTAGTTTCTTTCATCCTTGGTGCTCGCCGCATTCTCCAGCATGTACTTCTTGCATGACTTTTGAGGACTCGAATGGCTCAAGGCATCTCAATGGTTCCCTATTGAATCTCTTATAGTATAGAGTTGCCCCATCCACGAAGTACATCTAGGTTATCCCTTTCAACTTGCGTGTATCCCTAACATTGCTTGGTAGTGTTCATCAATAAAGAAGGTCAGGTATGGGGACCTTCAATCATTAGTGATGGAAATAGCAAATGCATTTTCTAGAGAAAATGTTCTACTGCATTTTGGACAATCGGCTTGGATGCATGTGGCTTGTTACTTCATATTTGGCCAGTAGTACCTATTTCTTTATAGTCAGGGATAGAGACTCACAACTTAGTTGACTCCGCATGTAGTCTCATGGATCTTGTGCAATAGTTCTTGTGCTTCTTTTGGTCCGAGGCATCAGGTTAGCACTCATTTGGGCAGATGCTTATAGAGTGTCCCAGTAACATTGATTTACTCCTTAAGGCATTTGATGTTATACTCTCCGCTTGGCTTGGAAAGTTCCCTTCTGACAATTTCCCTCCAATCGTCACCTTCTGGAGCTTCCTCTAGGAATGATGGGTCTATGGCTGGGGCCTCTCTTCTGATTACAACAATGTTGGGTTGTTCTTCGACGAAGGTAAGCTTGGAGCCAAGTGTGGCTAGGGTATCCGCATATTTATTGGTTGTGCCGGGAATATGTTCCAACACCATCTGTTTGAAGCTTGTCATGAGTTTCTCGGCCATAATACGATATGGTGCCACGGTTACTTCCTTCACCGTGAAGCTTCCCTGGACCTGGCTTAGGACCAAATTTGAATCCCCTATGACTTGTATCCTCCTTGTGCCCATTTCCCTGGCTGTGGAAATGCCTATAATGAAAGCCTCATACTCAGCTAAATTGTTTGTACATGACAAGCTTAGCTTAAAGGCTAGGGCGGTAGCTTGGCTCTCTGGATTGGCAAGTACAATGCCAACTCCTCTTTTCATGGTTGTGGAAGAAACATCGAAATGCATGACCCATGACTTATCTCCCATAGCGGCAGCAACTATCTCTGGTAGCGCACTAGAGACCTCCTTGGAAATAATGGCCTTTTCTTTTTCGGGGAATAATGTTAACATGTCTATCACAGCTTGGCCTTTGATAGCCTTAGGCGTCACATATATAATATCAAGTTCGGAAAGTTGGAGCAACAAACAAGCTAAACGGCCAGACAATATAGGTCTAGTGAGCAAGTACATTACTTGGTCAGACTTTACCATAAGGTGTAACTTGTGGGCTAGGAAATAGTGGTGTAGCTGCTGTGATGTGTAGACAAGAGCTAGGCAGAGGCGTTCAGTATTCTCATAGCAGGTTTCGGCGCCTCTTAATTGTCGGCTGACATGGTAAATTGGTGTTTCTTCCCTGGTTGGACTGTTCTCGGTAAACAGGGCTCTTACGACAGTACTTGTTACTGCTAAGTGGAGCTTGAGCAAAATGCCTAGGACTGGTGCCTTTATGGTAGAAAGGTTGGTGACTAGCTATTGGACCTATTGATAGACTTATGTGCATTCCTTGGTCCACACGAATTCCTTCCCTTTCTTGAGCAGTGGGGCAAAGGCTCATGTTGCTGCTACTTATCTTGGGATGAAGCGCCGAATGTAGGACAACTTCCCCATTAAGCTTTTCAGCTGCTTTGCGTTTGTCGGGGGCATGAGAGTTCATATGGTGTGCACCTTGTCTGGATTTACATCGATGTCATGTTGATGCACCAAGAAGCCAATGAACTTGCTTGATGAAACACCAAAAGCTCATTTCTTGGGGTTCATCTTCAACTCATATGCTCGACATCTTCCTAGCACTTTCCTTAGCACTTCCCAGTGCCCTTTCCTGGTTTTGGATTTCACAACGAGATCATCCACAGTCTTCCACTTCCTTCCCTATCATGTCATGAAAGACTACCGTCATTGCTCCCTGATAGGTGGCACCTGCATTTTTTAGTCCAAATGGCATGCCTGTGTAGTAAAAGTTTCCAAATGGCGTGCAGAAAACTATCTTCTCAACATCTTTGGCAGACATCTTGATTTGATTATACCCATTGAAGCTATCTGTGAACGACATCAGGCCTTGCCCTGAGGTTGAATCGATCATGATGTCCACGTTGGGCAATGGAAACTCGTCTCTTGGGCATGCTGCATTGAGATCTCGGTAATCGATACAAATCCTGATTTGAATAGTGTTGTTCTTTACTGGGACGATGTAAGCTAGCCAAAGAAGATGCTTGATAGGCTTGATGTATTAGGTTGCAAGGAGCTTTTCTACTTCAACTTTGATTTTAGCTTCTATTTATGGGTGGAAATTCCTCATTTGCTGCTAGATGGGCTTGATCCCAAACTTTTTATTTAGCGTGTGGCACACTAAGTTCGGGTCAAGGCCTGGCATCTCTTCATAGATCCAAACAAAGATGTCTTTGAACTCCTTTAGGAGACTGACTAGTTCTTTCTTTTCCTCAACAGTTAAGTAAACACTAATAGAAATCAATTTTTGCATAGAGGGATCATCACTTAGGTTTACCTCCTCAAGCTTTTCAGCCACTGCAATGGATTCATCATGCATGCATTTTGGCGCATGCATGATTTTCTGCATGGATTCATCCTCGGCAACATGTGCATGCATGTCTTTAACTTCCTTGGGAACTTCATTTGCTTGGTGTGCAATGTCTCCATACTTGAGGCTTTCCCACTCAATGTGGTTAGGCCCCCCAACCTGTCATAAGTGGTAAACGACGCGGCCGTCGGGAAGCACATGTGCGATCTCGTATTTTTAGAGTTTATTTTAGGTAATATTACTACCGTGATTTTATCCCTATCCAACTCTTATCTGAGGTGAATTACCATTCATCCTATTTATGTCTACGTGGCTAGCTATCATTTTTACCAATCCAAATTGCTATAGGAAAGAAGGATTATGTGCTTAGAGGGCACGTATATATGTTGACTATGTGAAGCTACCTTGTGAACGTGTGCTTTATATTGCCATGCAATTGACACCTCTCAATAGGATAGTTATCAAGTCCTTATAATTTATCCGTGTATATTAAATTAATAATATTTTTACTTAGCCTCCAAGTTTTGCAACCGTCATATCCTAGTATAAATAGGACTTTCCTATCTTTGGTTTCAAACATGAATTGTTTGATAAATGCATGCTATGCATGCAAGTGTTATTTTGTAGAGGTGGTGTGTATATGTAATATATGTATGTACGTGTGTGTATATATATTATATATGTTTAGAGAGAGATTAGAAAAGAAAATAGAATGGAAGAAATACATATCATTAGGAGTGATCAAGGAGCTTGCTCAAGTACGTGGAGCTTAGCTATTACAATACTGGTATGGATCGTTGTTTCAGCTTTGGAATCGAGGTAGGGGTTTTTCAGGAACTTATCACTATTGGGGTATTTATCTTGTTTAAGCTTTTTGAAATGTGTTCTATTTGGTACGCATATAATTGATATAATTGCATGTTTGGAACTTGATATATTATTGTGCTTGTTCAGAATTCTAAATTATAGTTACATGCATATGTCATTGCATATTGGAGTGGGAGGATCTTACTGGAATATTCGGGATTGGGGAATGGAAATAGAACTATCTTTTGTGTGGTTGAGTTTGACTCTCGTAGGGACCACTAAGGGTGGCAAAAGTGAAATTATAGGAATGGTACGAAGTAATGGAGACTCTAGCGACCGAGAGGAGAACAAGATGACCAACGAAATGGGTACTTGGTATGATTGAGTTATGAGGATAGGTTTATATAATAAAGCATTCGGAGCACCGCTGCAGTGGTAAAATGCATGGTATAGGACATGCAGGTTCGCTTGTTTTATTATATTGATTAACGGGCTGGGTAATTGAAGTTAAGTTGCATTCATGATATGTAGTTTATGTTTGATAACATGTTATGATTGATCACATGAGCATGACACTTGGTTTAGCCTTGACGATTATCCTTGATAAGACTTATATCCCTACTGAGGTGTGTTTTCGCTCACCTTATATATTTTAGACCTTGCATGTTTGCTACATGATTAACGAATGGTAGATAAGCTAAGGTTGTGCTAGACGAGGGATTTTAAGTGTTTTTATTTATCTTGTACACCTTGTAAGGATTTTGGAGTTACTTGTATAAGAAAAGTTTCATTTTTCATTTTTATTTTTACTTTTACTCGCGCGCCTGGCACGAGGTTTTCTACCGACCCCGAGTTCTAGGCGTAACATCACGACCTTGGAGCATTGCAGTGGAGTATAGGCAACGACATTGGTCTCTGGCTGTATGCGTTTTCTTTTTTTCACAGTGGCTAGGAATTCTTGGTCACTGAGATCTAGAACTTCTTCCAAAGGGGTAAAGGTATCCATGAGGCCTGTGATATCCCACTTCCGGCATTTCAGAAATCATTATAGAATTCGGCATCGGAATAGTGAACCTCGTCTAAGTTGAATGACATCTGGTTTCCTGGGATACGAATAGGCCTCAGCCCAATCCTTCATTTGACGCACTGGTGGTAGGTGGAGGCTACAAGTCTGTGCTTGTTTATCCATGGCCTTCCGAGCAGAGCGTGGTAAGCCATATTGATGTCCATCACATAAAACTTAGTAAATGACCTGATAGGGCCGATCCTCAAGTCGATCTCAATATATCCCATAGTTTCCTTACTGCTATTCCCAAACTCATTGATAGAGATTTGAGACCTTACCACCTTTATCGTTGGGGTGCCTGCTGCAGTAAGTACTGCCAAAGGCAAAATGTTAATGGAGGAACCAGTGTCAACCAAAGCTTGCCTGATGAAGACGACATTGATCTGTCCTTCCAGGTACAGTGGCATTTGATGGTTAGGGAAAACCACTTCCATGTCTTTTTCAGTGAATATGATGACGTTGTTATTCTCGAGGAAAACCTTTTGCAGTTGGGCATTATAGCATTAAGAGTCATAGTCCTCGTAAACATGCATGAGAGCTTCAGCAGTAGCAGTTCTTGCTTCCAAGTCGTATTCAAGCTGGTCGAAGAAGGATTTGAACTTCAAGTTTTTCTAAAGGACCTACGCTGCAGTGGGCCCTTGCCCTGGGGAGAGGTAACGTTTAGATGCGTCAGCTTTCATGTCAGGAAGGTTGTACAAAGTCATTGCCATCATTTCCTGGTTGAATAGTTGCTCTTCCACGACTTCCTCGTTGTATTCTTCTGCCATGTCGATGGTAAAGTCTTTGTCACTTAGGCTAGGGGAAAAATCCATGAGATTTGTATCCTTATCTCCCCATCATTCAACTTGAGGCCATGGTGTATCATAGCTATGCGTTGGAGTATTTGCACCAGTAAGCTTTCTCCATGTTTCTGGCCGGTTCCCAAATGGCTTCCGATGGCTTAGGATCGTGGATCCATGGATGGTAATCATCGTCATCTCTGGAGCATGTGATGACATATGTCATCTCCTTCCCTCGACGTTTCGGCAGAGGGTCAATGTCTATGGCTTATGTCTTGCATGACAGCTCTAAAGTTTCTTCACGAATTTTTGCATGGAGAATTTTTCATAAATTTTGGCATACAATAGAGGGATGGCCCACATACTGATGGTAGCGACAATACCTGGCATTCATCGTCGCTGCACGCTAATGGAGGATAGGTTTCTCTATCACTCTTCATTTCCATCATTTTCCGTGGGTTGTAGCCAGATCTGTCATCCACGGCTAGGGCGTGATGAGCTTCCTTCTTGTCCGTCCTCTAGGATTTCCCTGTGGAAAGCTTGACCGACAAGCTGGTATTCTTTACTACTTTCAAGAGCCTCGAGAACTGGCTGATACCGATGTTCTCCAAATAAACCATGTAGTCGGCTACAATGTTGCTTATGCAAATCTCCACAAAAGCTTCCTTGTCCTTCTCATCATTGTAGTCAAGGGGTAGGTCTCGGAAATGTTTAACAAAAGTCACCAGATATTTCCTGTGCTTTTGGCGTGTATTGTTGAGCTGAGTTGTCGTGACTCTTTCCTCATACTGGAAGTACTTTTTATAGAACTTGCCCGTCAGTTCTTTCAAGGTCCGGATGGAACCTAGTATGAGGGTTTTGTACCAAGTATAGACACGATTAGTTAGGCTTTTCGAGAACTCCCTAAGACGGAGGTTGCAATCGCTGGCATGAGGACCCAAAGCGTCAATGAAATGACTTATATGTTCCTTAGGGCTACCATTCATTCTGTCAAAGAGAACAAGGTTGAAAGTCTTGTATCCCTTAGGATATGGCATGTGGAGAACGCTGGTTGGATATGGTGACTCAAGAATATATTTCCAATCATCTGAGCTCATGTGAAATTCATTTTCGAGCATGGCTATGGCATCTTCCTGAGTGACAATGGATGGTGCTTTCTCAGGACCTTTGCCTGCAGCAGCAGCTAACTCCTCCTTAGAAACTTTTCCCTGGGCATGCAATCCTTGTCACTGTCTTTCTCGCTTGGCTTCGGGATTAAGTTTTTCAACTCTTTTAAGGACGCATCAATTTCTTTTTGGGCTTCACCCAAGGCATGAATGGCTGCAATAATGTCTGGCATGTTGTATTCGTCTTTTAGCTCTCCTGGCGTTAGCTTTCATGTTAAGACTCATCTAGTCGGAAAGCAGCTTCGCTTGGGTCTGAGGCATTGCCACTCCTAGTCACGCCCCGATCCCGACATACATCCAGGATCGACACGTGACGTTACCAAATACCCATATCTCAACATACCCCGTCTCCAGAATATGGCAAATCACATCTCAAGAATCGAATTGCATAGTCATTTTTCCGTATACTTTATGGTTGCATCTAACCTCCTCGTTAGACTACCTACGTACCCTTATTAGGGATCAAGCCATTCGTAGTTCGTCATTTCGCTACACTCAAACATTCATCACATAAACCACTGTATCTCAACATAATACCACAATTCAATTAGGTAGCGTCTCAAGGAGCATTTAACAAGGCACAATATTAATCCCTATTCATATCATCACTCATCCACACATATGCATTCCAACACCATCCAATTGTCACATCAATCAATGATGCTAATCACCATATCATCAATAACACATACAATTCATCAAACTGCAGGGCTAGAGCGACACAGTTCTGCCGAAGCCTACATCTCTAAGGCTGTCTCAAATGATGCGATTTCGAACCACTCAACGAAATCCATCATCATTGGGTTCCAGACTTCTCAACAGAACCAGGACACCAAAGGGGATTCCGGACCATCACTCAACGAAATCCAAATTGGGATACGATTCTGGACCATCACTCAACGGAATCGCGGAGTATGAGGGATTCCAGACCATCACTCAACGGAATCGCGAAGTAAAAAGGAATTCCAGACCATCACTCAACGGAATCACATAATAGAAGGGATTCCTGACCATCACTCAACGGAATCCAAGCAAACATATGATTTTGGACCATCACTCAACGAAATCACAGAATAGAAGGGATTCCGGACCATCACTCAACGGAATCCAAGCAAACATATGGTACCTATGAAATGTACCAGGTATATCTAAACCTTATCATCTCCATAATTACAACGTAGTCACTTACCACATTCAATTCTCGTGGCCACCAACTAATATGTCACACAATCATATAAATTCTACAAAATACTTCTAATAGGAATATACGATCACATTATCACCACATTTATCGGACTTACCTTTCACATTACTAAAAGATAATTAAACGCACATATATCACAATCATCACCCGTACACAAGCCAATTCATGTTTAATAAACATAAGTCTATGGCTAATTATATATATATATATATATAAATCATATGTCAATAGAAATCCTATTTATAAAGCAATTCATATTCACAATTAATACCAATATAAGAAATTAAGATAATAAACAATATCACAAGTATTCAAGTCACTCTCTAACCAATGTAGTCCCACTAGACTTCACTTAAGTCTCCCATAGTACTAATTTTAGTAATTAGGACACTTCATGACATGTTGACCAAAAGTCAACTCTTGATCAACAGTATGGTCCACAAACTTACGTAATTTGATTCAGAAGATCTGCAACTCGGATTTCCGATCCGTAACTTTCCAAAGTCCACATTATGCTCAAATAACAACATACTAAAATCTCAACACGATCCGACGGTCGGATCTCTGCCAATTTCAAAATTCAAGTGACGATCGACATTTAATTTTACAAACTTAGAAATCCAATTAGGCAAGATCCGTACGTCGGAGTTTCTATGATCCAAAAATATTATGTTCTATACACATTAAGGTTTGGTGACGATCCAACGGTCGGATCGTCGAATCATATTTTTGACCTAACCATATATCGTAATGGAATTAAGTTCAAACAATCAAACCATATCACAAAGATATCAATTATGAAACCAGGGCATATAATTGAACTTAAAAGGACATCGTCGGCCCACCGGCCAGGCCGCCGCCGCACGTGCCGCTGCAAGTGGCGGTTGGCCGTCCCGACTTGTCGAAAAATTTAACTATTTTTAAAAATTACCAAAAATTACAAAAATGAAGATCTCAAAGAGTAGAGCAAACTTTATACATGTGACCAAGTCCAATTTGGCCGGGAAACACTTCAATTTCACTCAAACCCACCGAAACCCTAGAAAAGGGTGTGCTTTGATTCGGCTTCCAATCGAACTCCGACGCCTCCAACACTACTTGGGCTTTGTTCCTGAGGTTGAGGGAAGTATTTTAGTGGTGTTAGTTGACGGAGTTACCTTTGAATTTGATAGATTGCCGCCCCGAAGCCCGTCGTACCCACCGGTGTAAATCTCCACAATTTCTAACCCAAGCTCCCCGAATTTTGTGTGGGAATGGTAGAGGAAGGGTCAAGATAATGATTTGGAGTGGTGGCTCTTCCCAATTTGTCGGAAAAAGGGGTGAAAAATCGCTGGAATTGGCTAACCAACCCGGTTAGGTCGACGGGTTAGAACCGGATCCTTCGGGATCCTGTGTTCCTCTCTTCTCTCCCTTTCCTCCTTGCTTTCACTCTCCATTGGTTACCATCCTTCCTTTCTCCTCTCCCCATTTGGCCACCTTTCTCCTTTTTTCCCTCCTGAAACTCTTATCTCCTCATTCCCTTACTCAATCTGACCCTCTTCCTCCTTTCTGATTGGTTCCCATTTCTTTTCTTTTTTTTTCTTTCTTTAGCTTCCATTTGGCAGCTCAATTTCTTAACATTAATAATAATAATATTATTATTATTATTATTTTCCAACAATATGCGATCGAGGGGCTTTTCATAAAAAACACACGTGTTGTACATATAATTGCGTGCAATTAATAATACGAAAATATGTACCTTTAAACAGTGAAATTCGGGGACGGGATTTCACACTCCTAGTAGTATTTCTTCTGGATCTAGGAGCCATTGAATGAAGATTGCGACTTGTCCCCAACAAAGTTTCCAATTTATGTTGGGGGACTTTTAGGTCGACGTGGACTTGGGCTTTGAGAAAGTCTTCTTGTCTCCCTTGCTACAGATTCATAACAAGTCCAGGGATATCTCGAAAGAGTTAGCTTGTCTTAGGAAATACTCAAGTAACATCAACGGCTCGAAGATAACATCAATGATCAAGATAATGACTTGCTCAAGTGAAGTGTGGTGTGGAAGCTAGAAGATTATCAGTTTACATGAGAGAGAAAGGGTTTTCATGGTTGCGTGGCATTTTTAGCTGCATGATTCAGGCTTTCTTGGGGTGGGATGTTTGATGGAAGGCTATGAAAATTACTAAGGTAGCATGGATGGTGATGCTTGGGGTTTGGAGTATGCTTATAGGCTAATTGGAACTCTCTGGGCTTATTTCCTGGGTGGTTCTCTCTTCCTACGTTTCTTCTATCTCTCCTTGTGTTACTATGAATCTTCTCTCCAATGGCTTATCTCCCTCTTTATGTAAGTGAAGGGTTCTTCTATAGATTTCAAGGGAATATCCCTTTGTGGCTTGGTCATCCCTCCCTTTCTCCCTAGCTATCTTATTATTCCCCTTTTGGTGTAAAGTAAATGCACTATTGAGACCTAGAAATTGCTTTTTCCCGAGGTGCGGCTTTCTCGTGGCTGCCTTCCACATGCACTAAATCTGGTAGCGAGCCTCACGGCTTTTACGCATTGGATGTCTGTGCAGGCTAACATGCATTTAATGCAAGAATCTAGTTTAATCCTAACTAAAGGGGTTGGCTTCCTAGGGAAATAGATAAACTAGGTTAGTTCTCTCTCAATGATGCATGCGTGGAATACAAAGGGTATAGGCTTGGATCTTTGGGCTCCTAAGCAGCCCAAAGTCTTCCATGACCCCAATTCCACGTAGGTCCAATAACATTCTGTAACCATCCACACCACAATCCACTTGGTAAGCCTTTATTATGTGACTTGGGCTTAGCATGATTTGTGGTTAAGGAAGCATATCGTGATGAATAGGCATGAGCATGGCATGAACATCCGGCTTAATCACCGCGACATGGCATGCTTGTAAATACATTCTTCATCGATCCCATGCCTTGGCATGTGCTTGGGCTTAAATGTAGGCTTTGCATGACAATTAAGCCTTGAGACTTGATTGGATTTGTGTGTGACATTTTTGGGCCCCAACATTTATAATAAAAAAGGGATTTGATCTGGTTCAGATTCAAACAAACCCATTTATGCCTCTCTCAGACTTCGTCGATGGATGTCGTTTATCAGCTGAACAACCATCGCATCACAAACTCTTCTCGAATCTGGGCTTTTCCTTTGTTATTTTTCTATGATTTTTGTGTAATTTTTTTTAACAACTTTTGTGTGTGCGTGTGTGTGTTATTTTATTTTATTTTTTGTTGTATTTGATCCGAAACTCAACTTTTGTATTTTGATGTTATTTTAAGGGTCCAAAGCTATCTGAACATGTCAGCATGATTTTGGATATGCAACTTATCCTTATATAAGTTAGTTGTTATCTACATTGGTGATTGATGAGATTTTTGTTTTTGTGAACTGTGATTGATTGTTAATGGCCCTGAAGTTTTGGGCAAGTTTGTTGGTGAAACTGAGAAAAATGTTAGGGATCTATTTGTTGATGCTGAGAATGATCAAATGGCTCACGGTAAGGGAAATATATATATATATATATATATTATCTAAATTGGTGATTGATGAGATTTTTGTTTTTGTGAATTGTGATTGATTGTTAATGGCCCTGAAGTTTTAGGCAAGTTCGTTGGTGAAATTGAGAAAAATGTTAGGGATCTATTTGTTGATGCTGAGAATGATCAAATGGCTCACGGTAAGGGATATATATATATATATATATATATGTCAAGTGCACATAATGTCATTATGTCCTTAATTCCTTGGGAGACTAGAGTGGTTTGTATGTGATAATCTTGATGAAATTGATGCTATTTGTAACATATAAATATTTCTTACTCTATGCTTTTTACTAAGATTCCTTATAGGCAAGAAGGGATGTGGTCAAAGTTACATTGCATGAAGAACTGGGGTCCAACGACTGCAGTAGGGGAGAATAAGATTCTTAAGAAGGGCTGGTTGTAAATATGTGGGATTTGTTGTAAATAACTGAAATACATGTATATTGTGAGATTTGTTGATTTTATAAAAAATTATAATTTTTTTGTTTTGTTTCAAATATTTATTTATTTTTTCAAATAGAACCTATTGGGCACAATCTGAAAATTGTGTGCATGATTGTCTGTCATCTGACATGCTTGTCAGAATTAAGGCACAAATAGGCTGTTATTGGTGCTTTCTTTAGGAGCACAAAAGCAATATTGTGCCCTATTACCAAGGGGCACGCCTGTAGAGGGCACAAACAATATTATAGTTGCTGCATTATTACTATTGGTCTATCGGCACATATGTTGATGGTTTTTTGCTTCAAAGGGCACAAATAATTTATTATGCGCAGTGCCCATATTTTTTGTAGTGCTCCCAACAAACAAAATGCTACTGCCTAAAAATTGATATCATATTTATGAAACAAGTGGCAAGAAATTAATGTATTTTATATCAGTAAACATTAGTGTAAATTATGAAAGTAAGGATTAATTTGCATGCTGCCATCAATGCAAATCTTTTGCATCACGTGTAACAACTTTTAATTGGACTCACTGTAGTCTCTATCATAACAATTTTTGCTTCATGTGTAACAATGTTTTTTGTTTTTTTTAATTATTTTGGGGGGGGGGGGTTGTTTTGAGAATTGTAGGTATCAATAACTACATTTCACATAAAATTTAAACCTCGTATACTTATTCAATGATAAAGCTAGGGTTTATATGAAAAGTTTCCAAGAATAACCATTCGTCTAGTATTATAGACATCTTTTCTTAACCCCGCCTACAAGAGTTTTGACAATAAAATACTGAGTAGAAAATAAGCTGTAAACTCGAACATCTAAATTTAAACCTTTACGATCCGGCAAGAACAGATGAGTGCATGCAATGTTCCATGTTACAGAAGTAGAGACATTTTTGAAATTTATAAGAGATTCTTTTCGTTTTTGTTTTTTGTATTTTTGGGTCGAAAACAATCACACATGTCCTATGGTCATAATAACCGCACAAGTACAAATATTAGATTTGGAGCACAACAAACATGAGGAACGTCAATACGTCATTAATACGTTTGCTCATGGTAAGTGGCCTTGGACCAACGAATGGATCAGAATTAAAGGAAAATATAAAGATTTGTACATTTTATTGTAGACATCAAAATTTCGGTGAAATAAATGTTGATCAATAATTAAAATTTTAACGTTCATGTGTCACATAAATTTTACACATAGCATGTGACTCAACGAAAAATTGAGAATCATCAGAAAAGTCATCAAACATGACACGTGTCAACACTTGGCAGAAATGATTTATTTCATTTGATTATTTAAATCCAAAAAATCAAGTTTTGGAATTCTATAAATAGGAAGCCAAATCATTCATTTTGGGACACCAATTTAAAACCAATTCACATCACACTAAAACCTTGAAGCTTTGAAACTCCAAAGCTTCCAAGCAAGTCCCGAAGGATCAAGAAAGCTCTCTTCGTTTCTTCGTCAAATCCTCCTTCAAGATCAAGCCCTAACGGCCCTTGAGAAACTTCCACCAAATCCTCCTTCAAATACAAGCCCCAACGGCCCTTGAAGAACTTCCACTAATTCAAGATCAAGCCCCGACAGTCCCTTGAAGAAAGCGTTCATCGTTCATCACATGTTCATCCTAAGATCAAGCCTCGAAGGCCCTGAGATCAACATCACAATTCACAAATCTACACATTACGAAGATCGAATCAGAAGCTAAATTTGTATAAGAGATTGTAACCTCCAAATTATTAATACAAATATTATTTTGTACACGTATTCTTATCTCATTCATCGCAGGACTTTCCGTGTTTACAGTTATAACTTTATCAAATTTTGAAAATTAAAACTTTTTTTCAAGTTCTCAGTTTAAAAAATATATATATATAACTAATTTTAAACTCTTCATAATTAATTATAGTTTTCAGTTTTTCATAATTAGAACCCTAATAAAATTTCTGAATAGTTAACATTTTTTGTTAAAATCAAAACTAAAAAGTAGAAACTTAAATTAAAATTTTAATATTGAAATAATTAGAATACGAATCCTTAATGTATGATTGAGTCACAAATGTCCCATCTTCACCAGTTTCCTACTAGGGTTGGACGTGGGCCGGGCCGGGTCCAAATTTGGAGGAACCGATGTTACCCGTTTTAAATAGTAATGGAACGGAAAGGTCCAGTTAATTTTGAAATCGGATCTCACCCAGCTCATTATTTACTGGATCCGTCCCGTCCCATCCCACGGTCCAATTCTTCTTTTTTTATTTTATTTTTATATATATAATTTATGAACTGAGAATAGGCAAAAACAAACAGCATCCATGTATCGAAATTTTCGACATAAAAACCGAGAATCTGAACCAAATAAAGCATAAGCATATCCAATCACTGAGGTCCTAGCTAGAAGATCAACGGCATACCCTGGTAGAGACACCGGAGGAGCATCAGCTCAAGAATCCTCAAGCACGTGGTGTGGTCGTCGACCACTAGAACCCTCAAGCCTGCTGAAAACCGATCGGGAATTGCCATTTCAATGGCGGCAGGCGGTGAACAAAAATGATCAGACTGAACGAATCAGACGAATCTGATGATGATGGTGGCGGCGAGAGAGGAAAGGAGATTCAAGGAGGAGAGATCGAGGGGAGAGTTGAGTGAATTGGTAGTCTCGGACAAGAATAAGAGAGAGAGAGAGAGAGGGAGATAGATGGTTGAGATTTAATCAGGGTGATAGAGGGTGATGATGGAGTCCTGTACCCGTCTGCCCATCCTTATTTCCTGCCACAAATAAATGCACATTTTGAGCTCCAAAAAGAAAATGGCATTTCTGAAATTGTCTGCAAAACCAAGGGCGTTATAAAGACAAGACCCAGCAGCCAAGATAAGGTAGTTAGGATAACGGAACTACAATCATACTCCTAGGAGCCTGCCTTGCTCACTCGGAAGCGCAGTAAACGATGGAGTTGGCTGTGCGCCAAATATCATTTTCTTCCCTTCCTAAGAGTAAGATATCCCAAACTTTGATTAATTTCAAGCATCAAACCTTCAAATTTCTAAGCTTTATGTACGTATTTATTGCGCACCTGCATGTCTTCCCATTTTATGCATGTGGTTCATTATATAGAAAGTGAAGTTGTTGAATTTTATTTTAGAATTTTAATCTTGGCACAGATGGTTGGTATGGAACCGGCATAGCTAGGTTACATCAGTTGGTCAGGGTAGTGTGCTCGCCCTCATGTAGATCAAAATAGTTTAGATTACCGCATTGTTAAAAAAGAAAAGGATGGTAAGCAAGCGTTATAGAAATGAGAAAAATGAGATAATCCATGAACGGAGAATGCCCGCAAAGATTGACATTATTGTAGAATTTATTCTGCATTTGAGAGTGATTACGAAAGTGGGTTCCAATGATTTGGTTATTCCACCAATAGCCATTAAATGTAATCTTTATGGAGGAAGCTGGTTGCTGTTGTCATGGGTTATCCTAATTAAAACTAACATAAAAGATGATCCTTTTTTCTACTGATTTGTCATTCAAGTTATTGTTGAGGGGATGCCAATAAATGGGGACACTTAAAAATTAATGTTGGTTAAAGAAAGTGAGTTAATTGATCTTCCTGGGAGGTGCTTCTTGGTTGGTTTGGTGGATGCGAAATTAAGTTATACAGCTTTCTTCTCTGAGAGCATAAGTGCTTTTTATTTCAGTAACTTGCTTTTGATGGGTGTGGTATTTGCTTCCTCTGCTGATGTGGGTTCAGAGATTCTACTGAGCAATGCCGTTTTTAAGTAGACGGGAGTGTAAAATGTAAGATGGGGTTGAGGAGAGGCAAGGTGGTGAGATTAGGATTTAGGTTGAACTTTAATGTGGCTGGTGGGAAGCAAGGTGGAACCTGAAACATGTGAAAATAATCCATAATTAGATTCTACCATTTGTGTAGGTAATTGGTTTTTCATTCGATATTTGGTTGATTTCTTCTTGACACTGAAGCACTCACATGTATCATGTGGGTCCTGATCTTGGGTGAAAGTTAAACAAAGGTTCTCTTTATTAATATTGGGTGGATCTGATTGTGTCTGCTGTTGATCTTTTTGGTACATATGGTCACCAAAGGTCCAAAATGAAGAACCTTAATCGACATTAAGGGAGGTTTAGCAACACCCAATAAATCCAATAATCAGCATGCTCACGGCCCCAAGGGTTAGGTCATCAATCGTGCTAGTTACTTCCCTGTACACACGACCTAACTGACACTGTCAAATCTTATGCAGAAACTATTGTAGAATCATGTACATTGTTATCTAGTCAGGTGCCATGTTGAACGATTTTTTTACCTGATTTTACTTGTGCTTGTTTCTACAGTGTTAAGTAAGCTCTATTGGGATTTGGAACACTGATCTAATCTGTTGCTTGAAGTTAGGGATGTTAAACAATGAATTATCGGACCTATATATAAAAAGTTTTACTGCATTTATCCTCTTTGTCTGGATTTGAGGCTTGTAAGCTATAAATTAACACGAAATATGCACAGCAGGAGCTTTTGTAAGAAGTGTAACTGAAAACTACAATCATAACAAGATAACATTTCCATTTGTTTGTTCTTTGTCATATTATTAAGGATCAAAATTCTAGTTTCTGATCACTTGCTAGTCCTTTTTTCTCTTGGCTAAAAATATAGTAGTCCATTCGAAGGTTTTGTGTATGCTTAAATCATTGAATTCATGCATTTCTTTCTTGTATTCCTTCGACTATAAATAGTTCTGGCATATAATGGTAAAGCTTATAGCAAGTTAATATCTTGAATCCTTTATTTCTTCAACATAGGGTTGGTTGCTTGTTCTTATTGAGAAGTTTATTTGGGTCGAAGTCAACAGTTTATTCATGCTAACTCAGACATGGAAGTTTAGGCCATTTCATATGACGGTTCATGCATATTTTCATTTAGCATGATGTGCTTCCAGCTCCTTTATTTCATTGTTTTAAACTTAAAATTCCAATACTGTGCTCTGCGTTTTCTACCAGCTGATGTATTTGACTCATCCCAGTAAACAACAGGAATACACCTGAAAATATTTGAGTTATGGTTTCAATTTCTTTCTTTCCTTAGTTTCTACCACGTGAAGTATAAGTTAATTTATTCCTTAAACTAATTCCTTAACGCTCTCTTTGTACAATTCACAAGCTGCAATGCATACCACTTACTTTGGTACTTAGTGTTGATTGAAGTACAATTGCTAATCAACTTTGTGACAATTCCCTATATGCAAGCAAGAGCTTTGTTAAATTACTTACTTAGTTCATAGCTCTCTTAACTTAAATTTATAAGGACTATAGTGTATAGTGTTGAACGATTCTCTTCTGATAGTGATCACTTTATTGATTGGACTCTGACTTTTGTTCTTCAGTCAATGTAAAGCCACGAGAGCAAAGAAGAAGACAATCATCATTGGTATCTTCTGCCCTACCTGAAACAGTGGCTTCAATAGCGATTGCTGCTACAGTCGTTGGTACAGCAGCTGCGGTTCTTGCAAAGAGAACCAAAGCTGCTGAAGAAGCTGAGGTATGTACATAATTATAAAACAACAAAAAATCAACTCAACGAAGCATTATCTCCAGCTAAGTAATAATTTACAAAGACATAAATTCATTTCTTTAATGAATGGAAATTGATAGAACATGTAACAATTCAATGCCAATGGAAAAAGTACTGATAGGCGATTCTGATAACCGTGTCACATCTCTTTTCGTATGCTTGAGCTAGCTATCTATCCAAATGAACTCCTTTTCAGAAGTGCAGGTTCCTATGAAAATATGTGAAGCCTGTCGTGGTTCTGGTATATGTCCTGAATGCAAAGGCGAAGGCTTTGTACTCAAGAAACTCTCTGACGAAAGTGCTGAGAGGGCAAGAATGGCTTCTAAGAATATGGCCACTCGATACACAGCAGGGTATGTACACTTCTTTTGAGTTTCTCTCACATTCCTTCTAGGACCTTTAATTCTCTTTCTCACTCATTTTCATTCGATCAACACTTAAATTCTGTTGGAAAATTTAATTCATAGTTAATTAAACTATTTTATTTGAATGGAAATTATATATGATGGGTTGTGACTATTCATGAATAGGGTTGTGACTGTTGAATTAAAGAGAAAAGGTGCAACCCTTGCCTTTTAATTGAAGAGATGCGCTACACAACTATTACGAAGAGTCACTTCCACATCTATATAGCGGCCTATCAAATTAAGTCATTAGTCAATTTTTTTTTTGTTGAGTCATACATGTTCATGTGAGTCATGTCATATTTAGATATTAAGTGAGTCTGAGAGAGTTCAACACATTCGGGGGTTCACTGGAGCCTTGTGATTTGGAATGCCACTATTACAAGGACGTGGTCGTTGTATCCTAAAAGACAAGCGCCAATCAACCATGAGCACCGTAGTTGGGTGTAAAATTGTCTTAAGGACAAAATGTCTAACATTTGCCTCGACCGACTTTTAGATGGTTCTAATCTAATTTCATGTGCATTAGCCTTGTGTTTTCTTATGAGTATGCGTTAAATTGTTTATTTAGTTGCATAAATTATTTGTTGTTTTTATATGTGATTTATACAGCAATTAGACTCCATTTTTTCCAACAAATTCTTCTGAAATGATATCAGGCTTCCAAAGAAATGGAGCTACTGCACAAAATGCTCTTCTGCGCGATCATGCCTTGCCTGCAGTGGCCGTGGAAAGATAGCTTTGCTTTAACCATCTTTGTGCTTTGAATAGAGGAGACTACTTAGTGATGAACATGTAAAAGAAAATTCGTCTTGTAGGGCGCTTGTACTTTGGAAGATTTGAAGTGTTCTCTTTTGTTTTGTTTTCTTTAGTTGCAGAAATTTCTTGTATATCAAGTAACGGGTGGTGTATATATTCTTTTGTTTAATTTTAAATATTTAATTTGTAAGTGTGTTGAACTCTGTAAGATTTTTAAGTGAGAACTTTGTAAGTTTTTTGGATTTTTAAATATTTTTGGTTTTTTTTATGATTCTTTTTTTATTTTTTTAAAGTTGTATTAATCATGGCCGTCGAATTTTCAATTTTTTGCAATCAGAGGCTCACAAAGTGCCACGTGGTGGTGCTGCAAAATTTTCATTTTTTAAATGTTGGAAATCCAACGGTCCTAATCAACCAACCGTTGGAAATCTGACTGTAGTAGCACGAAATTAGAGCCATTAGGCTCGGTAGCTTCATGTAGGGTGGGCCGCTCCTTGTCTGTTGCAGACATCTCGTGGCCTTCTCCACGCGGGCCCAGTAAGCTAATAGGGTTGCTGCCTTTTGCGAACTGCATCCCAATTTTTCCACCGACGGAGAACCATTTTTGGGTCCAAAGGCAATTGAATCCAATTGCTTTTGCAATTGTGCTCCCGTTGGAGATGCTCTTAACGGTAATTGTGTGGTAGAATAAGTTAGATCATTGGAATTATTAGAAAACCTTATTCTAATTCTCGAAAAAGATGAATTTAGACTAAAATATTTTGTAATATTAAATTTAATAGAAAACTTTATTCTAATTCTTGAAAGAGAAAATTTTAGACTAAAATCTTGTGTAAGATTAAAATCTAAGCCGTTGATACATTTAATCAACTCATTTATCAATCATCTTTAGATGTTTTATTTTTTTTATTCCAAAATTAATATACTAATTACTTTTGATTCTAATTTTCATTTCATTCTTGATAATATATTTTGTTGTAGACATTTAGGTGAACTAATTTTTTTACATAATATATTCAGATACACTTTGTATTCTTCATTTATTAGGTACACTAAATTATTTAATATATTTTGGTATATCTATTTCAGTACAGACATTTAAATATATTAATTCAATATAATACATTTCAGTACCTACATTTTGGCACATACATTTCACTACAAACATATAGGTACATTAATTCATTATAATATAATTCAATATTGATATTTAATTACATGAATTCATTTTAATATATTTTCAATACACTTATGTATTTACATTTTTTTTATGTGTCGCTATCTTTTTTAATGTTTTATCATTTAGGTATATAACTAGAGGAAGTAAAATAAAATAATTAATTTAGAACATGCATAGTAATAAATTTAAATATCTAATATGAGACATTGAATAAAAAATATATATAAATAATAAAACAAAAACAGAATTTGAATTTGAATTAAAATATACACCAAAGGACTAGAATCAATATGTAATCTAATATTAGCGTTTCATTCAATTTCAATTTTTTGTAAGGATAAAATTTCAAAACCCGCTAAAATTATTGGGTAGTGATGGATGGAAAATTTGAATTGTGAGGTTCAAATAAACCAGTCCGAAGGGTTCTAGCAAATTAATTGTAGGCCATAGCCACAACTTTAGAGTATGTTTGGCAATACATTTGGAGTGGTTAAAGTGTTTTAGGATAATCAAAAGTGGCTTTGATAAGATTATGTGTTTTAATTACAGTGCTTTTTGTGTAAGCACCTAATAGACAATTCTTCAAAAGCACTTCTAAGTATGTTGACACACCCCGTCCCGAAGGAGGGCATGCTGGCCGTCACGTGAGAGTGACGTAACCATTTACACAGTTTGGAAGCTTTAAAGATACAATTACTAAGGTATAACACCCGATGGTGAATCCTACTTTTGTGAATTCTGTCAGAACACCGTTGGATTCCTCGTGGCCACCAAAGCTCTGCTAACTTGAACCTGGAGGGTCGCAAAACAAAATTGAGTGGGTCAGTAAAATAAAGTTTTTCGAAAACATTTCATTTAAAACATTTCTAACCCCTCACCGTAAAACCTGTATACTTTCCCAGAAAATAATATATATAAAACCATATGTAATCTCAAAACTCAAATCCCAAATCTTTAACATTTTTCAAGAAAAACATGCCATGCCATGAATCAAAATATAAATCAGGTGAAATAAGGAATCAATCGGAGACCCTGCAGTTGGTCCTATACGATTAATTCTATAGCTCAATATCCCACTCAGCCGGAGTCACCACAGTGACCTATACGGCTCTACTCTGCACATCACTTGGAACTACGTAAGGTAGTCTGTACGATGAAAGGTGTAAAAATACGCTCTAGTGCTTCTCTCATCAATCATCAGCGCGCATAACTAAGGTCACCCACTAGTCGGAATCACACCTAGTGATCTGTACGACTAGCATGTCGGAACCCTCACATGGTCTGTACGACATCCACCTACTTG
This sequence comes from Malus fusca, assembly GCA_035220775.1. Classification (NCBI taxonomy): domain Eukaryota; kingdom Viridiplantae; phylum Streptophyta; class Magnoliopsida; order Rosales; family Rosaceae; genus Malus; species Malus fusca. Next base: position 10,783,490 of record CM069061.1, on the reverse strand, counting down.
GATCCAAGGCGAGCGTGCGGTGTGGTGAATAAATATAAGCACTAACACCTAGGGTGCAGGTTATGAGCTCAAAACATCTCAACATCAATCAATTAAATGAATAAATGAACTCACCTGACTTACCTGTGCCTCCACAGCACCATGCAACATGTATACATCATATATCAATTCAAGTTTTTCATAAACTTCTAAGCTTGGCATTTCAATTCATATTTTTCATAAATTTCTATGCATGGCAACTTAAAAACATTTTCTCATATAAAAGCATTTTCTGGGAAAACAATAGTATATAGGTAATACGAAAACAAAACTGCCCACTCACCTGGAATTCGCCCTACAACTCCCTAGCACAATACATCAAGGCATCATGACGATGGCGCCTAGAACAATAATCAAATCCAACCTCAGAAATCATATCGATAGAATATATAACTTATATAAAACACGTCACTACGCAGTTCGATCCGGAAAATCTGCAACTCAGATTTCCAATCCCTAACTTTCAGAGGTCCACAAAATAACCCTAGAACAACATCCTAAAATTTCATTACCATCCAACGGTCGGATCTCCGTCAATTAACTAAACCAAGTGACGGTTAACATTCTATATTATGGACTTACAACTCCAATTCCGGAAGATCCGTAAATCGGATTCTCAATCCGTAAGTTCCTATAATCCTCAAATATTACGTATTACAACGCATCAAAGTTTGGTGACGATCCAACGGTCGGATCGTCAAATCACATTTTCACCTATTGCGAAAACTATAAAACGTTATTTAAAGCACCTAACCAACAATTCTTAATAACTTTCTCATACGGTGCTCAAATTGGGTATATGAATATACCACAGTGATCTACTCGACATCACGGACGTCGACATATTTTTAAAATAATTTTTTGATGTGTCACGCGCCCCCACGCGCCAGAACAAGCACGGGCACACGCGCGCCCACGCGCACCTTCTTCTTCGCGAGCTCGCCGGACTGGTTTTTCCGGCGACCGGAAAACTGGGCATTTTTCAAATGCCTTGTTCTCCTTCGTTTCTCAACCATTTTCTTCGTATTTTATATCAAAATGAAGCCCTCAACATGTAGTTTCACGCTAAACTACTTTAAAGCTCTAAAAACCAAGAAATCTCACCGGAAAAATTCGAAGAAAACCGGCCAAAGATGAACCACGTGATCCCGACGTCCAAATCCTTCAAACGAAGCACTCCGAGCTTCCTTGGGACCTCACTAAGCTCACTACAAGCTTAGAATTCCCTGAAAATCGACATTTTACGTTTGCATGAATAGTGACCAAAAATGAAGGTTCGGGTTTCACGTGATTTCAAGGGTTTCACTTCTTAAAATTAGTACCATTCAACTCAGAACGTCAAGAGGATGAAGAACCATACCTTTTTGGGTTCGATCCGTGGAGTTTTGGATGGTTTTGGTCTCGTCCGTACACTTCGAGAGTGAGAGAGAAAGAGGAAATCGTGAGGGAGGAGAGAGAGAGATACGAGGAAGGAGAGAGGGAGAGGTCCTGCGTGTGGTCCAACCAAATCCTCACCATCCAATTTGATCCTAATTCCCTAACCACACAAACCTTCCAACATTTTTTAATCTCATTTAAATTATTTTCCAAAACTTAGGAATTAGAACAAAATCAAAACATGTCACAATACTTACCTTAGTAACGCTAAGGGTAATCCCGTCATTTCGCGTCCTCGATAAGAAAATCTCGGGACGGGCTGTGACAATGTAGTAGGAAATATGTGAATTTTTCATAAACATTCCATCTTTCTAATATAATAGCTAGGCTTCTAACGAAAACATTGATGAGCATATTTATCTCAATTAATGCTAATTATTTATACATGTGTATGTGTAATAACATCATAAACTTGAGAGAATTAGTTTTAGAATACTAATTTATTTCGTTGATCCAAAATTTTCAGCAATCAATGATTTTTTTTTTTCAAAAAATAAATAGAGACCATATTCCAGAATAAATTTCATTTGATAGTTTAGAGAGAATTCACGCAATTTAAGCGTTTTCGACAAGAGCACATTCAAGACTCATGCAAATTTTCGTAGTGTTTGCAGAAGTTATTATATTACAAGTTGGGTGCTCATAGATTGCATTATTAACCAATCGAAGTAATAGTTTACTACTTGCATATATATAATTTAGGTTTATGCAGCTAAGGATCACTCCAAAGATTATTAGTCGAAATGCCCCTTGAAATTGCCATTGAGTCTCAGTTTACCCCTTAAAATTGGTTTTTGTCTCATTTTGCCCCCAGAAACTGACATTTTCAATTTTTTTGTCTCACTTTACCCACTTTCGTTAATGGACTGTTAAATTTAAGGGTATTTTAGACATTTCAATTTTTACACATTTATTTACCTCTATCCTACACACTAAACAAGTCTCGATTTTATTTTTGACAACCCTAATTCAAACTCACAAATTTTGGGCATTTTTAAAAATAAATTATTCTATCAATAGAAAAATTCCAAGCAACAAAATCATTGTATCAACCAAAATAAGGGTTACATTTGTTCGTAAAGCATCACTTGCAAGACATTCATGTATAGGCTCGAAAATTTGCAATTGAAAATATTCATTACAACAAAATCATTATACCATTAAGCTATCATATCCAAAATACTTCCCAAATCAAAAAAATCATTTAAAGCAAATGTGCACAGTTTGAAACAAAAAAAATTCACCGATTCCACTAGGCATGAGCTTGTTCAAACTGTGCACATTTGCTTTAAATGATTTTTTTGGTTTGGGAAGTATTTTGGGTAGGATAGCTTAATGGTATAATGATTTTTTTTATTTTTTTTGTAATGAATAGTTTTTTAATTGCAAAGTTTCGAGCTAATACATGGATGTCTTGCAAGTGAAATGACTCTACGAACAAATGTAACCGTTGTTTTGGTTGATACAATGATTTTGTTTATCGGAAATTTTCTATTGATTGAATAATTTATTTTTAAAAATGATCAAAATTTATGCGTTTGAATTAGAGTTGTCAAAAATAAAATTGAGACTTGTTTAGTGTGTAGGCTAGAAGTAAATAAATGTGTAAAAACTGAAATGTCTAAAATACCCTTAAATTTAACAGTCCATTAACATAAGTGGTTAAAGTAAGACAAAAGAATTGAAAATGTCAGTTTTAGGGAGCAAAGTGAGACAAAACCAGTTTCGAGGAGTAAACTCAATGACAGTTTCAGAGCACATTTCGACTAATAAGCCTTACTCCAATTAAACAAACAATATTAAAATGTAGTTTCCTTTTATGTGTACAAATTCCAGGCCGACTTAATTCGGAGTTCATTGACTTAATTAATACTTGGTTTGGTTGTCCCTAATATGCAAGCTACTTGTTAATTAACCAGCTGGTGACCAATTCGGAAAGGTTACGGTGGTCCCTTGGGATATATGATGAGACTTTTACTATTCATATCGTCATATGCTGCGAAATGGATCACACAAATGTTGAGAATCTTACTCTTGCCCATTGGCTCTTCACAATCCTTCACAATGTCAACTCCAAGCCTTATATAAATCCCACACTCCCTTTGCACGTTCCTCACACAACACCACGAGTCCATTTCAGTTCTCTGAGAGCTGTTTCAAAAACCGTTCCGAGTTTCAAAACTAAATCCAAACCCCAAAATCCGGAACCCGAAATGGCAGATACCGAAGGTGAACCCGGAAGTTCCATGCATGGAGTGACCGGCAGAGAGCAAACCTTTGCATTCTCAGTAGCATCACCAATTGTCCCAACAGACACGACTGCCAAATTCGACTTGCCAGTCGATTCGGAGCACAAGGCCAAAGTTTTCAAACTCTTCTCATTGGCCAACCCTCACATGAGAACCTTCCACTTGTCTTGGATCTCCTTCTTCACCTGCTTTATCTCAACATTTGCAGCTGCTCCACTCGTCCCTATCATCCGAGACAATCTCAACCTGACCAAGCAAGACATCGGAAATGCGGGGGTTGCCTCCGTCTCCGGCAGCATATTCTCAAGGCTTGAGATGGGTGCGGTGTATGATTTGCTAGGGCCACGCTACGGCTGTGCGTTTCTCATAATGCTCAGCGCACCCACTGTGTTTTGCATGTCGTATGTGTCTGACGCTGGGGGTTACTTAGCAGTTAGGTTTATGATTGGTTTTTCTCTTGCAACATTTGTGTCGTGCCAATACTGGATGAGCACAATGTTCAATGGTAAGATTATTGGGCTGGTGAATGGGACTGCGGCTGGGTGGGGTAATATGGGCGGTGGGGCCACCCAGCTCTTGATGCCATTGGTGTTTGACATCATCGGCAGATGTGGAGCAACTCCTTTTACTGCCTGGAGAATTGCTTGTTGGAATTTAATATAGCCGCAAACATAGATTACGAACATGCATCAAATACTGTGATTGTAGTTCTGACCTTGTGAAGCCATTGATCGCAGGGAAGAAAAGGAAATCTTCTACTCAAGGAGGACCTGATGTTCTTTATAGAATAGGGCTAGATTTTCTGATATATGAACGTGTTCCTCTTGAGCAGGGACTTATCCTTTTATAAACGTGTAACCACAAACGTTTCCACCTATCACAGAAACTGCTTGGCAAAACTGCACGCTCATTCACATTCCAACGTGGGATATCCACTCACCAACACGTTTAACCCTTAATGTCCTACTTTAAAGGAAAGAAGTTTATTCACTTATTAACTCTTACTGTTCTCAGTTTTCACTAAACACAAAACCCGAATGAGATAAGTTTAGAGTCCAATAGGGTTCCAACATTCTCCCACTTGGACCTAAACTCATCGTCTTTGTTTTGAGCAATGTTTCTACTAACAACAGTTCCTTAGTGATCACATGAGTTAATAAATAAATAAACACATCCTCACACATCCACCATGAATGACTCAAGTCATAAAATTTCAGAAAAGTTTGCACAAAATGGTGCAGCCACTCTAAAATCACTATAACATTCAATTATTCACGTATGATGCTTAAACATGTTAGCTATAAGAGAGCTTTACTGCAGTGTTCTAAAAAATGGCCTAGGCGGCCGCCTAGCAACCGAGGCGTTTTTGGGCAAATCGGGAGGAAAAATCGGGTTGGGCCTAGGCGGCCGCCTAGGCGGTCTAGGCGGGCTGGGCGGCTAGGCGGGTTAGGCGGGCTAGGCGGTCCTAGGCGGTCCTAGGCGGTCCTAGGCGGTCCTAGGAGGTTTTTTATTTTTATTTTTTATTAATTGCGTGCTTTTTTCTTTTTTGATTTCATGGTGGTATACTTATGGAAATGGTGTATCTAATTTGCAAATGATGGATTTACTACAAGTTCATCCAATACTTATGGAAATAGTGTACCTAATTTGCATTTTATCATTATTTTATTATCCATACAAGTATAGTTTTTTTTTAGGTGTCAATATGCACTTATTTACAAGATATACAAGAAATTTACCTAAATCCGCCTAGGCCGCCTAGGCACCCGCCTAGGCGCCGCCTAGCCGCCTAGGCGCTAGGCGCTAGCCCGCCGCCCGACTAGCGCCTAGCGTTTTTTAGAACCTTGCTTTACTGTATGCTCCCACTATTTTTCCCATTACCTTAACGTTGCCTTAGTTAGCAATAATCCAACTTCAACTTTTCTGCATGCTGAAAAGTAGGATCAAATAGCCACCTGAAAAGCTTTTAAAACAATCAAGCTTCAATGTAGAAATATCACATTTATGATCATAGCTTTTCAGCCAAGTCTCATTAATGATTACCAGCTCAAATCAAAAGAAGTACATGAAATAAATTTAGAATTCATCTTTTGCAATAAACAACCACATAGCAAATAAGACAAGACTAAGTTTTACTCCCACATAGTCATGGAATCAAAAGACTCCAGTACCCCCATTTTTGCAACGTGCTGCTTGAACACTGCAACTGGTAATGGTTTGGTGAGGGGATCTGCTATCATCGAACCAGTGTCAAAATGCTCAATTACCACCAAACCACTTTTGACATCCTCTCTAACAGATCGATATTTGATGTCCATCAGTCTATTTGCAGAAGATTGCTTGTTGTTCTTAGAGATAAATACAGCAGCTTTGTTATCGCAGTGTATAACAATTGGTCTTGAAATACTGTCCACGATTCCCATTAGACTGACCAAATCCTTGATCCACAGTGCTTTCTGTTTGGCTTAAAAAACAGCAATATATTTAGCTTTCATGGTCGATGTCGCAAGTGTCTTCTGTTTTGCACTTCTCCACGAGATTGCTCCTCCAGCCATGAAAAACAAATAACCACTTGTGGACCTTCTGTCATCTGTGCAGCCTGCAAAATCCGAATCAGAGTACCCTACCACCTCTAGGTTTTCTCTCTTTCCATACACAAGCATGTGTGATTTTGTTCTTTGCAAATATCTCATTACATCCTTAGCTGCCACCCAATGTTGTTCTCCAGGATTTGATTGATATCTCCAAAGTACACTAATTGAGTAAGCTAAGTCCGGTCTAGTACAAACCTGAGCATACATCAAGCTCCCCACCAATGAAGAATAGGGTTTGTTCAACATGGTTTTCCTTTCCAAGTCATTCTTAGGACATTGCTCTTTATTCAATTTATCACCTTTGCTCATCAGGACTTCTCCTCCTGAACATCCTTCCATGTTGAAACATTTTAATATTTTCTCAATGTACGACCTTTGTGAAATCCCCAGTAAGTTTCTTGACCTGTCTCTTTTAATCTCTATGCCGAGAACAAAAGATGCCTCCCCCAAGTCTTTCATATCGAAGGTATTTGACAATAACAACTTGGTTTCAAGCAATAGGTTCAAATCATTGCTTGCAAGAAGTATATCGTCAACATAAAGTATAAGGAAAATGAACTTGGAACCAATGCTTTTAAAATAAATGCAATCATCAACCTTATTCTCAGTGAAGCCAATATGAGTTACCTTTTCATCAAATTTCATAAACCACTGCCTCGATGCTTGTTTCAGACCATATATAGACTTGCTCAATCTGCAAACTAGATGTTCTTTGCCCTCTTCAATGAAACAAGAAGGTTGGTTCATATAAATTTCCTCTTCCAAGTCACCATTTAGAAACGCCGTTTTGACGTCCATTTGGTGTAGTTCCAAGTCAAAGTGTGCCACGAGTGCTAAAATTATCCGTAGGGAATCCTTGGACGACACGGGAGAAAATGTTTCGTTATAGTCTACCCCTTCCCTTTGAGTGAAGCCTTTAGCCACCAATCTCGCTTTGAACCTTTCAACCTTCCCTTTTGAATCTCTCTTAGTTTTGTACACCTATTTGCATCCAACGGGTATCATAGATTCTGTCTTCTCTACGAGGGTCCATACCTGATTAGAATGCATAGACCTTATCTCCTCTTCCATTGCTCGCTGCCATGATAAAGAGTTTTCACTTTTAATTGCATGCATGTAAGTTGCTGGATCAGTCATTATACCTTCATCATACTCAACTTCACAAAAGTAAGTGATATAATCTTCTGGAATCGCCGATCTGCCAATTCTTTGTGAGGCTCTTCATGGTGCTTCCAAAGTAATCTGCAACTCATCAGCATCATGTTCAACTATTGGTCCATCTTGTTGTGGTTCATTTATTTGATGACCCTCTGCAGCATTATTTTCATGTGATGGCTGAAAGAAACTAGTTTGAAAAACTATGGTTTCTCCAAGTCTTTGACTCCCTTCATCATTATTGCTCGACACATCAGTGGGATTCCCAAGATCCTGAAAAACAAAACTGCTTGCATTTTCATCACCATTCACTTCTTCCTCGATGAACTTTGCATTGTTAGTCTCGAAAACCCTAGTCTGCAAGTGTGGAGCATAAAACTTGTATCCTTTAGACCTCTCAGGAAAACCAATAAAATGACAACTCACTGTCCTTGAATCAAGTTTCTTTTCTTGCGGATTATACATTCTTGCTTCTGCCCTACAACCCCAAACATGTAGGTGATTGAGGCTAGGTTTCCTCGAAGTCCAAAGTTCAAAAGGTGTCTTACTCACTGATTTGCTAGGGACACGATTCACTATATAGTTTGCCATCTTTAATGCTTCTCCCCAAAGAAACTGAGGTAGAATTGACCTGGTCATCATGCTTCTTGTCATCTCTATCAATGTCATATTCCTCCTCTTCACCACACCGTTTTGATCAGGCGTCCCAGGTGTGGTGTACTGAGCTTGGATGCCACACTCTTGTAGATACATAGCCAGCGGTCCCTTTTGTTGCCCAGCCTCGGTGAACCTACCAAAGTATTCTCCTCCTCTATCCGATCTCAAAACCTTAATTGTAGTGTTTAATTGGTTCTCTACTTATGTTTTAAAAATTTTAAAACAATTTGGGACTTGTGATTTTTCTGAAATTAGAAAGACACTTCCATACCTTGAAAAATCATCAATGAAAGTCACAAAATAAATATTTCCACAGATTGTTTTAACTGGAAAAGGACCACAAACATCCGAATGAATTATTTCTAACAGTTTTTGACTTCTTGTTGCTTCCTTTTTCTTGGTTTTAGTTAACTTGCCCTTGTAACAATCCACACACTCATGCAAGTCATTAAAATCCAAGGCTGGCAAAATATTTTCATGCACCAAACACTGCAATCTTTTCTTTGAAATATGACCTAACCTTCTATGCCAAAGCATGGAAGAAAGATCATTTGATAAGAGCCTTTTCATTCGAACAAAAGAGTCTAGAGTGTAACAACTCAAATCATTCATGACAACACAATCTAATTTCCATAAATCATTGTCTAAAAAGCAAACACCCAACAATTGACTCAAATTATTTTTCATAAAGATCCTTATGCTTTCATCATCACCAACGAAAGCAAAACCGTCTTTTACAAGTCTTGAAGCAGAAATTAAAGACCTAGTTAAAGTAGGAACATAAAGTACATTTGAAAGTTCTAAAATAAAGCCTGACGACAACTTGAGCTTGAGGTTGCCTATTGCTTCCACAACCACTTTATTCTCATTGCCCACATGCACTTCAAAGACTTCATTACTTGTTGATATTTTTCTTGAAAATCCCTGCAAGGAATTGGTAATATGCACCGAACAACCAGTGTCAAACCACCAAGTATTTGGAGGGGCTTCAACAAGTAAAGTTTGAAAACAAACAAAAACATTGAAAATATTTGTACCTTTTCCTTTCTTCACTGCCCATTTTTTATGTTTCTCGCAGTCCGTTTTCAAGTGTCCATATTGTTTGCAAAAATAGCATTTCACATTCTCCAAAGTTGGCCTAAAGTTTTGAGGTCCTCTAGAGGAAGAAGCAACATTGGCAGTAGTAGTGGAGGTATTAAAAGGCTTAGTCTGCTTACCAACATTTACCATAGGATTCTTACTTGCATTATAGTCAACAAGGTTCACCACTGCACCCTTTGCATGATTCAGCCTGTTCTCCTCTTGTGCATGATGCGTTAAAAACTAACACACAAATTAAACCCTCTTTTGACAATTGTAGTATATGTATAAGTAGGGATCGTTCTAGACCGGGGATTATGAGGGATTGCTAATCTAAACTAAACTGACTTAGACACACAAAAATAAACTTAAAAACACTCAACAAGACTCACAAGACTCAAAACAAACTTAAAAGACTCAAAACAGCACAAAACAACTAAATAGACTCAAATTAGACACTAACAACAACTTTGGACGAAAATTGACTTCTACTTAACTCAAGACACTTAAAAACACAAACTAAAACAGGTTCTAACTAATTGAACACTTCAAAGTAAAGGGGGATTGGGTTTTGGACGAATTTAAAATAAACCAAGTAAACTAAAAACTAAAGCAGAAAGTTGCATGAAATTGGGTAACTTGAATGGGTGATGGTCTAGCTAGAAGGTCCTTCTCCACACATGACACACTTGCATACAAATCAATCTCCAATTGCTTTTCAATAAACCATGAACCTCAACGCCCCAGATTAACCGTGAATTGCACTAATTAACCCTCAGATTTTCCTAATTTCATTGAATTGGATGATTGCATACGACAACCCAAATCATTCTCCACAAGTTCCCTACATGAATTGCATAATAGAGATACGAGAAAAAATCATTAAGTTCTATGAAAATCATAAGCATTGACGAGGCACTTGTAACTATGAATTGCATGAAACTTATGCCAAGAATTCAATTAACACGATTGTGACTAGCAACCTTCACTACTCTTGAATATAAATTTGTAACGATTAGGTGAAACTCTTTTATATTCTAGCATCAAATTCATGCATGCAAACTAAGTGTCGACCCTCAATCAACATACAAGAATAAGTTTTAAGGAAAACAGTTAATTGAATTGCATTCACGATTTATCAAATCACAATTGGAAGAAATCAATTCATATCTCAAACATAGTCATGGTTTCGAATTCCCCCCTAGCCAAGATGGGTTTAGTTCCTCATACTCGCAAAACAAAGAGAAAATAAATTAAACATTGGAAGCAAAAGAAAGAAAACACCTAGAAACGCTCCAACAATCCAACGTCTTGAATGGCAAGCACGTCCAAGGGTCTCCTTCCTTCTTCTTTGCTGCGGCACAAGGGATGGGTGAAGGGTTTTGTGGTGATTTGTGGTGGTGAATGGATATAGGTGAGTTATGGTGAAGGGTGGAGAGGTGGATGGTCAGAAAAGAGAAGAGAAGAAAGCCCCAGAGTTTACGGCAAAATGGTTTTATATAGGGCTAGGGCACGGTTTTTATGAGTTTTAGGGAAAGAAATAACTTAGCTATTTTGTCCTATAATTAAAAGTCAGAAATCAATGGAAAATAGGCAAGTAAGTTGCAGGAATTAAAGAGAAAAGGAAGGGAAATTCGGCAAAGATTGTAGGGCAGATTTAGGAATGTGTTTTGGGTTAGAAAATAGGCAAGGAGGGAAGGTAGGGTGCGGCAATGAGAAGAAATAAAAGAGGAATGTGGTTTTAAGGCAGAAAATAGGAAAGGAAGCTCTCCCTTGTGCGGCAAGGAAGGGGATTCACCTAGGGTGGTGCGGCAATGTCTAGGGCAGGTTCTAAGACTTCTAGAAACATGTAATTAGGCAACTTACATGTTTTGAAACCCTTTTGTGGCTGGAACATAGGTGAGGGAGGATTAGGAAACTTCCAAGCCAAGAATAGAAACTTTCAAGAATGGAAACCTCCAAGAATAGAAACTTCCAACTTTAGAAACTTTGGCTTCCAATTTTTAACTCTTTGTTCTTCATTTTCATTTCTTCATTTCTTTCATCTCATTATTTATTCCTAGCCTCCTTTGATCTTCAGTTTCGTCCATCTACTTTGCTCCAAGCATATGTTATCCATTCCATGTCCAAAACTGCTCCAAAAGGCTCCAAAATGCACTTTCTTTCTACTTTAACCCTTTGGACCTGAAATTGCATGAAAATGACTTTAAACACTAAAATAACTAAGGAATAACAACATAAATGCACGAAAACATGCTAGCTAAGTCGCATAAATATGCTCCTATCAGTGCACAGATAGAAATCATCTCATCCAGACTCCATTTCTCTTTTTGAGTATTGTATGACACCTTAAGCTTTTCAAATGACTCAGGAAGGGATGAGAGAGCCATGTGAACAACAAAGGAATCATCAATTGGTACCTCCAGATCCTTGAGCTTGGCGGCAGCCTCCACCATTTTCAGTATATGCTCCCGGACACTCGTTTTGCCATCGAACTTCTGAGAAGTCAGTGTGGTCATCAGGTTCGCAATCTCTCATTTCTCGGACATCTTGAATTTTGCTCCAACAGCCTCAAGAAAAGCCTTAGCTTTGTCACAGGATGGTATGCCACCTCTCACAGCCTCACTGATGGACCTCTTCATGACCATGAGAGCCATTCGGTTTGACTTCTCCCATTTCTCAGACTTAAATCTTTTCTCTGCAATGCTGTTTGCTGTCACAGCAGGTGGTTCATCCTCCCACAGTGCAAGGTTATAGTCCATTAAGCCAAGCACGATCTCTACATCCTGTCTCCACTTTTTGAAATTCCCTCCATTAAGTGGTTCAATGGAGGAAAAGCTCAGTGCATTCGCATTCACTGTCAAACCAAATAAAAGTTAAACAACATTGTAGACAATGTTACAACTATCACAGTATATGCAACACCTTTAGGCAAGATACATTACTGCAGTTTTTATGCACATAAAACCATATGCATCCTGATTACATAGCCCTTTTAACAAATACTTAAGTTACAACACATATTTCAAATCTTTGGATAAGAAAATAGTTGGCTCAAACATTCATTAAAAACCTATGTACTGATTCACAAATCCAACCAGTTAACCCTCTTCTCTTTGGAGTAGTACGTTATCATGTCATGACTTATAAAAACACAACCATGCCACCGTCCTTATAAACAAAATTTCTTAAAAAAAAAACTTCACTTTGGTAAAGCTTTACAAACATTTGTTTTAAATGGTTTTATCAGCATGTATCCTTCAATGATGTTAAGGTTGGAACTTAAATCATCTTAGCGCAAGATCCATTCCTGTACTTGTGATACTCAAGAAACCAAATCATCAGGAAAACGCGAAAAGACGAATAAATCAATTAAGCAAACTTCCTTATACGCATAAAAGAATCTATGAAGAGCTATTATATGCTCTGATACCAAATGTTGGAATTTAATATAGCCGCAAACATAGATTACGAACATGCATCAAATACTGTGATTGTAGTTCTGACCTTGTGAAGCCATTGATCGCAGGGAAGAAAAGGAAATCTTCTACTCAAGGAGGACCTGATGTTCTTTCTAGAATAGGGCTAGATTTTCTGATATATGAACGTGTTCCTCTTGAGCAGGGACTTATCCTTTTATAAACGTGTAACCACAACCGTTTCCACCTATCACAGAAACTGCTTGGCAAAACTGCACGCTCATTCACATTCCAACGTGGGATATCCACTCACCAACACGTTTAACCCTTAATGTCCTACTTTAAAGGAAAAAAGTTTATTCACTTATTAACTCTAACTGTTCTCAGTTTTCACTAAACAAAAAACCCGAATGAGATAAGTTTAGAGTCCAATAGGGTTCCAACATTGCTTTCTTCATTCCTGGGTGGCTTCATATCATTACTGGAATCATGGTGTTGACACTTGGCCAAGACTTGCCTGATGGGAATCTTGGTGCCTTTCAGAAGAAGGGTGAAGTTGCCAAAGATCAATTCTCCATGGTCAGTTTTTTTTTAAACAAATATTTTTTTATTAATTAAATCACTTTCAAAGACCTAAGAATTTTGTATAAGTTGCTAATTAATTTTATTGATGTCTAATTGATCAATTTGATTACTACTGTTCAGGTGCTGTGGCATGCTATCACAAACTACAGAACGTGGATTTTCGTCCTTCTCTATGGCTACTCCATGGGTGTTGAGTTGTCTATTGATAATGTCATTGCTGAATACTTCTATGACAGGTTACTTTTTGTTTATTTAATTACTATTTTTTTTATTATAACTATTTTTACCATATGTTTTGATGAGCAATGTAATTAAGTATATATTAGGTAACGTTCTTTAATCATGCATGTATATGAGTAATGTTACACTTATCATATATTTATATCATCTCTCTAATAAAGATAGGCCCACATGTGTCAGCTAGCATACAGTCACATTAATTTCTTTCTTGGACTGTACTAATTGTGTTTAATTTTGTCTAATCGAATCAACAGATTTGATCTAAAACTTCACTTAGCCGGCATCATTGCGGCATCATTCGGCATGGCCAACTTTGCGGCGCTTCCCTTTGGTGGGTGGGCTTCTGATCTAGCAGGCAGGTACTTTGGCATGAGAGGCAGGTTGTGGACTCTCTGGATTCTCCAAACCCTATGAGGAGTCTTCTGTATATGGCTCGGCCGAGCCAATTCACTGCCCCTTGCAGTCTTTGCCATGATCCTCTTCTCTATAGGAGCCCAGGCTGCATGTGGAGCTACCTTTGGCATCATCTCCTTCATCTCCCGACGTTCCCTCGGCATTATCTCGGGCCTCACCGGAGCAGGTGGGAACTTCGGGTCTGGGTTGACCCAACTAGTGTTCTTTTCAACCTCAGCGTTCTCAACTGCCTCAGGATTGTCTTGGATGGGGGTAATGATTGTGTGCTGCAATCTTCCTGTGACTTTAGTGCACTTCCCACAGTGGGGAAGCATGTTCCTTCCAGCTTCCAAAGATGTCGAGAAATCGACAGAAGAGTTTTACTATGCAGCTGAGTGGAGTGAGGGGGAGAAGCAGAAGGGGTCGCACCAACAGAGTTTAAAGTTGGCAGAGAACAATAGGTCTGAGCGTGGTAGGAGGGTTGCCTCTGCTCCAACTCCACCAAACACCACGCCTTCCCATGTTTAGCCAACAAAGGGAAGGATCAACATGCACCAGGTCCAAGTGGAAAACTCGAATAATCAGAAAGAACTGCTTCTACATATGTAAATGTCAATCTATATAAAGAAGATGACATACGAATTGGTACAAGTTTTATTCGTATTATCATCTATGATAAACTCATTATGTGTTTTCAACCCGACCTGAGTCGACGCCTCGAAGGATCGATGGTTCCTGGTCACCATTAGCTATTAAATATAAGAATCATTTAGACATTTTATTTAGGGAGTGCTTCCCTCACCCATGGTGTGTAGGCTAATCTCAAATTCGCTACAATGCTTATGATTTGACCATCAAATTAGTGATTGTACCAATACATGTAAGTATTGTAGTCAAATCTTAAGGCCTGGCCAATCTAATTGCCACTATATCGGCGAATCTTTTACAATTAAAAGAACTTTAATCCTGACAACTAGAAATTCAATCACTTCATAATCAGCCACATAAGAGACATTTTGCACAAAATCGCCAACAAAATAGTTAAGGGGACACTCTTTGCATACAAGTAGTGTCGACTCCTCAAATAAATTGCAAAGGAAACAAATAATGTCCGCTAAAATAGGTACTCTAGGCACAAAGCTACCAGTTACATCATGATAAATTGCACCGATGCCATCAGACATGAACAAAAGGCACAAGCCCAAAAGGGTGAATTTAACACACAAAAACCTTGAAGGGTAGTGGAAAGTTGAAATGTTCAAAATAACCTTGAAAACACATTATGTGCAAGCCACATGACTTATTTTGGTGGAAAATTTAATGGAGTTAGGATGAGATCATAAAATGATTTCAAAATTTTGACATGACAAATCGCTCTAAATTTTAGTTCATATGATAAACTGAAAAAGATGTATAAACTCATGACATTTCAAGATTTTCCCTTGTGTACAGGGGCAAAATATTTTCATGCCAAATACTGTGTTAAAATATATTGCTAAACTGTTAATCCAATAAAGCGTACATATAATCGCGTGCATGCTAGTTATTAGCCTCTGATAATGCCTCGCCTAATTCTGTGTCACCAATGTAAATGAATATCAATATTATTTTTTGTAGTTATCTGACTAATTGATTTGTATATAGTTTAATACTTGTGCAAGCCTTATAATTTGATAAAATAATATGTTAAACAAAGTAAAAACATAAATGTTTATATAGCGCGTGTGTATATACATCAATGACACATGACATGTTAATTTATACCAGTAATTTATTGCAACTTGCAAGTTTAAGGTGGCCAAAATGCAGATACTTAAAGCAAAAAAAAACATACATGTCCTGCAATTTGCAAGTCAGTCAAGGGCTAACGAGATGGATGACCTTTGACATGCATTAAGTAATATCTTTTATTAAGTTGCCTTACTCGTTATATATACTAACCATTATCAAATTGTGTATTGTTGAACACTTTGGCCCACGAAACTCCTACTTATAATTCCCAGATGACAGGTCAAATGTTTCATCTCTTCTGATCACAATCTGTAGGCTTTTCTTTTCTCATTTATCGACCGCTTGCTCGAACTGTTTGATGGAGACACATAAAATATGATTTATTATGCAATACTTCACCTTCCAATTGCTCATAGACTTGTTTGAGTATTGTTTTTTGAGGGCTTTCGACAACACGACTTGGTATTTTGTAATTGGAATTTGTTGGCCTTTATTGTTTGTTTAAGAGATGCGAAAAGCAATTGTGTTTGCTGGCCATGCCATATTATAAGAGCTTTTAGGGTGTGTTTGTTGCACCGAACTGTCTCGGACTGGACTAGCTGCAGGGACTAAGTTGGACTGGCTTAGACTAGACTAAGCTGTACTAACTTAGTGAAGTGTTTGGTGCAGTATCGGACTAAGAAGCAGATAACTAAAAGATTCAAATATTATATTATTTAATCTATATTTATTAATAATTTATCATTTTTTTGTTTGTTTCTAGAATCATCTCTCTGTCTGCCAATATCTTTTCTTGTTTTTTCATCTTAACCCATTCCTCTTTGGACTTGGATTGTCTACCCTCCTATTTCGGTGCCCTCCCCGTGCCCTCCTGTTTTGTGTGGTCACGGTTAAGCCACGTCAACATTTTATATTGTTTTTTTATAAAAATAATAAAACAAAAAGAAATAGTAATATAAAATGTTGACGTGGCTTAACCGTGACCACACAAACAGGAGGGCACGAGAAGGGCACCAAAATGGGAGGGCAGACAATCCAAGTCCTTCCTCTTTTCCTCCGCCAGTCTCTCCCTCTCCTCTCTGTATCCTGTTTCACCATTTTTTTAGAATTCTCTTCCTCTCCGTATACCTCTTTCTATTTTCCTCTACCCACTCTCTCCCTCCCCTCTCCCACTTTTCCTCATCCACTCTCCCCCTCTTTTCCTTATGCAGAGATTCGCACAGAGGATTTATCGGAGCTCTCCACCCAGTGTCTTCACCGACTTTCTGGGAAAATCTCAAAATTTTCTGGTGATTTTGCCTTTTTATTTTGAATTTGTGTGGGGGATTTGTCTGCAGGTGCTTAAATCTGGGGGTTTTGCATTTTTTTGTTTTGAATTTTAGGTATTGATTTTGAGATTTAGGCAATGGGTTTGAGATCTGGGCATGGGTAAGGGAGTCGGAGTTGCAGACGACGAAGGCGTGCAAACGATGTTGGAGACGGGATTAGGAATCCCATGCTTTTTGGGGGGTCTCACTAGGACGACCTAGCGAAGCACTTAGTCAGAACGAGTCCGACTTAGTCTCATTTAAGTTTAGTCCAACTCGCATCAAACACGGGATTAGTAGTCTTAGCAAAGTAATCCAGTCCAGTGAACTCTAACGAGGGCAAACAAACACGCCCTTAGTATTTTGGAAAGAACTCTCTATGATAAGTACTCCATGCATGTATTGGTCAGATCCTACAAGTGAAAGATAAGAATGTCTTGGTTGGTCTTCGATCTAGATAAATCCAATTATTAATTCCACTTCATCCGAATTGATATATGTATTTCTTGAACAATAAAACTACGAAACACATAATGCCATTTCTATCTATATATCTTCAAACATGTGACATGAAAAGCGGATCTAGGTTTACCCGTTCATATATTATCTTCACTACCCTTTATCTACATCTCTATTATCTTCACTAGCTATGCGACTAAAGCGCCTTTGCGAAGGTCACTACGTGATACTATGCGTTGTACCAAAGTCAACCCAATTTTGTGTATCGACAAATTGAATTATCGAGTTCTAGTGGTATTCATAGTGGTGGATAATAGTTTAGGATTTGAATATAAGTAACAGTGAATTATATATAAAGGTTTAGCCCTTGTTATGTTATCTATAATGTTAGGCACACTAAATAAATTTGTTCACCAAATGATGTGGCACCAATCAAATTTGTATTTTAATTTAAGTTAAATAATTGTATAAAAAATTATATCATATGGAATGTGCAAAGTCGTTTGGTGCATGAATTTGGTGTATATAGCACCACCCTTAATCGAATTATCGAATCCGGTTGGTATTCAGATCAACAATTTTAAATTATCGTTGTTATCGATCCGTATCTAGTTTAAATAGTATATACAGTTTGGTTCAATTCATCTCAAAACATTCATATCTAATAAAAATACAGAATATACACTACAAAAGAGCACTCTTACGCGGGGTAGGACGGAGTGCAGACAATTGCACACACCCAAATTTGAATCTCATGCCGTAGCTTTTTAGAATATTATCTAAAACCCCATCCATAATGTATTACAATAATTCTCTTCCCCCATTTGGCAAGGAGTTGACTACTCACATTACCAAAATAATTGGAGCACAAAATAACACAAATGAATTACATGCTTGGGAGATAAGCTTCTAGTTTTAGGTCAAATACATATATATTACGAATAATTGAATGCATGTTTCTGCAAGAGTTGCATACATCACTCAGCCACATGATGTGCATTGGAGAAGGCTTCCTTATCTGTATAAAGCAGGCATTTTATATTCACAAATGCAATCAAATGATCCCAATCATTTCAAATAAACAATTCTCACATGAGATCATAACCTAACCAGCCAACTCCACAGTATACCAAGTCTACCCTGAAGAATATATCAAGTCTACAAAGAACTCGGTAGAAATCTATCCTAAGTTCATAAGTTTCTGTGAGGAAATAAGTATCCTTCACCGCTAATTTAGGTCTATCCTCCTAATGTTCGATTCCTAACTGCTGGTAGTGCCCCTTCTTTGAACTGGTTTGTATAGCACAACTGTAACAAATTTTGAACGAAAGCGATGAGTGAACCCAAGTGCGACCACAGATCGTGGGGTCTCCCGGTTCTCAATGTAAAGATGGTTGAGTGTCACGTTTTGCGGTAAGGGAATAGTTCCAGTAGTGTCTGCACTTGCTGGGTAACTAAGTAACGTCTGTTGCAGCTGTGGAGGGACAAGAGGTGGATCCTGGGCCTCGTCTTCATTCCCTGGGTACACATTGTTGTAACTTGCATCGGGTGATCTTAAAACTTCAAATCCTGCAACAGTTGCTTCATCCTGCACACAAAGTGTTAAGGTTGCCCTATTTTGTTTGTGTAGACAATAAAATCACTAATGTTCCGAAGACTTACATAATCATCACCAAATGAGTTGTTCATGTTGGAACGGGAACTAGCAGGCACAAGATCATCAACAGATGAAGATTATATAACTAATGACCTGAAAGAAAGTGGTATACTTTCATGAGACTCACAGATACGCTAGCAGTGCATGAACATGCAAACATAGGAGTCTAATTGCAGACCAAGAAGAAAGCCAGAAAATTCTACCATTTACTGCAACATGTTAAAGTCCAGGACAAACAACAGAATGGCTAAGGGACCCATGTATATTATTCAATTTTCACTTTCTGATACTAAAGAAATCTAATCTGATATAGTTGCAAAGAAAACTAGAAATCCTAAATTGCAGAGTCAAAATCCTATCAGCTTTATATAATTATTTCACTTTAAATGGAACCACACCAAACTGAAACTTATGGATATCTTATACATTATAACACAACAAACATATTTTATCCGCATCATTTACCATGGTCATGTACAACTTCTTTTCCAGTTCCAACTCATCAGAAGGCAAAAGAATAAGAAGCTGAAAACCAAATTTAGGGTAATATTATACTCCTCTCCTATTTTTGCAACTTAACTAATCAATACACAAAAAATATATTAAGTTGATGCACTGATTTAGGGTTGAAACATCAAAGGCAATTTTTTAATTCTCAATTATAACAAACTTTAGGACGTGATCAATTTTCACTTCCGCACCTTCTATACTTGTATGCTAAATTATTTGTCTTAATTGTAGCAATGGACCTGAGTTATACCCGAGTTGCATTTTCGCCCTTGAACTCGAATAATAGTAGTTCATGTCCTCGAATAGGACCCCGAGTTGCACCTTTAGTCCTTACTAAAAACTCCATCTATTTCTTTTAAATATTAGGGTAAATTAGGAATTTCAACTTACAATTTATAAAAATAAATAAAAATAATAGGAAAAATGAATATCATAAAATAATAACAAAAGTTAAAAACAAAATGAAAGGGGGCAGGTAGGTGTGGGAAGGATTGCATGCAGATTGTGTGGGGATTGGGGAGGAAGAATTGGAGCTTTGGGGAGCGCGGTCCATCTTTATTATTACTAACCTGCCGAACCACATGATAACCCTCTGTAATGTCAAGAACGACTCATGTTCCGCAACCGCTGGAGAGAGAGACTTGTGGTTGGTGTATATTGTGTGGCCTATCCCAATCCTCCTTCCCTTCCAGTATAATATCCCTCCCACTTAGAGAGAGAGAGAGAGAGAGATGATCTTAATCCACTTGTGGTTGGTGTACATTGTGTGGCCTATCCCAATCCTCCTTCCCTTACAGTATAATATCCCTCCCACTTAGAGTAGAATATCGTTGTATCAAAACCACACCCTTTTTTCATCTTACACACCCTTGTTCAATCATGTTCGTTGTTTTCGTTTTATTTAATTATAGATTATTAGTTTTGGGTCAAGCAGTCTAATGGTTTAGGACAGAAAAACCAACGGAAAGGACCAAATGTTGCAACTCGGGATTAGGTTGAGCACCATAGCAACTTTTATGCAAGTTCAGGGACAAGAATGCAACTTGAGGTATAATTCAAATACCTTATCTACAATTTAGCGGTCAACTTTTTTACATAAATCTAAGATATGTTCTAAACTACAATATAAACAATAATATGTGCATCATTTCTTACATTTAGAAGTGGATATGCCTAAAGTAAACAAATACAAGTCACATATCTGCATCATTTGAATAGCATGAAACATGAATCATGGATATGTATATGATTTATATATACACTCCCCAACCACATTGAAATGGCAGTTTGATTGATGCCGGACCTTTTCAAAGTAAGCACCATTAATGATTGCCACACTGATGATGTTGCAGAAAGATTTATGGATGGATAGGGTAGTTTCAGGAAATGGGATAAATGATTTAAAGGAAAAACCCAATGGTTCAATGTATCTCATCAGAATAGTAAAACGAGGATGAAAACAGAATTAGGGAAAAATTTAAACAAACTTTGGTGATTATACCTATGGTTTACTTGGCTAAAGAAACCAGGGACAGAGGGGAATTATGCCCCCAGAGGAACTTCTGGAGGAAATTTCTAGGTTGATCTCTAAAACTTGGAAATAGGCTGCTGGCCATAGCAATACAATTTCAAACTTGTGAAAATTTCTTTGACCATATATCTTAATTTATGAAAGAAACAAATTTAAAAACAAATCCGAACTTAAGAAAGAACCCCAAGATCACTATGAGATCCCATCCAAGCAAATGCCATATAAAAAGAAAAGTGAAGCAACTGCATGTTAAAAGTTTCTTTGTGAAAAACGAAAGAAAAGAACAGTACAATCCCTTTTCAGTAAAGTTTCTCATCACCAGACTTAACCCAAATCAACACTTTAATGTATAGACCAACTATTTCTCACCCTCTAAGAGTCTTCCAAGGATGCAGTGATGGACTTCACTCATCACTGACACTGCTTCTGAAATAGTGAGGAAGAGCAAAACTTCAGTCTCGTTACATAAAAAATTCAATAAATGAAATCACCAGGACAGGTCCAGAAGGCGCAAATTTTGAAAA
The DNA here is from genome assembly GCA_035220775.1 of Malus fusca. Lineage (NCBI taxonomy): Eukaryota > Viridiplantae > Streptophyta > Magnoliopsida > Rosales > Rosaceae > Malus > Malus fusca. Next base: position 10,761,923 of record CM069061.1, on the reverse strand, counting down.
GACAACTCGTGCAACTGTAGTCAATGAAAACTCAGAAAATCATACAGAGAAAAATTGAATGAATTGGAATAAGATTCCAGCAATGAAGTGTCTGATGTGGCCCAACTATTTAAGAGGTGGTTAAACTTCATAATTTTTGTCTACAGGACTGAAGGTGCATGTCTCTTTCAGTTCTTTGGCTTGACTGGCAAGCCGTTATCTCTTAGTTTTGTTGTGGGAGAGCCTCTTAGTTGGTTTTCTTCATTTTGGTTTTTCTGTTTTTGTAGTGGTCTCCTTTCCATTTATTTGCAATAAAATGTCTCTTTCTCAAATGAAGGACTGAAGGAGGATAGAGGCCACCTTCATGAGCTAGCCCTAACTATAAATGTTACATACAAAATTTCAAAAACAAATCATTGTTAAAGCTGATGATCAAAACGTTTTTCCCTTACTCAGCTAAAAAGTGTCAAGCAAATCTGTCACAAGCTTCTTACATTGCCCAGGTAAAAGTATTTATCTGTGATGTTTTAGGCAAAAATTATGTGATGCGCAGTAGGCATTGCCTCAAATGTACACTTTAACAAATAACAACACATATTCATTAAAAAATAAGTACAAAAAGGCCTAGTTACAGCATTGAGGAAGCTTCAGTTCAATTAGAAATCTCTTGTGCAGTTAAGAAAGGGAAATTAGTGCCTTTAGTTCAATAAAGTATTTACTTTTTGTTCTTTTTTTGAGATACAGTAAAGCAATTCTTTATATAATAGATATAGAAGAAACTAGATTAGACATTGGATCAGTGGTTGCCATAGAGCTAACAGGAGCAGATCGCAATAGAAAGAATGAACGATACAGAAAAAATGATGGTAAGTTTGTAGAGTTATACAGGGATCGTGAAAAAGCACATACACTCACACACATTACTCAAACAAACACACAAGTACACCAAACCAAACAATATCAACAAGTAATACACTACAAGAAAATCTACACAAAACTTCCATATGCAATCTTCTAGCTAACTGCATCACATTGTATATCCTGCTATTTTCCCTTTTATATTTTATTATAATATTCATTACCAACAATGAAAGCCTCAACATTAAGAAAGCAAAACCAAACCTATGGAGCTATTGCTCTGAAATATTACCCAAATCCTCCAATTAAATCATCTTTTAGTGTAATTATGGAAACAGTAAGCTCATAACCAACAAGGTATCAACTACGGAACTCTAGAATTCTTGGAGCAAACTAAATACTAAAGTTCCTAAATTCCTACAACCACAAGGCCTAACATCTAACACAATTTACAACTGGAAGGTCATCTTTGAGCCCAAATGAATTCAGAACAAACAGACACATGCACGCACAACCGCTGAAAATAGAATTCTTTGAACTAAAGCTAACCTATATATCCTCAGGAATAAGTGCTATTCTCTAAGAATGTAACCACTTTGATTTGCCTTTTTCAAGGGTATGCATAATGGCATTTCCTTTTCTAGTTCTGCCCATACATAGCACTCATCGGCATCCATTTTTATAAATTGAAAGCTCAATCTTATACTCTTGTTTTAATTATTTCAATATCTAGGTCATATATTGTTCTTTCATAAATTGAAAGAAGAATCATCCTGCTGGGAATTATATCCTAACACGATTAAAAGGGGAAAATCCATAAGATTAATCAACCTCACCAGATATCAATATGCCGGAAATTGCATTTCAAAGAAGAGACTTACCTGATTGGAGTAAAGCTCCAACCTTTAATCACCAATCAAAAGCTTGTCAGTGCCACCTTACTCCTGGAACCAATTAGCAGACCCAACACTTCATCTGAAAAAATCAAGCAAACCCAGATAGAATCAAGGGCAACCCATCAGATATTTTACCAAAACAGAACTACCCAATATTCTAAAGGCTGCAAATTTTATGGTTAAATCACAAGATGAAAAAACTTTAAGGCAGAGCAAACCCAGTTTGGGAATAAGTTCAATTCAGTCCCATACAAGAAGACCTACAGTGGAATTCAAGGTAAAAGCAAACCGGAAAGAATCCAAGAAAATCTTTACCTGATTGAAAATTTATACTGAAAAGAGTTTGAAAGGGGGGCAGGGGATGTTGGTTGGAGGAAATGGCTGCAGGAAATCCAGGTCGAAGGACTTTCTTCTAGGAGATTCCGCCAGGCTGGTCCGCAGCGCCAAGGAAAAACAAAAATTTCAAAAACCAAAAAAAACGCATGCTGTTCTTAGTTTTATTCTTTTTTACTTCAATTTTTTTTAAAAAAAAAAACTATATTATCTATACTAAGAAAGAATAGGTGGGTTTAGCCTCACAATTACGTAGCAATAATATGGTTTAAACTCGCCTTTGGTGAGAATCGAACCTAAGACGGAAGATATCTCACTTACAAGTAGAGATGAATACCACTAGACCATAGTAGTAAGTGACTTTTCCTTCAATTTTTTAATATGAAAAGGGAAATTACAACACCGAACTAGGGCTGGGCAAACGGGTCCTGGACCCGCGGGTAGGGGCGGGTACGGGCCGGTTCTTAGTTTTGTAAAAATAGAAAGGGGCGGGGCGGGCCGGTTCCAAAATTATAGGATCCGCGGGTACCCGGACCGGCCCGTTTGTGTTAGATTGGACGGACGAGATTTAATATCATCTCTCCATCCAATCTCAACCGTCAGTTCAAGTTTTCAACTTTCAACCCTAGCCAACCTTCCTCGAGTCCCGAGTTCCAGAAGCATCCTCAGCCTCAGCAGCCTCAGACCTCAGTCTCTCGGATTCTCAGACTCTCCCTCGACTCCCTCTCCCTGAGTCCCTCTCCCTATCCCTCTCCCTCGAATCCCTCTCCCTATCCCTTCCCTCGACTCCGACTCACAGTGCTCACTTCACCACTCTCATAGCGCTGTCGCGAGTCGCGACCAACATCATCACCCCCTATCACCACCTCCGCCGTCGCAACCACCATCATCACCCCATCACCACCGTCGAGGACACTGCTACTACCAGTACCAAGGCAAGTACCAACCATCATCCCTCTAAAATTTAGGTAATTTTGAATTAGGTTTTACTATTAATGTGAATTTCTGGTGTAGGGATTTTTAGGGGTTTTAAGTTAGAATTTGTAGAATTTGTAGATAGATGATTGAGCTATAAAAAATATTCTCAAAGATCTTGTTTTTGGGTCTCGACAATGCCGGAAAAACGACGTTGCTTCATATGCTCAAAGATGAGGTTTTTCTTTCAATCTCATCCTTTTAATCGGACTTTTTCTAAATTTGTTGGTGGGTTTTTGGTCCTTTCGAATTCGGTGAAATTTGGGAATTTTCAATGCTTCAATGGTGTTTTTAATTGGTATTTGGTTTATGCTGAAATTTTCGTTTTTGTTTTACGTTTAATCAATCTGGGGTCTGTTTGGTTGATGAGAAAGTGAAGAAAAATAAAATATGGACTGAAGGAATAGTTTTGAGAGTGTAGTTTTTAATTGTGCAATTGAAAATCTTTTTTCTTTTCTTTTGTGTAATTCCTATGGGTTTTTTTTTTCATTAGATTTTCTGCTCCCAATCCAATATAAGTATTGAGTTTAAAGATGCTATTGAATCACTCAAGTTTTAATATCTGGAAGAAGAAGAAGAAATGAATAAAGCAATTTGCTCTTGTAATTGTTTTGATTCTGTTTGATAATTACTTGATTAGCGTAGAATTTAGTTTTCTGCTTCTGGGTTTTGTTGATGATGCATTGTTGCAGAAGTTAGTTCAACACCAGCCGACACAGTATCCGACATCCGAGGAGTTGAGCATTGGTAAAATCAAGTTCAAGGCTTTTGATTTGGGTGGACATCAGATTGCTTGCCGAGTTTGGAAAGATTACTATGCCAAGGTATCATTGATGATTTAATTCAAGAGGATGTATCGATATGTGATATGGCAACTGGTTTTCTGCACATATGAACTGTTTTAGCTTTTGTTACAATGGTGGTTATCTAGTTTGCGTTTGGACGATGTGAATCCTTGTTCTTGTATTTCACAAGTACCTTGCTGAATTAAACATTTCACTGCAAAAAACTGCAATCTGTGCAGTTTCGAGAAACTGCAAAAAACTGCAATCTGTGCAGTTTGTGAGAAACTGCAATCTGTGTGCAGTTTTTTCAAACTGCAATCAGTGTGCAGCAAACATTTTTAAACAGGAAAAAAAAAAAGGACCCGTGTACCCGGACCGAACCGGCCTGTTTCAACCGGGCCGGGTAAGGTCCGGTTCCTATTTTCAGAATTGTAATGCCCGGCCCGGCCCGCTCCGTCTCCTTTAATTCCGGGTCCGGTCTGGTCCCTTCAAAAATGGGCCCGGCCCGGCCCGTGCCCAGCCCTACACCGAACTTCTCGGGCAAGAAGGGGCCCTCACCCCAATGATTTTTTCAGCCAAAATGACCTTTGAAATTGTTATAATTTTTTACTTTGTCATTGATAATGAAAATTGATTGATGTGGTCTCTGAATTTGTCTACCGTAAATCATTTTTGTTTCTCAATATCCTCGTTAAGTGGAGGGATTGGTTTAACAAAAATACGCTAAAAATGTGGTCACATGGTTATTCATGACAATTTAACGAGGATGTTGACAAATTTTCACATGACCAAAATGATTTACGGTGGACAAACTCAAGTACTAGTTCTATTGATTTTTATTTTTATAAACCAAAGTTAAAAGTTATGCGAATTTCAAATATCATTTTGAATAAAAAAGCTGGCCAAATTTTAGAATAATTAAGAAAATGACATAATGTAGTAGAGCATTGCAACGAAATTGGCATCTCGAAACATGAGAGGAGTGAACATAATGTTCTCAAAGAATTGAGTTATGTTGGAGTGGGTTCGAAAAACCAAAAAGAACTAAATCGTTTACCAAATTAAAACGAAAAAGTTTAAATAAAAAAAAAACCAAATCAAAACTAAAGAAACCGAACTGAACCGAAAGTTATTGGTCGGTTTGAATTTTAGTGGTTCAGAAATCAAATCGTAATTAAGTGCAAACGGCGTCATTTTACACTTAACCCGCTATTAGGCTTGGCAAACGGGTCGTGTCTGTCGTGTTCGTGTCGTTTTCGTGTAACACCTGTTATCTTAACGGGTCATGTCATGTCACACCCGTTATCTTAACGGGTCCTTAACAGGTCGGGTCACTTTACCCACCCGACCCGTTAATACAAATATATTTTTTTTCTTAAATTTGCACATACCACACTTTGCCACATAAATATTACTTCAAAACATTAAAACACATTTGTCGTTTAAGTACTACATCTACACTCGAAAATAAGAACCTAATAAACAAACATCCATACACTACTAGTCTATTACAAAATATTAAATGTGCAAGGATATGCAAAATGAAAGAGTTTTTGTTTTCAAGGTTGTGAAGCCTTTCTCAAAAGTTTAAACCTTGCCAATGGAACTCAAAGCTTGCATGTTATTCCTTTTATAAAATCCTCAATTTTCATCGATCATCATGACATAAGATTTTGTGGTATCCACTAGTGTAAATATTTTAAATTGAAGATCGAACTCATTCATTGTATTCATATAGGGTCAAGGAGTGTAGCTGTAAAAAAGTCATCAAAATCAGAGTTAAAATAACCGTTAAATCGTGATTTTTCTTTGATAACTATCGAAAAGTTTTGTTGTGACAGCCCGTCCCTAATTTTACGAATTTATGAATTTTAAAAGGCATGATTTTACGAATGTGCCCTTAGAGGCAAGGGTTTTGATTTTCGTTGATCTGCGTATAGTGTGGCGTATGAAATTTTGCTTTAGCGTATCCCTGAAGTATTCGACAACGCGGGCTCGTAGGATCAAGCAGAAGAGGATTTGGAGTTATGGTTAAAGTTTTACGGAATTGTAAACCCGAGAAGTATTTTGGTTTTAGTTAATATTTATACTTATATATATATATATATATATATATATATATAAGTATTTTTAGTGTGGATAGAATAGGAAAAAGAAAAGAAGAGAGTCGGAGGAAGAACAGAGGAAAAAGAAAAGAAAAAAAAAAGGGGATTAGGCAAAGCTGCCCAATCTGGAAGAAGAAAGAGAGGGCCAATCAGAAGAAGAGAGAAGGAGAGGATGGCCAACCAAAAGAAGGAAAGGAGGGAGAGGAGGGATAAGGAAAAAGAGGGGAGCAGTCGGGTTTTTCGACCCGTGCAAAGACCCGATTTTGTAGGGTGGTTTCCTGACGATTTTCCATCCAAATTTCCGGTTTTCTTCAACCTCCTATCACCCTCAAACACTCTCAAGATTTCCCAGCATCCAATTCGACCCAAAAATCAACGAGTTTTGTTGTGATTTCGCGAAGAACACCCACACGGGTGCCGTGAGATCTTTGCTCCAAATCTACCATTTTTGAACCGATTTATTCCAATTACCACTACCCATACACTTCCCTTGAGCCTAGAAACAATGCCCAATTGTTGGTTGGAGCGGTGGAGTTGAGTAGAGGACGAATTGAAGCACACCCAATTCTAGGGTTCTGACGGGTTTTGATAAAATTGGAGCCTTTTCAGGCCAAATTGGCTTTCATCACAGGTATGAAAGTTGTTCTACTCATTGAGATCTTCAAATCTGCAAATTTTGGTAATTTTTAGAAATAGTTGATTTTTCCGGCGAGTCGGGGCGGCCAACCGCTACCTACGGCGGCGAGTGCAGCAGCGTGTGGCCCGAGGGCCTCCAATGATATTTTTAGGCTATATAAGATGCCTTGAATTCAGTTTTGAGAATTGAATGATGTAGATTGATCGTTAGAACCAAAATTCTGTAAGATACGTTAATAGGCCATTATATGAATCGAAGATCCGACCGTTGGATCGTCATCAAACTTTAATAGGTTATTATTCATAATATTTGAGGAATATAGGAACTTATGGATTGGAAATCCGACGTACGGATCTTCTCAAATTGGATTTGTAAGTTCGTAAAATAAAACATTAACCACCATTTGGTTTTGGCAATCGGCGGAGATCCGACCGTTGGATCGTTCCGAAACTTTAGTATGTTATTCTAGAAGCATAATGTGGATCCTTGGAAGTTACGGATCAGAGATCTGATTTGTAGATCTTCTGGACCGAATTGCGTAGACTTATGTGCGATGTAAGTTATGTATTGCATCAACGAGAATTCTGAGATATGGTTTGATAATTGGTCACAGGCACCGATCGTTTGTGATGCCTTGATGTTCGTGCTAGGAAGTTGTAGCACGGACTCCAGGTGAGTGGATATTTCCTTGCTCATCCTATGTTTCATGATTGATAATTCTATAAATGCTTTTAAATGGAACTGAGAAACTTCTGCCATGACATATATATATTTATATGTTATAAAATACTATGAGATGGTTGAGTTAGAGTTCATCGTGATACTATGAGATGCTTGATCCCTGCTTAGGGTACGTAGGCAGTCTAACGAGACGTTAGATGCAGCCATATAAGAAATGAGATTAAATAATCATGACCATAGCCTTGTTTAAGGTATTGAGCAATGTGTGTGGGCTCTTGGTTTTAAGTATATATGTATACGCTTGATGTTCTCCAAAAAAATGCAATTAAATAATTTATGCTTTAAAATGACATGCCTATTAAATAATGCTTAAATGATGAGATGAATTGTTTGCATATATATATAATTGTGGTGTTGTGAACGCTCTGAAGTGCAAAGGTGAACGTAGTAAATTCAGGTAAGTTCAGGTAAGTTTAAGTAAATTCAAGTAAGTATACGGTATTAGTTGAATCGATGGGGTTATGATATGACTACATTTACGTTTATAGCAACTCCGACATTGTCGTACAGGTTGCCTATGAGTTGTACATGTTATATTAGATGTATTTAAAGCTCATAAAACTGCACCTAGGGTGATTGCCAAAGATATGGCACATGCCTACCATTATAATGTCACCTTCCGCACCATATGCTCATATTGGATCCAATTTAGGTGCACAATCTTGTCGTACAGACCACCATAGGTGGTTCCGACTCGTAGATGACTAGCGATTTATCGCATGGCTATTTTGAGTGCGTAGCAATGAACATAACTATATTACACATAGTCTTGTCGTACATACCCTGTTAGTGGTTCCGATGTATGTGCAGTGTAGCGCCGTATAGGTCATTGTAGTGACTCCGGCTTATGTGCTAGCAATGATTTCAGTCGTACATGTCACTAGAGGTGACTCCGGCTTATGTGCTAGCAATGATTAATGAACTATGATTTCAGTCGTACAGGTCACTAGAGGTGACTCTGGCTTATGTGCTAGCAATGATTCATGAGCTATGATTTCAGTCGTACAGGTCACTAGAGGTGACTCCGGCTTATGTGCTAGTAATGATCGGCTTATGTGCTAGCAATGATTGATGAGCTATGATTCAGTCGTACAGGTCACTAGAGGTGACTCCGGCTTATGTGCTAGCAATGATTGATGAGCTATGATTTCAGTTGTACAGGTCATTATAGGTGACTCCAACTTATATGCTAACCATGATTGATGAGATATGTAATGCGATGAGCTAGCATATATGATGAAATATATAATGAACTAGTATATGTGATGAGATATGGGTAAGTCATGCAGGGCACCATAGGTGACTCCAACTTGCGTACTAGTATGAGTTATTAATTGCATGATCATTTGACAGTATTGATGAGATGCTGTGTGTGGTATATTATGAATTCTCTGTAAATTATACAAGTGTTGTAGCGAGGGATTAAAATGTTTTATATGTTTTCTATTAGTATTTTACTTACAGGGCCACTCACCCTTGTCTTGTCTTCACCCTCTAGGTTTCATTAGCTGAGTTTTCTTATCACCAAAGACTCGTGGCGATTCTTAGTATCGGAGACTATTTCGAGGGTACAATTCTTAATTCACTATTATATTTTTGCTTATGCTCTAACATCACGTGTACAGTGAGTTTATTCCCGCTCACCAGTGCACTCTGGTATTTAGAGACTCTTAGGTTTAAATTTATTCATAATTTTTCCACATCATCACACTTTATGGTTTCGTCACCTTCCAGGTGTCGGCCAACACAACTTGATTCAGAGTCCTAGTGGACATTCCGGGTCGGGGTGTGTCATTTGTCCCGTTACTTGATCTCTGAATGTTTGTTTTTTGCGATTTTTGGCGTATGCGATCTTGAAGCATATACAAACAAGTTTGACGGTTGGATCATTGAAATTAGTTTCGTAGAATGCGTATCCCATCAAAACAATAGATTCATTAACACTTAAGAGTTTATTTATACTTTCATTAAGTATAACATAAGATTTTGTGGTATCCACTAGTGTAAATATTTTAAATTGAAGATCGAATTCATTCATTGTATTCATGTAGGGCCAAGGTGTGTAGCTGTAAAAAATCATCAAAATCGGAGTTAAAATAATGTTAAATTGTGATTTTTCGTTGATAACCGTAAAAAAGTTTTGTCCCGTTACTTGATCTTTGAATGTTTGTTTTTTACAATTTTTGGCGTTTGCAATCTCGAAGTATATACAAACATGTTTGACGGTTGGATAGTTGAAACTAGTTTCGTAGAATGCGTATCTCATCAAAACAATAGATTCACTAACACTTAAGAGTTTATTCATACTTTCATTAAGTATAACATAAGATATCCACTAGTATAAATATTTTAAATTGAAGATCGAGTTCATCCATTGTATTCATATAAGGTCAAGGAGTGTAGCTGTAAAAAATCATCAAAATCCGAGTTAAAATAACCGTTAAATCGTAATTTTCCTTTGATAACCGTCGAAAAGTTTTGTCCTGTTACTTGATCTCTGAATGTTTGTTTTTTGCGATTTTTTGCTGATGCGATCTCGAAGCATATACAAACAAGTTTGATGGTTGGATCGTTGAAATTAGTTTCGTATTCGTATCCCATCAAGTTCAATGGTACATATATATATATATATATATATATATTAAGTAGATTTAAATTTATTTATTTTGTACATATAACACTTAAGAAATTAAATGGTATATATATTTAAGCCGATCCAATGGTCATCAATTTTTAATATTTAATTATATATATAATTATTATAGTTTTTAGGGGTATAAAATTGTTAAATTAATATATATAATTATTATAGTACTTTTTTTAGGGTTATAAAATTATAAAATTAATATTTTGCTTATCGTGTATCGTGTTACCCACGTGTATACCCAAACCAACCCGTTATCTTAACAGGTGCTTATCGGGTTACCCGATAACGATCCAATTCATTATCGTGTCGACCTGAACACATGTTAATTTCGTGTTGTGTCGTGTCGGGTTATCGGGTCGTTTCAGGAATTGCCAAGCCTACCCGCTATCCCACACTTACAATTTCTCAGCGCAACAACACCCAGTCACCCACACCTCACTGTCTCGACACTTCCTCACCCTCAGTCCTCACTCCTCAACGTGACAATGCAGGTCGCCCATTAAGGTATTCCTCCTGACTTGTGCTGCTTGCCTGCTATGCTTTTAAGCTCAAATCATTAAGGTATTCCTCCATCCTCATCTAGCTTGCCTTCTCAGCTTCGAATTCGGAATTAGAGCTCTACAGGGGTTCCTCCTCAAATCATCAAATTTGTCTTCTCATAAGAAACACAAAAGTTGTTCCAAGTGTTATTGCATCTAGGAGTGTGAAGTTGGTGCATGGTTATTCACTGGTAATGTTGAATATTTATGTCCATAAATTGAGTTATAGAAGACAAAGCTCGGTTAAAAGCAAGGCCTCAAGCTCAAGCTCAATGAAATCAATTAGTTCTCATACTCGAAGAAAGTCATCTACCTCGTCGCAAGTACGTAGCTATCTATATAAACAATTTAATTCGTAACAAGTATTTCTTAGGACTCAAATTGTTTAATGTAATTGATTTGTTCTTGTAGGCGGACAATGTCGTCGAAACCTATGCCTCAATTCCTCCAAGGAGGCACCTTAACAAGTGCCTAGTTCTCTTGGTGGATGCGAAGAACGCTCTGGTGCGACTTGCACTACTATAATATTAGTTTTAGGTGTCGGGATGATGGTGCCGGTGTAATAAGCCATTATGTCGGATAAAAGATATCCGACATATCATTCAATTAGTGTCGGATAACAATGAAATCCTGTTGGTTATAACTGCCAGTATTTTTGAATTTTTTTTATAAATATTTTTAACATATTCCAACGGTTTTTAAGTTAATGGTGGCGGTTATAGCATACAAAATTTGACTATTTTATTATTTTAGTTTCTCGCGGTTATTATTTTAGTATTATGTCGGTTATAACCAACATAAATTGACTATTCTATTATTTTAAAATGTTATATTGATTAAAAATAAATAAATAAACAAATGTTTTAAAATTTTATTTTATTTTCACTCATGGCCCTGTCGGATATAACGGACACGAACAAAGCAAAATTTTGGGCGGCCGCCAGAATAATCTTTGAATGTTTTTTTTTCACTCATGGTTCCGTTACCTAATCTCTGAATATTTTTTTTTTTGCGGTTTTTTACACATGCTATCTCGGAGTATATACCAACATATTTGACGGCTGGATCGTTGAAACTAGTTTCGTAGAATGCATATCTTATTAAATTGATAGATTTAACTAACACTTAAGAGTTAATGGTATACTTCCATTAAGTATAAAATAAGATTTATCCACTAGTGTAAATATTTTAAATTAAATATTGAATTCATTCATTGCATTCTTATAGGGTCGAGGAGTGTAGCTGTAAACGTTCATTAAAATCGGAGCTAAAATAACCATTAAATTGTGATTTTTCGTTTATAACCATCGAAAACTTGTGTTCCGTTACCTAATCTTTGAATGTTTGTTTTTTTGCGATTTTTTACGTATGCAATCTCGGAGTGTGTAAAAATAAGTTTGACGGTTGGATCGTTGAAAAACGTTTCGTAGAATGCGTATCGCATCAAAACGGTAGATTAAACAAAGTTAATGTTATACTTCCCCATCAAGTATAAAATAAGATTTTGTGGTATCCACTAGTGTAAATATTTTAAATTGAAGATCGAATTTGTTCAATGCATTCTTATAGAGTCGAGTGTAGCTGTAAAAAAACATCAAATCGAAGCTAAAATAACCGTTAAATTGTGATTTTTCGTTTATAACAGTCGAAAACTTTTGTTATGTTACCTAATCTCTGAATGTTTGTTTTTTGTATTTTTTACGTATGCAATCTTGAAGTGTGTACAAACAAGTTTGACGGTTAGATCATTGAAAAATGTTTCGTAAAATGTGTATAGCGTCAAACGGTAGATTAAATAAACACTTAAGAGTTAATGTTATACTTCCATTAAGTATAAAATAAGATTTTGTGGTATCCACATGTGTAAATATTTTAAATTGAAGATCAAATTTATTCATTGCATTCTTATAAGGTCGAGGAGTGTAGTTGTAAAAAATCATTAAAATCGAAGCTAAAATAATCGTTAAATTGTGATTTTTTGTTTATAACAGTCGAAAACTTTTGTTCTGTTACATAATCTCTGAATGTTTGTTTTTTACGATTTTTTACGTATGCAATCTCAGAGTGTGTACAAATAAGTTTGACGGTTGGATCGTTGAAAAAAGTTTCATAAAATACATATCATGTCAAAACTGTAGATTAAACAAACACTTAGAGTTAAGGTAAAGTACAAAAAACTACCTCAACTATTGGTCTTACGACACTTTCATACCTCATCTTTTTAAAATGACAATGTCATACCTTATCTTACGAATTTGTGCCAATGTCATACCTCCGTCAGTTTTTCTGTTAAGAGCTGACGTGGCTTGGATTAAATAGTGACGTGGCTTAAATAAATAAATTAATTATTAAAAACTAAAAAATTAAAATCATTTAATACTTTTTTTACATGGGGACCCATCCCCTTTCCCCCTCCCTTCTTCCCCAAATTTGATCCACCCCATTTATTCCTCATCCACCCCCTTTCTCCCTTCTCTCATCTGCAACCCCACCCACATTTCTCTCATCTACAACTCGCACTCACCTTTCCTTCTTTCCTCTTCATCGTCGACTCCATCCACCAACGACAATCACCTTCTTCCCCATTCTAACTGACGACATCGAAGTCGCCGATCTCCGGCACACCAACCTCACCCCTCTCCGGGTACCTACTCCCTCCATTGATCTCCTCCCCTTCCTTACCAAACTACCCATATGGGTTCGAATACTTCTGCGAATCCTTGACAGCCTTGTCGCCCCATGATTACCAAGTAATCGACTTCGTCGTCGGGTTTGCAGAAGTTGAGGACCGCCTCTGCCACCTCCCTCTGCTCCCACAGCCCAACACCATCTTCAAGCCCAACAAAACACAGCAGCAATCCCGTGCCCACCACCGCTGTCGAGTCTCTTGTGAATACAACTTGGGTGTTTTTTTTTTCTGGGAAAAATTGAATGGTTTTGCTTTGTTTGGTTGCTCTGAAAATGTGGGAGAAAGGAAATGAATTTTTTTTATATTCTGAAGGTTTCATTTTCTTAGAAAAGTGAGGTAAACTGGAAGATGGATTTTTGAACTTTTGTTAATGGTGTGTTCTCAGGATTGGTGGGTGCTTTGTTTTTGATGCATGCTTGTAGGTTAGAAATAGAGAGAGCGGCGAAGGAAGAGAAGAGAGGCACCTGGTGGGAATGGGAGTGGCTGGTTTAGGGTGGGATCTGGGTTTGGAATCTGGGCTTTCATGTAGATCCGAGAAAGGAGGGCAGATGAAAAAATCCAGGTGGGTTAGTGGGGAGGAAGGAGACTACGGTGGAGAGAAGAGGGAGATGCGAGAGAGAGGAGGGAGATAGAAGGTGGTAAAGGAAGGTTGGGGGGGACGGGTGGGGTCGGGTGGGAAGGGTTTTTGGGGATGCAGAAAAAAGAGAGAGGCGAAAGAGAGGGGGGAGAGAGAGAGAGGAGAGAGAGATTTAATATATATTTTTTTAATTTTTTAATTTTTAATTATTAAAAAATATATTTAATTATATGTTAATCCAATTGGATTAGTGAGTGACCCCGTATCTAGCCACGTCAGCACTTAACAGAAAAACTGATGGAGGTATGACATTGGCACAAATTCGTAAGATGAGATATGACATTGTCATTTTAAAAAGATGAGATATGAAAGTGTCGTGAGACCAATAGTTGAGGTAGTTTTTTGTACTTTACCCTTAGAGTTAATATTATACTTCCATTAAGTATAAAATAAGATTTTGTGGTATCCACTAGTGTAAATATTTTAAATTGAAGATCGAATTCGTTCATTGCATTCTTATAGGGTCGATGAGTGTAGCTGTAAAAGAATCATCAAAACTGGAGCTAAAATAACTGTTAAATTGTGATTTTTCGTTTATAACCGTCGAAAACTTTTGTTCCGTCACCTAGTCTCTGAATGTTTTTTTTTTTTTTTGCGATTTTTTACGTATGAGATCTTATAGTATCTATAAACAAGTTTGACGGTTAGATCATTGAAACTAGTTTCGTAGAATGCATATCTCTGTTAAATTTGCCTAAATTTTGAAGTGGGAAAAGTAATTTGTGCTAAATTTTTATTTATGTTTTTCAAGTATTGATTAGACAATATTTAGTTTGTGTGATGACATTTTCATTGTAGAATTATCTTTTTGTTTCTTTATTGCATATTCTATTTAAATACATATTATTTATTTATCTATTAAACCAAATAATTATTTATTTAATTTTTAAAAACATATTCTATTTAAATACATATTATTTATTTATTTATTAAACCAAACAATTATAATTTTATTTTTTAAAATTGTAACAAAATTTTTGGGGTGGGGGGGATTTTTGCCGCCATTTTTTTTTCTGTCGGTTTATATTTTAAAAAATGTATATGTCGGTTTATATTTTAAAATGTTTCTGTCAGTTTTAATCGATAGTAATGAAAATTTTCTGTCGGTTTATATTTTAAAAAATGTTTCTGTCAGTTTTAATCGATAGTAATGAAAATTTTCTGTCGGTTTATATTTAAAAAAATATTTCTGTCGGTTTTAACCAACAGTAATGAAAATTTTCCAAAATAAAACCCCTCCATCTCTTCCTTGCGCCGATGCCTTCTCCCTTCCCCCTTTTCTCCTCTCCTCATTTCCTTGTCCTTCTATTCTCTCCTCATCTACTTCTAGTTCAACACTTGCACTCTCCACCCGGCACTCTGCACTCTCCACCCTTCGCAGTTTCTGCGTCTCATTACTCTGAAGTGTTCTCGACCTCGATTTGTCATCGCATAAGACTTTGTGTAATTTGATTGCATGAGAGCTCTGGAACTCAAGTGGGCAGCTCAGCAATTACTACAAGTATTTTTCTTCTTGGGTTTTGGATTACTTTCAATTTTGGGATTTTTTGTGCTTTATGTAGTTCAATTTTGTCGAATTAGTTGTTGTGCAAGATTTAGGGTTTTAATTCAATTTTGTCCAATTTTCACTTCTTATATAAAAATTGAACACTGGAACTTACCCAAGAATTAATGTTACTATTGTTAAACTTTGTAATGAATGTTTCTTCTTCGTCGGATTGTTCATTCTCATTTTATATTTTTTTAAAGATAATTTAAAATTAAGCTCTACTAAGTTTCTTCCTCGTATGTGTTTTTTTGGTATCGAAAAGTAATAATTTTGGCGGTTAAATTGGAGAGCTTGATTTTATTGTTCCTTCCTAAGCAACTTAGCTAACCCCTTTTTGTTTAACTGGAAAATCATTGTTATGGTATAAAGAATAGTGCTAGGAGATTCTTTGAGATATTTGGTCATGGCCAAGAAGAACAAGAACCTGGGAAGGGGAGGGTACTATGGTAGTGCTTTTGGGCAGGCTGGTGAATGCTCCAGTAGCTCAGGAAGAATCGATGCAGAAATGATGCTCCTTTAGCAACAAATGATGCTCCTTGTTCAAAATCCATGATTACACCCAATATCTGCAGCTCATCCCTCACATCCCGACTCGGGCCCCCACCACATCCCGGGCTCGACTTCGCCGTAACACGATATTGTCCCTTTGGGCCCCTAACCACGCCCTCATGGTTTTGTTTCTGGGAACTCACATGAGAACTTCTCAGTGGGTCACCCATCATGGGATTGCTCTCGCGCGAACTGACTTAACTTCGAAATTCCAACGGAACCCGAAGCTAGTGAGCTCCCAAAAGGCTTTGTGCTAGGTAGAGATGAGAATATACATATAAGACTTACAGGATCCACTCCCCTAGGCGATGTGGGATGTTACAATCCACCCCCCTTAGGGGCCCGACGTCCTCGTCGGCACACTTCCGACTAAGGATTGGCTCTGATACCAAATTCTCACATCCCGGCCCGGGCCCCTACCACATTCTGGGCTCGACTCCGTCGTAGCACGATATTATCCGTTTTGGGCCCCTGACCACGCCCTCACGATTTTGTTTCTGGGAACTCACGAGAAATTCTCAGTGGGTCACCCATCATGGGATTGCTCTCGCGCGCACTCGCTTAACTACGGAATTCCAATGGAACCCGAAGCCAGTGAGCTCCCAAAAGGCCTCGTGCTAGGTAGAAATGGGAATATACATATAAGGCTTATATGATCCACTCCCATGGGCGATGTGGGATGTTACATCATCCCTGAACTTATATATGTCGATACCATAATACGCGTCATCAACAAACAACGAGATTGACCCCCATTTGGAGCTAAAAAGAATTGATTCTCTAGGAGTCTTGTAACCATGTCGTGTTTTTAACCACTTCTCAGATGTCAACCACTTCAGTTCAGGGGATGATAAAGACATAGTTTGACTCAGTTCCCAGATGCAACCTAGCAATGACATCACTGTTGAAGGAGCTAGGTTAGAAGAATACACTAGGGAATTAAATTGGACAACGATCATCTTAGATGCTCCAGAATCATCAACAACAACTTCCAAGGCATTCAACTCCTCAACAAAATGTGTAATTGCATCCCCATAATATAATGCATCTATGGCAGGAACCTGGAGAGCAGTGAACAAAGAACCCCATTGGGAACCAGGAAAAGCCGTTTCTGAAGGGCTTTTAAAACCCAAATTTGTGTTCATCCAAGGTTGACATTTAATCCTGTTAAGCCAACTTGAAAGGAAAAGAAATGATTCAGAAAGTGGTTTATATTTTTTTTATTATTAATATATTTTCTATCGGTTTTATCCGATAATAATGCTTTTATTTATTCATTATAAATTCTTTGTCGGTTATATCCGACACAAGTTCTGTCGGTTTTAGCCGACAGAGAATGCTCTTATTTATCCATTATTAATTTATTCTCTGTTGGTTATATCCGACACAATTTCTGTCGATTTTAGAGTATTTTCTGTCAGAAAATTCATTTCCTGACGTTAGCAATTCTGTCGCTTATTATATCCGCCATTGCATCTATTTTCTGTCAAATTTTGCTTAAAATACGACAATAATATACATTTCTTGTCGGTTATCATATCGACACTAATAAATGGTTTCATAGTAGTGTTGACTAGGAAATAACTGATGCGAAAATTACTTAACACACAAATTTAACCCTCTTTTGACAATTGTAGTATAAGTATAAGTAGAGATCGTTGTGGACCGGGGATTAGGAGGGCTTGCTAAAACCTCTAAACTGACTCAAAAACATAAACACAAAGTTAAAAACGCTTGAATAGACTCAAAGGACTCAAAACAGGTGCACAAGACTCAAAATAACTTAAAAACACTCAAAACTGCCTAAAAACACCAACTAGGCAATTTCTAACTCTAAACACAACTTTGGACGAATTTAGAGTTTTGGCTTGAATCAAAACACTAAAAAACACAAATAAAACAGATTTGAAAGACTTTGAAACAAGAAAATAAAAGGGGGTTTTGATTTGGACGAATTTGAAACAAACAAGCAAGTTATAAAACTAGGCAGATTGTAAAATGAATTTGAGAAAATAGATGGATGATGGGATAGCTAAAGGCTTTTTCTCCACACATGACATGTATGCAAACAACTCGATTTCCAGTTACTACTTAATTGAATTATAAACGACAATGCCCCAAATTAACCGTGACATCACTAGTTAACCCTTAGATTTTCCTTGTATTATTGGATTGGATGACATCATTCGACAACCCAAAACATTTTTCAAAAGTTCTCTGCATGACATCATAATAGAGATACAATCAAAGATCATTACGTTTAATGAAAATCATAAGCATTGACAAAGCACTTGCAACTATGACATCATGTTACTCATGCTAGAATTAAACTTAACGCGATCGTTTATAAGCGACCTCCACTACTTATGAATATAAGTTTGTAACGATTATGTGAAACTTTCTTATATTCTAGCATCGGATTTGTGCATGCCAATTAAGTGTCGACCCTTAATCAACAAATACAAATAAGTTATCAATCAAATAGTTAAGCCAATTGCATTTACGATTCAATAGTTCATAACTGGAATTTATCAAATCATATTACACACATAATCATGGCTTTGAAATCACCCCTAGCCAAGAGGGGTTTAGCCACTCATATTCATAACAAAACAAAAGAAAATGAATTTAAACATTGGAAACAAAAGAAAGAAAACACCTAAACGCTCCAACGATCCAAGTTGGACAGCAAGCACGTCCAAGCACTTTCCTTCCCTTCATTTGCTACGGCACAAGGTGTTGGTGAGTGTTTGAAGGTTTTTTTGTATGGAGGAATGGATGTGAAGATGCATGGATGTGTTTGGATGAAGGTTGTATTGAAATGCGGCAAAGAGTGGAGAATTGTGTAGATGATGTGTGTGTGTGTTTTGGATTGATATATCTCTCTTATGGTGAAGGGTGGATGGATGTATTTATAGGCTAGGGAGAGGATGTAGTGGGTGGTGGTAATGAGTGGATGTAGTGGTAGGTGAATGTGTTGGGTGGTTATAATGAGTGGATGTGTTGGGTGAAATGAGTGGATGTAGTGGTAGGTGAATGGATGTGTTGGGTGAAATGAGTGGATGTAGTGGTAGGTGAATGTGTTGGGTGGTTGTAATGAGCGGATGTGTTGGGTGAAATGAGTGGATGTGTTGGTAGGTGAGTGGATGTGTTGGGTAAAATGAGTGTGCTAAAATAGTTATTTATAGGGAGAGGATGATGCACAAACTTCAAATTTTGTCCATTCCTTTTGCTCCAAGCATATGCTATCCATTCCATGCCCAAAAATGCTCCAAAATGCACTTCTTTGCCACATTAACCCTTTGGACCTACAAACACACGAAAATAGCTTAAAATACTAAAATAACTACGAACTAACAACATAAATGCCAAGAAACAAGCTAACTAAGTCGCATAAATATGCTCCTATCAATAACTCAAATGAGGAAGTGAATGAAGATAAGATCTCTTGGTACAAAGTAAACAAAGGGTCAGTAGTTTGGGATCACTTTGATAGGAAAAATGTATAAGCTATAACAAAAAGAAATGGTTCATGCATTGCCTAATATCCAAGAAAGTGAAGAAATCTATGAAGGGTATGCACTTGAGAAGCATCACAAAGATTCATTCCACATGACAAGGCATGGGGAGCTAAAACTCCATTAGAACTAATTCACATTGAATTTTTGCAAACCTATGAAGACCTCTAAACAATTGAAAACATGTATTTCTAAATCTTCGTGGATGACACCCACACCCGAGCCACGTGATAAGCATTCTTCACAGTAAACACTCATTTCTTTTCAAAATGCCACACCAACCTGGCATCTGGCTTCCTAACATTCATTCAAGGGAATGGAACGCATCAGGTCAACCTCAAAATCTGAGAACAAAGAGCTCAGTTAGGACACATTCAAGTTTTGTTGCTTGTCTTCGATTAGGTCTCGATCATTGACGATATTACACACATCCGGCTTAGGTGTGAACACCTTGTAAGAGGAAGCAAAAGGTAGCCACCTATCAGTCCAGGTGTTGATCGAATCACCACTACCCACTTAGCACCTGGATCCTATTTCTATGATGGTTCTAGCAGCACAAATGTTTTTCCAGCAATAGGAAGCATTGCTTTTCACGGAGGCATCCAAAAACGAAGAAGTGGGGTAATACTTAGCTTTCAAAACTCTCGCTACAAGAGAGGAATGATCACAGAGCAATCTGGTCAATTGATTTATTAATTTGAAAATAGAGTTTTTGCTAAAATACACCAAAATTTCGGGTTCAAACCAAATTATCTATTTAATAATTGATATCGTACTTGTTATGTTATACTAAAATTATGGTTTTAAAAGGCGCTAGCGCTAGTCGAGCGGTGGACTCAGGCCTAGCACCTAGGTGGCTAGACGGGACCTAGGCAGTGTTGGAAATTTTGAGTAGAATTTCATTGTTCTACATTACTCACCACCAAAATGTCCCCTCACTTTATAAGGCTTTATCCCTTATAGAAAGTGATTGGAGTGATGGACCATGGAGAATAAAATTGGGCTCACTCTTGGGGTTGAGCTTTGGGGTGTACTAATTAATTGATAATTAATATATAATTAATTATCAAAAGATGGGCCTTGGGGCTCTTGGGCTCGGGCTCTAATAATTAAATTATTTAATTAATTATTTTCGGATTTAATTAATTATTTTTAATTAATTTCGAATTTAATTATTATTATTATTTTTTTTTTACCAAAAGACTCATCCTTTTAGATGAAGTCTGAAGTGTGGTGAAAGAACGCAGAAACCAAACACCCCTCTGAGAAGATGTCTCCCAACAGATGCATCCCTTCTCCAAATCTGTTGCGAATAAGCATAATCATATTATATATACATTCATCTACATGGCATTTAGAACACAGAAAAACATAATTCTTCTTCTACAATCCAAAGCATTTTTACTGAGAGAACCACAAAGAAATTTGCCAGAAGTTAAGTTTTCTGGTGCTGGAATTTTAACTTGATCGTTGAATCCTGGTGAAGCAGACGTCCGTAGAACTACAAGCACTGAGTAGAGGCGAAATATCTGTTTCAAGGACATTGCGGTACACAAGCCTTGATCTTTAGTTTTTTCTGTTTAATTCGCATTCATCATTTATTAGCATATATAAATTTATCACAGATTGTTAATATCTATCCAACAATCTTGAAACAGATAATTCATGGATAAACAATCTGTGAATATGAATGGCGCTGTACCAAAATACTCTGAAAAGCGTCAAAAGTTCAAAGGGTTGGATTTCAAGAGATGGCAACAGAAGATGTTGCTTTTCCTGACAATTATGAATCTCGCTCATGTTGTCAAGGAAGAAGCTCCGAGGTCTAATGAGAATCCAATAACGAAAGAGACTGTCACGGCAATTGAAGCTTGGAATCACTCTGAGTTTTGTTGCAAGAATTATATTCTGAATAGTTGGATGACAATCTCTACGACATTTATTCTCTGTGCAAGACTGCAAAGGAGTTGTGGGAATCCGTGGAGAAAAAGTATAAGATTGATGATGACGGTTCAAAGAAATTTATTATCGGTAAGTTTCTCAAATATACTATGGTGAATTCAAAATCTGTTGTCTCTCAGGTCGAAGAAATCTAGAAATTGATCTATGAACTACACTTCGAGGGATATGAGATCAATGAACATTTCCAAGTTGGGGCGATAATAGAGAAATTGCCAACTTCCTGGAATGACTTCAAAATTTATCTCAAACACAAGTGTCGTGAGATGAATATTGAGGATTTGATTCTAAGGCTATGAGTGGAAGAAGACCACAGAAAGGCAGACTGGTTTGGTGGGTTTGCTGCCATTGAAGCTAATGCAAATTATGTTGAGGGTGGAAACTCTAAGGCCAAGCCGAAGAAGAATAAGGCTCCGAAAACCAAGCAGTTTGTACAATCTGCCCTTACTCCTAAAGGCAAGAATCTGAAGAAGATTAAGGGTGCCTGCTATGTGTGTGACAAATCTGGTCACAAGGCACAAGATTGTTATCATCGCAAGGATGGAAATCATGCCAACGGAAACAACAAAAACTATGCTAACATGGCAATCACCGATGAAGAGTTGGGTGTTGTTGTGTCCGAGGTCAACATGGTCTCAAATGTGAGTGAATGGTTGATGGATACTGGTGCTACCAAGCACATCTGCGCTGACAGAAATCTGTTCACTAAATACTATCCTGCTGCCCCAGGAGAAAAGTTGTATATGGGCAATTCTGCCTCATTTGCGGTGGAGGGCAAAGGCAAAGTGGTACTCAAATTCACATCTGGAAAGAGTCTCACCTTGCTGAATGTGCTGCATGTTCCTGAAATAAGAAGGAACTTGGTTTCTGGACCTATTCTGATTGCTAAGGGCTTTAAACTTATATTTGAATCCAACAAATTTGTACTTACCAAGGGTGGGATGTTTGTTGGAAAGGGTTATGTGGCTGATGGCCTCGTGAAACTCAATGTAATTGTTGTTGATGATGCTAATAAAATAAATGCTTCTACTTATTTTGTTGAATCTTCTAATATTTGGCATGCTATATTAGGACATGTTAATTTTCGTTTCATGCAAATAATGGTTAAATGAGAATTGTTACCTAAATTCGAAATTGATTTTAATTATAAGTGTGAAACATGTATTGAGTCGAAATTTGCTAGGCAAACGAGAAAGTCAATTTTGGAAAGATCAAATGAATTACTTGGATTAATTCATAGTGATCGTTGTGACTTGAAATCCTCACCAACTCGTGCAAGAAAGAATTATTATGTCACTTTTATTGATGATTGCAGTAAGTATTGCTATGTCTATTTTATTCATAGCAAGGAGGAAGCTTTGAATATATTTAAGACATATAAAGCTGAAGTTGAAAATCAACTTGAGAGAATCAAAGCACTTAGATCCGATATAGGAGGAGAGTATGAGTCTACTACCTTCTCAGATTTTTGTGTACAACATGGAATTATACATCAAACAACGGCTCCATACACACCACAACAAAATGGTGTTGCCGAAAGAAAAAATAGATCATTCAAGGATATGATTAATTCTATGTTAAATAGTTCTGGGCTTCCACACAATTTATGGGGGTGAAGCTTTACTTACTGCAAATGCCATATTAAATAAGGTTCCTCAAAAGAAGATGGACGAGTCACCTTATGAACTATGGAAATGACATAAACCCACTTATAAAACCCTAAAAGTGTGGGGTTGCTTAGTGAAAGTGCAAGTTCCGTTACCAAAAAGAACGAAACTGGGACCTAAAACTATTGATTATGTATTCATTGGATATGCAAACAATAGTGCTGCTTATAGGTTCGTTGTTGTAAAACCTTCAATTTTTGACATACATGTTAACACTATATTAGAATCGGCGGATGCAAAATTCTTTGAGTATATATTTCCTTACAAAGAAAAGGAATCTAGTCTTAATACAAAGAGGATTCATGATCATAGTCATGATGAAGCATCTTCTTCTGGTGTCCAAGAAAATGATGTGGAACCAAGAAGAGGAAAAAGAACCAAAGTTTCTAAAAACTTTGGACCAGATTTCATTGCTTACTTGTCCGAGAATGAACCTAGAACTTTTAAAGAAGCAATGTCTTCCTCCAAGGCTCCTTTACGGAAGCAAGCAATTAAAAGTGAAATGGAATCTATTATGGAAAATAACACATGGGAATTGGTTGATTTACCTCCCGGTAGTAAACCAATTGGTCATAAATGGATTTTCAAGAAGAAACTTAAGGCGAATGGAACCATTGACAAGTTCAAGGCACGTTTAGTAGCCAAAAGTTATCGCCAAAATGAAGGATTGGATTATTTCGACACTTATTCTCCAGTTTCTCGCATAACGTCAATTAAGACGTTAATAGCGATTGCAGCTATGTACAACTTTGATATACATCAAATGGATGTGCAAACAACATTTTTAAATGGAGAATTTGATGAAGAAATATACATGGAACAACCTGAAGGGTTCATGCTTAAAGCACAAGAAAGCAAAGTGTGCAAATTAGTTAAGTCATTATATGGACTTAAACAAGCACCAAAACAATGGCACGAGAAATTTGATCATACTTTGTTGACATGTTCAAAATAAATGAATCTGATAAATGTGTCTACATTAAGAGTAATGATAAAACTTGCGTTATTGTCTACTTGTATGTGGTGATATGCTCATAATGGGAAGCGATAAAGATGTAATAAACAAAACAAAGGAAATGTTGAATTCAAGCTTTGACATGAAAGACTTAGGTCAAGCCGATGTCATTTTAGGAATTCAAATTAAGAGAAATAGCGAAGGGTATGTCCTTACACAGTCCCATTATATAGAAAAAATATTACGAAGGTTTGGTCAATTTGACCGCAAACCTGCTGCAACTCCTTTTGATGCTGGATGCAAGTTGGAGAAAAATAAAGGCAATGTCATATCTCAACTTGAATATTCTCAAGTAATTGGAAGTCTAATGTACTTGATGAAATCAACTAGGCCCGACTTAGCTTATGCAATAAGTAGGCTTAGTAGATATACAAGTAATCTGGCACAAGAGCATTAAGATGCTTTAGTAAGAGTGTTAACGTATTTGAAAAATACACTTGACTACGGATTACACTACACAAAGTATCCACCCGTTGTAGAAGGTTTCAGTGATGCCAATTGGATTTCTGACACTACAGAATCCAAGTCGACAAATGGATATGTTTTTACCTTGGGAGGTGCAACAATATCTTGGAAATCCTCTAAACAGAAATGTATAGCTCGTTCCACCATGGAGTCAGAATTTATAACTTTAGACTTGGCTGGAGAAGAAGCCGAGTGGCTAAAAGATTTTCTGGAGGATATTCCAGTGTGGCCAAAGCCTGTAACTGCTACATGTATACATTGTGACAGTATGGCCGCGCAATCAAGGGCCAAAAGTCATGTACACAATGGAAAGTCGCGACACATCAAGCGTCGGCATAATACTCTTAAAAAGTCATGTATAACATGTGTTGATATATATCCAACATGTAGATTAAGTAAATGTATTAGATATCGTGTAAATAAGTGCATATTTATACTTATAAAAATACATAATTGTATTGGGATACAAGCATATAACAAATGTTCGTCCAAATATTTAACAAGTCGTTTACAATTTATTGAACAAAAATAAAATCCAAAATGAAAGTTATCAATTTTTTGTCTAGGTGAAAGTCTCAACCTAGGCGGGCTAAGTGGACGACTTAGGAGGTCTAGGCGCCTTTTCTAAATTTTCAAACGCCCAGAGATTAATCGGAGTGGTGACCAGCAGTCAGCTGCCTAGGCGGCGTTAGGCGAGGATTTTTAAAACAATGACTAAAATACAAGTGTACCTCCAATCAAAACAAAAGGTGCAAATCTACAACAAAATAGCAATTGCCTAGAGTCAAGAAAACCATCAATTAGAAGAAAGTATCATTGTCATTCATATACATGTGGGGGAGGTAAGATGTTTGTTGATTGTGGAGTTTATTTGTTTGAGCATCACACCATCGCCTAATAAATCTGGTAATATATATATATATATATATATATATATAACAAGTTAAATAAACTAAGAGGCACAATGCCACCAAATCATTTTCTTCTGAGGGTCGGGTCCCATGTCCTTAGTCCCAAGCTTAAAATTCCAAAAGCCACGCAAGTGCTCATAGGACCAAACACTTGCTAGCTACCCAAGACTTCTGTGTTCAGCACAAACACACCGCCGTGTAATGGTGGCCCTTCCGTACAATTTCCTTGTGTTTCATCACTTTCAAGCAGTGTGCTTCCCATGTGACACTCTTCCTCTACATCCCCCTCATGGGCCAGATCATCCCCACATCTCTTCACCTATCTCTATAACTCGATACTGCAACCAATTAGGGATTTCCCAACTAGCTGCCACCTCGGGACCCCATCTTTAATGGAGTCCGAATGGGGATGACGACACTACCTGCATCTAGCTTGTTCCGTTTATTACCTGATACATAGAGTGGAGATGGTCGGAGAATGATCAACTCAAATCCTGCTTGGCCTTGTTACCGATCATTGCTATTTAATAACAGCAACACTTTGGTTTGTAGTTCGAGTTTTATCCATGGAGTTCACCTATCTCTACCATTGATATTATCGAAACCAGAGCTGAAGTTCACGTAGACGAAGCAGCAAATGTTTGTAATAAAATGTACACGTTATATTATATGAGAGATTAGAGAAACAGATGTTTGTAAAGATACACACACGTCATTTGTGACGACTCATGATATACGTAGTATATTTACATATCATACT
Organism: Malus fusca; assembly: GCA_035220775.1. Lineage (NCBI taxonomy): Eukaryota > Viridiplantae > Streptophyta > Magnoliopsida > Rosales > Rosaceae > Malus > Malus fusca. The sequence goes on along the minus strand of CM069061.1, from coordinate 10,735,709 downwards.
GTTGAGTTATGTATGATCCAAAATCTCTTGATTATTATTCCACTTGCATTAAAGATAATCTCCATGGCTTCCACGATCCAAATACTTATATTTGTTCTATACATAATTTCATAGACCATTGAATTCTCTACCTGATTACACGACCCAGTAGCAGTACGTAGTAGAAGAATGTCAATATCTAAAGCATAGATGTGGCCAATTTAGACCCTTTAAATGTCTATCATTTGTTTATGGCAAGCAGCATACCAATTACCAAATTTAAACCCGATAAGAAAAATCAGAACCAGTGAAAATGTATCTTGTGGCCCTTGGGTTAGAAAATATAATATCTGGTTCTATCATTGCAGCGTACACTTTTTCTTTAGGCTGTGAGAGCAATGATATAAAGGGAGAAATTTTATCCTATATACTCAAAATCTCATGATGGGATGAATCTCAAATTTTGATTTTGAAAAGCACCAAACATAACCATTGATTTCCATTAATCGTGAAGCATTAGTATTGTCAAAGAAAACCATCTCTTGCTTGGATACCATCCGTGGTATACACTTTCTTATATTCCTTGCTTGATTTAAGCAATGTCCCTAGGTCTCTTTTCTTAAAATAGTGGCATTATTTGACCAAAAAACATAATAGTGGTCATTGTTAAGATAGGTTGAGAAGAATGAAGAAGAAGATAGGAGAGAGAAACAAGACAGAAAGAGAACAATCTGTAGACATGTAAATTTCGTTGCATACAAAGAATACATTGCAAAGCTCCACGTGACATATGACTCATCACAAATGGACAAGTCATCAATGACATGTGGCACAAATCAAGCAAGGGAAGTATAAAATATTCCCAAAATTCGGCTAAAGGGAGAAAACTCCTTTAAATTCGGCAAAAGGGCCCAAATTGTTGTCAAAATCGGAAAGAAAGTTAAAGCATCTTCATAAAACAAGCAAGAATTGAAGATTGCTCACAAAATAGGCAACAAGGCCTCATAATTTCGGCCAAAGGAGTAAAGTGGCTGAAATTAAGACACAAAACATGCCTAAATTCTCTCATGGACGAATCAAGACACAAATCAAGGCCAAATCCATCCAAAGGCAAACCTTGAGAAGCCTATAAATACAAGGTCCTCCCACAAGCATAAGGGTTGAAAAATCTCTACACAAAAGAACCTCTGCCAAACCTTTGAAGACTAATACACTGCCAAAGCTCTCTTCAAAGAACACTCAACCAAAGCCGAAGCTTTCTCTCGACCAAAGTCGAAGCACTTCCTTGAAGAATCAACAAGCACTCGTGCCGATTCCTTCAAGACTTTGTTGCAAGCTTATAAACTTGTAGCAACATTCATTTCAAGATCAAGTTGCCAAGACCCTTGAAGTGACGAAATCCCGCATCAAACACCACCTTTGCCGCATCCTTGAGGTGAAGATCATCCACGCGTTGTTTTCAAGCTCAAAACTTGAAGCAATTGTTCAACCATTCGTCCAAGATCAAGTCATCGCGACCCTTGGATCAACAATCACGCATCTAAAACAAATTTGAAGACTGAATTAGAGGAAAATTGTAAACATAGATTGTAACCTACAAATTCATTAATACAAATCTACTTTATACACGTGTTTTTGTTTCATTCGATACGGAATTTTCGTTTTTACAAATGTGGCACGCCCAGTGGGACCTCTCTACCTCTTATCTCTGTCTTCAAAACCCGCACAAATGGCATCAAGAAAGGATCAAGTTGTTCCCGCTACCAACACGAAGAACAAGGGCATTCTTACCATAAGTGGTGGCACTTTGGGCATCACAACCCGAAGCAAGGATAGAACTCTCTCTGTTGTGCCTTCCACCATTCCATCAACTTTGCCTAATGAGCAAGAGCACCTGATGCATGAACCTGTGATCACCCTGGCCTTTCTAAGGGCACCAAGGGAAGAAAGCCCGAGGAAGTACTCTGAGTCTTTGACTTTTGACGCCGACTCAAGCAGCTTGTGTCCCATAACCATGCAAGTCATGACTACTGGCGTGACTTCCATCAAGGAGCAACTGGCTCAATTGAGTGAAGCAATTGCAAGGCTGACAAAGACCGTGGAAGATAAAGACTTACAAATTGCTACGTTTGTCAATCGTCTGGAGGCGCATCACGACAACAAAGCTGACCCGAAGGTTGATCCACCAAAAGAGGAAACTGACGAAAATGAAGAACCTCTAGTGGAGAAAGCGAAAGAGAAGCTGGACCAAGCAACAGCACTCATGAGATCTCTCTCTATCCAGCAACTGCAGAAGATGATCACTAGCACCATCAAGGCACAATACCAAGGAAGCTCGCATGACTCCGTATTGTACTCAAAGCCCTACTCCAAGAATATTAACGCCTTGAGGATGCCAAGGGGTTATAAGCCGCCAAAGTTTATGCAATTCGATGGAAAGGGTAATCCGAAACAACATATTGCCCATTTCATCGAAACTTGCAACAACGCTGGGACAGAGGGAGACTACCTCGTCAAGCAGTTCGTACACTCGTTGAAAGGTAATGCCTTTGACTGGCACACCGACCTCAAGTCTGAATCCATCAACAACTGGGATAAGCTTGAAAGTTCATTAACCACTTCTACAGCACTTGAAACATCGTAATCATGCTGGAGGTTATGAGTACGAAGCAATGAAAGGATGAATATGTGGTCGACTACATCAACCGATGGTGTTCATTAAGTCTGGATTACAAGGATCGGCTTTCTGAAACCTCCGCCATTAAGATGTGCATTCAAGGCATGCACTGGGGCTACACTGCATCCTCTAAAGCCTAAAGCCAAGGACATTTGAGGAACTGACAACTCATTCCCATGACATAGAGCTGAGTATCGCCAACTATGGGAAAAATGAGCCAATCACCGACTTCAAGAAGGACAAGGTGTTTGCTTCGAAGGTAGATAAGACTGGGAAGAAGCCCGCCAATGAAGCTTTTTCCAGCAACACTACCCCTATAAAGACTTCCCATATACCCGTTAAGATTTCCTCCAAGAATAAAGTGAATAAAAATAAGTGAGCCTTCTCGCACCCAAGATAGGTACAAAAACACCTTGAGGGAGCTAAAACAGAAGACCTACGCTTTTCCGGACTCTGACGTGGTCGCAATGCTAAACGACTTGCTAGAGAAGAAAGTGATCGAGTTGCCTGAATGCAAGCGCCCCGAAGAGATGAATCGCGTTAATGATCCTAGGTACTACGAATACCATCGTATTGTGAGCCATCATGTTGGCAAATGCTTCGTCCTTAAAGAGCTCATCATAAAGCTGGCACAACAAGGGAAAATTGAACTCGACCTTGAAGGCACAGCCGCAACACACATTACTGCAATTGTGTTTGGATCGTTCGATCCCATGCTTCTTCAAGTAACGTATGTTCATTCTCGTCCATGCTTAAGCCACACGGCACCTTCTTCACAACCATCGCTGGGGGCAAATGACCAAAGTGCACTTATCGACGACGAAGAGGGGTGGACATTGGTGACCTACAAAAAGACATAGAAGCCAAGGCCACAAGCTACAAAGCCAAAGGTGGAACAAGCAAGAAAACACCACCGCACGCTGGGGAACCTATGGAGCAAGATTCACGCATTCCCGTCTCCTTGCATGAGTACTTCCCGAAGGAATTTTTCCAACAGTGCACTACCGCTGCCTGTCATATGGTTGAAGTAGAGATAAAAAGAACCCTCAAAAGGCAAAGTTATCCCCGTCGAGGAAGACAAAACTCATACACTTGAAGAAAGCCTGGCGTCATACTTTAGCATCGAAGAAGCACTGCAATTGCCCAAAGAGTTGCGAAGAGCACTAATAGCAATCTTGTCGAGTCTCGATGTCCATGAATATGCCACATACTGTGCCGCCCATGACGTAATCAACTTCACTGACGAAGACCTGTTGCTGGGATCAAAGCCTCACAACCGTCCTCTCTTCGTCTCTAGGTACATAAGGGAGCACAAAATCAAACGCATGCTTGTGGATGAAGGATCAACCATAAACATCATGCCAAACTCAAAAATAACTACAATCGACATCAAGGTGGATGAACTATCCCGAAGCCACCTTCTAATCCAAGGTTTTAACCAAGGAGGACAAAGAGCGATAGGCATGGTCAGCGTGGAGATGACCATTGGCGAACTTAAATCAAGCACATTATTCCACGTGATTGATGCGAGAACTTTCTTTAGCTTGCTCTTAGGAAGGCCTTGGATCCACGAGAATAGGGTAGTGTCGTCCACCCTCCACCAATGCCTAAAGTTCTACCGAGAATGAGTGAAGGTGATACAAGATGACACCAAGTCATTCACCGAAACTGAATCACACTTCGTGGATGCCAAGTCTACATGGATGAAGAAATGGTGCTCAAAACTCTTCCATAAGAAATCAAATCCACAGGCAAAGCCACACCTAAGAAACAAGAGTGGCAAGCCGTGCCCAAGAAATGAGAAGGGGAAGTTGTGCCATCTTCAAGCAAAGATGACGATGAGCCTGCTAAGCCCATAACAATCAAAGAGAGTGTGACGCCCTCAAAAGGACCAAGCACAAACGTCTTCCGATACATCCCAGTGTCGAGAAGAAAGAATGGGCAATCCCCGTTCGAAACTGGAACAAGCAAAGCCAACAAACAGATGCACAAGGACGATGTAAAGCTGCTAAAGACAAACGTTGTTTTACCTCTGACATAGCTAGGCAACGCTAAAATTTCAAAACAACCACTAGGTTTCGTAAAACCCCTGCCAAAAGGGGCCGAGCGTTCTTCCAACCAAGAAGACCAAAGAAGGTTTCGACCCAAACGCCTACAAACTCATGTCAAAGGCTGGGTATGATTTTGCCTCCCCTTTAAATCTTGGAAGAGAGGTTTCAAACACCGTCAATGACAAAGAACGTGACCTCACTGAGACTTAGAAGAAGTTGAAGGAGCATGGTTATGAAGTTGACAACTACAAAGCTGGACATGGCTTCACACCAAATACGCCTATGAAGATTTCAAGAAAAGCGAAAAACGTTGGCGCTCAACATATCAGTGTGAGCGTTGAACAAAGTCAAGAAGAGCCTAAACTCGCCCTTAGAACATCAGTTTTCGATAGGCTAAACCGTTCAAAACCCAGAATTTCGGCACTTGATCGCATTAGTGATTAAGACCGAACCTCCATCTTTAAAAGGCTTAACACGCCAACACCTTAAAGCTCTGTGTTCGAAAGGTTGTTAAAACCTAAGAAACAAAGCAACACGGCTAGCTCTCCTCCATGACGGTCAGCCTTGGAAAGACTTGAAGAAACCAATAAGCCTTCTAGAAAGAGGAAGACAACGCCGAAGAAAGAAAAGCTCGACGATCTAGCAGAAAAAGATGATGCTCGAAGCTTGATTCCTTCAAGGATGAAACACCAAGCAACCCTAGAGATGGACACAAAATGACCACTGAAGGTAAGGAGGCGCACCATCATCCACACTGGCCAATCTTCATGCTAGCAAGCCCAAAAGGATGGCACTGAAGAGAAAGTCCAAGACATCTTCCACATCACAATCTAAGAAGACAAAGAAGATGAAATCCCCAAGGAGGACGTCACTGCTACACCACCACAGCTCGAGGATGGGGGCAAGCTACAGTTGATGATCTCAAGGAGCTCAACATAGGCACAAACGAGGAACCGAAGGCTATCTTCGTAAGTGCATCACTAAGTGCGGATGAGAACGATGAGTACTACCAACTGCTTTAGGAATACAAAGACGTCTTTTCTTAGACCTACAAAGAAATGCTTGGCCTTGACTCTACCATCGCCGTGCATCGTCTTGCAATCAAGCCTGAAATGTGACCAATAAAACAAACTCAAATACGTTATCAATCCGAGCTTATGCCACAAATTGAGGCCAAGATTGACAAGCTGGTCGAAGCAGGCTTCATTCAAAAGGTGCAATATCCTAAATGGATCACTAACATCATCATTGTCCTTAAGAAATTTGGACAAATACGTGTTTGCGTAGATTTCTGCGACCTCAACAATGCTTGCCCAAAGAACGACTTTCCCTTGCCAATAATCAAAATCATGGTGGACACAACCACTGGCCATGAGGTGCTATCATTCATGGACGACTCCTCTGGGTATAATTAAATTTGCATGGCTCCCGAAAACGAGGAATTAACAGCCTTCCGCACTCCAAAAGGTATCTATTGCTACAAGATAATGCCCTTTGGCTTGAAGAACGCTGAAGCTACATATCAACGCGCAATGCAGAGGATCTTCAACGACATGTTGCACAAAAACGTAGAATGTTACATAGACGATGTAGTTGTCAAGACCATGAAGAGATTCGATCACTTGAAGGATTTACAAATGGTGTTCGACAAATTAAGGCACTACAACCTCAAAATGAACCCATTGAAGTGTGCATTTGGCATCACTTCTGGGAAGTTCCTCGGCTTCATTGTTAAGCACCGTGGCATTGAAGTGGACCAATCAAAGATCAAGGCCATTCAAAGAATGCCTGAGCCAAGGAATCTACACGACCTGAAAAGTCTACAAGGACGGCTAGCCTTCATTAGGCACTACATCTCCAACCTTGCTGGACGCTGTCAACCCTTCAGTCGACTCATGAAGAAATACGCTCAATTCATATGAGATGACGTCTGCCGCAAGGCTTTTGAAACCATAAAAAGGTACCTGGCAAACCCATATGTCTTAAGAGCTCCCAATCCTAGAAAGTCGTTTATCCTATACATTGCTGCACAAGAAGGTTCCATTAGAGCACTTTTAGCACAAGAAAATGAAGACCAAATGGAAAAAACAATCTACTACCAAAGTAGAACCCTCACTGGTGCCGAGCTCAACTACTCACCAATTGAGAAGATGTGCCTTACCTTAGTCTTTGTCGTCCAAAAGCTTAGACACTTTATGCATGCTTACACCATCCACTTGGTTGCCAAAGCTGACCTGATTAAATACGTCATGTCCAAGCCAGTTTTGATAGGGTGACTAGCAAAATGAGCGTTGCTTTTCAATCAATAAGAGATTATCTACGTTCCAGCTAAAGTCGTCAAAGGATAAGCGCTAGCAGACTTCCTTGCCGATCATCCAATCTCAACCGATTGGAAAATCTCAGACGACTTGCCTGACGAGGAGGTGTTCTACGTCGACATCTTCCCGATATGGACAATGTTCTTCAACAGATCCGTACGAACAGACGGAACTGGGGTAGGAGTAGTATTCATGTCACCACAAAGACAAATACTATCTTATTCCTTCTGACTAAGTACGCTATGCTACAACAACGTCGATGAGTACCAAACACTAAATATCGGACTCCAAATGGCAATCAACATGGAAATCACAACGTTATAAGTGTATGGTGACTCCAAGCTCATAATCAATCAACTCTTGACTGATATGAAGTGAGGAAAGATAATCTCGTCATATACTTCCGGCTAGTAACTCAACTGCTACGAAATTTCGAGGCCGTGACGCTAGAACATGTGCCAAGAAAAGAAAATCAAATAGCAGACGTTATCGCTAACTTAGCCTTAAGTATGGCGCTAGGAGAAGACGAAGCCACAGACGTGCCAGTTTGCCAAAGATTGGTGGTCCCGCTCATAGCTGAAATGCTATTAGATGATACAAACGTCATCTCAGTACTGCCAGTCGACACTAAAGAGTGCAGACAACCGCTGATTGAGTACTTGGAGCATGGAAAGCTTTTGGATGATCCTAGACACCGCTCTGAAATACGTTGACGAGCACCTCGCTTCCTGTACTACAAAAGAACACTCTACCGACGTTCTTTTGAGTGAGTATTTCTAGAATGCCTAGGTGAGGAAGAAGCTAATCAAGCCATGAAAGAAGCATACTCAGGCGTATGTGAAGCTCATCAATCTGGATCAAAGTTGCACTTCCAGCTTAAAAGAATGGACTATTACTGGCCAAACATGGTAAATGATTGCCTGAAGGATGCCAAACGGTGCCAAGTTTGCTACTTCCATGCCAACTTCATACATCAACCGTCTGAGTCATTACACTCTACGATTACTTCATGGCCTTTTGATGCATAGGGATTGGATGTCGTGGGACCAATCACACCAAAATCATCTGTCAAAGAGGTCTACTTCCTAGCCGCAACAAATTACTTCTCCAAGTGGGCTAAAGTCGTACCTCTAAGAGAAGTCAAGAAGGAAAATGTCGTCCGCTTCATCAAGAAGCATATCATCTACCGATATGGTGTGCCTCGCTACATCATCATTGACAATGGAAAACAATTCTCTAACCAACTCGTGGACGAGCTCTACGAGAAATACAAGTTCAAGCAGCACAAGTCTTCTATGCATTATGCTCCGGCCAACGGTCTTGCAGAATCATGCAACAAAACGTTATGCAACCTCCTGAATAAGGTGATCGGCCGAACAAAGAGAGACTGGCAAGAAAGAATAAGCGAAGCACTTTGGGCATAGAAGACGACACATAGGACTCCTACTAAAGCTACGCCTTATTTTCTAGTATATAGTGTGGAAGCTGTCCTACCACTCGAAAGTCAAATCCCCTCACTTAAGGATGGTTATACAAGAAGGCTTGACTAAAGAGGAAAACGCAAAGCTGTTACTTCAAGAGTTGGAAGCACTCGACGAAATGAGGCTCGAAGCTCAACAACACTTAGAATGCTACCAAGCATGGTTATCCAATGTGTTCAACAAAAAGGTCCGCCCAAGGTCTTTCCAAACTGGATATCTTGTCTTGGCATTACGAAGGCTCATTATCACAACTCACAATACAAAAAGCAAGTTCACATTAAAGTGGGATGAACCTTACGTAATACAAGAGGTCTACACCAACGACACCTACTTAATCATGGTAGAAGACGGCTTGAAGATCGGCCCCATCTACGACAGATTTTTGAAGCGTTACTACCCCTGAGTGGCACAATGTTCCTCGCCTGCACAAGCCTAACGGCACAACACTCCTCGTCTGCATGAGTCTAAACTGCAAACGGCACTAAATGACACCCAACTCTTCTTGTTCGCGTGAGCTTAAAATGCGACACCCAACGCTCCTAGCCCGCAAGAGCATAAATTGTGCACGGAAAAACAAAACAAAAACAAACAAAAATTCACCATCAAAATCGCCAAAACCCATCACTCCCTTGAACTACGTCATGACTTGATCCTTCCTCAACCGAGGGTACGTAGGCAACTTGAAACTTCAAAAACTTCAAGTACAATCACATCATCAACAAAAACACAAACACTTTGAAGAATAAAGAGCAAATTCAAGAATGTGAAAACTTTATTTCTTTAAAGGAAGAATTTGGTTACATAGCCTTATTACAAAATGAGCAAAAAACAAAGACGGCTTCTCCAGTAGTCGACAAGGCGCCACTCCAAGTCATAGCTCCGTTAGGGATACGATTGCCAAGAAGCTCAAACGAAGCGATGAATTGTCACAAGCATGGTGCGAATGATTCAAGATAAGAATCCTCTATGTACACGCCTTCTTCTACGTAGTTGGTCGACAAAAATTTGTCACCTCCCAAGACACTTCAGAATACCACGACTTGATGTGCATCAAGTTGTCTTTTGTAGGAAGAACAAGCGCCTTAGGGCCAGTCAACGACGCACAAAGCTTCAACGTCGTTCCCCTTTCTTGCGAATCACTTTCCTTCGCTAGAATGGTGATGGTATTATTCTTAAAGCACTTGAAAAATACAATGGCTGCAGCAAAATAAACAAAGTAACGTAAGCACAAAAGTGGGGTGGCAAAGAAAGAAAAATCGCTTCACTAAAGCAAAAGACATACGAGATAAACCTCGTAAGCGTTGAAGGATGACGATGATGAAGTCACAACGACGAAAAGAAAATCAGCCACAAAGCTCGAAAAGCACAGCGAATAGGGTAGCTACAGGATGATCCTTCAAAGCACGCTACAGTAACAAAGAAAACCAAAATGCCACGTAATCGCACTACGCAACCCCGCAGCGATTATACAAGCAGTTTCTTGCACTGCATGGCAAAGAGGGCAGCTACAAAATGGTCCTTCGAAGCACGCTACAGTAGCAAAGAAAACAAAAATGCTACGCAACCCCACAATGATTACGTAAGCAGTTTCTTACACTGCACGGCAACGCCACCATCGAGGAAAGTTATGACCAAAAGGCACTTCACAGCATAAACTCGCTGCAGTCTTTTTCACAACCCCACACGGTAAAAGTGACACACTGCAACAAGCTCGAAGTAGCGGAAAGAGGCACAACAACTGTTGTAAACTAAAATAGAAAGGAACGAAGTTACCCAAAAAATGTAGAAGCCTTGAATGGTGAATGATTCTTGGGATGAGTCGCGGACTAAGTCGCTCTCTTTAAGACGTTTCGCGGCTCTGCCCAAAGTGTGCAAGCAGTTCACAAACACCACGTCTTCCCCAGGATAAAACAGCCCATAACCTTCTTCTGATAAGGTTCATCCTTGCACAATGGAAGAACCTTCAAACTTGCACCCTTATATATATATATATATATTATCGATACTCAGGACTTGTATTTATATACAAACTAAAGAAATAGACGTTCAATGATTTATAAATTAGGGACTAGAAATCCGGAATAAACCAAAACGTAAAAATCAAAAGGGATAGATTATATATGGAGGTGGATGTGATCTTCTTCTCTATTCAGAGACGGCATTTCAAATTTGTTGAAGTAATAAACTTCCTCACATCTCCTATATAATTAAGAATGGAAATTACTCCTGATTGACAACGTCTCCAATATATTTACGAATAAAAATTACTCCTAATGACAGTTATATATATTTAATGTTTCTAATAAAACAAATCATAAATATATATATATATACACATATATTAAATAAAAACATAACTGCTCCAACAATCCCCCACTTGTTTTTGTTTAAAAATTGTATATCAAGCAACATATCATAAAGCTATGCATAAGTAAAGGTGTTTCTCAACTTGAACTTGTACATAGTGTTAGTGATCCATATTATACTAGAGTAACTTATAGTTTTGAACTCTATCTCTGACAACACCACACACATAACTTTATTAAGGTGAAGTTTAAAAAGTCAGCACATTACGGCCATGTGCTTATATCCCATTATAGTGAACGCTCTAGAAACTTGCCCAAGATTTCATAGGAAGGGGTCTCACTTCCACATTCACATAGGTAAGACTATCAAGGATATTCCTGCAGCTAGATATCCCACCCAACATAGAGTATAGACCTTACTAGGAGAAGAAAAAAATCTCAACCTAAAAACGCTTCAAGATGTCATGCTTCTTAGGGATGGACATGGAATAATTTTCCAAATTAAAATTAGCAAGACTTCACTCATATCACTTGTGACTTGTTATTAGCCTTTGAACCTATTTCTTGGGATCTCCAGTCTATAGGTTGGGTTGCTATTACAAATGACTCAGTTTTCTACGGGCTTTAGTCTCATCCCTTTCGAGGTTTTCCAAACCTTTTTTCGTGCTAATCCTTTCGTCAAAGGATCAGCCAAGTTTTCTTCAGACCTTATATGATCCACTCTTACAGCTCCATTAGAGAGGTAATCTCTTATAGTGCTTTGCTTACAATGTATTTGTCGCATTTTCCCGTTATAATAACGGTTTTGCACTTTAGCTATTGCCGATGTGCTATCACAATGAATCAAAACTGCTGGAATCAGTTTCTCCCATAAAGGGGTATCTGACAGTAGATTCATAAATTTGAGAAGAATTAGAAACCCCACTATTTCGAAGATTAAAGGAAATTTATTCTCATAAAAATCAGCATCAAGTGACTCCATTATGACATTTTATTAGCATCAACATTCAATTTAAACATTCCATCAGTAGCATATTCCTTTCCCACAAAAACCCCATTTTTAGTAAGAGTATACGTATCTGCTCCAATGGTTTGAGTAAATCCAGCCTTGTTGAGAAGAAAGTCCGAGACCAAATTCTTCCTTATCGCTGGAGCGTGCATCACATCTTTCAGTATCATGGTTTTTCCAGAGGTGAACCTCAACTCCACCTCTCCAGTACCATCAACATCAGTTGAGTGCAAATCACCCAACAACACCTTTCTTCCCTCAGCCACAGAATAAGTCTTGAAAAGGGAACGATCATAGCAAACATGGCGAGAAGCGCCAGTGTCCACCCACCACCCTTCGGATCCATCAACTAGGTTGATTTCTGATATCATTGCAATCAATTGCTCTTCAACAAGATTTGGCTGAGAAGCAGAGTTTTCCTTATCATGCATGGCAAATTGAATAGCGTCTTAAAATTGTTGTAAACTGAAATAGAAAGGAACGAAGTTACCCGAAAAATGTAGAAGCCTTGAATGGTGAATGGTTCTTGGGATGAGTCGCGGACTAAGTCGCTATCTTTAAGACGTTTAGCGGCTCTGCCTAAAGTGTTCAAGCAGTTCACAAACACCACGTCGTTCCCACGATAAAATAGCTCAGAACCTTCTTCTGATAAGGTTCTTCCTTGCACAATGGAAGAACCTTCAAACTTGCACCCTTTCCATATGTTGCTCTCAAAACTTAATTTTAAAATTATGTATCAGCTTATAGTTTTCTATATATATATATATATTATCGATACTCGGGACTTGTATTTATATACAAACTAAAGAAATAGACGTTGAAGGATTTATAAATTAGGGACTAGAAATCCGGAATAAACCAAAACATAAAAATCAAAACGGATAGATTATATATGGAGGTGGACGTGATCTTCTTCTCTATTCAGAGAAGGCATTTCAAATTTGTTGAAGTAATAAACTTCCTCACGTCTCCTATATAATTAAGAATGGAAATTACTCCTAATTGACAATGTCTCCAATATATTTACGAATAAAAATTACTCCTAATGACAGTTATATATATTTAATGTTTCTAATAAAACAAATCATAAATATATATATACACATATATTAAATAAAAACATAACTGCTCCAACAACAACACCACCACCGAGGAAAGTTGTGACCAAAAGGCACTACACAACATAAACTCGCTGCAATCTTTTGCACAACCCCACACTGTAAAAGTGACACACTGCAACAAGCTCCAAACGACAAAAAGGGCATGGCAGCAGCAGCAAACCCACGGCAAAAGCTTCAAGGTAGTCCACGGCAAGCAATTGTGTGTGAAAAAAAAATGCACACCCAATTGTCCTATATATAGGGGTCAATTGCTTCCTAATGCTATAAGGGAAATACATAGCCGAATAGCAAAAGGAAAATCAAAACAAGGAAGCACATTCCCATCAAAAGAAGGAAGCAAATTCCAAGCAAAAATGGCAAGTTACAGCCAATCTGCGCAGGCATGACGTTTTTTATGATAATTTAACTTTCCGGAAGAATTTGGATGCAAGGACAATTGGAGAAGGAAGCTAAGTGGCTGAGGATCATTGTGTCCAAATTTCATAATTTTCCCTAAAGCCAAACGTTCCAGTTTTCAAAATCATTCCCGCAGAAGTTGCTTTCCCGTCAGGATTGCACAGCTGTAGGAAAATACAAAGTTGAAGGCTTTCCCGATTTTTCCTAGTGGCATGCGATATATGCCTGGAAAGATAAGGGATAAAACTACATTTCCCATATTTTTTCAGAATTTTCCAGAAGATAAATCAACCTCAAACTGGGCGTGCAAGTCAGACGACATGTTTCCCAAAACAAAAACAAAAAAGGAAAGGAGGATACCTCCTTGCCATAGGAAATCAAAAGGGGAATAAAAAAAATACTTCCCCCTTGCTGTAGAAAATCAAAACAAGGAAGAAAGGCTCCTTCCTTGCCGTGGGAAAACCAAAATAAGGAAGAAATACTCCTTCCTCTCCGTGGAAAATCAAAACAAGGAAGAAAAAAAGACTCCTTCCTTGCTGTGGAAAACAAAAGAGGAAAGAAAAATACCCTCTTTGCCATGGGAAGGAAAAAGGGAAAGGAAAATACACATCCTACTCACTCAAGGACAAGCGTTAAAACTTTCCAAAACCTTAAAGGAAATCATCAAAAGCTTTCCAACACTTTGAAGAAAGTCACCCTCGTTACCAAAATTGAAGGGGATTCCTATCGAAGGAAGGAAAACATTTTTCCTACAACCACAAGGAAAAATTCAAAATGCACCAAATGCATTTTGTCAAAGATTATGGAAAATCAACTACGTACAATAAGTATGTGCCGATTTATCCATTTTCAAAATTTCTTTCAAGATCAAGCATCTATGGCCCTTGAAGAAACAAAAATTCATTTCTATTCAAGACCAAGCCTCAACGGCCCTTGAAGAAATGTTTCGTTCAAGATCAAGTCTATACGGCCCTTGACGAAATCCATCACTTCATTCAAGATCAAGCCTCTACGGCCCTTGAAGAAAACTTTCATTTCAATTCAAAATCAAGCCTCAACGGCCCTTGACGAAATCCATCACTTCATTCAAGATCAAGTCTCTACGACCCTTGAAGAAACAATGTCATTTCAATTCAAGATCAAGCCTCAACAGCCATTGAAGAAATGTTTCGTTCAAGAAACACGCCTTAACAACCCTTGACAAAATTCATCATCTCGATTCAAGAAATACGCCTCTATGGCCCTTGAAGAAACAAACTTGTTCAAGACCAAGTCTCGATGACCCTTGAGTTAGAACATTCACATTGCAGGACTTCAAAACATGTTTCCTACATGTGACAAGCACATGCCTACAACGTGCCTTGAAGTGGGGAATTTGTAGACATGTAAATTTCGTTGCATACAAAAAATGCATTGCAAAGCTCCACATGGCATATGACTCATCACAAATGGACAAGTCATTAATGACATGTGGCACAAATCAAGCAAGGGAAGTATAAAATATTCCCAAAATTCGGCTAAAGGGAGAAAACTCCTTTAAATTCGGCAAAAGGGCCCAAATTGCTCTCAAAATCGGAAATAAAGTTAAGGCATCTTCATAAAACAAGCAATAATTGAAGATTGCTCACAAAATAGGCAACAAGGCCTCATAATTTCGGCCAAATGAGTAAAGTGGCTGAAATTATGACACAAAACATGCCTAAACTCTTTCGTGGACGAATCAAGACACAAATCAAGGCCAAATCCACCCAAAGGCAAGCCTTGAGAAGCCTATAAATACAAGGTCATCCCACAAGCATAAGGGTCGAAAAATCTCAACACAAAAGAACCTTTGCCAAACCTTTGAAGACTAATAAGCTGCCAAAGCTCTATTCGAAGAACATTCAACCAAAGTCAAAGCACTTCCTTGAAGAATCAACAAGCGCTTGTGATGATTCCTTCAAGACTTTGTTGCAAACTTATAAACTTGTAGCAATGTTCCTTTCAAGATCAAGTCGCCAAGACCCTTGAAGCAACGAAATCCCTCATCAAACACCACCTTTGCCGCATCCTTAAGGTGAAGATCATCCACGCGTTGTTTTCAAGCTCAAAACTTGAAGCAATCGTTCAACCGTTCATACGAGATCAAGTTATCGCGACCCTTGGATCAACAGTCATGCATCTACATCAAATTTGAAAACTGAATCAGAAGAAAATTGTAAATAGAGATTGTAACCTACAAATTTATCAATACAAATCTACTTTGTACACGTGTTCTTGTTTCATTTGATACGGAATTTTCGTGTTTACACAATCTTAAAAAAAAAAATATATATATAACTAATCTACTATTGTGACAAGTGTCGACAATCCAATACATCACATTCTTTCATTATATAATAGTCACATTACTCGTATGTGACTTTTTGACGAAAACACGTAAATTTTTAACGAAAATCTTAATGATATTAATGATGGCTATATTTTGGCACAAATAGGAAGAACTTCGGCTATCGTATTAGCAGTAAGTTCTTAACATGAACTTGAAGCATTTTACCCAAGCTCCGTTTATAAGTTATCAGTTGGCGTACATGCCTACCCAAAACTATCAGTTTGGATAGTCATTGCCCAAAAGAAGAAGGACAAAAAAAAATGAATGAGTAATGCCAGAGACTAAATTTGGAGATTAAATTTGCAAACTAAATGATGTATTACCAATAGAAATAAACACATTTATCAACGTTTAAATAATAAATCAATTATCAACATTTATGTCTTTTAATTTGTAAAATTTAGCCTACAAATTTAATTTATTTAGCATTACTCAATATAAATAATGGATGGCATCTAACATACTGTTATTGTTTTTTTCTCAAAGGGTGGATAATTGACTATTTAAATGCGATACCAATTAGCTGCTTTTTGCTAACAGCTTTTTTATTCTTAGTTTGATGACGTGAAAAGAATAAAAGAAAGGCAAAACCTGTAGCAGCCACATCAGAATGTACGGACACGGCCACGAGGCCTTCAGGTGGGGAGACCTGATGGGGGACAAAATTTGTCACTTTACACGGGATTTATTGTTTTCCTTTTCTCTTTTTCAGGCATTTGAAACGGTGTTTCAGTTTTCTGTTTTGTTGTGTTGCACAATTTTCTTTTGTTTTTCTGATCAAATTAGTTAAATTAAACAGATGCTCTCATTCATTATACTAAAAAGTATACAACGTATGAGTAATGCTAGGTAGAATGATAGATTAATTTTTTAGACTAAATTTGTAAATTATGTGATGCATTACCAATATAAAATAAGTACATTAATCAACACATAATTTAATCACGTCATATAGTTTACAAAATATGGTTTGAATAAATAATCTTTCTAGCATTACACATAATGCACGCAGTAGAAAGGCCATGTGATGGAAGGCATCTAAACCCTAAACCCTATACAAGCTAGCAGTATACACTCTTATCATGGTATGAGACTTTAAGCTTCACATACTTCTGGTTTTGTATGAAATCTCATTTTCATTGGTTATAGAGCAGGTTCGCTATGTATGAGGCTCAACGGCCTATGTGCTTAAAGTTCAAATTATCCACGTAAGTTAGGCTCGACAAGTTGTGTCATATGAGGGGATGCGTGACAATGTAAAAAAATGTCTCACATTACAATATGCTATTAAGAAACCTTTCATAAACTTATAAGGAATTAAGGGCATTTTTACTTAATAGAAATGGAAAAAAAACCGTAGAGATATGGGAAGTAAGCAAAGAGAATTTGATCAGCACTCCTCCTCCTCTTTCTCTGATTAAGGATTTCAATGGGAAGCTCACACTTTTTCGACTTCGTTTGTGTAAGTAAACAAATGGAAAAGTTAGAGTGAAATGATTGTTCTCATAACCATATTTTAATAAACGCAGGAAACTCAAAAATCAAAATGATTCCATGCCTGATTCCTTGCAAGTAAACATTCCCTAAGTTACTTCGTACATTGCCAACACTACTAAAAAAATGGCTTTCCCAATGACAATGCCCGCAAAAACTTTCACCGGGAAAGGTCAAATTTTGCCGGTAAAGATCAACTTTCGCCAAGAAAGATGTTGCCAAGAATCAATTTTAGGTTGCAACCTCAACTTCCTTCAATTAACATGATTTTATTTAACACAAGTGATAGATTGCCTTCAAAGCCCTTCAGTGTAACCAACCAACAAAATTGGCAATGATTTAAAGACTTATACTGAGTGTGGGTGAATGAGTCCATAACAACAAGAAGAGGATACCCTCATCCTCCCAACACCCAAAACAAAGTTAGGTTTTTTAATGAAGACGGCGATGTGTAACTGCGGCCACATTGGCTCAGTACTGTACACTCAGCATCTACCAATCAAAATGTAAAGATTGTAAAAACTTGGAGAACCAATAGAGTCTAGGCTCACCAATGTTCCTTATATGAACCCTACTTTCGCTTTACCATCCGTGGTTCATAGCTTCCTAACTCTGATACTTCTCACGCGCACGCACAAGGGGCCAAACGCATAGGGTCTTCGCTATGGTGTTAGATCTCAAGCATATAAACGCTCTTTTTTCTGGTTTTTTTTTTTCTCTGCTTTTTCACAAATTTCGTATTCTGCTCGTTTTCTCTCTAATCCTAATGTTAATTTGTTCTAATTTTTCCCTCCTTTTCAACCTTATTTTCTGCTTTACACTGGATACCAACTGGATTTTCTTCTGAATATAACCATGTCTGTGGCATCTGAAATGGATTTTTCTTTTTATAAAAAAAAATAAAAATAAAATTGTGTTTTTGTGGGAATCGATCGATCCTTTGTAGAAACCTAAGCTATGTATCAAAACCTGTGAATTCTCCACAAAATTTTGCATCTGTACCCTTTGTTTTTATTAAATAGTACCTTAAAAGAAGAATAGGGTTTTGTTTTGTTCATGGGTTAGATTCTTCTTGGGTACCCCTCTTTACGTTTTAGCCACTTGCAGCAGTCCACGTTAGCATATTGCTCGAGGACTTGTTCTATTCCTTCACTATTTTCTTCTTTGAATGTCCTCAATTTTTTTCTTTCTAAATATAATATTCTGTGTGTCATTTTCTTGTTAGAATTTACATTATTTGACTCAAATGCATGGAGGAAATGTATAGATTGACAGTCGTTGTTTGCGGGTGTGGCATCATCAAGATTCACACATGCAATTAACTGATAAAGTTCTTTGAAAGTGAGAATCTTGATGATGCTGCATCGGCAATAAACCACTATACAAAAGAGAGGAGAACTCCAGTCAGTTTCACTTTTCTCACTTCAATGATTTGGTATGCTTTCTGTCTACTGTTTCAGGTAAGGGTTTTCTAAAAAATTTATTTTGTTTCTCTAGTTTTAGGAATTTCTTTATTTTTGTTAATGGAGCTCATATATATATCATCAGTAGTATTTGTAGGTGTTATTTATGGCCTCATTAACTTGGCTCTGCTTAAATTTTTAGATCTGTGATTATTCTTCTGATAAAAGCTTGATTCGGGTACAAGGGTTACCTGAGCAAGTCTGTTTATGCAGAGAGAGATGGGACTTTGTCTATGGTGCTGGGATTTGAAAGGAGAGTGTTGATCAGCCTTGACGATGCTGCAAAGCCTTTAAAGCATTTTGAAAAGGTAAATATTTTCAAACCATTTATTTATTTTTATTTTTCCTATTTTGTTAGGTTGGTTTTCAGATCCACCCATGGACTGTCCGAATATTTGGCCGTTCGCAATAGAATCCAAAAGCTGATTTCTAATAGTTTCCAAAAATAGGGAATACATTCCAATAACAAAGTTGTTGTTTGGTAGAATGGTTGCTAAAAAACAACAATCTTAAAAATGCAAAAAAAGAGTACATCACTAGAACTCGCGATTCATTATTTTGAAAGGGAAGTGATTTCCACACTTTGTTTTGATCCTGATTTTCCTTAATTTTACACTTTGTTGCTTAATTTTGTCTCTTAATTCTTCTTTGATTTATTTAATTCAGTGGTTAGAAAAATATAGGGGAGTGCAACATGTGAAAAGAGTAGCATATAAATCTCTCCCCCTTTGAAAATACAAAAGCAATTAATATTGTTAGATTTCAAAGTTGAGTTAAGGTCTCTTCAATGTAAAGATGCCTGTTATCAAACATGAAAACAGTACTCAAAGTTGTTACCAAATAAAATTTTAAAAGTTCTGAATACAATGGAAATCTTCAAATTGTATCCTCATCTTAAAATTTATTACTTTTGAATCGTGAACAAATAACAAGCTTGGTTTTTTCCTATCTTTCTATTGCTCAGAAATAGAAATGTGTGAAAGAAGTTTTAGATCGTCTCTGTGTATGGTTTTTTTCCCCACTTGTTTTGGGTGGTGGGTTGACCCTATTTGATTCAAAGAACTAATTGTTTTTAGAAAAATATTTCAAGTGGTTCGATCTCTAGCTGTGAAATCAGTAGATCATTGAAAATTGGAATCGGTTTGGGAACTTCGATATGCAAAATCTTGGTCGGAAATGGTCACACATTCTCACTGCCATTTTTGTCTTTGCCTATACAATTGTTTGAGGACCAACCAAAGAGTGACTCGTCTTCCAACTTGGGACCCTTGAGATGTAACCTCACTCCCCTCTTATTCATCACTCCTCTCAAGGACATAATATTCAGTACTCCAACTATTTTCTCACTTCTTCAGTAATAGTAACATCCGATGCTTCAGTCATTTCAAGATCATAGAGATCTGTGTGCCTCTATCACTATCCAAGATACTTTCACATCTTATTGGGTCTCAATTAGGCTACGCAATAAATACCATCATAACATGAAGATATATTTCAGGCATATGCAAATATCTTCCGTACCTATATCTATGAATTATATATTTTTTATGTTTTGATAATGAGGAAAACCTTATGAACCACCTCTGTCATCATGTACATCATTTTCTGGTTAATCATGCATACATGTTGATATATATCGATCTCCAAACATGCATTGAATAAATTAGAGAGGTCCAAACTCAAGATTTCCAGTTATAACATAGTGAACTACAATGCTAGGACCACTGATTTCCAATTCTCACTGTTAAGGTAGGAGTTGATCTTCCCTTAATGCCAATATCTTTAAAAGTACTTAGGCAGATCATCAAATCGTAAAATTTCGGAATGGAAATATACTTAAATTAACCAAAGCAATCTTATAGCTAAATATGTAGTGTGTATATGAATTAGATAATAAAGTATGAACTATGACCACCTGATCACTCTGGCTTATTTAGAGAACTTGCATATATAGCAAGTCTAGAATTTTAATGCATTTTCTTTCAACTATTTTCTCTCTTTCTTCCATTTCGTACAAAACGCATACTTTACATAGATTTCAACACTTTCTTTCTTACAATTACATATATATTAACTCCTCCTTCATTCACTTATTCTGCTCATGAACCTATATTATCATTACTTTCGATGTTTAATTAAGACTTGAATCTAGGCGTTGGTGTTAATTTTTGCTTAAGATAATGAGTCATAATTAATTAATAATCATACGCATTCCAATTGTCGACACAACTCCGGTCACTGCTCTTTCTTTTATTTTTTATTTTAATTGTCCATTACACAATTTATTTATTTTTTAAAAATGCATGGAGCTGATGTACTTTAGCATCGTCTTCTATATATAGTTGATAGTTTATGGTTTATCCTGTGTGATCATGATTTCATTTCAAACTTCTTACCCTTTATATTGGGATCTTTAGAGCATCCTCAATGAGAGGCTCTATATGAGGCTAGAAAAGTGGTGGATATAGCCTAATTTAGAGCTCCGAAGAATCTTAGGAGCTCTAAAAATGAATCTATCCCAATAAGGGGCTATATATATTTCGGGCTCTATATGGGGCTATATATTTTATTATGTAGTAATTTGATTATGCGGTAAATTTATTATTGTCTTAACTTCTCTAAACTTGATTTTTGGACATGTTATCTTAAATTTTAATTTATGAACTTTTTAACCTAAAAATATTCAAATTCTGATAAAGTTAGATTTCATCACTTATGCATCGTTGTAGGTTCTCTTGTCTCAATCTCATCCGTTGGTTTGTTTCTATGAAATCAGACAAAATAAGATTTTGTTTCATAACAATCATTGGTTTTGATTATTTTATTTCAATCTCATCTATTGGTTTGTTTCTATGAGATCAAACAAGATAAGATTTCATTTCATAACCATTGGTTTATTTCTCTGATTGACACATTCTCCGAAATCAAACAAGATTTTCATTTCATAACAATAATTGGATTGGATTATCTTATCACAATTTAGTCATGTTATTTGTTTATATTTTCAGTTTAGGTCTCTAAACTACCAATGTTAAATTTCATCAATTTTTTTTATGAATTTTTCATTCTAGAAAATTAAACACGAAGCACAACATTTTTTTATAATCAATAAAACAAAAAATAGTCGTTGTTTGTATATGTTTTCTTAATTAAACAACAAACAGTTGAAAATAAACTCTTAAAATCCTAAATGGTTGAAAAATAAACCCTTAAAATCATTTTTTGGAATTAAAAATGGGGCTCACCCATTTCTAAACTAAAAAAAACAAAGATTGGGCCCTCAATTTGGTGTGGTCCCCCTACTTTTTGGGGCTAGATGTAGCCTAACTTCTTACTACCCAAGGATTGAAGTTGTTAGCCTTTGTGGTGGATATAGCCCAATTTTCCGGCCAATTGGGGATGAAATTTTTCATTAAAGCTACAAATGTGGTAGCCTCAAGAAGGATAAAGCCCCCATTGAGGATGCTCTTATAGCTTACTATTGTGTTCTATATCGTTCTAATTGTCCTTTGAGTGTGTCTCCTGACCTCTATACTTCTTATTTATACTTCAGCTATGAATCATGCATGTACTATATCCCATATACGTGCTTTATTCTCTGCTTGACTAGAAGTGTGTTTGGAAGTCTTTTTAAAATAACTGTTAACGCTTTTGATGAAAGTGCTTACAATTACCAGTTTTTAGTAAAAATGCAAGTAAATCTTGAAAAATCACTTAAAGTGCTTTCTGCAAGAAGCACCATCTAATATGCACTTCAAGTGCTTTTAGAACCCAAAAGCACTTTCACTACAAGGGTTTTAGTCATTCTAAAACAATTAAGTTATATTTATAGATGCTTGGGTAAAATAAAAAAAAAAAAAAAAAACTCTCAAATGTGTGTATGTAGATGCTCTAAACAATTAAGTTTTATATATATATATATATATATATATATATATATGTTGTTATATAGAGAAATATGTTGTGTCACCTTTCTACAACACGTATTTGTGTTTTCAACACTTATCACGTGATGAGTTTTGTAGGTACAAAAAAATATTTATATAACCTGTTGTGGAAGATGTACTATATATGAAGTCAAGAAGTAACATCTCTAAAAGATATATGCATGAGATCACAAAACTAAAAAGGTGTTAAAAAAGGCACTGTCATGTATATCTACTGTGTTCAAAAAAAATTTGGGCAAAAATCTCATCTTCGATTAATTTTTATTTTATGGAAAATTATTATCTAACCTTTATCTTTGCTATAGGCTGCTAGCGAATATAGGGACTGATAGGCAATTTTCTTTGAGATCGTGATCATCTTTAGAAGCGATTTGAAAGGGCTCTTTTCTCATACATTCTATGTTGGTATATTGTGTTTATGAGCATAAAAAATAAAAAATAAAAAAACATTTTTGTTTTAGTTCTTGATGTTATTTATTTCTCTATTTTAAGTAGATCGAAAAACTAATAAATTTTGGGCATGTTTGGTGTATTTTATCTTTATTCGATCTCTTTATTTTCTATGAGAACTAGAGAGATGATACAAGATTTAAACAACAACTGAATAAAAAAACTTGAGAGATGATGCAAGGTTCATATGAAAGGTAATCAAATTAGCATTTAGAAGGATTTCAAAAGACTTTCTAAGTGGTAGATTTTATAGGATTTGTAGAATTCAAATGCACTTTTGAGGATTGTGATGGATTTCGTTTGTGGAACGTGATGAATTTTTAGAGAATTTTATTCATAAATTTTGATGGATTTTGGAAGATTTTCTAGTCATTTATCTCAATAATTTGATTTTGGAAATAATAAAACATAAAAGAAAAACTGTGTCCCTTCCCCATCCTCCCTACCCAATAACCACCATATCCCCTCCCTCCTATGCCCTTGTCACACCATCACCTCCCCAGAATCCACCTCTCCATCTCTCTTTCTCTCCCGTAAATGAGAAGAAAAAAAAATGGAATATCAATTTATTTTGTTGACAGCAGACAAATGAAAATTTGGTCCCTGATGAGGTGATTAAAATACGTTTGATAAAAAAAAATGGGGTTGCAGATAATGATAGGGAGCCCCATAACAGTAGAATGCAGTCATGTCTTACACATATGGTGCTTTAATTAGGTAGGTCGAATGATTCTGGATCCTAAAGGAAAGTTATGAAGGACACGGGTGTGAACAACAGAGTTCATGAATTCATTGCAGAGGAATCCAATAAAATCTTTGGGAAAGGGTGAAATTGTTTAGTGTCTTTGGTATGTATACTGTTTATCCTCAAATCTATCAAAATTCACAACTTAACGAAATTCCATAAAATTTGTAAGCTTCTGAAATATATCTAGATTTGCATGTACTTGCTAAATATCTATTAAAATTCCAGTTTACATATAAATTTACATTAATTTAAAAAAAAAATTAAATCTTGATTGACTACCTTATAATTCTTAAAATCCTTCTGAATCTGAATTTTTTTTTTCTTTCTTCTTATAAATCTTAATTTGACTACTCTCTAAGTTAGTACATATATATTATGCTTGAAACTCTGATATTATAATTCATTTCTATTAGAAATTTAGTTTATAAGTTGATTAATCTTACAATTACAATATTAGTTATATGTATGTGTATATATATACATAGGTATTTTTTCTGTATGAGATTAAAATCAAATTTTACAGATTTACAGTACGTGTTTCAGGGAGGAAAGGGCCCAAACGAGGCAGTAGTGGTCTCCATGGTCGTACATGGTGGTCCAACTGGGTGTTAATCTGGCAGACATTCAAGGGAAGGACCATTTTGGGTCGCATGCATGAGATCTCCTTGGACAACAAAATCCAATTATATTTTTGCCCAAGACAGTGAATTTGTGTTCCAAATGTTCAGCTTCCTTTCACCCAGAAAAAAAAATAAAGAAAAAAGGAAAGGGAGTTTTAACGAAAAGCCCACGATACTGTTCACTTTAACGAAAAACCACATTTTTACACTAAAAAGTCAAACCTGGTACTATTCACTTTATTATTTATTTTGTCCTTATTTTTAAAACTCAAAATTTTCAAGTCCTTTTCATTAGTTTTCTTAAGAAAATATGCTTTACGATTTAGGAGGAAACAAAAACTAAGGTGAACAACAAAACATCTAAATAATAAATGAAAGAACGCCTGCATTTTAATCCTATTTTAACCTTCAACTTAAATGCAGAACAGCAAAAACTTAACGAACAAAAAAAGTACATAGTTGTGGTCCAAGATGCAGCGTGGTGGATCCAGAAAAATAATATTAGGGGGGTCAGTAAAAATCACGCACGCAACGTGCAAATTTTTTTTAACAGAAATAGCATGCATGACGTCATTTCATCGAGTTTTAATAGGTCTGAAGTCATTTGGAAAGGCATACTACACACCAGTTAATGCCTCATTTACGTGGGTAACTAACATATTCCAAGGCTGCTCCCATATTAATGTTTAACAAAGAAACACACTTATCTTGAACACACTAACAATGTTTGATATCATTGCATCCCATTAATATGTTTGTCTAAGAATGATGATGTTTTGTTATGCTCTGAAATCACCATTTCATTTACTTTGCATTTTTGGATAGTTTTTTACTTGGTTCTTTTTTTCTGCCTACAATTGTAATCACAACCAACAAACAAGTCAGAGGTAAATAATATTAGGACTAGACTGTAAAGGGGCAACACCTCTGTAATGCATTTTACAAGCAGTTGAATGGCATATATGAAGGGCAACTCCAACCTTTAAAGGGGCAGCATCCAAGTCATCCATAGACATTCACCGAAGTTCGGAGGGTCAACACTCAAGTTATCCCTGAACATTCATTGAAGTTCGGGGGGCCCCCCTGCCCCTCAATGCATCCGCCCCTGAGCACAAGCACACAACATTTTCCCCTCCATACCCACCAATTACTTGGTTCTCTTAGAATTTTTGTCAAACAACTTACCCTTGTGATAGTTGCACTCAAATTGTACCTCCATGGAAATTCTAGAACATCATAAGTAGCAAACGAGCAAGTAGGCGTAATAACCTTCACTTGCACAGTCGACTATCACTCTTATTCTTTCTCTATTCTCATTTTCTACTTCTTTGTATTTAGAGGCCCGATGTAGTTAGAAATGCACCTCTCATCACCACTTGGCCATATCTATATACATGATTAGTTCATGTGTTCGTGGCTAGAATTTCCGTTGGGGATGTTTCCTAGCGGATGAGCACACAGCTCCCCAAGAGGTTGGCGCCGGTTAATGCTTTCTGTCGGGCTTCTGCTCACTAACGGGCTTGTCGGGCAAAGCTTGTCGGGCAAGGCTAAAAGAAAAGGACAGAGTTAACTTTGAAAGGTGCCTTTGTGGGGCCTAAGGTGTAGGCCTTTAGGCTCACAATCAAGATTAACTTTTAGGTGCTCAGGCGTGCCACTGCCATCTCTAACATGGCAGATGTAAAACAGATGTTGAGTTTTAGTTGTATATATATCCGATAGGATGTTTTAGTTATGAAAGGTGCCTTTGTGAGGCCTTAGGTGTAGGCCTTTAGGCTCACAATCAAGAACTAACCCAGTACTCGAACATATAATGTTTGTTTCATTGATTGCAGAAGTATTATGACTATTATACTTCTAATTACCCGAGCCCGAAGAGCAGAATAAATCCAAATGCCTTTGTAGGGCCTTATGTGTAGGCCTTGAGGCTTCCCATCAGAATTACTTCTATACTCAAACGTTCTACAATAATCATAATATAACATAAATAAAACTAAGAAATAGGTCGATTACTTGCGCCCCAAGTAACTTCGGACTTCTTGTTCTCAAAGACTGTCGTGGATGGGTTAAGTCCACATAAGGTTCTTTTTTATTCCTTGAGACCAAGGACTTTTAAATGATCAATCTTATATGCTCGAGGGTTTAGAACTCAGATCTGATTTAAACTGTGAATACATATTCCAATCGGATTCAAGAACTGAGGAGTCTTTTAATCATTAACTTGCTAGAAATAACTTGGATACAAATGGAAGTATACAACATATTACTAGACTTATGAATGAAAAGACAAAAACAAAGAGGGTCGGGCAAGGTTGGTCGTCTTGCAACTTCCTATCTTTGTGATTTATAGAGGGGTTTGAGAGCTTAGAAAAAGGGATAGGGAGATGAGTTTACAGAAGGAAATCGATACTACAGCAAGATTGACAAGGTAGCAGAGCTTTTACAAAGGCTTTTGGTGAGGGTTGATCCCGAGGGATGAAGGCTTGGGCTGACTACAGCTTCGTTGAAGGCAAATCTGGCTTGAGCAAAGTTTGTGCTTGTATTTGTTTGTTTGTTTGAGTGTCCTTATCTCTGATTTCTCTTTCTTCTTTTATAGACAGTTTGGCTTGGCCTCCTGTAGCTTTAATCTTGCCCGAATGCAGCTTGAAGGGCAATGACTCATCAGCTTTTTACTTGTACTGCCACTGTAAAGTGCTTTTGGACTGATTAGCTAGCTGGTATGCACCACTTGGTCTCTAGGTAGGTGAACAAGTGGTTCAAATGATCTGAACCTAGTCAGGAAAAGGCCTTTTCTGCCTTCTGGGCTTTGGCTGGGCTTCGAGCTCCTTTCCTCCTAGTCCTTCTTTTGGGCCAACTCCCTTTTGAGCCCAAAGTTCAAGTTTTAACCCAAACATCATGAGCATGATGTTTCTTCAATAACAATGATATAAACGCGTGGGCATATCCGCCATTAATCACTCCATTTTTTTTTCTAGGTAACTCGGGAGAAACCCTTACAAACATGTCGGCTTTATCAGTATATGATTTTTTATGTGGCAAGACAGTCATCCCTCTAGGGGCTCAAGGCTTCAATTCGGGCTACATCTAAGTCTTCAATCCATTGACACATGGCTTCGATGTACTCTTCACTGTGTAACCCAAACTGATTTTGAATTCTGACAGAACTTACATTGATCTACATAGGAAGCACTGCATCTTGCCCGAAAGTTAAAGCATAAGGAGTTGTCCCTGTTCCTGCCCTCTTAGAGGTTCGGTATGCCCACAAAGTATTCCCCAGCTTTTCATGCCACTTCTCCGGACTATTTGTCACCATTCTTTTGATAATGTTTACCAAAATCTTGTTGCTGGATTCTGCCTGGCCATTTGACCGTGGGTAGTAAGGACTGGACTTGATCATCTTTATTTTGTATTTTCTTGCAAACTCTTCAACTTCTTTTGAAATAAAAGATGGCCCACGATCCGTTACTATAGTTTCGGGCACCCCAAATCTGTGCAGAATCTTGGTCTCAATAAAATTCTTGACTGCAGCTGAGGTTATGGATTTTACGGCCGAGGCATCTGCCCATTTGGTGAAGTAATCTGTTGCTACAATTATGAAAGTATGCCCCTTGTTAGAAGCTGGATAAATTTGCCCCGACGAAGTCCATTGCCTATCCTCTGAAGGGCCAAGGCTTGACTACTGGATTTAAAGGTACTGAGGGCACATGTTGGAGGGGTCCGTGCCTTTGACATTCTTCACAGCCTCGGGCATAGAACTTGCAATCTTTTTCCATGTCAAGCCAGAAATATCCGTACCTTTTAAGTAACCACCTCATCTTCGTTCCAGCTTGATGTGCCCCGTATATTCCTTCATGTACTTCGGCCATCACTCTCATAGATTCCTCTTGGCCTAAGCATTTCAATAGTAACCCGTCTGGAGTTTTCCTTAGCAGGTTCTTCGCCCATAAGACATACTTGGTTGTTGCTGTCTATTCTTCTTGCTTGTGGGTGAAGAATGATCATTTAAATGATGAATGATAGGCGACCTCCAATCTTCTATCTCAGTTTCTAGAACCATTACATCCAGACTGAATCCTCTTTTTAGGATAGAATGAAGGTTTCTTCTTTGAATATCGACATTTATCCCATATTTTCTTTCCTGTATTGGTACGCCTGAGGCTAATTGCGCAATCTCGTTGGCCGCTAGGTTGGATCCCCTGGGAACATGATTAACTGATATCTCAGAATCCCAATAACTCAGCACTTGCGTGGCCGCCAAGTAATACCCCGCCATGGTGATATGTCTGCACTTGAAATCCCCATTTAACTGGTTTATTACTAACTCTGAATCACCAAACACCTCTACCTCTACTGCCCCCAGATCCATCAAGATTTCCAAACCAATTATTAAGGCTTCATACTCTACCCGATTATTGGTGTTCCCTTGGTAATCTAGGAGGAACGAGTAATAATGATAAACCCCTTGAGGGTTCACAATGACAATCACAGCTCCAGAAGCCTTCTGAATGTAGGAACCATCAAAATACAGCTTCCAATGAGTAATCCAGAGGCCATTCACTCTTTTTATCTCTTGCTGGACCCATTCCTCTTTGCCCGAGATATCTTTGCTTGGCGGGATCCAAACACTAGTAACTTCCAGGGTCCCCGGGATATTGATTATCTCATCTTGAGACTCTTGATGCTCCGCCAAGAAGTCGGCAATTGCTTGGCCTTTGACTGCCCTTTGGGGTACATACTGAAAGCTGAATTCTGATAATGCTAGAATCCACTTCTCAATCCTTCCCGTTAACATTGGTTTTGACAACATATACTTTATCACATCTGTCTTAGCAATGATGTGAACGTGACAAGGTAACATGTAATGCCTCAGCTTACTGGCAGTGAAATATAGAGCTAGGCACAATCTTTCCACTGGGGAGTATCTTGTTTCTACCTCAGTGAGAATTCTACTGAGGTAATACACTGCCTGCTCTTTCCCGCCTTTGTTTTGAGCTAGTAGACTTCCGATTGATTTTTCCGAAGCTGAGATATATAGCTTTAAGGGTTTTCCCCTTTGAGGTGGTACCAACACTGGTGGAGAAGTCAAATAGGCTTTGATGCTGTCAAAAGCCCTTTGGTGTGGTGGTCCCCACTCAAAATCTTCTTTATCCTTCAGTCTCAGCAGATGAGTCAGTGGTTGGATCTTGCCCGCTAAATTGGCAATGAATCTCCTTAAGAAATTAATTTTGCCTAGCAGCCTCTGAAGTTGTACTTTATTGGTGGGTGAAGGCGGCTCCATTATTGCCCGGGATTTTTTTTTTGTCCACTTCTACTCCTCTTTGATGAACCAGGAACCCCAAGAAGTTGCCCGCTCTCACTCCAAATGCGCACTTCTTTGGATTCATCTTCAGCTTATGGATCCTCATCCTTGTCAAAGTTTGCCTGAGGTCTGTCAGATGCTGCTATTCTGTTTTGGATTTTACCACGATGTCATCGATGTACACCTTCATGTTCCGGCCAATCAAATCATGAAAGATGGCATTCATTGCCCTTTGGTAGTTTGCACCAGCATTCTTGAGCCCGAATGGCATGACCAGGTATTCATATGCCCCCACATACCCGGGACACCTAAAAGTTGTTTTGTGTATATCTTCCTGGGCCATTTTTATCTGATTATACCCGGCATTTCCATCCATAAAAGATAAGACTTTGTGTTTTGCTACTGCATCTACGGATAGATCAGCCATGGGCATGGGATATTCATCTTTTGGTGTAGTGTCATTAATATTTCTGTAATCAACACAACATCGTACTGCTTTTGTTATGGCTTTTAAAATGGGTACAATGTTGGCTAACCACTCTACATATTTGGCTGGTCTAATAAATCCAACTTTTACTAGTCTTTCAATTTCTTCTTTGACCTTCTCTTCTATCTCCTTTGACATCCTTCGTGGTGCTTGCTTAACAGGTTTATACCCCTCCTTGATGGGCATTCTGTGTTCCACCAAGGTTGAATCTAATCATGGCATCTCAGTATAATGCCAAGCAAAACAATTTTTAAATTCTTGTAAAAGACAGATAATCTTCGCCCGATCATTAGTTTCTAACAAGCCACTGATTTGTATAGGTCTTGGATCTTCTTCTGTCCCCAAATCAATGACTTGCAAAGGATCTTGAATCTCTGGTGGTGGTTTGTCCGGTTCTGCGCACAAAAATTCAACTAGCTTCGGGCTTTCGGGCAAGTTGTCGGCCCATCCAAGTCATATATGCACTCGGCCATTCGTATGGCCATATCCAACTCTTCTCCGTAAAGCTCTTCTCTGCTTTTATCCTGATTGGTCGGAGTTCCTAGCTGCCATTCCTGCTCTTCTTTGTCTAAGAGCTCCATTTCTTGCTTTCTTCATTTCCCATACACCAACAGTCTTTTGATCAGGGACCTGACTGCTATTACCTGATCCTTCCTCTTTTGTTCTGTCCTTGATGGTGTAGGGGTGTTGGGACGATACAAGGTCTATCCCACTCCTCTCTAGTAAGGAGCATTCCT
Organism: Malus fusca; assembly: GCA_035220775.1. NCBI lineage: Eukaryota > Viridiplantae > Streptophyta > Magnoliopsida > Rosales > Rosaceae > Malus > Malus fusca. Next base: position 10,704,758 of record CM069061.1, on the reverse strand, counting down.
TGTTCTAAAAGTTTTTGGGCCGTCGCCTTGGTAGGGTGGTCGTTCTCATCTGCTTCTGAACATTTCAGAATTCCTACATTGGGATTGTAGAAACTTGCCTCCGCAACATTGGCTGTGGGGAGAAATGGCTGTGATTCGGCCTCCACCATCTCCCAAAAGCCTAGTCCCTCTATCCCTGCCTCATGATAAACAGCCACTTGTTGATGTAGAGTGGAGGGTATGGCGAAACTTTGGTGGATCAAGTCCCTTCGAAGTAAGGCTCCATAGGTGGAAGTGCAATCTACCACAAAGAATGCCAACATGATTTGTTTAGACCCCAAATCCACTTCTAAGGGCAATATCTCATGAGTTTTGGTGATAGCGCCCGAGAAGCTTGAAACCGTGAGGTCCATAGGAATAAGATCTTATGTGCCCTCCCTATCTTTTTCATTTGCTTGGCTGGCAGTACATTAACAGCTGCTCCTCCATCAATTAAAATTCTTTTGAAATGCACCTCTTCCAAATTAGCTGCAACATATATTGGCTTAAGATGGTTGGCTAGTAACATGTTTGGACAGCTGAACACCATTTTATCCGTATAGATCCTTAAATGACCATCTTTGGCTGCTTCGGAAGATTCAGCTTTTCCCGACTCTCTATCTCCAGCTATCTCAACACTGACATGGGCCATCATTGGCTCCGTCGTCACATAGTCTCCTTCCATAGTGGCAGGTTGATTAGGCTCGGCACCAAACATGGCGGATAGCACATAGGCCATGTTGATATGAAAATTGCTAGGCTCTGGTAGTTCTTCTTTCTTGCTCCCGATCTGTTTCATGAACTCATCTAACCAGGCCATCGCATCTTCTGGAAGCAGTGGTTCTGGTGCCCCCTCCTGTTGATTCATGCCCGAATACGGTGTTTGCTTTGGAACTTCACCGAAATGATCCACTAATGATAGAGAAGGTGGTTTTCTTTCAGGCGAAACAGTTCCAAAACAAATAGGCTTCGTCTTCCATCCGGGAGTTGGCATCATGATCATATCTTCTTGAGCTCTCCTCAAGATCCTATATTTCCCAGGGTGTAGGCTTTGCGGTACATGGTTTCCTTCACCTTCTGTTTTGCTATTAGCCCTCTCCACCTCTTTTTTACTCCTCCAACGGAACTGACTACTCCCCCCAGATGACGTTTTTTCAAACTTTTGATTCTTGGATGCTTCAGACGTCGCGGGGGTCTTTAAAGAATTCATGTAGGCTTTGTGCTGCCTTTGGACCCTTCTGACCATGGAGGCTCCCATTTGTTTAACGGGCTGTCTATTTTTTCCAACCACGTACCATTTTCGCCCGAGGCGGGCAGGGTTATCTTTCTTGACAGGATTTGTTATCCTATCATTTCTCTTGACTTCTTTTCCCATATGGCCATATTGAGGATGTTCTACACCCCTTTTTTTTTTGGCTTTTTGGAATCCTTGTCTTCTGCCTCCTCAGAAGCTTCATGATTACGAAATATCTCTGATAAAGCTCTAGGTTAGGAATCGCCTCCTAACCGCTAAAAAACACTTCGGGAAATATCTCTTCCTGCAGTCCGCCTAGCTTTCTCACGGGCCTCTTTTCTTTCTTCTTCTTCCTTCCTCCTGATTAGCTCATGATCCATGAGGACTCCTGCTGGTGGTATTTCGAGCTCACACTCGCATTGGCATTGACTGCAAAGAACCATCCCTTTGATTATAGCTGCTTTTGGATGTTCGGGCAATCTGATCACCCCTTTTGTGGAATTTTTAGCCAATCTTCCTTCTTCTATTTCCCTTGCGACATTTTCTTTCCCATTCTCGGCCCATGCTATACTGATCATATTTATTGGGGCTTCTGAGAAGGGATCTGTATGTTTGTCCACCACTGCTTCCTCTGGCTGGTTGGTTTTAAGTCTCTCTCTTTCCATATCATCTTTTTCCCCAAGTTGAGGTAAAGATATAGGAACAGTTGGTCTTACAACCAGGTCTGCTTTCCTTCTGAAGCCTGCGGATGCGCTCTCCAGTCTTTGCAACATTTGCAACAGGGTAATTTTCAAGTCTTCATTAAAATTTTCTGGAACAACCGCTCTTTTTAAATCTTCAGGTTTTCTTGACATATTTCTTTGGCAAGTAAGATATGATTAAAGAAGTCCCACCGAGCGTGCCAAAACTATGTTCGTGGCTAGAATTTCCGTTGGGGATGTTTCCTAGCGGACGAGCACACAGCTCCCCAAGAGGTTGGCGCCGATTGATGCTTTCTGTCGAGCTTCTGCTCACTGGCGGGCTTGTCGGGCAAAGCTTGTCGGGCAAGGCTGAAAGAGAAGGACAGAGTTAACTTTAAAATGTGCCTTTGTGGGGCCTTAGGTGTAGGCCTTTAGGCTCATAATCAAGAACTAACCCAGTACTCGAACATATAATGTTTGTTTCATTGATTGCAGAAGTATTATGACTATTATACTTCTAATTACCCGAGCCCGAAGAGCAGAATGAATCCAAATAGGTGCCTTTGTAGGGCCTTAGGTGTAGGCCTTGAGGCTTCCCATCAAAATTACTTCTATACTCAAACATTCTACGATAATCATAATATAACAAAAATAAAACTAAGAAATAGGTTGATTACTTGCGCCCCAAGTAACTTTGGACTTCTTGTTCTCAAATACTGTCGTGGATGGGTTAAGTCCACATAAGGTTCTTTTTTATGCCTTGAGACCAAGGACTTTTAAATGATCGATCTTATATGTCCGAGGGTTTAGAACTCAGATCTGATTTAAACTGTGAATACATATTCCAATCGGATTCAAGAACTGAGGAGTCTTTTAATCATCAACTTGCTAGAAATAACTTGGATACAAATGGAAGTATACAACATATTACTAGACTTATGAATGAAAAGACAAAAACAAAGAGGGTCGGGCAAGGCTGGTCGTCTTGCAACTTCCTATCTTTGTGATTTATAGAGGGGTTTGAGAGCTTAGAAAAAAGGATAGGGAGATGAGTTTACAGAAGGAAATCGATACTACAGCAAGATTTAGACAAGGTAGCAGAGCTTTTACAAAGGCTTTTGGTGAGGGTTGATCCCGAAAGGGATGAAGGCTTGGGCTGACTACAGCTTCGTTGAAGGCAAATCTGGCTTGAGCAGAGTTTGTGCTTGTATTTGTTTGTTTGTTTGAGTGTTCTTATCTCTTATTTCTCTTTCTTCTTTTATAGACAGTTTGGCCTGGCCTCATGTAGCTTTAATCTTGCCCGAATGCAGCTTGAAGGGCAATGACTCATCAGCTTTTTACTTGTACTGCCACTGTAAAGTGCTTTTGGGCTGATTAGCTGGCTGGTCTACACCACTTGGTCTCTAGGTAGGTGAGCAAGTGGTTCAAATGATCTGCACCTAGTCAGGAAAAGGCCTTTTCTGCCTTCTGGGCTTTGGCTGGGCTTCGGGCTTCTTTCCTCCTAGTCCTTCTTTTGGGCCAACTCCCTTTTGAGCACAAAGTTCAAGTTTTAACCCAAACATCATGAGCATGGTGTTCCTTCAATAACAATGATATAAACGCGTGGGCAGATCCGCCATTAATCACTCCATTTTTTTTTCTAGGTAACTCGGGAGAAACCCTTACAAACATGTCGGCTTTATCTAGTCTAGTATATGAATTTGTATGTGGCAACCTGGTAACTCTACTTTGAAGTTCATGCATTTCTCCATGTAAACTACTCTCCAACTATATATATGACTGGTTTGATATTGAGTTTTGTCTTAACCATTAAATAAAGTTGTTTGAATGCTTTTGATTAAGATTTAACGTTTTGAAGCCTTTTTTTTATTAGTTTTCTTAAAGAAAACAATCATAAAAACAGAAAAGGATACCAAACGTAAACACAAATTAACCCAAAAAATAACTAACCTAAACCCAAGCAGCAAGAGGAGAGGCAAAGAGAAAAAGGACAACCCAGTTCGTAGTTGTACTTATTTGTTTGCATGGTACTCCACCATTGTTTCTTAAATGCTTTGGTTTTTTGTGCAGATGGAGATGGGAAAAAAATGTATATATAAGATTTTGATTTTACAACTTTAAGCGAGTTGGATCAATTACGTCTCAAAATTTCGGTCCGCTGAAGTTCAAGACAATTTGCATTTCTTATTGGAGATGCTTTTATGGAGAGAAAAATGAATGAGATTTAAATTTACCTCTCATTTATTGGAGTAGAATACACATTCACATTTTAGAGAGAGATGTAAATCCGTTTTTTACTATCTTAGTTTTCCATCATTTTAACGATGATGCTCTAAGAGCGCTCCCATACGCATCCAATGAACCTAGTTGTTAGATTTATGCCCACCACTTTTTACTCTTCACAATCTTTACTTATTTGTCCCTTTGACTCTTTCTAAATTCGTTCAATCTAGAGGCCAAAAATAAAGCTATATGTTGGAGAAGAAAAATAGTGTGTAAAATTATTTCCTTTTTTCTTCTCAAAATGGGTCACAGAGTTTTAATTTCTCATACTACACTATAAGGGTGCGTTTGTTGTACCGGACTGTCTCGGACTGGACTAGCTTCAAGGATTAAGCTGGACTGGCTTAGACTAGACTAAGCTGGACTGACTTAGTGAAGCGTTTGGTGTAATGTCGGACCAAGAAGCAGGATTATAATATTATATTATTTAATCTATATTTATTAATATTTTATTTTTAATTTAATATATCAATTAATATTTTTTCATTACTATATCTTCTTCCCTATTTTCTAGAACCATCTCTCTTCATCATTTTTTCTCTCCGCCTCTCCTTCCCCATTCCCCTTTTCTCCCATTTTTGTTCCTCCTTTTTTATTGCAAATCCTCTACCTCTTCACTTCATCTTCTTCGCCTCCTCTGCACTTCACCTCTTTCTCCTGCCTCTTCACTTCCTCTCACAAAATCACTTGCAAATCTTAAAATCAAAACATAGAACAAGAAAGAGATTGAAGGAGGTGGGCTACATGTGTGATTGGCTCAAAGGTGGAGGATAAGGGTTGGATTTGGTTTGGTTTTTCTGGGTGCATGTGTGATTGAAACAACCATGATCATCCCACTGCATTTTTTTTTTTTCGGATTTCCTGGGTTTCTGAGTTTTCTAAGTTCAAATTTTGGGATTTTCTGGGTTATCTGGGTTCAAATTTTTCTGGGTGCATGTGTGCTTGAAAGTTAAAACAACCATGATCATCCCACTGCTTTTTTTTTTTTTTTTTTGGATTTCATGGGTTTCTGAGTTTTCTAAGTTCGAATTTTGGGATTTTCTGGGTTATCTGGGTTCGAATTTTTCTGGGTGCATGTGTGATTGAAACAACCATGATCATCCCGCTGCAAATTTTTTGTATTTTTTTTTTTTGAATTTTGCGAGATCTGGATTTGAAAAGGGTTGTGGGACATGAGATAGAAACAGATGGGAGGAACGAAACAGGGAGGGGTGAAGCGAGCAGATTTGGCTTAGCAGTCCGGCCAATTTCGGGGGGCATCGCGAAGACCCTTCAACGAAGCTTTTAGTCCGACTTGGTCTAGTCGAGTCCTATTAAACGTAGTCCCGGCGTGAAACAAACACAGGACCACAATCTAGTCTAGTCCAGTCCCCTCTAATCCTGTCAAACAAACGCCCCCTAAGATTATGAAATCATATCAATTTTGCTTTCGTGTTGTTTGACCGTTTAGTCCTTCATAAATTGATGAAGTGGTGAGCATAATGCATGTTTATAAACTAATGTATAATCCACACTTGCACCTCATGGACATAAAAGAACTCATCTTGGAGCTAAGATTCTCCTCATTCGTTCCCAAAATGATGAGTTTTCTCTAATACACATCAAAAGTGCAGGTTTAAGTTACACATGAGAACAAGAGTTATTAGATCCGTTAGAACAAACAATCTAACAACTTTTATTCTCATGTGTAACATAAATGTGCATAAAGACTCTTGTTCTTATGTGTAACTCAAATCTGCACTTTTGATTTGCATTAGAAAAAACCTCCCAACAATTTTAATATATAACCAATAGCAAAAGAAAATTGATAAACACACATCCGTTTTAGCCTCTCACATACTCTTATATAAATTTTTTTGTTATCTTCATTTAACTTGTTCACTGCAATAGCTAGAATTTAAAAGATGCTTATGAGAAACTAAGGAGGGTGTAGTCAAATTAAGATTTGAAAGGATTTTAAAAGACTTTAAAATCAGCTTGTAGTCAATTAGAATTTTAAAGAGGATTTTAAAGGATTTTCAAATCTTGGGGTATCAAAGAGATTTAACATGATTTAAAAGAATATATTCAAATCCATGTGTAGTCAATTATGATTTAGGGGGTGTAGTCAATTTGGGGGTAAATTACATAATAGCCCCTCAGGTTTGAGGTCTATTACAACCTCATACAACATCTGTAAAATATTTCACTTTCATACCTCACGTACTATTTTATTTCAAAATAATACCTCTGTTACATTTTCCATCCATTGATCCGTTAAGCACTGACGTGGCTGCCACATTTATGCCACGTGGCTGCCACCTGTGTGCCACGTGGCAAGAATAATAATTTTTTTATTTATTTAATTTTATTAATTAAAAAAAAAACCCAAGCCTGAAAACCTAGAACCCCACCCCTCTTCTCCATCCCAAGCCTCCCAACCACCATCCCACCCCACCCCTACCTCCCCCGCAACCCCCCACCCCACCCTCACCTTCCCCGAGCCCTTTCTCCTCTTCATCCCCCACCCCATTTCTCCCTTCTTTCATCTGCAACCCCACCCACCATTCTCTCCTCTGCAACTCGAACCCTTCAAGATACAGAAGAGCACGAAAAAAGACAATCCACCAGTAATGGTTTGAGCAGCACCCAAAAAAGCTCAAAAATTCAAACAAATTTTAGGGTTTTCAAGATTCCGAGCTGCGCGTCAATCAAATGGGTTCAGCAATCCAGAGACTTATAGATTCGAAGAGCATGCCGTATTGGGAGTGAGGGCAGAGTTTCAGAAGGCTAATAGAAGCCGTCTGCCTTCTCTTTGAAAAAGATTTGGGATTCAGATTCGGGTCGGCGGTCGCCGTTGTTTGATTGCCAATAAAAGCATCGAATCGGAGAGAATTTGCAGAAGCTTCAATGATGATGATGCAGTCGATGAGAGCTGCCGCCATTGAAATCTTCAACTTCTGCGTCCGTCGTTGAAATAGGTGGAGCAGCAATCGCAATCACCAACTGCTGCGAGTTACCAAGCTGTTCGTTGAGCCGCCGCTTTCGCTTTCGATCCAAGTATGTGTCGCCATCATCAGCACCACCAGCTTCCAATTCGTCTTCGTGCTTTCCTTTCCCGCGCTCTTCAAAGCCATGATCATTTGCCTGGCACCCTCTATTGGATCTCAACTGCAGATCCACCCGCCCAAAACCTCCTTAAAATCCGACTGGATAGCGCAGCACAATGTTGGCGTGATGCTTGATCTTGATTTCTTTATTGGGGATGAGGCGCTGGAAAGATCTCGATCTAGTACAATTTACAATCTAAGCTATCCCGTTCGACAAGGCCAAGTCGAGAATTGGGATTCAATGGAGCGGTTCTGGGATTCAAGGGTGGGGTTCTAGCCCCTGGGTTTTCATGTTTTTTATTTATTTATTTATTTTTTTTTTTTTTGAGAAGATTCAGGTTTTTTTAAAAAAAACATTAAAAAATTATTATTTTTGCCACGTGGCACACAGGTGGCCACGTCAGCACTTAACGGATCAATGAATGGAAAATGTAACGGATGTATTATTTTGAAATAAAATAGTACGTGAGGTATGAAAGTGAAATTTTTTAAAGATGTTGTATGGAGTTGTAATAGACCTCAAACCTGAAGGGCTACCATGTAATTTACCCTCAATTTGGATTTCATAGGATTTTAATATATTTTTTTTAGGTGATAGAATTTAAAGGATTTTAACAGACTCTACAATTCCATATGAATTTTGACAGATTTATGTAGATTTCTATTATAGATTTTTATGAAGTTGTATGGATTCTTTCTTGGATTTCCTAGGATTTAAAAAAATTAGAAATCACATGCAAAGCCGTGGGATCATTTTTAATGAAATCATGTGGCTGAGATTAGCCTCTCCAACCCTCTGCAATTGAAACCCTAATTGTTATGTGTTTTCTACTACACCGTCTAAAATCATAGTCCTCAGTCCAAGGACTAGTTAATTGCATATTTTCATACCGTAGTAATAGCACAAATTAATAACGTTTAGAATGTATACGGGTTGGAGGAATTGATCCAACCCAAGCCAAAGAATATGTGTTTCGAGAGTGACATTGACTGGTTTTAATAATGAATGGTGACATTTCAAAGGCACCAAAGCAGAATTGAACAAGGTGTCTTTTGCAAATAAAAGTACAACTGAGATAGGAAGTAGTTGAAGGGAAATGAAGCATCAGCAAAGGAATTTACGTGAGATGTTTGGTCAGTCGGTGAAGAAAGAAAAAATATGTTGGTGGTGCTGGGACATCTTCTCATGCCTGCAAAGATTTCACGATCAGCCATGGAAGTCCAAAACGGTTGAGTTCACAGCAGGTCCTCTCAAATGGAAAAGATTGTTCCTCTGGCGTAAAAAGAAATCTTAGGGGTAAGGGTTGGATTTTTGATAACATTTGGTATTTATACCACACACCCTCAAATCCATTAAAATCCATCACTCATCAAAATCCTAGCAAATCCTTGGTAATTTCACTACACCTAGACATCTGCAGACTCATTTAAAATTCTAATCGACTATCCCTGGATTTCGATATATTCTTTAAAATCCTCTAAAATTCTAATTTGCCTACACTCTGATTTCAAAATCTTTTAAAATCCACTTTTAAAATTCTAATTGAATACACTCAGATTTTAAAGTCCATTCAAATGCTATCAAATCCTAATTTGACTACACCCCCCTTAAAATCCAATGTACAAATATGTAGGTATTCAAAATGTTATAAATTTTGAAGGATTTCATTAAGTAATGGATTTTGTATGATTTGAGAGCCAATTTATGCATAAAAAGGGCTATGAAGAATCTAATCTCCACCCCTAGGATTTATTTCAAGCTTCTCTTCAAACTGACTTATCTCCTATCACGCTCTTGATGTTGTACTCCTGCGACACCTCGTTCTTCTCCGTGGCGTCCACCTTGGCAAAATTACATCTTCGGCCTTGAGCTTGGTAGCTGCCGTCGCGGGGTTTCAAGGCCTGGCAGTGTTTGCACCACAGCGCTGGTTTTAGCATCGTCTGGGAAAGGTAAAGAAATGCTTTACCGTTGCAGTTGTTGTTGGATTTGATTTTAAAGCGTTAAAAGCATATTTCACATTGAAACATGGTCGTTGAGGGATAAAAGAAAAACATGTAACTATGGACATCCATTGAAACATAGTCGCAGAGGAATCAAAGTGCAAGCAAGGGTAACCGACAACAGAGGTTTGCCAGTTGCTCACAACTCTTCCTCAAAGGAAATGAAGACAAACTTTTACTTTGAGCAATTATCTCAAGGCATCTTTCACGTTGAATTTCTCACCATTTGAAAGTTGTGTGTAGAATATAATTAAGGGAACTTTAACGAAAAGCACCTGGTACTGTTCACTTTAACGAAAAACCACATTTTTACACTAAAAAGTCAATCATGGTACTATTCACTTTACCCTTTATTTTGTCCTTATAATTAAAACTCAGAGTTTTCAAGCCCTTTTCATTAGTTTTCCTTATAATTAATGGTTGATTGTGTATTCATCCATTTAGCATTTTCATTGACAAATATTGGGTGATGAGGATATTGATGCATAGCAGACCAGTACATGACCTTGAGCTTTTACAATGTGTTTTTGTTGTGGTTACTTTATCTGAATTTCTATTTTGTGTGTCAAATTTTTATATCGTTTATTTTGTAGGAATCAACTATAAATCTATAAAAATTCATGAAAGAAGTCCATACAAATTCATAGAAATCTATAATAAAAATCCATATATATATATGTTAAAATCATATAGATTTGTAGTCTTTTAAAATCTAAAACTATATTAATGAAATCCTTTTTGTTAACCAAAAAAGGGTAAAAAGACTATTTAGTCTTATATCACACAAAAAAACTGATGGGCAATAATGTCATTTCATAGGTCCAAATTTTACTATTTTTTATTAAAACATCACCTACCGATGATGTTAAAATATCTCTAATATTTAAAATTAAAATTACAAAAAAAATAAAAACAAAAACCTCCCACCACTCCACGTTCTCTCTCTCCCTCACTCCTTCCCATTTTTCTAAAAAATATGTGTTGATACACACAAAGTATGTAGACAAATGTTAGCCTGTCACTTAAAAAAAATTCATTAAAACCTAAATCCAAATTTACTACCCCTAAAAATGAGGAAAGGGATCCTCTCTGGATCCCTTCCACCAAATCCTCATGATCCACCAATCCGGACCCTTGAAATTTGATCAAACGGCTAAAAATAGAGAGCTCTATTAAAAGTTATAATAACTTTAACCATTAGATCAAATTTCAATGGTCCGGATTGATAGGTAATGAGGACTTGATGGAAGGGATCCGGGAGAGGATCCCTTTCCTAAAAATGAAATCTGAAATCACCTCCCAAAATAGCTCAACACCAAACGCTAAACGGAGCACACAATAACTTCCAACTTCCAAATCTAAAAAAATGTCGCTCCAAAACGTCCTCAGAACCCTCAAAACTGTGAAAAGAACGCCCGCCAGACTCTATCAAGAATTCACAGAACTCATCTCCACACCCCCAAAACCTCTCAACGCCACCACCATCACCCTCCTCTCCAATCTCAACCCCAACTCCCTCCGCTTCATTCTCTCCGACCCCAAATTGAGAACCTCCAATTGTTTGCTTTTCTTCAACTTCCTCCTCAAAAACCAATCTTTAATCTCCTTCAAGATCGACCTCCATGCCCACTTGACCATCCTCTGCAGGCTTCTCCAGACAAGAAAGTTCGACGATGCCGAGGAAATCCTCAGATATGTCTCCGTAGATGAAAATAACAGGTACCCTTTTCATGTAATTGCTTCTGCTGTTGAAATTTGCTGCCTTGAACCTAGAGTTAGAGCCAAATTGTTCAATTCCATGCTTAAAGTGTATTCGGATTGCGAAAATTGGGACCGGGTTTTGGAGACTTTTGATCACATGAGGAGTAATGGGATCCGGATTGATGAGAGAACTTGTACTGTGCATTTGGTTACTCTTATTAGATGTGATGAGGTGCAAAAGGGTTTGGGTTTCTTGTATCGGCTGCGCGAATCGGGCACTGAGGTTTCGGTTTATTCTTTAACGGTTGTGGTGGATGGGTTGTGTAGGAGTGGGGAGATTAGAAGGAGTAGAGAGTTGGTGGAGGAGATGGTGAGGAGAGGGACTAAACCCAATATCATTACATTCAATACAATGGTGGATGCTTGTGCTAAGAGATGGAACTTTGTAGAGTTGGATAGGGTTTTGCTTTTGATGGAGAAGGAAGGAGTGGCGCTCGATATCAAGACGTATCAGTTCCTGATTGATGGGTTCACAAGCGCAGGGAAGGTAGAAGAAGCTGAGAGGCTGGTTGGGGAGATGCATGATAAAGGATTGAAAGTGAACACTCATTTGTACAATTTGATAATAAGTGGCTATTGTAGGCTGGGGTATGTGGATAGTGCGATTTCTTCATTTTGTGCAATGGATGAGAGAAGTGTAGTCCCGAACGCTGATACGTACTGGGCTCTAATAAGGGGCCTTTGCAGGGCTGGAGAGACGGGGCTGGCAATGAAGTATGTACTTGAGATGCAGGGCAAGGGGTTTGAATTGGACAATGTTATATTGAATAGTTTGATTGATGGACTTCACAACAAAGAGATGATTGATGAAGCTCTTGAGTTGCAACTGTTGATGGAGCAAATAGTTTTGAATGCTGATTCATCTGCGTGGAAAAAAAAGGTAAATGGATCACTTAAGTCGAATCAACCTGATCAGGCTGATGAACCAAAAGAGGCTGTTGAAAAATGATTAATTACACAGGTGCAACACCTTAAAATAGGGAGCTTCACTAATTTGTGATGTATGAAGAGATCAACGTTTGCAGTTGTTGTGCTCATACAAGAGATTAGATGCCGCAGGGGCCGGCAATCTGGAGAATGAAGCTCTGAAGCTTAGTGAGGGATGTTAGAGAAGGATTACATGCTTGATCTGGATCATAATTTTGATGTATGTTCATTGTAAATTTTTGTGAGACACATTCCATTTTTGGAAGGCAGAATCTGTGGTAGAACTACTATGTCCGAAATTGCTGTTTGTCGATATAGGTGCACAAGGAAGGGAGATTAGATGACGAATTGGAATTGTATAGAGTTGAGGCCATCACAATATTACGTGCCTTCTACTCGTAAGTCTGCCTGTGACAGCTCTGACAAAGAAGAGTTCTTAAGACTACTAACTTCTGGGTGATCTCGTTTAGCAGCTGCCATTTCACTCGGTAATATATGGACAAACAAGTATGATTTGCAAAAGAAATGACCCACTGTATGCTTATTGTTGCGATGTGGTCTGCCATTACCCTAAACCCTGGCCTTCGGACCTTCAGTCGTTTAATCAGGCTACAAGTTTGGAAGGCTGGAGAGAAAGTGATTCCAACTTGAATTGAATTGTGACGCTGAACTGTGGGCATCCATTACTTCATGCGACTGCTTTTTACTGTCTAGTGTTGTTAAGATATTCATAGAAGTTCATGGAGTCAGCAACTACTACAACTTGCTGCAACTGGTATTTTCCGTATGTTGTTTAGTGCGACTATCCCATCGTTCTGCCTGTTTATCTTCCTTCATTTTATGAAGAACACCTTCCAAGATTTGATCCCGCGGCCTGCTCACACCAAAGAAAGGATTTCTTCAGAGATCAATTCTTCGGCAGTGTTGTAATATTAACTCTGAATGATTGACTTGAGTTTAGTTTTTAATTAAAGTGATCAGCGTTTGCAGATGTTGCAATGCATAAGTTCATTCTCTGCTAGTATGGAGCACTCCTAGCATCCCTGGTACAAATATTGTGTCAACTTTGATGTCTAAAACCAAATGATTCACCATTTTCTTGAAGGAAAATGATTTCCCAAAGCTCAGATGTTTCATGCTCCATCTCATCTCTCCCTCAGAAAACCGGTCATCGGGTCTTTCCCGATACACTCTCAGGGCCAGTCCTACGTCCTCGGAGAGTCGGAGACTCAAAAGCGCACCATTCACCCCTATACTTTTCGGCGTGGTAAGTCCTAAACCCAAACGTAGCCTCATCAATTTAACCCCTCAGGGAAATTCGACAAACCAGCTTCAGTGATATCTAGCCTTCCCCGTTTTAAATCCAAATTGTTATTGTCAACTTTTAACCTATGACTTTGTGAACCTTGAGTTTTGACTGAACCCAAATACTGCTTCTGGGCTGCCCAATCCCATATTTGACAGAGGCAGGCCATCAAACATCACAGAAATCTAATTACTATTTATTCGGAACTGCTTTTAGAATGACGAAAATATTTTCAAGCAATATTGGGCAAAAAGAATTAAAAGCACTTGAAGTTCTTCATAAAACACCCCCAATCGGCAAGTTTACGAGAAGCAGATGAATTTTTAAACTTACAACAAAAGGCCGTATGAGCAGAATAACGTTTTAAACACACATTTTCAAACCAAATGTTGGATTTGATTAAAATTCTTGCATTGGAACCAGTTAAAATTAAATTTTACAATCATCTCCCACCCTTTTTTTTTTTTAACATTATCGTCAGTGGGCTAAATAGTTAATTATTAAGGGAGAAAGTAATTGGTGAGAATCGAATCCGCACCATAATGCATAAACATAATTATTTTTCACCACTACAGTAAAATGCCGTTTGCAATTCATTTTTCGCCCCTAGTGTTGTGTTTGGTTTGTAGTGACAGTTAAGCCAAACGAAGGACAAGTTGACAGATGTGGATGGAATATTCCAAGGAATGTCTCTTTTATGTAGCGTGGAACTCAATGTTTCTCTGATGAAACATGTGATGCCCCCCCCACACACAGAGGATAAAATGACCACGGATTCTCAAGTTTTGTGGACAAAACACAAGGAAGACTGAGCACCCTCAGAACAAGTATGGTGCTTTGCTTGCTCCTTTTGAGGTATGCATTTCTAACGTCTTTCATTTCTTCCCAAACGTGTCTGCATCTTTTGCTTCGACTCTGTGTCACTATGTCCATCTCTCGAAACTTATTTCTTTCAAATTTTGGATTAGTTTTGACCTCTCTATAAACTATTCCAAGTGAGTTGTTAGCTCAGTTTTTTGCTTTCTTTTATTTGTTCAATTCGAAGAAAATACTACAGATTGTCACTTAGTACTTCGGTTGAGTCAGAAGTCTTAAGTTCAAATCTCGTATATAAAGAGATGAATAACTCAAACGAAAATAACGGACATGTTTATGTAGAAGCTAAACCAAGTAAGGCTTATGTATGACCCACCGTATATGAGAGAATTGATCAGTGACAAAACTGGGCTAAGCTTTTGAATGTGGATTGGGCTAGGCTGGAACAATGTTTTCTTCTAAGTTGGGCTGGGCTGAGTCAGAAAACTAAAATGAAAAATATATGGGATGACACATAAAGAAATGTTGGGATTTGAGCTAAATTGTAAACTATAAATGACATTAGGCTGAGTGAGATACAAGTTGAGTTCCAAGAAATTATGTGACAAAAGTTAAGTTACGAATGGTTTAGGGAGATTCGAGCTAAAATTCAAGTAGTGTGCTCCTTGAAGTTAATTTTTAGCTCCGCCCACTAATATTCTCCCTCTTGCACATTTTGTTTCCCTATAAACTACTCAAAACAACCAAAATATAACAATTTTTTTAATACAATGAACATTTACACTAAAAAGTAGAGAAATTGAGTTAAGTAACACAATGTGCTAATCATAATAATTTAATTTCAACTTGCCATCCACACAAGTCGAAACTAAGAAGCAAAACAAAACAATTAATTTTAAAAGTTCCCTATACTATTGAGATGAAGTGGTTCGGAGTCATTGGCGAATTTTGTATCCTGTTTTGTTGATGCAACTTGAAAACCCAACAATATGCCTTGCCTTGCCTTCTCCAATGAGGTGCGGCATGGTAACCATCGTTAGCAGAGACAAACTCCGCTATCCAGGCGGGGGCAATTTTTTGCCCCATCTTCATATCTCTCTCTTTGCGTGACTAAACTCTGTACTCCCCCCATCCCGATGCCGAAGACCAGACCCGTCTTGACGCGGGACTTCAAAATACACAACTGTATTAAAACAAATTTGATATCATGATCCCACCCCGGGATTCTACAACCTATAACACAAGCCTGCTACTTCGGTAAGAGGAATGCAACATGAGTTGCTGTGAGCCTCATCCGAGTACTATTATTGCCCAAACTCGCTTAAGACCCTCAAATGTTCAAGTTTTCCTGAAATGTGAGCAGAAATTAGAAATCATCTCCCTATGGCCTTTTCTAGTTATGATTAATGGATCTCCATCTAGCTTCTTCAACGAGCTTCAGTTGTTAAGAAGCCTCCGTCTAACCCTAGTCATTGAAATGTTCAGCCAGCTTTTAAACAGGAGAGGAAGTAAACAACCGAATTGCCTGTTAAAAAGATTTCGTAAATTCTACGTTTCTGATGATTAATTCAAAGTGAAATTCTCTAGAGGATTCTAGAAGAAATGAGTATGAGTAGCACATATCCAAGAAATAAAGGATATGTATGATGGAGCCAAGAATGCAGTAAGAACTCATGAGGACAAACTGAAAGTTTTTCAATAACTATAGGGCTACACTAAGGCTCAACTTAAGTCCTTCACTTTTTGCATTAGTAATGGATGAGCTAACAGGATATATTCAAGTAGATATCACTTGGTGTATCCTTTTCGCAGATGATAGAGCGTTGATAAATGAAACACGAGAGAGTAAATGCCAAGCTTAACCTTTGGCGGGAAGTGTTACAATCTAAGTGTTTTCGCCTAAATAGGTCAAAGGCAGTATACATAGTGCAAGTTCAAAGGAAATAGGGGTCCAAATGAGATAAGGGTGAGGTTGGAGATCAGGAAGTACCAAAGAGTGAACGCTTTCGTTATCCTGGATCTATCTTGCAAAAGAACAGAAAATTGGATAGAGATCTCAACCATAGAATACAAGCTGAATGAAGTGGAAGAGTGCATCGAGTATGTTGTGCGTATGCAACTAAATTTTATAGGACAACAATAAGGCCAACAGTATTTTATGGTACGAAACGTTGGGCGGTCAAGTATAAACATGTACAAAAAATGAGTGTAGTGAAAATGAGAATGCTTCGTTGGATGCGTGGCACACGAGGAATGACAAGATTAAGGACGAGGATATCTAAGGTAAAGTAGGGTTGTCTGCGATTGAAGAGAAGATGAGAGAAAATCGGTGTGAACATACAAACCAAAGACCTGCAGATGCTCTGGTTAAAAAATGCGATTATGAGACAGGCTCAGGACAAGAAAAGGTAAAGGAAACCAAGAAAAGAGACTTTAAGAAGAAACATAGGGTACTTGGAAGCTGACGCAAAACCAAACACAGTAGCATTCTAAGATTCATACAGCCGACTCTAGTTAGTGGCATAAGTGTTTGTTATTGTTGTTGTACGTTTCAGATAATCAACTGTCGAGGATAACTCTGCAAAATGCATTGCCCATCAACCAAGAGCTGATCGAGTTTCACAGATGGGGAGGTCCTGTGATTAATAAAGCCAAATGTTCGATATCATTCTCCACCACCAATTATAAGGTTAAACAAACAAAAAAATCCCTTTCATCCTTTCATTTATGAGCCAGTGAAGCAATAAAACCAAAACTATCTTTCTCATCTGCCATCGAAAACCGCAAAGGAAACGCTTTTCCACCGAAGCAGGTTGCATGTGTAAGCTGGATCTGTATATCCGCATTTTCAGTCGGACGCAGATCCTCCCCTTTCTGGCCTCGGCAACTTGGTGAATAGTTGGGCAATACATCTTGAACAGAGATTGAACAAACAACCAACTCGATCCCTGCTAGAAAGAATCACGAAAAACAAAGTCGGTATTCAACCATAGATAGCGCTTAGCATACAACTCGAAAATCTTGAGCTCATTCTATGCATCCCATACTACTCATAAAATCATGTTCTCATTCTACCATAGATTCATAGCTAATGAGTACACTATAATACGTTCCGTTGCAACTTCCTAAATAGATTACTGTACAGATACGGGGGACTTAAGTTAACTAAATACGCTAAAGGGGCGGGCTACAAAAAGAAAGGGAGAAAATGACAGGGTGATGAGAGCACTAAGGTCCATAAAAACTAAGGCGTTAGCACTGAGGGGCTCCCGAGAGTATGGGACCCCCGACTAATGACCCGTGCCTTCCCAAGGCGGGAATGCTAAGGGAGCGGCGTTTTCTAATTTTCATATTGCCAGAGCACGGCATTGAAAGCTCATTCTTCTCAATAAACAAAGAAGAGTATGAGCAGAATGGTTCAGAAAATGACTCTGATCTAGTTCTAAGGAAGAGATCCAGGTTCTGGCGATACTTATCCCCTTCTTTATCGGCTGATTGATCCCCAGAAATGCGGTGATTAGCTCCCCGATCATCATTCTCCAACCAGTATCCATTTCCCTGCACGTCCTGCATTGCTAAGTCATCATACTCTTCATCCGTTTTTGTAGACTCCTCATCCACCGACCCTATCTGCACAATAGTAAAAAGATTAAACAATTAATTCTTGCAAAAAGTTTTGAGTTTCAACCTCTCATCTGATCTAACCAGGATTATATCAGTTTAAACATACAAAGTTCCACAAATTTATTAGCCTTGATCAGATATAACCTCATTTAAGATCAGAAGTTCTGTACACACGCACATGTATGTGTGGACCTTTACCATGACCTAAATATAGCAATGCTCATAATATATATATGACCTCAGTAGATAAAGTTCAAGTTATTGTCGAGAATTTCAAACAAACCAATTTGTTCTACCTCTTCATACAGTCGTTTGTCACCGTCATCACTTAGTTCTTCATCGCTGCCTACATCAGCCTCTTCTTCAACCTCTTCGTCACTTCCATGCACTGAATTGTCCTCCTTCAGCTGAAGGAAAGAAAACAACGAGAAATCCAAGAAGATAAAATAAACTGAACAAATCGTTCAAATCTTATTATATTGTCCATACAGTTAAATTGTTGGCCTATGTCACTAATTTCTACGATTACTCATCCGCCGATTTAGATAACTTGTTAAGCAAGTCTCAGCTTACACCTACCTAAGAATACTGTCATAGAAGAGGTTCTGGAGAAAATGAAATTGGTGCTATAAAATACCTCTTTGGCAGGTCCCTCAGACATCCGTGGGGAGCTGCAGCAAGAAGAGGGAATACTTCTTCCAATCTCAGTTCCCTCACCCCTCGACTCATCAACACTTCCAGCACAACTAGGTCCACCATCACTGGGCCAAGCACTGATCCCATAGAGACCAAACTGAAGATTCACTTGCTCTGCGGTTCCAATCTCCATCTCAGTCCCATGGCAAAATATAGGCTTCCCATTACTATTAACTGAATCAATAGGCCAAGCCTTGGCCACAGATCCATCAGTATTTACAAGAGCCATCAAATGCCTAGATGAACCTTTTCTCTGGATCAGCTGAAACATCCCCTTAGAACTCAAAGAATTGGCTGCACACTGGTTCCTATACTCCTCATCCACTACAGTAACTGTGTTTCTTGTGGGATCACAAAGTTGCTCCCCTGCTTCACGCCTACGGAGGCAGCTAAAAACTGTTGCATGGATGGCTGCCACACTCTTGTCAACATTAGTATTGTTAATTTTGGGGACAAGATGCTTGTCAGCTCGCTTACAGAGATATTCTTGGATTGTTCTGATGTTACGGATATACTTCACATATTTGTTCTTTGTTGGGTCCAGTGTCATATACTTTGCACGGACAGCAAATCGTTCCATGTGTTTGTCCTCATTTGTAATGTATATCATGAATGGAATGATAGAAGGGTGTTTCTTCATAAGCCCCATCTGGAATTCAAATAATTATTGAGAGAGGGAGAGGTGCAACTAAATATAACAACGAAAAAAACAAAACAACATACGGAAAGATCATTATAGACACATACCACAAAATTAAGGCTCAAGTGAACACCTTCCACGATAACTGATTCTCTCCGTTCCTCCCACGCAGTGATAAGGCGATCAAGACTGTCAATCACCATCTCACTTTGAGCCTTAAACCCTTCAACAGCCATCTGCTTTGGGCTGATCAATTCAGCAGTACTCGAACCGACATCTGACAATCGGGTATCAGATTTCCCAAAGGCAGAGCCATCAGGCATCCCATCTTTGGGAAGTGTGTGGAGTTCCTGCCAATTTTTTGGCTTTCTTTTTAGCTTTGGCTTCTGCAACAGCCACTGGATCCAGACACTCCCCTGCATGATAGGTTGAAGCCCATAGCAGAGGGTTTTCCTTTTCATCTACAAAGCTCCTCATCATGTGCCGAATTGAGTCGGTAGATATCACAGTTGTAATTCCCAACCTGCTACCCTGCAAAATTTTATAGATTACATTCAAAACGAATTTACGTAACAGAACATAAAACTTACATCATCCAACACTTCAATACTACACTAGACATTAAAAAGACGTAGTAAAAGCACATCATTACAACACTTAAAGACCACACAAAACCCAAAAGGAAATCATGAAAACAAAGAACTAGTGAACTCGGATACCAGCAATGAGGACAAAGTAGATTTTCCGCAGCCACTAGTGCCACACAACAGTACAGTCACGGATTCCTTCCTTTCCCTGATTCTGCAAGGAAACAATTATCCAAATAAAAATTAGGAAACTAGCAGAAATTATAACTCTAAAGATGGCAAAAAAAAAAAGATCACAAGGTCATACAGTAAGACAGAATATTCCCTTTTAAAATCCCAACATCTACAATGATTTCATCTTCCCATTCTAGCTGCATTACGAAAACCCCTCCATCTATAATCTAGAACTCAATTGATTGGTGCACCACAAAAATAACTAATTATTATGTCACTGGTCCACAGAAACAGTTCAAAAGATCACGGTTACTTTACAGGTTCGAAAACATTCCCGATAAGTCATACAGTAATGTTACCATAGACATTTCCACACTGTTATGGCTTATAAAATATGTGTTTCCATATTTCATTCAAATGCATAATGTTAACACAGCATGTGAAATAATTGTCACAATGTAAGCAAAGATTGCCAGGAAAGGGAAACTATTCACAGAATGCAGTTTATATATGAATGCATGAATGTAAGTTCCATTTATTTCAAATAAAGATAAAAGACTCCTCCATACCTGCATGCCAAAGCTAAGTCTGCCCTCTGGTTGGGACCAACATACTTGTACTCAGCCAGAGCATCACAAACAACATCTAAGAAGGTTTTTCTCCTAACCACAACAGTCGTGCGTGCTTTGTACAATTCAAAAGGAACACTCTTGCTTCTATCATCTTTCCCTGAACCCAAATGGTTTCCAGCCTCATCTTTACTAGGGGGAACATTTTCTGTTCCTTCTGGCAGCAAGACATTAGATGAACTCTCATTTCTTATCAATTCGAAAACCCGTTGGCTAATCTGATCAAAGGAAAAATAGGTCAGGCATTAGTGGTTAAATTTCTAAAGTAAAATAAAACATGGGAATCAGTACAGTCCGAAAAAACATCACAATACACTATCATCAGAAAGATTATTCTAATAATGAACCAAATGACCCACATGAACCCTATTTAAATAAAACTAAAGACCATACCTACACCAAAACACAATAAAGAAATCACTTTATAAAGAACTAAACTAAAGCACCAAAGCTATTGTACAATGCTACAATGGAGTCTTACAAACTAAATACTGGAACCAAAAGCTGATTAGGGGATAAAAGTTTACTGATCCATTCAGTTAATGTAGACATCACTAAAACAATGCATATTCTTGAATGATGTTGAAACATAAGGCTCCTTAGACACACAAATCACATACAAGATTAATGGAAAGTGAATATAGTACTGTTCCGCACATTTCAACGCTTTAAAAAGCATGATCCCTGAGATTATCACAGCAAGAAGAAACAAATTATAAACAGCAAAGAAAAGCATAGATTATATTCAAACCTAAATAGAACATCTTTCAATCAAACTGTTTACCCTCTCGCTTATTCCACAACACTCGGCACATAGCCAAAGTTCAAGGGAGTTCTCGCACACAACAAACCTAAATGGAACTCCCATTCAGTTAAAACGGTTTCCACTCTTATTCCACACCACTCAACACGTAAGCAAAGTTCAAGGGATTTCTCGCACAAAACAAACCCCCTTTTACATCCAGATTGAACAAACCCTCAAAACATTGGTCAAACACATGAAACACGGGAGATCTTTCTAAACCAGGAAATTTCAAAATTAAAGTTCTTCTAGAGTTGACAATTGAACACTCTCATAACAATGTACGTCAACAGAGATTATTGGTTAGAGATCCACTAAAAAGGTCAACTGTTAAAATGTAACTTCCCAAAGAACCAAAACTGAAGGAAAAAATAAAAAGTAAAATGGAGAACAGGATGATAAGATCACAAGTTAAGATGGTTCAGAAACAATAATAATCAAATCTCCACCAGAAGAATAGTTTTTAACAGGTCAAGTCGAAGGTGACACAAGAACAATATAACGGTCATAACCCACCATTTTGAAAAGCAAATTAAGAAGAACCTCGACTTAATCTGTGATAATGACTCATAAGGTTGACTCTATAGAACGCCAATTGTACAACCAAGACTAATTCACTGACTAAAATACCAGTTCCGATAAGCCTCCGTTGACCCGAAATTTAAAAGAATTCTTTCACCTAAACATGCAACACCACCATGTAACATTCAAGCCTTCAAAAATTGACAAATTCAGAACATTCCCAGAACACATTACATGCAACGACAGATCTGTCCCCAAAATCAATGAATTCAACAACAAATCCACACCAAAAACACAACCCAGAAGCCAAAAAGTTCTAAAATTTCACAGAAATTTCAAAATTCAAAACTTTTTCGATACCTTGAAGGCGTGGCGGGGTTTGCAGCCCATGAGTTGCAGAGAACTCTGCAAAACAGGACGCGTATACCGAAAGGACTCCTTCCCTTTCTCTCTCTTGTCCTCTTCGTCCACCACCACGATGTACAGAACCTTCGCCGCCTCAGCCATCTCTGCAAAAACTCAAACAAACATCATTGTCAAATTACCAAAATCGAAATGCTAAACCAAAATTCAAAATTTGACACAGTAATCATGAACCCGTGACGATGTGATGGTACGAGCACGTGAAAAAAATGAAAGGGATGGGTAGAGACAGAGAATTCGATGCAATGCCGTTGAGAGAGAGAGAGAGAATTGAAGACAATGTGAGGAGAGAGAGAGAGAGGACCTGCAAGTCGGTGATCTGGGAAGAGCGACGAGGAAGTCGATGAAAGCTGGTTCAGAGTATTGAGAGTTTGGGATGACGATCCGCCATTTTCAAGAGCGCGATCTCGGTGTTTCTCTGTCTGGGCACTCAGCACCTGCCCTCCACGCATCGCACACCGCGACCCTCCACGAGTCTCTCTCTCTCTCTCTCTCTAGGACACACACTCTCTCTCTAAAAACTCCTAAACGTTTTGTCTCTTAACTCTCTTCTATTCTCTCACCAGTCTGCCAGGTTGAATGACGATTTTGGGCTCTTGTCGGCACGAGAATCTTAAGGGGTGGTTTGGGAGTGAGGTGCTTAAAAAAAAAGCACCCATGAAAAAAAAGCCGTAAGGGTTTTAGGTGTTTGGTAAACTGAAAAAAAAATGGCTTATTTTGGAAGCTGCTGTGAGAATAAGCTGAAATCAAAGGAAAAAGCTGAAGCTGCTATTTGCAGCTTTGGAAAACTGATTTTTTTTCAAAGCACACGGAGTTACAGTGCTTCTTTAATGAAAAGACTCACTATCAGACTGCTTTTTTTTCCAAAAGCACTTTTACAAAAAAGTTTACCAAACACTCTGCTGATTTATTTCACAGCCGCTTATTCTCACAGCACAGCCGCTTATTCTCACAGCAGCTTTTTTTCAAAGCACAGCAATACCAAACCAGCCCTAAGTCCTCCGCGTCGAGATTTATAGGGAGGGAGCTGTGGGCCCGAGGTGAAGGAGGGGTGAAAAGGGTAAATTAGAGGAATGGTGGGGTGTTAAGGTGGGGGACGTTGAGAACATTTTGATGTGTGGGCACACGATTTGATATAATAAAGTGTCTAATACAATTCATTTGGTTGAAAAGTTATTTTCTTTCAAGTTTTACTGCCGCAAAATAATAATTATAGTTAATTATATTACTACGTTTAGCATGCTAAGCTATGTGTCTGATACACATAAAAATTTATGTACATAGTACACAAGGACAAATGAGGAAAGGGACTTCAGACCAATTAATTTAACTTTGAATGTTTTAGGGTAAATATATTTGAACCTTTTTTAACGAAAAAAAAAATTCAACTTTGTATTTAATTGGGATTAGACATTGGAAAAGGACATAACTAAGAGCAGCTCCACCGTATTCAAAAGCCCGATGAACCAGTTGTTGCTCCAACCCAATTGCCCCAGCTAGTAGCTCTAGCCCATGCGGGCGATTGGGCTCGAGGGAGGCCCGAGTGAGAGGCCAGGCTCGAATTGGTGGCCCGAGAGCCTGAGGCCACATGATGCAAAGATGACGTCAGGATGACATCCGCTACATTATAAAATTAGTAAAAAAGTAATAACAATTGTAAAAAAAACAATAAAAATTGTAAAAAAAATTAATAAAAAATTGTAAACAATTAATAAAAAAATCCGAAAAAATTAAAAAATTAAAAAAAAAGATTTGATTTTTATATAAATATCATATCATTATCTTCCACTTACACCACAATTTTATATTTTCTCAAATACTTTGGGTTGTAATTTCTTATTTAATGAAATGTGGTACAACGAGACTGACTAAAAATCATATATGAACTTTGAAATAAGGGTTAATCTCAGTTTACTATCCTGAAGTTTCATGGTTTTCAACATTTAGTACATGAAGTTTTTTTCATCCCAGAGTAGTACCTAAAGTCATAATCTTGGGACACTTTCATACATCCGTTAAGGTTGCTGTTAAATCAACCGTTAACTGATGATGTGGCGCCCACATGGACAATGACTGGGCGCCACATGGATATTAAAAAATTAATAATAATAAAAATAATAAAATTTGAAAAATATTAAAAAAACAAAAAAACAAAAAAACCCTAAAACACACACATGAATTCATCACCTTCTTCTTCAATCATCGTCACTCTCTTCGCGACTGCAACTACAGCTGGTTCATCATCTTCACTGTAACTTTTTAAATGTACCATAAAATCAAACGAAAAACCAACTCCGCCTGCAAAGCGATCCGATATCGATACCTCTCTTTCTCCCTCTCGTCCATAATGCCCAGAACCTTAACCCTCGCCCGCTTCAAAGCCCTCATGTTATTCCTCTCCGTCTTCCTCAACCTCTACTTCCTTTTCCTCCACGAGTCGCGAGCCCTTCTTTCCCTCTACATTTCCTCCCTCACCACGTGCTGCCACCTTGTCTTCGTCGTCGCCTCCTCCCGCTCCTGGTCCCGCCGCAAGCCCTAGCTCCTCCTCCAGTGCTCCCCTGCCTCCACCCGCGCCTTTGCGTTTCTTGATCGCGCACCAATCAACTCTTTCGACGAAAAGTTCGTCGCTCCGGTCGTCGTCTCGGGTGATACCTTCCGTTTTTCGTGTTCAGCGACAACGACACAATGTTCTTCGTGGAGAATATAGTGATGACGCTGTCAAAGTACAATCACGATCGATGGTTTTATGTCGGGAGCAATTGAGTTACAGTTGCGAGGAGAGTGACGATGATTGAAGAAGAAGACAATAGGTTTAGATTGGAGGGTCGCTGGCGATAAGGGTTGATTGCAGGAAGTATGGTTGGGGATTGAAAGGGTGGGATTGGATTGGAGGGTATCTTTTAGGGTTTTTTTTTTTAATTATTATTTTTAATTATAAATATTTTTAATTATTATTATTTTGTTTTATTTTTAATTATTAAATTTTATTTTATTTTTTAATATCTATGTGGCGCCTAGTCATTGTCCACGTGTGTGCCACGTCATCAGTTAACGGTTGATTTAACAGCATCCTTAGGTAAAGTACAAAAAACTACTTCAACTATTGATGTCACAACACTTTCATACCCCATCTTTTAAAATTGACAATGTCATACCTCATCTTATGAATTTGTGTCAATGTTATACCTTCCGTTAGCTTGGCGTGAATTTCTCAGTTAAATGCTGACGTGGCTTGATCCGAGACCCATTTTCCATTAAAAATTTATTAAAAACTAAAAAAAATCATTTAATATTTTTTAAATATTAAAATAATAAAAAAAAGTTAAAAAAAAAAAAAACCAACAATCAGTTTGTCCCCTTCCCCCCTTCTCTCTCTTCTCCCCATCTTCTTCTTCTTCCCCGTCCTGCAACTTAAACCCAGAAAAAAGAAGAGAGAAAAAAAAAAACCAATTTGTCTTCCCCGCTCCCCACCCCGTCTTCTCCCCGCACCCACTACCTGCAACCCAAAAAAAAAAAAAAAAACCCGGATCTCGTTGAGGTGGAATCGGGAAACCTTCGCGAGGTCGATTTCGAAGGTTGAGAACTTGGGCGCGGAGAAAATGGGGGAAATGTGGAGGGAATAAGGTGGGTACGCCGGGGGGGGGGGGGGGGGGGGATGGACGAACTGGGTGTTTTTTTTTTCCTTCTCTCTCTTCTTCTTCTGTAGGTTGGGGGGGACAGACGAATTTAGTTTCCATTTTTTTTTTCTTCTTCTTCTTCCTCAATCTTTTTCTTTCTGGGTTTATGGGGGGCGGGTTAGGGTTTTTTTTTTTTTTTTTCTTTTCTTCTTCTTCTTCTTCTTCTTCTTCCTCCTCCTTCTTCTTTCTGGGTTGCAGGGGGTTGGGTTTGTGGTGGGGGGACGAACTAAGTTTGGTTTGGGTTTTTTTTTTTTTTTTTTTTTCTTCTTCTTCTTCCTCCTTCTTCCTTTCTGGGTTGCAGGAAGATGGGGAAGAGAGAGGGGGAGGGACGACTTTCTATTAAAAATGGGAAGAGAGAAGAGAGAAGAGAGAGAGAGTTTTAAAAAAGTTATTTTTTTAATTTTTAATTATTAAAAATATATTTAATTATTAGTGAGTGGATCCCGCATGTAGCCACGTTAGCACTTAACAGAAAAAGTGACAGAGGTATGACATTGGCACAAATTCTAAAGATGAGGTATGACATTGTCAATTTTAAAAGATGAGGTATGAAAGTGTCGTGACACCAATAGTTGAGGTAGTTTTTTGTACTTTACCCAAAAAACTTCATGTACTAAATGTTGAAAACCATGAAACTTCAGTGTAGTAAATTGAGATTAACCCTTGAAATAAAATTATTTTTTATTATTTTATAAAATAAAAAATATTAATATTTTATTGCATATTGCCATGGCTATTCAATTTAGGGGTGGAGATGCAATAGGCAATAACTGTTCATTAAAGGCAGTGAGAATAAACAGCTGTAAAATAAAGTTGTTGAGTGTTTGGTAAACTTTTTTTTTTATGTAAAAGTGCTTTTATTAGAAAAAAATGTCTAAATGTTTGATAAACTTTTATATAAATTACTTTAACTATGTTAAATGACTAAAAATGATGTAATAATAATTGTTAAAGACATAATGTAGAGGCAAATATTGTAATTTTGTAAAACATGTGGGGGTATACTTGTCATTTGAAAATTTCATTAAATGAGCTTGATTACTATGCCTTAAAAAAAACATTGTTTTAGAAACATAGTAGACCATGCTTCTGCTTTTCTACTTTCATTGATAGCAGTTTTTCAAAAAAGTTTTTTTTTTTTTTGTTTTACCAAACACATTTAATGTTTCAGATTTTTTTATAAGCTATTTTGTTTTAAAGCACTACAATCTTAAACCAACCCTAACATCATCTCCAAAAGAGATGTCAATTTTAAACATAAATTTAAATTTAATAGCTTAAGTGGCACTTTGATATCTTTTAAAGTTTTGCTCTCCACCTGATATGTCAAATTTTAAACATAAAATAAAAATTCATATTTCTTTTCTTTGCATTGGTAATGAAATAAAATGAATTAAAAGGTATAAAAGTATTTACACTTGCTTTGGTAATGAAAATAAATATAAAAGGTAAAGCTTTAAACCAATAAAAAATTAATAAAAATCATTTAACAATTAATTAAATTTTTTTTGAAGCTGTTGTCAAATTTGGCAGTGACACACCCCGACCTAGAAAGGTCGGAGCATGCTGGCCATCACCGTGAGGTGACGTAACCATAAGGGTAAGTGATGCAAAAAGTGAATAAAATTAAAACTAATTAGGACTAAACAGTGAAAGAGTGCGCAATCGTGAGATGAACCCACTGTTGGAAGTATGCCCACAAAGCCACTCATTTGATGTAATAGCTTTTTGGAATACTTAATATGTTAAACTTTTATATGTTTAATGGAAGGGCAATACTTATTGTTAATCACTATTTATTGTATCATGTGTTTAACCAATAAGAGAATCCAAGGGATGTATTTGATCTAAGAGATAAGTGATCTAATGAGTTAGATTAACGAGACCTTTCTCTTATGTTCATTCCTAAAACGTTCCTAGCCATAGGATTGCCAATTGGGCATTGACAATCCGCTAAGGTTAGTATGTGTTATGTTGACTCAAACGTGAGTATGAACTAGTCTCAAAGTCATTTGGTGTTGGACACTAAGACAAACACATAGGTGCTCGAAAGAGTGATCGAGTACACTGAACTACGATCAAAAGAGAGTTAGAACATACATGTCATGTATAAACTCTAAGGTTGCAATATACAAAGTAGTCCTTTGACCTGAGGCATCATAGATGTCTAATGGTTAGGTCCTTGATCTTTGATCATGACAAAGGCATTCCTTCGGATTGTCCACGGCATTGTTGGGGTCATGCGATCTAGTCATGTAGGCATATGAATGCACAACAAGGGATCTCTAACCTTCCATGGTGGGAGGAGAATACTCTAAAATATGATTCTAAAGTCTTTGGCCAAAGCAAATGAATATGACTAAGGAAGATGTTCCAAATCATATTCAAGGGAATCATATAAGAAAGTATCACATTGGATAGTAGACATGAAACAAACTATCACTTAAACAATGTGATTAAGAGTATTGTATTAGAGAAGAACCGTATTGCATTGTAATTGTAACTGGATAGGTTCTCCAACCAATTCTACTTAGCTTGGGTAACCATGACATACTGCTAGGTGTCACTCATGGTTTGTGGAAGCCCTAATGATTAGCAAACACTAATCATCAAAGGGAGAATTGAAATGTGGTTTCAATTCACAATCGATCGTTAAGAGTAACATCGCCCACTGCCTCGCTAATTGGAACCTAATGGATCGCACACCGAGTAAGGATGTATGTGAAGCAATTAAATGAAATGGATAAGCAATTAAATGGTTTAATTGAAGAATGGTCAAGATTAATTAATTAGTTAATTAATTATACGAAATGTTCGTATTGGGCTTTTAAGTTGGTTTTAGGGCTTCGGGGCCCAAAAGTGTTTTGGTCCACAAGGCCCATTATGTTTAAGTTGTATGACAACTAAAACAAAATGGGCAATAAGCCCAATAACCTTAAATGGCCGGCCATGTTAGAAGTGTTGGGCTTTTGGTCCTTTAGGTCACTTATTTGAAGGGACTATATAAAGGACTTTATAGCAAAATTCAATTAGGGTTTTTCTTGTGGAAATTGGGTGAAACATTTTCTCTCTAATTTCTTCAAGGAGGCCGGCCACCTAGGGAGAGTCATCTAGCAATCTCTACTTCCCTAAGTCATCCATTTCAACCTCACAAGATACATCCTTGGTGAAGAGACTTAGAGACATCAAACTTTTGGTGTTTTGGAGAACTAATCCTCAAATCCTCAAAGGAGCAAAGGAGCACTAAAAGGAGGAAAATCACAAGGAAGATCCAAGGAGCAAGGAGGTGACTTGAAGGCCCTCCACTTGGGTGAATCCCTTGTGTAATCAAGGATGAGCTTCAAGGGTAAAGAATCTCTAAATTCTTAATTTTCTTTAATGTTGTTAAAGAGTCTTTTGGTTCACCATATACTAGGCTTTGAAAGTCATGGGTTTTATGAATTGTTTTTGGATGCATGCCTACTTTAAAGAGTTAATAGTTAGCATATGTATTCAAATGTTCTTACATGTTCTTAGCTAGGACAAAATTTTTCCTTCACCCACTACAATTATTCAGAGCATAAGACAGTGAGACTACATAAAAGTAGTCAAAACAACCAATGTACACTTATTACATACTAGCGATAAGTTCATACGTCTAAAATAGAAGGAAATGTCAAAACTGCTGGATTCATTGAGTGTCATAAAGAGTACAACTATCTAGGTCCTGGAGGGGCAAAAAACAAAGTTGAGTGGGTCAGCAAAACAATGCTTATAAGAAAACCTTTATCTTTGAAAATACTAACCCCTCGCCGTAAAACAAGTATAGTTTCCTTAAACATACTACTCAAGTATATAAACGATAATTCGATAATATTAAAGCAGTATAATAATCAGGAATATGCCAAGTAATGATGTATCAAATGCCACAGTAATAATCATGCGATAATCAAGTCTAGCTAAGTGCTTATCCATCTAAGCTGACACACAAGTTCGAACAGATAATTTCTTACACGAACAGGACTGGGTGTAATCAATATGCTCTAGTACTACGATCACGTGAAGACTGGTGCAGAAGCACATCACATACAAGTCGAATTGCCTAATGCAATCTACTCGACAGGACTGGCACCTAACTTGGATCCAAGGTGAGCGAACAGTGCGATGTAAACATACACGTGAAGGACTGGCCTCGGCCCTAGGGCGAGTACTAACACCAGGTGCAGCAAGATGAGCATGTACAAATATGTATGAATGCCATGACAGTAATATCACAACCATATATCAGCATTTATCACAATTCATATCACAATAATGATACTAGGCAATATAGGCGTAAAATGAAGTAAATACGTAGTTATGGAAACTATAATATGTATAGGTACAAAAACAAACTGCCCACTCACTAGTACGTCGCTAGGTCGTAGCCCCCGAGCCTAGCTTGGCCTCGTAAATCCTCATGATAAGTTTCCTCTATATGTAAAATAATTAAAATAACATTAATTAAAGCACATAACGGAAACCTAAATAAAACCCCCATAGTTTGCTCAAACCTAGGGCTTAAATATATGAAATCAATCTACTCGACGACACGAACACACACGTGTCGACCACACGCCGGCCGGAGGCCGGACGCGCCATCACGCACAGCCCAAAATGGCTGCAGTTTTGCTGATTTTTTGGCCAACTTCCAGAGCTCCTAACGAGCTCGATTTTCAACCAAATTCACTTCTACAAAAGCCAAATTAAAGCTAGGAATGTGATGTATTGATCTCATTTCACAGAAAGTTCAAATGGTCCGTGTTGTTCAGAAATTTGGCCTGAAAGTGGCCAAATGACCACGGTTGCAAGTTTTCCAGAAATTGAAATTTTCTTCCCAACTTCCAGAGTTGATTTCTAACTCGTTACTTAACCAAACTCAGTGATTCAAAAGCCATTTTGAAGTTAGGAATGTAGAGAACAAGTTTGTACCTAGTAGGAGTCCAGATGTGGTCGAGGTTGACCGGAAAAATGGGTTGAAAGTGACCAAATGGTCACGGTCCTTAACTGAAAAACATGCAGGTTCTCCTTCTTCTCGAATTTTCTGGGTAAAACCAAACGTTCAAGACACAAACAAGAGATCAATAACAACCCATAAAAGTGAAATGAAGGTTCTAAGGGTTTCTCAAGGCTTACCTAAGCCATGAATGGCCTGAAAATTGATATGTCGAACTCGCCGAGTCGACCTTCCGAGTTGGTGAGTCAAAACTTGTCTTCACCAGATTTCAAGGACATGGTTGTGATCGTGGGACTGAGATGATCACAATGGTGTAGTTTGTTTTCCACGTTTGTGAGTTTTGGTGCCTTTTTTTTATGGTTGCAGAGAGGAAGAAGGGGCTCGGCGAGGGAGAGAGAGAGAAGAGAGAGAGAGTTCCTTTCTTTTTCCTTTTTCTGATTGGGGGACAGAAATGAGGGAGAGATGGGATATGTGAGAGTGTGAGTAATGAAGGAGGGTGGACGAGATGGATAAAAAGGGGATCCAATGGATAGGTTTTTAGATTTCCTACAGTAAAAGGAATTCGAAATCTATCCAAAGTAGATATTTTATGTAATACCCTGAAAATTTAAATATATGAATTATATATTCATAATTATGAAATGTGGAGAAAATCGGAAATGAATCGATTTATGGTTATGAAGAAATTAATTGAGAACTTCTAAGTTTTGGTTTTCGGAAATTATTAAAATTTAAGTATTTTTATGATTGAGATTTTATCTTAGTTTTGAGAATTTATATTAAGTTATTTGAGTTTAGTTTTAAATTAAACTAGTTACGAGGTTTAAAGTTTGGACCTTAATTATTTAAAATACGTAGACCTTTCGAGGTCAAAATTTATATTTTTGAATAGAGTTCGACCTCACGAACGCGTAGGAGCAAACCGTTCGTGAAACGGAGTTAGAACGAATAAGTTATTAACGTTTAAAGTCGTGGATAAATTGGTAATTTTAAACATGTATAGAAGGCTCCAGATTTTTCTAGAGCCATGTGACATGCCACATGTGTGGCTGAGATGAAAGGAAGAAACAAAAATGGACGGTTGAGATTGAAAGAAAAGCATAGAAAGGAGAGAATGGGGAAGGAATCAAGGGAGGATGGCCAATGGGGGTAGAGAGAAATGAGAGGAAAGGAGAGAGGGGAGAATGAGGGAATCCTTCGACCCAGTTATACTTACAACCTGACCCGGTCGGATCTTTTGATTCCGGCCACCTTAGACGACGGGAAGCGTGCCAAATTGATCCTTACTTCAAACCCAATCATTCCCTCTTCCTAGTACACCCCAAAAATAATATATTTGGCCTTGAAATTAGAAAAAACGCACCGGTGGGTATAGCGACCATTGCTCGGGATTCGCCAAAGTTTGAAATGTTTCCATCCAATTACTACCACCAAAACACTCTCCTTAAACCAGGGAACAAATCCCATGATTTGGTTAGGGCGTCGGAGTGGTTTTGGAGTCGAATCAAGAACACCCAAAAATAAGGGTTCTGACGGTTCGTGGACAATTTGAGGTGTTTCCCGGCCAAATTGGCTTTGGCCACAGGTATGAAAGTTGTTCTACTCATTAAGATCTACTTTACTGTAAAATTTGGAAATTTTTGGAAAAAATTGAATTTTCCGGCGAGTCGGAGCGGCCGACCGCCACCCGCGGCGGCACCTGGCCAGTGGGCCAACTCTGCCATTTTTCATGCTAATTTTGATGTTCTGAATCCATATTTTATATTCATATGGTGTGATGAAAATGTTTGGACTAAATTATTGATTGTTGGTCACTAAAATGTTAAAGTTAATGAATTAGGAAGTGTATGTGAACTATGAGAGGCTTGATCCCGCTCAAGAATATGTAGGCAGTCTAACAGTGTTAGATGCAGCCTTAAATAATCGAGAATTTTATTTTAGTTGAGAATTATTCTTAGATCGTAAATTTATTTAAGTGCAGTAAAGGTAGTAAATTGATAAATATAATTGTTATGCTTTGGTAAGAGAATTAAGGTTATAGAACGTGTGGAATTAAGGAACTTAATTAAAGAATCGTGAATATTGGCAGCTAAATAAACGAGAGTTTAAATTTTGGACCTATCACCGATAATTATTGCCGAAAATAAATAATTTCGGGGGCGGGGTGTTACATTTTACACTTTAAAATCTACGCCGACTCGTACTAGCGTGTACAATTTAAATGCGATAGCGAGAAATAAAATGAATGATAAGAATACGTCCACGTCACTTGCCAATAAGGGCATAATCATCAAATTACATATTCGGGGAGAAATTACATATGAAAACTAGGGACGGGTCGTCACGGGCAGGGGTAGAGATGTCATTCCATGTCATGCCACATCAGATTTGGCTTCTCAATTGGAAAACATTGATGCTGTCTTTTTTTATCGTTATTACTTATTTAGACATTTTGACATTTCCTTTGGAGATGCTCTAGTGCATTTAATACTTTCAATAAATAGCAACTACATATTAAAACGGAAAAAATAAAAGGCAAACTGAAAATTGAAGTTGAATAAATTGGAGCTGTTTGCTTATTTTCGGTTTCTGTTCATTTTTCTTTTATTAGTAAAAAGAGATGGAAGTAAATAATATGGAACATGTGAGAGCCAGTTTGTAATTTTTTTTTATCACAAAAAATGGTAAGAGAAATTTTATTTGAACCCATATAACCTTTTCTACACCCAACTTAAATTTTAAATATAAAATGTCAATATTATCCTATTGCATAATTACCATCAAGTACAATATACAATTAACAATAAAAATAAGATTTATCAATAAACTTACACCCATTAATCAAACCCTAACAAAAAATGGCAGCACCCTAATGCAAATCATGTTACTTAAAAATTTATCAACATTACAGTTTTTTATGTTCATGGTTCTTTCTCTTACACAAAAAAATGACTATCCAATCCAAATGAACAAGAAGTTTTCTCACCAAATAGAGTTGCTCTCAACTAGATTTTCTATCTTCCTTCGAATTGCTTCTCATGTATTTAGTTGACTTCTGATTTTTCTGATTTCAAACACATACAATTTACTTAACTTTAGTGGATCAATTCCACCACCGAGGTATATATCATTAAATATTTCTAGGGTATAGACTTCTTGACCTCCTAAAATGTTGGCCCTACATAATATCTTGTAATTTCATAGTTTTAGTCAGAATTGCATTTTCGTTCAAAAAAAAAAAGTCAGAATTGCATTTACTTTTTATGACTTTAGAACCTCTCACAATATAATGGAAGAAGAACAATCTTTGCAACTTTTTCCTCCAAAACTTATGATTCAAGACTGGAATGTTCGAAATGATGCTTCTCTCTTAGCTCCTATTATTTTGTTTCGTGGTACTGCATATTACTCCATACCATCAGATGTCAAGTATACGTTTCCCTAGAAATGAATTATTTGATTGCCTATAGTTATTTATTAATGGAAATAGTGTGAATCTATATAGTTGGCGCAAAGCAACCTGAAATTTACCGAGAGTAACATTATAAAGGAATCAAAAGAAACTGTTGGAAAAGGAGAGAACGTACAAGGAGTTGATTTTGATTTGTTAATTTTCAAATGGGTGCAAATATAATTTACATATTGAATTGGGTTTGTGAGGGTAGTTTAGGTAGTGAATTTGGGTTTAAAGAGATACTAATAGTTTAATTAAAACTAATATGGGTGTAAAGAGTCAGTTGGATGTAGAAATAGGTTATATGGGTTCAAATAAAATTTCCCAAAGAGTAATTATTGGTGTGATGGTAGATGTATATTAAGGGGCGCTTACTATTTATTATGTTTCTTAATTTTTAATTTTAAGTTTTAAGATTTTGTGAAAAACTCATTTGGTAACTATTTTTAACTTAAACTTATAAAAAAGCTAAAAATTTGAAAGTCGACTGTTTGATAACCATTTTGTTTTTAAATTTTAATTTTTAAAAATTTTAAAAACTCAAAATGTCACATCCCGGGCCCGCTCTACCATCGTAGCACGATATTGTCCGCTTTGGGTTTACCATTCCCTCACGGTTTTGTTTTTGGGAACTCACGAGCAACTTCCCAGTGGGTCACCCATCCTGGGAGTGCTATGACCTCATTCTCGCTTAATTTCGGAGTTCCTACGGAACCCGAAGCCAGTGAGCTCCCAAAATGCCTCGTGCTAGGTAGGGATGTGAATATACATTTAAGGATCACTCCCCTGGGCGATGTGGGATGTTACAATCCACCCTCTTGGGGGCCCGACGTCCTCGTCGGCACACTTCCGGCCAGGGATTGGCTCTGATACCATTTTGTCACATCCCGACCCAGGCCCGCTCTACCATCGTAGCACGATATTGTCCACTTTGGGCTTACCATTCCCTCACGGTTTTGTTTTTGGGAACTCACGAGCAACTTCCCAGTGAGTCACCCATCCTGGGAGTGCTATGACCTCATTCTCGCTTAACTTCGAAGTTCCTACGAAACCCGAAACCAGTGAGCTCCCAAAAGGTCTCGTGCTAGGTAGGGATGTAAATATACATTTAAGGATCACTTCCCTGGACGATGTGGGATGTTACACAAAACTCAAGACTAAAATTTGGAAAATTTAAGAGGTTGTTTGATAATCACTACTTTTGGTTTTTTTAAAAATGAAAACTGAAAGACAAAAAGTGAAAACTCAAGACCAAAATTTGAAAACTCATTGAAGTAGTTTTCATTTTCGAATTTCAAAAAGGTGTAAACAATAATTGAAAACTAAAAATGAAATAGTTATCAAACATCCCTTAAAAGAGTAGTTTTTAATTTCTTTTTAAAAAAAAAAACTAAAAATTGAAAGTAGTTACCAAACAAAATTTTCGTTTCGAAAACGTGAAAATTGTCATATCCCGGCCCGGGGTCCACCACATCCCTGACCCGCTCCACCACCGTAGCACGATATTGTCCGCTTTGGGCCCCGACTACGCTCTCATAGTTTTGTTTCTGGAAACTCACACGAGAACTTCCCAATGGGTCACCCATAATGGGATTGCTCTCGCGCGCTATTCGCTTAACTTCGGAGTTCCGATGGAACCCAAAGCCAGTGAGCTCCCAAAAAGGCTTCGTGCTAGGTAGGGATGGGAATATACATATAAGGATCACTCCCCTGGGCGATGTGGGATCTTACAAAAATAAACACTAAAAATTTAAAACAAAATAGTTATCAGACGACTCTTAAATTTTTAATTGAAAAAATAATTTTCACTTTTTAAAAACTGAAAATAATTATCAAAAGAAGTCTCAGTTAAAAAAATAGGTAAAAACTGAAAATAAAAAGTTGAAAACGAAATTTTTATCAAATGACCTCAAAGATATATTAAAAAGTAATTTTAATCAATAGATTTCTTATGAAAGTATTAATGGCTTTTTTAATCAATAGACTAATTAAATATAATAACAGAATAAAAAATTACTCTTTTTTAATCATCATTCAGTTAAAGCAACGCAACTGAATACGTGTAATCATAAACGCTAATTTAACTTAAATGTACATTTCGGCTCAGCATCATGCAAATCCAATCCAATCCAGAACAATGATGGTTTTTTTCTTTTTTTAGAATCACAACAATAATTGTTGTTTAAAAAAAAATAGCAATGAGGGTCGTTTCAGTGGGTAAGGGCGTACTTGTGGTTATCCCAATCCAAGTTCGATTCCTGCTGCCGACAATTTTAACTGGTGTGCATTCCTACGTAGATCTATATCGATAATAACTAACAGTTAAGTGTCACGCATAAATTCCCTTAATTAAAGTTGTGGGTACGCCTAGCGCTCCAGTAGTAAGAGTAGTCAAATTCTTCTTAAACTTTTTCCTACCAATAAAAAGAAAAAAAGCAAAGTATCATCATATAGGTGGAGCCGTGTGAAAAAAAGAGAGAAGAGCTACCATCGTACAAGCGTAGGTAGAGTGAGCCGACAACTACATCGGGTATGAAAGCGTTAGATCAATCGCTAGTAGGTCACAAAACCTCTTGGTTATTTAAAAAAAAAAAACTAAAAAGGCTTGAAAATTTGGAGTTTTAACGATAAGGCAAAATAAATGGTAAAGTGAATAATATCATGATTGACTTTTTAGTGTTAAAATGTGATTTTTCGTTAAAATGAACAGTACCGGGAGTTTTTCGTTAAAATTCCATTTTTTTTTAAAGGAGGTAACCTTATTTGTTACAAAATCATTCAGCTATGATGCTTTTTTTTTGTGAAGATTCATTCTATGATACTTTGATTGGAAGATCAGCAGTGATTTTATTATCAGAGAGACAAAAATTGAGGCGAAACAATAGTGTTTTTATTATAATATTAAGAAAATAATATAGATATTAAATAGAATATAAAAAAGGACGTTTGAGATAACATTTAAAATGCCATCAATCTAAAATAAGAGCATACATGACGAACTAGACCAACTCGACCAAATTAAATTTTAGGGAATTTTAGCAAAACACTCCTGGTACTGTTCATTTTTAACGAAAAATCACATTTATACATTTCTCTGGTACTATTCATTATACCTTTAAAAAAAACTATTTATTAAAAGAAATTTTTTTTTTGAATTTTTCGTTAATTTTCCTTAATTTTTATGGTACTAAAGGATTTGAAAGGGAGAAAAGAAGCAAATAAGCGCGTCTACGAAAAGTATAATATAGTAAAGTAATGATAGTCCTTTATGATTCCATTTGTCAATCATTGTCTAAGAATTTTAAGTTTAACCCAATAAACGAGGAAATCTTAAACCACTATCTTAACAAGAGTAATCTATATCTATATACTAGAAAGCGAGAGCCCCAATTTGGGGTCACACATGTTGACAAAAACTATTGGATCACGCATTTGATAAAAATATTAGGATAAAATTGTCCCTCAACCAAAAAAATCCAAACGCAGCCCAATATAATATATCAAATAATGCATGAGTAATTTGGTAATTTGATCATTATAAAATATAATATAAATATAAGTGGGAATAGAGAAAAAAATAAAAAAATGAAAGGATAAGTGAGAATTCATGGTGCCCACATGAAGGGAAAAGAAAAATATAATAAAAAATAAGGAAAATGATGAATATTGTGTTCAAAACATTTTAAGAAGCACGTAGTGCCAATGATAAATTAGTAAAGCTTTTTTTTTTTTATGGTTTTTTAATTAGTACTTTCCAATAGGTTATCAATAATATGATTCAATCAGTTGTTTATTTTCTTTATAAAAAAAGGTCTTTCACACGCAAATAATAATGTAATTAAATTAATTGTCAAATGTTTTTTTTTTAACAAACGATATTATCTACACTAAGGGGAAGAGTGTGGGCTTAGCCTCACAATGGGCTAGCAATAATGTGATTCAATCAATTGTTTATTAAATATTATTTTCTCTATTCTTAATGTAAATTCTATAGAAACCGATTTTATTATGTGAATTCAGTTTCTTTAATTGGTTTATGAGGGGTTTCTTCTAGTATTATCTAAAATTATTCATTTATTTCAAATATTTAACTTTCCTTATGTCAATTTACGCATATAAATACATTTAAAACGTGTAAGTCGCGTGTAGCATGCCGTGATTCAAAAAATGTCTTCTGCACGCACGTCAGCGCATGCGTGAAGGCTAGTATATATAAAGTGGAAGCATCAAAATAGTGAAGCATTTGAAATACCAAAAAACACCCTCCACCAATTAAAAATTCAAATCATTAACATCTAACTAATGAAGGACATTTTTTTTGGGGGGTAAACCTTGACAGTATGAGTGAAATTTTATTGATAATGAAAAAATAAGGGAATTGTTATTAGCACTCCAAAAATCTCATTTGGCACTCCAAACTTTCTATAATTAGAAAGAAAAATACACTTGTGAGGAGTGTAGAACAAGATTTTTGGAGTGCTAATAAGAATTCCCAAAAAGAAGTTACACCTTGTCAGGGGGACATAAACCTAACCCCTGAAAAAGCCGCCAAGCAAAAATAGATAGTCGAGGTGGAATAAAATGTCGCCAAATAACTTTAGCACCTAGCGCAATTCGTATGTTTTCAGCGAATAATATGATAGCCAAAAGAAAAGGAAAATTTCTCATTAAATAATCTAGTAAATACCAACTTTGAGCTTCAATAACATTTGAAACCTTCGAAAGAACTATAGAAAAGAAAAATGAAAGAAAAAATAGTAAATTCATAACATTTTAAATTTAAAATAAAATCAACCCACGCAATTTGCGGTTTCATGGCTTTGCTTCATTTTTTTATGATTATTTAAATAAAAATCATTAAAAAATTCATATATACTAAAACCCGAAAAAGACTGTTTCACTGTTCATAAGCACGGTGCTTCTTATTTTGTCCTTGTTAATTCTGTGTTATTACTTCTCCTGCCATTGTCTCAGAAAATATATATATATGCTTTATTTTATTTTATTTTTTTCTTCCTTCTCTCTTCCCTCTCGCTCCCCCTCCCGTGCTCCACGAATGGTCGAGCTTGCAGAGGCTGTGGATTGGCGGCCGCCATCCAATATTCCGTTCACCCAATTCAAACCCTAACGCTCGGCACCACCGCCTTCTCCCAATTCAAACCCTAATCCTAAACCCTGATAATAGCTAATAAAGCTGGAAAAATTCTGAGCTCGAACTTACTCATCAATCGAATAGTTATAAAAAAATGTGGGTTGGTGTATGTTTAAATTAGCTCCCCCAATTTTCTTCTTTCATTTATTTTGTTTTCATTGCTTAGCTTAATTGTAAATTAGGTGTGCTTGAAAATTATAAGTTTTATTTTTTATTTTTGGTAAAAAAAATTAGAAGTTTTATTCATCCATGTGTTTTTCTTTCTTCCTAGCTATCATCTATTGTTTGAGGTTTCAATTATATTCACACGATATTTTAATTGACTAGGAATAGCTAATCATAAATCTAATGGTACAACAAGAACATCTTTTGGCAACGAAGAAGAAAGAAGAGTGAAGTCCTGAGGAACAATGTGAAAAGTTGGGACATGTGAAACACATATATTTTTATGCGTATTACATTTATATGAACAACTTTATCTCCAAATTTTTTGCTATGTAATGTATTCTACGAACACGTATCTTTTGTTCCTTATTGAACATAAGGATGTAAATAGACTTTGATGTGGATGTACGATTTTTAATAGGGCTATATCTTTTGTATGCAAATAGTATGTAATACACATCAAGTATTATCCTTTGTATGTAAATAGTACTATATACAAATTTTTCTTGCGGTTTTCAATATCGCTAGGGGCATTCCTTGCTAGTATAATCTAACATAAAAAGAAAATGATTCGACTAAAACCAGTAAAGGTGTAAAATCCCAACCTCAACCAAGGTCAAGTGAAACGCGCAGACGCCGTGGCATGCCGCATTTTTTATTCTTTTTTATTTTAAGAATTGTTATTACTACGTCAAAAAATTTATTTGGCACTTCAAAACTTTTATAATTAGAAAGAAAAAAAAACTTGTGAAAAGTGTAAAATGAGATTTTTAAAGTGTTATAAACAGTTCCTTTTATGTTTAGTAATTTTTTTTTATGAAGTTTTATTTTCAGTAAAAGATATATTATGAAAATTAAAGAGTGCGATGAGAAAAAAGATTAGTGTATAAACATTAAAAAATAATTAAAAGGAAAAACAGAGGAAGAAAACAACAAAGAAAAAAAGACACGGTCGTGACTGGTCGCACGCTGTTTTTTTTGGAATTCAAAAACTTCAGCGCCACGTGCGCACCTTGTTTTGTTTTGTGTTATACTTCCATTCAATTTCAATCTCATTGTTACCGTTGTTAATTTACTTTTCATTCTTTTTTTTTTTACTTCATTGATTAAAATCATATTCATTTTTAATTTTTGATCAAGGTCCTTGGATATTAATAACATCACTAATTATTTCAATAATATTTTTTTATTTCTAAATATATTCATTTAATGTTAAAAATGTTACAATTAGTATATTTATATTCATGACTAAATTTTTTATCATATATTTTTAGTTTTAGTTTTTAATTTGTAATTCTTTTTTAATTTGTAACAATTTTCTTTTCAGTTTTAATTGTACCCATATATTTTTTGTATTTGTACTTTTTATTTTGCTAAATGTACCCATGCTAATTATATGTACCCATTCATGTAAAACTTTTTAATCTTAAAATGTACTCATTCTTAAATATACCAATTTGTTATATGTAAAATGTACCCTTTTTTTTTATATAAAATATATTCAATTTTTTTTCTGATCCATTTTTAAACTTATATGGGTACATTCTTTTTTCTTTGATTTTAAAATGTATCCATGTCAAGTTTAATCGAAGAAATTTACTAATGTTATTAAGCCTAACATTTTTTTTTTTTTTGATTTTGAAGAATGTACCCATGTTTTGATACAATAATTTTTTTGGTTAATTTGGATGAATGTACTCATGTTTATACACACACACACACACACACACACACACACTATAGTATATTTATATTTTAATATTTTTAATCCCACAAATTATGGTTTTTTTATTTAAAATCTCATTTATATAAACAACTAAAATTTCTAATTTTTAATTTAAAAAATATAGTAATGTACATAGAAACAAATTATCACATTAATTTCAGGGACCTCGATCAAAAATTAAAAACCAATAATGTTTCAATAAAAGAATATTCATAGTTAAGGACTGTATCCAAAGTCTCCCTTTACTTAAACTCAATGAAAAATAATATGATTGTTATGATATCCTTGTTTTAACAAATCATTTTATATGTTAATCAACAATAATTGGGAATTTTAAAAGTTATGCGAGCGGCGAGCGCATAGTGAAAAAGAATTTTGTATTTCTGATTTCTTCTTTTCTATCGAATTTGAAATACCACTTTTTGCAAAAGAATCCAACTCCACCAATACAAGTAGTTGGATCATGAATTATTGGTAGTACATAAGTCTTATACTTTCGAGATTGGAAATTGTGATCCAACTCTTTAGTTTGACTCTACTATGAATTAGTAAATACAACATCGATCCTTCTACCAAATTTCTTATCGCATGTTACACCAAATATCAAATTGGAATTCTTATTGTGGTTCATCATATCACATGAGATGATTGAGTTTGTTAGATTTACTGTTAAAAGATGCTTTGAGATTATAAGGTGATTTTGTATATGCTCTCATAATTTCATAAAAAAAGTGAGAAGCAACAAAGAGATCTTTTGAAAAATTGAAAACAATGTTTATAACATTGGCATGAGAATTAATTTAAATTGTAGAGTTACGGAGAATTCATGGAAAATCTCATTTTGAGAAAATCTCGGTAGCATTTCTCTTCTTAAAATTTTGCTTTGCCTAGAATAATGGTTCCAAACTTCAGAGGAATTGATAAACCATGATCATTGCAAGACATTCTATTGGCCACTTGTCACAACTTTTTTTTTATAAGGGTAATGCTAGGGAGATTAAATTTGTAGAGTAAATTTACAAACTAAATGATGTGTCACCAATAAGAAATAAACACGTTAATCAACACTTAGGTAATAATTTAATTATCAACTTCTATATTGTTTAGTTTACAAAATTTAGTTTACACATTTAGTCTCCCTGAAATTACCATTTTTTTAATGATGATGATGAACAATAACACGATTAAATGATTACAAGTATGAGTGCATGACAACAGCAGCACCACCGTATCTTTGGCAAGACAATACGATTCCTCAAATTTATTAAAACAAAAAAGTGCTATATTATGTACACCGCCACATTTTCTAATTACACTCACATACTTAAGACATTCCACATATATTTTTTAGATTAAAATTTATCTTAATACATCTCACATATTTCAATACTACTGTCACACCCCACGCTGTTTGTCAATTAGGAATTTTAGGGTTTCTTCATGTTGAAATTTATTCCTCAACTAATTTGGTTGCTTTGCTTCTTTAAACAATTGTTGTTATCTTAGATTGATGTTGATGGATTGCCTCATGATAAATATAAGTTTTTTTAACATTTGGATTTTTTCTTTTTTTTAAATCTTAAAGGGGTTTAAATAGTTATTTCATAAAAGAGTACAACATTCATTTAATAATAATTTTTATGTTGGGTGTGCTTAACAATTTGTGGAATACTAATAAAAAAAATCCAAAAAGGTGTGAATTTTTTCTTCATAAAAAGGACAATTAAAATTCTGATTGAATACCACTGATAATGATAATAATTTCTAAAACCCCAAATAATGGTTTAAAAATTATAAAAACATTTTAAACTTAATCAATTAGTTTCAACGACCTGTTCTTTATAATATAAAAAAAAATATAACTAAAAAATTCTTTTTATTATTGAGTAAGGACGATGGGGAAAGTGATAATGGCCTCAATGAGCTTTCTTATAATTTGGATATGCTATTTTGGGGTTAATTATTAGGAATTTAGGAACATGGTTGCATAGTTATGGTTCATTTACATTAACATATAATTGAATAAAAGACTTGACGAATATAAACATAGGTCGCCATACATGTATATATACTAAAACTTCATTATTTACACTAAAGAGGTGGAGAAGTGGGTTAAGCCTCACAATGGACTAGCAATAGTGTGGTTCAAATTTGCCTTTAGCATAAATCAAACTTAGATTTTCTCACTTACAAGTTAAGAAAAATACTTATAAACCGTAGTATTAAGTTGCGTGTTACAAGGCATCGTGAATTTTGGTTTTTTGATGCCTGCCTAATTTGTGTGATGGACCAAAGGAGTCATGGACTTTGGAACAAATCAAAGTCAAATTGCAATAACGGCAGGAATTGCTCTAGACTGGTTGTTCATGTGCATACTAGATTCTTAGGAAACATATACTTTATTCCAAGTGCACCATTAAAAATTTTACGATTTGAGGGAGTATTCAATTGCAATTTGGAGGAATTTCAATGAATTTTTAAATTCATGAATTTAGATATAGTTAATTAATTTTTAGAGATTTTAGGTAAAATTTTATGTGAATTTCCTCAAATTCTCAGGGAAAGATATGAAATTTGAGAAAATTTAAAATATACTTTGGAATTTCTTCAATTCTCTCGAATTCCCCAGCTTTTTAAAATCCTTTAAAATCAAATTTTAATTGAATACACCTGGAATGTTATAAACTCTTTTAAAATTCTAATTGAATACACCTAGGTTTTTAGAAAATTCCTTAAAATCATGATTGAATACTATTGAACTTATGAAAACAATTAAAATCTCTCAAAATCTCAATTGAATATACCCCTAAATTTGGGTCATAAAAATAGTTGAATTTCTCTCTATCTTATTTCTAAGTAATATAAATAGCAATTAACAACTGCCGTTCATAAAATTTAAACTCATAACTTTTTCTTGTAGATGTGGTCAAACAATTATTAACAATCGCATGTGGCGGTGTTCGAAATGTTTATACGTGCACTCATGTGAAACTAGTTCAACCATCTAGAACAAAACATCTTTATTCTTTCGCTTTTTTTCTTGGGGTGTGATAATCCACATCCTATCTTACTTCTTACATACCTTTTTAAATTTCGGCCGTCGGATCGGATGAATTGAAGAAGATCAACG
The DNA here is from genome assembly GCA_035220775.1 of Malus fusca. Classification (NCBI taxonomy): domain Eukaryota; kingdom Viridiplantae; phylum Streptophyta; class Magnoliopsida; order Rosales; family Rosaceae; genus Malus; species Malus fusca. Next base: position 10,660,267 of record CM069061.1, on the reverse strand, counting down.
GATAAAAATTATCAAGAGGTGTGTGAGAAGTAAAATGAGATGTGTGGATAACACACCTCTTTTTCTTTCCTTTCATTTGGTTGGAACAAAATATCTTATTCAAACGTTGAATTTAAAGAGGATGAATCAAGGGCAGTAATGTTCATATCATGTTTCAGCTTCCAAGGTCGATAGGAAAACAAGGAAAGAAAAATCCCATCAAGAAAAAAGGAAAGAAAAAGGATGCTCAAGTCCTTGATCTATCAATTACCATATAGAGGTAATCATCGCATCCAAAAGTTCAAATTTTGCCACTTAATACTACGGTTTATTAGTATTATTCTTCATTTGTAATTGAGAAGTAGTTTGATTCTCACTAAAAACGAATTTGAATCATATTATTACTAGCTCCTCCCCTGCCACTTTAATATAGATAATATTGTTTGTAAAAAAAAAAATGAAAACCCCAAAATGACCCTAAATAGGCTGATCTGATGACCACGATTGGCAAGCTTAAATGGATTTTCGACCGTCATATATCTTTTGCTTGGCGACAATGCTTTGTTGCTGATTACCGATAAGAAAGATTTGACTCGCTCACTTTAGCTTTTCATACGGAAAAGCCTGTTCTTCTCTCCTCCCTCTCCCTCTTAAATATCAGTTAACTTGCACTTTATTTACTTTCACAGCAATTCCTCTCATTTTTATGTTGAATTTGTTTAAAAATGCTTTTTAAAATACTGAAATGTTTTTAATAGATTTATTTTTAAAACCAATTATTTATAGATATGCAAGTAAATACTAAAAAAACTTAAATTACTTTCTAAAAGTAGCATATAATTGCACCTCATTTATGCACCTTTGCATACAAAATTGTTTCCAATGCAGAAGGAGAAGCAATGTAGAGAGAATCCATGTTGGTAAGACAAAAGGCAGCGTCGTATGTGGTGCTGCTTGATAAAGATGTCCTCGGTGGAGCGTATAAATTTTTCTGGATACCAAGAACACTAGCTAAGCTGGTGTTCCCCACGAATGAAGGCTTGACACATGTTTGTTTATTTTTCTTAAGTAAAAATATGCCTTCTAGATTTTTTGGGACTAAAATTCCTAATTTACCGCTAACCTAATGCAAGAGAAAATTCAGAAAATGCTAGCCCCCCAATTGACGTCGAGCTCCCATCACATAGTGACCATCCACCTTCATTGACGACTTTATTTTACTATTCTTGCTCATCTTCCCTCTGTGCATCCCACTCTTACTTCGACATCAGCCCGAGCGATGGTCGATGGCAACTCAAGAGCTTACACCGACATAAATGAATGTTAGGTATAAGAAAGGAAGTTCATCATAAATGCATTGATTATATTTTCCCAAAACCGAAATGCATCTTAACTCATGAGAGTTTTTAGTCATTTGTGAAATGTTAATTAGTGGTGAACACATGTCAAGTTTTTATTTGTGGGGGACACCAGCTCGGCTAGTGTTCCCGGAACCTAAAAAAATTTCTTGTGGGAGTAAAAGAGGTGGGAGGCGTTTGATTAAGATCGGACGGTTGAAAAGGAGGTTTAACAGAGTGATGTGATAATGTTTGTGTAGCCAAAAATAATCAAGAAGAATATGGAGGTGACACGTGGATCCTTGGGTAGAAATGATAAAATTACCCTCGAGGCACACCGGAATTCCTGCGCGCGAGTAGTGGACAATCATCTCTCAATCAAGTCAAAAGTGCCCAAAATAGGTATTTATTTATAATATATTTCATCCATTCTCATCATGTCTTCTCCACAAGTAACCCCCAAATCATTCCTCTTTTATTATATTAATTAGCTAATTAATTATTCTATTAATTAGCTAATTAACCACAAATCAAGAACCTAACCCACAAAACCATCTAAGTGGCCGGTTCTTCCTCTCCCAAGGGGGCCGGCCTCACCCCTATATAAACCCCCACATTCTCTCCAAAACTCAATTCCAATTCTCTTGCTAAACTCTCTAAATTCTCCAAACATTTTTCCCTCAAAATTCTAACTTTGGAATCGGAGGTTCTTCAGCCAAAGATGTGACAACCCGTCCCTAATTTTACGTTTTTATTTATTTTAAAAGCGTGAATTGGCGAAAATGCCCTAGAGGCAAGAATTTTGACTTTCGTTGATCATTATCTAGCGAAACGTATGACTTATTCTTTTGGCGTATTTGTGTAGTACTTGTTGGTACGAACACATAGGCAAAAGCCGTTTGCTATTCCAGATTATAACGGTATAGTTACGGACGTTTGAAATTGATTATTTACATTTTAGATTATTAAATTATTTGAACTCCCACCTTGTGGGAAAGAAGCCAATTAGCTTCAAGGCGAGAAAATAGGGACCAATGAGAGGAGAGAGGAGCAACCAATCAGCCAATTAGAAGAGGAGAAAAAGGATTTTTCCCCTCCATTCCCGCAGACCCATTTACATGCGCCAACCCGGAGTGGCTTCCGGCCACTTCCACCATTTTCAGGCGAAATTCAACTATCCATCACCTGCAACCTCTTCCACCATCTCCCATCTTCCATTTCCACCCAAAGTTGAGGGTTTTTAGGTCTAAAACCGTGTAAAACCATGCGGGTGACCCATGGAGTTTTGACGGCGATTCCGGCGAGTCTCACCACTCACCACCACCCTTAATCAACTCCCCTTAGACCCAGGAATAAGACCCAATCAGTTTTAGGGGCGTTGGAAGATCGAGGAAGTCGAATCGAAGAACACCCATCTTAGGGTTTCCGACAGGTTTAAGTGAAATTGGAGCTTTTCCCAGCCAAATTGGACTTGGCCACAGTTATGAAACTTTCTCCATTCACTGGGATCTATTTGCCTGTAAAATTTGGTAATGTTTGGAAATAGTTAAATTTTCCGACGAGTCGGGGCGGTCGACCGCCACGTGCAGCAGCGAGTGGCCAGTGGGCCGACGATGTCTTTCTAAGTCCAATTAGATGCCCTGAATTCATAATTGAAATCCGTATGAAGTGGTTTGATTGTTTGAACTTAGTTTCATTATGATATATCACTTGATCAAAATTTGAATCGACGATTCGACCATTGAATCGACGATTCGACCATTGGATCGTCACCAAACTTTAATGCATTATAGAATATAATATTTGAGGATAGCTGGAACTGACGGATCGGGAATCCGATGTACAGATCTTCCCAAATTGGATTTCTAAGTTAGTAAAATTAGTTGTTGACCGCCTCTTGAATTGGTAATTGGCGGAGATCCAACCGTTGGATCGTAATGAAACTTTAGTATGATGTCCTAAAAGTATAATGTAGATCTTCCGAATTTAGTTATGTAGGGTTGTGGACCCTACCGTTGATCTTTGACCGACGGTTGACTTTTGGTCAATGGGTCTCAAATCATTCTAGAACATCCTTGTGATGTGTTTTATTGATAAGAGTTCTGAGACGTGATTGAATATTTGTTCTAGGTGATAGTCGTTCGTGACATCTCGATATTCGTGCTAGGGAGTCGCAGCGCAGACCTCAGGTGAGTGAGTCTTTTTTTTTTATCGTATCTATATAACTGATAGTTCCACAAACGCTTTTAAATTGATTTATGCATTTTATGCCAACAACAATTCCCTTTATATATTCTAAAATACTATGACGTGGTTGAGTTTTAGATTGCATCATGGCATATCCATATGCATATTACCTATATATAATTGTTGCGAATGCTTTGAAGTGCTAAGGTGAACGCGGGTTGTGCAGGTAAATTCAGGTGAGTTTATGGTGTTATCTGGAATGAAGGAGTTATGGCATGACTATATTTGTGTTTTATGCAACTCCAACACTGTCGTATAGATTGCAATACTAGGCAACTCTGACACTATCGTACAAGTTGCAATACTAGGCAACTCCAACATTGTCGTACAGGTTGCAATAGACAACTCCGACACTGTCGTACAGGTTGCAATACTAGGCAACTCCAACATTGTCGTACAGGTTGCAATAGACAACTCCGACACAGTCATACATGTTGCAATACTAGGCAACTCCGACAATATCGTACAGGTTGCAACACTAGGTAACTCCGACATTGTCGTACATGTTGCAATAAACAACTCTGACACTGTCGTACAGGTTGTCTCCGGGTCGTACAGGTTACGTTAGGCAATTCCGACTCATATGTTATCATAGATTAATTTATGAGTCGTACATGTTGCACGTTAGGCAACTCCGACTCATATGTTATCATAGATTGATTATGAGTCGTACAGGTTGCGTTAGGCAACTCCGGCTAACGTGTTATCATAGATTGATGAGTACCTGATTTTTATGCTACTGCCAATATGTAGTGATTGGAATATTCCTGGATTTATTATTGATTTACATTTAATTTCATACTTATACGCAGTATGATTTCCTGGAAATTATAAAAGTATTACAGCGAGGGATTATAACATTAGAAGGTCTTTATCAAAGTGTTATTTCAGGCCCACTCACTCTTGTTTCTTTTTCCCTCCAGGTTCTAGTCGCAGAGTTTTTGTATCGACGAAGATTCATGGCAAATCTTGGTATTGGAGATTACCTTTGATGGTATGATTTCAATCCATTATACTGTACTTTACTTATGCTCTGACGTCAAGTATAAAATGAAGGAAATTTTGTGAAAAACATGTTCATTTGAATAACATCATATAGCATGCAATTAACGATTAAAGGCGGAATCATGCTTTCATGCATTCAAAAAACAAAACATCAACCATGAAATTCAAAGCCTAGTAGATTGGTGAACCTTGACTCAACTTTTAAATCAACATTTATTAGTTGAGAAATATTTACCTTTGTAGATTCCTCTTTGCATATGCAAAGGATAATCACCCAAGAGATAGGGCCTTCATTCCTTGCTTCTTAGCTCCATGGATTTGGTTGAAAGAATAGGATTCTCCAAGTTCCCAAAATAGAGAACCTCTAAAGATTCTACACCAAGGTTAGATTGAAGAAGAAATGAGTGACCTTGAGGAAGTAGAATTGCTAGATAATTTCCCCCAAGGTGGTTGGCCTCTTAGAGAGAAATGGAAGCTTTGTGTTCTCACCAATTTTCTCTAAAATCAACAACTTATGAATTTTAGGCTATAAAGTTCTTTATATAGTCACTTCTTTAAATGACCTAAAGAACCAAAAACCCTAATTCAACACTAAATGGCCGGCCACATTGATGGATATGGGCTTTTGGGCCTTTGTGAATCTTTATTCATTGAGTTGTCATACAACTTAAGTCAATGGGCTTTGACGTTCGAAGCCCATTGGGCCTTAAGGTCCAAAACTATCCCGAGGTCTTTAACGAACTTATTCGTTTGATTAATTAACATATTAATTAATCCTTGCCATAAATAATTAAACCATTTAATTATTCTTAGTCATCTCCTTTGTTTCTTCAATCTCCACCTTACACGGTGTACGATACATTAGGTTCCTTTTAGCGAGGGAGTGGGCGATTAAAACCATTTTACATCGATTGTGAATTGAAACTTACTTTCAATTCTCCCTTTAGTGATTACACACGTTTAGGGCTTCCACAAACCATGAGTGACACCTAGCAGCATATCATGGCTACCCAAGCTAATCAGAAGAGGTAGAGAACCTATTCAGTTTAGGATTACAAATACAATACGGTCTTTCTCTAATCTAATACTCTTGACCACATTGTTTGGTTTTGATAGTTTATTTATTCATGTCTACTATCCAATGTGATTCGTTTGCTTATATGATTACCTTGAATGTGATTTGGAACGCATTCCCAAATCTCATTCATACTCTGGCCAGAGATTTAATCATATCATAGAGTATTCTCCCTCAAACCATTTGAAGGTTAGAGATCCCTTGTTGCACATTCACTTGTCTCCATAACTAAGTGACTTAACCCCAATGATGTCGTGGACACCCCGATGGGGTGACTTTGACATAATCAAAGATCAAGGACTTAACCACAAGACAACTGTGATGCCTCAGGTCAAAGGACTAATTTGCATTATCCCAAACATGAGTTCTTATGTGACATGAGTATGAGAACTCCTCGTTGATCGTGTTCAGTGAACTCATTCTCTGTTGAGCACCTACGTACTTGTCTTGATGTCACACACACCAATGACTCGAGACTAGTCACTCTCCCTGAGAGAAGGCATAGTACGTACTGATCTTATCGGACTGTCAATGCCCAATTGGCAATCCTATGATCAGGAACGTTTAGGATGTGTCTACGAAAGAATGGTCTCATGAATCTAACTTCATTAGATTGCATTCTTCCAATCACATATTCCTTGGACTTTATCGTTTAAGCATATAACATTTATATGAGACGGCTCAAACAATAATCTTTGCCCTTTATATGTAAACTAGATTAGTTTAACATGTGAAATGTCCGTAAAGTATCATCATATGATTGGCTTTAGGGCACATTTCCAACAATCTCCCACTTGCACTAGAGCCAATCAGCTTGTTCATCTGTGATGATTCCTCTTCTGTAGTCATTTCATAAATGGCTGAGTAGTAGGCCTAGGCAATGGATATCTTTATGTTATCCATAGAAGCAACCTTGAGAATATCGACGTCACCATTAAACATGATTCCCAATCATGTGGTTCAGTTCTCTCATATGAGTTCGGATCTTGATGAGACCTTGATTCCCTGGCTTGAGCTATCACCCCATTAGTGTCATACACTTTCTGGTTGGAACCGAATAGAGAGTTCATAAATGAACTTTCCCATCCAAACAACATTGTTGTAAACTTCTATATGGCAATATATTTTGCATTCATAATGGAACACACTAAAGTCATTACTTTAATGTTTCCATCCAAATATCTCTTTAGTCATAATAAAGAGATATCTGTTTATCTCTTCATTCATAATGAAGAAACATCCAATGATGGATTAGATTCACAATCTAATACATTTACACTTCCATTACGTTACTCTAATTCTTCCTCATTCTTCGAGGAACCTATCCTTTAGTATTTCTTAAATACTTAAGGATTCACTTGACAGTTGCCATGGTTCTGATCCTGGGCTTGCATTGATATCGCCTTGTACCTTTCTAGGTACAACTCATATCAATGTTTTTCATACAATATGAAATACATAAATCACCTTTCTGCGTATGCATAAAGGATTCGATTTACGCATTATTTCTTTGGGAGTCAAATGGTACGTTCCCTTTGAGAAGAACTACCTCCTAGTCTCACTAGAGTTGTTCTTCTGATTGAAGTTTATCATCATATGAGAAACTTCCTAGCATCCTTTTTGTCTATTATTAGGGCATGATATAATCCAATTATTTCCTAAAATCTATCATTATAGATTTCCATCCCATGTATATAGACTATGTCTCCCATATACATTCTATTGTTATAGAATGTTTAAAGTCATAACTTTAACGAAGAAGTATTCTTTTCATTTCCAAAATTAATATATCATACATATATTTAAATTTAGGAATATGATTAACTCCCACTAATCTTTTGTAAACCTAGTAAACAAAAGATTCATTTACATCTTTATGAGAAATCAAACGTTTTGATCTTTCTCTCATAAGACGCTTATGGCTCCCACTAGCTTGCTAAGATCCATGATGGTTGGATCTCTACAACTTACATGTTTTGTGATTCATAGTTTTAGACATATATATTATTAGGACTATCTTAATAATGGTTTCGGAAACCTATATGATGTCCAAACATTGAATCAACATTTAGTTGTAGCTAGCAATCTTCGAATTAATTGAAACTAAGACTACGTCAAAGATGGTTCCTTCAAAGTCAACCATTATCTTTGATTGTAGTCACCTTAAGCTACCAATTAGCTATGAAGGTTTCATTATTTCGGGTCAAATGGTACTTTACCATTTCCTTGAGTATATATCGTATATACACTCAATGTAGTCATAAAGTTCAAACCATTCAACTGAGACGGTTTATAAATCCTTCTTGACTACCTTGGAGCTTGTGGTATAGGAACTAGGTTGTTATATTTGTTGATTATCATCTTGTCTCTCAAAGAACCCATTCTTTTGAGTTCTATTCCTAGTTCATTTGCTCTAAGGCAAATCACATTGTAGGATTACAATGAACTACTCAACAAACAACATTTGTTGGTTGGTTTATAGAAGTGATATCCAAAGGTTAATTTAAGGATATCCACAAGATAATTTTTAAACAAATATTGCTCATTAGCACACAACCCCAAATCTTAACACAATTAAGATTTGTCTTTCTTTCCAACTACATCCTATGGAGTTATGAAAATTTTGGAAGATCTTCTAATTGACAATCATATTGTCTTAGAAGCATATATCCTATATATATGGGTAATTGATAACATCTAACGAACTAAATCTTATTCGAGTTCGTTCTTCTCCTAATGGAGAAAATCATTATCTTATGATGCTAATTTCCTTGATATATTTCAAGGAAACTCATCTAAAGTGTTACCTTTCCTTGGATCAAATCTAAGGAGGTAAGTATTTTAGACGTCTTACTCATCAACTTACATTTCTTGAATTCTTTGAAACCTTTTGCAAAGTATTCGGACTTGTGTTTATTCATAATAAACTATAGTCCAACCGAGAGTGATCTTCGGTGAATGTCAAACAACATGAGTAGTATTATGTTGTGGACAAGTGCCACTAACATCTAAGTGAATTAACCTCAACAACTTTGTGATTCTTTATTCTTTCCAAAAGAATAAAGATTCGAACATTTCGCCTCTATACAATTTTGACAAGAAGGTATTGGATCCGGATCTAACGATCCAAAGCATCCATCTATAACCAACTCGTAATTTATGTTTTAGAGGTATCACAACTCAGTTGGGATTAGTCACTACCTTGCAACCTTTTGGGTTTTAAGCATCATTATATTCTAAACAGTTAACGCTACCATATCATCTCTACTATAGAGACAATCAATTAGATTACTATAATCCAATCAGTGATTAATAAAGAACAATGTTTTGTCAAACAAAACATTCATCCATCTCTACTATAGTGACGGAATTAAGTTCCTTAAAATTGGAATGTAAAGACAATCTTTGGTTTTTCCAATTTCTTTGGTAGTTCATATGAGGAAGTTAGTACCATCTGCTTTCGCAGAGATCTATATTTTATTCACGTTCCGAATGTGAAGTACTTTCTCTTCTCTCATTAATCTTCTACTTCTTATTAGCCACACTTCTACAACGATTGTAAAACATAGTTACTAATACGGAATCAAGCATTCAAGTAGAAGAACCAACTGTTTTGAACTATTCAAGAACAATTTACAACACCTTCGAAAGGTGTGTTCTTGACACTTGCAAGACATTTCTTGCAAATACCCCTTCCAATGTCCATCCTTTCATAAAGAAAGTTTGTTCCCTTGGAGTTAATTTTATCTTCTTCATTTGACTTCTCCTTTGACTACAATAGTCATGGTCCCTAAACTCCCACTATCTCTCTTGAAACCTTTTTCAATTGTGTTATACACATCAAACATTTTGGAGAGTGTGTGATTATTGTTCACTACATAATTTACAATAAACTTAGTGATCCATTAGGATAGGGACATAAAGGTGAAGTCCTAGCTTAGTTTCCGTCTCGTTAAGTGGTTTATCACTTCAACACTCAATGATTCAAAATCATCATAAGTCCATGTTGATGGACTATTTTTGTCAACCAACCATTATGTTCTAAACATAATTACAAACTTTCAAGAGTTGTTCAAGGCAACTCTCATTTCTTCATAAAACAATTTGTAAGTGAAGAATCATGGCACTAAAAGTGTCCTTGTCTTTATGCTAATCTTCGTAAGTTCCTTTGTTCATATAACGAAGGAATAAGCATTGGTTGTTTGTGTTGTCCTCTTCATGATAGACATTTCTAACATGTTCTTCCAATGATACATTATCAATAGGAAGATTGTGAGGATGAGACTTCTTAGGTACATGCACAATCCATTTAAGACAATCTTTGGGATTGTGTTACCAAGTCCGGAAACTAAAACATTCGGATTTTCTTTGTCAAGTTTTGGATAGCGTTTGCAAATATATTGGTAAACAAATACATAACGAATATAAATTGATTGATTTTAAGTCATTTGATTCGGGTCTTTAAATCAAATAGCACCACCCACTATTTTTGGCAAATTCCATATCCCTCATTGGAATTCGAGAGTTTTGGAGGAAACTCTTAGTAGGTTATGGGAGACTCACTATTACCAAGCCCACCTCACAATGATATGATATTGGCTAGCATTAATAATAATGAGAGAGTACGCTTACTCATTTGCAACTAATGCAAGTACCCATCAATTTGGCCTCTAGAGAATGTGCCTCACAATGATATGATATTGGCAACATTGCACTTAGTTAAGTCATTCCCACCATGCTTAGTTCGTGAAGGGGTTCAAGAATAGCCTCACGATAATACGATATTGGCCATCCTCGTTGCCTACACTCACCTCATCAAGTATGTATATAGACTCCTCCTGAGTATAAGCATGCACTTTGTACTCCCCCATGATAGGGTGAAGCCGGTGTACAAGTCATAAACGATTGGAGCTACCACGGTGGAAGGCCACGGAAGAGTGTTCTAAGCACTCTCACGCTTTTCAACTTAATAATGGTTTGGTTGAGGGTTTTAGGTCTCATCACATAAACATATTCATTTTAATCTTTATTAAAACAATTTTGGTCCTATTACAACTATTGGTCCATTTGAATCAATTTAGTTGTATATAATACTCCCACTATACTTATAAAACGGTTTTTAAAGCAAGAGTATATGATACTACTAACATAAGGTTTCCATTCATTTGATGGACTATATAGTTGCCTTAGGGCCTTAGGATGACTATGAACCTTTGTTTAGATTCAACACGAGCCTAGTGTTGAATCTCGGACTAGGGATGGAGATTGATTTTAGTTACGCGTTTAATCACATTAAGGCGTGTTGTTCCTAGGGGCGTTGGACCCAACTACTCCATTTTCATGCATATCAAATAAAACAAGAAAATGAGTACTTTAAAGTAAAGGTGAGCTTATGCTCATTACAACATTTGCATAATTCAAATTACTTTAAAGTAAAGAAGAGCTTATGCTCTTTTACAACATTTGATCAAATCAAATTACAACCAAAATTAATCTACACATTCCCATGGTTCAAACAAATTTGAAACGACCTATCACATAGCTCAATTATCGTAGGCTTATGTTCATAATCACCCTTTAATTAATCAACACTTTAATTAATTAAATTGAATGCAACATTTTCATTTGGTTTTTGTATCCATAAAATTGATTTAAATGGAGCTAAATGAAATGAAAATCCAATTCTCATTTAAAGAGACAAAACAATTTTTGTTCCCTACTTAATTTGGGCCATCATGCAATAACCACAACTTTTTGGGCTATATTGCGAAACACAAACTTTTGGGGTCACTTTGTAAAAACACAAAAGTCCACTACTTCATGTAATTACAACTAGAACCCAAAAATTTCAACAAATACAAAAAACTTCATTAAAGGAGCAAAACAATTTGTTCTTTAACGTTTTTGGGCCTTAACGTAAAAACGTAAACTTTTGGGCCAAAGTGCAAATACACAAAAGTATCAAAACTTTATGTAATTGAATAAAAGACCCAAAAATACCCTATTCTATTAGGGTGGCCGGCCATGATAAAAAAAAATAAGATTTTTACAAAGTTTTTGTAAGTGGGTTTTGTTAGGTGAGGTAAATATGAAATATTTTGAATTTATGTCAAACTTTTAAAAAAAGTTTGTCTACCATTATAGCCATTAATTGAATTTATGTCAAACTTTTAAAAAAGTTTGTCTACCATTAAAACCATTAATAATACTTTACCAATAATCATCACCCACTAAAATCACCCACTAAAATTAAATCAAAACTTTAAGTAAAAACATAAAACTTTTTGAATCAAAACTTCAAAACTTTTTGTTCTTGGCAAGAACTTCAAGAACATTGAAGAACACTCATGAAAACTCATAATAGCTCCATGAATGTTTTCACTCACCAAAACTCAAATTTTCACCACTCAAAAGAGGGCTAACATCCTAGGGTACTTAGGGGTTCCAAAAGTCACTTTAAAACCATTTTAACAAGACAAACATGAACCCAAAAAATCACCCTTTGGATTTGGCCGAATTTCCCCAAAACATGGCACCAAATTTTAGCTCCAAAATTCATGCTCATATGAACTACATCTACAACATTTGAGATGGCAAATTTTCTAACAAAATTTACATTCAAAGAAACAAGAATAAAGCTTGTAACATATTACAACTTTTAAATCAAAAACTATGAACTACAAAACCCAAAATGATTCACCAACTACTAGACCTAGGCTCTGATACCACTTGAAGGAAATTTTGTGAAAAACATGTTCATTTGAATAACATCATATAGCATGCAATTAACAATTAAAGGCGGAATCATGCTTTCATGCATTCAAAAAACAAAACATCAACCATGAAATTCAAAGCCTAGTAGATTGGTGAACCTTGACTCAACTTTTAAATCAACATTTATTAGTTGAGAAATATTTACCTTTGTAGATTCCTCTTTGCATATGCAAAGGATAATCACCCAAGAGATAGGGCCTTCATTCCTTGCTTCTTAGCTCCATGGATTTGGTTGAAAGAATAGGATTCTCCAAGTTCCCAAAATAGAGAACCTCTAAAGATTCTACACCAAGGTTAGATTGAAGAAGAAATGAGTGACCTTGAGGAAGTAGAATTGCTAGATAATTTCCCCCAAGGTGGTTGGCCTCTTAGAGAGAAATGGAAGCTTTGTGTTCTCACCAATTTTCTCTAAAATCAACAACTTATGAATTTTAGGCTATAAAGTTCTTTATATAGTCACTTCTTTAAATGACCTAAAGAACCAAAAACCCTAATTCAACACTAAATGGCCGGCCACATTGATGGATATGGGCTTTTGGGCCTTTGTGAATCTTTATTCATTAAGTTGTCATACAACTTAAGTCAATGGGCTTTGACGTTCGAAGCCCATTGGGCCTTAAGGTCCAAAACTATCCCGAGGTCTTTAACGAACTTATTCGTTTGATTAATTAACATATTAATTAATCCTTGCCATAAATAATTAAACCATTTAATTATTCTTATTCATCTCCTTTGTTTCTTCAATCTCCACCTTACACGGTGTACGATACATTAGGTTCATTTTAGCAAGGCAGTGGGCGATTGAAACCATTTTACATCGATTGTGAATTGAAACTTACTTTCAATTCTCCCTTTAGTGATTACACACGTTTAGGGCTTCCACAAACCATGAGTGACACCTAGCAGCATATCATGGCTACCCAAGTTAATCAGAAGAGGTAGAGAACCTATTCAGTTTAGGATTACAAATACAATACGGTCTTTCTCTAATCTAATACTCTTGACCACATTGTTTGGTTTTGATAGTTTATTTATTCATGTCTACTATCCAATGTGATTCGTTTGCTTATATGATTACCTTGAATGTGATTTGGAACGCATTCCCAAATCTCATTCATACTCTGGCCAGAGATTTAATCATATCATAGAGTATTCTCCCTCAAACCATTTGAAGGTTAGAGATCCCTTGTTGCACATTCACTTGTCTCCATAACTAAGTGACTTAACCCCAATGATGTCGTGGACACCCCGATGGGGTGACTTTGACATAATCAAAGATCAAGGACTTAACCACAAGACAACTGTGATGCCTCAGGTCAAAGGATTAATTTGCATTATCCCAACCATGAGTTCTCATGTGACATGAGTATGAGAACTCCTCGTTGATCGTGTTCAGTGAACTCATTCTCTGTTGAGCACCTACGTACTTGTCTTGATGTCACACACACCAATGACTCGAGACTAGTCACTCTCCCTGAGAGAAGGCATAGTACGTACTGATCTTATCGGACTGTCAATGCCCAATTGGCAATCCTATGATCAGGAACGTTTAGGATGTGTCTACGAAAGAATGGTCTCATGAATCTAACTTCATTAGATTGCATTCTTCCAATCACATATTCCTTGGACTTTATCGTTTAAGCATATAACATTTATATGAGACGGCTCAAACAATAATCTTTGCCCTTTATATGTAAACTAGATTAGTTTAACATGTGAAATGTCCGTAAAGTATCATCATATGATTGGCTTTAGGGCACATTTCCAACATAAAATGGGTTCATTCTCGCTCATAGCCCACTCTCGTATTTAGACACTTCTTGGTTTAAATTTATTCACATATCCCACATCATTACACCTTATGGCTTCGTCACCTTCCAGGTGTCGGCCAGCACAACCCGATTCGGAGTCCTAGTGGACAATCCAGGTCGGGATGTGTCAAAAGCCCCCACCCCAATTCATCATGGGTGCGTTAGGCTCTTGGCCTTGACCTAAGGTGTTATTTGTTTTGTACGTGCAATTTTGTCCAAGAGCAAGGAGAAAGAAATTTGCATCCACAAATTGGTGCTTTCACTGAGAGTCTTGATCAAACGCTCGTAGAAGACTCTCGCATCTAAGGTTTTTGTTTCCTTGCTTATTTGTAGATTTTTCGTACGTTCTTATTTTAAGAATTTTTATTTCTAAAAATTCTTTGATAAAACCTAAAAGAAAAGTACAATGGCAAGAGATAACCTCGTCGAATGGAAATTCCAACGTTCAAGCATTAGGACCGCGACGATCTATAAGGCTCAACATAACGGGGAGTGAAGTGGCACCAGCCCCACAGGGCACCATCGTGGCAACCACCACGACAGCCACCTTCGGTAAAACCCACGGCGCCACAATCACAGCCCAAGCCTTGCCATTCAAGCCCACACTACCCGAGCCACTCAAGTCCTACGCGAACACAATGCGTTGCCAAGCCAAGCCCCAGCCTCGCACCCACATGCACCACATGCCTAACAACCTACTTCTGTGGCCTAGCCTGCTCCCGTGGCCTTACAAACAGCCCAAATCGATCCAAGATTAGTTCAACCGTGCCGGCTTCAAATTTCTGGGCCTACGATTGAACCAGGGGCATTTTCACCACATTTCTCCACAGATTTAACATTTCCCAACTCAAATCTCGTGCTCGGAGTCTACCACACTTCCACAGTTCAAGGAGATGCATTTCTTCCAAGCTCTTCCAACCCAAATGGATAACAACACTTGTCTCGACAAGTCATAGAGTTAACAAGCGCCCTTGCACAGCAGACGACCTTGGTGAATCAGCTCTTGCAGCGCACCGAGATCCAACGTGCCCGACAAGGTGTCCCGAAGTAGGACAAGGGTAGACAAGGAACCTTTCCAGCAACGTCCCGGCAAATAGCCACTTGACCAGACAAGAACCGAACATTTGAGATAGCGTATACTCTCGGTCAAGCCCACTGATGAGCATACACTCACGGTTGGTGTCACATCCCAGCCCGGGCCCTCACTACATCCCTGGCTTGACTCCACATTAGCACGATATTGTCCGCTTTAGGCCCCGACCACGCCCTTACTATTTTATTTTTGGAAACTCACACGAGAACTTCCTAGTAGGTCACCTATCATGGGATTACTCTCGCGCTACTCGCTTAACTTCGGAGTTCTGATGGAACCCAAAGCCAGTGAGCTCCCAAAAGGCCTCGTGTTAGGTAGAGATGAGAATATACATATAAGGCTTACATGATCCATTCCTCTGGGCGATGGGGGATATTACAATCCATCCCCCTTAGGGGCCCGACGTCCTCGTCGGTACGCTTCCAACCAGGGATTGGCTCTAATACCAAATCGTCACATCCCGGCCCGGGCCCCTACCATATCCCAAGCTCGACTCCGCCGTAACACGATATTGTCCACTTTAGGCCCCGACCACGCCCTCACAGTTTTGTTTCTGGAAACTCACACGAGAACTTCCCAATGGGTCACCCCATCATGGGATTGCTCTCTTGCGAACTCGCTTAACTTCGGAGTTCTGACGGAACCCGAAGCCAGTGAGTTCCCAAAAGGCCTCGTGCTAGGTAGAGATGAGAATATACATATAAGGCTTACAGGATCCACTCCCCTAGGCGATGTGGGATGTTACAATCCATCCCCCTTAGGGGCCCGACGTCCTCGTCGACACGCTTCCAACCAGGGATTGGCTCTGATACCAAATCGTTACATCCCGGCCCGGGCCCCTACCATATCCCCGGTTCGACTCCACCGTAGCACGATATTGTCCACTTTAGGCCCCGACCACGCCCTCACGGTTTTGTTTCTGGAAACTCACACGAGAACTTCCCAATGGGTCACCCCATCATGGGATTGCTCTCTTGCAAACTCGCTTAACTTCGGAGTTCTGACGGAACCCGAAGCCAGTGAGTTCCCAAAAGGCCTTGTGCTAGGTAGAGATGGGAATATACATATAAGGCTTACATGATCCACTCCCTTAGGCGATGTGGGATGTTACAATCCACCCCCCTTAGGGGCCCGATGTCCTCGTAGGCACGCTTCCAGCCAAGGATTGGCTTTGATACCAAATTGTCACATCCCCGCCCGGGCCCCCACCACATCCCGGGCTCGACTCCACCGTATCACGATATTGTCCACTTTAGATCCCAACCATGCCCTCACGATTTTGTTTTTGGGAACTCACACGAGAACTTCCCAGTGGGTCACCCATTATGGGATTGCTTTCGCGCGCTACTCGCTTAATTTCGGAGTTCCGATGGAACCTGAAGCCAATGAGCTCCCAAAAGGCCTCATGCTAGGTAGAGATGAGAATATACATATTGTTGGAAATGTGCCCTAAAGCCAATCATATGATGATACTTTACGGACATTTCACATGTTAAACTAATCTAGTTTACATATAAAAGGCAAACATTATTGTTTGAGCCGTCTCATATAAATGTTATATACTTAAACGATAAAGTCCAAGGAATATGTGATTGGGAGAATGCAATCTAATGAAGTTAGATTAATGAGACCATTCTTTCGTAGACACATCCTAAACGTTCCTGATCATAGGATTGCCAATTGAGCATTGACAGTCCGATAAGATCAGTACGTGCTATGTCTTCTCTCAGGGAGAGTGACTAGTCTCGAGTCATTGGTGTGTGTGACATCAAGACAAGTACGTAGGTGCTCAATAGAGAATGAGTCCACTGAACACGATCAACGAGGAGTTCTCATACTCATGTCACATGAGAACTCATGGTTGGGATAATGCAAATTAGTCATTTGACCTGAGGCATCACAGTTGTTGTCTTGTGGTTAAGTCCTTGATCTTTGATTATGTCAAAGTCACCCCATCGGGGTGTCCACGACATCATTGGGGTTAAGCCACTTAGTCATGGAGACAAGTGAATGTGCAACAAGGGATCTCTAACCTTCAAAATGGTTTGAGGGAGAATACTCTATGATATGATTAAAATCTCTGGCCAGAGTATGAATGAGATTAGGGAATGCGTTCCAAATCACATTCAAGGTAATCATATAAGCAAACGAATCACATTGGATAGTAGACATGAATAAATAAACTATCAAACCAAACAATGTGGTCAAGAGTATTAGATTAGAGAAAGACCGTATTGCATTTGTAATCCTAAACTGAATAGGTTCTCTACCTCTTCTGATTAGCTTGGGTAGCCATGATATGTTGCTAGGTGTCACTCATGGTTTGTGGAAGCCCTAAACGTGTGTAATCACTAAAGGGAGAATTGAAAGTAAGTTTCAATTCACAATCGATGTAAAATGGTTTTAATCGCCCACTGCCTCGCTAAAAGGAACCTAATGTATCGTACACCGTGTAAGGTGGAGATTGAAGAAACAAAGGAGATGAATAAGAATAATTAAATGGTTTAATTATTTATGGCAAGGATTAATTAATATGTTAATTAATCAAACGAATAAGTTCGTTAAAGACCTCGGGATAGTTTTGGACCTTAAGGCCCAATGGGCTTCGAACGTCAAAGCCCATTGACTTAAGTTGTATGACAACTTAATGAATAAAGATTCACAAAGGCCCAAAAGCCCATATCCATTTAGTGTTGAATTAGGGTTTTTGGTTCTTTAGGTCATTTAAAGAAGTGACTATATAAAGAACTTTATAACCTAAAATTCATAAGTTGTTGATTTTAGAGAAAATTGGTGAGAACACAAAGCTTCCATTTCTCTCTAAGAGGCCAACCACCTTGGGGGATATTGTCTAGCAATTCTACTTCCTCAAGGTCACTCATTTCCTCTCCAATCCAACCTTGGTGTAGAATCTTTAGAGGTTCTCTATTTTGGGAACTTGGAGAATCTATTTCATTCAACCAAATCCATGGAGCTAAGAAGCAAGGAATGAAGGCCCTATCTCTTGGGTGATTATCCTTTGCATATGCAAAGAGGAATCTACAAAGGTAAATATTTCTCAACTAATAAATGTTGATTTAAAAGTTGAGTCAAGGTTCACCAATCTACTAGGCTTTGAATTTCATGGTTGATGTTTTGTTTTTGAATGCATGAAAGCATGATTCCGCCTTTAATTGTTAATTGCATGCTATATGATGTTATTCAAATGAACATGTTTTTCACAAAATTTCCTTCAAGTGGTATCAAGAGCCTAGGTCTAGTAGTTGGTGAATCATTTTGGGTTTTGTAGTTCATAGTTTTTGATTTAAAAGTTGTAATATGTTACAAGCTTTATTCTTGTTTCTTTGAATGTAAATTTTGTTAGAAAATTTGCCATCTCAAATGTTGTAGATGTAGTTCATATGAGCATGAATTTTGGAGCTAAAATTTGGTGCCATGTTTTTGGGGAAATTCGGCCAAATCCAAAGGGTGATTTTTTGGGTTCATGTTTGTCTTGTTAAAATGGTTTTAAAGTGACTTTTGGAACCCCTAAGTACCCTAGGATGTTAACCCTCTTTTGAGTGGTGAAAATTTGAGTTTTGGTGAGTGAAAACATTCATGGAGCTATTATGAGTTTTCATGAGTGTTCTTCAATGTTCTTGAAGTTCTTGCCAAGAACAAAAAGTTTTGAAGTTTTGATTCAAAAAGTTTTATGTTTTTACATAAAGTTTTGGTTTAATTTTAGTGGGTGATTTTAGTGGGTGATGATTATTAGTAAAGTATTATTAATGGTTTTAATGGTAGACAAACTTTTTTAAAAGTTTGACATAAATTCAATTAATGGCTATAATGGTAGACAAACTTTTTTAAAAGTTTGACATAAATTCAAAATATTTCATCTTTACCTCACCTAACAAAACCCACTTACAAAAACTTTGTAAAAATCTTATTTTTTTTTTATCATGGCCGGCCACCCTAATAGAATAGGGTATTTTTGGGTCTTTTATTCAATTACATAAAGTTTTGATACTTTTGTGTATTTGCACTTTGGCCCAAAAGTTTACGTTTTTACGTTAAGGCCCAAAAACGCTAAAGGACAAATTGTTTTGCTCCTTTAATGAAGTTTTTTGTATTTGTTGAAATTTTTGGGTTCTAGTTGTAATTACATGAAGTAGTGGACTTTTGTGTTTTTACAAAGTGACCCCAAAAGTTTGTGTTTCGCAATATAGCCCAAAAAGTTGTGGTTATTGCATGATGGCCCAAATTAAGTAGGGAACAAAAATTGTTTTGTCTCTTTAAATGAGAATTGGATTTTCATTTCATTTAGCTCCATTTAAATCAATTTTATGGATACAAAAACCAAATGAAAATGTTGCATTCAATTTAATTAATTAAAGTGTTGATTAATTAAAGGGTGATTATGAACCTAAGCCTACGATAATTGAGCTATGTGAAAGGCCGTTTCAAATTTGTTTGAACCATGGGAATGTGTAGATTAATTTTGGTTGTAATTTGATTTGATCAAATGTTGTAAAAGAGCATAAGCTCTTCTTTACTTTAAAGTAATTTGTTTTATGCAAATGTTGTAAAGAGCATAAGCTCTCTTTTACTTTGAAGTACTTCTTTCTTGCTTTATTTGATATGCATGAAAATGAAGTAGTTGGGTCCAACGCCCCTAAGACAACACGCCTTAATGTGATTAAACGCGTAACTAAAATCAATCTTCATCCCTAGTCCGAGATTCAACACTAGGCTCGTGTTGAATCTAAACAAAGGTTCATAGTCATCCTAAGGCCCTAAGGCAACTATATAGTCCATCAAATGAATGCAAACCTTATGTTAGTAGTATCATATACTCTTGCTTTAAAAACCGTTTTATAAGTATAGTGGGAGTATTATATACAACTAAATTGAATCAAATTGACCAATAGTTGTAATAGGACCAAAATTGTTTTAATGAAGATTAAAATGAATACTTATATGTGATGAGACCTAAAACCCTCAACCAAACCATTATTAAGTTGATAAGCGTGAGAGTGCTTAGAACACTCTTTCGTGGCCTTCCACCGTGGTGGGATCCAATCGTTTATGACTTGTACACCGGCTTCACCCTATCATGGGGGAGTACAAAGTGCATGCTTATACTCAGGAGGAATCCATAAACATATGATGAGGTTAGTTTAGGCAACGAGGATGGCCGACATCGTATCATCGTGAGGCTATTCTTGAACCCCTTCACGAACTAAGCATGGTGGGAATAACTTAACTAAGTGCAATGGCGCCGACATCGTATCATCGTGAGGCAACATTCTCTAGAGGCCAAATTGATGGGTACTTGCATTAGTTGCAAATGAGTAAGTGTTCTCTCTCATTATTATTAATGCTAGCCAACATCATATCATTGTGAGGTGGGCTTGGTAATAGTGAGTCTCCCATAACCTACTAAGAGTTTCCTCCAAAACTCTCGAATTCCAATGAGGGATATGGAATTTGCCAAAAATAGTGGGTGGTGCTATTTGATTTAAAGACCCAAATCAAATGACTTAAAATCAATCAATTTATATTCGTTATGTATTTGTTTACCAATATATTTGCAAACGCTATCCAAAACTTGACAAAGAAAATCCGAATGTTTTAGTTTCCGGACTTGGTAACACAATCCCAAAGATTGTCTTAAATGGATTGTGCATGTACCTAAGAAGTCTCATCCTCACAATCTTCCTAATGATAATGTATCATTGGAAGAACATGTTAGAAATGTCTATCATGAAGAGGACAACACAAACAACCAATGCTTATTCCTTCTTTATATGAACAAAGGAACTTACGAAGATTAGCATAAAGACAAGGACACTTTTAGTGCCATGATTCTTCACTTACAAATTGTTGTATGAAGAAATAAGAGTTGCCTTGAACAACTCTTGAAAGTTTGTAATTATGTTTAGAACATAATGGTTGGTTGACAAAAATAGTCCATCAACATGGACTTATGATGATTTTGAATCATTGAGTGTTGAAGTGATAAACCACTTAACGAGACGGAAACTAAGCTAGGACTTCACCTTTATGTCCCTATCCTAATGGTTCACTAATTTTATTGTAAACTATATAGTGAACAATAACCACACACTCTCCAAAATGTTTGATGTGTATAACACAATTGAAAAAGGTTTCAAGAGAGATAGTGGGAGTTTAGGGACCATGACTATTGTAGTCAAAGGAGAAGTCAAATGAAGAAGATAAAATTAACTCCAAGGGAACAAACTTCCTTTATGAAAGGATGGACATTGGAAGGGGTATTTGCAAGAAATGTCTTGCAAGTGTCAAGAACACACCTTTCGAAGGTGTTGTAAATTGTTCTTGAATAGTTCAAAACAGTTGGTTCTTCTACTTGAATGCTTGATTCCGTATTAGTAACTATGTTTTACAATCGTTGTAAAATGTGGCTAATAAGAAGTAGAAGATTAATGAGAGAAGAGAAAGTACTTCACATTCGGAACGTGAATAAAATATAGATCTCTGCGAAAGCAGATGGTACTAACTTCCTCATATGAACTACCAAAGAAATTGGAAAAACCAAAGATTGTCTTTACATCCCAATTTTAAGGAACTTAATTCCGTCACTATAGTAGAGATGGATGAATGTTTTGTTTGACAAAACATTGTTCTTTATTAATCAATGATTGGATTATAGTAATCTAATTGATTGTCTCTATAGTAGAGATGATATGGTAGCGTTAACTGTTTAGAATATAATGATGCTTAAAACCCAAAAGGTTGCAAGATAGTGACTAATCCCAACTGAGTTGTGATACCTCTAAAACATAAATTACGAGTTGGTCATAGATTGATGCTTTGGATCGTTAGATCCGGATCCAATACCTTCTTGTCAAAATTGTATAGAGGCGAAATGTTCGAATCTTTATTCTTTTGGAAAGAAGAAAGAATCACAAAGTTATTTAGGTTAATTCACTTAGATGTTAGTGGCACTTGTCCACAACATAATACTACTCATGTTGTTTGACATTCACCGAAGATCACTCTCGGTTGGACTATAGTTTATTATGAATAAACACAAGTCCGAATACTTTGCAAAAGGTTTCAAAGAATTCAAGAAATGTAAGTTGATGAGTAAGACGTCTAAAGTACTTACCTCCTTAGATTTGATCCAAGGAAAGGTAACACTTTAGATGAGTTTCCTTGAAAGATATCAAGGAAATTAGCATCATAAGATAATGATTTTCTCCATTAGGAGAAGAACGAACTTGAATAAGATTTAGTTCGTTGGATATTATCAATTACCCATATATAGGATATATATGCTTCTAAGACAATATGATTGTCAATTAGAAGATCTTCCAAATTTTCATAACTCCATAGGATGTAGTTGGAAAGAAAGACAAATCTTAATTGTGCTAAGATTTGGGGTTGTGTGCTAATAAGCAATATTTGTTTAAAAAATTATCTTGTGGATATCCTTAAATTAACCTTTGGATATCACTTCTATAAACCAACCAACAAATGTTGTTTGTTGAGTAGTTCATTGTAATCCTACAATGTGATTTGCCTTAGAGCAAATGAACTAGGAATAGAACTCAAAAGAATGGGTTCTTTGAGAGACAAGATGATAATCAACAAATATAACAACCTAGTTCCTATACCACAAGCTCCAAGGTAGTCAAAAAGAATTTTAAACCGTCTCAGTTGAATGGTTTGAACTTTATGACTACATTGAGTGTATATACAAAATATACTCAAGGAAATGGTAAAGTACCATTTGACCCGAAATAATGAAACCTTCATAGCTAATTGGTAGCTTAAGGTGACTACAATCAAAGAGAATGGTTGACTTTGAAGGAACCATTTTTGACGTAGTCTTAGTTTCAATTAATTCGAAGATAGCTAGCTACAACTAAATGTTGATTCAATGTTTGGACATAATATAGGTTTCCGAAACCATTATTAAGATAGTCCTAATAATATATGTCTAAAACTATGAATCACAAGACATGTAAGTTGTAGAGATCCAACCATCATGGATCTAAGCAAGCTAGTGGGAGCCATAAGCGTCTTATGAGAGAAAGATCAAAACGTTTGATTTCTCATAAAGATATAAATGAATCTTTTGTTTACTAGGTTTACAAAAGATTAGTGGGAGTTAATCATATTCCTAAAATTAAATATATGTATGATATATTAATTTTGGAAATGAAAAGAATACTTCATCGTTAAAGTTATGACTTTAAACTTTCTATAACGATAGAATGTATATGGGAGATATAGTCTATATACATGGGATGGAAATCTATAATGATATATTTCAAGATATAATTAGATTATATCAAGCCCTAATAATAGACAAAAGATGCTAGGAAGTTTCTCATATGATGATAAACTTCAATCAGAAGAACAACTCTAGTGAGACTAGGAGGTAGCTCTTCTCAAAGGGAACGTACCCTTTGACTCCCAAAGAAATAATGCGTAAATCAAATCCTTTATGCATACGCAGAAAGGTGATTTATGTATTTCATATTGTATGAAAAACATTGATATGAGTTGTACCTAGAAATATACAAGACGATATCAGTGCAAGCCCAGGATCAGAACCATGGCAACTGTCAAGTGAGTCCTTAAGTATTTAAGAAATACTAAAGGATAGGTTCCTCGAAGAATGAGGAAGAATTAGAGTAACGTAATGGAAGCGTAAATGTATTAGATTGTGAATCTAATCCATCATTGGATGCTTCTTCATTATGAATGAAGAGATAAACAGATATCTCTTTATTATGACTAAAGAGATATTTGGATGGAAACATTAGAGTAATGACTTTAGTGTGTTCCATTATGAAAGCAAAATATATTGCCATATAGAAGTTTACAACAATGTTGTTTGGATGGGAAAGTTCATTTATGAACTCTCTATTCGGTTCCAACCAGAAAGTGTATGACACTAATGGGGCGATAGCTCAAGCCAGGGAATCAAGGTCTCATCAAGATCCGAACTCATATGAGAGACTGAACCACATGATTGGGAATCATGTATAATGGTGACGTCGATATTCTCAAGGTTGCTTCTATGGATAACATATAGATATCCATTGCCTAGGCCTACTACTCAGCCATTTATGAAATGACTACAGAAGAGGAATCATAACAGATGACCAAGCTGATTGGCTCTAGTGCAAGTGGGAGATTGTTGGAAATGTGCCCTAAAGCCAATCATATGATGATACTTTACGGACATTTCACATGTTAAACTAATCTAGTTTACATATAAAAGGCAAACATTATTGTTTGAGCCGTCTCATATAAATGTTATATGCTTAAACGATAAAGTCCAAGGAATATGTGATTGGGAGAATGCAATCTAATGAAGTTAGATTAATGAGACCATTCTTTCGTAGACACATCCTAAACGTTCCTGATCATAGGATTGCCAATTGGGCATTGACAGTCCGATAAGATCAGTACGTGCTATGTCTTCTCTCAGGGAGAGTGACTAGTCTCGAGTCATTGGTGTGTGTGACATCAAGACAAGTACGTAGGTGCTCAATAGAGAATGAGTCCACTGAACACGATCAACGAGGAGTTCTCATACTCATGTCACATGAGAACTCATGGTTGGGATAATGCAAATTAGTCATTTGATCTGAGGCATCACAGTTGTTGTCTTGTGGTTAAGTCCTTGATCTTTGATTATGTCAAAGTCACCCCATCGGGGTGTCCACGACATCATTGGGGTTAAGCCACTTAGTCATGGAGACAAGTGAATGTGCAACAAGGGATCTCTAACCTTCAAAATGGTTTGAGGGAGAATACTCTATGATATGATTAAAATCTCTGGCCAGAGTATGAATGAGATTAGGGAATGCGTTCCAAATCACATTCAAGGTAATCATATAAGCAAACGAATCACATTGGATAGTAGACATGAATAAATAAACTATCAAACCAAACAATGTGGTCAAGAGTATTAGATTAGAGAAAGACCGTATTGCATTTGTAATCCTAAACTGAATAGGTTCTCTACCTCTTCTGATTAGCTTGGGTAGCCATGATATGCTGCTAGGTGTCACTCATGGTTTGTGGAAGCCCTAAACGTGTGTAATCACTAAAGGGAGAATTGAAAGTAAGTTTCAATTCACAATCGATGTAAAATGGTTTTAATCGCCCACTGCCTCGCTAAAAGGAACCTAATGTATCGTACACCGTGTAAGGTGGAGATTGAAGAAACAAAGGAGATGAATAAGAATAATTAAATGGTTTAATTATTTATGGCAAGGATTAATTAATATGTTAATTAATCAAACGAATAAGTTCGTTAAAGACCTCGGGATAGTTTTGGACCTTAAGGCTCAATGGGCTTTGAACGTCAAAGCCCATTGACTTAAGTTGTATGACAACTTAATGAATAAAGATTCACAAAGGCCCAAAAGCCCATATCCATTTAGTGTTGAATTAGGGTTTTTGGTTCTTTAGGTCATTTAAAGAAGTGACTATATAAAGAACTTTATAACCTAAAATTCATAAGTTGTTGATTTTAGAGAAAATTGGTGAGAACACAAAGCTTCCATTTCTCTCTAAGAGGCCAACCACCTTGGGGGATATTGTCTAGCAATTCTACTTCCTCAAGGTCACTCATTTCCTCTCCAATCCAACCTTGGTGTAGAATCTTTAGAGGTTCTTTATTTTGGGAACTTGGAGAATCTATTTCATTCAACCAAATCCATGGAGCTAAGAAGCAAGGAATGAAGGCCCTATCTCTTGGGTGATTATCCTTTGCATATGCAAAGAGGAATCTACAAAGGTAAATATTTCTCAACTAATAAATGTTGATTTAAAAGTTGAGTCAAGGTTCACCAATCTACTAGGCTTTGAATTTCATGGTTGATGTTTTGTTTTTGAATGCATGAAAGCATGATTCCGCCTTTAATTGTTAATTGCATGCTATATGATGTTATTCAAATGAACATGTTTTTCACAAAATTTCCTTCACATATAAGGGTTATATGATCCACTCCCCTGGGCGATGTGGGATGTTACAGTTTGGGTCACACTCCGTTAACCAACATGACGAACCTTCCAAGCGAAGTGTTCATTCGCGGCTAGGCCCTCAAGAAGCATCATACACCTCACATCGAACTAGGCAACACGACGGACGAAGAGAAGCAGTCACTCAATCCTGCTCAAGTTCAACCGGCAGCCTGTGAAGAACTTGCTCGCCTGCTAGAAACATACCACAAGCACCACATTAACGGCATAGACGAGCCAAACACATGGAAAAACAGCCTAAAACAGCAAGTCACGACTGGGGGCATCTGACAACTCCGACACCCTGAGAAAGGAAAAGTTACGACTAGGTCATTGACGAGACACTACAACGGGTCATGACCCACATAAGCATGTCATTTTTCACGGACGAGATCGAGCAAGCAGAGCCTCAACGCAAATTCAGTATGCCATATTTCACATTCTTCAAATGAGATGAAGACCAAAATAGACACCTAAAGCACTACAGAAGAACAATGATCCTTTATCGAAACAACGATGATCTCATGTGCAAGATATTCGCCACCACTCAAGGCGAGTCGCAAGATTGGTTCTACACTCTACTGCCACAATCCATCCGGAGTTTCGACGAACTTTCTTTGGTTTTCACCAAAGAATATTCATCATATCACTCGATTAAGAAGAAGTCCGACCACTTGTTCAACGTCAAGAATAACCCAAATGAGTCACTTCACGACTATGTGAAGAGGTTTAAAGCAGAAAAGGTAAGGATAGTCGGATGCAACGACTCAATAGCTAGAACAGCCTTCCAAAAAGAACTTTCAGCAGACCACCCGCTGTTCGAAAAATTGATCATGAAAGAAGATCTAACTCTGGCAGACTCTTTCGCTTTGGCAGATAAGCATTCACTTTGGGACAAAGCTTGCCAATGCACATTCAATGACTTGAAGAAGTACCCGACATCACCTCCCTACTATCCAAGCTGGAAGCAGCGGATGACTTATTTGCATGTTTGATTGTATCTGAAGCAGTAACAAGCTTTACCATTATACGATAAGAGCTGGGGGCCCGACTACCTGTATTCCGCAGTTCAAAAGCTCTCATCGATGCTGCCAAAAATTCAAAAGCTAACTTTGGCGACAATTGTTGCAACTCGGAAGCTTTAGTTTTACCTTTAAAAGCACTCAGTCATCCTAATGACGCACTATTCCGCCCAATCCAGACGCGTGACGATAAAAGCGTAGACACTGACAGATTCAAAGTTTTCTGACAAACACAACAACTTAGCCTAAAAGGCGCGCCAAGGGTAGACGAACACTAGAAAGACACACTTAGAAGTAAGTTTTATCCTCGTCGCCCCAAAAGATTCTACATAGGAGCAACATGTACCGGCAGTTGAACACTACCTCTTGCTACATGTCACACGGCCCCAGCTGACCCTTGCTCCATAATTCAACTCTAGAGTGGCCCAATACCGGCAGTTGAGCATCTCCTGTTGCTTGTAACAGGGCGACCCAACAACGACTCCACGGCTCTTTACTACGCCTTCACGCATAGCCTAGGCGACGTAACAGAACGGCTTAACGACACCACGGAGGTAGCCGAGCATGCCCTAGCCGCGCCTGCTCCACCCGATGGAGACTTTTGGCATTTTCATGTTGACGGTGCATCAAACTACAAAGGTTCAGAAGCAGGCATGGTCCTTATCACCCCAGACGGTTCGATGCCCGAGCAGGCGATCACTCTATGCTTCAAAGCATCCAACAAGATGATTTTTTACTGCCTCAAGAAATCCTTCACCGACAAGAAAGGAAAATGGCCAGACGAACTCCCCAGATGTGTATGGGCATATCGCCCCACCAAAAGACAAGGAACCGGTGAGGCTCCTTTCTCTTTGGCATTTGATTCAGAAGCAATCATTCCTCCCAAATATCACCATGCCAAGTATCAACACTCTACTGCCAAGCATTAAGCAGAACAATAAGGAAATGGCCATAAGCTTAGATATGGCAGAGGAGAAGATAGGAGAAGCGCGAGTAGACCATCACTCGCATCGCAGCCTACCAGCAGCAGCTCCTCTCAAACTACAACAAAAGGGCCAAGATCCGACAGTTCCAACCTGGAGATCTAGTCCTAAGAAAAGCCTTCATCACTGCCTGCAGAGAAGGCTCCAAAAAGATGGATCCCATCTGGGAAGGTCCGTACAAGATCAACAAAGTAGGCAGCAAGGGTAGTTACATCATCGCCACCATGAACGACAAAGAGATCGAAAAACGGTGGAACGCCTACAATCTGAGGAAGTGCCATGTGTGACCTCCCGCAACATTAAAGTCCGAATACTCAAACAGCTCGACGGGCACCACTTCACCAGCCGATGACTATCCAGTTGTTATGTAGTTCCTACCTTACAGCTAAGTTCTCGTTCGTTTCACTCGTTTTTCAATGAGGAATTCAGAAGTAATCTACAACTTGGCTGGCTGTATTATTACAATAACTGATCACTTCAAAAGAAAAATGTGCCCTTCTTAGAGACTCATTGTAGGAATTACGCCCCTCGAGGGACCAACCATGCTCTCCAGTGCGAGAGGGTAAACCAATTCCCCGACACCCATACGAGTTTGCTATCTAAGGCGGGATGATAAACTTACACTTCGAATATCCAAACGTGGATGAACCGAGCTGTCCTGGTATAACTAGGTGCACGATGGCTTGCGCCGGGATTCCTAGAAGTAGCCACAATAATCTTTTTCAAGGCTTAGCTAATGAAAGGATTTTGGGTCTCTTGGCCTAATCCCCGGGGAACCGGGCCTCAGAGACGGATGAGGCACATTACGCAGTACGCCCCATGAACGGTTGTCCTGAAACCTTAAAGCTGATACCAAGTGCATTAAGGTAGCCTACGGTTTTCGAAAGACTGCTTACGACTTGCCCTTCGAGCAGTAAAGCCACGCTAGACTTATACAACCGCACATTCTTGTGAAAGGTTAAACAAGCTAGCGTGCATATACGAAGCTTTATCCATTGCCGACATGCTACATAGTCGATAAGCTTCACCTCTGCCAAGCGCAGAATGACCTACACCAAGTCCTAAAGTGTTGTGATACTTGCTACACAACCTACGAAATTGGAAAAAGCCAAGGTTAATAGCCTAGTGGTCATGCGAACTTGTCTGCTTCTGTAAGTAACGCGTCCGGCTGCCAACCCTATGGCTAACAACTTTGCAAAGTTCTACACCAACACCTACGACTGCATAGGCTACGTGGCCTGTCTGCTTATAAAAAGTATCACGCTTGCCACTGGTCTATAAAGTCTAAAGGTTAAAGCATGAACAAAAGAAGCGAAGATGGAGAAAAGCAAATGAAGCAAATTTATTAAATTTTCTAGCAAAATTGATAAACGACTAGTAAAGGCCGAAGGACTTCAAGCAAAAGCAACAAGGAAAACAAAGAAAATCCTAAAGACTACATAGAAGGCTACTCTTCAGCAACTTGGACGCTCCACGACTGCTCAGTCGCCACATCTTCAGCAGCCGCGACACCCTCAACAGTGGCACCATCCAACGCTTTATCCCCGGCTGCCCCAACCTGGGCACCAACTTCTTCAACTACTTCACCAATGGAAGCCTAAAAAGAACAGGTAAACAAGTCTTCTAGAGAAATAGAGAATGTTTCGAAGTCTTTCCCAGCAAACTCGAAGTCAGACAGCTTACCAAAGAAATAATCTACATAACCCAGCTTGTAGAATCGGCTTGAATCTGAACAAATGAAGCCTTATGCCCAACCTTCTCACCTTTCAGCTGCTCGTTCTCCTCGAGCAGACCAACATGGACGCGCTACAACTTATTCACTTCTTTCTTCAAACTTTTGTTGATCTTCATCGGACCTTGGAGTTCCAACATTTGGGGTTCAAGCCTATCAACGACTTTCTTGAAGTGGATCACTTGATTATAAGCAGCAGTAAAATCTTTATCCTTTGCATAAACAGAGGAACGAAGCTCTGAAACGGGACGCTCAAGATCTTAAATATGAGGTATGTAACATCTGATCTCTTTCTCTGCACTTTCATACTTAAATTGGATTGTGTCAAGCCTAGTCTTCAAGTCAACGATCTCTTGGCGAACGGTCTCAAGCTACAAAGAAGTGGGGTTAGAGATATTAGACCCATTCAAAGCGATAAGCTCACATTCTAACATTTTGATCTTATCGGCAGAAGAATAAGCTTCAACTGCCACAACCTTTGCCACCTCTGTGGCAGCCTTGGTATTCTCTTGGTCAATGAGCATAGACTCGGCTAACAGAATATCAGTCTTCCTATATTCGGCCGTATGCTTCTCAAAGGAACTTGGGCAAGCAACCTTTCTAACGTCATAGAAAAACTTGGTACAAGCGTTCATGTTTTCAAACAGATCTGGTTTCAAAAGCACACAGATCTCAACAACCTCCCCAGAAGCAGGTTTAGTAGATTCTCACAACTGTCCATGCGAGCAGTCTCCGTCTTCCCAGTAAGCAAACAGTCTCAGCAGCATGGGGAGTGGGCCTTGGTGCAACTTTAGTAGCAGAGTCCACCTTATTTCTCTTCATAATAGCAAGCTTCTTTAAAGGTGAACCAGACTTAGCTCCCAACATACGTTTTGGTACAGACTTCGGCACTATGGGCATGATAGGACTTCTACGCTGAGTAATCCTATCAGCAATCGTACTAGCCATTCTTGACATGGCAGGTGCCACAAGCTCAGATCTAGTAGCCTCATTTTTCTTCCCATTGGAAGAAGTCATGTCAATCATAGGCCTCTCGGCAGCAGACAGACACTCACGAGCAGCAGAGGAAGTCTTCAGTTTTTTCTCAACTGGCATATCTTGAGCAGGCGGGGAAGATCTCTTGTTTCCACATTCATTCATAGTAGGCTTGACGACAACGATCAGACGAGCCAATGCACCTTGATCTTATTTACCTCATTTCTTGGGAATAGCCCACATTTCTGTTGGCGAAGATAACTAAGCAGCCAACGCCATTCACGGTACTCAACAGAGGAACTCAACCCATATTGGCTTTTCCCTCATATTTTTCTCTCGGATCAGCAAGCAGGAGGCCTGCATGCCTAGCATTTCAGCAGCCCATAAGGCCCACGACCTTCTCATTTCTCTCAATCGCCGTGTTTTGGCCGGAAAACGGCTCGAAAGTGGCTAACTCATGGTGGTCGAGTTAGCCACTTTCGAGCCGTTTTTCAGCCAAACCACGACGAGTTAGCCATCGATAAAGGTACCATTCTCTTTTTTCTCGTCAAGAAGTATGATTTTCATTTTTGAATCACTCGATTTCGTCGAGTATTGAAGAAGTTATGAACGTTTAGAATTTACCCGGTTTCCAACGAGTTTTCCAGTTTTCCAGCGGACCAGTCACCTTTCAGGCTATGTTCCGGCTATCTCTAGCAACCATTGGGCTTCCAAATGGGTATAATCTTGTTCTACACTTTCCTATCTTCATTTTGATATATTATGGGTCAAATTTGGTTAAGAAACAATTGAGTTACGAAGCTTTGAAAATTGCCCAAACTTCCGGCCAAGAGCTCAAGGACACTTAACGGAGTTTTTAACGGAATGACCAAAATAATGGATGGTGGACAATCTCAGGGACCATTTCTATTGATTTTCAATTTCAGGGACCAAAGTGATGTGTTATGCAAATCTCAATGACCATTTTAGATAAAAGCCTAAAGAATATCATCCAACTTTCCCATAAATTGGAGGGCCCCCAGTGACTATATATTTTAGTCATCTTAGCTTTGAAACACGGGAAAGCAAGTGTAGGTCTTTCCTATTTTTCGAAATGTCCAAAATAACCCTGAACAAAAATCATGTGTAAAGCACATGAGATAATTTGAAACTTAACGGAATTAAAATAAGATGACAAATTAATTATTCCGAAAAGTTTTACAACAAATACTCAAAATATTAGTTCATATGACAAATTGAAAAACATATATACGTTTATATGACATTTAAAAAAATCCTTTTAAATTTTAAATTAAAATAAAAGTATACAATATCCTTTGCAAACCAAGATTTCATGTAAGATTTCATGTGTGCTTTAGTGGATTGCCTCGTGGTCATTTACGCGTTCTTCTAGAATCCGAAAAAGGAAATAAAAAGGATTTCACATTGAACTTTCCCAACATTCCTTTATAGAAATAGACTTTCGAGTCAATTTTTTTTTCTAAAATGTTGAATTTAATATTTGAAATTTTTTTTGGGCAAAGAAAAAATATAGAAAAAAAATCAAGTGTATTGTTGTTGACATCCTAAAACACTCATTATACACTTCAAGCTTTTAAATTTAGAACAAAAAAAAAACATTTTATGATGAGTGTACAATGAATTTTTTAAGGGTAAATTACATAGTAGCCTCTCAGGTTTGAGGTCTGTTGATGCACAAAATCAGTGAGGACTTTGGTACAACAGAAAATGTTAAGTTTGTGACCTTCGCTAGATTGCTCCGGTCACTAGTGTGGATAAGTATGTAAATTGATAGAGACAGGGAAGCAAACACAAGATGTACGTGGTTCACCCAGATTGGCTACATCCACGGAGTAGAGGAGTTCTCATTAATTATGAAGGGTTTACACAAGTACATAGGTTCAAGCTCTCCTTTTGTGAGTACTAGTGAATGATTTAGTACAAATGACATTAGGAAATATTGTGAGAGAATGATCTCTATTTATAGAAGAGATTTTCTAGTTTCATTCTGACATTGACACGTGTCGTGTTGTGATTGGCTTCTGATGTTGACATGTGTCGCGCTATGATTGGCTTCTGATGTCGACATGTGTCACGCTGTGATTGGCCTCCTGGTTGAAGGGAAACTCTTCTGGGTCCTTGACGGTATAACGTTGACCGGTGCTCAGTAGTTTCGGGATTGGTCAAGTATGGTACAAACAAGGTCTATTACAATCTCATACAACATCTTTAAAACATTTCACTTTCACACCCCACATACTATTTTATTTCAAAATAGTACCTCCATTACATTTTCCATCCATTCATCCGTTAAGCGCTGACGTGACTGCCACATTTGTGTCACGTGGCAAAAAATAATAATTTAATTTTTTTTTTAAACCTGAATCTTCTCAACCCAAAAAAAAAAAAACTAAAACCCAGTACACATTCCCCCGACCACCTCCCTCTCTACTCTCTTCACCTCCCCTCCCATCCAAAAACCCACCCTATCCCCACCTCCCCTCCCTTTTCTATTCCCACTCTTTTCACCTCCCCTCCGATGTGATATAATCGGGATTGCTACAATAATCAAAACTCAGAGCAAGAAAAATCCAATTTTTCATCTATTTTGGAATTCAAATCCCAAAAAGCTTGAAAATTTACGAAATTGATGATGCAGATGATCTTACCAGAAGAAGTCTTAGCTGAGTATGAACTCCCGATCGACGAAACTGGGGTCAACGTTGGTTCCTAAATGAGCGGATGAGGGAAGGCTGTCGTCGGCAGCTCCAGCTTTGAGAAGGTTGTGGAAGCGAGAGGGGTTCGATGATGACGTGAAAAACGCTGATTGGTGGGTTCGAAACTTTTGGGATTTCAAATCGCGCGAGTGGGTCTCTGGGGAGAGAGAAGGGATGAGAGGTGGAGGTGGGGGTGAGGTGGGTTTTTGGATGGGAGGGGAGGTGAAGAGAGTGGAGGAAATGGAGGTGGTCAGGGGAATGGGTACTGGGTTTTTAGTTTTTATTTTATTTTTATTTTTATAGGGTTTGTGGGATCTAAGGATGAGGTTGCGGGGAAGTTTATGGGTGTGAGCTTTTCAGTTTTTTTATTTTTTTTATTTTTATTTTTTTGGGTTGAGAAGATTCAAGATTTTTTTTTGCCACGTGGCACACATTTGGCAGCCACGTCAGCGCTTAACGGATCAATGGATGGAAAATGTAACGGAGGTATTATTTTGAAAGAAAATAGCAGTGAGGTATGAAAGTGAAATGTTTTAAAGATGTTGTATGGGGTTGTAATAGACCTCAAACCTGAGGGGCTACTATGTAATTTATCCATTTTTTAAAGTGTTGATAATATATATTCATAATAACCCAATTGACTTATGGGAGACAGAGCACCAAAATGGGAGGTTTTGTTTGAATTTTTTGCTTCTTTTTTTTTTTTTTTTTTTTTTTGCCTGCAAAAAAAAAAAAAAAAAAAAAAAGACTAACTACATTTCACACTCTTTAAGCTCAGGTAGTTTTCAAAATAGGTGATGAAGTTCAATTTCCTCATTAGGTACCATATAAGGTATCAAAATTGTATCAATTTATGCATTTGATCGTATTGATTGTTCAATTCCTGATTAAAGTGATGACATAATGAGCATGAGATCCTGGCAAAAAAAAAAAAAACTCATCAATTTAATAGAACATTAAATGTTCGAACAAACAAAATATACAAACTGATACAATTTCAAAAACTTAAGACGCAATGTGAGAAAAATTGAAACGCTATGGCTCGTATTAAAGTCACCTCAAAACTGAAGGATATAAAATGTAGTTAGTCCTAAAAATTGGAAAATTAAAAACAAACCATCGTACCATACACCTCCCTTTAGAACCGACCCACTGAATAACGGGCCAGGTGGTTGGCAGTCAGTAGGCAGTATAGTAATCCAAGTGGTGGTAGCGTCACACAAGCACGGAAGCCCGCCCAACTTATATACAATTTGACATGTAATTTTGGTACACAAATTTCACTGACCTAACTAATGTTGCTCTATTCATAATCCAAAATTAGCTAGAAGTACGCTACACATTTGATTTTTCAATCGCAAATCTAACGTTTTGTAGCGTATTTCTAGCTAATTTAGTTTAAATTACTTGATACTTGAAGATAAACAAGTCTTATAGGCTATATTTTGGTGAAAGATTTCTAAGTAAGTCAGTAAGGAACGTATTACAAAATGTTATATAGTGTATTAGAAACGTTCGACATGAGCATTATAAATTTCTCTCATATGTATTTGTAATGTTAATGAAGAACATTTAATCCTTTAACATTTTGTCGTCCACTCTTTAGTCTTTACTAACCTGCTTTCAATCCCCTGAAATTCGGAAAACCTCTCGTCCAAACAGAGCATAAAAGTCCCACATGACTAGATAAGTTTTGCAAGTTAAATGGTTCTATCTTCTCCGAGCAACTAAACAGAGTATTGACATATTACTTGGCCTCTAAAATTGGAAAAACAATTTCCAGCACTGTTTAGAAATAAAATATGGAGAAAGAAAGAAACGAGAGAGAGATTGGGAGAAGAAATAGGAGTATCATTTCCTTCTTATTAGACAGAATTAGGATTTACATAGATAGGTGTTAAATTATTAAGATATTACATATTGACCCATAAGTGAACAACCACATAATAAATCCTATTTACAACACTCTTCCTTGGATGTTCACCAGTCAATGATAGTTGCCTTGATAACCCAGTGGGACAAAACCAAAGCCAAGGAGAAAAATCGAGCACAATTTAAAAAACATTGATAAGGTGTTGGACGTTTTAAAAATTAAATATAAAGAAAGAGAAATTGCAATATCATTTCCTTCTACAAGAAAGCAACTTGTTAATAATAATAGAAGGAAATGATCGTCTAATTTTTCTCTCGATCTCTCTCTCGTTTCTCTATGATTTTCTCTCTCTTATATTTTATTTCTAACACGCACTCTTTGCTCTTTTTTTCTACTCTTTTTCTAACAGCGGTAGGGGTGGGCACTGTCCGGTTCGGCCCAGTTCCATCCTCAAAATGGAACTGGAACCAGAAAATTTCAACAGTTCGGTTCGGTATGATTTCGCTTAAATTTATTACTAAAACAGTACGATTCGGTTCATGACGGTTCCAGTTCGGTTCATGCCGGTGTACGGTTCTAACCAAAATTATATATTTATTTTTTTCTAATTTTCTACTTCTAATACCAAACACATATTTCAACCACAATTCAAGTAAATTTGAGTTTCCACTATTAGATCTACAAGATTTGTGACCAGAGAATAAAAAGTGAGCATATATATATAAATCAAAAGATAGAAAGGCTCATATCAAGACCAAAGTGTAGATCTTAAACTAAAACTAAAATGTACATAATGCAATATACTGGAAAAGAATGGAGAAAAATAATGTAGGGGGAGAAAAGTGATAAAACAACAAAGGAGGGGGAGAGAAGTGAAGAAAAATATTGGGCTTATGCACATGGTCTTCTTGGAAAAATGTCTTATTTATATAAAAATAATAATAAAACAATAATTTATATTAAAAGTGGTTCGGTCTGGTTCCTTCGGTCCTTAATATTTCCAAACTGGAATCGAAACCGTTTGAAACAGTTCGGTTTGATTTTTGTTCCGGTTTTGACTTTTTTTGTCAACGCGATTTTTTTTGTCACGGTTAGATTCGGTTTTCCGGTTTGGCGGTTTTTATGCCCACCCCTAAACAACGGAGAATAAGGAACAAAAAAGAGGAACGAGAAAACATTTCCCTGAAATCGTTGGACAGTCCATAGTCTTAACAAACTACATTTACACTAATGAAGAGAGGGTGGACTTAGCTGGTTTGGTATTGCTGTGCTTTGAAAAAAAACTGCTTCTGCTGTGCTGTGAGAATAAGCTCATTTTTGCTGCTTCACGTTTTCAGCTTTTTTTTACCCAAAACTGTGAAAATAAGTTGTTTTTAAGTGTTTACCAAACATCTTTTTGAGCACAGCTTTTTTTGGTACCCACTTTTTATAAAAGCACATCAGTACCAAACCAATACTTAGCCTCATAATGAGCTAGCAATAATGTAAGTCAAATTCTCTTTTAGCGAGAATCAAACCTAAAACACCACTTACAAGTGAAGAAGAATACTATTAAGTACTAAGGGCTTGTTTGGTATCGTATTTGAAGAGGAAGATGAAGAGGAAGATGAGTGAGAGAAAGAACCAAGAGAATGAAGAGAGCGGATTGGAGGAGAGGCAAAAGAGGTAAAAAAAAAAAAAGAGAGAGAGAAGGGGGAGAGAGAAAGAAGAAAAGAGAGAGATTTGTAGTGAGAGGGGAGGAGGGAGAAAATAAATAAGTGAGTTTAAGTTTTAAAACTTTAAAAACTCACTTTTTGTGTTTTTAGATAATAGACTATAATTTTAAATTAGTCTTGAATTCAATTTTTGAAAATAGCCATACCAAACAAATTTTTAAGGCTTAAAACTTGAAAATTATTTTTGAGTTTAAAAAGTTTGATTTAAGTAGAGTATCAAACAGGCTCTAAGGTGACTTGGACAGTCCATAGTTTAAGCAGTGTAAATCTCAGTTTTTCCACTCTCCAACCATGCCTTGAAGGCTTAAACACAACGAACTCCACGCACAACTCGGCATGTTTGTTAACCCGGTTAAAAAAAAAAAAACTTGTTTCTGCATAAAGCTGTAGTCAGAAGAAAATTACCGAACGCAACGAGACAGAGCTCTCAATTTTATCACATCTTTTATATAAGTTCATTCATAGTGATAACAAATGTTCTAACCAACGTCTATGACCCGAAAGCACCGCGGAATCCACTCTACCAAAAATTCTGACTCTAAAAATGCTACAGATTACACAGTCATGCCTTGTGGGGCGGCGGCCGCGGCCGACTTGGGCTTAGCCTTTTCCACCACAATGGCCTGAGTGGTCAGGACCATTCCGGCCACGGAAGCTGCGTTCTGCAAAGCACATCTTGTTACCTTCGCTGGGTCGATAACACCGGCATCCACCAAGTTCTCGTACTTGTCTGTCATTGCATTGTAACCAACCTCCCATTCACTATCCCTTATTTTATCTACCACCACTTCGCCTTCAATTCCAGCGTTTTGAGCTATCAATGCTGCTGGTGCTACCAGTGCCTGCACGCACAACATAGATTGAGTTGTCAGATTTAAAGATACGTATTCGTGCAAATTAGCCGGATGATACCAAATTACGTGCATAGTAGTCTTAAAAAAGAGAATTATCATAGAATGATTGTTACCTTCTGGACAATGTCAGCACCTAGCCGCTCATCTGCATCGACAAGTTTTTCCTTGATAGCAGGAACATATGCTGAGAGATGCACCAAAGCAGCACCACCACCAGGCACGATCCCTTCCTCTATGGCAGCAAAAGTAGCATTCTTGGCATCCTCAATACGGAGTTTACGGTCCTCAAGTTCAGTCTCTGTAGCAGCACCGACCTTTATAACAGCAACTCCACCTGACAATTTGGCAATCCTCTCCGCCAATTTTTCTGAGTCATAAACAGAATCCGTCTCGGACAGCTCTTTCTTCAGCTGTGAAATTCTGGCTTGCAACTCATCTTTTGATGCTGCATCAGCAATAATGGTAGTGGAGTCCTTTGAGATTGTCACCTTCCGGGCCAAACCAAGCTGCTCAACTGAGGTGTTCTCAACCAGTAGACTCAGATCGTTGGCTTGAAACTCAGCTCCTGAATATATGGAGAACTAGCCGAATGAGTAACAAACTAACCAAGCAACATCTAATTGGATACCCGATATCAAACTTTGACTTGTGCTGTAGAATTATAATCTGATAAACGAAGCCAAATCTTTACCTGTTAAAATGGCAATATCTTGGAGGAGAGCCTTTCTCCGTTCACCAAAACCAGGAGCTTTGATAGCGGCAACATTCAGTATACCCCTCAACTTGTTCACAACAAGAGTCGCCAAAGCCTCCCCAGAGACATCCTCAGCAATTATGAGCAGAGGGGCTCTCAACTGAGTGGTCTTCTCCAATAGAGGAATTATGTCCTTGATAGCTGAAATCTTCTGGTCAGTAACCAGAACTCTAGCATTCTCAAATTCAACAACCAACTTCTCAGGGTTTGTAACGAATTGAGGAGAGATATATCCTCTGTCAATCTGCAACCAAAGACAACAAACGTCAAGAGGTGATAATCATAAAATACAGTAAGGAAAAGTTGAACTGCAACTAAAACCAAAGAAAGGAAACACAGTTACACACCTCCATTCCTTCTTCTACCTCGACGCTGGTCTCAAATGAAGATGATGACTCAATGGACAATACACCATCAGGTCCAACCTTGTCAATAGCATCAGCAATCATTGTCCCAATTTGCTCATCGTTCCCGGCAGAAATAGATGCGACAGCTGTAAGAAAAATAATGATCAACATAAGAATGTGGGGCTTTCAGTAAATTATTAAACGTAATGAAAGAACCAGACACTCATCAAAGCATAGTACCTTTAACATCATCACGACCCTTAACAGGCCTAGACTTATTCTCTAGTTCATCCACCAGCCCTTGTACCGTTTTCTCAATACCCTTCTTTATTGAAACGGGATTTGCACCAGAGGTCACACTCAAGAGCCCTAGCTTGATTATTTCCCGTGCAAGAATTGATGCAGTTGTTGTTCCGTCACCAGCAGAGTCATTGGTCTTGCTGGCAACCTAAATCAGTTGAAACAAGGAAATAAGGTAAACAAAAATAACCCAACCACGATAATGTAAATTGCGTAACATGCTATAGTATGGTACTACTCTGGGGAAATTACTATAAACACAAAGGTCAAACCTCTCTAATGAGAGCTGCACCAGCATTCTCCATGGCGTCAGGTAACTCAATAGCTCTGGCAATTGTGACTCCGTCATTCACAACTTTAGGACTACCATATTCATCCAGCACAACATTCCTCCCTTCAAAACATAAAACGGACATCAATATTCGGAACTACTCAAGTCAAGTTCAAATAGCATACCATGAAAACAAACCGCTGAGTACTAAAAACTGTTGAACATGCGAAATGGGTTTCTTTTCTTCACAAATGCACACGAGTGAAGTACTTAAGATAAAGACAGAAAGATACCCCTAGGACCAAGAGTAAGGCCAACAGCATCCGCAAGCTTATCAATTCCGGCCTGTAGCGCACGCCGTGAATGCTGGTCAAAAGAAATTTCTTTTGCAGAGGACTTCACAACGAAGCGACCCCTTGATTGCCTGTAATTCACCCTATTGTTATGTTGGTGACTCACTCCCCTTCTCAAACTCTGCTAACATGTCACAAAATTAGATCAAAGCGAAAAACCGAAACCGATTAAACATAGTAATCCTCCAATGCTATTAACAAGCACCCAAAAACCACAAAAACGATGAACCCCAGATTAATAAACGCTGCATTTTCCATCCTTTCCAATAAGAACCAACTAGCAATCACAAAACTATCCAGTAATTCAAGCTACATAGCTACCAGTAATTCACCCAAAAGACGAAATTGTGAGAATTTAACCAACCAAACATAACCCAGAAAGATTAAAGGAAATAAACCTCAAA
This sequence comes from Malus fusca, assembly GCA_035220775.1. Taxonomy (NCBI): domain Eukaryota; kingdom Viridiplantae; phylum Streptophyta; class Magnoliopsida; order Rosales; family Rosaceae; genus Malus; species Malus fusca. The sequence goes on along the minus strand of CM069061.1, from coordinate 10,619,636 downwards.
TTATTAGAATATGCAGCCCAAAAACACAATCAAACCAACCCACAAACCTTAAACCATGTTTGGTTTACAGGAAATGATAAACCAAAACCCAGAAATTCAAACGGTTTCCCAATAGCAGGCAGTTGAATAACCCAGTTACCTGTTTGGGAGAGCAGAAAACGGAAGCGGAAGTAAGAGCGTTGGCGGACGCCATTGTCAGAGCTTCAAGGGTCGCAGCTTTAGTGAGGGAGTAGGAAGTGTGAGTGTGGATAAGATAAGAGGGTCTCGCAGCTTTTGCTTTACTAGGGTTTTGCCATATTGGGTTTTATTATTGTTGGTGATCTGAGGCCAGGTGCTAACGTGCGCCATGAGTTTTGCGTTTTTTGCCTTATATTTTTAACTGGGCTTATGGATTGGGCCCATCTTCGTGGTTTTGCTGGAGTGATTTAGTTGAGTTCGATGTCTGTGTACAATAATCAGGAACAGTGAGTCTTCATTCATATTAAAATAAGGGGTGGTTTGGGAGTGAGGTGCTTAAAAAAAAAACACCTATGAAAAAAAGTTGTGAGGGTTTTAGGTGTTTGGTAAACTGAAAAAAAGGGGCTTATTTTGGAAGCTGCTGTGAGAATAAGCTGAAATCAAAGGAAAAAGCTGAAGCTGCTATTTGCAGCTTTGGAAAACTGGCTTTTTTTCAAAGCACACGGATCTACAGTGCTCCTTTAATGAAAAGACCTACTATGAGACTGCTTTTTTTTTTCCAAAAGCACTTTTACAAAAAAGTTTACCAAACACTCTGCTGATTTATTTCACAGCCGCTTATTCTCACAGCAGCTTTTTTTCAAAGCACAGCAATATCAAACCAGCCCTAAATAAATAAATTACTCTTATCGCACTTAAATTTTGCAGTCTATTATAAGAGTTTGATTCTTATATTATTGATATTACACTCAATTTTTCAGCCAACTGTAGAAGGCCTATCGAGGGCTGCTAGCACCATCCCATTACAAATATTTATTTATTGTCATTCCTCTCTTGATTTTACTCACTCCTTGAAATTTATTGTGTTTTTACAAAATCTCTCAAGTTTGAAAAGTTACTCTTAACACTCGTTGAATTTCCATTCACTTTCACATAACACATTTAACCAAAAAAACTAAAAAAATAATTGTTGATATCAGCATAAAAAAATCACTTAATGACAATTTTACCCTCGTAGTTAATTACTTAAAAAAATTATAAATAAATATAAGGGAAAATAAACAGTTGTGGGACCATGATTTTCTACGTTCGGAGTAAGGCTGATCTAAATACCATTACCTCAGAAGTCTGGTCATGGACTCGCCAGCTCCAAGTAGAGTTGGATCAGACGGAGCAGCGGTGCCACCATCGCCCTGTTCCAGGGCAATAGGCGAAGTCCGAACGACTTCACTGGTATGACTACACTGTTCCGCAAGACATGCAATCTAATCCAAATATGGACTCAATCAAATCCTTCATAAGTCTTGGAGCTGCTACAATCTAGGAATTGACATGTACCGCAAGTAATCACAACTCCTAAGAGGATGCAATATCTACTTCTAGATATCATCTCGGATTCTCCCAGCTTAGAAGACGGATTCTATCCTAAAAAGGTCACTCTCTACACAATATAAATACACTCATCTAGGATTCGTCTCTAGTAACGCAATCTAAGTACTTTAATTCTTTTGCCCACTGCTTGAGTCTAAAACAGCTTACTAACTTGACCGTCGAAGAGCCCTTGGCCGACATTAGGATGAGGCACAACCTGTTTCAACGAAGGTGCATGTATGTTTGTGAGGCTTGGCTTCCTTTCTTAAAGTGCCCACCCCAGTCGTAGGCTTGCTCACGGTTGTTCATGTGTTTGCAAGTTGCTCAAATTTGTGTCTCCACCATCCGCGACGGTGCGCAAATTTGGTTCCAACAACAGCTATGTAAAAATGAAGGTAAATGTTTTTAGTAAACTATAGTGCTAAAAGTGCTTTTAGCAAAAAAAAAAGAAAAGATAAGGGTAAGATTGTCAATGTGAAAGTTTTATTAATTAGTATTGTTCACCTACATCCGATGGAAAAAGCGTTTTTTATAAGCATGTGTAGAGTTGCTTCTGCTTTATACTATACCAATTTTTTGAAAAAAAAAATTTATTTCATTTGCCAAACACAATTAAGGCCCCAACTTTTTAAGAAGCTGTTTCTATAAAAAAGTAAGCAACATCAAACCAACCCTTAGATGAATGCTTAAAGGCCAATATCCTGGACATATATTAACTGTAGATGGGATTGATGCAATTAATGAGATGTTCCTATAACATATGCAATTGTGGAGGTTGAAAACCAGAACACATAAGAGTGGTTTATTGAAATTTTGAAGCAACAAGACCCACACATGTATGTGGATGATTGCTAAAAGCAAACATCATATCTAAGGGCTTTCTCCCCCGTCACAACCCTAATGCCTACCCTAGATCAATGACCTAATCATATGATCAGACTTACTCTAACTGATCCTATAGTGTACAAGAAGCAAACGGGAAGCCCCAAGAAAAAAAAGAGTCAAGGAGCTCAGTGAAGTCCCCTTCCAGTGGCGAGTAACGGAACAAAGCTTAGTAATTGGTCTATCTAAGGGCTAATTTGAGATTGCTTAACAAATGGTTTTATGAAAAAATGGAGAAAAAAGCGAACGTGGATAGAGGAAAGGGAGGTAGTTGGTCAAATATAAGGAGTATGGTTATTTTACAAGATTGGCCATGGAAAAGTGGTCATGTGGGGGCACGTGACCATTTTCAACATTGATTTAGACAGAACAACGACGAAATGACAACACTGATTTGTGGGCTAATATTAAGGACTACATTGATCGATTTTCAACTTAAAAAACTATCATGATTGAGGGGGTCAATGCCTTAGCATCAGAACCTTTACATTAGGGATTATGATAAATATAATAAAACTAATAATTTATTAAAAACAGATAAAAAGGAAAATCCGCAAGCCATATGTTGAAATTTTCCTTTTCTTCGATTTTCATACATAGTCATTCATGCATGTACAATACATTTTAAGTTCAGAAGAGATTTAATTTTTATGAATGAACCCACTAAAAATAGAATGAAGCATTTAAATTTCAATATAAATTAGAAGAAGAATAAGAAAGTTACACGCATATTACAACAAAGATATTTTGAACTCATATCTATAAAAATTACCAAATTTATACATATGGGACACATATATAAATCTCAACCAACCACCAAAAATTTCAGAGAAAATAACTTGGAGATCAATTACCTCTCTATCACTCCTCAAGAGAACTGAAGGAAAACCATGTCACCAAATAATGTATCAACCACAAACCTCTGCCATGAAAAATCTACCAAACGCCTTCGTACTAAGGCAAATGGTCGTGAACCTCGTATTCGCCTAACACCGAGATGCGCCGAACGTCTCTTTCAACTCACACGCGAGCTTGGTTGCAAGACTGAAGGGAAACAGCAGAGTGGCTGTTACAGAAAGCTGAACGATGTATTATGGCTATCATACAAAATGGTGTCACTTCAGGTAGTACCCCTTCTAGCATTAATACATCGTTCGGCTTCAGGTAGTACCTCTTCGTCCACCATAAATTGGTGCTAGAAGGGGTACTACATGAAGTGACACAAAATGGTATCACTTCAGGTATTACCCCTTCGTCCACCACGCAGTCATGCTGTAAGTTTTCAAGAGAGAAACGAAGTAGTTTCTGAAGGGGAGTGTGTTAAATTGACAGGTGTGCCATCATTTTATTATCCATTTGAGTATGAACTAATGGATATGAAATTCTCACATGAAGAGATTGATATGTTGAAGGTGGTGACACAAAAGACCAGATGTTGGTAATGTCATTTTGAGGTTGTATTTATTAATTTTTTAATAAAATTTTAACGAAAAGCTCTCAATACTGTTCATTTTAACGGAAAATTATATTTTTACATTAAAAAATTAATCCTGGTATTATTCACTTTACCCTTTATTTTGTCATTTTCGTTAAAACTCAAAGTTTTCAAACCATTTTTATTAGTTTTTCCATTTTTTTAATCAAAATAGAGAACTTTTAATCAACAGGAAAACAATATTTACACCAACTATGAACAAAAGCTTCACATACAACTAAATAACGCACACCACTAAGATTAAAATTTTTCTTTAAGTCAAGCTCATCGACCCCAAGAGCTACTAAAATTATAAAATAACCCCAAAGCTTAAATTATGAATACTGACGCCGCCGCCGAAAGCAAAGCCACCATCAAAGTATTCGCATGTTTTTTTTTAAAATTTAATATTATTATTATTTATTTTTATTTTTTTTGTAAAAATGGGGATTCGTATGTGGCACACTTCATATTGGTTTTCATGATCCTAATAGTCTATTTTTTTTTTTAAAATGTACTTTCTAGATTATCTTATTCTTGCAAAATACTAGTCAAATTAGAAATAATTGAGACATCTAATTTTGACAACGAAATTGACAAAACCTGGTGTTTAAAAAAATATGAAATTTTTTGATGATACTTAAACATGTAAATGGTTTCAAATTGAATTAATTTTTCGTAAGAATGATCAATGAAAAGATTAAAAAATAGAGAGCTCAGATCGTTGTAAAAGAATGCGTAATAGGGTGATCATCAATAAAGGGGAGGGGATGAGCTTAGCCTCAAAATGAGCTAACAATAATGTGATTCATATTCGCATTTGGCGAGAATCGAACATAAGACTTCTCACTTACATGATCATAATATTTAGCTTGTTGATTCCATAATAAATAAGATTCTTAATTGAGAGTGATTTGGAGGCTTTTAATTAAGAGTGCTATATATCGATATCTAATCGAACGTAATTGTATGAGTTTTATCCGGATGATTACCGCTGGTTGATAAGTCCTTTATTTAGGTCAACCAAAAGTGTACGTAGTTTTCCTCTTTCGATCTAACACATGTTAAAATCACTTAAATTTTAGGTATTAGTTCTCAACTTTGGGCTTGTGCCCCTCAAAAATGGAGAGATTCTCTCCAATGCAAGTGAATCCCTAGTCAATGACAGTGTGGGTTCAAACTCCGTTGGTGACTAATCTAACAAAATTTATCGTTTGACAAAATATAAATAAAAAAAAAAAATTGAAAGGCCTCACTTTGTAATGTCCAGTACAATGTGTGAAGAGGCCCAATAGACCCATGGGCCGTGGCCCGAACAACGACGACATTTGAATTGACCACAGGACACCCAACAGTCCAAACAATCATGCCTCTCCCTCCTTTTCCGTCGCCGACTCTTTCTCCCCGCCATTTCTTTGCTCCGAAAAACAAGCAAAATCCCCAAAGCTCCTCAGCCTCTCTGTTTCCACCATGGCCTGCCACCATCCCCCACCAACCCTCTCGCTTCTTCTCCCACTCTCCCTCCTCTCACCGCATTCCCCATCCCTCTCTCTGCATTCGCCGAATCGCCTCCTTCAATCGGTCGCAGCCGCCAATCGGGCCGCTACATTGCAACCAGCCAGTCGGTTTCTCCGTTTGGAGGGTGAAGGCGGTCGATATGAGCAGAGCGCATCTCCGAATTCTCTCTGTTAGGGTTCTCTCTGTGCTCGTGTTTTCCAGCTTCTTCTCCAGCTCGCCTTTGCCCCGTGCGGCGGGGCAGGATTCCGAAGGCGGCGGTGGAGGATATGATCTCGCCACCCAGCTCATCTTGAGCCGCTACTCCAATCTCACCCCTGTCTTCCGTGATGAACTCTTGAAAAAATTTGGCTTCTGCATTATCGACGTGTGAGTTTGCCTCTCTCTCTCTCTCTTAACTTTGATTTGGTATAGTGAAAATTTACTTTCTTTTGCCTACAGAGACGAGGATTTGAATGGGGCTTTCAATTTCTCAAAAGATTCAAGGTTCGTAACCAACTGCGCTAAAAAAATGGCAGGTACATACAACCTTAGTTATTACCATTCTCGTCAATTTTTAATTTTGGGTCACACCGGTTGTAAAAAATGTTACGAATGGTAGGGGGAGAAGACTTGAATGAAATTTTCGAAGCGAAGTGGGATAGAGAAAGCACGAAACTTGAATGAAATTCCATGTTGTAATGTTGCAGAACAAAGTGTGAGGTCGCCGGAGTGAACTTAGATATAGAGTTTAGGAGGCAATGGTGACATGGTTTTTTCGTTTTCTTGCAAAACTTTCTTGACAGGTTCGGTGAGAAAATCATTGGAAATAGCATATATATTAACAAAAAAGAGGTATTCATCAATTTCCCCCCTGAACTTGTGACTATTGGCCAATTTCCCCCCTCAACTTTAATTTTGGCCAATTTCCCCCCTCAACTCTCATAATTAGTCAATTTCCCCCCTCAACTTTAATTTGGCCAATTTCCCCCCTCAACTCTCATAATTAGTCAATTGCACCCTACTGTTAATTTTTTTTAATTTTCCATCTATTCTTTTTTTTTTCTTTCAATCTTTCTAATAACTTCCAATAAAGTACTAAAATTAACATAAACTCACCTGCATAATATAGGGTAAAATGTACAAAAACATAATACAATTAGTATGTGATATGTGTTGATTATAAGAAAAAGTTATGAATCGGGTTTAAAGCATGTAGAAGAAAAAATAATAATCCTAAACTCATGGATCATACCTATTTCAATAAAATGGGTTATTCTTAATAAGGAGTCGAAAATTATGAATTGACTAGCCATTTTTGCACTAAAGCTCGATTTTCCGCAATTTACTTGAACTTAGCTTTCACTTTTATAAAGAAAATTGTATTCACATACAAAAATGTACACATCAATCCTTTTCTTTATCAATTTTGTATAGTAAAAAATCAAATAAAATTACTCCATACTGATTTATTATGACTAATAATACTATCTATGATAAATTGTAAAATTCTAAATTTTAATCTATTTGTAATAGGATAAAGACATAGGAAAATGATTAACATACATCTTATTTAGTTTCTTACACACACTTGTTTAATTATGATCAAATTAAAAAATTAACAGTAGGGTGCAAATTGACTAATTATGAGAGTTGAGGGGGAAATTGGCCAAATTAAAGTTGAGGGGGGAAATTGACTAATTATGAGAGTTGAGGGGGGAAATTGGCCAAAGTTAAAGTTGAGGGGGGAAATTGGCCAATAGTCACAAGTTCAGGGGGGAAATTGATGAATACCTCTAACAAAAAATACTAGACGTTTTTTCTTTTTAGTTGACAAGAAGATTAATTAGATTTGTACTTTTGTGAGAAACAATAACTTGGCATTAAACATAAAGTATGCTGTGTAAAGCATGCTGACACTGTTGCGCAATCTCCTCTCTCTTAATAATTATATAACAATTTCAGTTAGTTTCATTTGTCATGTCTGATCATGTTTGTAGGTGGAACAATTGGAGAGGTTATGGGTCGATTGTGCACAGCTGCAGAAATGAGGATGTACGCTGAAGGTTTATTTCAAACCCAGAAGACCACCTACTTGAAACCCAACAAGAACTGTAATCTGACTGTATGGATTTCTGGATGTGAGCCTGGGTGGGCTTGTGCTTCTGCTGAGCAAGTTGACCTGGAAAATCGAACGTATGTGCCTGTCAGAACTAACGAGTGTCAACCTTGTTGTGAGGGTTTCTTCTGCCCGCATGGTCTTACTTGCATGCTCCGTGAGTATTTCAAACCTGCTAAATGATTACGTTTTCAGAATAACTAGTGTTTAATACTAGTTAGTTGTTAGTGCAGTTCTAGACATCTTAGTTCGTTCTTATGTGATATCTATCCTTCTTCCGTTGAATTTTATCTATATCCATGTTAGGCCTGAAACCACAAATGATCCATATATATGATTTATCTTATATGTCAAGCTAAGTCTTGTGCTCCTAATTTTGTTAAGAACACTCTTGTGGTCTTCATTTGCTACCAGTCTTTAGTCAAATCTCCCATCTCAATTAATATGTGCAGGGGTATCACAATCATTTCGCGACTATTTTCCTAAATCATGAAGACCCAATCAATAAATGTATGCGATATGACCCTATACCCTGCAAGTGACGTGCTTCTGAATGCTCCTTGTGCAAATTGACAAAAATTGGAGATTTGATTGATATTGGTAATGAACATAGACCACAAGGTGTTCAACAAAATTAAAACCATAAGCCATACCTGGACATCTAGGCGAAACCATAGAGACTATTGTGATTTGAAGCCATAACTATGTTTGTTTGTAACATTTGTGTCATCTTAGTCATTTATAAAAACTTTTGATTTTCAATATTAATATACACTCCACCGCTATCAAACTTCCCACGCTTCAAAGTGGAGATACCTCTATAGACATCTAAGATTGCATCTGAGATGAGGAGCCAATCTTAAAAGGGCTGGTTAAAACTTGAACATATGCGAGAACCCACTCCTTCAGAGAATGGTCTTCCACTAAATTTTGTTTGATCCTTTCCTTTTGAAAAGCTATACTTCTGTAATATATAATACAACATCCTATATAAGTCTTTAGCATTGTTGGTTTTTGTTATTAACTTTTCTCATCTGTATCAATGAAGCTTGCCCAATGGGTGCTTACTGCCCACTTGCGAAACTCAACAACGGATCTGGTATATGTGAACCGTAAGTTCTTATTCTTTTTGTAACTTTTGTTTTTTCTTCTGAATTCTATCTACTTTTCAAGTTTCCTTATGCTTAGCATACATTAATATTTATCAGCAGAAATATTCTACAGATACAGCTATCAGATACCTCCTGGGAAGCGAAACCATACTTGTGGAGGAGCAGATAAGTGGGCTGATGTCCTTAGTAGTAAAGAGGTATTCTGTACGGGTGGATCATATTGTCCGTCTACCATCCAAAAAATCCCTTGCAGTAGTGGGTATTGATAATTATCCCGGAACTTGTAGCACTTGTCCTTACATTTCAAAGTTTTTTTTGTTTTGTTCAGTAAGCAATCCTTTATGAGATTTGAACTTAGGACCTCCTCTAACAAAGTGGAGGGATGCTGCTAGACCAAATGGTCCTTTGCCCTTACATTTACCAGTTGTTACTTTATTCCTTCATTGCTGCATGTTTGCACATTTCGACTGAAAACATGGGCTTCATGATTACCATAATCATCTGGTTTTGAACAGATAATTCTTTTTCATTAAACAGAGAATCCATCAGTTGTTCACTTTATTTATACTTACGCGACAATTTCTGCCCATTGCAGACACTTTTGCAGGAAAGGTTCCACAACTCAGGAAGGTCAGTTTCTCTTTTCATGCATGTAATAGAATCAAAGATACCAAATCTCATTTCGTTTCATTAGTAACCTAAAATTGAAAAAAACTAAATTAGCAAGGCGAAATTCAGCAACAGCGATCTGAATTTTGGTCCTAAATCTGATAATAATTATAGGAAACATGATTCTTGAAAGAATAACCGCCAGTTACACTTTTTCAGAAGAAAAAGAAAAACAGCTTGTTACACAGTATGGAAGAAGGGAACAATTCCATAGTAGGTGCGCGACTTGTTCATATGTGAAGGAAGACATAATTTCTGATACTCCTGTCGGAGCAAATATTTCCTTCTACTCTCACGAATAAAGATCTTTATGAAAATTAGTATCCACAATTTCACAATTTGTGTGAGAAATTTTAAAAAGGAGTTTTCAGTGGGGGCATTGGTTAATGGTGTTAATTATGACAAGGTGATTATCTTGGACCTAATCCTCAAAACTTGATTCTTCTGAGTTGTTGTCAGAGATACCATTGGTTTCTGTGTCGAAAAGAGGGTCAACACTAGGGGAGGGTGGTAGCTCCAAGAAGTAAAAGAACCAAGGGTTGCAAGGGTATGAGATGACACAAAAAGGGAACATCTGAGGAATTCGAGTGAAAAATTGTATGGGGAATGGAGTCCAAGAAAGATGAGATTGGGTACATAGGGAGATGGGTTGTGAGGTTGAGAGGTATAAAAATCCTTGTTATTGTTTGAGCAATAGTGGATTTTCAAACTACTCTCAGATAGGCAAGTTGGCAAACCGCATAAGTTTGTTTTCATCTTTCTCTGTATATACTTATGACTTGGATACAGCTGCTTGGTTTGCATGATTTTGTCAGAGTAAACATAATGTCAGTTTGGAGTACTATTCTGAACCTGCAAAAGAAATTACATGTAACTGGAGACGTTTTTGTAGGTTAATATTATGATTTCCTTTGCTTCAGTTAACGTCATGTTCAGTGTTATAAAAAACTAGTTTTAAGACTCATCTAGGCAGTTTTTGGGGCAGGGCTATGAAGAAAACGTCTCTTGACAAAGGGTGTGGGCTACAGACTAGCCTAAATGCTTAGGCTATTGCCTCAGGCGCCTAGGCAACCGGGCGTTTGATTTTTTTTTATTTTTATATTTTTTATTTTTATATTTTTTATTTATAAGCCCAAACCCAGAATGACGTTGTTTTGGGCAGGGTTTATATAAAACTCATGCTAATTTTATGTTTCTAACTTAGTTTCTACTATTTTATTTTGACTTAATGATGTGAATTAGAGCAATAATAATAATAGTCCAATATTTGATTGTTTGACATGCTTGCTTGACTTTTTACAAAGTATTATATATATTATGTATATTAAGTATTATAATAATTTTAGGTACCGTGAGGCTTTCGCCTCACACCTCAAGGCGATCACCTAGGCGAGGCTATCCATGAAATGCCTTGGCTTCACCTTCGCTTTTTAAAACATTGGTCATGTTAGATGTCAGATAATGCTTTTCTTTTCTACAATAGTCTATTGCTTTTGAACTTCGAGTCTGATTGTTATCTATGCTTTTGAATCTAGTGATAATATCCATTGTTGTTTAACTTGCAGAATGTTTCCGGATGGCGACTTGTAAATCACAATCAGAAAATCAAAATATTACTGCATATGGTATCATGATTTTTGTGAGTGGTCTTACTTACTCCTTTAATGTTGAGATGACAAATGTAAGCTTCTAGAACCACATCAGAATCGTGGTTCTTTAAATTTGTACCCTGGTGGCTATTTAAATTTGTGGAATGACCTATTCATGGAGTACTTACATTCTTAGCTCCTTTCTATAATATGTGTCAAACACAATATTTTCCAAGGAGCAAACAGGTTGTCTCATAAATGTTTTTCACAATGTTTTTTAGAACATCTGTACTGATGAACTTTCTTTGTGAATGCAGGCTGGATTAATTTTCATCCTTCTCATTATATATAATTGTTCTGACCAAGTTCTCGCCACCCGAGAAAAAAGACAAGCGGAATCCAGGGAAAAAGCAGTTCAAAGTGTTAGAGAAAATGCACAAGCACGTGAAAAATGGAAATCTGCGAAAGACATTGCCAAGAAGCATGCAGTTGGACTGTCAACACAGTTTTCACGTACATTTTCTCGCAGAAAATCTACCAAGTCAGACCCGCTGAAAGGATTCGGACAGGCTAAACCTGGATCAGATGGTGCCTTGCCACCTATGCCAACCGGGATAGGTGAGCAATCAGCTGGAACATCCAAAGGAAAGATGAAGGAAAAAAGCAACCTCACACAAATGATAAATGCAATCGAGGGAGACCCAAATAGTCATGAAGGCTTCAATCTAGAAATAGGAGATAAAAACATTAAAAAGCAAGCACCAAAAGCACCGAAAGGTAAGCAGTTGCATACTCAGAGTCAAATTTTCAAGTATGCATATGGCCAAATTGAGAAGGAAAAGGCATTACAGGAGCAGAATGCAAACTTAACCTTCTCTGGGGTCATACAAATGGCCAATGATATTGAAATCAGCAAGAGACCTCCAATTGAGGTTGCTTTTAAAGATCTAACTCTCACGTTGAAAGGGAAAAATAAACATCTTATGAGGTGTGTGACTGGGAAAATATCGCCTGGCCGGGTTTCAGCTGTCATGGGTCCATCTGGGGCTGGAAAAACAACATTTCTTTCTGCCTTGGTTGGAAAAGTGAGGGGGTGCACAATGAGTGGTATGATACTTGTAAATGGAAAGATGGAATCTATCCATTGTTACAAGAAAATCATTGGTTTTGTGCCACAAGATGATATTGTGCATGGAAATTTGACGGTTGAAGAGAATCTCTGGTTTAGCGCAAGATGCAGGTATGCACATTTTGTTTGCATAGTTGCCGCTAGTTTTGTTTGTATGGTTGGTCCATTCTCTATCAGCTAAAACTTTGGGTTCAATGGTTGTCTAACATGATATTGGTTGGAAGAGGTCTTTGGGTTTGGAATTTCCCATTCCTATTCGCCTCTTATTTGTCAATCTGATGATGCAGGGTGGTTTTCGAACATTGACATTTCAAGTACAATGCTTCCAAAATGATCTTGTGAAAGTAGATTACGGACTAGCATGTATATGTGTGGGCATCTATTGGTTTTTGTTTGGTTTTTAATTACTTCATTAAGCCCTATGATTCACAACTTCAATCTCTGGAAGCAACAATCTATGTATCCAACAAAATTCTTGATTCCCTTCTTTAGGTCCATTTTTTAAGAAATAATAGGACTCTAATAATCCTGAAGTAGCACTGGTGTAATGATTCTTAATTCTGAAGTGAATTTGCGAATAGTTGCCCACCTCCTACCAAATAGTGATGTGGAGTCAACAACTAACTCAAAGTATGGATTCTTAAATGAAACTGTAGAGCTTTTAAGCTTCTAAATGTTTTTTTAATACATATTTTTCATTTTTTGTTTGAATTTCATGTGCATACCATGTCTGCTATTTTTGGGAACAACCACGAAATATGATCAAAATTCTATTGAACTTAGGCTTACAGAGCTGCTTTTTTTTTTTTGGTCGAAAAGGCTTACAGAGCCACTTACTAGGCAATATCAAAGACACTGATCAGTTTTGGACTGTTCTGCTCTTTTCTGTTCCTTTTTTCTTGAGAAATGCTAAGGAGACTCTCTCAAAAGTGGGACTCTCCATGGACTCCCTGCCACCTCATATTTTTTTGGCACAATGTTTTATAACGTTGGCATGGGAATTAACGTTAAATTGTGACGTGGCAGAGAGTCCATGGAGAGTCTCACTTCGAGAGTCTCTTAGCATCTCTCGTTTTTATTTTATCTCTTTCTTATGTCCTTGATGACATTCTTTTACTGGTACTGACATTAGTTCTTCTACTATCCTTTTCTTCTGTTTTCTGGTTATTGTAGACTCTCTGCTGATCTGCTTAAACCAGAAAAGGTCTTAGTTGTTGAAAGAGTTATTGAATCCTTGGGCCTGCAGGCAGTGCGGGATTCCCTGGTTGGAACGGTGGAGAAGCGAGGTATCTCTGGAGGTCAAAGAAAGCGAGTAAATGTTGGGCTAGAAATGGTCATGGAACCATCACTTCTAATTTTAGATGAACCTACATCTGGTTTGGATAGTTCGTCTTCTAATTTATTACTAAAAGCTCTTCGACGTGAGGCTCTTGAAGGAGTTAACATTTGTATGGTTGTCCACCAACCTAGGTAATATAACTTGTCGTAAGTACTAGAATGCACATTTTGAGGTAATTTGTTTATTTTAATATTTGCATGGTTTTCCTTGATGGTCTCTTAAATCCTTCAGAGCATTCTGAATGGTTTACATATATCCTAGACTACAAAGCCTTTATTTTACATGAAAAATTCACAATGTGTCCCTACATTTGGGATCACACTCAGATACATTTCGATTCGGAAATCATTTTATTTAAATTTGATTTCTTGTCAAAGTTATTTCTTTGGTGGGTAGACAAGACAATTGGTTATAGGTTGAGGGACACACTTATTTGTATGCTAACTTTTACTTTTATATTAATTTTTTTAATCTACAATTTGTACTCCTAAATGCTTAGGATGAGATTGATTCCTCAGAGAAGGAAAGTGAGAACTCATAACGTTTACTACAAATCTTTGAAAAAGAATGAGCATACATAAAACACGTCTTGGAAATTGGGGTACCAAACTTTGTGGACCATTGTAGGAAAAGTAATATTTGAATTTCATTGGAAGTCATTTTTAAGTACTTCGTTTTCCTAATTGTATTTTTTTGGGTGCTTCAGCTATACCTTGTTCAAGATGTTTGATGATTTGATCCTTCTGGCTAAAGGGGGACTTACGGTGTATCATGGATCAGTGAAGAAAGTTGAAGAGTACTTTGCTAGTCTTGGGATTACTGTCCCTGAGCGTGTCAACCCTCCAGACTATTTCATTGATATTTTGGAAGGCATAGTAAAACCAAATACAACCACAGGGGTGACCTATAAGCAACTACCTGTTAGATGGATGCTTCATAATGGGTACCCAGTTCCTATGGATATGCTTCAGAGTGTTGATGGCATGGCTGCATCTGCCGGTGAAAGTTCAGCTCATGGAGGAAGTACTCCAGACGCTGGATCTGAGGGACAGTCCTTTTCTGGAGACTTTTGGCAGGATGTTAAGTGTCATGTTGAGGTGAATAAGGACGCTATACAACATAATTTTTTAAAGTCAAACGACTTATCTGAGCGGACTACCCCTGGCGTGTTCCAGCAATATAGATACTTCCTCGGAAGGTGGGTATTCCCTTTTTAGTATTTTGGTTGCACAAAATTTTTTATTTTTCTATAGATATCAACCATATGGATATGATGAGTGTCATATCAACATGTTGAGTTTTATTATGTAAGAGAAGTTAAGACCTTGGGACATTTAGCTGTAGGATAACCAAAGAGCGGGTGGGGATAATTCTTTGCACTGTTGCACATACGTATTATGCTAGTAAGGATGGCACTTATCATCTTTACTTTTCCACTATACTTGAAAAAGAATCAAGATGCTAAGACGATATTAATTAATTATCTGTGAAGGCTTAGACAATTAACAATGAAGTATCCATAGGCTTGCCACTGTCACACCGTGTAACTGTTACCCTCAGCAGAGTCTATTTCCGGCAACTTCTAACTGCTGTTAAGATTATATTGCTTCTAATGGTTCAACTTGATTTGTTGTATTTCTGGATTTTACAGGGGAGGTAAGCAGCGGTTACGAGAAGCTAGAACACAAGCTGTAGATTTTCTTATTTTATTGCTAGCTGGAATCTGCTTAGGAACACTTGCCAAAGTGAGCGATGAAACCTTTGGTGCACTCGGTTATACATACACAGTCATAGCAGTTTGTAAGTAAACTATTTTGTTGCTGGATTATGCATCGCTTCCTTAAACTGTGATTTTACTTTATGGTTTAGGATGTTTTCATAATCAACTTGCCTCTTTGAGCAGTTACTGGAAGTCTGGAACATGCCATTTAGATGTATATAATTTGTTGAGTAAAAAATAATTTGTTGACGAATATAGAGTAATAGTCCCTAAACTTGTACCCAAATCTCACATAAGTCATTAGATTATATTTTTATAGTTTCTCTTGTAAGACAGTAAGTAAATTATATTTTTATAGTTTCTCTCTGCCCTTTGGACATATGATCTCAATTGACAGTCTGCAACATTCTTAGTAATGCTGGATTGCTTGTGAAAAGAACATTACCCTATATCTATTTGCTTGCCATTATGTATGTTTGGAAATTGACGTGTTTGATACCCACATTCATGTCAAATCACTACTCATGTTCGTGTCCTCAAATAATAGCTTTTTACCAAGACATAATTTAGTTCTCACCCCTCCTAATTTGTTTGCATTTCAGCTCTTCTGTGCAAGATTGCTGCTTTGAGAACGTTTGGACTGGATAAGTTGCACTACTGGAGGGAGAGCTCTTCTGGCATGAGTAGCTTGGCGTACTTTCTTTCAAAGGATACAGTTGACCATTTCAATACAATCATTAAGCCTCTTGTGTATCTTTCTATGTTCTATTTCTTCAACAATCCAAGATCATCTATCATAGATAATTACATTGTTTTGATTTGTCTGGTATACTGTGTAACCGGTATAGCTTATGCGTTGTCCATCTACCTGGCACCTGGTCCAGCCCAACTGGTAAGAATTTTTTCACATCGAGAAATTATTAATGGAATGTGTTAATGTATCTGCGTGCATTTTTTTTCCTTTCTGGTTTTAAGCCATTTGTTGTGTCATGCAGTGGTCAGTACTTCTTCCAGTTGTTTTGACTCTGATCGCAAACTACAACGAGAACAAATTTGTTTCAAGAATAGCTGATTTGTGCTACACTAAGTGGGCTTTGGAAGCTTTTGTCATATCAAATGCCAAAAGGTTTGAAATAACCTGTTATTTCTACAAAATTATTCTGCATCATCCTTCGAGAAGATATTATAGCCTCTTGCTTTCTTTTATTTGTAGGTACTCTGGAGTGTGGCTAATAACGCGATGCGGTTCACTTATGAAAAATGGTTATGATCTCAATCATTGGAACCGTAGTATAATCTTCCTCGTCATCACCGGTATTGTTTTTCGAGGGATTGCGTACTTTTTAATGGTACTCTTGCAAAAGAAGTAAAATCAGTCTTGATCCTTTCAACCCCTTCCCTCTGTGCATAAATGGAAAATTATTTTCCAAGACGCTTGTCTCACTACTTGACTCTTGGAGTCTGCAAACATATCGAGAAGAAGACCGAAGATTTACAAGATTGTTGTGTACAGAACCAATATAGTGGCAACCTGTAGATAAGAGTAAATGTGGCATTTTCTTTAGGTAGCTTTTCCAATCTGTAGGCTTAGATAACAGAGGCATTTTATTTATTCACTGTAGCTCTTCCTCCTAATGTTTTATGTTACGCATCTGATGTACGATATCGCTTGTTTCTATATGATTTGTATCCAAGGGTTCTGCGTTTTTGAAATTTCGTGACGTTTTACTGTGTACCGTGAAAAATGTTTATATACAATTGTTTTGTTGTGTTTCGTTTCGAAGAGTGAGATGTGAATTGGAATGCAATCAAGGAATAAATTGAGGAAGGAAATGTTGGTTGAAAAGTTTTATCATGTTTGGATGAACATTTGAATATGAGCTCCGAGCGTGGCCTAAACTCGAGGCCTAAACTCGGAGTTTCAGGCCTCGGCTCCAAGATTCATGTGAAGGTGGAGCTCAACTTGGGAAAGATGAGAACAATCTTTTGGTTGGTTTTGGTTTGATGGAGGAGTCCACTTTACACTTCAAAGGAGGGGGAGGGGAAGTTGGGATTGTTTTTGGTGCTGAGCCCGCTGCACCACCATTTATAGAAAGAGGAGAATGTGGAACATCCAAAATGGTGGTGGTGATGGCCTTAGCAAGGTGGTTGTGATGTTGGCGGTGTTGCACGTGATTTTTTGTTTTTCATCTTCAAACTCGTGAAATTTTAGGTTTATTCTTGTGCGCAATTTTTTGAACTTTTTACTTATGAATTTAAATAAAAGAATTATTGCGTGTTAATTTAATTTAATATTTTTTTTTTGAATTTTAAGTTCATTTTCTTTATCCAAATGCTGGGTAATTGTTTCAAACTTAAGATAATGTAATTGGCCTAAACAATCTTATGGTCAACAACATTGTACAAAGTAATGATCATGGTTGGTGTTAGTTGTCAAACTATGTGTTGGAACTCGACTTTGTTTGGTGTCTGGATTTAGATAACTCACTAGATTTGAATTACGTCGGGACACGAAACCATCACCACCACTTAACTGTGGTTTTAAACACCAATCACATTAAGTAGTGATGGCCATGTCAGGGTTTAGGGTTTGTATTGATCCACATTATTAAACTTAACCCTTCCTCCTCTAGGGATTGTTTTGATTTACTTTATTATACACCGATCACATTAATTATTAAAGAGAGAGTGAGAGGGCCATTAATTATTTCTTGGAAGGGGAAGTGCCCTCTAGAAATTTCATTACATCGATTTGTGATGATTTGATTTTACAATCATTAGTATTTCATACCATAAAATAGGCCCTACAATTAACAGACAAATGAGCAAGATAAAGCAGTTGGATTAACAAATTTCTCCTGATCCCGCCATCCCTTTGGTCATCCGTCCATGCTTAGCATGCGTGAGAATGCTAATACATCTACATCCATAAGGTGTCTTAGTTTGAATTTCCCATAGTACGAGGGTCATATTTGTCTCTCTCATCTGTTTCGGATAACCAAAAACAAGTATATTAGGGCTTGTTTAGTACACAAGATTTGATTGCAATGGAGAACTCTCAAATTTCAAGGCATATTTAAAGTAAAAGTGAGGGGATTTTCATTTGGAGGGATTAGAAGAGGATTAGCTATATATAAAGGAATTCATCCCTTCTAATTCTATTATTTTAAGGAGGATTACAATAACAATTTGACAACATAAGCATCTAGACATCTTACTATTCATATATCTCAGATTTTACAAAATTCGTTCTTTTAAATATGGCTAAAAGTAACAAAAACGTATAATTCAATTAGTAAAAACATTCACATTTACATTGGAAGTCTCAAGTTCATCCCTCTATATCTATAGTAGAAGAAAATAAAAAAGATATGGTAGTGAAGGTTATTGTTAATGATCATTCATACATGATTGTATTTACTGTTTGCTATAATTATATAAAGAGCTTTAGGTCTTTGTAATTGTAAGGTATAACCGCTAACACCCCCCCCCCCCCCACCCCCCCCCAAAAAAAAAAGCCAGAATTGCAAGCTACGCCAAACCCAAAAACCCTCCCACGTACCTCTCACTCCACCACCACACCAGCCCCTCTTATTTTCCCTGCATGATGTCCCACCCACAACATAATCAACCTCATCATCATCATCATCATCAGCCTGAAAGCTCTCTCTCATCTTCTTCAACGCCTCAAAGTTCTTTCCATTCATCAAACCAAACGTCAACAGCAGAAACAACCAGTAGCTGCCACCCTTGCTTTGGCACTAAGCTTATTAAGTCCTCACACCAACACTGCTTTGAACATATTCAAAACCTCACAAAAAATACTGCCAACAACATCTTACCCTCTTGGCTTTATGTTGCCTCTTGTAAGCGTTGGAGTTGGCTCAAACTGAGCTGCACTGAGGATTTGTTCATGGCGAGCCCCAGCGACTTGTCCGTTCGCACTCCGTCAGAGATTGTAAGTTCCATATGAATCTGTGACGCTTGATGATGTTGTTAAAAAAATGTTGCATAATGTAAATCATTTGTAATATTTTCCTGTTTATTTTGGTTAGCCATGTTGTAGCTAGCTATTTCATGATCAATTTCTTATGCATAAGAGTTTATTAATTTGGAAATGCAGAGAAAAAAGAAACTTTCTGGGCAACGAAGGAAAGAGGAGCTTGAAAGAGAGGTACGTAGGATGGGATTCTAGTCCTTCTCTGAAAATTAATATTTGATTAAAGTTGTTTTAACAAAGAGTATCTAGCAATTTTGCGGCACTACTAGTTTATGTATACTCGGAACACGAGTAGTATATTACCTGTCATAACATAAGTGAAGGAGCATTGAAAAATATGTCAACCCTCTACTTATATCATGACGGTGGTGTACTAGCTCATATTCCAATTACATAAAAAATTCTCTCGACTTAGTTATTGGCACTCAAAGCAAGTATTTATTAGATATATTTACACATAATAAGAGTTGCAAATACATACAAAATTAACATGCTTGCTAACACTTGCACCATCTCATCTCACATTCAATAATAAAACCCACCTCTGTCAGGGTATTTGTCGGGTTGTATAAATAACGGATAATTCTATTCACATACCCTTATTAATTTTGTTCATTGATCTTTTTTGGTTTATTTGATTTAATGGTCGAAAACTGAAAAGAATATAAAAGTGAAAATGAGTGTGTAGATAACACCACTCGAAATAATATCTCACCGGCGGACTGACACTAGCCCATAAAATTTGCAATCATAGGGTGATGGGGTCACCTTCCTGGTCTACGTACTAGGATAAGAAAAATAGCTAAAACTGATAGGGGTGAATCATGTTTATGAACACATCATTTTTAGGCATCCATAACTATTTACCATTATATTTCTTCAAGGTTTCATGGTTTATCTTTCAAACTTTTGGTTCTTCCAGCTGGGGAGCCATATTTTTCAAAGAGAATATGTACTTAATATCCATTGGATTCCCAAGGCCAATTTAATTAGGACATGTTCTTTGTCAAGGAAACCAAATTAAAATTTTTTGAAACTGTCACATACTATTGAAGTGTAACTTTTGACAAAGCAGTTCTTACCCAAAAGCATGAAGCAATAAATGAGAACCATAACCCTTAATTGAATCCCATACCAGCATTTTACAGCAAAGAAAAGCATACCCCTTAATTAAGTCGTCACTCTTTAGTGTAAATATATCATTTTATAAAAAAACAAGTTTAGGAGTTTAATTTTTTTTCATAATCTAAATTTTGGTCTTAAACTTTTCTCATACTCTAAGTTTAGGAGTCATATAACGTATCATTCATCTTCTAGATCATGATGAGAGAGTCATATTGACAAGTTCCTTATTTTTTTTGTAGGTTTCTTTGCTTAAAAGAATGCTTCATCAGGAAGAGAAAGTACATGAGGTTTTGGACCAAGTCCACAATCGGAAAAATGGTGATTCTGCTATTTCTATCCCAAGATTTCTTCCTCCCAAGGTATTTATCTTCTTCCTTTTAAGCTACCTCATGCGGCTGACTTTTATGCATGGGATTTTTTGACAGTTAGACAAATTATACAAAGTTATACTACAGATGTTAAGAATTATAACATATTAATTAAAGAATAGCTTTGTATTTTGCATGGCATGCATCTTATATGGTTAGATCCTAAGTCAAGATTAGACATTGGACATTTACATATGATTCCACCTAAATAGTCATGATTTACAATTTGTCAGCATATATATGTTGCATATGTATTAACTCATCACTCATAGATCTTCTTCGCAACAAATTAGATAAATTCAAAATGATTAAGATTCGATTATAATTAATAAGAAAAATATATACGAATACGGTGCTTCAAAAAACACTAAGATGACCACCATTTAAACTAAGCATTGCAGAGATGATCTTTGGTTTCCGATTTGGCTATGAGAAGACATAAAATCACCCGTATGTCCGATTTGGGTGATCAATTTTTGTAAAGATGATCTTTGGAAGAAAACCTAAAAATTAAATAGTACAAATTGTTGAAATGCAATGGAGTGAGCTCTACAAAAGCGTCCCTCAAACAAAATTATTAAGGAATCCCTCAACTGACTCAACTAAGGCTCATTGCATATACACATCTACCAAAAAAATAAGTTGTTAATGAAGCTACTTTATTGTTCTAACTTATAACTACTTTATTGGGATCATAGTTCTACTAGTATGTAACTACGTTGTTCATAAAAGAGTAAATATAATACTCTCCTCTATGAGTAACGCAGATGAAGGAGCTTTTGGCAGAGCTAGCTATGGTTGAAGGAGAAATTGGTCGACTTGAAGGCCAAATTAGCCAACTTCAACTTGGATTGAAGCATGAACAAAAAGCTACAAAGGAATCAAAACTATCAAACCAATGGCAACACGGAAACCTAATTAGTAACCCCATTCCTCGTGCATCAAATGTAGCAATGCCAAGCCCCATACACAGAAGTGTTAACAATGAGAGCCAGAGAATGGGGTATCATGAGACCAAGGCATTGCATTTCATAAGTAAAGCTATCAAAGGTGATTATGATCACCTTAACGACCTCAGTCCAAACGAAAAAATCGGATACTCGAGAGGATTTTCTGATCAAAAAGAAAATTATTTCTATGAGGATGTTAAATGTCAAAATAAGCTTCCGAGAAACAATGGATCTTTGAGGGCACCCTCACCCTTGAGGGCACCCTCACCCTTGCGAGCTCCTAGACATCCGTCACCCAAGGTGCGCCCTAACTTGTTACATTCCTTTTTATTCCGTCTTTATAATTTCAAAAAGATTGTATGCATCAGTTATATGTGACAACTCTCTGTTATAATATGCAAGTTGATCTTACTGATAGTATACAGGCATGTATTGAGAGGGAGATTATGTATAACGTGCTGCACCCAAAGATTAGTATTCCTACTTTTAGTTTATTATGCTTGGTAACGTGAGCTACTAATGTTAATTTGATGAGACTAATTCATTTCATTTCAAAATTTCATGCCTGAAGATACTTATCACCAATTAATTGATGCATGGCTTTGTTTGTTCGTTTAGTTAAAAGAACGTAATCCAGGGATTACTTCAGAACTGCCACCAAAATCTGTACCAATTCCAACACAATTAGAAGAGATCAGCCAGAATTGGCAACCAAACAAGCTCTCTGAGGAAATCATGAAGTGTCTAAACTTCATATACATTAGGCTGCTTAGAACAACAAGAACAATGGAAATAGAGAAGTCAGGCCCCATTTCCAGGTCTGTCAACTCTTCCATAACCTCAAGAAGCTTCAGGGACGATACTGGCGCAAACGCGAAGTCTAACCTTTTGTTACAAAAGGAGTCAAGGCAACAAGACCCTTATGGCATCTTCAATGTGGAAGAGTGTATTCCTAGAGACATTGGCCCTTACAAAAACTTGGTTACTTTCACTTCAATCTCCATGGATCCAAAATCCATTTCAGCCTCCAACTCTATTCCTTTACTAAAAAAATTAAGGTACGTAACTAGTTGTTTTCGTCTTTGTGATCATAACACTATCACGTGGTTTCATATCATGACTTTTTAATATTATTTCCCTATTGTCCTTGTGCATCAGGGTATTGATGAACTATCTCCAGGTGGTGGATTTGGGGTCCTTGACATACCAACAGAAGCTAGCATTCTGGGTCAACATTTACAATGCTTGTATAATGAATGTATGTATACAAAAAATGCCATTTTTTTTCTTCTGCTTATTAATATTCAATTGAGAGATGCAAGTCTGAAGTGTGCCTAATCCTGTTCAAGCTCTCATGCTGGATTACTGAATTTTTTTTTATTTTCCAGGGTTTTCTCCAGTACGGAGTGCCCTCGTCCGTGGAAAAATTATTCGCATTGATGAACAAGGTAATCCCCGAGCTTTAGCTGAAATTAAGCATCAAATTGGTATATATATGAAAGTATAGGCATTGACTGGCGGAAAAATATTTTAGATATATTGGCTCAAAAGTTTATTTCCTTACTAATCTTTACGAATAACGAATAATATTTGATTCAGGCAACTCTGAACATAGGGGGTAAGATTTTAAATGCTGAATCCATAGAGCATTACATTTTGAGGAAGCCAGCACCTTCCAGTATGCAAGAGGTAAATATGACTGATCTTATGATCAAATGCTTGGTTTATACTGTAGTAGTATGTTCTCATATCATGTCATTTTCCACAGGCTTTTCGGAATGGTGAGAAAGATGATAAAGCCATCCGCGAACTCTACGGTCTCGAGTCCATGGATCCTAATGTTACATTTGCACTGTGTTGTGGAACTCGTTCTTCTCCCGCGGTACAATTGATATAAATGTTCCAACATTGCATTTGATTAATGTACTAATGTTACCATCTTTTCCGGAAATTAATGTTACGTTTTTCAGGTGAGGATATACACAGCCGACGGTGTTGTAGCTGAGTTGGAGAGATCAAAGTTGGAGTACCTGCAAGCATCAATTGTGGTGACCAGCTCAAAGAAAATCGTGTTCCCAGAACTACTGATAGGAAACATGCTTGATTTTGCTGTGGATGTGGACTCACTAGTTCAGTGGGTTTGCCACCAGTTACCAACATCCGGGTCATTGAGAAAATCAATGGTGGATTGCTTCAGGGGTCAAATTGGCAGTGGCAAGATTACTACCACTGTTGAGAAAATGCCATATGATTTTGAGTTTCAGTACATATTGGCCATGTAATCAAGTCCCTGGTTAATTTTTCTTCAGTTGGTGTTGACTATCACGTATACCAAGTGTGTATATGAATAAATCAAGGGTTGGATTATGGATATATTGGTCATTATACCCATTAGTTGAAAACCACTTCCACTTGTATTACCTGGACTAGGCATTATAATTATTTCGATTCATGAATCTTTCGACGTTTACTAACATATACAGAATAAAAAAGTTTACATGACTTTTTACGTTAGAACCTTTTTTTTTTGAGGGGGGGGGATGTAGTTGATCCCATACCTCCTTCTGTATATGTTGTTTTTCTAATCATCGATCGACAATCGACAGGGAAAGAGAGGTCCATTTCCTCCCATGTCATGCATGAATCGGAGACCATCCGAGTCGCTTAAATGATTCCGCCCCTGCATGCAACTCAGTTTTGACATATTCTTGTGGTCACTGTCATTTGCTCAGCGCTTATTATTGCCGGTTGGCTCTTATTATTGCCGGTTGGTCAACTTGGCCGGGTTCCTACATATGTTGTTTGACGTTCGACGTTTCAATTTTCGTAGATTTCATTTAAGCTTTTGACTTTACAAAATT
Source organism: Malus fusca (assembly GCA_035220775.1). NCBI lineage: Eukaryota > Viridiplantae > Streptophyta > Magnoliopsida > Rosales > Rosaceae > Malus > Malus fusca. The sequence goes on along the minus strand of CM069061.1, from coordinate 10,595,257 downwards.
GTAAACGCAGTCCATGGACTAACCTTCTCCGATTGTTTGTTTTTTTTCTCTAAAAAGAAGAAAAACTGGTGGCAAATCACAGTTATAAAGTTTGTTGTCTCTAAGTTTTCTCTTTCGAGGTGCAACAAAGCAACAAATGAGATGGTTGCGTATGTGTTTAAAGAGAAAGGTACATAAAATCGGATGATTAGGAGGTAATATGACTTTTTAATACTTTAGTTGTTAATGTTAATATATTGATTTATATTTGATTACGAGAATATAAATTAAAAAAAAAATTATTTCGTAACATGTATTCCACATCATTCAATATAAAACCAAAATTCTTGATCCATCCAATCCACAACTAAATTTTTTAAGAGAACTTTAACGAAAAGCTTATAATACTATTCATTTTAACGAAAAATCACATTTTTACACTACAAAGTCAATTCTGATACTATTCACTTTACCCTTTATTTTGTCCTTATCGTTAAAACTCAAAATTTTAAAATCTTTTTCATTAATTTTTCTATTTTTTAATCGTAGCCGACTTCTTAGACTGACATAACGTATTTGTGAATGTATCAAATATTCAAACTCAAAACTTAAAAAAACATATACCCACTCGTATCGTTATCAAATCTCTGAAATTCATCGTTTACATGTTCAAAATAATCACTTATGTCGCTCTCAAATTCCCTATTTCCTAATTACAAAAGTACAGAATTAGAATATTGTTCTTCGACCAAAACGACAGCGTTTTATCTCGGGGCAAGCGAGACCGAAATCCCCGCCGGAACTCTCACATTGTCGGACCAAAACTTCGACTCCAAATACAGCTTGGAGATCTTCCCCGACACGCGTTCCATGCTGGGCCGTTGATCAGGGTCCACGTGTACACACTCCAATGCCAAACGTGTCAATTTCTCAGCCACCTCCACGGGAAACGAGTCCTTGAGCCTGTTATCCACCCAAGTCCTCAGACCTCCGCGGAGAACCGCCGCCTGCGCCGAGTCGACCACCGAGGTTCTGATAAAATCGCCCCGAGTTTTATCGAACTTGTACTTGAACGGCTCCTGAGCCGACAAAAGGTCTAAGATTACGATCCCGAATGCATACACGTCGGACTTCTGGGTCGCCGCGCCGGTGGTTTGGAATTCCGGCGACATGTACCCTCTCACGCCTTCGAACTGGTTTTTCCGGCTGTCGGACGGGCTCAATCTCGACGTGGGGCCTTCGATTTGGTCTCCCGATCTGGGATTAGAGTTTTGGCGGGTGTAGGAATCGGTCTCGCCGCACAATTGGGCGGCCCCGAAATGGCAGATGCGGCCGTTGTAGTGCGGTTCGGTGACCAAAACGCTGCCGCTTGTGATGTGGTTATGGACCAAATTGACGTTGAGGCCGGTGTTGTTGTGGATGTAGTCCAAGCCCTGAGCGAGATCGGTGGCGATCTGCATACGTGAGGTCCACGTGGACAGGACCGTGAAATTCGGGTTGTTGGGGTTCCGCAGGCAGGCTTCCAGGCTGGCGCCGTGGACGAATTCGTAGACGAGGAATGTATGGTCGGTTGAGATGCACGCGCCGAGGAGCTTGATGATGGAGGTGTGGTGGCTGCGGCAGAGGGTGGAGAGTCGGTTTTTGAGTTCGGCGGCGGAGAGCTTGACGCGGAACTTGCGCTGGAAAACGACGGCGTCTTTTCCGCGGAGTTTGCAGCGCCAGGAGGGGGTGGAGGTGTCGGTTAGGCGTTTGGAGAGGAAGTTGTTGGTGGCGGCGCAGAGTTCGGAGAAGTCGTAGAGGATGGGGTTTTCGGGGACGGGGAGGGAGTCTTTGAGGTTGGAGAAGGAGGTGGAGGAGGAAGTGGAGGAAGAGAGCTTGTAACTTGTGGTGGAGGTGTTGTGGCCGCCGCTGTGGGTGTTGGAGGTGGAAGGCTGTTCAAAGGAGGAGGAGGCGGCGGAAGTTGGGTGGGTGGATTGAGTGGATTGCTGGGTGCGTGGGGTGCGGCGAGGGGTGGAGACTGGCTGGGCGGCGTCGACTGACATTTTGGATTTGCACATATGGGTAGAGGCCGAGAATGGGGGAATACTTTTATGCCGAGATTTCAAGGACATTTAATATTAGAGTCGGTTGTTCGACGCCGTGGATGCGGAAGCGACTGGGTAAAGATGTGGTTGGCGCATGATAGCGGGATGTGGGGACCGATTGGATGATGAGAGCAGTGATTTTATGATGTATTTGTTGTATTGGATTATTTTGAACTGAATTAAGGAATTAATTTGGATTGACTTGACATGGATTAAGAAGTACTATAAAAATGCGTTTGTTGTACTAAGACTATCTCGGACTGAATTAGCTTCAGAGACTAAATTGGATTGGCTTGGCTTGGATTAAGCAATACTAGAATTGTGAAGCGTTTGGTACAGTATCAGACTAGTTAGGACTAAATTTTTATTTTTAATTTTTTCTTATGAAAACTTCTAATTGAACTCATGAACTGCCAAGCCAACAATCATACTTATTTTAGAAAACCCACATCACACTTATTTCAGAGAACTCAGATCCTAAAATTAATCAACATTTTTTTTCAGGAAAACTAATGAAAAGGACTTGAAAACTTTGAGTTTTAATGATAAAGACAAAATAAAGAGTAAAGTGAATAGTACCAGGTTTGACTTTTTAGTGTAAAAATGTGGCTTTTCGTTAAAGTGAACAGTATCATGGGTTTTTCGTTAAAACTCCTTTTTTTTTTCATTAATTTAAATACCAACTCAGACACCAATCATCTTCTAAATTCAATGAATTAAAAAAAAAAAACTAAAATTTTAATCCATCTTGCTCTGTCTGTTTTTTTTTCTTCTTAACTTGTTGCCTGCAGATCCATGAAATGGCATAAAGATGAATCAAGAAGAATCCCCAAAGATGCCAGATGAATCTCCAATTTGCACAATGAATCTCCCCTCTCTCGTTGCAAGACAAATCCCCAATTTCTCTAATATAAAAAGTCATACAGAAGAAGATGACGGAGATTATGAAGCAGCCATGGTGGAAATCACCCAGTTGAAGAGGAGGCAAGTCGAAGCCAAAGCCAAATCAACATCTTCAAAGCCACACCTATGTCGATTGCGAAGTAGCGAAGGAGAATAAGATGATGGAGATGACCCAGTCGACGAGGTCATTGTCGAAGATGAAGCGATCAACGAGTTCGTCGTCGGAGATAAACCGCGCCCAAAGCTTGTGCCTTCGAAATCGAGGTCGATGAGGTGAATCCATATGACCTATTTCTACATCCAATTTACTCTCTACACTCATACAGGGACAGATCTATATAGGGACTGGGGTGGTCTCGGACCCTCCACACATCGAAGAAATGCTTATGAAGAATCTCGGAGGACCACCCTGAACCATAGGCATACTCGATAGGATAAATTATAGTGAATTAATAGGATAACATAGTAGATATAAGAGCCACCATTCGCTGGGTTTTATTCGCCGAAAAGCTTGAGTTGCAAAACTGGCAAAACGAAGAAGAAGGGTTGTGCTTTTGCACCCTGCTTTTTTACTTATAAGAAACGTTGTCGTTTTGCATTCTTTCTATCCCTTTTCTAATTTGGACCCACCATCTTCTATTTAATTTTTTTTTTCTATCCCAATTTTTCCGTTCGCCCTTTTTTCTATCCTCTGCATAAGTATTATATGCTAAATATTTTTTTTAACCTTTTAAATTATTAGTATGACTTCACCTCTTAATTATTAATATCTCAAAAGAAAGAACCCCTTTCAAGTTAAGAGTATCTTAATAAAAAAAATTAAAAAAAAAAAACTTTTAATTTACCTGTTCTCAAGAAAGACTTTTCAAGTTATTAGATGTCAAGAAAAATTGACACTGAAAATTTTACAAAACTTTTAATCTTCAAAGAACAAAACAAGACCGAAATGTTTCATTTAAAAAATAGAGAAAAATCTTTTGCGCGTTGCGCACCATTTCTGTCTACAAAATCCTTGAATATTTTATACTAGGACTACCCAAGGTTGAAATTTTGGATCCACCACTGCACCATATCAATTTTAATAAAACCATCAATATCTCTCTAAATCCAAATTTACTACCTAAACTACTCTCACAAACCCAATTCAATATGTAGGTTTATCTTTACACTCATTGATAAAATAAAAACACAAAATCAATTTTCTACAACTCATTCAAATGTAAAGAGAACAATATATATTACATATTTGTCTCGTGTTTAATCCTTCTTTTGTTGCATATTTCGCATTGCTCGTTTTCTTCACCTAACCAACCCAAGCGTTGAGGTATTCAAAATGTTTTTAAGTTTGTAGAAATTTAGCATTTTTTAATCGTACAAAGTGTAGTGATTTAGAGGTTGAATTAGTGGAGAATTGTGAGAAAATTGGATTGGGTTATCGTGTGGGTTTGTTTCGCACATGATGCTCTGAGCAAGTTATTGTTTCAATGAGATTTTACCAAGTATAATTACCCAGTTCAATTATTTGATTTCAATTTTCTCTTCCAGTGATGGCTATTCCCTCTTAACAAGAAAGATTCAGTTCTGACATACATTTATCGGGACACTGCCACTAAAACTTGTCTCCAAGGTGATCCTTGGTAAAGATGATTAGCCATATATATGGATCTTTGAAAAAACTAGAACATGTGGTGGCAGATTAACAAAATACCAGAAAATACATCGTCCACCTTTATTTTCCTTGATTTCAAGCCTATTTGCAGGCATTATAAAATTGCTTCTAAAGCCTAAAAATAAAGAATTGAAATCAAATAAAAAAATTAACATAAATTGATTCATACTTTATTTGGAGAATTTAAAACTTCAAAATTATCATTTATTCGTCAAAAAGAGCTTATTTTTCTCTTTGACAACTGTGAACACGGAAAATTCCCGAAACGAAAGAGACAAGAACAACGCGCACGAACAAATATTTGTGTTTTGATGATTTTGGGTTACAATCTCTCTCAATTTGATCCTCTGATTCGATCTCCGTAAGGTGTTGATTTGTCGATGTTTCATTGATCCAAGGGCCGTCGAGGCTTGATCTTGGATGAACTGTTGGAAGTTTCTTCAAGGGGCCGTGGGCTTTGATCTTTGAAGGTGGATTTGAGCGGATCTTCAAGGAGCCGTTGGGGCTTGATCTTGAGGATGAGTGTTTCTTCAAGGGCCGTTAAGGTTTGATTTTGAATAACGGTGATGAACGGATCTTCAAGGGCTTTTGGGCTTGATCTTGAAGAACGGTTGGATGTGTAGATTTGTTGATGTTGTTGATCCAAAGGGCCGTTGGGGCTTGATCTTAGGATGAACAGTTGTATGGACGATGGTGCTTTCTTTAAGGGCCGTCGGGGCTTGATCTTGAATAACGGTGATGAACGGATCTTCAAGGGCTTTTGGGCTTGATCTTGAAGAACTGTTGATGAGCGGATCTTCAAGGGCTTTTGGGCTTGATCTTGAAGAACGGTTGGATGCGTGGATTTGTTGATGTTGTTGATCCAAAGGGCCGTTGGGGCTTGATCTTAGGATGAACAGTTGATGAACGATGAACACTTTCTTCAAGGGCCGTCGGGGCTTGATCTTGAATTGGTGGAAGTTCTTCAAGGGCCTTTGGGGCTTGATCTTGAAGGAGGGTTTGACGAAGAACGAAGAGGGCTTTCTTGATCCTTCAGGATTCTTAGGAACTTGGGAGGTTGGATGCTTGAAAGCTTTAGAGTTTCAAAGCTTCAAGGATTTTGGGGAATTCTCTTCTAATTTGGGAGTAGAGAAATGTATTTGTGAATTGGTCAATGATACCTTGATGTAGAAGCCTATTTATAGGCTTTGAGAATGAATCACCACCACAAAATATTTTTTTCTTTTCCAAGCACCATTTCCTAATTGCCCACTTAATACAATTTTAAACTTGAAGTGGTAATTTTATGGCCTAATTTTCCACTTAATATCATTTAAAACTTGAAATGGTAATTTTATGGCCTAATTTTCCACTTAATATCATTTTAAACTTGATATGTGCATGCTTTGTCATTGCCCAAAATGAGAAGAAAATACTTGTGTAATCCTCCAAGGGTATTTCTTCTTATTTTGTCGAGTCACACACCATGTGTACAATTTGTATGACACGTGGCATATGTCATGTATGCCCTGACACGTCAAAACTTTAATGCGTTGGTGAACATTTGTTTTCACCGAAATTTCGATGTCTACAAATGCCCCCACTTCAAGGCGCATCGCATACATGTGCTTGTCACGTGTAGAAGATGTGTTTTGAAGTATCTCAATGTAGACGTCGATTCAAGGGCTGTCAAGGCTTGGTCTTGAATTGGGCTGGAAAATTTCTTCAAGGGCCGTTGAGGCTTGATCTTGAACTGGGCTTGAGATTTCTTCAAGGGCCGTTGAGGCTTGTTCTTGAACTGGGCTTGAGATTTCTTCAAGGGCCGTTGAGGCTTGTTCTTGAACTTTGTTTGAAATTTCTTCAAGGGCCGTTGAGGCTTGATCTTGAAGGTTGAAATTGGACCACAAGGAGCTTCATGTGGTAGATGATCTTTGGCTTTGATAGTGGATGAATCGGCACGTATTTTGTTGCGCTTGTTGACTCTCCACAGCTTTGATCTTGAACTGGGTTGGAGGATTTTCTGGATTTCTCCAATTGTTGACTTTCCACAGGCTTATTCTTGAACTGGGTTGGAGGATTTTCTGGTTTCCTCCAATTGTTGACTTTCCACAGCTTATTCTTGAACTGGATTTGATTCAAGGGTGGTGGACGCTTGATCTTGAATCGGACTTGTGATTTCTTTCAGGGCCATCGAGGTTTGATTTTGAATTTGGCTGGAAGCTTTCTTCAAGGGCCGTTGAGGCTTGATCTTGAATTTTGTTTGAAATTCTTCAAGGGCCGTCAAGGCTTGATCTTGAACTTTGTTTGAAATTTCTTCAAGGGCCGTCGGGGCTTGATCTTGAATCGGATTAGAATTGTACGGTGAGGCTTTGCTCTTTGGCGATGTTGTTGAAGCTTATCGAGTTATTCAACTCAGACTCCTTCTTCTCTCTAATTTTTCAACTCGGACTCCTTCTGCTGAGTTGATTGAGTGTGCAGGCAGCATTCTTCTCTGCTTGTTTCTTCTGCACGGCAGGTAGGCACGAGGTAGAGGTGATGGTCTGTTTCTTTGTTCAATCTGTCCAAGTGTCGACCGATTGCTTTCTTTCTCCTTGTCTCATAGGCAAGAGCAAGGGTAAATGAAAAGCATGCCATGTGATATCTTTGCCTTTGACTCTGATGATATGAGATACTTTTGCTTTTGAAGAAGTAGCGGATGAATCGGCACATGCTTTGTTGTGCTTGTCTCTACATGCTTCAATGTATCATTTTCCCTTGCCTTATCTATTCTTCTGGCAGAATGTGGCATCTTCTCGAGTTCCTCAACTCAGACTCCTTCTGCTGAGTTGACTATGCAGGCTGCATTCTTCTCTGCTTGTTTCTTTTGCACGTTGTCTCCACATGCTTCAAGGTATCATTTTCACTTGCCTTATCTGTTCTCCAGGCAGATGTGGCAGCTTCTTTGGAAGTACAGTAGCAGTGGAAGACGAGTACTCGAGAGCAGTGCTAGGTAGGCAATCAGGGAAGGGTTTCAAGCAGTCGGTTCCTTACCCGAGTTTGAGTGGAGGTTCCGGCATACTGCTTTCTTTATCCTTGTCTTTGCAGGTAATAACAAGGACGAAGGAAAGGACAGGGAGAAAGCATGATATGAGATACTCTTGCTTTCTACCCTGGTGATATGAGATACTTTTGCTTTGGTGTCATTTGTTTGCAGAGGTACCCCAAGGAATAAGGAACACTGAGTGACTCGAGAGGCTTCGTTGGGGAGGCATTCTCGGAGATGAAGAAAGGTTTTGTATATCTGCCTTGCTGTGAAGGTTGACATTTAATAGGGATTTCTTCATAACTGGTAGTGGCACTATTCTTTTACTCGTGTCGGCAACCGTTGGATGATTAAACAGTATGGCTTCACGTGCTTTCTTCTTTATCAGAAGTCTTCGACAAATTGCCCGTAATTTCCGCAAAGCTGAGTGTGCATGTGACAGGTGCTGACGAGGCTGAAAAAGACTGGCGCCTCTTCGATATCTGGGATCGGCGTTTCGACAAATTACCCGTGATTTCCGCAAAGCTGAGTTTGCGTGTGACGGGTGCTGACGCGTCTGGAAAAGACTGGCGCCTCCTCGATATCTGGGATCGGCGCTTCGACAAATTACCCGTGATTTCCGCAAAGCTGAGTTTGCGTGTGACGGGTGCTGACGCGTCTGGAAAAGCAAGATGCCTCTCCGATTTCTGAGCTTGCCTCTTTGATTTTTGAATTGGCCTATTCGAATTCTGAGCTCGCCTCTTCGATCTCTGAAATCCCGTCGAGTGCTGCTTTTTTTATAGAGGCACGCAGTTCGTTTCAAAGCACACTTGAATCTTCGCTTGTAGAAACTCCCTTCTTGCACTTCTAAGATCTTGATTCTTCCGACCTCTTTTTTTTTTTTTTTTCTTCACACATTCGAAAATGTCTTGCCCTTCTGATCGTCGTCTTAACTTGAATGTCGGAGAAGACAGTGACATATCTTCTCCAAACAACATTTGGCAGCCGTCCTTCATATCTCCCAATGGTCCTCTTACAGTTGGGGATTCTATGATGATGAACGATACAACCGCTTCGGTGGTAGCCAGAAATCTTCTCACTCCTAGAGACACTAGGATACTTTCCAGGCGGTCCGACGAGCTGGCTGTTCAGGACTCTCTAGCCTACAGCGTCCGATGTGTAAGCTCAGTTTCAAATATGGGCCAACGCCTTCTTGCTCGATCTCGTCAGGTTGAGTCGTTGATGGCTGAGGTGGCCAGTCTTCGGCAAGAGGTCAGAGTGCTTAGGCACGAGAATAAAGAGTTGCACATGCTCGCAACTAATTACTCAACAAGCATGAAGAGGAAGCTTGACCATCTGCAGGAGTCCGAAGTTCGGATTCAGAGTGATCATCAGAGGTTTGTGGCGTTACTCCAGCGGCAACTTCTGCCTTCGTCCTCCGGCGCTTCACCAAGTGTTGAAGCTCCGGATAATCAATCTCTTGTGTTTCGTCTTTCTGGAGCTCCGCCGAGTGATGAGGCGCCACCTGATCATCCTTGAAGATCCCCTCCTGTAAATTTGATTTGACTTTTTTTTTTTTTTTAGGTATGTAAATGTTCCCTCTGTAATTTTCCAGAAAAATCAATGAAATGAACTTTATTTCTCTCAATGCATTTGTTTTTTTTTTAAACATTTATTCTTTTATTTTGATGTGACTGAACTCGAAAAAATTGAACATTCGAGCTGCCTACGTACCCCTCCAAAGAAGAGATCAAGTCGTAACGTAGTTCCAATGAGCGATGAATTTAGCAGTGATTTTGATGATGATTTTGCCGTACACAATTTATGCTCTTGCGGGCCAGGAGCGTTGGTGTTGCCTTTTATGCTCGTGCAAACCAGGAGTGTTGTGCCATGCAGTTTAGGCTCGTGCAGGCGAGGAGCTTTGGTGTCGTTTGCAGTTTCAACTCGTGCAGACAAGGAGCTTTGGTGTCGCCTTTTATGCTCGTGCGGACCAGGAGCGTTGTGCCATGCAGTTTAGGCTCGTGCGAACGATGAGCTTTTGTTCGTGCAGTTTTAGGCTCGTGCGAACAAGGAGCATTTGTGGTTCGTCAAGCGATTCGGGAGAGTTGTTCCTCGCAATCTTCATAGCAAGGAGCCTTGACTGAGTAGTTGAAGAAGTCTTCTGGGAAGGTGTCACGCATCGTGATGGGGATGGATGATCTTCCTGTCAAAGTTTCATTATCTCCAACACTTTCACATTGTTTTGGAGTTTGACAAGAGCTGATTTGCCCCCTTTCCCATTTGTGAACTTGTGGAAGAGATGATTGCTGCCTGGAGAAGCGTTCCTCGCAATCTTTATAGCAAGGAGCCTTGACCGAGTAGCTGAATAATTTTCTGAGGAAGAAAAGATCGTGCATGGTCGATCTTTGTGTAGAAATTTCCTCATCTTCAACACTTTCACATTGCTTTGGAGGTTGGCGAAAGCTGTTTTGCCCCCTTTCCGATTGGTGCACTTGTGGAGAAGACATATGCTTCTTGTGTAGTTTCTTTGGAGTGACATGAGTCCATCCTTCAACTTCACTCGGCTTGACTGGCATGGTTTTGGAGCATGCCCCCAGCGATTGAGGTGAAGATTTTGAGTTGACAGAGCCGGAAGTAACGTCTTCTTTCGGGAATTTGTCTTCTTTGTCTTCTTGGGCCTCCTCTTCAGTGCGGTCCTCTTGGGTTTGTTGCCGTGAAGATTGGCCGGTGTGGATGTTGATGCACCTCCTTACCTTCGGTGGTCCTTTTGTGTCAACCTCCAAGGTTGCTTTACGATTTTCTTCCTTTGGCGTTGTCTTCCTCTTTCTAGAAGGCTTCTTGGTTTCTTCAAGTCTTTCCAAAGCCGATCGTTGTGGATGAGAGCTAGCTTTGCTGCTTTGTTTCTTAGGTTTTGACAACCTTTCAAAAACAGAGCACTGGGGTGTTGGCATGTTAAGCCGTTTAAAGACAGAAGTTCGGTCTTGCACACCAATGCGATCAAGTGCCGAAATTCTGGGTTTTGAACGATTCAGCCTATCGAAGACTGAAATTTGAGGGGCGGGTTTAGGCTCCTCTTGGTCCTGTTCAATGCTCACGCTGATGTGTTGAGCGCTAGCATTCTTGGCTTTGCTTGAAATCTTCTTCACAGGATTTGAAGAGGAAGCAAAGTCGTGCCCAGCCTTTGACATGAGTTCGTATACGTTTGGGTTGAAACCTTCTTCGGCCCTTTTAGTTGGGATAGAGCTTGGTTTCTTTTTGACGCCATACTGTGCCTCCAGATGGTTGATGAGTCCAGCGGTTTGCAAGTTTTTCTCCTCCGCAGTCTTTATCAGCCTTGCAATTGTTTCCTTCATTTGAACCAGCTGTTCTTCAATGGAGGTAGCGTCGATGGTCATGACTTGTTCTTTGTTTGAAGCCATGGAGTGTGCTTGAATTTCTTGAACGGAGAAAGAGATGAGAGGTAGAGATTGTCCCACTGGGCGTGCCAATTTGTGAACACGGAAAATTCCCAAAACGAAAGAGACAAGAACAACGCGCACGAACAAATATTTGTGTTTTGATGATTTTGGGTTACAATCTCTCTCAATTTGATCCTCTGATTCGATCTCCGTAAGGTGTTGATTTGTCGATGTTTCGTTGATCCAAGGGCCGTCGAGGCTTGATCTTGGATGAACTGTTGGAAGTTTCTTCAAGGGGCCGTGGGCTTTGATCTTTGACGGTGGATTTGAGCGGATCTTCAAGGAGCCGTTGGGGCTTGATCTTGAGGATGAGTGTTTATTCAAGGGCCGTTAAGGTTTGATTTTGAATAACGGTGATGAACGGATCTTCAAGGGCTTTTGGGCTTGATCTTGAAGAACGGTTGGATGTGTAGATTTGTTGATGTTGTTGATCCAAAGGTCCGTTGGGGTTTGATCTTAGGATGAACAGTTGTATGGACGATGGTGCTTTCTTTAAGGGCCGTCGGGGCTTGATCTTGAATAACGGTGATGAACGGATCTTCAAGGGCTTTTGGGCTTGATCTTGAAGAACGGTTGGATGCGTGGATTTGTTGATGTTGTTGATCCAAAGGGCCGTTGGGGCTTGATCTTAGGATGAACAGTTGATGAACGATGAACACTTTCTTCAAGGGCCGTCGGGGCTTGATCTTGAATTGGTGGAAGTTCTTCAAGGGCCTTTGGGGCTTGATCTTGAAGGAGGGTTTGACGAAGAACGAAGAGGGCTTTCTTGATCCTTCGGGATTCTTAGGAACTTGGGAGGTTGGATGCTTGAAAGCTTTAGAGTTTCAAAGCTTCAAGGATTTTGGGGAATTCTCTTCTAATTTGGGAGTAGAGAAATGTATTTGTGAATTGGTCAATGATACCTTGATGTAGAAGCTATTTATAGGCTTTGAGAATGAATCACCACCACAAAATATTTTTTTCTTTTCCAAGCACCATTGCCTAATTGCCCACTTAATACAATTTTAAACTTGAAGTGGTAATTTTATGGCCTAATTTTCCACTTAATATCATTTAAAACTTGAAGTGGTAATTTTATGGCCTAATTTTCCACTTAATATCATTTTAAACTTGATATGTGCATGCTTTGTCATTGCCCAAAATGAGAAGAAAATACTTGTGTAATCCTCCAAGGGTATTTCTTCTTATTTTGTCGAGTCACACACCATGTGTACAATTTGTATGACACGTGGCATATGTCATGTATGCCCTGACACGTCAAAACTTTAATGCGTTGGTGAACATTTGTTTTCACCGAAATTTCGATGTCTACAACAACGTCTTAGGGTTTTAACCAAAACAGAACGTAAGAGAATTATTGTGTGATTGTAAGGGTGTGATTATTGAATGTGGGTTTATTGGTAAATTTTGATTTTTGTGTGTTATTTCATCTTGTACTTGATGGTAATTACACAATGAGGCTAAGAAGACAATTCACAATTAAGATTTAAGTTGGGTGTAAAGTGAGGTTGTATGGGTTCAAATAAAATTTTATTTTTATGTTTTAAGAATAATTTTTTAATGTGTTGGAAACATAGTTAGACATGTGAAGTTGTTTGGACCCGATTTTACACCATCGGCCCAAGCGATCGAGGCCGTTGAGTAAGCATGGTTCTTAATCGTCGGATAAGAAAGTTAAGATAATTTGCTATTGTTAAGAGATAATATTATGGTAATGTTTGGACCCGATTTTACAATATCAGCCATCGACCCGAGCCATCTAGGCCGTTGAATGAGAAAGATTTTAGGCCGTTGGATGAGAAAGATTTTGCACGCACTCGGCCCGTATATTTAAAGCCGTTGGATGAAGGAAACTATATTAGATGTTACTATTTTATTAGTAATTTTAATATGGTGATTTATCTTACGGTTACATCTTGAGAGTTAAACGGTTACATTGCAATAAGGACTCTATGTGGTTACGTGTTGTGCAGCTTGGTTTGTTTGCGGCTTGATCAATGCAGAAAATCTGTACTTATCAGAATTTAGGGATAAGATAGCTGCAAAAGTGGGAGATGTGATCAGATTGAACCTTTTGATAAAGCATGGCTTGCATTTAGTTTGGAAAAGATGTGATAATGCAAGTGAATTGATACAATTATTTTGCAACTTGCGTTGCATGTATGAATGCATCTGGACAAATAGAGATGATGCATGCACTTGGTAATTAGCAAAGGAGGAACTGAAAGTTATTTTCTGTGTGACTAGTGGGAGAGTTCTATTTGAAGTCAGTTTGCCATGCATCAGTAGGGCTTCACACACGTGGACTTCAATGTGGTTGCATAGGTTGTTGGAATAATTTCACTTGGCTTATCTCTAGCCAAGTATTTTAGACTGATGCTAATTGAGTTTCTTATACGAAGAGCACGTGGAAAATTACTTGGCTAAGGGTGGTGAATGTTTATCATGAAAGCGTGTGATAATCATTCTGTAGTGGTTCACATAAGTTATGATGTTGCATCAGGATGGTGAATGTTTCCGCGCTTGAGAGGTCACTCTTATAAATAAAGAAGGGAGTGCATCATTCAAGGGCCCTCCAATTCAACACACAAACTGCCCTGCGCAAACCCTCGCTTTCGCGAAACCTCTAACCAACCTTGAGATTTTTATTTTCCTTTTCCGCCGACACATCTTCAGTTTGGATAAACAGCACTGTGAAGGCAACCGGTGATACCTTCAGTTTGGATAAACAACACTATCGCCGTAGAACTAGCCGACCTCGGAACACCTTCAGTTTGGATAAACAACACTGCGTCGAGGCCGACTGGTTATCTATCCAAGTCTCGATCGAGAAAGACTTTTGGGTCTTTATTGAAAGAGGTCATCTCATTAGCCTTTTCGGTGAGGTGAGGTGTTACAGTTTACTAAGGCTCGACACATTGAACACCAAGTTGTATTATGATTGGATCCGCACAAGTAAGCTTTAGAGTTCGGCATTCTGACGGCCAAACCACATTTACCATCAAGACATATATCTGTTTTGAGTATATGTGCCCCTATACTCTGGTGTCGATTCGGCGTGCTTATACCCTTACAAATATAATCACTGTGACCGAATCCAGCGCCGACGATTTGTGAACTTCGCAAAATTAGCAGCCTTGTCTTCAGGCTTTAGAACCTAAAGGCCGAGACTTGTTCCTTCCTCGGCCGCAGTCGAAAAATCAAGAAGTCAGCCACGCGCTCAACGCAACATCAACACATTTTACTCCTCGGCCTACAAGTTGGCACGCCCCGCATCAACCGAATGACGTAGTTAGCTCATTAGTTACTCGGCCTGCGCGCCACATAGGCTTGGTAGTTTTTAGGATCAACAGAAGTATAACAATAAAATTGATTAAAAATTAAAAAAATACCTGCAAGCATCAATTGTGGTGACCAGCTCAAAGAAAATTGTGTTCCCAGAACTACTGCTAGGAAACATGCTTGATTTTGCTGTGGATGTGGACTCACTAGTTCAGTGGGTTTGCCACCAGTTACCAACATCTGGGTCATTGAGAAAATCAATGGTGGATTGCTTCAGGGGTCAAATTAGCAGTGGCAAGATTACTACCAATGTTGAGAAAATGCCATATGATTTTGAGTTTCAGCACATATTGGCCATGTAATCAAGTCCCCGGTTAATATTTCATCAGTTGGTGTTGACTATCACGTATACCAAGTGTGTATATGAATAAATCAAGGGTTGGATTATGGATTTATTGGTCATTATACTGATTAGTTGAATACCACTTCCACTTGTATTACCTGGACTAGGCATTATAATTATTTCGATTCATGAATCTCTCGATGTTTACTAACATATACACAATAAAAAAGTTTACGTGACTTTTTACGTTAGAACCTTTTTTTTTGTTTGATTCATTATTCTTTAGGGTTATTATACAAAATAGTTCCTGAGATTTGCATGATCAATAGAAATGGTTCCTGAGATTTAAAATCAATAGAAATGGTCCTTGAGATTGTCCACCATCCATGATTTTGGTCATTCTGTTCTCTTTGGGCAATTTTCAAAGCTTCGTAACTCAATTGATTCTTAACCAAATTCGACCCATAATATATCAAAATGAAGATACGAAAGCGTAGAACACGATTATACCTATTTAGAAGCCCACTGATTGCCGGAGATGGCTGGAAAATAGCCTGAAAGGTGACTGGTCAACGGGAAAACTGGAAAACTCGCCGGAAACTGGGTAAACTTTAAACGTTTATAAGTTCTTCAATACTCAACAAAATTGAGTGATTCAAAAATGAAAATCATACTTCTCGATGAGAGGAAGAGAATGGTATCTTTCTTGATTGCTAAATCACCGTGGTTTGGCCGGAAACCTTTTCGAAAGTGGCTAACTCAAACACGGTTAGCCATTTTCGAGCTGTTGTCCAACCAAACCACGGAGAGTTAGCCTTTGAAAAAGGTACCATTCTCTTTGTCTCGTTGAGAAGTATGAGTTTCATTTTTGAATCACTCGATTTCGTTGAGTATTGAAGAAGTTATGAACGTTTAAAGTTTACCCAGTTTCCGGCGAGTTTTTCAGTTTTCCCACGGACGAGTCACCTTTGAGGCTATTTTCTGGCCATCTCCGGCAATCAGTGGGCTTCCAAATAGGTATAATCGTATTCTACACTTTCTTATCTTCATTTTGATATAGTATGGGTCGAATTTGGTTAAGAATCGATTGAGTTACGAAGCTTTGAAAATTGCCCAAAGAGTATTTAACGGGAAGAACCAAAATCATGGACGGTGGACAATCTCAGGGACCATTTCTATTGATTTTAAATCTCAGGGACCATTTCTATTGATCATGCAAATCTCAGGAACCAATTTGTATAATAAGCCTATTCTTTATTCTCTCCATGCATCCCACCAACCTTCCTCATTTCTTCTTTCCTCCACTTACTTTGCTCATATATAAACCACAAAAAGCAAAAACTAAGAGATAAAAACAAAATTGGTATCCAAGGCAACCTAAACTCATAGGTTAGGAAAAAAATTCCAATTGGATCTTCAATAATGCTGAGAGGGATTAAGAAGAATCACAATGGTAATGAAGTCGGTTTTTATGCAAGTTAGAGTTGATGAGAGTAGAATGTAAAAGCTTCACTTCACTTATTATCTATGATTGGACTGGATTGAATAACCCCTATATTTAAGGTACACATTTTACAGGAATAAATGAAAAATTGTATCCAACTTGAAGTTAGAAAATGAGTTACTCATTATTAAAGGTTATCCATTCCAGTTCCCCCAAATTCATGGGATATTACAAGAAATACGTTTTTTCTTTCATGTCTAATCCCATCAAAATAAAAGAAAACCATTCACCTCTACTTTAAATGTACCTTTAATTTTATGCATTATTCAATTCATTCTAATCTTACTCATCAAACAAGCCCTAAATGGATGCAATTGTCATTAATTTAAGCTCTCTGCACAAAATACCTTTTACAAATGCTAGTGGAAAGACTAGCTGATTGTGGGAATGCTTACAGGGAGTTATCAGTGTAGCGATTGAAGGGCTGTTGTACTATATCCAAAGGCTAGCTAGCGCAACATTTGACTTAGGTGGTGTTTCGTTTTGCTCCACGTTCATGATCCAAACAGTACTTTTTGGCATCATATATTTCCTTTATTTATGAGTACGTATGGTAATCCATCCAAATTAACTGGTTAGGCCATGGACCAAATAACGTCTGCAAACACAACATTTTGGTCTAGTGGCAAAGCTTCCCCCACGGTCGCAGAGCCGTCAACAATATATTTACCACACGGCGGTTGTCCTGCGTGCTCTTCATCACATCCATTAACGGAATTGCACTCTGTCCACCACCTTTGCCGTTACGCTCCTCCAATTACTTGCCGTTATTTGTATATCCCTCCCACACCTCCATCCACCATTAGCTCACTGTTTGCATGGTACTGCTTGTCACACATTGATTGGCCACCGCCATCTCCTGTTGGTCTCAAAATCCATCCCGGCCACGCGGCAATCGGTCTGTGGGTTTCGAGATCTCTTGGTCTTTCTGATTTTGGTTGTGCTGTGATTTGACTTTTTCCAATGTGAACGGGGATCGAGGAAAGGAACACGTCTCGGCCGAATGTTGGTTGCAAGGACTTTTAAATGTGCGTTAAATGGACGTTGAGATGGGTGTTGTTCGACATGATGAGTGAATGGACGGGTGGAAATGAGTTTGGTGATTGATATGGTACGATGAAATGTATGAGAAGGTGAATTGCATTGAATCGCACCAACCCAAATGAATTAGTCGAATGGATCGAATTGATAAGTAACTAAATTACAGTACTCTTATTTTAATTACAATACTCCTCTTGCAAGAAATTAAAAATTACTTTGTGCGAAAAAAATAATTTGCAAGAATTTGAAACTAATTTGTAAGAAATTGCTACATTTTGAATAGAAAAGTAAGATAAAAGGACACGGGTGCAAAGAAACTAAAAAGATAAGTTGAATGTTTTTGTCGGGGACTTCTAACAACGACCTAAAGAGTCCTTTTTAGACTAGGTTAAAGCATCCAATTCTTAATTTCCTCCTCAACCTTGATTCATTTCTTTCAACAGTTACATATTTTTAAATTCATTCCGCCCAATTAATGGCAATCTAGTCTTTAATTTACAAATCTGTAATCATTTTCCTCCTTGATTGCCATGGTTGACCTCAATTAAAGATGATGATCATGCTATGTAGAATGTACCAAATATGGGTATAAACATCTCCTCCTTTGTCGAAATAATTGAGAATAAGTTTGGCTCTTGTGGACGACGAACACCTACTCCGCTGCATGTGCGGGGTCCCAACATCAGGATCGTCTTTACAGTCGCCGTTGATGATGCAGAGCTGACCAGCGCAGTCGTTATAGGTTTGGCATGGGCCGTTGCAGGAGGAGATGGCCATTGATGGTTGAGGGAGGCAGATGATACTGATTAATATGAGGAAAAGAGAAACCAACATAAACACTAAATTTGCCATTTGGGAAGTTACAAATCGTACGTAGTGATGTTTGAGTAGAGAAAGAGAGATTGAATGCTGTTTTATAGTTAAATGAACTTATCCTTTGGTTAAGACTTCAGTTTTGTTTCTTTTTCAACATATATTGACGTGGTAGCAGGGGTAGGTGGGAATGGAAACCAGCAGAAAGGGGCTACAGGAGTAAATAGGTCTTCACCAACGAGACTTGGAAGTCTTGGTCTTCACCCTCCAAGTCTTGTTCTATGCGGTTTAGTTTTCTAAAGTTTTGTAACAAAAATAAGAAGTAAATATATGTATAATATATATTTTAATGGTTAATTAATTTATATAATTTGTAGGGATTACAAGTCACCTACGAGGGTAATGGGATCTTTTTATTTCTCAATCTAAGTATGCAGAGATGTGCTTCAAAAGGCTGGAATGACATTGTAAGTTTTGTCTTGCACTTTGTATAGGAGTTTGGTAGGAGCTTTGCAGTAAACTTTCACTAGACATGATAAAGCCTATATGTTGTGAACTATGCTTGTTATAGTTCATGTCTACTCCAATCGATGCTCACTTTTATCTGGTTAAAAGGATTCTATGTTATCTACAAGGAAATATATAAATTGTGGCCTTTCATATTTTAGTTATTAATTTGGAGTTAGCTTATAGTGATGCAAATTGGACTGCAAAAGTTAATACAATAATGGTGATACCCATTTCATGGAAATTCAAGAAGAAATGGTGTGTCTCGAACTTCAGTGGAGGCATAGTATAAGGCACTTGGAAATACAACTGCATATGTTGCTTGGATACGATACGATTAAATTTGAAAGATTTTAAGGTATATTTGTCTTCACCACCAAATCTAGACTATGATATTTGCTCTCCGCTCATATTAATCCATTGTTTCAGATAAGAATTAAACATTTGGACACAAATTACCATTTTGTTTGAGAAGGGAGTGCAAAAAGGAGATTTGATCGTTTAATTTCACTTTCATTTATTTTTGCAGCATTGTCTGAATCCCAGGCTGAAATTCTTTGCTGAGATTGAGGGGTATTAAGCGATAAGTGTCATCATTCTGTGAGGTGCCATGTGTCATAATCCTGTGGGATGATAAGTTAAGATGAATAACAGGTTGTTAGAGAAAAAGTTAGTTTCTTATAGCTAGAGTTAGTTAGCTATGAAGTTTAATGTGCTATGTAGTTGATATAGAAAAAGTGAGGTGCGTTGTAATTCTCAACTGATATCATACATGTCAGTGTTTCTTCGTTTCTTCATCATCTCTCTCTATCTCTCTCTTCAAACATTCTCTTCTGGTATGAGTAGCAGTCAAATCATAAGGCCTTACTGAAACACAATGTTTCACTCCCTTATAAACTCGCTTAATCTTTAGTCTAAATATACTAAAGACTTGTTAATGCTATAAATGAAATTGATAAGGGTTTTTATCACAAATGGTCCTTGAAATTGACCCACCCCATCAAGATGGTCCTTGAAATTGAAAATCAATCAATGTAGTCCCTGAAATTGGGTGTCGCAAATCAATCTAGTCCTTCCGTCATAATTCAGTTAAAAATTATGTTATGTGCTGATGTGGCAAATGATGTGGCACACTTTATATTAAAAAACTAAAACAATATTATTAAAAACTAAAAAAAATTATTTAAATATATATTTTTTCTTCTTCTTCTTTTTTCTCTTCTTCTTCTTCTTTTTCGGGTTGCAGGGGGTGGGGGAAAAGGGTTTTTTTTTTTTTTTTTTTTTTTTTTTTTTTTTTTTTTTCTCTCTTCTTCTTCGGGTTGCAGGGGTGGGGGAGAATGGGGAGAAGAGTTTTTTTTTCTTCTTCTTCGGGTTGCAGGGGGTGGGGGAGAAGGGTTTTTTTTCTTTTCTTTTTCTTTTTTCTCTTCTTCTTCGTCGGGTTTCAAGGGCTGGGGGAGAAGGGGACGGGGTGGGTGGGGTGGGGTTTGACAAACATGGGTTTTTTTTTTTTAAATAATTAATTATTATTTTAACATTTAAAAAGTATTAAATGATTTTTTTAGTTTTTTTAATATAAAGTGTGCCACGTCACTTGCCACATCAGCACATAACAGAATTTTTAACAGAGTTATGACGGAATGACTACATTGATTTGCGACACCCAATTTCAGGGACTACATTGATTGATTTTCAATTTCAGGGACCATCTTGATGGGGTGGGTCAATTTTAGGGACCATTTATGATAAAAACCCAATTGATAAATAAGTTGAATGCCTAAATGAGACTCGCCTTTTATATAGATGTGAAAGGGGTTAACTATAAAGGTTGTGCATGAAGATACAATAGTTGCGTTTGTTAAAGGAAGCAAACTAGTGAGCGATCTGATTATGATATGATATGGAGTGATTGTAGGATCAAATAGTCATGATCCGTCTTGGAGTGATTGTAGGAAATGATTGTCTCTGTACAGTTACAATTATCCAGTACAAACATATTCACACATCAATTTATATGGCATCAGATCAGCACGATCCTGGTGATTCAAAATTAATGTAACTACAACTTTAATTTACCTACAAAATAAATGCTATTTGATTCAAAATTAATTAATTTATATTTTACATATAAATATAGATAAATTATTTTTAACACGCATATATAATAACAAATAAAAAATGTCTAATGTATGTAATAATATATGTAAAATAATTTACCTACAACATAAGGAATATTAATTGGTTTGTTTTTTTATCAAACAATATTATTTGATGGAAAATAACTGATTATACAAAGGATTTTCTTTTTTCATATGAAAAATGTGCCCATAATTGTTTATGAATATGGATAAATTAGTATATATGTCACATCCCGGCCCGGGGCGGACCACTTCCCGGGCCCGCTCCACCACCGTAGCACAATATTGTCCGCTTTGGGCTTACCATTCCCTCACGGTTTTATTTTTGGGAACTCACGAGCAACTTCTCAGTGGGTCACCCATCCTGGGAGTGCTCTGGCCTCCTTCTCGCTTAACTTCAGAGTTCCTACGGAACCCGAAGCCAGTGAGCTCCCAAAAGGCCTCGTGCTAGGTAGGGATGAGAATATACATTTAAGGATCACTCCCCTGGGCGATGTGGGATGTTACAATATATATATATATATATATATACACGTTACTAATATTTATGATACAAGAAAGGAAAATTTTCCATATGCGGTTAATTGCTAATCATAATTAGGGTGAGTAATAATATTTATTGACATAATTAGGGTTTTGTGGCATAAGTTGTAAATATGTTTTAATAATTGGTTACATATTTGTCTACATGATAGTCTATTTGAATTTTGGGTTTTATTTGAATATTTACTATTAGGTGGGTTTTTGTTTGGAAAATAGGAGTTTTAAGGGCTTTTCTCTACTAGTAGAAAAAACACTTTGCATAACGTAGGTACCTTCGTCGCGCAAAGTAAAAAATCGTTGCTTAAAGGTTTGCGCGACGCAACCTTCGTCGCGCGCTAAACGTTGCGCCAAGGCAGTGACAGTAGGGTTTGTGCGACGAAGAAATAACATGCGTCGCACAAAGCCACTTTGCGCGACGCACGTCCTACGTCGTGCAAAGCCGCTTTGTGCGACACATGCCTACGTCGTGCAAAGCCACTTTGCACCACGTAGGACGTGCGTCGCGCAATCCCTTTTTTTTTTGTTTTGGTCAAAAATAAATTTTTAAATTTTTTTTTATAAATATTGTAATTAAATTCTAAATAATAATTAATTACCAACAAAAGTATTTAATTATAAAATATATGAAAATGTACATACAAGATGTCCGAACAAAAAAGAAAAAAACTACAACAAATAGTTTCCAAAGAAGAATGGTGTAAAGTTGGTGAACAAAGGCTCCTTGGTTTCAGGATTCATCTTCTCACGTTGGTGATCCTCGACCCCATGGGACTGAAAAAAAGTTGCATATGCACTTACCTGCAAAGGAAAAAAAAAACTTTTCAACACTTGAAAATGATCACAAAAACCAAAAGCTCTCCAGATTTCAAATCCTTGCAAGAAGGAAGCAACTAAGTAGCAATGCAAAATGTTCAGGAGGAGTTAAGAATTAAAAAAAAAAGGTGCAGAGAATCAATCAGTAGGGATACATTGGCCTTGCCAGATTCAATGAATGAGAAAGCTTGACTGTCTGCAATATGCCCGATTTATCAGTTTCCTTGATGGGAAGAATCTCAACTCTGCCCTTGCTTATGAACGTATAAGGATCACTACAATGGTGGATGCGAATATCAGTCTAACATTCATTTCTCATCACAAATAGAAATCAATATTCGCCAAAGTTAAGAGGAAAAATATATTGGAAAGAGGAGGGTTGGTTGCTAGGAATAATACCAAAAATCAATACATAAACATTAATATTTCTAGTTAGGTATATTAGTTGAAGAGAAACATGGATCAATAAAGGAGTACACAAAATCGTAAATGGAAAATCAGGGAGTCTATCAATTCTTTCACCATAGTGTCAGAAGCCAGTCAGTAACAGCAGAAGGCTAACCTCTGAGGCACAGAGTTCAAATCAGCAAGGGAATCTTCAACTTGGAAATTTTCTCAAGTGCATGGATGAGGGTTACAACCTTGCATCAACAAAGAAGCAAATTAAGTCAATTTTGCTCCTTAAACACAAAACTAACAGAAGGAAGAGTTGCATTTTAAACAGAGCACCTGCAACAATTTTATGTCTAGATTTTTTACATTTGCATGTAAATGGGTATTTGACTGTGGCCGAAAAGGACAACTGTGTCAGCAGTCAGCACTCGAGAATTTAGGATATAAGGCTGTAGAATTTGAAATAGACACAGTACCACACAAATTGTAGGTCGATTGCCATCAGAGGAGCCCTCATTTTCCACCATTCCTAATATAACAATAAGTGCAACATTGTTCTGAAAAATTGCGTACAAGAAGCTGATATAACAAACAGATGGGAAGCAGAAACAAGAGCCCCACTAGAACAGAATGCACATTAAAAACCATACAAGAAGCTGATATAACAAACAGATTGGAAGTGTTTCTAACCCTCCAAACTACTTCTCTCACTCTTTTAACATGGTCTATTGCATCTAATATAACCAGGAAGATTGCCATTGATTTAAAATCATAATGTTCTTTTTAAAAGGAATATAATTGGATGCTCCCTGCCCCTATTAGATTTTACTTGAAAATATATCAGCACAAGTAAACATACATACTAGTATACAATTAAATGTCACCTGTAAATTTAGGCCTAGAAACAAGCCTTATATGGTAGCTTGAAGGATCGCTCTTCAACCAGCCAGCCAAAACATACACCACTTTGAACCCATTTTCATGCTTTTCAACAAACTCCTGGAGTAACCTATACAAAACAACTTTTAATCACTTGTAAACAAGAAATGCAACCCACAAGCTTTGAGACAGTTCATATACCTCTTTGCAGCATTCAAAGACACCAAGTAATTTCAACTCAGCCACTTGTAGGAAACCTATAACATAATTCAGCACCGAAAGTAACTAAATTTAGACAATCTTATACAAATTTAAACACATCTTAACTCAAATTCCAATCAAGAAATTTTTTATACATGAAATTGAATGTATAATCAATCCTAATTGCCCCACCAAAGGAATAAAACCTCCATCCCCTGCACTCAGTCACCAAACTGCTGCTCCACTTCAATGATTCAATCTGCGCCTTCCCCCAATTAAGGTAAACAAAATTTAGTTTCCTTTTTTGGGACAAAAGGGAGAATATTAAAGATGGCATCATAAAGATCCCCAAACACCAAGGTACAAGCACAGAAACTAAAACAAGCTTTGAATCAAATGGAGGATTGGAGTAGGAGGGATTGGGGGCGCCATGAATTATACACATGGAGAATTGGAGAATAATGCACATGCTTTTGTAATTGGTCGGTTTTAGAACCCAAATTAAGGTACTCAATTTAATTTATCTTCTGAGTATAACATAAAAAAGGTGTGTGTATGTGAATGTGATATGGGTTCTTCCCAATTTCGTCCCAGCAACATAAAAAAATATTTTTATTACAGTCATTCATCAAACAAGGTTGGTTTAATCTCTTCTAATGTGCATGCAACATTCTATGACCTCTTGCCGCATTCTATAACCCATATTAAGGTACAAATGCTTGATTAAAGTGCACAACAAACAGATCTTTTCTCAGAATTCGCAGAGAGCTAGAGATTAAAATTAAATAACTGAACAAATATATATGAGAAATTAAGGTGGGCTCTGTGATAAGAAATTAATTAACTTTAAAAAACAGAGACCTATGAAATTGGGGGAAAATGGCAGCTGATTTTTACCTCTGCGATGACTGTCGAGACAGCGAGGCGGGCAAGTGCTTGACGGCGAGGTTGCGGGGCTGCCAGGATGCAAGGCTGCAACCTGTGAGGGTTTGCAAGGCTGCGAGAGAGAGTGGTGTGAATGATGATGACTGACTGAGAGTGAGGCGCGGGGAGGAACACAGGCAGAGAAGAAGAAGCGAAGAAAAACCTAGGGTTAGTAGCAGAAACCAAAAAAAGAGGTGGAATTGGGCTCGGGTATGCAGGGGTGGAGGCGCTTGGAAATTTCTGAAGAGGAAATGCAGAGAAGCTGCAATAGAGAAATGAAGAGGAGATTTTGGGCGCCATGCCAAAATTTTGGCAGCCCTCCAAATTTTAATCTCCCGCCTCCTTCAAATGTTTTTAATTATGTATGATTACTTTTTTTTCTTTGTCACAATGTATGATTCTATTAAAATCTATCGTTTTGATAGGGTACACATTCTACAAAACTAATTTCAACGATCCAACCGTCAAATTTGTTTGTATATACTTCGAGATCTCATACGCCAAAAATTGAAACAAACAAACATTCAGAAATCAAGTAATGGGACAAAAGTTTTCGACGGTTATAAACGAAAAATCACGATTTAACGGTAGTTTTACGATTTTGATTATTTTTTACAACTACAATTCTTGATCCTATATGAATACAATGAACTAATTTGATCGTCAATTTAAAATATTTACACTAGTGGATACCATAAAATCTTATGTTATACTTAATGAAATTACAGATAAACTCCAAGTGTTAGTGAATTTATTGTTTTGATGCGATACACATTCTACGAAACTAGTTTCAAAGATCCAACCGTCAAACTTGTTTGTATATGCTTCGAGATCGCATATGCCAAAATTCACAAAAAACAAACATTCAGATATTAAGTAACGGGACAAACCTTTTCGACGGCTATAAACGAAAAATCATGATTTAACGGTTATTTTAACTCTGATTTTGATGATTTTTTACAGTTACAGTCCTTAACTCTATATGAATACAATGAACTAATTTGATCGTCCATTTAAAACATTTACACAAGTGGATACCACAAAATCTTATGATATACTTAATAGAAGTATAAATAAGGGAGTTTTAACGAAAAGCCCACGGTACTGTTCACTTTAACGAAAGAACCACATTTTTACACCAAAAAGTCAAACCTGGTACTATTCACTTTACCCTTTAGTTTGTCCTTATCATTAAAACTCAAAGTTTTCAAGCCATTTTCATTAGTTTTCCTTATAAATAAACTCCAAGTATTAGTAAATCTATTGTTTTGATGGGATATGCATTGTACGAAACTAGTTTCAACGATCCAACCGTCAAACTTGTTTGTATATGCTTCGAGATTGCATACGCCAAAAATAGTAAAAAACAAACATTCAAAGATCAAGTAACGGGACAAAACTTTTCGACAGTTATAAACGAAAAAGCACGATTTAATGGTAGTTTTAACTCTGATTTTGATGATTTTTTAGAGCTACACTCTTTAACCCTATATGAATACAATTAACTAATTTCATCGTCAATTTAAAATATTTACACAAGTACATACCACAAAAGAAAAAGGCAATGCAAGAACCCCAAATGAAAAGCAAAAGGAAAAAAAAAAGCACTTTGTGCGACGTAGGTACACCTGCATCGCGCAAAGCTGTTTTGCACGACGCAGGTGTACCTACGTCGCGCAAAGTGCTTTTTTTTTTTTTTTCTCCTTTTGCTTTTCTTTTGCCCTTTTGCTTATTAGTACAAAATAAATAAATTAAAAACTACTTACTAAATATATATACCATTGAACTTGATGAGAAACGCATTGTACGAAATTAGTTTCAACGATCAAACCGTCAAACTTGTTTGTATATACCTCGAGATCACATACACCAAAAATCGCAAAAAACAAACATTCAGAGATCAAGTAATGAGACAAAACTTTTCAACGGTTATAAACAAAAAATCACGATTTAATGGTTATTTTAACTCTGATTTTGATGATTTTTTAGAGCTATACTCCTTGACCCTATATGAATACAACGAAATGATTTGATCGTCAATTTAAAATATTTACACAAGTGGATACCAAAATTTCCATTATCGAAACCTAATTCGTGAACCGCAAACTACAACACATAACTATGCATTCCCAAACTGTCAAAAAAATGGGACAATTCAAGAATTAATTGGACCGCAATCATGCTTTTGCATCCATACACAAAATCCAACTAATTCTCAAACGGAAAACTAAGCTTTTCTTGACAAAAGTGTACGAAGTTAAGTAGTATTAACTTCGTAAAACACAAAACAATTTTGTACTTGATGTACAAAAATATGTGCATACAAATAAATTAAATCACAATAATTAATGAAACTAAATAAAATAGATACAAACTATTAATCCTTCTAAACCAAAAAATGGGATGATTCCATATTGAGATCACCCAAAATTTCTATGTTCCACAATTTTAACTTATTGTTTACCCCTTCCACTCCTACCTTAAAATTATTGTTTAAGGACCTATATGATGTGACCACGTATTCTAAATCGTAAAGGGTAGAGACTACACCTAAAATGATTACTAACCACGTAATAGAACAGTGGTTTGACAAAGCTGTAAACTGGCTTCTTCTCTAAATCTCTAACATTCTAGTTTCCTCCTCCGAATTTGGTGAGAAATGAAATCTATCCATTTTTTAGCACACATCAATCTATCCCTAAATTAGATCAAGTTAACCGAGCAGTTTGCAGTTTCTTAGCTTTTGTTTCCCTAAACCTATCAAAATCCTTAATACTCCTAGTCATTCATTCTACTCATTCAATTGTTCAAAACCAAAACTCAACTTGTTAAAAATAAGC
Organism: Malus fusca; assembly: GCA_035220775.1. Lineage (NCBI taxonomy): Eukaryota > Viridiplantae > Streptophyta > Magnoliopsida > Rosales > Rosaceae > Malus > Malus fusca. The sequence continues at coordinate 10,567,966 of CM069061.1, read as the reverse complement.
TAGAATTAAAAAAGATAATTAAAGAAAAACATAAATACACAAAAATAAAAAAATCCCAACATAAATGTAATTAATAAATAGCTAATTAATTAATCAAATAAATACAATACCTGAAGGTGAAGATGGTGAGGGTTGAGAGAGATAGAGAGTCTGAAAGAGAGTGAAAGAGAGAGGTTGAGTGTGCAGAAAAGACCCCTATGTGTGGTTATTTTATAAAAAAAAATCGTCAACTTTGCGCGACGCCACATACGTCGCGCAAAATAGCTTTACGCGACGTAGGTTCAACTACGTCACGCAAAGTTGTTTTGCGCGACGTAGGTACACATGCGTCTCGCAAAGTTGGGAGGTAAAGCATTCTTGGTTGGCGCCAAAATCTTGCGCGACGCAGCTAACGTCGCTCAAAGTAGCTTTGCGCGACGAAGGAATAAGTCGCGCAAAGCTGTAGGTGCACCTTTGTCGCGCAAAACAGCTTTGCGCAACGCATTCCTTCGTCGTGCAAAGTGCCGTCGCGCATAGCTACTTTGCTCGACGTTTTGTGTTTAGCGTCGCGCAAACATACTTTGCGCGACGAAATTTTCTGCGTCCACCGATGCAAAAGGAAATTTTCTGCGTCCACCGGTGGAGCAACTTCTTTTGGGCAAGAAGGCAATTTCACCCTTGCAATTGGGGATGGGTGGAGATGCTCCCTAACTAAAAAGAATACAACTAATAATCTTCCAAGTGGTGGATTGCCCTAGTTTTAAAGAATCAACTCACTACATTCCAGGTATTAAAAATTTTGGAAATTTTAATAGAATTGTGACGGAATGACCACATTGATTTGCGATACCTATTTTCTAGGAATACATTGATTGATTTTTAATTTCAAGGACCATCTTGATGGTGAAGGTAAATTTCAAGGACCATTTGTGATAAACACCCTTAAAAGAATATATGTATAATATATATTTTAATGGTTAATTAATTTATATAATTTGTAGGGATTACAAGTCACCTACGAGGGTAATGGGATCTTTTTATTTCTCAATCTAAGTATGCAGAGATGTGCTTCAAAAGGCTGGAATGACATTGTAAGTTTTGTCTTGCACTTTGTATAGGAGTTTGGTAGGAGCTTTGCAGTAAACTTTCACTAGACATGATATAGCCTATATGCTGTGAACTATGCTTGTTATAGTTCATGTCTACTCCAATCGATGCTCATTTTTATCTGGTTAAAAGGATTCTATGTTATCTACAAGGAAATATATAAATTGTGGCCTTTCATATTTAATTTGGAGTTAGCTTATAGTGATGCAAATTGGACTGCAAAAGTTAATACAATAATGGCGATACCCATTTCATGGAAATTGAAGAAGAAATGGTGTGTCTCGAACTTCAGTGGAGGCAGAGTATAAGGCCCTTGGAAATACAACTGCATATGTTGCTTGGATACGATACGATTAAGTTTGAAAGATTTTTAGGTATATTTGTCTTCACCACCAAATCTAGACTATGATATTTGCTCTCCGCTCATATTAATCCATTGTTTCAGATAAGAATTAAACATTTGGACACAAATTACCATTTTGTTTGAGAAAGGAGTGCAAAAAGGAGATTTGATCGTTTAATTTCACTTTCCTTTATTTTTGCAGCATTGTCTGAATCTCAGGCTGAAATTCTTTGCTGAGATTGAGGGGTATTAAGCGACAAGTGTCATCATTCTATGAGGTGCCATATGTCATAATCCTGTGGGATGATAAGTTAAGATGAATAACAGGTTGTTAGAGGAAATGTTAGTTTCTTATTGCTAGAGTTAGTTAGCTATCAAGTTTAATGTGCTATGTAGTTGATATAGAAAAAGTGAGGTGCGTTGTAATTCTCAACTGATATCATACAAGTCAGTGTTTCTTCGTTTCTTCAACATCTCTATCTCTCTCTCTCTCCAAACATTCTCTTCTGGTATGAGTAGCAGTCAAATCATAAGGCCTTACTGAAACACAATGTTTCACTCCCTTATAGACTCGCTTAATCTTTAGTCTAAATATACTAAAGAGTTGTTAATGCTATAAATGAAATTGATAAATAAGTTGAATGCCTAAATGAGACTCGCCTTTTATATAGATGTGAAAGGGGTTAACTATAAAGGTTGTGCATGAAGATACAATAGTTGCGTCTGTTAAAGGAAGCAAACTAGTGAGCGATCTGATTATGATATGATATGGAGTGATTGTAGGATCAAATAGTCATGATCCGTCTTGGAGTGATTGTAGGAAAGGATTGTCTCTGTACAGTTACAATTATCCAGTACAAACATATTCACACATCAATTTATATGGCATCAGATCATCACATCAATAAAAAGTGTAATAAGCACTCCTGTCATACATGATTCCTAGCTACATTATAGTAAACAGCCAATTTCTTTTTGAAAGAGTAAACTACTCCAAATTGGATACTACAATTTCTTCACTTATAATTGAGAAAAGCATTGTACGCAACTCCATCATATAAGTATGGTGATGTGGGATGACAGTTCCACGCTTGTTGTTCTCCATTTATATTGCATGGCTTGGCTATTTGCTGAATAATCTTCTCTATTTCTTCGTCTGTAGAGTTTCTATTTGAGAGCTTCTCAACCATCACGGGAGCAACACAGTTGGTTTGAGTAGCCGCAAGCACAAAATCACTTCCATACTTCTTCTTAAAAAATTTCTCAAGTGTCAATAATTCTGGAATCTCGTGGAAGCATTTTTTAGCTGCAAAAATTAAACTACTAATCGCTTGTTTTAAATTTTCGGGGCATTCCCTCTGAACTTGAATAACTGAGAGCCTACCCCTAACTAAGTTACAAAAACCCTTGATCAACACGTACGCCTCCAAAATGTTTTCTTCTCTTATCAGATCTTCGATCAAAATACGAGCAGTGCAAGTTTTATTAATTGGGTCTTGACCACACTGCAAGAGAGCAGAAATTTTGTTCCTCATCTTCACAATGTCCTCCTCTTTCCTCTTCATTAACTTTCGTATCCTATCCACCACCAACACTGTTGTTTTGTCGCATTTTGAGGAGTCGAAAGCCCCGTTGAAAAGCCTAAGCCTCAAGTTCTCGATGAGCTTCATGTTGTCGAGGCACGTAAGAGAACTCGACAATTTGAGGTGTGAACTTACGAGGGTGGAGGAATATATAGAGATTCTGAGTGAGTTTTTTTTTTTTTTTTTTTTTTTTTGGGTCAGGCATTCATAGTGAGTTGAATTAGGGTTAAATTAGGAAAACCCAAATCATATAGGACGTGGCGGACCAGATTTCCTTATTTGTCTAGGAATCCTTTTCCTTTCCGAATTGGGAATTGATCAAAATTAAGAAAGCTTTAACGAAAAGCTCCCGGTATTATTCATTTTAACGAAAAATCACACTTTTACACTAAAAAGTCAATCATGGTACTATTCACTTTACCCTTTATTTTATATTATTCGTTAAAACTTAAGATTTTCAAGTTTTTTTCATTAGTTTTCTTTAAAATTGACCGGTACTGAAGTTTACTTCTTCGGCCTCAATTAAATAGTAACCGGATGGGGCGTTTAATAACACTACGATGCATTCTTGGTCCTAAAGCTATCTTGAATTGAAGTTTTCTTGTCCCTAAAATAAACTCCGATTGTGCTAGTTACATGTCCAAATACGAATCATGCGCAAAATTTAGATGAGAAGCACAATCCGCTAAACCCTCGATTCAGAGTTGGAGTCTGTCTTCCAAACAGGAACCTCCTTTGCAGAGTTCGAATCCATCTTCTAGACAATCGCAAGGTCCATCAGAACTTCCTTTGCGCTTCAGCTGTTGTGGTCATTCTGCTATTCCCAACTAAAGGAAGCCAAGGCAAGGCCATTTCCCAGGAGCTTCAAAGTGTCTGGAGTATGATTGTCCATCTATTTTTGAAGAATCGGGTCTGGCTAATTCTATGGGCTCGGTTAGTTTACACAATTTGGTCTATAAATTTAGTCTCTCTAACATTATCCATCAAAATAATCAAGATTTTTTTTATTGCATTGACTGCTATAAGACTCAAAACAAATAATCAAGATTTAATTCCATTCCCCAAAAAGTGAAAACAAAATACTCAGAAGATTTTTTTTGTGTGCATCTGTAATTAGGCATAAATAGTTAAGAGGCTTTTTTGTTGTCACTCCAGTCTAGGCATTAAAATCTCAAAACTAGCCCTAAGAGCATTTTCATCCATCGGTGGAGGGCAATGACAATTCGAAGGCAAGGGCAGCAAAATTGTCCGTATTATTCACTTCAATTCCCCTTGTGCAAGTCTACAAGTTTGGAAGAAGGAAGGCAAGGGCAAGAGCAATTACTATTCACAAATATATATTTTAATTTTTACAATATTTTCTTCGTCTTATTCCTACATGACATTACCGCCGTAGATTTTTGTTTAATTTTAAATGTTTAATTGTCACTTAGTAATACAATCTAGTCTCCTCATCACTTGTAATTGAAAGGCCTTAGATTCGATTCTTACCAAATGTGAAATTGAACCACATTATTACTAGCTCAATGTGAGGCTTAGCCTTTCAAATTTTTTAGAGTTGGATTAATCCTAGCCTTTCAAATTTTTAGTATTTGACGCACCACAATACGCCACGTGGCGCAACACCAAATTTTTTTATATTTTTTTACTGTTGGAAATCCAACGGCCGCTTGCTAAGGATGTGATGATAGAAGCACTCTCTCTCCTTTTTCTGTTTAGCAATGACAGACAACTTTATGTTTATAATTTTGAGACACCAAAAAGGAACAAAGGCTCAATCTAGATTTGTCACAACTACCAAACCACCTCAAATTAAACCCAACAATAGACCGTTGGTAAATCCAACTGCTGTTATTGCATCACGTTTGAGTCGTTTGGTTCTGTCTCCTTCACATGGGGTGGACCTCCCTCTGCTGCTTCATCAACTGAGCGCAAGCCCCTGTAATAATTGGCAAGGCAGCTACCAAAACACCTAGCTTTCCGACAATTGCACTTCCCTTTTTTCACCGGTGGAGCAACTTCTTTTGGGCAAGAAGGCAATTTCACCCTTGCAATTGGGGATGGGTGGAGATGCTCCCTAACTAAAAAGAATACAACTAATAAACTTTTAATGAATCAACTCACTACATTCTAGGTTTAACACTCCCTTTCTCCCCCTATTCGTAATTTGGATGAATTTAATGTAAATTATCCTATTGTTTGTTAAAAAAAATGACAAGCAAACTCACACCGTTAGGAACAATTATGGCCAACTTTAATTTCACCCAACCTCACTTTTTATAGTACCCCACAACCAAGCACTTGAATTACGGGGCCTTGTTTGAAAGGTGCTTTTAAATAGTTAAAAGCGCTTACATGTGAAAAATGATGGTTTGGCAAAATTTTAGAAGTGTTTTAAATTAAAAGTAGAAACACTTGGAGTAAGATTTGAAGAAGCACCTAGGAGGTGCATCCTCCTAAAAAGTGCTGCCATGAGAAAACACAGGAACTGCGGGGAGAAAACACAGGAAGCACTTGGCTCCCTGGAATGAAACTTTTTCAATTCCTAAACTACCTATATTTTTCAATTTCAAAAGTCTAAAATGCCTTTTATACTTTAAGAAAATATCACAATGGCCTTTACCAAATTTTTTTTCTAGATTTTGACGTTGTCACATAAAAACTAAAAAAAAACTAATAAAAATGGTTTGAAAACTTTGAATGTTAATAAAAAAATCATGTAATAACTTTATTTAATGGTTAGGACAAAGCCTAACACTAAACCAGTCCAATCAAAATGGCCCAAACATTGAGTTTCCCATTTTACCCCTGATGCCAAGCTTTGCCGGGTCAATAACTCTTTCCCTTTCTCGATCTCTCTTTCTATTCTCTGCTATTATTTTGATGGGGTATTTTGATATGAGTCCAAAGTAATTAAAAATTGGACCTATTTCAAAAGTCAAAAGTCACTAAAAATTGGACATATTTCAAAAGTAGGCCTATAAAATTGGACATATTTCAAATTTTCCCTATTTCTTATTTCCAATTCAATTCTACTTCCTCCATTGTTGCAATTGAATTGATCTCTCTCTCTCTCTCTCTCCCTCTCTCTCTCTCTCTCTCTCTCTCTCCACCCAACCTGTTTTTCATTTTCAATTCGAATTCCACCATTTTTCAAATCAACCGAATCGATCTAATCTGATAGCACGGGCGAGCGTCTCAGAATCTAGCCTCTGGAGCTCGGTTTCTCCTGTGTCAATATAACACGCTCTCTTTCTCGTTCGATTGGTTTCTTGTTTAAAAGATTTGCTTATTGCGATTTCGTTTCTGATTTCAATTTACGGTTCTGTTTTTGTTATTGAATTTCTGCAATTGAATAATGATGAAGGTGGAGACGATGGCGACCGGGAAGTTGGAGCTTTTGTGTTTGTTTTTGTTATTGAATTTTCGGCGTTGAAATTCTTGAGTGAGGAAATAATTTTGTTTTTTCATTTAAAGTTATTGAATGCGGGTTTGCTGCTCCCCTAATTGTTGAAAGTACAACAAAGAGGTTTTATGGAGGAGTGCCATTTTTTTTAGCTTTATGAATGGCTTTTTCCTTTTGGGTGGGTTAGTTTATCATCGGCAAACTTTGTGAAAGGAGAAAGGCAAAGTTCTAATTAGCATGAGTTGCTTACTAGTGAAAGGCATGGGAAACGAATATAGATTTAAAATATTAAAAAAAACCAGGCGTGCAGGATTCGAACGTCCATAATAGACATTGTTTATGAAACTTAACGGTACTACACTATATATGAAACTTAACGGTACAATATTATTTATGAAACTGAACGGTATTATACTATTTATGAAACCGAACACTATTTATGAAACCTATCGGTACTACACTATTTATGAAACTGAATGGTACTATACTATTTATGAAACTAAACGGTACAACACTATTTATTGGTCCAGATTCATAAATAGTGTATAGTTCTTGATTCAATTTCATAAATAGTGTCTAGTTATTGGATACTGTTTCATAAATAGTGTATAGTAGTTGGCACAGTTTCATAAATAGTGTCTCATTCTTGGTCCAGTTTCATAAATAGTGCCTAGTTCTTGGTCCACTTTCATATATAGTGCCTAGTTTTTTGTCATGTTTCATAATTAGTGCCTAGTTCTTGATCCATTTTCATAAACAGTGTACAATAATTGGTACAGTTTCATAAATAATGTCTCTTTCTTGGTCCAGTTTCATAAATAATGTCTAGTTCTTAGTATAGTTTCATAAATAGCTATTCTAGCAGTCATCACGGCAGAATAACGTCATGATGGGTAGTCTAGTTGAACTTGCAAGATTGCATTTGGGATTTGGGATTTGCATTTGGAAGTGATTAATTTTTAGTAATTGGATGATAGCTGAGACCATCCTCTCCTCTAAGACGACGGACATCCCTGATGATGTCAAGATCAAAGTCCACGCCAAGATCATCGAGGTCGAAGGTCCACGCCTTATGTACTCTGAGTTTTGTTTTCTAGTGATGAACATGAATTGGGATATTAGAATTTGTGGTGTTACTAAATTTGGATATCTGAGTTTTATTTTTTAAGTTAAAAATTAACGTGTGGTTTAGTGTTATTTGACTTTTTGAGAAACTACAGCAAATTACCACACTATTTATGAAACTACAGCAAAATTACTCACATTATTTATGAAATTACAGCAAAATTACTCACACTATTTATGAAACTTTACCTACACTATTTCTGAAACTACAACAAAATTACCACACTATTTATGAAACTACAAAAAATTACCCCACTATTTATGAAACTACAGCAAAATTACAAATCTGTAATCATTTTCCTCCTTGATTGCCATGGTTGACCTCAATTAAAGATGATGATCATGCTATGTAGAATGGTATAAACATCTCCTCCTTTGTCGAAATAATTGAGAATAAGTTTGGCTCTTGTGGACGACGAGCACCTACTCCGCTGCATGTGCCTGGTCCCAACATCAGGATCGTCTTTACAGTCGCCGTTGATGATTCAGAGCTGACCAGCGCAGTCGTTATAGGTTTGGCATGGGCCGTTGCAGGAGGAGATGGCCATTGATGGTTGAGGGAGGCAGATGATACTGATTAATATGAGGAAAAGAGAAACCAACATAAACACTAAATTTGCCATTTGGGAAGTTACAAATCGTACGTAGTGATGTTTGAGTAGAGAAAGAGAGATTGCATGTTGTTTTATAGTTAAATGAACTTATCCTTTGGTTAAGACTTCAGTATTGTTTCTTTTTCAACATATATTGACGTGGTAGCAGGGGTAGGTGGGAATGGAAACCAGCGGAAAGGGGCTACAGGAGTAAATAGCTCTTCACCAACGAGATTTGGAAGTCTTGGTCTTGACCCTCCAAGTCTTGTTCTATGCGGTTTAGTTTTCTAAAGTTTTGTAACAAAAATAAGAAGTAAAAATTCAAAGTTCATAGCAAGTTCGATATCAATGTATTCTGTCATTTTTAGTGTAAATATATTTTTGTTAAAAAAAAATAGTCAAAGTCTTGGCCTTCACTCTTTCTAAATATTGTATGCAATTACTATGTGTTGAAGCCCGATCTTTGATGGCAATTTATTCCCGATTCTCGTTATGTTGGAAAATATTAGTATATTATAATTATTTGAGTTTGCTTGTTAGTTAGTATATGGGCCTAGCCCATCCGAATTAGGGTTTCTAGGTATTGCTCTCTATAAATATAGCTTATAGTTTAGCATGAATAACAAGTTATTCACAATGTAGTCTCTTATGGTTTTGTAGCCGTTTCGGCAATCTCAGTTAGTTTAATAATATTCTTATTATTTTTTTAGTCTTGTTCGTTCCGCACTCTGATATTCAACTTGGTATCAGAGCAGGTTTGATCCTTCGGGATTTAATCTGCCCTTGATTCGTATCAGTTTGTTTGTTCGTCTTGTTCGTTGTTTAGATTGTCGTTTTTTAGACTGTTGTTGGTTTAGTTTTGAAAAAAGAGAAAAAAATTGAATATGTTTGCTCGGAAGTCGCACCACTCCCAGATCCCTGCATATCCGAAACCCCAGCCAGCAACCGCCACTTCAAACTTGCCGTGCCCAGTTTTTCTGCAACCTGCCGCTGCTGTTGATAGAAACAGCAGCCGGAGTCATGCCGAGCCACTAGCCGTTGCGTTTGTTCCTGTTCCTTCTACAACAACAAATCCACCACCATCTCACGCCTGTCTTGAACGTCCTGACGAACCCAGTTCCGTCCCGTCTGGCATCACCATCTGAAAACGCCATTGTCAAACCGCTACCCCACCACCACCAGAACGTACTGCTCAACCAGAACCATCACGAACCCACTGCTTTTTTTTTTATGAAACCTAGACTCGAGAACCACAAACTCAGATCGAGTTCGTCTTCGCCTTGCACTTTGCCGCAGTCTCGTACTCACACCACACCTCCAGACCACTTGATAAATGATCTGCACCATCTGCACCGTGGTTGAAGGAAGTCCCTTGGAAGAAAAGAAAGGTTTTTGCGTGATTAAAGGAAGCCCCCAGAATAAAAAAATTAAAAAAAAATAGAGAAAAAAAGAAAATAGAGAAAAAAATATAATTGTTTGAGGTTTTGGCCCACACGGGCAAAAGAGGAAAAATGGGTTGTGGGATGTTTGCCGCCCATTTTGGTTGATGTCTTTGAGGCCCACACGAGTTGTCGGCCTGTTTGGAATTGTTTTGTTTGTTTGTTGGTACAATTGAGATATGGAAATCTCGTCCGTTTAGTGACGGGTTCTTTCTATACTCTCAACTCTAGCCAGTTTGCCAGCCAGAATCAAGAATCAAGTCAAGAATCAAAAATCAAGAACCAGTTTGCCAGTTTGCCAGTCAAGTCAAGTCAAGTCAAGTTTGCCAATCAAGTCAAGTCAAGAATCAAGTCAAGTTTGCCAATTTGCCAGTCAAGTCAAGTCAAGTTTGCATGCTTGCCAGTCCGCCTAACGGAGCCAGTCTGCATCTGCTTGTTTGCAAACTCATGTCGTATACCGCCATGAGTTTGACGGGGGGTGTTGGAAAATATTAGTATATTATAATTATTTGAGTTTGCTTGTTAGTTAGTATATGGGCCTAGCCCATATGAATTAGGGTTTCTAGGTATTGCTCTCTATAAATATAGCTTATAGTTTAGCATGAATAACAAGTTATTAACAATGTAGTCTCTTAGGGTTTTGTAGCCGTTTCGGCATTCTCAGTTAGTTTAATAATATTCTTATTATTTTGTTAGTCTTATTTTTTCCGCACTCTGATATTCAACTATTTATATGGCTGAGCTTACCCTAAAGGTGGTTGGGGAATGCGAATGCCATCCTCATGGAGAAATTTTTCAGGGTGACGTGAACCCCACATCACCAGGGACAGTTGGTGTACCCATCCAATCAGAGGATGCCACGTTTCCCATTAAAGAATCTATCTGATTTAGTTTTTAAGAAAATCAATTAAGCTAAAACTAAAACATCTCGATAGCCGAGCCAAACACAACCCACAACGCCCCTCCCCAGCGTCCGATCCGTCTTCCTCCCAAATATTCATCCTTCTTTTGCAGAGACGGGAAAAGAAGAACGTAATTTTGGTCATATATTCTTGGAAAAAAATTGAGTCATTCAACTCCCACTACAATCTCTAACTTGCGCCGCTATTAACTCAGTGAGTCGACTCATGTGCTCATCCGCCTCGCAGTTTCATGCCCATCACAAAAAACCCAGCAAGGAGCAAAGATTGCCAGTCAAAGAAAAACTCGAACATCAAGCCGATGAAGATGATGACGAGGATGATGGGTTCGGCACAAAGCTTCAGCGGGTTATCAATTGGAGGAACTCCATCCGCCACTCTTGCGTATTGTTGTTCGTCTATAAGGAAGAGGAAGAGAAGGAGGTGGTGTGGAACCAAATTTCAACGGGATTGGGGTGGCGTGTTTCGTCGGAGTGGGGGTTGTATGGTCTGGAGAATTTGTATTTGAATTTTTCTATTTTAGTTTTTATCTAATTAATTTTTTAGAAGATAAACCTTGTGGATTTATAAATAGAACAGGTGGAGTAACTTCATTGAAGGAGTATTCCAGCTGTCAGCTATCAATGGTGATGTTAGCTTGGTTGTCGAGATGTTCTACTTTTTGGGTTTAGTGTTTGTTTAATTGATTTTCTTAAAAACTAAATCAGAAAGATTCTTTAATGCGGAACGTGGCATCCTCCCATTGGATGGGTACACCAACTGTCCATGATGATATGGGGTTCCCGTCACCCCGAAAAATTTCTCATCCTCATGTCTGTCCTCGTCTCATATCCCCATTTTAATAATTTAAATTTATAATTATTAAAATATGGGGTTTTATCACAAATGGTCCATGAAATTGACCCTCACCATCAAGATGATCCCTAAAAATAGGTGTCGCAAATCAATGTGGTCATTTCGTCACAATTCTATGAAAAAATCTGTTAAGTGCTAATGTGGCACATATATGGGCCCCATAAGTCAATTTTTTCTCACAAATGGTCCTTGAAATTGACTCATGACATCAAAATGGTCATTGAAATTGAAAATTGATCAATGTAGTCCCTCAAGTAAGTGTCTCAAATCAATGTAGTCATTCTATCACAATTCTGTCAAAAATTTTGTTATGTACTGATATGACACATAAATAGGTCACACAAGTTTAATTAAATTTTAAAAAATTACAAATAGGCTTAATAATTTAATAGTTAATAAAAAAAATTGTCAACCCAAAAACCCAGTCCTGCAATCACCTCTGATCCCAGTCCACATTTCTTTACCTTCTTCACTCTCTATTCTTTAAAAAAAATCTCAATGCACTCATCTTCACACACTTCGACACCCTTCACCGAATTGAACCTGGATCGAGATCACCTTTGGTGACAGCTTGGCCCATTGGCAACAACTTCTAGGACATCACCGTTAACATTTGGGCGATCAACATCCTCATAACCTTAATCTTGGAGAGCTTGTTCGGCGCTTCCCCAGTGGTATGGTGATGCAAAGAACAACGAGGTCTGCCTTGAGATAATGAGGTTATAACCGAAGTGCGTCCATTGTTGGTTGAAAACTATTTCCACACCCCCTCTTAGGCCTTGGTTAAGCTTTGTACCTTCGAGAATTTATGGAATGGAGTTCTCTTCGGAGTAGGCTCTACTATAAGAAAAAAAAAATTTCCATTGTGCAAAAAGGTATTTAAACAACTTTTTTAATTAATTATTAAACCTACATCAGCACATAACAATGTTTTTTTTTACAGAATTGTGGCGGAAGGATCATATTGATTTGTGACACCTATTTTCAAGGACTACATTGATTGATTTTCAATTTCAGGGACCACGTGTGGGTCAATTTCAGGGACCATCTTGATGGTGTGGGTCAATTTCAAGGATCATGTTGATGGTGTGGGTCAATTTTTGTGATAAACAAAACCCGTTATTCTTGTGGGACCCATTTATGTGCCATATTAGCACTTAACGGAAATTTTAATAGAATTGTGACGGAAGGACCACATTGATTTGCGATACCTATTTTCTAGGACTGCAGTGATTGATTTTTAATTTCAAGGCCCATCTTGATGGTGAGGGTAAATTTCAGGGACCATTTGTGATAAAAACTCTTAAAAGAATATATGTATAATATATATTTTAATGGTTAATTAACTTATATAATTTGTAGGGATTACAAGTCACCTATGAGGGTAATGGGATCTTTTATTTCTCAATCTAAGTATGCAGAGATGTGCTTCAAAAGGTTGGAATGACATTGTAAGTTTTGTCTTGCACTTTGTATAGGAGTTTGGTAGGAGCTTTGCGGTAAACTTTCACTAGACATGATATAGCCTATATGCTGTGAACTATGCTTGTTATAGTTCATGTCTACTCCAATCGATGCTCATTTTTATCTGGGTAAAAGGATTCTATGTTATCTACAAGGAAATATATAAATTGTGGCCTTTCATATTTTAGTTATTAATTTGGAGTTAGCTTATAGTGATGCAAATTGGATTGCAAAAGTTAATACAATAATGGCGATACCCATTTCATGGAAATTGAAGAAGAAATGGTGTGTCTCGAACTTCAGTGGAGGCAGAGTATAAGGCACTTGGAAATACAACTACATATGTTGCTTGGATACGATACGATTAAGTTTGAAAGATTTTTAGGTATATTTGTCTTCACCACCAAATCTAGACTAAGATATTTGCTCTCCGCTCATATTAATCCATTCTTTCAGACATTGGCGGATCCATTAAGGGGCAAGGGGGTCAGCTGACCCCCCAAACTTCAATGAACATCCATAGATACCTTAGGTACTGACCCTCCGAACTTGGTGAATGTCCATGGATACCTTGAGTGCTGCCATTTTGAAGATCAGAGCTGGCTTCGTAAATGCCCTCCAATCGACTTCAGGCCTACCAAAACCCGATGAATGTCCATAAATACCTTGGGTGCTGCCTCTTGCATACATTAACATGTGTGTAGTATGAATTTTCAAGTGACTTTAGGCCTACCAAGACTCAATGAAATGACGATATGCATGATATTTCTATTATAAAAAAATTCTTTCTGACCCCCCTAATATTATTTCCTAGATCCGCCACTAGTTTCAGATAAGAATTAAACATTTGGACACAAATTACCATTTTGTTTGAGAAAGGAGTGCGAAAAGGAGATTTGATCGTTTAATTTCACTTTCCTTTATTTTTGCAGCATTGTCTGAATCTCAAGCTGAAATTCTTTGCTGAGATTGAGGGGTATTAAGCGACAAGTGTCATCATTCTGTGCGGTGCCATGTGTCATAATCCTGTGGGATGATAAGTTAAGATGAATAACAGGTTGTTAGAGGAAAAGTTAGTTTCTTATAGCTAGAGTTAGTTAGCTATGAAGTTTAATGTGCTATGTAGTTGATATAGAAAAAGTGAGGTGCGTTGTAATTCTCAACTGATATCATACAAATCCATGTTTCTTCGTTTCTTCAACATCTCTCTCTCTCTCTCTCCAAACACCAAGGACCAAAATATCGAAAATATCGGCGAAATATCGGCGATATTTTCGTTTTTTTTTAATTACCGATATTTTAATGAGTATCCAATGAGTTTTCGTCAAAATATCGCGATATTATCGATAATATCGTGATATTAGCATAGAAGGATTCAAACCCCTCCCATTTGACTCCTCAAAATTCTTGAAAATTTCTGAAAAGTCTCAATTTTGAGCATAGAGGGATTCGAACCCCTTCCATTTGACTCCTTAATGCCTTAACCACCATATCACTTATGTTGTTGTGATAATATGCTAAAATATTTATATATATGGTTTTGGTTTGAATTCTTTTTACAAGAAACAAATTTGCACATATTCCAAATTTTTTGTGGTATTATATTTTAAATTGTATCAATTAATTACTTAGTCAATGGCATGTGGTTTTTAATTTTTCTATTTTTTATTTGGTCACTTACATGGTAGGGCTGGAAAAAATTCCCGAAAATCCCAAACCAAACCGAAAAAGTCCCAAACCCAAACCGAAAAATCACAAACCAAAACCATCCTGAAGTTCGGGAATCCCATCCCAAAAAATACCAAAATTTTCGATATGGGATTGGTTTCCAAATCGCATTTGTTTGGTAATCCCGAAAAATACCGAAGTATTCGGTTTCCTATTGACTTTTGGGTTTTGGTTCTTGAAAATCATTGCCATGGTTGCTGACTACTCTTCACAATACACTTACTCTACAAATAGAGATGATGAAGATAGTGAAAATTTTGAACCTTATAGGAACTCTATGCGGTACTAAGTCACTCATGTATCTTACCATGCAATGTATAAAGTGTAAAATATTGTACTAATTCATTATATATAAATGATTATGGTGTGTTTAAACTTCTTTCATTAACTACTACATATTTTCTACATTCACAATGTTTGCCAGCTCGTTATATAATCAACTTAAATCAGTTAAATCCATCATGCAATGCATTTCCTTCCAATTTTTTGTGATAAACTAATAGATAATTGACTAAATAAACATCCTGCAAAGTTATTTCAATAAAAATTTCCAAGTTTTTCTTACAATTTCCGTGGTTTCCATATTATTTTTATCGATATCGATAATATCCCGATATTTCCATCGATATTTCCGTGTTTTTGGACTACCGATATTTCCGATATCATCGATATTTAATACCTTGCTCCAAACATTCTCTTCTGGTATGAGTAGCAGTCAAATCATAAGGCCTTACTGAAACACAATGTTTCACTCCCTTATAGACTTGCTTAATCTTTAGTCTAAATATACTAAAGACTTGTTAATGCCATAAATGAAATTGATAAATAAGTTGAATGCCTAAATGAGACTCGCCTTTTATACTGATGTGAAAGGGGTTAACTATAAAGGTTGTGCATGAAGATACAATAGTTGCGTCTGTTAAAGGAAGCAAACTAGTGAGCGATCTGATTATGATATGATATGGAGTGATTGTAGGATCAAATAGTCATGATCCGTCTTGTAGTGATTGTAGGAAAGGATTGTCTCTGTACAGTTACAATTATCCAGTACAAACATATTCACACATCAATTTATATGGCATCAGATTAGCACGATCATGGTGACTCTAGACACCCATTCATCTTCCGCTACAAACACAACCAACCTTTACTACAAACACAACTAACAGAGGCTGTGCTAAACACATATGATCCTCT
Organism: Malus fusca; assembly: GCA_035220775.1. NCBI lineage: Eukaryota > Viridiplantae > Streptophyta > Magnoliopsida > Rosales > Rosaceae > Malus > Malus fusca. The sequence goes on along the minus strand of CM069061.1, from coordinate 10,552,227 downwards.
CACCTTACATCACTCGGATTCATCGAATCTTGTTCTAGTTCACAACTCCTCGAATGACACAACTACGGACAATGGTGCCATTCTATGTGCATTCCTCAAAGTGCAAAGAATAAGCTCGAGTCTATTGATGGGTCTATTAATTAAAGCTCATGCAACCACCGATGCAAAAGGACATGGATCCTCTCCAGATCCATTGGTCCTAATCCACCAAGTTAAATCATCCGGGTCATTGAAATTTAATCCAATGGCTAGAAACAAAGGCCAATTCTAAAAGTTATAATAACTTTAACCGTTGGATTAAATTTCAAAGACCCGGATGATGTGACTTGGTAGATTAGGACCAATGGATCCGGAGAGGATCCATGTCCTTTTAATTGTGGAGGTTTGATCAGTCGTCGACAGAGGTGGAGGGGTACCATCAGTGGTTGGAAAAGCAAAATGACGATGGAGAGATGAGAGGAAGGAGGAGGCAACTGTGAGCCTAGAAAACGTGAACATTAGGGTTTCATCAATTTCTTTAAAAAAAAAAAAGGCTGAAATGCCTCTGTGAGTCTTCTCGTCCCCCTAAAGGGGTGGATAACCATGGTTTGCCACCAATTGTCCCCCCTTTTTTTATTTTTTTTTTTAAAAAGATCATTCTTTTAATTAATGTGATTATTCACCTCTGCTGGTACAAGATCTTTTTTAAATTGATGTGTTAGTTCACTTCAATTTCTGTATAAGTTGATATGAAATTGTGATATATTTAGATGGTAAGAATAACATTACTCTAAACTAAAACTTAAAAATAAAATAAAGTAATAAGCACTCCTGTCATACATGATTCCTTGCTACATTATAGTAAACAGCCAATTTCTTTTTCAAAGAGTAAACTACTCCAAATTGGATCCTACAATTTCTTCACTTATAATTGAGAAAAGCATTGTACGCAACTCCATCATATAAGTATGGTGATGTGGGATGACAGATCCACGCTTGTTGTGCTTGTCACACCCATACAAGAATAGGAACATAGATTTTCTTCAGAGATGCCCCACTGTCTCTCGATCTCTCTCGATGCTTTCATATATTATCAAGCTCATGAATGGTCAATGTGACATGGGAATCATTCATCCTTTCATTTATGAACTTTCATCTTCTTCTTGCTACTTAGGTATTAAGTTTCATGGCTAGTAATCATGAACGATGTCCCATCGTACCTAAAACTTTTTAATTAGGGCTACCACCTAGTATGCTACTTATTATATGTTTTGGTGTGTGACATGAATATTGTTTCTGCCAATTTGTTGCTTTGAGAATATAGTGACGGAATATCTCAATTAGAGTAAATTCGTATAGGACTTGGTATCTCATTCACATGGTTGGTGTTTTTTTTTCACCCAAGCAAAAATTGTTATGAAATGTCTATGGCTGATTTTCAGATGGATCGGGTTAAGAACAAGCTCTCAAACTGAATTAAAACATTTCCAAATGAAACTTTTTCTCCAATTCAAAAATATTTGAATTTTTCTAACGCTTTGATATGGTCGTGTCTCAGAATTTTGGAAACATAAATAAAATTTGTGTACATTTTACAAGTTTTTGGAACATTTCAAACTTTTATACAAATGCAGCAATTTTATGTATGTGTTTTTTTTTTGGGTAATGTATCTCTGTACTTTGGTTACAGTAATGTATCTCTGTACTTTGGTTACAAATATAATTATTACCGTTCAGAATATATTGGAAATTTGGTTGGAATAAGTTTGGAAAATTTCAACTAAAAATTGGTTTAAAAATTCCAACTTTTTAGAAAATCTAGATACATTTTTATGGGCATCCAACTTTATCGTAAATGTTCGAAATTGGGAACGAAAGTTTGCTGGTAATCTCCAATCAACTTGCATCCATAGAAATGTCTATTCATCTTATGAATTATAATGAAGAATTATGTGCTTGTTATATAATGAAGAATAATGAAGCCCAAGTATATCGGAATAGTAGCTTGCTTCTAGAGGAGAACCACCAGATTTTAGAGCCAAGAAAAAGGGGATCGTCGAAGCCATCTTGCGGGAGGGTGTGAATACTAATGAAATCTGCATCTCACATGGGAATTGGCTCACGTGGAAAACAAAAGAAAGCCACTGCCCCCATCTAAATTGTGGGCTTTATTTTGGACAAGGATTGTCTGCCCTCCTAGTTGTGGTGCCATTCCATGTCCTCCTATTTTGTGCGGCCATGGTTAAGCCAGGTTAATATTTTATATTTTTATTATTTTTTGTCTTATTATCTCATTAAAAATTTAATATAAAATGTTGACGTGACTTAACCGTGACCGCACAAAATAAGAGGGCATGGAAGGGCACCACAACTAGGAGGCCAGACAATCCTTGCCCCTTTATTTTAGAATTTAAGTACGGAGACAAACTAACAAAGGTCCCAGAAAAGCTAGGAAAAAATGGGCAACCTATCTCCTGACACCAAACAAAGAATAGAAGAAAAGAAGTCAAAAGCACCATCAAGTTCTTTAAAAAAAAAATGAATGTGACGTGGCTTTCAAACATTAGTCATGATCAAGGTATAAAATATCGATGATATCGAAAATATCGGTAGTCCAAAAACACGGAAATATCGATGGAAATATCGGGATATTATCGATATCGATAAAAATAATATGGAAACCACGGAAATTGTAAGAAAAACTTGAAAATTTTTATTGAAAATTTGCATGATGTTTATTTAGTCAATTATCTATTAGTTTATCACAAAAAAATAGAAGGAAATGCATTGCATGATGAATTTAAGTTGATTATATAGCGAGCTGGCAAACATTGTGAGTATAGAAAATATGTAGTAATTAATGAAAGAAGTTTAAACACATCATAATCATTTATATATAATGAATTAGTAAAAAAAGAATTCAAAACAAAACCATATATATAAATATTTTAGCATATTTTCACAAAAACATAAGTGATATTTTAGCATATCTTCATAATAAAAGAATGATAAAATGCAAAAAAAGTATCCAACAAACAAGTCCAAAATTTAAAAACACATAATTTTGAGATAATTGATTTTACATCCTACTTTAATAAAAACGAACGCCTAAGACAAAGAAACTAAAAGAAAGGAAAAACATAAAAGAAACAAATAAATTAAAATAAACAAAAAGAAAAAAAAAGAAAAAGGAAAGGGCTCACCTGGATTCGAAATCAAGACTTAGAGCCATGGGAAAAGCACATCAAAAAGAAAGAAAATTTTGATGGGCGCAAGGGTTCGAACTGGAGAACTTGGGGATTGTGAGGACATGTTAACCAACACGTCCAAGTCCACACTGGTGTCAATCTTTAGCAACAACTATAATATATGCGAATTTAGCAGCTTATGTTCATTTCAGAAGAAAAAAACCCTAGCACTTTCTGTCTTGCACTCTTTGTCTTTCGGTGTCAGAATGTTCCCATTCAACAGACATGGCATGCACACATGTCATGCATCCATGTGGTGAACTTCTTAGGATTCCAAAATAAAGGCTAAGATGTGCCCCATTTTTCCCATTTCTGATTACCTTTTAGAAATCCTAGGCCTCTCTCAGAGATATCTCTCAATAATTCAAGGACCTCATTTCATTTCACTCGGCCCTCTCTTCCCATTTCTCTCAGATCTCTCTCTCTTTAAGATAAAAAAAAAACAAATAGCTCTCGTCGGCGCCGTCTCTCTCTCGAAACTCTCATCTATCTCATTTCTCTCTGCACCGAGACCCACATACACACACGCACACCATCGCACCTGCTTGAGGAAGACACCCATCATCATCAGCAACCTCGTTTTTCTCCCTCTCCTTCTCGTCTCTGCAACTCGGCGACGCAGGAACCCTCCGGCGCAGAAAGAACAGACAGGGAGCGAGCGAGCGGAGGGGAGACACACCACACCCACCCCACCGTGACCTCCACCACAGTGGCGCACACTCCGGCGAGCACCATCACCACCTGTGAGAGGCGCAGATCTTGGCAGCTGCGACGACGGAGCTCGGCTGCCGTTCTGACGACGGAGAGAGAGCGATATTATCGATAATATTGATAATATCGCGATATTTTGACGAAAACTAATTGGATACCTATTAAAATATTGGTAAAGCGAAAAACCGATAATATCGGCATTTAAGACCTTGGTCATGATTATGACTAGCCATTTTTTTCACTTGCTGCAATACAATTCTTTCAAATTAAATGAGAATACTATCCACGTGGAACTCGAAGAGAAAAGAAAAAGAGTAGCTTTCTCATCTTATTCATGTAGGCATTATCACTTTGGCAAACATGTGTGCCAAACAAGAGTTCACTACTTCATCTTGGAGGCACCAAGTTCAAGCGGTTAAAACAAAAAAAAAAACATTGGAGACAACTTTGAATTACGAACTACGCTGGTTTGATTCCGTTAAGGATACGTAGGCATTCTAATATCAATTTTAGACGCAACCACGAAATCAAGACGAATCTCTGGTTTATATAAACTAAATTCACTTATGCTACTTTGACCAAGTAATTACAAATTCTACGAAGAGTAAAAGATAAGTCTGGAAGCACAGTTCCTAGATTTCCAATTAATGTATGATACTCATGCAACGAAGTACAAGAAAAGTCTCAAATGGCATGAAGCCATGTCAAAAACTAAATGGCACAAAGCCGCTTCAAATGGCATAAAGCCGGTTCAAATTACAAATGGCACGAAGCCGCATCAAATTTCAAATGGCATGAAGCCGCATCAAATCCAAAAGACACGAAGCAGTATCAAATGCTCCAATGGCTCAAAGTCCTCGCTCACACGAGCTAAAACTGCACAAGGCATCAACTGCTCCAATGGCCTAAAGTCCTCGTCCGCATGAGCTAAAACTGCATAAGGCATTAATGCTCCAATGGCTCAAAGTCCTCGCCCGCACGAGCTAAAACTGCACAAGGCATCAGACGCTCCAAAGGCTTAAAGTCCTCGTCTGCATAACCTAAAACTGCACAAGGCATCAGTTGCTCCTTGCTTGCACGAGCTGAAACTGCACAAGGCATTAAACCCCAACAAAACACATAAGGAACTACAAGTGACTTGATCCCTCAACGAGGGTACGTAGGCAATCTAGGGCTCTACCTAGACGCAGTCACAAAATCAAATAAACACCCAAATCCCAAAGTTACGATTTATTCATATTAGAATCAAAGGGTATTCCTTTCCCAAAGGAAGGGTTGTAATTAATAGGCGCGTAACCTAGAATGGGTCGAACTCGAATTAATAAAACCCTCTTCAAAAAAATGAACGAGGGTGAAATTGTGTCGAGTGAATTATTTGTTTACATATTGTATACAATTTTTGCTCAACATAATTTTTGACCCTTTTTGTGTTCCCTTTCATGTTTTGTCTTCGATGCTTGCCATTAACACTTGTACAAAGTGATGCTTTTCCCAAAATCCTTTGTAGTTTTGATTTGTCTACAAAGTCTTCTAGATGTTTAATGTAAAGGTTGTCATGTGAGTGAATTTCTCAATTGATTTGGAAATTTTGACAGTGAGTCTTTTTCCTCTTCTGTAAATTTGGGACGGCAAGTGTTTAATATAAAGGCTTTGAACCTTTTCTTTTCATCTTCACGTGGTAGAGAAGTAGGTGAAATTTTTTGACACAATGAAAATCTTTGGTCCATCTTCACGTGGCAAAGAAGGCTTTGATCTTTCTTTTAGCTGTCCATTTAAAGATGGGGAACTTTTCCTTTCTTTCCTTGTACCATTTCAATGCTTTTTGGTCAAAATTTTGACACAATGTTTGATCAAAATGATAGCCACATGAACGACGTCTCCTTCCTTCTTTATCTTTACCAAAGTTGTATTGTGGACTTTTCTTTTGGGGTAAATTACATAGTAGCCCCTCAGGTTTGAGCTCTATTGGAATCTTATACAACATCTTTAAAACATTTCACTTTCATACCTCAAGTACTATTTTATTTCACTTTCATACAACCGTTAGATTTTCCATCCATGGATATGTTAAATGCTAACGTGGCTGCCACATATATGACACGTGGCTGCCAAATGTCTGCCACGTGGCAAATAAAATAATTTTTTAATTAAAAAAAAAAAAAACATATCTGCCACTTTTTTTTTTCTTTCTCTTTCTTCTTCTTCTCTTTCTCTTTCTTCTTCTTCTTCTCTTTCTTCTTCTTCTTCTTCTGGGTTCGGACCTTTTTTTTTTTTTTTTTTTTTTTTTCTCTTCTTCTTCTTCTTCTTCTCCCTCCTCCTCCTCTTTCTTCTTCTCTTCTTCTTCTTCCTCCTTCTTCTTCTGGGTTTGGTCCCTTTTTTTTTTTTTCTCTTTCTTCTTCTTCTGGGTTCGGACCTTTTTTCTTTTTTTTTTTCTTTTTTTTCTTCTTCTTCTTCTTCTTCTTCTTCTTCTCCCTCTCCCTCCTCTTTCTTCTTATCTTCTTCTTCTTCCTCCTTCTTCTTCTGGGTTCGGTCCCTTTCTTTCTTTTCTTTTTTTTCTCTTTCTTCTTCTTCTCTTTCTCTTTCTTCTTCTTCTTCTCTTTCTTCTTCTTCTTCTTCTGGGTTCGGACCTTTTTTTTTTTTTTTTTTTTTTCTCTTCTTCTTCTTTTTCTTCTTCTCCCTCCTCCTCCTCTTTCTTCTTCTCTTCTTCTCTTCTTCTTCTTCCTCCTTCTTCTTCTGGGTTTGGTCCCTTTTTTTTCTTTTTTCTCTTTCTTCTTCTGGGTTCGGACCTTTTTTCTTTTTTTTTTTTTTTTTTTTTTTCTTCTTCTTCTTCTTCTTCTCCCTCTCCCTCCTCTTTCTTCTTATCTTCTTCTTCTTCCTCCTTCTTCTTCTGGGTTCGGTCCCTTTCTTTTTCTTTTTTTTTCTTCTCTTTCTTCTTCTTCTCTTTCTCTTTCTTCTTCTTCTTCTTCTTCTCTTTCTCTTTCTTCTTCTTCTAGGTTCAGACCTTTTTTTTTTTTTTTTTTTTTTTTTTTTTCTTCTTCTTCTTCTTCTTCTTTTTCTTCTTCTTCTTCTCCGTCCTCCTCCTCTTTCTTCTTCTCTTCTTCTTCTTCCTCCTTTTTCTGGGTTCGGTCCCTTCTTTTTTTTTTTTTTTTTTTTTCTTCTTCTTCTTCTTCTTCCTCCTCCTCCTCCTCCTCCTCCTCTTTCTTCTTCTTCCTCCTTCTTCTGGGTTCGGACCCCTTTCTTTTTTCTTTTTTTCTTCTTCTTCTTCTTCTTCTTTCTCCTCCCTCCTCTTTCTTCTTCTCTTCTTCTTCTTCCTCCTTCTTCTGGGTTCGGTCCTTTCTTTTTTTTTTTTTTTTTTTCTTCCAATTTCAGGTTTTAAAAAAAAAATTAAAAAATTATTTTATTTGCCACGTGGCAGACATTTGGCAGCCACGTGTCATATATGTGGCAGCCACGTCAGCATTTAACAGATCCATGGATGGAAAATCTAACGGTTGTATGAAATTGAAATAAAATAGTACTTGAGGTATGAAAGTGAAATGTTTTAAAGATGTTGTATAAGATTGCAATAGAGCTCAAACCTGAGGGGCTACTATATAATTTACCCTTTCTTTTGTCTTTATAAAAAATTTTGGCTTCTTTTCCTTTGTTCATTTGTCAACATATGCACTTTTCATTTGTTCCTGTGTCTCTTTTATCCAACATGATGGCCACGTGAATGGTCCAACCATTGATTCCAAAATATTTGTTTTTGCCCATAAAATTTGCACAAGTGGGAATGAATTCTCAGAAGTTCAGGAAGAGTATACGGGTAAGCTTCTTTCTTGCATAGGTCATGATTTGGAGGAATAAACTCTTCATAAGGAGCACCGAGAATTGGTAAACCACCTATCACCTTCAAGTCATACAATGAAATACTCATTTCCCCATTTCCCTGGTGGAAGGTATTGGTTAAGGGACCCCATAACTCACAAAAAGCTTTCCATACATTAGAGGAGTACCTGAAAGGATAACGAGACACTGTCACAGCACCATAAATATCTGCTTGACACAACACACTTGCATAAGTTCGTAAAGTAGCCTCTGTCCACTCTAGCACACCAACCTGAAAAGTAGCACAACCTTTGACTTTGACATCCGAACCCCAATCTGTCTTCTCTCGAATCATTCTGTGTAGAAGTGGAAAAAAATTAGCGTCAACCTTAACCTTGGCGTCTCCATCAGCCTCATTATTCATTTTCATCAGAGTATAGGCCTGAAATAAGTCGCCTTGGTTCCGACCAACTTTGATACCACCATCTTCCAGAATAAAATCAAGATGACCAGAGTTCACTTTGGAAGGGAGAAACCAAGTGGGAGGATCACTGAAAGAAAAATTGTAGTTAAGTGAAGCCAATGGAGAAGAACGCATGTACTCTAGACCCGTGACAAACTCTTTCCCAGCCTTGTCAACAGCTCGTTGGGTACAAATTTGGTCATCTACATTCATTCCCTGAAATATATAATGCAACATTGGTCAAAACCTCAGTATACGATGTGATCATATCAAGCTTTATACGCTCAAAATAATTTCACGCATAAGGCTTGAGGGGGCAATCTGTTGAACAACAAAAATATACAACAAAAACAAAGAGTCCATACAAATTGGGTCAAACTACAAGGCAAAATAAAAATGTAATCCAGCCCAAAAGATGAGGATGAGCTTTACATACAAATTAACATCCATAAATAAATAAATAAATAAAATGTGAATTTCTTCCCACAAAAGGGGGAAGAAACTATGCAAAACAGGGTATCCTATTTTTCTGCAAGGCATGGGAAAAACTGCACAGTTGGTGGGAGAAGTTAAGGGAAAGTGACAGGAGGTCATGGCCTCCTTCTCCCCCCACATAACAAACTCTAGAGCCTTCTTGGGATGCCTATAAATAGGCATCAGCTACAGCAAGAGAAAAACAGAAAAGAAAGGGGATACTCTGCAGAAAAATAGAGAAATTTTGAGAGAAAATACCAAAAGCAACGAATGGCTGCTAGAAAAGTGAACAAGGAGTTCAACCATTCGCGCTTTCGAATCAAGATCCAAAAGAAGACCATTCATCACCAGGTATGAAACAGTCCTGTTAAAATTATTTTTCTCTTGTTTGATGTTATGTTGCAGACAAAAGTGAGGTAAAAAATATATATATATATATATATATATATATATGTATATATATAAGAGAGACATAGAAGGACAAAAAGAGAGCAACACAAAAAATTGCAGTCGAGACCACCAGGCAATTGTCTATTTGCTCGGCATTCCCCTTCACTAAACAGATGGAGGTGGAGACTTTGAACAACCCGACTCCCCGCTGACAGCAGCATAAATAAATGCAAAAATCCCATGAATTTCTTCGGGGTGGTCTAAACCACCCCGTGAAGTTCCAATCAAATTCAGGAGATTCGTATTCGCCTTCCACGCCAAGAAAGAAGGGAGCCATCAGTGTCACGACAAGCAATGGATTCAATAAAGAAAGAGCAAATTTTGTTCAACCCCAAATATTGACAGTAACCTGTTCTTCATCAACGGTGCAGAAGCTTGTTGGCAAGAATAAAACAACATGATCCAAGAGGATGGCATGTTGCTGGTGTTCTATGCCTGAAAGGTCATGCAAGAAGAGGAGGAAGAAGAAAAAGATTTTTTCAGATAACATGAAAGCTATTCACGTGACCATCATGTTGGATAAAAGAGACGCAGGAACAAAGGAAAAGTGCATATGTTGACAAATGAACAAAGGAAAAGAAGCCAAAAATTTTGATAAAGACAAAAGAAAAGTCCTCAATACAACTTTGGTAAAGACAAAGAAGGAAGGAGACGTCGTTCATGTGGCTATCATTTTAACAAACATTGTGTCAAAATTTTGACCAAAAAGCATTGAAATGGTACAAGACAAGGAAAGAAAGGAAAAGTTCCCCATCTTTAAATGGACAACTAAAAGAAAGATCAAAGCCTTCTTTGCCACTTGAATATGGACCAAAGATTTTCATTGTGTCAAAAAATTTCACCTACTTCTCTGCCACGTGAAGATGAAAAGAAAAGGTTCAAAGCTTTTATATTAAACACTTGCCGTCCCAAATTTACAGAAGAGGAAAAAGATTCACTGTCAAAATTTCCAAATCAATTGTGAAATTCACTCACATGACAACCCTTACATTAAACACCTAGAAGACTTGGTAGACAAATCAAAACTACAAAGGATTTTGGGAAAAGCATCACTTTGTACAAGTGTTAATGGCAAGCATCGAAGACAAAACATGAAAGGGAACACAAAAAGGGTGTCCAAATGCCCACTGTCAAGACCAACCAAATAATTCTCTATGTGGAAACAGAGAAGCCAGAGAGTGATAATTACACACTAATATATCAGAACCCATTCAAAATACGGCAGATACTATGATTGCGTTACTACAAATTTTAGAGTGCATTTCTCACATTTGGAGCCATGAATCAACACTTGTTTTCAACGAACCCAGTGCTGCAAAATAGTTTGTCCATCAACCATGTCAAAAACCAAGTCAAATTGATACTGAAAAGCTACTCGTGATAAACGAAAAGCTAAATGAATTTAGACTACAAATGCTACCAACAACAAGTGGGGCTTATCATCTACCATTACAAAAAAAAGGGTTTTCACAACCTAATCAAGTTCATTACTTGAAGGACACAACAACAACAACCAAGTTGAAGAGATGCCGTTGCCCGGGATGCCTGCATGAAAGAATTGATAAGTTCATTGCAGTTAGAGTTTCATTCCACTCCAAATACATAAAAAAAACCGGAACATAAAGAAAACAAAAATGGGTCACCTGCTTGATTTCTCCCCCTCTTCGTTTTGAGTCTCCAATCCACAAAGGAAGCACACAAGCCAAAAAATAAGGCAGCAGAAGAAAAGGCTCTCGTGACCTGTATAAAAGAAAAAAAAACCTCTGCGATTTAAGAGGAAAAGAGGATAAATTGGAGTAATTCAAAAGAGTTTGAACTCCACCAATCTTACCCATTTTCATTTGGAATTCAACAGTTAAAAAATAACCAAAAGGAATTTCAAAAGAAAAAAAAAAGTTGCGAAATCAACACAAGCTCAAGTATTGCGGAACTACCTTTTGCTTCTGGTAGAAGAACACTGTGTGTTAGAGCCAAGGAAAAAAAAGATTCCTTTGAAACCATCTCGCAAGGGGAGGGGGTGAATAAACTTTACCCCTCACGTGGGAGTCTGCTCACATAAAGAAAAAGTAAGGTTGTTGAAATTAGAAGTCCCTTGGAAGCCTTAAAATCAAATAATTAAAAAAAAACAAGGAAGAGAAAGTTAAGTTTATTGTCAGAAAACTTGGGTCTTGGGTCAAATGGGTTCAAAGTACCATGTCAAATGGGTTTGAAAATTCAAAAGAAAATTATAAAAAAAAAGGGGGGAAGCTGCTTCTTAAAGAATTCCATCTAAAGCCTTTTTGTGCTAGGACTTTCACGCCATGTGACGTCCTATCTGGACTTGAAAAATTCAAGTGTATAAGGGAAAGAAAAAGAAAGCCACTGCCCCATCTAAATTATGGGCTTTATTTTAGAATTTAAGTATGGAGATAAACTGACAAAGGTCCCAGAAAAGCAAAGGAAAAATGGGCAACCTATCTCCTGACACCAAACAAAGAATAGGAGAAAAGAAGTCAAAAGCACCATCAAGTTCTTTTAAAAAAAGTGAATGTGACGTGGCTTTCAAACATTAGTCATGATTATGACTAGCCATTTTTTTTCACTTGCTGCAAATTAGATGAGAATACTATCCATGTGGAACTCGAAGAGAAGAAAAAGAGTAGCTTTCTCTTATTATTCATGTGGGCATTATCACTTTGGCAAACATGTGTGCCAAATAAGAGTTCACTACTCCATCTCGGAGGCACCAAGTTCAAGCGGTTAAAACAAAAAGAAACATTGGAGACAACTTTGAATTACGAACTACGTCGGTTTGATTCCGTTAAGGATACGTAGGCAGTCCGATATCAAGTGTTAGATGCAACCGTGAAACCGAAACAAATTTCTGGTTTATATGAACTAAATTCACTCTTGCTACTTTGATCAAGTAATTACAAATTCTACAAAAGGTAAAAGAGAAGTCTTCAAGCACAAGTTCCTAGATTTCCAATTAATGGATGCTGCTCTTGCAACAAAGTTCCTAGTTTTTTTTAGGGAATGTTGCTCCATATGAGGTTGAAGTAAAACAACAATTTTGTATTCACGTGAGCTTTATATCTTTTGGACTCTGTGAATAAAAATAGAGCCGCTCAAAAGGCATGAAGCCACATCAAAATTCAAATGACATAAAGCCAATTCAAAATTACAAATGGCACAAAGCTACTACAAATAGCACAAAGCCGCTACAAAATGGCATGAAGCCATAAAGAATATCAAATGGCACGAAGCCAAAGAAAAAGTCAAATATCAAATGGCATGAAGCCGCGACAAAATCTCAAGTGGCACGAAGTCACGTCAAGTTTCAAAGGGCACAAAGCCGTATCAAATCCCAAACGGCACGAAGCCGAAGAAAAGTCTCAAATGGCACGAAGCCGTAAAGAACATCAGTTGCTCCAATGTCCTAAGGTCCTCGCCCGCACGAGCTAAAATTGCACAAGGCATTAATGCTCCAATGGCTCAAAGTCCTTGCCCGCACGAGCTAAAACTGCACAAGGCATCCACCGCTCCAACGGATTAAAGTCCTCGTCTGCACGAGCTGAAACTGCACAAGGCTTCAAACCCCAACAAAACACATAAGGAACTACGAGTGACTTGATCCCTCAACGAGGGTACGTAGGCAATCTGGGGCTCTACCTAGACGCAGTCACAAAATCAAATAAACACCCAAATCCCCAAGTTACGATTTATTCATATTAGAATCAAAGGGTATTCATTTCCCAAAGGAAGGGTTGTAATTAATAAGCGTGTAGCATATAATGGGTCGAACTCGAATTAATAAAACCCTCTTAAAAAAATGAACGAGGGTGAAATTGTGTCGAGTGAATTATTTGTTTACATATTGTGTAAAATTTTTGCTCAACAAAGTGTAAACTTTTTTCTTTCTAAATACAATAATTTGGAGTGCACAACAAGGTTCTAAAAAACGCTAGGCGCTAGTCGGGCGGTGGGCTAGCGCCTAGCGCCTAGGCGGCTAGGCGGGGTCTAGGCGGGCGCCTAGGCGGCCTAGGCGGATTTAGGTAAATTTCTTTTATATTATATGAATTAATTAAATTTACTATATCATATGTAAATAATTATTGAATAATATGTTATTTCTTATAGAAAAAAAAACAAAATATTATCAAAATAATTTATAATTTTAATTTATATAACATATATATATATATAATAATAATATATATCTCACACTTGTAAGTGGACGATGACACATAACATTTATATAAAAAGCCCCCACAAGTGGGTGGTTTTCATAATTAAAAATTTAAAACCATCTAACCCTTGTAGTAGCTGTCCACCCTATTTCACATCAGACCTCAGTCATCACTAACTTTTTACCTTGGAAAGTGAAATGCCATTCATTTCTTCTTCTTTACGGTTTACCTTTTCAGATCCACAAAATTTGATCTTTTAGTCTCTCTCTCTCTCTCTCGCTCATTCTTTTTCCAGAAACCTCTAGCACTCTTTTAGTCTCTCTCTCTCTCTCTCTCTCTCTCGCTCATTCTTTTTCCCCAGAAACCTCTAGCACTCTTTTAGTCTCTCTCGCTCTCTCTCTCTCGTTCGGTTCTTTTTCCAGAAACCTCTAGCAAAGCAACCATGACAATATTCAGATGCAGACGTAGATGGGAGTTTCGATGTAGATGCGAGAGTTAGAGTTGCAGATCCGATTAGAGTTCGAGACGACAAGAGTTGCAGAGCCTTCAACGCTGGCAAGAGTGGAGATCGTGAAAACTGGAAAAGATGATCGACGACGATGGCCCAGAAAACCTCTCGAAGTCGCAGCGGGTGAGTGCACTGCAGTTGAGGAAGAAGAGACGAAGTGGCTGACGACGATACTTGGTTTCTGAAATTGGTTTAAAAAAAAAAATCGCCCAGCTCCGCCTAGCCGCCTAGCACCGCCTAGCCCGCCTAGAGCCCGGCCGATTTGCAAGAAAACGCCTCGGATGGTGACCACCCAGCGCCTAGGCCGTTTTTTAGAACGCTGGTGCACAATGAGATATTTGGAATGCTAATAATAACACCTTAAAATTTGTTCAAAAAAAAAAACAAAAAAAAACAACATCCTAAAAAATAAATGTTTTTCCAATTTTATTATATAATAATCCTAAATATTCAAGTGAAACTTTAAAGTTAGAGCTTTTGAATTTTTTTTTTCTCGTTTGATTGTTTAAGATTGAACTGTTTTTCATTATTTAATGAATATATGTTATAGTTCTTTTTACTTATATTATTTAATGACATTTGAAAACCTACAATCAGCGAGTCCTAACGTTTATTTTGATTCAAGTATGTTTTATAGTATCAATACATTGTCTACTTTTCTTGAAAAACTATCTTAAGGAATGGCCCTTTTATAAAGTTTACATAGCCCCCCCTCCCCCCCCCCCCCCCAAAATCTGAAAGACGTCCCTGCATGTGACACAGAAAAATATTTTCTTTCCTACACTGTAAAGTCCGCTTTATGAGAATATGAAAGGCAAAGTCCCACATTGGAGAAAAACCAAACCTGAAAAAAGCCTTATAAGGAGTTAGGCCACTCCTCATATTGTCAATTGGTTATATAGTAGAACTAGTATTTAAAATATCGATATAGTTGAAAATATTAATATGCAAATTTAAGATCAATGGATTGCCTTCGATGAAAATTATGGAAATTTGCAATAGGGTGGGTATATTAACTCATTCTGATTTACTCGAATTAGAGAAAATTTCTCAAAATTTATGTAGTGAATTGGTAAAATTCATCGATATTCATTGATTTATATCTCGCTGATATGGTGTGGAGTTTGCATTTCACCCATCTCCGTATCGATCCTTGATTTTTAGGAATTTTTCGACAAAATATTGACAATTTTGTGGATATTTTAAACATTGGGTAGAACCTCAACTTCATGATATTCTAACATGTTGACACCATGTGTTAAACGCAACGGCCACACGTGCTCTATATCACTTATATGGCATCAGTTTATATGGCATCAGATCAGCACGATCCTGGTGACTCTAGACACCCATTCATCTTCCGCTACAAACATAACCAACCTGTACTACAAACACAACTAACAGAGGCGGTGCTAAACACATCCGATCCTCTCACCTAACATCACTCGGATTCATCGAATCTTGTTCTAGTTCAAAACTCCTCGAATGACACAACTACTGACAATGGTGCCATTCTATGCGCATTCCTCAAAGTGCAAAGAATAAGCTCGAGTCTATTGATGGTATTAATTAAACTCCTGCAACCACCGATGCAAAAGGACATGGATCCTCTTCGGATCCATTGGTCCCAATCTACCAAGTTAAATCATTCGGGTTATTGAAATTTAATCCAACGGCTACAAGCAAATATACCAAAAGTTGCATGTGGGAATGTTTCTCCACATTGTTTGAAGCGATGACTTTATTATGAGTAAGGATGTTGGCAGACTTGGGAGATGGATATGTGGACGAAAGAAGCCAACTTGCTTCTTTTAAATATTAAGCTATTGCAAGTATGATTAATAGACGTGGTGGAAATGTGAGTTGGCCTCTTTTAATATTATTTTGGCATCTAACATTTATATTTAATAATGCTATATATTATTAAAAATACTTATGTTAGCATTGTAAAATCTTATGGCGCACTTCTTATAAGTGTAAACTTTTTTCTTTCTAAATACAATAATTTGGAGTGCACAATGAGATATTTGGAATGCTAATAACAACACCCTAAAATTTGTTCAAAAAAAAAAAAACAACATCCTAAAAAATAATTTTTTTTCCACTTTTATTATATAATAATCCTATATATTCAAGTGAAACTTTAAAGTTAGAGCTTTTGAAGTTTTTTTTCTTCTCGTTTGATTGTTTAAGATTGAACTGTTTTTCATTATTTAATGAATATATGTTTATAGCTCTTTTTACTTATATTATTTAATGACATTTGTAAACCTAGAATCAGCGAGTCCTAAAGTTTATTTTGATTCAAGTTAATGTTTTATAGTATCAATACATTGTCTACTTTTCTTGATAAACTATCTTAAGGAATGGCCCTTTTATAAAGTTTGCATAGCCCCCACCCCTTGAAATCTCAAAGACGTCCCTGCATGTGACACAGAAAAATATTTGTTTTCCTACAATGTAAAGTCCGCTTTATGAGAATATGAAAGGCAAAGTCCCACATCGGAGAAAAACCAAACCTGAAAAAAGGCTTATAAGGAGTTAGGTCACTCCTCATATTGTCAATTGGTTATATAGTAGAACCAGTATTTAAAATATCGATATAGTTGAAAATATTAATATGCAAATTTATGATCAATGGATTGCCTTCGACGAAAATTATGGAAATTTGGAATAGGGTGGGTATATTAACTCATTCTGATTTAGTCGAATTAGAGAAAATTTTCTCAAAATTTATGTAGTGAATTGGTAAAATTCAACGATATTCATTGATTTATATCTCGCTGATATAGTGTGGAGTTTGCATTTTACCCCTCTCCGTATCGATCCTTGATTTTTAGGAATTGTTCAACAAAATATTGACAATTTTGTGGATATTTTAAACATTGGGTAGAACCTGAACTTCATGATATTCTAACATGTTGACACCATGTGTTAAATGCAACGGCCACACGTGCTCTATATCACTTAGTTTGTGTTGACCACGTCTTAGACTTAAAAATTTGTCACACATAAGTGGGAGTGTGAGAATGCGATATACAAATTCCCACAACGGAAAAAGTAACATTGCATGGGCTTATAATAAGTTAGGCTACTCTCCGAATTGCCGATTGATTTTATAGTAGAGCTTCATCTTTCTCTGTGCTTTTGGTTGTTCATCTATACTTTGGAAAGAAATGAGTTACAAACAGTTATAAAAACAAAAATTAGCACCACATTAGAAATGATCTTTTAAGTTTTATAACTTCTGCCGTCAACAAAGATTTTATAGTTAATGGACCTAATTGTTACTTAGTACTATAGTCTAGTTACTCTTCACTTGCTGTGATTTGAATTTCATAAATAGCAAGTTCAATATCAATTTATTCCTTCCATCTTTTAGTTGTAAATATAGTATCATTCTACCAAAAAAACCTAAAAGTACAGACAATATTTTTGTTGAAAATTATAAGATCACATACATGCACATGGTTTAAATCCCTTGGTTAATTGATTAACAAGATTTTTTTTTTATATATTTAGGCGAGACTCAAATTTTGGCATTGGATGATGTGGGATAGGATTTGTACATTGAAAATTCCAACTCTTTTTTCTTTTTACTTGCATTACGATGTGTAATTCTCTTCATTTTTATTCAAATATCTCAAGTTCAACTCTTATAAATAACAAACTCGATGTCAAATATTATTATAGCTAGAGCATTGGACAATCATACAAGTATGGTGATGTGGGATGACAGTTCCACGCTTGTTGTTCTCTATTTATATTGCATGGCTTGGCTATTTGCTGAATAATCTTCTCTATTTCTTCGTCTGTAGAGTTTCTATTTGAGAGCTTCTCAACCATCACGGGAGTAACACATTTGGTTTGAGTAGCCGCTAGCACAAAATCACTTCCATGCTTCTTCTTAAAAAATTTCTCAAGTGTCAATAATTCTGGAATCTCGTGGAAGCATTTTTTAGCTGCAAAAATTAAACTACTAATCGCTTGTTTTAAATTTTCGGGGCATTCCCTCTGCACTTGAATAACTGAGAGCCTACCCCTAACTAAGTTACAAAAACCCTTGATCAACACGTACGCCTCCAAAATGTTTTCTTCTCTTATCAGATCTTCGATCAAAATACGAGCAATGCAAGTTTTATTAATTGGGTCTTGACCACACTGCAAGAGAGCAGAAATTTTGTTCCTCATCTTCACAATGTCCTCCTCTTTCCTCTTCCTTAACTTGCGTATCCTATCCACCGCCAACACTGCTGTTTTGTCGCATTTTGAGGAGTCGAAAGCCCCGTTGAAAAGCCTAAGCCTCAAATTCTCGATGAGCTTCATGTTGTCGAGGCTCGTAAGAGAACTTGACAATTTGAGGTGTGAACTTACGAGGGTGGAGGAATATATAGAGATTCTGAGTGGGTTTATTTATTTATTTATTTTCTTTTTTTTGGGTCAGACATTCATAGTGAGTTGAATTAGGGTTAAATTAGGAAAACCCAAATCGAATAGGACGTGGCGGACCAGATTTCCTTATTTGTCTAGGAATCCTTTTCCTTTCCGGATTGGGAATTGATTAAAATTAAGGAAACTTTAATGAAAAGTTTCCGGCGTTATTCACTTTAATGAAAAACAACATTTTTACACTAAAAAGTCAATCATTGTACTATTCATTTTACCCTTTATTTTATCCTTTTTCGTTAAAACTCAAGGTTTTCAAATCTTTTTCATTAGTTTTCTTTAAAATTAACCGGTATTGAAGTTTACTTTTTCAACCTCATTTAAATAGTAACTGGATGGGGCGTTTAATAACACTACGATGCTTTCTTGGTCCTAAAGCTATCTTGAATTGAAGTTTTCTTGTTCGTAAAATAAACTCCGATTGTGCTAGTTGCATGTCCAAATACGAATCATGCGCAAAACTTAGATAAGAAGCACAATCCGCTAAACCCTCGATTCAGAGTTGGAGTCCGTCTTCTAGACAGGAACCTACTTTGCAAAGTTGGACGGAACTTCCTTTGCACTTCAGCTGTTGTGGTCATTCTGCTATTCGCAACTAAAGGAAGCTAAGGCAAGGCCATTTCCCAAGAGCTTCAAAGTGTTTGAAGTATGATTGTCCATCTACTTTTGAAGAATCGGGTCTGGCCAACTCTATGGGCTTGGTTAGTTTACAAAATTTGTTCTCTCTAGCATTATCCATCAAAATAATCAAGATTTGTTTTATTGCATTGACTGCTATAAGAATCAAAACAAAATAATCAAGATTTAATTCCATTCCCCAAAAAGTGAAAACAAAATACTCAGATTTTTTTGTGTGCATCTGTAATTAAGCATAAATAGTTAAGAGGCTTTTCTGTTGTCGCTCCAGTCTAGGCATTAAAATCTCAAAACTAGCCCTAAGAGCATTTTCATCTGTTGGTGGAGGGCAATGACAATTGGAAGGCAAGGGCAGCAAAATTGTCCGTATTATTCACTTCAATTCCCCTTGTGCAAGTCTACAAGTTTGGAAGAAGGAAGGCAAGGGCAAGAGCAATTACTATTCACAAATATATATTTTAATTTTTACAATATTTTATTCGTCTTATTCCTACATGACATTATCGCCTTAGATTTTTGTTTAATTTAAATGTTTAATTGTCACTTAGTATTACAGTCTAGTCGTATTCCTCTTCACTTGTAATTGAAAGGCCTTAGGTTTCGATTAGCTCATTGTGAGGCTTAGCCTACACCCCCACCTCTTTAGAAGATAATATCATTTGTTTACAGCAACAAAAATAATGTTTAATTTGCAAGTATATTGAACTTTGTAAGATTTTTTAAGTATGAACTTTGTAAGTATTTTTTAATAATTTTTTTTTAAATGGCGATTTTTTAGATTTTTTTTGAATTTTTTACAGTTGGATTAATCATGGCTGTTAAAAGTTTTAGAATTTGACGCACCACAATGCGCCACGTGGCACAACACCAAATGTTTTTTTGTTTTTTTACTGTTGGAAATCCAACGGCCACTTGCTAAAGATGTGATGATAGAAGCACTCTCTCTCATTTTTCTGTCTAACAATGACGGACAACTTTATGTTTATAATTTTGAGACACCAAAAAGGAACAAAGGCTCAATCTAGATTTGTCACAACTACAAAACCACCTCGAATTAAACCCAACAATAGACCGTTGGTAAATCCAATTGATGTTATTGCATCACGTTTGAGTCGTTTGGTTCTGTCTCCTTCACATGGGGTGGACCTCCCTTTGCTGCTTCATCAACCTAGCGCAAGCCCCTGTAATAATTGGCAAGGCAGCTACCAAAACACCTAGCTTTCTGACAATTGCACTTCCCATTTTTCACCGGTGGAGCAACTTCTTTTGGGCAAGAAGGCAATTTTACCCTTGCAATTGGGGATGGGTGGAGATGCTCCCTAACTAAAAAGAATACAACTAATAAACTTCCAAGTGGTGGATTGCCCTAGTTTTAAAGAATCAACTCACTACATTCCAGGTTTAACACTTATCCCCCTTTTCGTAATTTGGATGAATTTAATGTAAATTATCCTATTGTTTGTTAAAAAAAATGACAAGCAAACTCACACTGTTAGGAACAATTATGACCAACTTTAATTTCACCCAACCTCACTTTTTATAGTACCCCACCGCCAAGCACTTGAATTACGGGGCCTTGTTTGAGAGGTGCTTTTAAATAGTTAAAAGCGCTTACATGTGAAAAATGATGGTTTGGCAAAATTTTAGAAGTGTTTTAAGTTAAAAGTAGAAACACTTGGAGTAAGATTTGAAGAAGCACCTAGGAGGTGCATCCTCCTAAAAAGTGTTGCCGGGAGATAACACATGAACTGTCGGGAGAAAACACAGGAAGCATTTGGCTCCCTCGAATGAAACATTTTCAATTCCTAAGAGCCTGTTTGGTATCCAATTTGAATTTTTTTATCATTTCTCAAAACATTTCTTAAGAAAATTTCTTGAAAACAATTTTCTTTAAAACTAAAAAACTTGATTTGTTTGCGATTTAAAAATTTTAAACCTTACGATTTAAACTAAACAAAGAGATCTAAAAGAGAGGGTCGCAATCTATTGATGGGTCTATTAATTAAAGCTCCTGCAACCACCGATGCAAAAGGACATGGATCCTCTCCGAATCCATTGGTCCTAATCCACCAAGTTAAATCATCCGGGTTATTGAAATTTAATCCAACGGCTACAAACAGGGGCCCATTCTAAAAGTTATAATAACTTTAACCGTTGGATCAAATTTCAATGACCCGGATGATGTGACTTGATAGATTAAGACCAATGGATCCGTAGAGGATCCATGTCCGATGCAAAATTTCCCATTTGGCAGAGATGCAATGACATGGTACTCTTGTGGACCTTCCAATCAGTGCACATTACTATTGTTGGCAAGATACTCTATTGCAAACCGCGACTGTTGTGTGGAAGGTGTTTGCACCTAAAATATGCACAATTTTACTTAATTGGGTTTAAAAGCCAAAATATGACATTTTGGGGGGACTAGTTGCAAATATACCAAAAGTTGCATGTGGGAATGTTTCTCCACATTATTTGAAACGATGGCTTTATTGTGAGTAAGGAAGTTGGTAGACTTGGAGATGGACATGTGGAGGAAAGAATCCAACTTGCTTTTTTTAAATATTAATCTATTGCAAGTAGGATTAATACACATGTGGTGGAAATGTGAGTTGGTCTCTTTTAATATTATTTCATATGCCATTCCCCAAACATTCTCCAAACATTTACTTGTAAACACATGTGGTGGAAATGTGAGTTGGCCTCTTTTATAATTTCCTTGTAAACATTTACTTTTAGCCAAGCACCCTTTACTTTCTTGGTTTATTGCTTTGCTACTCACTCAGTAGTATCGATCTCCTTTGTATTTTTATTTACAACCTTCAAACTCATTCCCCAAACCACTAGAAATTGCCACAAGACTAGAGCAACTTGCCTAATCCCTTGGGAACAAGCTCGAACCTTGTATTTGGCATCCCTTTGTACTTATAATGTTTTGTACTTTAAATAATTACATTTATGTACAACTCATTTCCAGTCATTTAATTTACAAGCAATCTACACTACCAGTCATTTACTTTCCTCAGTCATTTACACTTTCAGCAAACCTGCCATTTACATATTGTTACATTTCTCCACATAAGTGAAGTCCTTATCTTTATGGCATAGAAAGAACCTTGATTTGAGCCACTCCCACTCAATGACACAATCTCTTGGTTAGAAATAATACCCAGGCGCAATCTCAATCATTCAAATCCCATCTACTAGCGGCATCTAGTAGTGGCACGCTCGCACCCACCAGTTTATTGTTCGAGTAAATTTCTGAAATGTCTGCGAGGCCCATGGCGAATTTAGGGGGCGAACAGAAGGATCTTGAGGATCGATTCTTACAAGGCAATAATTCAAGGATTTATCAGATTCAACAAGAAATTGGCTAATGCCGCCAGGGACAGCGGTCAATCTTCACATACTACACCAAATTGGCTAATGCCGCCAGGGACAGCGGTCAATCTTCACATACTACACCAAACTCAAAGATCTTTGGGATGAACTGTCTTCTTACCCTGAGCCTCTCACTTGTGATTGTAGAGGTTTGATCAGTCGTCAGCAGAGGTGGAGAGGTATCATCAGTCGTTGTAAAAGCAAAATGACGATGGAGAGATGAGAAGGAGGAGGCAAATGTGAGCCTAGAAAACGTGAACATTAGGGTTTCATCAATTTCTTAAAAAAAAAAAAAAGGCTGAAATGCCTCTGTGAGTCTTCTCGTCCCCCTAAAAGGGTGGATAACCATGGTTTGCCACCAATTGTCCCCCCTTTTTCTTTAAAAAAAAAGATAATTCTTTTAATTAATGTGATTATTCACCTCTGCTGGTACAAGATCTTTTTTAAATTGATGTGTTAGTCCACTTCAATTTCTGTATAAGTTGATATGAAATTGTGATATATTTAGATGGTAAGAATAACATTACTCTAAACTAAAACTTAAAAATAAAAAAAAATAAAAAAAAGTAATAAGCACTCCTGTCATACATGATTCCTTCCTACATTATATAGTACACAGCCAATTTCTTTTTCAAAGAGTAAACTACTCCAAATTGGATACTACAATTTCTTCACTTATGATTGAGAAAAGCATTGTACGCAACTCCATCATATAAGTATGGTGCTGTGGGATGACAGTCCCACGCTTGTTGTTCTCCATTTATATTGCATGGCTTGGCTATTTGCTGAATAATCTTCTCTATTTCTTCGTTTGTAGAGTTTCTATTTGAGAGCTTCTCAACCCTCACGGGAGTAACACAGTTGGTTTGAGTAGCCGCAAGCACAAAATCACTTCCATACTTCTTCTTAAAAAATTTCTCAAGTGTCAATAATTCTGGAATCTCGTGGAAGCATTTTTTAGCTGCAAAAATTAAACTACTAATCGCTTGTTTTAAATTTTCGGGGCATTCCCTCTGCGCTCGAATAACTGAGAGCCTACCCCTAACTAAGTTACAAAAACCCTTGATCAACACGTACGCCTCCAAAATGTTTTCTTCTCTTATCAGATCTTCGATCAAAATACGAGCAGTGCAAGTTTTATTAATTGGGTCTTGACCACACTGCAAGAGAGCAGAAATTTTGTTCCTCATCTTCGCAATGTCCTCCTATTTCCTCTTCCTTAACTTGCGTATCCTATCCACCGCCAACACTGCTGTTTTGTCGCATTTTGAGGAGTCGAAAGCCCCGTTGAAAAGCCTAAGCCTCAAATTCTCGATGAGCTTCATGTTGTCGAGGCACGTAAGAGAACTTGACAATTTGAGTTGTGAACTTACGAGGGTGGAGGAATATATAGAGATTCTGAGTGGGTTTTTTTATTTTTTTATTTTTTTATTTTTGGGTCAGGCAGTCATAGTGAGTTGAATTAGGGTTAAATTAGGAAAACCCAAATCAAATAGGACGTGGCGGACCAGATTTCCTTATTTGTCTACAATTCCTTTTCCTTTCCGGATTGGGAATTGATTAAAATTAAGGAAACTTTAACGAAAAGTTCCCGGTATTGTTCACTTTAACGAAAAACCACACTTTTACACTAAAAAGTCAATCATGGTACTATTCACTTTACCCTTTATTTTATCTTTTTCGTTAAAACTCAAGGTTTTCAAGTCATTTTCATTAGTTTTCTTTAAAATTAACCAGTACTGAAGTTTACTTTTTCGGCCTCATTAAATAGTAACTGGATGGGGCGTTTTATAACGCTACGATGCTTTCTTGGTCCTAAAGCTATCTTGAATTGAAGTTTTCTTGTCCCTAAAATAAACTCCGATTGTGCTAGTTGCATGTCCAAATACGAATCATGCGCAAAAATAAGAAACACAATCCGCTAAACCCTCGATTCAAAGTTGGAGTCCGTCTTCCAGACAGGAACCTCCTTTGCAGAGTTGGAATCCGTCTTCTAGACGATCCCAGGGTCCAGCGGAACTTCCTTTGCACTTCAGCTGTTATGGTCATTCTGCTATTCCCAACTAAAGGAAGCCAAGGCAAGGCCATTTCCCAGGAGCTTCAAAGTGTCTGGAGTATGATTGTCCATCTACTTTTGAAGAATCGGGTCTGGCCAACTCTATGGGCTCGGTTAGTTTACAAAATTTGTTCTATAAATTTAGTCTCTCTAGCATTATCCATCAAAATAATCAAAAAAAATTTATTGCATTAACTGCTATAAGAGTCAAAACAAAATAATCAAGATTTAATTCCATTCCCCAAAAAGTGAAAACAAAATACTCAAAGATTTTTTGTGTGCATCTGTAATTAGGCATAAATAGTTAAGAGGTTTTTCTGTTGTCGCTCCAGTCTAGGCATTAAAATCTCAAAACTAGTCCTAAGAGCATTTTCATCTGTTGGTGGAGGGCAATGACAATTGGAAGGCAAGGGCAGCAAAATTGTCCGTATTATTCACTTCAATTCCCCTTGTGCAAGTCTACAAGTTTGGAAGGAAGGCAAGGGCAAGAACAATTACTATTCACAAATATATATTTTAATTTTTACAATATTGTATTCGTCTTATTCCTACATGACATTATCGCCGTAGATTTTTGTTTAATTTTAAATGTTTAATTGTCACTTAGTAATACAGTCTAGTCGTATTCCTCTTCATTTGTAATTGAAAGGTCTTAGGTTCGATTCTTACCAAATGTGAAATTGAACCACATTGTTATTAGTTCATTGTGAGGCTTAGCCTACACCCCCACCTCTTTAGAAGATAATATTGTTTGTTTACAACAACAAAAATAATGTTTAATTTGCAAGTATATTGAACTTTGTAAGATTTTTTAAGTATGAACTTTGTAAGTTTTTTTTTTTAATGTTTTTTAATATTTTTTTTAAATGGCGATTTTTTAGATTTTTTTGAATTTTTTAGAGTTGTTTTAATCAAAGTCGTTCAAATTTTTAGAATTTTACGCACCATAATTAGACCTGGCATTCGTGTCGTGTTTTCTGATGGGTACATGTTTTCATATATTTTTATCATATATTTCCTTTGGATTTTGTATATATGAATGGGTTAAATGCACTAATTTATTTTGTTTTAATTTATAGGCATTCAATACGGGAGTTATGCAAAAATGAAGTGCAAAATGAGCTTTTTGGGTGTCTAGAGTAATTCCAATGGAGCAAGAGGCTAGTTAACTGCACCAAGGCATATGCGTTACAACAAGAAGATGAGACTGCAATGGTTTTGGGAATCAAATGGACATGGGAGTGCTATTCAATAGATTTAAGAAGAGACATAATTTTTAGTTTTTATTATTTCCGTTTATTTTTCTTTTCTTTAATAAGGACTTGAAAGTCCATTAACCTAGGATTAATGGTCATTTTAATTGGCCTTTAGTAACCTTTGCCGTTGGTTTTATATATGGAGATTGGTTCTCCATTGTAAGAGAGGATCCACAAAACACAATTCATATTCCAAAGGGGGACTGCGGCAAAGAAGTGAAAAAGGAGAAGAGCTTTAGGGGTTTTTTTTGTTTCTAGGGCTACGATGTAGCCTAATCATGAATACTTAATTGCCTTGTGGCATTGTTATTATCAAGTTTTTCATCTTTATTGAGTATCTTTTGCTATTCGTAATGCGCTTGATTTTTATTTAGATGTTTGATCACCATCTAGGTTTAAATTAGGTTGATTTGATGCAAGTTAGAGTAGATGCCATACTTAACTTGGGTTTAGCTTCTTGCAATTGATACCATAACCACCAATTTGTAGATGCCATACAATTAGGGTTTGTGTGATTTTCCAACGATTTCCATAGAGCTTAATGGGTTCTTACTTGTTTAAATTCATCTAGATGCCATAGAGGGTTAACAAGTAAGGATACTTTTGATGCAACCAGATGCCATGGCCGTTGAATAATTTAGGGAAAATCGATCATCAATATTGGGGAAATACTTGAGCATAACATATTAAGGGAATTAAGTAGAATTGGTTACGGTGAATTCGGATGCCCTAGGTTTGATTTTCTTATATTTTTAATTTTATTATTTCATGCATATTATTTTCAAGTCATATTTCATTTTTAGTTTAATTTCAAATTTTCTCTCTTCTCCATTAAAGCTTCTCAATTACAATTTGTTTCAATTTAGTTAGTAAGATTTTTAGAATCAATTCGATCTCTGTGGGACGATATCCGTGCTTATATGCTATACAATCATCCGTTTCGTATACTTGCGAGCACCAAAATCTTCTTGTGTTCTTGTCGTTTTCGTGTCATACCCGATATCTTAACGGGTCGTGTCGTGTAATACCCGTTAAAATAAACGTGTAATACCCGACCTGAAATCAACCCGATAATATTAACAGGTAATATGACCCGACCCGTTTCCCGTTAAGGAAAATATATTTTAAACCAATAAATAATCTAATGAAAAACATAATACTAAATAAGTATATATATATATATCATATTGTCACATCCAAAACATAAAAACACAATTTTCTTTTAAGTATATTTCATTTACCTAAAGTCTTTAATAGTTTTTTAATTACTGTAGAAGTGTAAAAAAATATAGAAAAAATATATAAACGCTTGTAATGGCAAGCTTTACAACTTTCATGAAAAGCTTAACTTCGAAATTTGCCACTATAATCATATAAATCATAGATCAAAATTTAATCGTTGATTGTTGTTTACATTTACGCTTCATTGTTCTCATCAAATTTTGTTTTTTCAGATTTTGTTTTTTGAAAACTTGATCTATTAGAGGATGCAGGAATTTGAACGGTTTGGATCGTTGATATTATATTCAGAGTTTTACGGTTAGTCAAAATATTGCTTGATGTTTATAAAGTTTCTACAAACTATATGACAGCGACTCATATTTTAGTTAACCGTAAATATCAAAACGTGATATCAAAGATCTGAACCTTTCATCTTCTTACATCCGCCAGATGATCATGTTTTAAAAAAAAAGAAAATTTAGAAAATAAAATTCAGTAAGAAGAATAAAGCGTAAATGGCAATCGACGGTTAAATATAAATTTAAGGTTTATGAACTATAGTGTTGGATTTCGAAGCTGACCCCTTCATGAAAGTTGTAAAGTTTGTCACTATGAGTGATTATATATTTTTTTTACATTTTTTTACACTTCTACAATAATTATTATTAATTTTATTAATTTTGCCCTCAAATAAAAAACATTATTCGTGAAGGTTTGGAGGATTTTAAAAATCTAAACGATAATGTAAGTGTAACCATTATCTACTCGTAGATGAATAATGATGAATCACGAGTATTTATATATTCTTTCACATTTTTCATACTTGTATGTATGTCTTCTTAGTTCTTGCCTATACAAATACTATGTTAGTTTATTTTAATTTTGGACAACAACATGTTAAGTAAAATTTATCCTAGTAATGATAATAAGGAACTCTCATAATAAAAATAAATAATGAATAATTTTTTTTTTTTAAACTTATATAGAATAATAATACAAAACTATATATTTAATATAGAATATATTGTATATATTAATATGGCTATTGTATTTTATAATAAATCTTTTAGTAATTAAACTTTAAAATTATCAAAATAAATATTTTCTTAACGGGTCGAAACGGGTTACCCACGTGTATACCCGTTAAGAACCCGTTATTAACGGGTCACCCGATAATGACCCGATAATGACCCGATAAGTTATCGTGGTGACCCGAAACCCGTTATTTTTGTGTCGTTTTCGTGTCGTGTCAGAAACTGCCGGGTCTAACCATAATGCGCCACGTGGTGCAACACCAAAATTTTTATATTTTTTTACTGTTGGAAATCCAACAGCCACTTGCTAAGGATGTGATGATAGAAGCACTCTCTCTCATTTTTCTGTCTAGCAATGACGGACTACTTTATGTTTATAATTTTGAGACACCAAAAAGGAACAAAGGCTCAATCTAGATTTGTCACAACTACTAAACCACCTCGAATTAAACCCAACAATAGACCGTTGGTAAATCCAACTGCTGTTATTGCATCACGTTTGAGTCGTTTGGTTCTGTCTCCTTCACATGGGGTGGACCTCCCTCTGCTGCTTCATCAATCGAGCGCAAGCCCCTATAATAATTGTCAAGGCAGCTACCAAAACACCTAGCTTTCCGACAATTGCACTTCCCATTTTTCACCAGTGGAGCAACTTATTTTGGGCAAGAAGGCAATTTCACCCTTGCAATTGGGGATGGGTGGAGATGCTCACTCTGTAACAATGCAAACACTACAACTCGTAGAAAGCTTCACATACTATTCATCAAGATTGTTCGAAGCAAATTCAATTTATATGGTTCATCCAAACCTTCGACTATTACATGGTGTGGCATATATATGTTGTCTCTCCTACATTTTCAAATTTTCAGTTTTCCCAAAAAAAAAAAAAAAAATCGAAAAAGGGAAATTGGGAAATTGGGAAATTCAACAAAGCTTCATCAATGAAGGACAACTACAAACCCTCAAAAGCTTCACACACTCTTGATCAAGATAGTGTGAAGCAAAACCAATTTATGGTGCCAACAAGAGCTTCATCAATGGTGGGCAACCACAATTCTCAAAAGCTTCACACACTCTTGATCAAGACAGTGTGAAGCAAAACCAATTTATGGTGCCAACAAGAGCTTCATCAAAGAAGTTCAACCACAATTCTCAAAAGCTTCACACACTCTTGATCAAGACAGTGTGAAGCAAAACCAATTTATGGTGCCAACAAGAGCTTCATCAATGGAGGGTAACCAAAATTCTCAAAAGCTTCACACACTCTTGATCAAGACAGCGTGAAGCAAAACCAATTTATGGTGCCAAAAAGAGCTTCATCAAAAGAGTTCAACCACAATTCTCAAAAGTTTCACACTCTTGATCAAGACAGTGTGAAGCAAAACCAATTTATGGTGCCAACAAGAGTTTCATCAAAAGAGTTCAACCACAATTCTCAAAAGCTTCACACACTCTTGATCAAGACAATGTGAAGCAAAACCAATTTATGGTGCCAACAAGAGCTTCATCAATGGAGGGTAACCACAATTCTCAAAAGCTTCACACACTCTTGATCAAGATAGTGTGAAGCAAAACCAATTTATGGTGCCAACAAGAGCTTCATCAAAGGAGTTCAACCATAATTCTCAAAAGCTTCACACACTCTTGATCAAGACAGTGTGAAGCAAAACCAATTTATGGTGCCAACAAAAGCTTCATCAATGGAGGGCAACTACAATTCTCAAAAGCTTCACACTCTTAATCAAGATAATGTGAAGCAAAACCAATTTATGGTGCCAACAAAAACTTCAACACCAAAACTTCACCAACAAAGCTTCAACTCCAAAGCTTCACCTACAAAGCTTCAACACCAAGGTTTCACCTACAAAGCCTCAACACAAAAGTTTCACCTACAAAAGCTTCACCTACAAAGCTTCAACTCCAAAGCTTCACCTACAAAAGCTTAAACTCCAAACATTCACCTACAAAGCTTCAACACCAAAGCTTCACTTACAAAGCTTCAACACAAAAGCTTCACCCACAAAAGTTTCACCTACAAAGCTTCACCTACAAAAGTTTCACACACTCTTGATCGAGATATTGTGAAGCAAAATCAATTCATGGTACTCAACAAAGCTTCACCTACAAATTCGAAAATTCGGAAATTCAAAAATTCAGAAATTCGAAAATTCGAAAATTCGAAAAAAATAAAAATAAAAAAAATTCGAAAAAAAAAATTTTGAAAATTCAAAAAAAAAAAATGTAGATGAAAAAGTCTAGGCCTCCCCTTCTTTGGGCTTAACAACTTTCATAACAAATGTAGATGAAATAGGAGTTTTGAGCTACCACTTAGAAAAGAAAATGATGAAGTTTTGTTACTTTGGAAACTTGGCTACTAGTAAGGCACCTTCTTCGTCAACTCCCTCGACCGGAGACTTGGGGGACTCCTACCATATACTACTACACCTCGGTACTTGGACAGTTCACGACTACTCAGTGACTTGGATCTTTCAAGTCTCCAACCGAGAAGTTTACCTCACTCGAGAAATTAAGGGAGCACTACCTCAACCTACATGTTTCACTCACAAAGCTTCAACATACAAGCTTCAACAAAAGAAAAAAATTTCAAAGAACTTGGTGAAGAAGGCTTTGGTGTATTTAACACAATACGTTGAAATGAAGCAAAACTTATTATTGATATATCTGATAAGTTACAAATATGTACATATACATGAATCAAAATAAACAAACAAGAGGGAGCCTTCACAAAGGTTGCTCAGGAGAAGTCTCAGCAGTCGTCAGAGCCCTAGAAAGAGAAGGCACCGGAGGGTGATCATTCGGAGCCTCAGTACTGGGCAGAACCCCAGAAGGAGAAGGCACCAGAGGTTGATCATTTAGAGCTTCATTACGCGGTACAACCCCAGAAGATGAAGGCAATAAATGCCTTTGGAAAAAACCCACAAACCTCTGATGATCAAGTAAAATCTGACCATCAGATTCCTGCAGCTGGTCAAGCTTCATCTTTATGTTTGTAGCATAGTCATGTGCGAGCCTGTGCAACTGTTTATTCTCATGCTTGAGCCCTCTGATCTCCTGTTTGAGACTTATCACTTCAGCCGCCAATGATTCAACTTGGCGGGTTCGAGCAAATAGGCGTTGGGCCATATTAGACACATAACCTGTACACTGAACACTGAGAGCCAGAGGATCCTTAACAGCCAACTCATCATACCGTTTGGAAAGTAGTCTCTTATCTTTGGGAATGAGAAGGTTCCTGGCCACCATCGCAGCGGTCATATCATTGTTCATCATAGAGTCCCCAACGGTAAGAGAACCAGTAAAGGATAAGAAGGATGGGCGCCATATGTTTTCTTGAAGAGGCATGGCTGCCTCTTCACCAAAGTTCAAGTCAAAACGACGGTCGGATAGGCCAGACATTTTCAGAAATGATGAAGGAGAAATAAGGTCCAATAAATCTCTGAAGTACAAAAATAAGGGGAAAATTCGTACAAGCAATAACTCTCTGAACGTACTTCTTGCACACAATTGGTGCCCCTATAAAAGAAAGGGCAACAGGGCCGTTGGTTCAAAAATCGAAGAGGCACCACTCTCCGGATTTCGAGAAGTAGATTTTCCTGAGTAAAATATGTCGAAAATCCCTACACGCAACATCAGCTCCTTGGGTACCACAGATAACTTTGCCAAAGATCTCTGACAAAGTTTAGACACATAAATTTTGAAGGTTCAGTTACCATACCATTACCCACAAGGGTAAAGGAACAGCACCACTGCTTGATAACTGGAAAGTCCCTATGTGTGTTAAACTCCGTGCTCTGTGGCAAGGCAGACTGGCAAAAATGCCCAACTTTTACTCACATCGAGAAAACACTCCCAACAGGATTACTTGCTAAAAAATAGAAAAGGCACCGCTCTCCGAATCTCGAGAGCCAAACTCCCACCAGGATTACTTTCTAAAAAATCGAAGAGGCACCGCTCTCCGAATCTTGAAAGCCAGACTCCCAACAAGATTGTTTTCTCAAAAACCAAAGAGGCACCGTTATCCGAATCTCGAGAGTCAGATCCCCGATATGATTGCTTGTTCAAAAATCGAACAGGCACAGCTCTCCGAACTTCGAGAGCCATATTTCCTTGGATAAAGCGTATCTGCAATCTTCACACGTAACATCAGCTTTCCAGATACCACAGACCACTTTTTCAAAGTGTTTTGACAAAGTTAAAACACGTGAATCTTGCAGCTCCCACTATATTACTATGACCAAGAAGGGTAAAGGAACAATGTTACTACTCGCTGTTAGGACAATTCCTATATATGTCGACCTTCATCCTCCATAGCCAGGCAGACCTGCAAATAAAAAAATTGCTCAACTTTTCTTCACATCCGAGAGGGCACTCTCAGCAGAGTCTCTCGAAATACTCAGCTTCTTTTCCCCCCGATAATACCTCTGCAAACAAGCCACACCAGAGCAAGAGTATCTCATATCATCAGGGTTAAAAGCAAGAGTATCACATATCATGCTTTTTCCCTGTCTTTTCTTTTGCCCTTGCTCTTACCTGCAGGACAAGGGAAAAGAACGCAATCAGTCAGAACCTGAAATCAAACTTCCGATCTGGAACTGATTGCTCGAAATCTTTGCATGGTTGCTTGCCTAACATTGCTCTCAAGTACTCATCCTTAACTGTTGTCAAGGTCGCGAATTCTTTCAGCAAATACCTCAGAACAGTTGATACAATATTGGCTCTTTACACTGAAGCTGCCAAGCATGGATGAGTCGCTGAAAAGTAGTACTCTGAATGACCATTCAAATGCAAAGGTTGCGCACCACTTCTGCGATGCAAAAGATTGAAGCAGAAGGTTTAACGATGAGCTGGAACAGATCACTATAGCACAACGCCCCCTGCAGAACCGCATAATCCAGACAGATGAGTCTAAGACAAATCCAAGCTCGACATCGTTGCCTTATCTGAATAGCTCGATAAACTTCAACAACCTTTCGTTGACACCGTCACCAAGGAGCAAAGCCTCACCATGATACATCCACTACTTTGTCAATAGTAAAGGTATCCCATATCATCAGGGTCGAACGTACTCTAGATTTGATGGACTTGTTTTGACCTTTAAATTCTTGAGTCGGCCTTATACTCTGGAGGAAACCAGAAAACCCTTCAGCCCAGTTCAAGAATAAGCATGTGGAAAGTTACTTCTTCAAAAACAAAAGTATCTCATATCATCTCTTCTCTTTTTTCTTCTTTTTATCCTTCCTGCTGCCTGCAAGAAATGGAGAATGAGAACAATCAGCCGGAACTCGAAATCAAACTTCTGATCTGGAACTGATTGCTAGGAGCTCTGATTGCTTACCTTGTCTGTCACCTCTTTCGGCAGATCTCCTAGCTTGGCGACTTAGGGGACTCCTACTACATGGTTTGTATTGCGCTTGACCAAGCCTGAAACTACAAGTAAGCTTCAAGTGAAATTGATACATTACCTTGTGCATCTCCACCGGTTAAAGATACCACATCTGGATGGAGGAAAAATACTTCCAGAGAAGATGTCACATCTACTTATGAGACAGATAAGGCAAGTGAAAACGATATCATACTTCGGTAATTAGAAGTTTCATGATTACTCAGCGGCTTGGATCTTGCAAGTCCCCAACCGAGGAGCTTCCCTCACTCGGGAACTTACGGGAGCACTGTTTGTACCATACTTGACCAATCCCGAAACTACCAAGCACCGGTCAACGTTATACCGTCAAGGACCCAGAAGAGTTTCGCTCCAACCAGAAGGCCAATCACAGCGCGACACGTGTCGACATCAGAAGCCAATCATAGCGCGACACGTGTCAACATCAGAAGCCAATCACAACACGACACGTGTCAATGACAGAACAAAGCTAGAAACTCTCTTCTATAAAAGGAGATCAGTGTCCCACAATATTTCAAAATGTCATTTGTACTAAATCATTCACAAGTACTCACTAAAGGAGAGCTTGAACCTATGTACTTGTGTCAACCCTTCACAATTAATGAGAACTCTTCTACTCCGTGGATGTAGCCAATCTGGGTGAACCACGTACATCTTGTGTTTGCTTCCCTGTCTCTATCCATTTACATACTTATCCACACTAGTGACCGGATCAATCTAGCGAATGTCACAAACTTTACACTTTCTGTTGTACCAAAGTCCTCACTGATTTTGTGCATCAACACAACTAATAAACTTCCAAGTGGTGGATTTCCCTAGTTTTAAAGAATCAACTCACTACATTCCAGGTTTAACACTTCTCCCCCTTTTCATAATTTGGATGAATTTAATGTAAATTATCCTATTGTTTGTTAAAAAGAAATGACAAGCAAACTCACACTGTTAGGAACAATTATGGCCTTGTTTGAGAGGTGCTTTTAAATAGTTAAAAGCGCTTACATGTGAAAAATGATGGTTTGGCAAAATTTTAGAAGTGTTTTAAGTTAAAAGTAGAAACACTTGGAGTAAGATTTGAAGAAGCACCTAGGAGGTGCATCCTCCTAAAAAGTGATGCCGAGAGAAAACACAAGAAGCACTTGGCTCCCTCGAATGAAACTTTTTCAATTCCTAAGAGCCAGTTTGGTATCCAATTTGAAATTTTTTATCATTTCTCAAAACATTTCTTAAGAACATTTCTTGAAAACAATTTTCTTTAAAACTCAAAAACTTGATTGGTTTGCGATTTAAACTAAACAAAGAGATCTAAAAAGGAGGGTCGCAGGAGAGGGAGAAAGATGAGAGAGGATGAAAGAAAGTAAGAGATGATTGAAAGAAAGAAAAAGAAGAGAGAGGATGGGACGAGATAAAGAGGAAGATGAGTGAGAGAAAGAACTAAGAGAATGAAGAAAGTGGATTGGAGGAGAAACGAAAAAGGTCAAAAAAACAGAAGAGAGAAAGAAGAAAAGAGAGAGAGATAGATTTGGAGTGAGATGGGAGTAGGGAGAGGAAATAAATGAGTGAGTTTAAGTTTAAAAACTCTAAAACGCACTTTTTATGTTTTTTTTAAGAGTTTTTAGAGAGTAGACTATATTTTTTACTTAGTCTTGAGTTTAGTTTTTTAAAATAGTCCTACCAAACAAGTTTTTAAGGCTTAAAACTTGAAAATTGTTTTTGAATTTAAAAAGTTGGATTCAAGTAGAATACCAAACAGGTCCTAAACTACCCATATTTTTCAATTTCAAAAGTCTAAAATGTCTTTTATACTTTAAGAAAATATCACAATGGCCTTTACCAATTTTTTTTTCTAGATTTTGACGCTGTCACATAAAAATAAAAAAATAAAACTAATAAAAATGGCTTGAAAACTTTGAAAGTTAATAAAAAATCATGTAATAACTTTATTTAATGGTTAGAACAAAGCCTAACACTAAACCAGTTCAATCAAAATGGCCCAAACATTGAGTTTCCCATTTTACCGCTGATGCTAAGCTTTGCCGGTTCAATAACTCTTTCCCTTTCTCGATCTCTCTTTCTATTCTCTGCTATTATTTTTATTTCCAATTCAATTCCACTTCCTCCATTGTTGCAATTGAATTGATCTCTCTCTCTCTCTCTCTCTCTCTCTCTCTCTCTCTCTCTCTCCACCCAACCTGTTTTTCATTTTCAATTCGAATTCCACCATTTTTCGAATCAACTGAATCGATCGAATCCGATAGCATAGGCGAGCGTCTCAGAATTGAGCCTCTAGAGCTCGGTTTCTCCTATGTCAATATAACACACTCTCTTTCTCGTTTGATTGGTTTCTTGTTTAAAAGATTTGCTTATTGCTGATTTCAATTTACGGTTCTGTTTTTGTTATTGAATTTCTGCAATTGAATAATGATAAAGGTGGAGGCGACGACGACCGGAAGTTGGAGCTGTTGTGCTTGTTTTTGTTATTGAATTTTCGGCATTGAAATTCTTCAG
This sequence comes from Malus fusca, assembly GCA_035220775.1. Taxonomy (NCBI): domain Eukaryota; kingdom Viridiplantae; phylum Streptophyta; class Magnoliopsida; order Rosales; family Rosaceae; genus Malus; species Malus fusca. Next base: position 10,516,458 of record CM069061.1, on the reverse strand, counting down.
TGAGGAAATATTTTTCTTTTTTCATTTAAAGTTATTGAGTGCGGGTTTGCTGCTCCCCTAATTGTTGAAAGTACAACAAAGAGGTTTGATGGAGGAGTGCCATTTTTTTTTAGCTTTATGAATGGCTTTTTCCTTTTGGGTGGGTTAGTTTATCATCGGCAAACTTTGTGAAAGGAGAAAGGCAATGTTCTAATTAGCATGAGTTGCTTACTAGTTAAAGGCATGGGAAACGAATATATATTTAAAATTAGGGTAAATTACATAGTAACCCCTCATGTTTGAGGTCTATTGCAATCTTATACATCTTTAAAACATTTCATTTTCATACCTCAAGTACTATTTTATTTCAATTTCATACAATCGTTACATTTTCCATCCATGGATCTGTTAAATGCTGACGTGGCTGCCACATATATGCCACGTGGCTGCCAAATGTCTGCCATGTGGCAAATAAAATAATTTTTTAATTTTTTTTAAAAAAAAACCTATTTGCCACTTTTTTTTTTCTTTTTCTTCTTCTTCTCTTTCTCTTTCTTCTTCTTCTTTTCTTTCTCTTTCTTCTTCTGGGTTCGGACCCTTTTTTTTTTTTTTTTTTTTTCTTCTTCTTCTTCTTCTTCTTCCTCCTCTTCTTTCTTCTTCTCTTCTTCTTCTTCCTCCTTCTTCTTCTGGGTTCCGTCCCTTTTTTTTTTCTCTTTCTTCTTCTTCTCTTTCTCTTTCTTCTTCCTCTCTTTCTCTTTCTTCTTCTTCTGGGTTCGGACCCCCTTTTTTTTTTTTTTTTTTCTTCTTCTTCTTCCTCATTCTTCTTCTGGGTTCGGTCCCTTTCTTTTTCTTTTTTTTTTCTTCTTCTTCTTCTCTTCTTCCTCCTCCTCTTTCTTCTTCTCTGCTTCTTCTTCCTCCTTCTTCTTCTGGGTTCAGTGATGCGAAAATTACTTGACACACAAATTAAACCCTCTTTTTGACAATTGTAGTATAGATGTAAGTAGGGTATCGTTCTAGACCGGGGATTAGGAGGGATTGCTAATCTATTCTAAATTAAATTAAAAACGTAAAAACAAAATTTAAAACACTAAACTAAAATCAAAACACTTAACTAGAATCACTCAAAATAAAACTAACAAATAAACCAAAACAAATCCAAAGACTCAAAACAATTCAAAATTCAAGAAAACACAAACTAAATTTATTTCTAATAAATCTAACATTTTAAAATAAACGGGGGATTGATTTTTTTATAAAAAGTAAATTAAACTAGAAACTTTAAAAACAAACTTCAAAGAAAATATATTTTATAGAAATAAAATGACGAAACGTTAGTTAGAGGGTTCCTTATCCACACATGAACATATGCATATAATTTGATTCCCAGTTATGACTTCAACAAACGAATAAATGACAACGCCCCAAGTTAATTAGGTCCGCTTAAATTAACCTTCAGATTTCCCTAAATTCATTGAATTGGACGGGATACGCATCACAACCAAATTATTTTTATCAAGCTCTCTAACTATGGAATACGCATGATAGAGAGCCATATCAAAAATCATTAAGTTCAATGGAAATCATAAGCATCGACTAGGCATTCATAACTATGGAATACACATGTTAATCCAACCTAGGGTTTACTAAACACAATCGTGACTAGCGATTTTTACTACTCATGGATATAAGTTCATAACGATTAGGTGAAATTCCCTTATATCCTAGCATCAAGTCTAAGCATGCAAATTAAGTGTCGACCCTTAACCCACATACATAAACAAGTTATTAATCAACACAGAAAAATAAACCACATCCAACGTTCAAGAATTCATAACTGGAGTAAATCAAATCATAATAAACATTTATCCATGGTTTCAAATTCACCTCTAACTAAACAGAAATTAATTACACATTATTCATAAATTAAAATAAAAATAAACATAAGTTTGGAGGATTAAACCGAATGAGGAATTTCTTCCTCTGTCCCCGTGCTGCTCAGTCCTCTCTTCCGCGCTGCTTGCGCAAACTGCCAAGGGCAGTTTCTTCTGTCCTGACTTTCTCCCTTTCTCCTGTCCTGACCTTCTCCTGCAAGGCCTTCAAGCTGCCTTCTAACCTCTTCTTTCCTCAGCACGCCAGCAACCTGCCTGCACAGTCTCCTCGCGTCAGCCTCCAAGCAGCGCCAAGGCAGCCTTCTTTTATTTCCAGCTGCACCAGGCCTCCCCGATGAGCCTCCTTCCTTGCAGCTTCTCCTTTGCGCTCGAGGTCCTCCCCCTGGAGAGCAGCTCACGTCCCGCACTTCTCGCGCGCCTCCTGCCCTTGCTGCGAACTGTCTGCCCTCTTCACACACAACACGCTGCCCAAATCTGTCCGAGGCCTTCAGCTGCCCAAGCAGCACTCCCCCTTGCGTCAGTCAGCTGCCAAGCAGCTTCTCTCTCTCCTCGTGTCTCACTCGCAAGCTGCCAAAGGCAGCCTGCCCTTTCTTTCCACTCCCCTCCTCCTTTGCCCGAGGTCCTGCGCTCTTCTATATATCTCTCCCTTATTCCATGCTGCGACTTTCTTAATCCTTTCTTCACAGCCAGCTATTTCCCTCTTTTTTATTATGCGCATGTCCTGCTTTCCGTCCCACTATATTTCCTACCCACTGACCTCTATATTCTCTTGCCTTCAAAGCCCACGAGTTGCCTTAAGGGCAGCCACCTTTCTTTTTTTATTTTTATATCCTTTTCCACTAACAGCTCCCCACTAACAGCTCCCCACTATCTTTTAGCTTTCTTTCATGCACAGCTGCCAAGCAGCTTTTCTTTATTCCTTTCCAAGCTGCCAAGTTGCCTGGCAGCATCTCCTTTTTCTCTTGCTGCCCGAGGCTTTTATCCTGTTTAAATACCCAGCCTGAAATTTATGGCATTAGAAATATTAAGTATATTAGCTGCACATCTTTAAGCATAAAATATGATGCAACGAATTTATTACTTAAAATCACACTTGTGCTATTTTTATTTTCTTAGCTAGATAAATTCGATAAAACACAAAAACAAAGTAAATAGCACAAAAATATGAGGAAATAACTAAGAAAAGACAAGAGAATTTGATGTAAAATATGTATAAATATGAGCTTATCATTCGGTCCCTTTCTTTTATTTATTTATTTTTTTTCTTCTTCTTCTTCTTCTTCTTCTTCTTCTTCTTCTTCCTCATCCTCCTCCTCTTTCGTCTTCTCTTCTTCTTCTTCCTCCTTTTTCTGGGTTCGGTCCCTTTTCTTTTTCTTCTTCTTCTTCTTCTTCTTCTTCTTCTTCCTCCTCCTCCTCTTTCTTCTTCTTCCTCCTTCTTCTGGGTTCGGTCCCTTTCTTTGTTTTTTTTTTCTTCTTCTTCTTCTTCTTCTTCCTCCTCTTCTTCCTCCTTCTCTTCTTCTTCTTCTCTTCTTCTTCTGGGTTCGGTCCCTTTTTTTTTCTTCCAATTTTAGGTTTTTTAAAAAAAAATTAAAAAATTATTTTATTTGCCACGTGGCAGACATTTGGCAGCCACGTCAGCATTTAATATATCCATGGATAGAAAATGTAACGGTTGTATGAAATTGAAATAAAATAGTACTTGAGGTATGAAAGTGAAATGTTTTAAAGATGTTGTATAAGATTGCAATAGACCTCAAATCTGAGGGGCTACTATGTAATTTACCCTTAAAATTATTAAAAAAACCCGGCGTGCAGGATTCGAACGTCCATAATAGACACTGTTTATGAAATTGATCAAAACTACATTGTTTATGAAACTTAACGGTACTACACTATATATGAAACTTAACGGTATTATATTATTTATGAAACTGGACGGTATTATACTATTTGTGAAACCGAACATTATTTATGAAACTGATCGGTACTACACTATTTATGAAACTGAAAAGTTTTATACTATTTATGAAACTGAACAGTACAACACTATTTATTGATCCAGATTCATAAATAGTGTCTAGTTATTGGGTACTGTTTGATAAATAATGTATAGTAGTTGGCACAGTTTCATAAATAGTGTCTCATTCTTAGTCCAGTTTCATAAATAATGCCTAGTTCTTGGTCCACTTTCATATATAGTGCATAGTTTTTTGTCATGTTTCATAATTAGTGTCTAGTTCTTGATCCATTTTCATAAACAATGTACAATAATTGGTACAATTTCATAACTAATGTCTATTTCTTGGTCCAGTTTCATAAATAATGTCTAGTTCTTGGTATAGTTTCATAAATAGCTATTCCAGTAGTTTTCACGGCAGAATAACGTCATGATGGGTAGTCTAATTGAACTTGCAAGATTGCATTTGGAATTTGGGATTTGCATTTGCAAGTGATTAATTTTTAGTAATTGGATGATAGTTGAGACCATCATCTCCTCTAAGACAACGGACATCCCTGATCATGTCAAGATTAAAGTCCACGCCAAGATCATCGAGGTCGAAGGTCCACGCCTTATGGACTATGAGTTTTGTTTCCAGTGATGAACATGAATTGGGTTTTCTGATATTAGAATTTATGGTGTTACTAAATTTGGATATCTGAGTTTTGTTTTTCAAGTTAAAAATTAACGTGTGGTTTAGTGTTATTTGGCTTTTTGAGAAACTACAGCAAATTACCACACTATTTATGAAACTACAGCAAAATTACTCACATTATTTATGAAACTACAGCAAAATCACCACACTATTTAAGAAACTACAGCAAAATCACCACACTATTTTTGAAACTACAGCAAAATTACTCACACTATTTCTGAAACTTTACCTACACTATTTCTAAAACTACAACAAAATTACCACACTATTTATGAAACTACAACAAATTACCACACTATTTATGAAACTACATCAAAATTACCACATTATTTATGAAACTACAGCAAAATTACTCATATTATTTATAAAACTACGGCAAAGTTACCACATTATTTATGAAACTACAACAAAATTACTCACACTATTTCTGAAACTTTGTGGTATATTCACAAAATAATAGTTTAGGGTGGTTTTTGGTTAAATTAAAGTTAGTTCAAGCCCTACACCCCGACCCGGAATGTCCACTTGAACTCCGAATCGAGTTGTGTTGGCCGACACCTGGAAGGTGACGAAGCCATAAAGTGTAGTGATGTGGAAAAAGTGCATAAATTAAACCTAAAAGTGCCTAATCAAAAGAGTGCGCGGGTGAGCGGGATTGAACCCTTTTCACACGTGATGTCAGAGCATAAGACAATATAGTAAATAGGATGAAGGTTATACCACTGAAGGTAACCATCTCCTGAGATTTGCCAGAATCCTCATATACGCGTAAACACCGCTACTAAACCTGGAGGGGCGAAAAACAAGTTGAGTGAGTCAGTAAAACAATGCTTATACGAAAACCTTTCTTTTTGAATATACTAACCCCTCGCCGTAAAACAAGTATAGTTTCCTCAAAACATACTAAGTAAGTATGTAATCAAATATAACAGCAATATAACCAGAAATATGCCAAGTCATGATATATCAAATGCCAAAGTAATATAATCATGTGATAATCAATTATAAGTAGTTTCCTCATCATCTAAGCTAGCACACGAGTCGGAACTGCCTAAGGCAATTCTACCCGACAGGACTGGGTGTAATCACTGTGCTCTAGTACTACGATCACGCGAAGACTGTTGCAGAAGCACGGTCACATACAAGTCGGATTGCCTAATGCAATCTACTCGATAGGACTGGCACCTAACTTGGATCCAAGGTGAGCGAACGGTGCGATGTGAATATACACGTGAAGGACTGGCCCTGGGGCGAGTACTAACACCGGGGTGCAACAAGATGAGCATGTATACAAGTATGTATGAATGTCATGACAGTAATATCTCAACCATATAACAACATTTATCACAATTCATATCACAATAATGATACTAGGCAATTTAGGCGTAAAATGAAGTAAATACGCATTTATGGAAACTATAATATGTATAGGTATAAAAACAAACTACCCACTCATAGATACTTCGCTGCTGACGAGCCACGCAACCTAGCGAAGATGGAAACGCCACAAATAATTACCCCTAAGCACATAAAGGTACAATTAATAAAACTATACTAAGAAGGGTCCCGCTTAAATTTCCGGACGTCAAAAACGGATTCAGGACGTCAAATTACCCTAAGAAGGGTCCCGCTTAAATTTCTGAAAAGTCAACAAAAGTCAACAGGATGAATATTCCTTGAATGACAGAATATTCTCTGACAGATGGAATATTCCCTAACGGAATATTTCATCTGAGTTAAGGGTTATTAGGTTGGGTTAGTTTAATAAGTTGGACGTAAGAGTTCTAGGCCTAAAGGCCTAAACTAAAAGGGTTTCGGTCTTCACAATTAAGGCCCAAGGCCCTTAATTTAAAAATAACATAAAACAAAAAAATTAAAAGGGTTATAGGTTTGGAGACACGGGCCAAAGGCCTTCTTCTACTTGGCCCCAAGGGCCTGGGTTTGAAAGGGTAGGGCTTAAAAGCCTGGCCCGAGTCCAACATATGGGTCGCCGAACCCAAAGGAAGAGGAAGGCCGAAATTCGGCTGGAAAACTACAACACCTTTAAACGTTCACAACTTCCTCTTTACTCAACGAAATCGACTGAAACAAAAACAAAAGTTGTAGTTCTCAAATAGACGAAGAGAATGGTACCTCGCACGACATCTAACTCACTGTGGTTTGGCCGAAAAACGCCTCGAAATCCGTCTGACTCGCCAGAAACTGGGTAATATTCAAATGAGTATAACTTCTTCAATACTCAACGCAATTGGGTGAAACAAAAAGGAAAGTTATAGTACTCAGCGAGACAAAGAGATTGATACCTTGCACGCCGTCCAACTAGCTGTGGTTTGACCGGAAATTGGCTCGAAAGGCACGGGTCAAACTTGAACTTCTCGAAACCGAGTTGTTTCACGTCAAAGCTTCCTCAAAACTTGACTAGGGACCCTAGGGAGTTGCTTAGAGGCTTTCCCGAGTCCTAAAACATCATGACTCAGTTGAAAACACGTCGAACTCAACTAGTCTGAGTTCGAACCTTCCGAGTTGGCGAGTCAAAACTCGTCCATTCTTAGTTTGGTTGGTATGGTTGTGTTCGTGGAGGTAAGGTGAACACAATGGTACGGTTTTTAAGCTCGAACAGTGAAGATTTGGGGTTGGTCTTCCTTGTTGCAGAGAAAAGAGAGTTTCGAGAGGGAGAGAGAAATAAGGAAGAGAGAAAGAAGAGTGTTTTTTGAGAAAAATAAAATATTAGAAGTGAGAGAGTTGAAAGAGTTGACAAGAAAGAAAAGAGGAGATGTCAGGCCCGGGAAAATGGGAAGAAAATGGGCACGGGGAGTGGTGGAGGTATGGGGCGCGGTCCCCACATGTCTTACAATTAATTCAAACTATCTCTAACACGAAATTATCCGATTACTTTCGATATTCGATGTTTAGTAAAAACTTAACCGTAGCTCCGATTTCAATTCCGCTCACGCCAACGCGTTCGTAGTGACGAGCACTACGAGGATACGCTAAAAGAATAAGTCATACATTTCTCTAGGCGATGGTCAACGGAAGTCAAAGTTTTTTCCTCTAGGGCATTTTCGTAAATTCACGCTTTTAAAATTAATAAAAACATAAAATTAGGGACGGGTCGTCACACCTTTTCATTAAAGCTCCCAAAAAAAAAACCTAAAGGTTTTCTGTATCGTGCTAGAGACTGGAGCAGTCAGTCTCTTGGTCTCTATTTTCTCCAAATCTCTCTCCATCTTCATTTTCTTAGAATGTATGCCTCTATGCCTTATCTTAATATTTACACATTATGTATAGAAATTATGTGGTGATATGTTTAGTTTTGGAAGGTGATCTTTTTATAGAGCAATGATGCTCTGCTTTTGGGGTTTAACTCTTTGTTGAGACAATCTCCAGGTGGTTTGGGATACCATTAGATGTTATTTAAACAGAATTTCAAGAGAGTTTCAAATATAATTAAGGATGAAGATCGATATTGGCCATATTTTAAAAGTTGCGTAAGGGCAATCAACAAAACACATGTACCAATTGTGGTGCCTAGAGAAATACAATTACCACACATTGGTAGAAAAGGCAACACAACTCAAAATATTATCGTTATGGGATTTTAATATGAGCTTTACATTTGTATGGGCGGGATGGGAGGGTGTTGCTCATGATTCACGTATATTCATGGAGGCATTGAGAAGACCAAAATTTAAATTTCCTCATCCCCTTTTGGTTAGTAATCAACTTTAGTCCTATAAGAATTTATTTCTTTATTATCTTAACAAAAATCCTCATATTTTTCTTTTAAATTATGTGTCTAGGTAAATATTATCTAGTTGATGCTAGATATCCACATATGAAAGGATATATTGGATCTCATAGGGTTGAACAATATCATCTTCTTGAATTTCGACATGGAAGTCAGCCAAGAAGTAAAAAATAGATATTTATCATAGGCATTCATCCCTAAGATGCACTGTTTGGAAAAATAGATGGACAATGATTCGCCACACTCGTAGCTTCGCTTTTGAAAAACAGGTACAAACTGTTGTTCCTTCAATGACTTTACACAATTTTATTTGGAATCATTCCGTGACGATCAAGATTTCCAACCTTATGATGATGATGAGCTACTTCCACCTGGACATGAATAGATTGTTGATGAAAGTTCTATTCATAGGCGAGAGATAGATGTTCAACAAGTAAGAATTGCTAATCTTTTTAGAGCATCTCCAATGGGTGTCCCTATTTAGGGACTCCAACCACTACATAGAAAAACTCATTTAGAGACTTATAGAGAATTTTCGTGTCCCTAAAGGAATATTACCTTCAATTGGTGAGTCCTTATAGTAGAATCCCTAAATTTGAGGTTTTTACGATTTTATGCGATAATTTGATTAGGTGTTTGTATGTGTTAATTTTTTGTTCTAATTAATTTCACATTATGTTGTCGTAAAATATTTTGTGACCATTTCGACCAAAAAATTTCATATTATGATACCAATTTTTTTCTTCACAAAACCATAACAAGAATGAATCTTGGCCGTTCATTTCAAAGCCAAAATGAGAGTAGAAGCACCGGCCATATTTTATTGTTCCTGAACCGCTGATCCTCAACTGTAGAAAAAATTTGAAAGCCATAATAAACTCTGACCGTTCATTTGAAAAACAAAAAGAAGAGAACACATAATAAAGGGAGAACACATTATGCGCTGTCTAGTAGCATTCTTGCTGCACAACAGCATTCAGATTAATGCGGTTGTCCTGCGAGTCCAAAACAACCCGCGCGTCCTTGGCAAGTAGGCTAATTGCTGAACAGCAGCATTCAAATTGGTGGGCCAATTTTTCCACCCAAGTTGTCATTAGGCTCCATGATTTGATTTCATATACAATTCCTATACGTAGGTGCATACATTAAATATCTGATAAGTCTCTATATTTTAAAGATTCACTTTCCGATCAATTGAAGATTCAATTTGTTACTATATTTGTTTTATACACATTTTATACAGTGATTATCCATATTTAAGGATTCTATTGGAAATGCTCTTCTGTCTAGTTAATACTTATTTCACATTTGATTGTGACGCAACTATAATGTGTCTTTTTGTTTTTAAGAAACAAATGGTCAATTATATATATTTTCACATAAATAAATATCATTTTATTAATGATCATTAATTTGTTTATTTAATTTTCATCAACAATTTATTCAAGTTGTATGCTAATTATATACGGAAAAAAACTAATGCAAAATTTCTTGAGAAACAATAGTACTTAATTTATTATTAATGAAGGTGTTTTTTTATTTGACAGTCAAACACTCTATTTAATATTAAAATCGTTTCTATACAAAGCAAAATACTTAGTCGGTTGCCAAATAACAAACAGCTTTCTTTTAAAAGCGCTACTGAAAAGTGTTACAAACAAAAAGTGTTAGTAAGTAAAAATACTTTATAGAAAAACACTTTTAAGCGGGCCTCTTTGTCACCATGGTAAATTCAAGAGTTAAAAGTTGGAACAAAGAGCCAGTGCACACATCTATTTTTCATCGTGCATTTACTCATTTTAGCAAAACGGTTCATCCTTTTCGGTTGTACAACAATCACACCACACACATACAAAAAGCCAACTATTTTCCAATGGGGCTTTCGTTTCTCTTTAATTATTTTTCTTTTGTTTCTTTCCATGATTTTATGTTTTTTGCTACAATTTCACATGCCGTATGGGCTATGGTCCCTGTCATACTCATTCAATGGTACCCTTTTTCCATTTAAAGACACTTATGATGTGTTTTGATTTGATTTTTTTTTCTTGGCTTTTGCATTGCGTTTCTTATCATTTTGTCTTCTCTCTTGTGCTTGTCACACCCATACAAGAATAGGAACATAGATTTTCTTCAGAGATGCCCACTGTCTCTCGATCCCTCTCGATGCTTTCATATATTATCAAGCTCATGAATGGTCAATGTGACATGGGAATCATTCATCCTTTAATTTATGAATTTTCATCTTCTTCTTGCTACTTAGGTATTAAGTTTCATGGCTAGTAATCATGAACGATGTCCCATCGTACCTATAACTTTTTAATTAGGGCTACCACCTAGCATGCTACTTATTATATGTTTTGGTGTGTGACATGAATATTGTTTTATGCCAATTTGTTGCTTTGAGAATATATTGACGGAATATCTCAATTAGAGTAAATTCGTATAGGACTTGGTATCACATTCACACGGTTCGTGTTTTTTTTCACACAAGCAAAAATTGTTATGAAATGTCTATGGCTGATTTTCAGATGGATCGGGTTAAGAACAAGCTCTCAAACTGAATTAAAACATTTCCAAATAAAACTTTTTCTCGAGTTCCAAAATATTTAAATTTTTCTAACTCTTTGATATGGTCGTGTCTCAGAATTTTGGAAACATATTTAAGATTTGTGTACATTTTACAAGTTTTTGGAACATTTCAAACTTTTATACAAATGCAGCAATTTTATGTATGTGTTTTTTTTTTTTTGGGTAATGTATCTCTGTACTTTGGTTACAAATATAATTATTACCATTCATAATATATTGGAAATTTGGTTGGAATAAGTATGGAAAATTTCAACTAAAAATTGGTTTAAAAATTCCAACTTTTTAGAAAATCTAGATACATTTTTATGGGCATCCAACTTTATCGTAAATGTTCGAAATTGGGAACGAAAGTTTACTGGTAATCTCCAATCAACTTGCATCCATAGAAATGTCTAGTCATCTTATGAATTATAACGGGACTTATGTGCTTGTTATACCTCATTAGTATTTCTCTTATCCAGTGACCAGAGACGGTTTTTAGGAGAGCGAAAGGTGCAATCCCACAAAGTCCCATATTTGGAGGAGCTCCCAAAAAATTTTGGCATCTAACATTTATATGTAATAATGCTATATATTATAAAAAATACTTATGTTAGCATTGTAAAACCTTATTGCGCACTTCTAATAAGTGTAAACTTTTTTCTTTCTAAATACAATAATTTGGAGTGCACAATGAGATATTTGGAATGCTAATAACAATACCCTAAAATTTGTTCAAAAAAAAAAAAAACAACAACAACCTAAAAAATAAATTTTTTTGATTTAGTCGAATTAGAGAAAATTTTCTCAAAATTTATGTAGTGAATTGGTAAAATTCATCGATATTCATTGATTTATATCTCGCTGATATAGTGTGGAGTTTGCATTTCACCCCTCTCTGTATCGATCCTTGATTTTTAGGAATTTTTCGACAAAATATTGACAATTTTGTGGATATTTTAAACATTGGGTAGAACCTCAACTTCATGATATTCTAACATGTTGACACCATGTGTTAAACGCAACGGCCACACGTGCTCTATATCACTTAGTTTGTGTTGACCACGTCTTAGACTTAAAAATTTGTCACACATAAGTGGGAGTGTGAGAATGCGATATACAAATTCCCACAACAGAAAAAGTAACATTGCACGGGCTTATAATGAGTTAGGCTACTCTCCGAATTGCCGATTGATTTTATAGTAGAGCTTCATCTTTATCCGTGCTTTTGGTTGTTCATATATACTTTGGAAGGAAATGAGTTACAAACAGTTATAAAAAAAAAAAATTAGCATCACATTAGAAATGATCTTTTAAGTTTTATAACTTCTGCCATCAACAAAGATTTTATAGTTAATGGACCTAAATTGTTACTTAGTACTATAGTCCAGTTACTCTTCACTTGCTTTGATTTGAATTTCATAAATAGTAAGTTCAATATCAATTTATTCCTTCCATCTTTTAGTTGTAAATATAGTTCATTCTACAAAAAAAAAAACCTAAAAGTAAAGACAATATTTTTGTTGAAAATTATAAGATCACATACATGCACATGGTTTAAATCCCTTGGTTAATTGATTAACAAGATTTGTTTTTTTTAAATATATTTAGGCGAGACTCAAATTTTGGCGTTGGATGATGTGGGATAGGTGTTGTACATTGAAAAGTCCAACTCTTTTTTCTTTTTACTTGCATTACGATGTGTAATTCTCTTCATTTTTTAGTCAAATATCACAAGTTCAACTCTTATAAATAACAAACTCGATGTAAAATGTTATTATAGCTAGAGCATTGGACAATCCTTTTTAATGGAACAAGCCTATTTATAATTTAGAAACAAACTATTATCAAATTTTAAAATTTCACAATTTTGATTTTACTTATGTATAAAATTGGTACTTAGGAAGGCATTCATGAAGGACTATTGTACAAAACACATTATGAGTATTAGTAATGGGAACGGAATTCTACACACTTGTTCTTTTTTCATTTTTTTTTTTTTGACAGAAAAGAACTTCATTAAAGGGAGAAACCTCTTACACAGCCGGAGCTGATACAATCAAATTGGAAGGCCGAGTTTGCTTCCACAGGAAGACAAGCATCCCAAATACAAAGGTTATCTATCTTAAGCCCAACAGACGCCACTGCATTCGCAACAAAATTTTCTTCCCTAAAAACATGACCTAACCGATAACTTGGAAGGACGAATCACACCACCTGATGTCTTCAATAATAGATCTCACATTCCACGACACATCACAGGCACCACGGACATCATCAATGATAAGCTTAGAATCAACTTCCACTATCACGTGCGTCAATCTCCTCCTTTTAGCCTAGAGTAGGGCCTCACGTAACGCTCGGGCCTCAGCAACGTTAATGGTGGTAGACCCCAAGTTGATAGCAACGACTATGAAAGGTTTGCAATGCCAGTTCCTAATGACAAAGGCTCCGGCCGCCAAAGAGTTGGACACCGACCCGTTGAAATTTATTTTTACGTAAGGAGACTTTGGACAATTCCACTTGATCAAGTTATTTTCAGCTGGCATTTTTGCATTCTTTGGATTAGCAGCGTTATCTTTGAAGTAATTATTAACCGTGGACATTGCTCAAATAAAATATCTACTATGCATAAGCTTTTCATTCTTGAAAATACTACTATTTCTATCATTCCATATTTGCCAGCAATTTGCCAGAGCTTTACTTAAGGTACTTATATCAATCTTATTCCGATGGGAGAGGCCTTTAAGCCAGTTACTAATCTTGTGGTTAGGATCAATACTTGATAACAACATCTCATTAGAACAACTCCAAACTTGCTTAGCATACTGACAATAGAGAAAAATATGATCTTGGTCTTCCTCATGGTTGTTGCACAACGGACACTTTGGTGTCAATATTTGATATGAACTTGCTTAAATTCTTTCGAGTTTGTGGTTTAACCTTGATGAGGCTCCAGGCAAATAACTTAACTTTGGGAGGCAAAATTTGTTTCCAAACTTTATTGATAAGACATTGGACCGGCGAAGGGCCAAGATCCTCCATTTGGAGCCAGGTTGTGGATTTAACCGAAAACCTACCATTATTACTTGGACCTTAAACAACAGAGTCCTTTGAATAAGAAAGAGGAATAGGAATGTCACAAATTTTGTTAACAATATAATTGTCTACCACTTGACTTAAAGTGTCCTATCCCAATGACCATCAATAATAAACTCTGCAACCTTAGCATCACATTCGATTTGATTCTTTGATTATCTGGTATGAGATGGAATAGAGGGTGAGGAAAAACTCAAAGATGGGACCAGAACAAAATGTCATTGCCATAACCGACCACCCACCTCATACCCTTAAGAATAATGTCTCTGGAAGTTAGAATACCTTTCTAGGTTAGCGAGTGGTTTTGTTTAGTTTTGGTATCTAGAAAAGTATCATGCCTAAGGTATTTCCTCAAGACTATATTGACCCACTAGTTATCATTATCAAAGAGCACCTTCCACCCCAGCTTAGCAAGACACACCTTGTTGAAATGGTCTAGGTTAATTTATGACGCCTAAACCACCCACATTTTTTGGTCTACAAATTTTATTCCAACTCACGGGGTTACATTTAAGATCATTACCCCTGAAAAACTGTCTGCATTCCTTATTTAATTGACTGGTAAGTATATGAAGACATTTAAAGCAAGACATTACATGGTTTGGCATACCTATGAGGTTGGATTAAACAAGCGTAAGCCTCCCCGCCTTTGAAAGAGTGTTTGCCTTCCAACCTGCAAGTTTTTGTTTAATCCTCCTGATTAGCTCATTTCCATTCATAGGGTCCTTCCAAAAGACAATATTATGGATACCCAGATATTTACCAATGGTAGTCTTATGTTGAATTTGGAGAATATTAACTACTTCATTCTTGGTTTGGTTATTTGTATTAGTAGAGAAATATAGAGAAGATTTGTTGAAATTGATTTGTTGACCCGACGCATTAGCAAAAATATTAAAACCTCTAGCACATTCCTGGCACCCTTTGTAGTCGCCTTGGCAAAAACAAGGCAGTCATCTGCAAAGACTAAATTCGAAACTTGGTAGCCAAAAGGGGAAGTGAGAAGACTAATATGGGATTTATAAGTATATGCTAACTCATTCAATCTCCTAATGAGGGTTTCCATGCAAAGTATAAAAATGTAGGGGGATAGGGGACCACCATGCCTAATGCCTCTACTTGGGCAGAAATAACCATGTGATTCTCCATTAATATTAATTGAGAATGAGGTAGAAGAGATACATTCCATAATTAAATTAATCCACTTATGACAGAAACCAAACCTTACCAAAACACACTTGATATAATCCCAATTTAGAAGATCATACGTTTTTTCCAAGTCTAGCTTGATAGCTAGATCACCATTTGACACACCCCGACCTGGAATGTCAACTATGACTCTGAATCGAACTATGTTGGCCGACACCATGAAGGTGATGAAGCCATAAAGTGTAGTGATGTGGAAAATGTGAATAAATTTAAACCTAAAAGTGCCTAAATACAAGAGTGCGCTGTGAGCAGGAATGAACCTAAATCACACGTGATGACATAGCATAAGTACAGTACAGTAAAATAAGGTGAGAATTATACCATCGATGATAATCGCCTACACCAAGATTTGCCAATAATCCTCGTCGGTACGAAAAGTCTGTTACTAACACCTAGAAGGGCGAAAAACAAGGGTGAGTGGGCCTAAAAATAAAGTTTTAATAAAAACCTTTTGAAAGCGTTATAACCCCTCGCCGTAAAACCCATATAGTTTCCAGAAAATAATACTACTACGTAGGTATAAAAACAAATGCACAAGAGCAGAGGAAGCTGAAGTATGCCATGTCATAATATCTCAGCAATAATAAATGTAAGCCAGGTGTGAAACCAATATAAAATAGTATGCCAGTCAGAGTCACCTAACGTGACCTGTACGACTGGACCTGTAGCTCATCAATCTAGGCTAGCACACGAGTCGGAGTCACCTAGTGTGACCTGTACGACAGGTTAGGTAAAAATATGTACGTTCAAGTGCTACGATCACGTGAAAGCTGTGCGATAATTCGCGGATCACCTACGAGTTGTAACCGCCTATTGTGGTCTGTACGACATGTTGACACTAGACTTGGATCTAAGGTGAGTGTGCAGTGTGGGAGGTGAACAATCACGTGAAGGTTGGCCCTAGCCCCGGGCGGGAGCACTAATATCAAAGTGCAGCCATGATGAGCTCTAAGTAAATGTGTGCATACAAATGCAATACAACCCATTCAATCACATAATACTCACCTGAAACTTACCTGAGTCTCCGTAGCATCACACAATACAATTCACTGTAACAATGCAATATTTAAAATGTAACTTATTTAAGACATGGCAAGCAAACCATAGTTCCATATAAAAAAATGTTTATGGAAACCATAAAGTTTATATATATATATATATATATATACTATAAAAAGGAAAAAGACTCATTCACCTGAGGTTCGCGCTACAACTCCCTAGCACGAATATCGAGGCATCATGAACGATCGTCCCCTAGAACAAATGTTTAGTCACGTCTCAGAATTCTTATCGATAGAACACGTAACTTACATAAAACACATCCCCAAGGACGTTCTAGAATAATTTGAGACCCATTGACCAAAAGTCAACCTTCAATCAAAGATCGACAGTAGGGTCCACAACCCTACGTAACTCGATTCGAAAGATCTGCATCACAGATTTTTGATCTGTAACTTCCAAAGATCCACATTATGCTTCTAAAACATCATACTAAAGTTTCATTACGATCCAACGGCGAATATCTGCCAATTGTAAATTCAAGTGGCTATCAACATTTTATTTTACGAACTTAGGAATCCAATTCGGGAAGATCCACAAGTCGGATTCCCAATCCGTTAGTTCCTATTGTCCTCAAATATTATGAATAATAACCTACTAAAGTTTGGTGACGATCCAATAGTTGGATCGTCGATTCAAATAAGGATCAAGTGGCGGACCTTAGCGAAATTGTACCCAAACAATGGAATTTCGTTAATTGGACTTCACCTATGCAATTGGAGTATCAGACTTAGCTTAGGAAGGTCAGGTGGGGTCTCGGCCCACCCGCCGCCGCACACGGCGGTCGGCCTCCCCGACTCGCCGGAAAAATCAACTATTTCTAAAAATTCTCAAATTTCACAGAAATGAAGATCTCAATGGGTAGAGCAAGTTTCATACATGCGGCCAAGTCCAATTTGACCGAAAAAAACCTCAAATCGCCACGAACCCGTCGAAAACCCTCGAAATAAGTGGTTTTGATTCGACTCCAAACAAGCTCCGACACCCCAACCAATGCATGGGCTTTGTTCCTGAGGTTGAGGAGAGTCTATTGGTGGTGGTGGTTGGCTAAGTTTGCTTCAGGAATGGCGGATCGCAGCCATGAGACCTGTCGCACCCACCGGTGCTATTCTCCACGGAATGAAACCAAATCTCGTTGAGTTTGGGGTGGAATTCATAGCAATGATGTTGTAGTGATGTTTAAAGGGGATGGTTGGTCGTGAAAAGCTAAGAAAACACCGTGAAAAATCGTGGAACACCAGGTCGGAGACCGGGTCGCGTCATGGAAATGAGTTGGGGGTCCGATCGGCTACCCCCTCAACTCTTTCCTTTCTCTTCCTTTTTCTCCTCTCACATTGGTTCTCTCATTTTCTCCCTTTCCTAATTGGTCCGGTTCCCCCCTCATTTCTCTACTTTATCTTCCATCTCCACAACCCATCTTTTCTTTCCTTTAATCTGGGCCAGACATGTGGCTTTCCAGGTTTTGCTCCAAAAATATGGAGCATTCCAGAAAATAATAAATTTACAGTTTTGCCCTCGACTTCATTCGTTAATAACTTCTTCGTTATAACACCAAATTATGTTCCATTTGCACTCACACGTTAACGAGTACTACGAGGATATGTCAAGAAAATGAATTTTACATGACACGACAAGACGGTCAAACAAGGTCAACGCATTTGCGTCGAAGGGCATTTTCATAAATTCACATTTTAAAATTATAAAAAACTATAATTTTCGGGGACGGGTTGTTACACCTTTCCTGTCTTTCTTCTTGTTAAAACTAGAAAACAAGTCATGAGCGATAAGAATGTTATCCTGTATAGAGATACCCAGAGCAAAGGCTCATTGGTTGGGCGAGATACACAAATGTAGAAAGGGTTTCAATATGGTAATCATGACTTTCGTGATAATTTTATAACTAACATTACAAAGGCTAATTGGTCTATAATTACTAACAATCTCTGGATTATCCACTTTTGGGATTAGGACAATATTTGTATGATTAATTAATTTAAGATTGGTATTATTATCAAAGAAGTCTTTTACCATGTTACGCACTGAAGATCCCACCCATCTCCCAACATTCCTGGTAGACACTAGCACGGATGCCATCAGGCCATGGGGCTTTAAGATCACCAATGCTTTTAACTGCATCCCAGATCTCAGCATTTGAGGGAGTATCAGTTAACATGTTATTATGCTCATTAGTAATACAAGGATTAATTACTTGAGTGATCGAATTGATGTGTTCAATGGTAAGATTAGAGCAATTTGTGAATCGCATTTTAAATTCCTGCACAAAGACTTGCTCCAACCCCTCTCCTTTGAACCACTAGAAACCATTGCCATCTTTGATTTTGTCAATTTTCGTGGCACTCAATTGGAAGAATCTCGTATTTTTATCTCCATGTTTTAACCAATTAGCTTTAGCTTTTGAGCCACACACTTGTTCTTTATTTGCACACTTATTTTTTTTCAAATTGAATAAATAAAAAGAGAATAAAAGGTGACATAAATAAACAATGACGTACGTTAAAAACAGGGGAACTTTCATGAAAAGGACTTGAGCTAAATTTAATTTAACCAAAAATCATACTATAACTTTATTTAATGAAAATACTTAAATTTTAATGAAAAATTCTTAAATTTTAATAAAATTGACAAAAGAACTTAAATTTTAGTGAAAAAAAAACATCATTTTAATATTAAAACAAAGAAAATTAAAAAAAAAACCTAACGCCACGGGACCCGTGCATCCTCCCACATATTGTTTATGAAACTTACAACACTGTTTACAAAACTTAACAATACTACACTGTTTATGAAACTTAACGGTATTACATTGTGTATATATGTATATTATTTCTTTTGCCTTAAGTAAGTATGAGTGAATTTTACACATATCACTTACACACACACACACACACATATATACATATATATATATATATATATATATATATATATATATATATATTATATACATGAAAATACACCTTACGAGATAATAGTATCAGACGTGTGTTTGGGTTCTTGCTTTATCATAGTTATGTTTATTTTCATGTACTTTTTCTTATCTAGCTATATGGAGGGGGGGACGCGCAATGGGCACCAAGGTTCTAAAAAACGCTAGGCGCTAGTCGGGCGGCGGGCTAGCGCCTAGCGCCTAGGCGGGTGCCTAGGCGGCCTAGGCGGGTGCCTAGGCGGCCTAGGCGGATTTAGGTAAATTTCTTGTATATCTTGTAAATAAGTGCATATTGACACCTAAAAAAAAACTATACTTGTATGGATAATAAAATAATGATAAAATGCAAATTAGGTACACTATTTCCATAAGTATTGGATGAACTTGTAGTAAATCCATCATTTGCAAATTAGATACACCATTTCCATAAGTATACCACCATGAAATCAAAAAAGAAAAAAGCACGCAATTAATAAAAAATAATATAAAACCTCCTAGGACCGCCTAGGACCGCCAAGCCCGCCTAACCCGCCTAGCCGCCCAGCCCGCCTAGACCGCCTAGGCGCCGCCTAGCCCGCCTAGGCGGCCGCCTAGGCCCAACCCGATTTTTCCTCCCGATTTGCCCAAAAACGCCTCGGTTGCTAGGCGGCCACCTAGGCCGTTTTTTAAAACACTGATGGGCACACATGCTTATATTATATATATATATATGTCTTTATCATTAAATAAAGTTATTAGATCATTTTTAGTTTTTTTTTTTTTTTTTTTGGTTGAGAATAAAGCTTCATTAATGAAAGGGAGATACAATTTGTGCTAGAAAGGTCTAAGCCTAAACAGAGCACAAAGCCCTACACAACAAAGCAAACATAAGATAGATGACAAGCCCAAACAAGGAGAGCTACAACTCCAGCCAGCCACAAAGAGAGGCCCACACAGATTTAGACCCATAGGCTACAAAAGAAACAATAAATAGTAAAACCCTAAGCTCCAGTAGCCAAAAACCAGTCACCACCACCACTACCTCCACGAAGAAAGACATCGCACCAAACAGAAAAATGCACCCAAACCAAAACCTAGATCTGAGAGTATTGCACAGAATCAATCCACCAAGAGCCAAAGCCTCCATAGCCACACCTGCAAGAAAATTCACCAAATGTAACATGAGGAGGGGGAGGGCGAAGGGGTTGTGTTAAACACCCTTGTTCCGACGTGAATCGTTCCACACTTTGCCCAATTTTTTCGGTAAGCTGGATCAACAATGGGTTGTGCGGGTTAGGTCTTGTGTCAAGATAGAACCCAACACTTGTAGATCTAAATCATGGTTCAGAGTTGGGAAAGATGAAGGGCAACAGGAGGGAGGTAGGAGAAAAGGGTGTGATGCAGAGGGAGGAGAGGGATGGCGGTGAGCGATAGATGATTGAGGAGAGGGTACAAAACTGAGACCAATGCTCAGATAGATGAGACAAAGCTCAAATAAAAGCATAGAAAAAGAAAAGGAATGGAAGAGAAAAAAGAAAGTAGAAGGAAGCAGGAGAGATTTTTAGGGCTGCCATCGACCCTAAAGCCAAAAGCTAGGGCCGACGGTTGAGCAAGGTTTTCTCTTGGGGCTTTTCACAGAGAGAGAAAGCGGAGAGAGTATAAGATAATAAGTGAAAAGACAAAACCCTCCTCCGTAGATAACTTTTAGTTAAAATACAAAATTTTGAAGCCATTTTTATTAATTATTTTTTAAAAAACAAAATAGGGTATAGAAATCTTTTAAACAGAAAATCTTTTTCCAAGAAAAACCTGTATTTGAAAAAATAAAAGTAGCCAGTGGTTGTTGGAGATACATTACACCACGCAAGGCTTCACTCTTCCGGTGGGAAACAAGTTTTAAGTGGAGAGGAGGGTGGGCTGTAAACTGCATGTCCTGTGATTGGCTAACCTCAAACATGATTACACATTACATCCAAAGGCAAAAAGCTATGAAAAGATGAACTCGTTAATAACCAGAGGATACTCAATGATCTTTCGGAATACGGAGACTGAAGCAATACCACACTATTTCAAAAAAAGAAAATTGCACCATCGGTCTTTTAATTTTAATTTAATTAGAGTAATAATTTTTTAATTAAAATTTCGTGATTATGAGTTTCTTAACTCCTTAAAATATGCAACTATGGTTCTTTTCATCAATTCCATCAGAACTTCCGATGGGTCATGGTAAAAGAATCATTGCTAAAATTAGGCTAAAGTTGAGGGATTTCATTTCTCTAATTGAATTAACGTTGAGAGACCATTACCACAATTTTCTTATTTGGTTTTTCATATTTTCCTCTTCTCGTGCGTGGCATTGACTCATTTTGACAGAAATTTTCACGGAGTTAACAAAAAATATTATAGCTATACAATACGATAAGTTAAGGACTAATCGTCACGAACGGTTAGTTGATAAACTATTATTCTAATTGAGTTAAAGTTGAAAAAGGGTAAATTACATTTTACCCCCTCAGGTTTGAGATCGATTTCAATTCCTTACAACATCTTTAAAATATTTCACTTTCATACCTCACATACTATTTTATTTCAATATAGTATCTCCGTTACATTTTCCATCCATTGATCCATTAAGAGTTGACATAACTGCCACATTTGTCCTGACATGGCTGCCAAATTTGTACCATGTGGCAAAAAATAATTTTTTATTCATTTAAAATATTATAATCATTTACCCTATTTATTAAATTAAAAAAAATTAAAAAAAAAAAACCTATCTTCTTCCCAAGCCCTTCCCTTTCCTTGTAATCCTAACACCGCATCCCCTACCCCTACCTCCTCCACAACCCACAAACAACCCTCACTCTCTTCTCTCTCTACGGCCGACGCCCCCGCAACCCCCCCACACCATCGCGAACTCGTCGGCAACCCATCTTCCTCGACCTTCGTCTCCTCCCTCTCCTCCCTTCAAGCTCTGCGACTCCTGCAAGATCTCCCCCTCCCAATTCTTTCTCTGCCTGCCCTGCGACGCCATGATCCACAAGCGCGTCTGGATATGCAACGCCACTTTCCGGTGACCCTACTACCTCATGCCACCAACTCTTCCAAACCCTCGGTCTCCTACCTAAGCCGACCTGCCACAACCCATTTCTCTATCTCACTCCCCAACCTACCTGCCACCACGACAACCATCGCCTCCCTATGTCACATCCCGGGGTCAACTCCCCCGTAACACAATATTGTCCGATTTGGGCCCCGGTCACGCCATCACGGGTTTGTTTCTTGGAACTCACACGAGAACTTCCCAGTGGGTCACCCATCTTAGGATTTCTCTCTCCCGAACTCGCGTAACTTCGGAGTTCCGATGGAACCCGAAGCCAGTGAGCTCCCAAAAGGCCTCGTGCTATAGAGAGTGGAGCATGTACATATAAGGCATATCACCCCGTCTCCGTTGGTCGATGTGGGATGTTACAATCCACCCCCCCCGTAGGTGCCCAACGTCCTCGTCAACACACTCGTACCACATGGCAGAGTGGCTCTGATACCATTCTGTCACATCTTGGGCTCAGCTTCGCCATAACACGATATTGTCTGCTTTGGGCCCTGGCCACGCCCTTACGGTTTTATTTCTGGGAACTCACGCGAGAAATTCCCAGTGGGTCACCCATCCTAGGATTGCTCTCGCCCGAACTCGCTTAACTTCAGAGTTCCGATGGAACCAGAAGCCAGTGAGCTCCCAAAATACCTCGTGCTATAGGGAGAGGAGGATGTACATATAAGGCATATCACCCCCTCTCCGTTGGTCGATGTGAGATGTTATAATCCACCCCCCTTAGGGGCCCGATGTCCTCGTCGGCACACTCGCACCACATTGCAGAGTGGCTATGATACCATTATGTCACATCTCGAGCTCTGCTCCGCCGTAGCACTATATTGTCCGCTTTGGGCCCCGGCCACGCCCACACAGTTTTGTTTTTGGGAACTCACGATAGAACTTCCCAGAAGATCACCCATCCTAGGATTGCTCTCGCCTGAACTCGCTTAATTTCGGAGTTCCAATGGAACCCGAAACCAGTGAGCTCTCAAAATGCCTCGTGTTATAGAGAGGGGAGCATATACATATAAGGCATATCACCCATATCCATTGGTCGATGTGGGATGTTACATCCTACAACTCGACGGCAGATCAACACGCATGCCTCACACAATTTCGAATTGAGTTTGTTTGTACCATACTTGACTAATCCCGAAACTACCAAGCACCGGTCAACGTTATACCGTTAAGGACCCAGAACAGTTTTCCTCCAACCAGGAGGCCAATCACAGCGCAACACCTGTTAAAACCAAAAGACCAATCACAGGGCGACACGTGTCAACATCAAAGGCCAATCACAGCATGACACATGTCAAAGCCAGAACAAAGCTAGAAACTATCTTCTATAAAATGAGATCTTTCTCCCACAATAATCCCTAATGTCATTTGTACTAAATCATTCACTAGTACTCACTAAAGGAGAGCTTGAACCTATGTACTTGTGTAAACCCTTCACAATTAGTGAGAACTCCTCTACTCCATGGACGTAGCCAATCTGGGTGAACCACGTACATCTTGTGTTTGCTTCCTAGTGACCAGAGCAATCTAGTGAAGGTCACAAACTTAACACTTTCTGTTGTACCAAAGTCCCCACTGATTTTGTGCATCAACATTTGACGCCGTCTGTGGGAACGACACTTATTCCCACTCTCTTCAGCTTTGTCAAGCTGGTTTCCACCATTCGTACACTCTCTTTTGACCAGGCATCCCTCTCCAACATGGGGAGCGAAGGAAGCCACAGCACACAGAATGACACCCCTCTTGCACCTAGTGCGAAGCAACAAAAGAAAGAATGAATGAAGCTCGCTCTTCAGCTAAAGTCGAGGAGCTGGAGGCTCAGAACAACAAGATAGCAATAAAGAATGAGATCCTCCAAGAACAATATGAGAAGCTCTTCGAGACTTTCCACTAAACTAGGCGTACTCAAACACGCGAGCTTGTTGCCCCAGTGGACATCAACCATCATCTGGGTGACCCCCAAACCGGAGGGTCACATTCATTCGACATGGATATCCCTAATGAGGAGCGAGCTAATCATCAAAACATTGATCAACATGAGACTTCTCTCAACCCAGCTGCTTCGACCCGAAGCAGGAGAAGTGGAGGAAGACACCTCCTTGCAGAAGGATTGGAATGATCGAAAGCCGTTTATCGTGATTGCCGAGACTTCCTAAAGCAACGTCGAGAGAATCCCCTCCATATAAGCTCGAAGATCAATGACCCAAGGGTTTCTGAAAGACTTAGTCCCCTCCCAGGACCCAAGCCAGCTGCCCATCTAAGGAAGGAACGACAGGTCCCAGAGGAACATGAAGGTACAAGGGACTTGGAGGTATTCCGACAGACTCGCCCTAGAAGTCAGTACGGCGGGTTCAAGGAAAAATCACAAGCTCTTGCTCAAACATTCCTACTTCCGAGAGATGATGGAGACTTATGGAAGAAAATTTCAGTGGTACATGACTCCACTCAGGACCCCCTTGTCCTACAAATCATTGAGGAAGTAAACAAGTTGAAGGTCGAACGTCAGGCCGAGATACTTGACTGGAACCAACCCAGGCCTGACCTTCTCACAATGAGGATCCTCGACACCCTCCTTCAAGCGAAGACTAAACAAAAACTTGGTTTACAACTCTATACTAGAAGAGAAGACCCAATTGAACACATTAACCTCTTTGAGTCCACCATGGCATATTGGATGCACACCGACGAAGAGCGATGTCTTCTCTTCCCTTCCACCCTCTCTGGCAGAGCTCTAAACTGGTATTGTTGTCTTCCACCAGAGACAGTAGACTCATTTGAGGAACTAAGGAAACTGTTTGTCTCTCAACACATCTTCCAGACCGATCGCTTACATTCTGCAGATGACTTGTACACTATTCGTCAGAAGCTGAACGAGTCACTACGAGAGTATGTCGGTCGCTTCAGCCATGAGTATTCTCGCTGCGCTGAGGCAGATGACAAGACCGCCCTCAAAGCCTTCACGGTAGGCTTACGTGATTGTTTCTTCAAGTACATGATCAATGTCAACACTTGAAAGACTTACTCTGAGGTGATGGCACAGACTTACAACCACGCCTCCGCCGATGTAAGGACATACCAAGGGAACCCCCATATGGTTAACCCCTATCAACAAGTGGGAAGTGGAAGTCAAGTTCTACCAAGTGATGAGATCTTGGCCATTCAGACACCCATTGCATCATCTCCTGCCTCATTTAGCTACTTGCTAAGTCACCATACGTATTTGTCTCTTGGTAAGAGGAAGGATTTTTACTCTCAGCAAGCCCATTACAATAAGAGGGATAAAAGTTCGTATCAAGACAACCAGGGGTGAACGTACCGTCGACTATTATACTATAAGGCCAAGCCTCACTCTTTCAAAGTGAATGACTAGGTAAAGAAGGAAATGCTATTATGAGAAGGCATACACATTACAGATGTTTTGACTCTCAACCGCTTGAGATCTTTTGTCACACAAGCCATTCAACAAATATTTAAAGAAAAGGGAATTCAGACAACTTCTTCTGAGTCTTTTGCATTCCTATCATTGGAACACTTAGTTTACGCTAACCTACCCCTATACTCCAACTCAGAGCTTCAACATGCGTACTTTTACACAAAGTATGTGATACTAAGTGTTACAACCATCATGGATCCCTTCATGCATAGCAAAACATTCATAAGCATCACTCATGTCAATCAACATAAACATCATACATTCCAACACATTCATACATAAACATCATACATTCCAATACATCCATACATAAGCCAACTGTGCTTTGAAAGGGTTCAACATACTTTGTGTCATTCGACACTTGCTACAATGTGCCTCGACACCTTGCCCTTATTCTCACCAACCAGGTGATGAAATGTGAAGAAGGAATTCATCTTCATGCCACCAACCAGGTAATGAAATGTACAACCCGTACTCTCCTTCATGCCACCAACCAGGTGATGAAATGTACAACCTGTACTCTAATATCATTTGGCAACTTGCCACTCATGCCACCAATCAGGTGAAGAAGGAACTCATCTTCATGCCACCAACCAGGTGATGAAATGTACAACCCGTACTCTCTTTCATGCCACCAAACAGGTGAAGAAGGAACTCATCTTCGTGCCACCAACCAGGTAATGAAATGTGATGAAAGGTGATGAAGGAACTCACATTCGTACCACCAACCAAGTGATGAAAGCAACTCACCATTCATTCCACCAACCAAAAGACAAGTGGTACAACTTGTACATGTGAACTTCTAACATTCACAAATAATCAAAAGCCCTTAAGCTTTACAACTCAACTAAGGGAGCACTTATGCCTAACAAGAGTTATAGTCACCAACAAAGTCTTATTGCAAGTCAACAACGGCTTCAATGCATAGTATACGAAGATCAAGCTCTTCATCCATCTTGCATCTGCTTCAGACATTTCTCTTCTGCAACAATGCAAACACTACAACTCGTAGAAAGCTTCACACACTCTTGATCAAGACTGTTCGAAGCAAATTCAATTTATATGGTTCATCCAAACCTTCGACTTCTACAAGGTGTGGCTTGCATCACAATCTATTGCTCAACAATGTGGAAGCAAAATTTGTATATGTTGTCTCTCCCATATTTTCAAATTTCTAGTTTTCCAAAAAATAAAAAATAAAAAATAAAGAAATTGGGAATTGGGAAATTCAACAAATTTCTAGTTTTCCCAAAAAAAATAAATAAAAAAAGAGGAAATTGTGAAATTCAACAACTTCAACAAATGGAGGGCAACTACAATTCTCAAAAGCTTCACACACTCTTGATCAAGATAGTGTGAAGCAAAATCAATTCATGGTACCCAACAAAGCTTCAACCTCAAAGCTTCACCTACAAAGCTTCAACACAAAAGCTTCACCACAAAAGCTTCAACAAATGGAGGGCAACTACAATTCTCAAAAGCTTCATACACTCTTGATCAAGATAGTGTGAAACAAAATCAATTCATGGTACCCAACAAAGCTTCAACCTCAAAGCTTCACCTACAAAGTTTCAACACAAAAGCTTCACCACAAAAGCTTCAACAAATGAAGCAAAATCAATTCATGGTACCCAACAAAAGCTTCAACTCCAAAGCTTCACCTACAAAGCTTCAACACAAAAGCTTCACCTACAAAACTTTAACTCCAAAGCTTTAACACAAAAGCTTCAACACAAAAGCTTCACCTACAAAGCTTCACCTACAAAGCTTCAACTTCAAAGCTTCACCTACAAAGCTTCAACTTCAAAGCTTCACCTACAAAGCTTCAACTCCAAAGATTCACCTACAAAAGCTTCAACTCCAAAGCTTCACCTACAAAAGCTTCAACTCCAAAGCTTCACCTACAAAAGCTTCAACTCCAAAGCTTCAATTCCAAAGCTTCACCTACAAAAGCTTCAACTCCAAAGCTTCACCTATAAAAACTTCAACTCCAAAGCTTCACCTACAAAGCTTCAACTCCAAAGCTTCACCTACAAAAGCTTCAACTCTAAAGTTTCACCTACAAAAGGTTCAACTCCAAAGCTTCACCTACAAAGCTTCAACTCACAAAGCTTCACCTACAAAAGTTTCAACTCCAAAGTTTCACCTACAAAAGCTTCAACTCCAAAGCTTCACCTACAAAATCTTCAACTCCAAAGCTTCAACTCCAAAGCTTCACCTACAAAGCTTCAACACCAAAGCTTCAACTACAAATGCCAAAAGCTTCACACACTCTTGATTAAGATAGTGTGAAGCAAAATCAATTCATGGTACCCAACAAAGCTTCAACCTCAAAGCTTCACCTACAAAGCTTCACCTATAAAGCTTAAATATATATATATATATATATATTTATTTTTTTTTTCAAAAATTCGAAAATTCAGAAATTCGAAAAAAAAAAGGCCTAGGCCTCCTATTCTTTGGGCCTAACAACCTTCATAACAAATATATATGAAGGAGGATTTTTGGGCTACCACTTAGAAAGGAAAATGGTGAAGTTTTGTTACTTTGGAAACTTGGCTACTAGCAAGACACCTCCTTCGTCAACTCCCTCGACCGGAGACTTAGGGGACTCCTACCATATGCTACTACACATCGGTACTTGGATTTTTCACGACTACTCAGTGACTTGGATTTTTCAAGTCTCCAACTGAGAAGTTTTCCTCACTCGGGAAATTAAGGGAGTATTACCTCAACCTACATGCTTCACTCACAAAGCTTCAACATACAAGCTTCAACAAAAGAAAAAATTCAAAGAACTTAGTGAATGAGACCTTGGTGTATTTAACACAATACGTTGAAATGAAGTAAAGCTTATTTATTGATACCTCCGATAAGTTACAAATATGTACATATACATGAATCAAAATAAACAAATAAGATGGAGTCTTCACAAAGGTTACTCAGGAGAAGTCTCAGCAGTCGGCAGAGCCCCATAAAGAGGAGGCACCAGAGGGTGATCATTCGGAGCCTCAGTACTAGGCAGAACCCCAGAAAGATGAGGCACCGAAGGTTGATCATTTGGAGCTTCATTACGCGGTACAGCCCCAGAAGACGAAGGCAATAAATGCCTTTGGAACAAACCCACAAACCTCTGATGATCAAGTAAAATCTGACCATCAGATTCCTGCAACTAGTCAAGCTTCCTCTTCATGTTTGTAGCATAGTTATGTGTGAGCCTGTGCAACTGTTTATTCTCATGCTTGAGCCATCTGATCTCCTGTTTGAGACTTATCACTTCAGCCGCTAATGATTCAACTTGGCGGGTTCGAGCAAATAGGTGTTGGGCTATATTAGACACAGAACCTGCACACTGAACACTGAGAGCCAGAGAATCCTTAACAGTCAACTCATCATACAGTTTGGAAAGTAGTCTGTTATTTTTGGGAGTGAGAAGGCTCCTGGCCACAATCGCATCGGTCATATCATTCTTCATCACAGAGTCCCCAACGGTAAGAGGACCAGCAGAGGATAAGAAGGATGGGCGCCATATATTGTCTTGAGGAGGCATGGATGCCTCTTCACCAAAGTTCAAGTCAAAACAACGGTCGGATGGGCCAACATTTTCAGAAATGATGAATGAGAAATAAAGTCCAATAAATCTCTGAAGCATAAAAATAAGGGAAAAATTCCTACAAACAATAACTCTCTGAACGTACTTCTTACACACAATTGGTGCCCCTATAAAAGAAAGGGCAACAGGGCCGTTGGTTCAAAAATCAAAGAGGCACCACTCTCCGGACTTCGAGAAATGGATTTTCCTGAGTAAAATCTGTCGACAATCTCCACACGCAACATCAGCTCATCATGTACCACATATAACTTTGCCAGACACATAAATTTTGAAGGTCTAGCTACCCTACTATTACCCACAAGGGTAAAGGAACAGCATCACTGCTTGATAACTGGAAAGTCTCTATGTGTGTCAACCTCCGTGCTCCGGGGCAAGGCAGACTAGAAAAAATGCCCAACCTTTACTCACATTCGAGAAAACACTCCCAACAGGATTGCTTACTCAAAAATCGAAGAGGCACCGCTCTCCGAATCTCGAGAGCCAGACTCCCAACAGGATTACTTGCTCAAAAATCGAAGAGGCACTGCTCTCCGAATCTCGAGAGCCAGACTCTAGGATTGCTTTCTCAAAAATCGAAGAGGCACCGCTCTCCAAATCTCAAAAGCCATACTCCTAACAGGATTGTTTTCTCAAAAATCGAAGAGGCATCGTTCTCCGAATCTCGAGAGCCAGATCCCCGACAAAAATTGCTTGTTCGAAAATCGAAGAGGCACCGCTCTCCGAACTTCGACAGCCAGATTTCCTTGGATAAAGCTTGTCTGCAATCTTCACACGCAACATCAGCTTTTCAGATACCACAGACCAATTTTTCAAAGTGCTCTGACAAAGTTAAAACACGTGAATCTTGCAACTCCCACTACATTGCTATAACCGAGAAGGGTAAAAGAACAGTGTTACTACTGGCTGTTGGGACAATTCCTATATATGTCGATATTCATCCTCCACAGCCAGGCAGACCTGCAAATAAAAAAAAATGCTAAACTTTTCTTCACATCCGAGAGGGCACTCTCAGCAGAGTCTCTCAAAATACTCAGTTTTTTCCCCCCGATAAAACCTCTGCAAACAAGCCACACCAGAGCAAAAGTATCTCATATCATCAGGGTTAAAAGCAAGAGTATCCTATATCATGCTTTTTCCCTGTCTTTTCATTTGCCCTTGTTCTTACCTGCAAGAAAGGGAGAAAGAGAGCAATCAGTCAGCACTTGGAATCAAGCTTCCAGTCAGGAACTGACTGCCTGGAACTCCTTGCCTGATTACTTACCTAGCATTGTTCTCGAGTACTCATCTTCAACATCTTATTCTTCTAGAAAATATACCACATCTGCCTGAGGAACAGATAGGGCAAGTGAGAAGGATACAAGGAAGCATGTGGAGACAAGCGTAACAAAACACGTGTCGATTCATCTATTACTTTGTCAACATCAAAAGTATCCCATATCATCAAGGTCGAACGCACTCTTGTTTTGATGGACTTGTTTTGACCCTCAAATTCTTGAGTCGGCATTATACTCTGGAGGAAACTAGAAAACCCTTCAGCCCAGTTCAAGAATAAGCATGTGGAAAGTTACTTCTTCAAAAGCAAAAGTATCTCATATCATCTCTTCTCCATGTCCTTTTCTTTGTCCTTTCGATCTAAGACTGACTGCTTGGAACTCTGATTGCTTACTTTGTCTGTCACCTCTTTCGACAAATCTTCTCGCTCAGAGACTTAGGGGACTCCTACTATAGGGTTTGTATCGCGCTTGAACAAGCCCGAAACTACAAGTAAGCTTCAAGTGAAATTGATACATTACCTTGTGCATTTCCATCAGTTAAAGATACCACCCCTGGATGGAGGAAAAGTATTTCCAGAGAAGATGTCACATCTACTTATGAGACAGATAAGGCAAGTGAAAACGATACCACACTTTAGTACTTAGAAGTTTCGTGATTACTCAGCGGCTTGGATCCCCCAACCGAGGAGCTTCCCTCACTCGGGAACTTAGGGGATCACTGTTTGTACCATACTTGACCAATCCCGAAACTACCCAGCACTGGTCAACGTTATACCGTCAAGGACCCAGAAGAGTTTCCCTCCAATCAAGATGCCAATCACAGTGCAACACGTGTCAACACCAAGAGGCCAATCACAGGGCGACACGTGTCAACATCAAAGGCCAATCACGGCATGACACGTGTCAAGGCCAGAACAAAGCTAGAAACTCTCTTCTATAAAAGGAGATCATGATCCCACAATAATCCCTAATGTCATTTGTACTAAATCATTCACTAGCACTCACTAAAGGAGAGCTTGAACCTATGTACTTGTGTAAACCCTTCACAATTAATGAGAACTTCTCTACTCCGTGGACGTAGCCAATCTGGGTGAACCACATACATCTTGTGTTTGCTTCCCTGTCTCTATCCATTTACATACTTATCCACACTAGTGATTGGAGCAATCTAGCGAGTGCCACAAACTTAACAATTTCTGTTGTACCAAAGTCCCCACTGATTTTGTGCATCAACAGAGTTCTCGATCTTTGTCATGCGTCGTTGGTTTTACTTCGAGGAGGGGCTTGCGGTCAAGGAAAGTGACGGAGAGGGAGAAGTTGAGGTTTTGGTGGTGAAGGGAGTGGACGAAGGTCGGGGAGGTGAAGAGGGAGAAGGTGGGGGGTTACGGGGGAGGTAGGGGTGGGAAGGGGGTTGCTGGGGAGGTGAAGATGGTGGAGGAGATGGAGGTGGGTCGAGGGAAATTAGGTTATGGGTTGGTTTTTTTTTACTTTATTTTATATATTTTAGTAAATAAGGTAAATTATTATAATATTTTAAATGAATAAAAACAAAATTTGCCACGTGACACAAATTTGGCAGCCAAGTCAGCACAAATGTGGCAGCCATATCAACTCCTAACGGATCAATGGATGGAAAATGTAACGGATGTAGTATATTGAAATAAAATAGTAGATAAGGTATAAAAGTGAAATATTTTTAAAATGTTGTAATAAATTGAAATCGACTCTAAATCTAAAGGGTTAAAATGTAATTTACTCTTAAAAAAACATAGTAACAATTTCCTCTTAAATAAAAAAAGAAGGAAGAAGTACATAGACCTATGCAGCATGCAAGTAGGGTTTTTGTAACTTTCAAAAAGAAAGAAAATGGTAGGGTTTCTGTATTGACGTGATATAGGAAGTCATTAATCAAACGCCAGCTATAGTCAGTCAGACATTGTTCCTTTTGTTTTGTTTTTCATATTTCACATTTCCTAATTTCCTACTAAAAGTTCGAATATTTTCCGTTTGATACAATTAAGGTATTAAATATCGATGATATAGGAAATATCGATAGTCCAAAAATACTGAAATATCGATGGAAATATCGGGATATTATCGATATCGATAAAAATCATATGGAAACCACGGAAATTGTAAGAAAAACTTGGAAATTTTTATTGAAACTTTGCAGGATGTTTATTTAGTCAATTATCTATTAGTTTATCACAAAAAATTGGAAGGAAATGCATTGCATGATGGATTTAACTGATTTAAGTTGATTATATAGCGAGCTGACAAACATTGTGAATGTAGAAAATATGTAGAAATTAATGAAATAAGTTTAAACACACCATAATCATTTATATATAATGAATTAGTATAATATTTTACACTTTATACATTGCATGGTAAGATACATGAGTGACTTAGTACCACATAGAGTTCCTATGAGGTTCAAAATTTTCACTATCTTCATCATCTCTATTTATAGAGTAAGTGTATTGTGAAGAGTAGTCAGCAACCATGACAATGATTTTCAAGAACCAAAACCCAAAAGTCAATAGGAAACCGAATACTTCGGTATTTTTCGGGATTACCAAACAAATGGGATTTGGAAACCAATCCCATATCGAAAATTTCAGTATTTTTCGAGATGGGATTCCCGAACTTCAGGATGGTTTTGGTTTGGGTTTGGGACTTTTTCGGTTTGGTTTGGGATTTTCGAGAATTTTTTCCAGCCCTACCATGTAAGTGACCAAATAAAAAATAGAAAAATTAAAAATCACATGCCATTAACTAAGTAATTAATTGACACAATTTAAAATATAATACCACAAAAATTTGGAATATGTGTAAATTTGTTTCTTGTAAAAAGAATTCAAAACAAAACCATATATATAAATATTTTAGCATATTATCACAACAACATAAGTGATATGGTGGTTAAGGCGTTAAGGAGTAAAATGGGAGGGGTTCGAATCCCTCTATGCTCAAAATTGAGACTTTTCAGATATTTTTAAGAATTTTTGGATTTCATATCGCGATATTTTGACGAAAACTCATTGGATACTCATTAAAATATCGGTAACTCAAAAAAACGTTTCGCCGATATTTTCGATATTTTGTTCCTTGGATACAATGTATGAAATCACATATCCATTCAAGTGTATGAAATCACCCTACAGACAATGAGAAATCGACAGAACAATATTGACACAGAGAAATTATAACAGAATAATTTCTCCAGTAAAGTGTATGAAATCATACGTTTTACGAACTGTCTCCAACCAGACAACGTACTATGTTGGCATGTTCTTGACGAATATGCGTTTCTAATGAAAATAAAAACGAAACTTTAACGAAAAACTTCCGATACTGTTCATTTTAACGAAAAATCATATTTTTACACTAAAAAGTCAATCCTGGTACTATTCACTTTACCCTTTATTTTGTTCTTATCATTAAAACTCAAAGTTTTCAAACCTCTTTCATTAGTTTTTCTAAATAAAAAAGCAGTAAAAGAATTCATAAAGTTCTAGCTAGGTCAAGGTGGTTGTGTTGGGTATTTACAACATCTCCATCTTGCAATATAATTCTGAATAAAAATGGAGAAAAACATACTTTGTTTGTATCTATTACCTTTATGCACTATTCTAAAAATCCTCGTCTAGTTTCACCTAGGTCTTAAGCGATTGGTCATTGTCCTGATTAGTCTTTAGGCATTTGAAAATTAAGAAAGTACGCCTAGACTCGCTTAGGCGTCCACCTAGCTCGCTTAAACCTGTCTAGGTCTCGACTCTGACTTAGATAGAAAATCAATCATTTTCATTTTGAATTTTATTTTTCAATAAAATGTAAGAGACTTGTTGCATACTTGGATGAACATTCACTATATGCTAGCTTGTTCCCATGTTTTCTATATGTTCTAATATTTTATAATTTATATGTCATTTTATTTTTCAATTTCTGTATCCCGAGTAATTATGTGTGTTTTTTAAGTATAAATTAATAGGCACTAATTTATTATAATAAATTTACTTAAATTCGCCTAGATCCTGCCTAGCCGCCTAGGCACTAAACCCTAGTCTGCCGCCGATTAATGTCTACCGATAAAAGAAAACGCATGAAAAGTAACCTAAAAATTGATATCGAAATAACCTCATTTGAATAAACGTCTACTAAATACAAGGATTAACCTGATTTTTTTTAGAACAACGATATATTTTACATTAAAGGGAAGGGGAGTTCGGCTAAGCCACACAATGGGCAGCCCAATTTAGTATTGAATTCGCCATCCACGAAATTCGAACTTAAGACTTTTTACTTACAAGTGAAGAAGAATGTCACCAGACTGTAGTACTGAGTGGCAGAATTAACTTGATTTTGCCCCTAAAAGTACTTTTGGAGTTTTGAACTACTAATTAATGTCCTTAGAGGTCGTCATCTGTTTCGGATAGAACTAGGATTCTCTCCCCTTTTTTTCCATCCTCTTCTATCTTCTTCTCACACATTCTCTTATTTTGTCATTCTCTTGCTATAAAAAATCAATATAAGATGTTGACATGGTTTAACCGTGACCGTTTAAATAGGAGGGGAGGAAAGGGGAGGGGAAAAAGGACAAGGATTGTCTGCCCTCCCACTTCCGGTGCCCTCTCGTGCCCTCCTATTTGTATGGTCACGGTTAAGTCACGTCAACATTTTATATTACTATTCATTTTTGTCTTATTATCTCTATAAAAAAATAATATAAAATGTTGACGTGGCTTAACCGTGACCACACAAAACAGGAGGGTACGGGAGGGCACCGGAAGTGGGAGGGCAGACAATCCTTGTCCAGAGAAAAAAGAGGGGAGAGAATCCTACTCCTTTCGGATATGCACAAAATGTAAGAACAAGTTTGTACGTAATTAATCGAAGGATATAGATACAACCAATTAAATCACAACTCATTCAAACAACCAACAGGAAAACTCAAGAACGAAAACTCATAAACCTTTACCCACATAATTGGATACAGATCAGGGTGGGTTCAAAAAAATCGAAAACCGAAAAAAGGGACCGAACATCGAACCGAAAACTTAAAAAAGACCGAACTGAAAAAGGAGAATCGAACCGAACCAAACCGAATTCCTTTACACTTTATGATTGTATGCACATGATGTTTCTTTTGTGAAACTTTGTTGCCAAATTTGAAACTCCTAGGGTTTTTTCAAGGAGCATACTTGGTTCAATTGAGAGGATATTCCATTAGTTATAGAAGAAAGTTTTGGAAGCCTTTAAAACTTGGAAGAACTATATTTGTTTGTTTTTGGAATTGAGGTTGTTGATATAAGATGATTGGTTTATATGATCTTGTATATGTACAACTACCTTCCAATTTTCTCCATTTTCTTATTATACCAATGCAAGCCTCTTTTCTAAATTCCATATTAAAAAAAGATCAAGTTTTATAAAATAAAATTAAAAAACGAAACAAATGAAACCAAACCCACCCCTAATCCAGATGATGAAGCCATTGCAGCTTCATGAACTTATGACCTTCTCCTCTTTAACAAAACACAATGGCTCTCCAAACAATAGGACTTGGAAACACAATGAACCAAGAGATTGAAGAGCTGTGGCTTAAGACTTATATAGTATTCCTCTAATCATTTCCTATCAGAATTGGCTTAGGATTCGAACTTCACAACAAATACTAAAACGTTAGTCCTAAACAAGTTCCAACACTGAATTTCAATCCCACAAGGATTGCTCAGAACTTCAATATACTTATTGTTGGATTTATCCAATATAAATCAACCTTTAAGTGGTCTACTACATGTAATAGGAATGTAATATTGGAGAATAATGTTAATTGTGATTTAATCTCTTAAAGATATTAATTCTATATAAGGTGTCTTATATTGGAAATAGGATTGATGGAATCCTTAATAATATATGATTATGATATTTTACTTGAGAGCCAAGAAAGGAGAGTTTTAGTTTTCCCTTATGGATGGAATCTAAGACTTTTTGGCTAGTATATAAACACCGGTCCCTGCTAACCCTAGACACGACAACTAAGGCTTCCCATAGAGCATTGTCATAAAGCTAGGAGTTTACAGAAGAGTTGGTGTTTTCTGTTTGTCACGGCAAACATAAAGATTGGAGTTTTATCGATCACGTCTTGCTTGCATGGCTGCTGCATCTTCGGTAACTACCATTGAAATCAGGTCAGTCACTCTTTCGTTTGTGTTTTAATTGTATAACCTAATAAGGCTTACAATTGGTATCAGAGCCAATCCCTGGCCGGAAGTGTGCCGACGAGGACGTCGGGCCCCTAAGGGGGGTGGATTGTAACATCCCACATCGCCCAGGGGAGTGATCCTTAAATGTATATTCTCATCCCTACCTAGCACGAGGCCTTTTGGGAGCTCACTGGCTTCGGGTTCCGTAGGAACTCCGAAGTTAAGCGAGAAGGAGGCCAGAGCATTCCCAGGATGGGTGACCCATTGGGAAGTTGCTCGTGAGTTCCCAAAAACAAAAACCGTGAGGGAATGGTAAGCCCAAAGCGGACAATATCGTGCTACGGTGGTGGAACGGGCCCGGGAAGTGGTCCGCCCCGGGCCGGGATGTGACAAATGGTATCAGAGCCACTGGTTATATAATTAAAACCTATTAGGTTTAATGTTATATAATATTCTCTTGAACTGGGTGTTTAATCCAAATTCTCATTGCATATACTCGGCAACATCACCATGCGATTTGAATAAGTTCAATTGTTAATTATGATCAGGTTGCATAATTATTCTAAACCCATGGTCATGCTTTTGGGTCAGTATTCAACTGGGAAAACAACATTTATTAAACTTTTGTTACGGGAATTGATGGGTTCTCTTAGATCAGCCTCGGGCTTTCCGTCTTCCATATAAAAAATACCCATGTCTATCTCTTCCTCTTCACGACAAGTGCTCGCGGATGATTCGTGTAATATATGCAATTAGCTTTACCTCCGTAGTTTGAGGACTCGACAGAAAAATAATATTTTTCACTAATGTTATGGTTGCAGTCAAGGGAAATTTATTAAGAACTATGCTAATTGATACCCTTATTATTATCAGCAAGACAAGTTGCCTGATTACAGCACGAATCCACAATATTGTATTGTATGCAGTGTATTACATAAAACCACATAGTTTTGCTTGCCAATTGGAAATTGGACTATGCTTAGAGTTGGAGGCGTTTTTTTTTATCAAAGCATGAATTACATTATGGAATTGAAGCATGAAATTTAAGAAAAACCATATAGGAATTGGAATCCTATAATCATATAGGAACTTAAAGAAACATATATGTAAGGCGTGGTATTATATTATGTATTTTACAGTGGAAACCATGGCACTGAGAAGAATAACAGTTTTGTTCTATTTCAATATTCATGCCAATGTTTTTGGTTGAATTGATTTAGTGGTAGATACAACTATTTTGGCTAACCTTGTTGTCTAGTTTGTAAGCATATACAAATATGTACTTCTGTACTAATCTTGCCAAGAAAGACTATGAAGGATCTCAAGTCAGCAAGCTCGAAATGTGCATGAATGAGCCTATTGGCTGGTCTCAGCAACTCCAGTCGCTGCTTCCAGGGTGGAAAGGCAACAAGGGGACACTAAGCACCCCTGAAATGTCTCACGGACAGGTTTTTGGAAATACTTCTTAAACCCCAAATCTTTATTGCCTCTGTTTTCCATTTGAATAAGAACTAATATTGTTTGCCATGAATTGCAATTGCATAAGTGCCAGCAATTGTTTGATCAAGCTAAGTATATGTAATTTTCTAAAGCCAATTATGTATCTAGAAGTTCACATTGCATGTGTAAAATTATCATGACACCAGTATCTAAATGGTATGTATATGGTAGACATGCGGAGATGCATATGTAAAAATGCATAAATTAATTTATTGTTTGAGACTATATTTTGTAAAAATAGTCTGGGTGTTTCGGCATTAGTACATGAGTAAGTCTATTGCTCTGTTTTTCATGGGTAATAATCAAAATGGACATATGCATGTTTTATTAAAGGGATTGGGTTGTCCTATATTGCTTTAAGCTTGAGATGATCTTATATAAAGACACAAATGTGTTGATTAGTAATGCAGTATACTAGCACTTAAGTATGATGGGGGATTAATTCAAGTACGGTTTATAATGATATTAACTCCATACGGAATTTGCATGACTAATCAAATTAGTTTTGTCTAAAATTTTACTTTGCTATATGTATAGTCATTTAATTGTACATGACTAATGCATAACTTATGGATTGACTGAGAATGACAGAAAGCATCCAGTGACAAGAATAAGGGTATTATACAAATGAATAAGGTTTGTAGTAATTATGCGACAATTCTCAATTGTATTTTTATCTATTCTTATATGAGAATTGTGGTTGGTCATGTGATTATAAATATGTTTATAAAGAAGTGGTGAACATATGAAGGCATAAGGTATGTATTTCATTCAGAGCATGTGAGTAAATTGATAAGCATAAGTCTTCAAACTTATATATAGTTTGTTAATTTTTCTATGCCTAAAGAATTTAAACAATGTTTTGATCAGTCAATTATTTTGTGCCATAAGGGTAGAAGAAAAGAAATCATTCAAGGCTAATGTATGGCATGTATTCGAGATGTTTCTTTTGGAAGAAAAGAATTTTGGTAGTTCCTTTATTTAATTTGGTATTTACAAGGCTAATGCACGATTTTGATGCTAATATTTTAGGAGCCTTGTACTACGGAAAGAAAGGTACGAAAGAAAAGGAACTCGTTTGACTTAAGAAAAATTTGAGCAATTAAGCTTTTAAATTAAAGGAACGTATAGTTCTTTCCCACTACACAAAGAAATTCTATTTTAAGTAATTGACTCCATATTGATAAGTATTGACATTCTTGTGGTGAAAACTTGTTCTATATGTGATTAATCTCCTTCAAGTATGCTCTCAGGTTTTTGAGATTAATTTAATGTCAAAGGGAGTCATGAAGGAATTAGTGCCATTTGTTGGCAAGACTCGAAGCTCGAATCAGGTTATCCTAATTTTGTCACTTACAGTTAATTAATCTATGTGACTTCTTGTATTGTTTTCAGGACGGAGTTGACCAATGCCTTTTCAACTAAGCAAGAAGCAACAGCTTAGTTGATGATGGAACTATGTTTTTAAGTTACTTCGGTCAACTTTGCATCTTAATTAGAATAAAAGGGATAATCTTCTTGCCTACAGGTGTGGATTACTTCTTTTAGTTTAATTAAGATGGCATAGTATGGGTTTTATTTCACAAAGGTTGTGAAAACCTTCATCTTGCCTACAGGTGTTGAAGTTTTTCATGAAGGAACTTTTGTGGCATAAAATCTAGTACTAGAAACTAGTTATTTTTCTTGCCTACAGGTGTAAATTAATTTAGTTTCATGAAGTTTATTGGGATAAAGTTCCATGCCATTAGTGACAAATATTTCCACAATGAGCCCCATAAAAGGTTGTGGTTTGAAGGCATGGAAATCAGTTGCATCATGACATATTTTGTGTCTCTTCATGAGACTTGTTGATGCAAAGTATTGGACCCATGAAGGTTAATCGAGGATTGCTAAGGTACGCATTTTTTAAGTCTTATGCTTGAAAATCTTTTCAATTTGAG
The DNA here is from genome assembly GCA_035220775.1 of Malus fusca. NCBI lineage: Eukaryota > Viridiplantae > Streptophyta > Magnoliopsida > Rosales > Rosaceae > Malus > Malus fusca. The sequence goes on along the minus strand of CM069061.1, from coordinate 10,476,246 downwards.
CTATGATGTCGGTTTAGAGGATGAAATTTGACTACTAAAGTTTCCTTTGGACATCGAAATTGAAATGATATGAAATTGAATTTGTTATGGATGCATAAATTCATGATAGAAGCACATAATTGTTTCTGGCAGATTACGTGTCTTGATTTAAATCGGGTGAATGACATGTCTAATGGTCACCAAATGACCTGAATTTTGGATATGTTTAACATATAGATGTCTCATATGTGTCTGCAAATTTTCGTAATTTTCTGCCATGTATGTTAATTATGGTGAATTTACTAGTAACACATACTCGTATAGACAGTTTTTACTGGCAGATTGTGATGTTTTTTTGAGACGTGACTTTAGACTACTATTTTGACCCAAAATGGCTCTGTATTTCTATTTTATGAAGATTAGTATGCCTATTTTGATCAGTATAAATTTGGTAGCAATCAAGCTTGTAAATTAATTATGAAAAATTCTAAAGTAAGTGTAACTCATTGCTGAAATTCTGTTTGACAACTTTATGTTGGTTGTGATGTTTATTTTATTATGTCTAATATATAAAGAAATTTTCGTTAGGTACATCTTTGAAAGAATATATTAACGAGTGTTTGCCCAAGTGGGAGAATTAGTGAACGAAAATTGGGCTTCACACTCATTAACTTATTTGCAAGTATAAACTCTGATAACTTAGTGGGAGTCGTTCTAAAATTTTGAGCACTAAGTGGACTTGCATGAATCTATTAAAGCATTATTCTATCTTCCATGAATTTGTGTTACTTGAATGTCTATAATATGTTTAAGTTGCACAAATGGATACTTGGTATATGCGTACATTTTCTATTACTTGCAATCATTTAGTTTTCTCGATTGATCATATTGTTTTGGGCTCATAAGGACTTAGCATAAATGTGGACTTATTAATACATATAAGATGGTTGTTGGATGCACGTTTTTTGTGTAAACATCAGTGAATGCTTTCATGCTTAGTTGTACCTTTTATTGAGGTAATATGCATTCATTGACTAAGTAAGGCTATTCCCAAAGGCATATTTTCAAAAGTATGATTTAAGTATTGATTTGCAAATTAAGTAACGATGTTGCAAATCAGTGGGAGTTTGAGTTTCGTGTTAGTAATGCCTTACATTTGCAGATGACCTATAAAGTATGTATAGAATCCATGTATTCAATTTAATCTCCAGTTGGATTCATTAAGTCACATTTTTCGTGTGCTAGTCAATTATTTGATGAAATATATATCAGATATCAAGTTGTTATGAAATTGCATATTAAATGGCATGACATGGTTTGTGCACTACCTCAGTTATGAGGATTTCCATCTTGCCCACAGGTGTTGGAAATCACTATGAAAGTAACTAGTATGGTGCATAGATCAGTGTCAAAAACATATTAATTCATCTTGCTCACAAGTGTTGAATTAATTTGTTTTATGAAGTTTTTGGGATATTTTACTTGGACATGTACCTATTTGGTATTTTCAGTTATGTCCATTGGCTACAAACATCGTTTGTATTATTATTGATCTAATGAAAGTGATGCATGATTGTTTTGGAGATGTATTCACACCTGCAGGTTATGATGGTTTCATTAGATGAAGGATATCTGCATTGGCAGATTTAAGGCTTCGAAAAAGCATAAAGTGTAACTTGTGAGTTACAATAAGGTGGACCTGAGATGATATAAAGTAAGACATTTTGATTAATTTAAAGTTTCATCTCTTGATCATAATTTGTGTTTCATGTGAATAAGGATCTTAGCATGTGTGATTATGAAGGTTCTGGGTTGTGTCAACCCTACAACCTTGTTAGTTCCATGTTAAGAAATGCATTTGACAGAAGCTGCATTAAGGATGAGATGTAATCACTGTTACATGGCCACTAAAGAGACATTAGTCTCCAATCTCAAGTATAAACATGAATATTACATTTTGTAGACCAAGTGGGAGAATGTTGGATTTATCCAATATAAATCAACCTTTAAGTGGTCTACTACATGTAATAGGAATGTAATATTGGAGAATAATGTTAATTGTGATTTAATCTCTTAAAGATATTAATTCTATATAAGGTGTCTTATATTGGAAATAGGATTGATGGAATCCTTAATAATATATGATTATGATATTTTACTTGAGAGCCAAGAAATGAGAGTTTTAGTTTTCCCTTATGGATGGAATCTAAGACTTTTTGGCTAGTATATAAACACCGGTCCCTGCTAACCCTAGACACGACAACTAAGGCTTCCCATAGAGCATTGTCATAAAGCTAGGAGTTTACAGAAGAGTTGGTGTTTTCTGTTTGTCACGGCAAACATAAAGATTGGAGTTTTATCGATCACGTCTTGCTTGCATGGCTGCTGCATCTTCGGTAACTACCATTGAAATCAGGTCAGTCACTCTTTCGTTTGTGTTTTAATTGTATAACCTAATAAGGCTTACACTTATTCCACAAGCAAATTGAATAAGTTATAGCTTTTGGTTAAGACTTTTTCACATCAATCTTAAACACTATAGTCGACTCTTTCCATGATTCATACTCATAATCTTAACACAAAAAAAAAACTTCAGCTTCTAGTGAAGGACAGTGACGACCGGCTGGTAGTTCGGAAAGAATGATCGGTGTGTGTTTTTCAAAAGGGTTGAAATGGGTTTACTCGTACATTTTCGTGGTTTGAACCTTTTCTATGAGCAAATTGAAGTGTTTTGTAAGCTTACCAAATCCGACTAACTAAACTGCACTGTTAAACTCGATTGGTTGATCATAAATTTTTGTGTTTTCTTCAACTTGAGGCCCGAAAACCAAAATAACAACAATATTATTATCAAACTAGTTTTCCTATGATACGTGAACCTCGTGAAGTCCAACGAAATGATCTAAATAAATCTCTTGAATTCCTCACTGGCTGTGGCTGAGCTGAACTCGGCCTGCCATCTGATATTCTTCTGTTCGCTACTTCCCCCTACGACCACGTGGGTCATCCAGCTATACCCTAACCTGAAACCCCATTGCTTTTGATTGGACTGTCCCCAGTAATCCCCAGCACCAAAACCAACAACATCATCATATCACTCTGTTATACCCTCCTTCTCAACCGTCCGATCTTAATCAAACGCCTCTCAACTCTTTCGCTCCCACCGAGGAACATCTTTATCACCTAGCCCCACGTACTACACGGCCTTTTGTCTTGCCATGGATTCTCTCTCTACATTTGCAATTCTCTTTCTGCATTGGAAAGTGGAAACAAGTTTACACGAAACGAATTTACAGTTAAGTAACATTGTGTGAAAAAATCTACACATTATGATATGTATTAAATTAATATAATGAGAATTTACATATAATATTTTATTTTGAATAGAGTAATAGTGACAGTAAATTAAATAATTAGTTACCAAAACGAATAAAATCGGTGAAGATTAAATATGCACGAACAATAGTGCATTGAAATAATACTTCGGTTATTGCAATAAGTAGAAATTATCAAATCATGATGTGGCAGTAATAATGAAATCATTTTCCCTGAATTTATAAGTCGTTTGGAAATGTTTTTAAAATTATCGAAACTGTTTTAATAAAATATATTTGATTCTAAAAGCACTTGAAGTACTTTCTAAAAAAGAACACGTTATGTGCTTCTTCTAGAGAATAATTTAAATATTTTTTCAGAATCTACTTACGTATTAATTTTCAAAATATTTTATTAAAAACACTTTTAATCATTCAAAAATCACTTTCTAAACGTCTGACATAAAAATGAGAGGAATTGCTCTGACAATGAACGAGGTGTAAGTTAACTGATAGTTAAGAAGGAGAGGGGAGGAGAGAGTTTGGAACAGGCTTTTCCTTATGAAAGCTGAATGAGTGAGTTAAGTCTTTCGTATCGGTACTCGGTAACAAAGCATTGTCGCCAAGCAAAAGATATCTGACGGTTGAAAATCCATTTAAGCTTCCCTGTCGTGGCCATCAGATCAGCCTGATCGTGGCCCAGAAGGGGTTGAATTCGTAGTTGACGTAATTTCCAGTTGCCCTGTACAGTATGCTCTATGCCCACCAAATCGGTGGCTTACACGTAAGGTGTGTGGGTCCAGTCACCCTACATGAATTAGCTGGCCCAATGAGTAAGAGAAGAATACTCAAAATACTGCAGAAGCTCAGCTTTAGGGTTTGGTTTTGACATTTAGATAATTTCGTTGCAAAGTGTGTTTAGGGAAATTTGGAAATATCAAACCGTGCGTGGATGTTAAATTCAGCTTATATTTCATCCTCTAATTTAGTGATCACCACCCTAAAATGGTCTTATTTAGGCGATCTCCAACCGAAGGAGGATCAGAAAACTCTCTTTAGTCCTATAGTTCTCTAAGAAATTATATTTTAATGAACAGTGTCAGACCATATTTCATATCATCTCTAACCGAAGAGGCCAAATGGTCATAGGCCAAACATAGCCATGTGACAAAAAACCATCTCCAACTGAGGGGCCAAAGGGCCATAGGCTAAACATAATTTATTATTTCAATTTAAAAACTACAACAACTTAAATTTAAAAACTACAATGTAAATTAAAAAACTACAACTTAAATTTAAAAACTACAACTTAAATATTTAAGATTACAACAACTTAAATATTTTTTATTACTTTTTTTTTAAATTTATCCCAAAAAAAAAAATTCAAATCCAACGGCTATTGCCGTCAGCATGACCCCAGTTGCCCTGATTTGGTGTTTTTGGCTCGGTGAGGCCTACGAGCCCTTTGGCCTAGCACTCGGTTGGAGATGGTTTTTGTGTCATTTCGGGTTATTTTTAGCCTTATAACCCTCTGACATGATCAGTTGGAGATTGCCTTAGAAGACTTATGCAATATATTTAATTTTAGGGTTTGATTTACAATTTCATTTTCATATTCCGTGCTTGATAAATATGAAATAATGTATAGGAGAAATGATGAATAAATAAGGGTGGTGAGAAAAAAAAAAGAAAAGAAATGAATAAAAAAAAAAGAAATTTTAACGAAAAGCTCCCGGTATTATTCACTTTAACAAAAAAACACATTTTTACACTAAAAAGTCAATCATGGTACTTTCACTTTACCCTTTATTTTGTCTTTATCGTTAAAACTCAAAGTTTTCAAGTATTTTTCATTAGTTTTCCTTAAAAAAAAAAAAAAAGCATAAAGGAAAAATAATTTAAAATAGTCTTTGGTTTTGAAAAGACTTAGTACTAGTTTGGTATTGAGGTGATTTTATAAAAAGTGGATATCAAAAAAAGTTGAGCTCAAAAATGTGTTTGGTAAACACTTAAAAACAACTTATTTTCACAGTTTTGGGTGAAAAAAAACTAAAAACGTGAAGCAGCAAAAATGAGCTTATTCTCACATCACAGCATAATCGGTTTTTTTTTTTTCAAAGCACAGCAATACCAAACCAGCCATTATTTTTGCATGCTATTTTTCTTCTTCCATAAATTCATGTTTAAAATTGTCCATCGATTTTACTTTGTTTTATACAATTCAAACAGCATAAATATACATGAGTTTGTTGTGGTCTATTATATCTGACAAAGAGAGAGAGGGCCGGCGGTAAGGAAGAGAGATTGAGAGAGATGTGTTTGTAGAATTGTAGGGAAATGTGTGTTGTTATCCCTCCTACATTGTGCCTTTATTTATAGTAGTAAAATGAGAGAAGATATTCCTTCTTCCCCAAGTAATACAAGTTGTAATAAGAAAGGATAACTAGAATCAAATCTAATCTAGGATTTACACAATCACACTTAAACTATGAATGTTTATAACACTCCCCCTTGAGTGTGTAAATACTCAAGGTATATTCAGCATCATGCAGAAGTTGAGGAAGTCGACTTGTAGGCGCTGATTCTAAGGAACAACGCTTATTCTCAATAAGGTAGGAACTTGCATAAGTAAATGAGTCTCACTAAAAAACCTAAGGCTATGGCAAAAACTCAAGTAGGGACAAAATCCGTAGTCTAAGGAAAAATGTGTGAGAAATGCAAAGTCAAAAGAAACGTCTACGAGACGTTATCAGGGATATGACTAGCTCAAGGTGGGTGTCTCGTTAAAACCTAGTTAGGTAGCAAAAACTTAGTGGGAAAAATGCTCCTAATTGTAGGGAAAAAAGTACATTAAGATCAAGCAAGTATCTTCAGGATACTCCCCCTGAGTTTGACACAGTTCCAAAAAGAAATAGCAAAGTTACAGCTCAAAAGGTTTACGCATACCAATTCCATGAACAAGCTTTTGAAACGTCGTTTTCGGCAGTGATTTGGTGAAGAGGTCGACCATATTGTCTTGTGAACGGATTTGCGTGACTTCAATCTTCTAATACTCTTGCTATTGATGTGAAAAGAAGAACTTCGGCGCAATATGCTTGGTTTTGTCTCTTTTGATGTAACCCTTCTTAAATTGTTCGATGCATGCTGCGTTGTCTTAAAAAATCATCGTCGGGACATCAACGACGAGATAAAGATCGTAGGAGCTTCGAATGTGGCCCACTACTGCTCTCAACCAAAAGCATTCCCGAGTTGCTTCATGTAAGGCGAGAATTTCAGCATGGTTAGGAAGTGGCAACTAAGGTTTGTTTAGTTGACCTCCAAGAGATTGTGGTGTTTCTAACGGTAAAGACATAACCCGTTTGAGAACGCGCCTTGTGTGAATCAAATAAGTATCACGCATTGGCATAACCAACAAGGCGAGAATTGACTTGAGAAGCAAAGGGTACGACATCACTCGAGGATTCATAGGGATTGGACAAGCTCAAATCCGTAGTACCTTTAAGGTAACGAAATATGTCTTTCATGCTAGTCCAATGTCTGAGTGTAGGTGCATTACTATATCTTGCCAAAAGATTAACAGCGAATGAGATGTCGGGTCTGGTGTATTGAGCTAAGTACAATAAAGTGCCTATCGCATTTAGATAAGGAACTTCAGGCTCCAAAATCTCTTCATCATCCTCATTCGGACGGAAGGGATCTCGTTTTGCATTTAGCGATCGAACGATCATAGAAGTACTCGAAGGCTTCGTTTTATCCTCATTAAAGCAGCACAACACCTTATGGGTGTAGTTCGATTGATGTACTAGGATTTCATCCGAATAGTGCTCTATCTCGAGACCGAGATAGTATCAAGTCTTATCTAGATCTTTCATCTCAAATTCCGACTTCAGGTGCGTGGCAGTTCTCGCGAGCTCTTCAGGAGTTTCGATGAGATTCATGTTATCGACATATACTGCGAATTTCGCAAATCCAGAATGTGACTTCTTAATGAACACACAAGGGTATAGTTCGTTGTTCACATATCCCTGGCTAATCAAATACTCACTTAGATGGTTATACCACATTCTTCCAGATTGTTTCAAACCGTAGAGTGAATTCCTCAGCCGAATTGAGAGCATGTTCCGGGATTTGGAAATATTTGAACCAGTCAATGTAAGTCATTCGGGAACTTTCATATAAATTTCCGTATCAAGATTCCCATAGAGATACGCGGTTACTACGTCCATCAATTGCATATCCAGTTTTTCAGAAACTACCAAACTGATAAGGTAGCAAAAAGTAATCACATCCATAACGGGTGAATAAGTTTCGTCATAGTCAATTCCGGGGTGTTGTGAGAAGCCTTGTGCAACAAGACGAGCTTTGTAACGCACAATTTTGTTCTTCTCATTACACTTCCGAATGAAAACCCATTTGTAGCCAACGGGCTTCACATGTTGAGGAGTATGAGCTACAGGTCCAAACACCTTACATTTCGCAAGCGAATTGAGTTTAACTTGGATTGCTTGTTTCCAGTTTGACCAATCAGTTCTACGTCAACATTCATCAATGGAAGGCGCTTCAATGTCATCGCTCAACATGATCTCAGTAGCTACTGCATATGCTAATGGATCGTCGACAATCATCTTATTTTTACGCCACACATCATCTAAGCTAGCATAATATATCGAAATCTCATGATTCTCGAGAGGATGATTCGTCTCTTCAAGGACGCTTCCATAATCTAAAATTTCCTCATAAGTTGGATTGAATGAGTAAGCGATAGTCGGATTAACGTTAGGCTCTTCAGGACCTTGTGTCGTGGGTTTCCTCTTTCGGGGGTGTGAATCATTTGAACCAAGGGGTCTGCCACACTTTTGTGTAAGGGCAGATGATTGGCTAGCCGCTAATGTACGTGGATCACCAATATTGGTGTCCGGGGGCTCCATGAGGGAAGTTCGTCATACATTTGGTACATCCATCTTTGCAGGCGTATTCGCAGCTGTAATATGTGATCTTGGCACGTGTGTTAGATCGGTGAAAGCATCTGGCATGCTCTGAGCTATGCTCTGGAGATCTAATATGCGCTGCACTTCAGTTTCAAACTGAGCGGTGCGGGGATCTAAATGAGACAAAGTGGGAGTCGTCTATGATAATTCATGACGCTCTTATCTCTCCGTAACAATAGGAAAATTGTCTCATACAATTGACAATCCACGAAACGAATGGTAAACAAATCGCCTGTATAAGGTTCTAAGTAACGAATAATCGAAGGAGAATCATATCCGATATAGATTCTCATCTTTTGCTGAGGCCCCACTTTTGTACGTAAGGGCGGCGAGATCGGCACATAGATCGCACAACCAAATACGCACAGATGCGATATGTCGAATTTGTATCCGGTAACCAACTGAATAGCACTAAATGGTTATGTCGCAATAGGCCTCAGGCGGACCAACTTTGTTGTGTGCAATATTGCATGGCCCCAAGCAGCGATCGGGAGCTTGGTACGTATGACCAACGATCAAGCAATCGTTTGTAAGCACTTAATGAAAGCCTTTGCCAAGTCGTTTTGGGTGTGAACATAGGGTACATGATGTTCAACTTCAACCCCAACCGACATGTAATAGTCATCAAAAGTTTTAGATGTGAATTCTCTAGCATTATCCAATCGAATAGATTTGATCTAATACTCAGAGTGGTGAGCTCTGAGCTTGATTCCCTGAGCCAACAGTTTGGAGCATGCAACATTCCTTGTGAACAACAAGCACAAGTGTGACCAACGTATGGAAGCGTCAACTAAAACCATAAAGTATCTAAATGGTCCATAAGGAGGGTGAATCGGTCCACAAATGTCCCCCTGAATCCGTTGTAGAAAAATGGGAGGATTCGAACGAATCTTGTCATAAGAAGGCTTAGTAATAAGCTTTCCCATTAAACATGTTTGACACGCGATTCCTTGGATCGAACCTAAACTTTGGGTTAGTGGATGCCCGTGTGATGATTTGAAGATACGGCGCATCGCTATTCGTCTAGGATGTCCCGAACGATCATGCCAAGGTGTAATTTCGTGTGCAGTTCCAGTAGTAGGGCTGACCACATAGTGACATTCTATAAGGCGTATGGTCGTAGTATACAGACCACTCGTGATATGCTCCATCTTATCTAAAATATGCTTCTGGCCATATTCGTATGAAGTTATGCACAAAAATTCAACTTTTTCTACGTGGGTTTCAACTTGGTAATTGTTATCTCTAATATTCTTGAAACTCAACAACGTTCTTCCGGAACGTGGAGAATATAATGCCTCAGAAATGGTCAAGATTGTACCATTGGACAAAATTATACATGCCTTACCGTATCCTTCTATCAAGTTGGATGGGCCTGAGAGGGTTGTCAGAGGTGCATTCTTAGGTATGAAGTTAGTGAAATAGATGCGTTCACGCAAAACTGTGTGCGTGGTTGCACTATCTACCAGACAACTAACTTTCCTACTAGTTATACCTAGAAGGAAAAATTAATTTGAATCGGTCACATGCATAAAAGTTCATAAAAACAAATATCAATTCAAAATAATTTCATTTATTCAAGGATGGTAATTAATTAAAACTTGATATCCAAAAAACAAATCACCAACAAATAATCCAAGCATAAAGAAAATTGTTCAAAAATTAACCAAAAACAAAAGAGGGGTTCGACCATCATGTGGAATTCGGCCCATTGTCTTATTTTAACTAAAAAATAAGTCTATGTCTAAGATTCTAATCTTCCATAGGAGTGGTATCATTTTGAAAGTCAGAAACCTCCATCTTTGTAGACTCCGGTTCATCCACTTGCACAAAGTTTGATTCAAGCTTCTTACGACGAGAATGAAATTCATCTACAACCTTCTTGGAAGCTTGGCAAACACGGGACCAATTGTCTTTTGAGCCACAACGATAGCACATATCCGCGTCAATGGTTTCAGGTGCTTTGCCTTTATTCTTGAAGTTCGGGGCCTTGGGAGCGAGGTTTTAGTGCTTATGGGCTTTGTTTCCTCCCTTAGATAGGCCTTGACTCTGTTGACCTTGGTGGGATGGCTTCTGGCCACCCCTACCACGCCTCTTTTGGTGTTTTGGGCGTTGGTTTGTGCTATAATGTGCTTCAGGCACAACAGTGGCCCCAGTAGGTTGAGCTTGATGATTCTTCATCAACAGTTGGTTCTGCTTTTTAGTGAGAAGTAAAATAGAGATTAAATACGAGAACTTAGTGAACTTCTAAGCTCTATATTGTTTATGCAGAACAATATTAGAAGCAGAGAAGGTTGAATAGGCATTCTCCAGGAGATCCTATTCGATCAAAGTTTTATTACAAAACTTGAGAAGTGATCGTATTCGACAAACTTCAGAATTATATTCATTCACAGACTTAAAGTCTTGGAAGCTTAAATGCTGCCGGTCATGTCTTGCTTCACTCAAGAAAATGTCTTTTTGGTGATTAAAACGATTAGCCAAAGCGACCCATAGTGCACGTGGATCATCCTCAGCAAGATACTTAGTTTGCAAAGCGTCATGGATATGTCTTCGGATGAAGATCATAGCAGTGGCTTTTTCAACTTCGCCAACAGGGTTATCCATCTCTTCTTCAATAGTGGGACGCAAGTTCTTGGTAGTGAGGTGGAGCTTTACATCTTGGACCCACTTGAGGTAGTTCCTTCCAGAGACCTTCAAAGCGATGAAGTCGAGGTTGTTCAAATTCGACATGTTCCTATCACAAAATAGATGGACAAGATGTGGTTAGTGTAATGGAGAAAAATCAATCAATTCACATAGGAGTAGAACATACATGTTCTAATAGACATGTATTGGTTTAATTTTGCATAAAAAAACTTCGGGTTTTCATGGGTGATGTTTTTAAATGAAAACTTCAGGTTTTCAAACAAGGCATGTTTGTAAGAAACTTCAGGTTTCAAAATAATTATGAACTTCAGGTTCATATATTCTTGCAGGCAAACACAAATATATATACAGAAATATGCAACAAGAGTATGCAAGAAATAGGGCTTTTAGGTCTATAATTATAATTGAATTAATTATTTGGACTTCGGGCCAAATTAAAGTGTGGGTGAAAAAATATTAAACCCATTGGGCCTAAAATAATTAGGCAAATAAAACTCGGGGCCCAAAAGAAAAAAATAAGCCCATGGGTGACTTAAAAAAATTGGTTTGTGCTTCCTAGGCCCAAAAATTGGGCTGGGGGTGTCGGGTAGGACTACAGGCCCACGGGGAGGATTGGGCAGGGGAATGGGCTGCTAGAGGCAGACCCAAGGGCTTTAAAAAAAGAAAATTTCACGCAGGCTGCTTTAGGCGAGCCCAAAAAAAACAATTTTTTTTTTTCACACATGGGTTGGGAGAAACGGTTTGGGCCGGGGAACCTCTAAAGCCCAACGGGCTGGAGCAGGATACCATTAGAGGGCCAAGCCCAGTGGCTTGGGCTCAGGCCAGGAGTCGATGGCTTCGGTTGCGGCTCGGTGCAAGCTACAGGCCTGGTGGCCCAAGGTCAGGGGGTTCGAAGAACCCTAGTGGCATCGATTGATTTTGGTTTCCCTTTTTTGTTTTTTGTTTTCAATTCAATTCATATACAATTCAATTCAAAGCATATTCAATTCAATAATTTTAATGCATGTACATATATTTGATGCAATCTATGGCAAATATCAAATTCACATAATTCAAAATTTATGAATATAATGCATACACAATTTATGTAGAATCTAAAATTCAAAAAACGTAAAGTTGGGTCATGCATTATGATGAATGTTCATGGTATCAAGACTACACAAATATCGAGATAAAAACCATTGTTTTGAAAGAACCTGATTGCGTGATGATATGGATGAACTAGTTTGATACAGAAAAATTCTTTAAAGTCAGATTCCTAAGCGCAGCGGTAGGAGCGTGATGATAACGTGTTGTGGTCTATTTTATCTGACAAGGAGAGAGAGGGCCGACGGTAAGGGAGAGAGATTGAGAGAGATGTGTTTGTAGAATTGTAAGGGAATGTGTGTTGTTATCCCTCCTACATTGTGTCTTTATTTATAGTAGTAAAATGAGAGAAGATATTCCTTCTTCCCCAAGTAATACAAGTTGTAATAGGAAATGATAACTAGAATCAAATCTAATCTAGGATTTACACAATCACACTTAAACTAGGAATGTTTACAACAGAGTTTGATTTTTTTCTTCCTTTTGTGTACCTTAATTTTAGGGTTTGATTTACAATTTCTTTTTCATATTCCATGCTTGATAAATATGAAATAATGTATAGGAGAAATGATGAATAAATAAGGGTGGTGAGAAAAAAAAAGAAAAAAAAATGAATAAAAAAAAAGCATAAAGGAAAAATAATTTAAAATAGTCTTTGGTTTTGGAAAGAATTATTTTTGCATGCTATTTTTCTTCTTCCGTAAATTCATGTTTAAAATTGTCCATCGATTTTACTTTGTTTTATACAATTCAAATAGCATAAATATACACGAGTTTGCATTTATTAGAGAAAACGGCGTAAGATTTCTTGTTTTTTTTTTTCTTCCGTTAGCGTACCTTTTCTTACACATTTCTTCAACGTCTTTTTCACCATCCTTGTCAACTCTTGTTTACCTCTCTTTTCCTCTATACAAAAAAAGAAAGCTAAAATGAAACTATTATTAGACGGATACTTATAATTTTTAATTGTAAGGTTACAAATTTTCCAAACTAAAGCAAACGAGTTGAGTTCAAAATTCGAAATTAGAGGTAATGAGTCATGGCGGACAACCAAATTTTGTGTTTTTGGTATTGCGAACATATTTAGCGTGTATATGGGCATCAAACGAAATGTTTACTTGAAGAAATGATACTCGACACTATACAATGGATCCAGTCAAAAAAGGGCACTCCCCTATGAACGTAAGCAGTTATGTTGGCTATTGTCCTTTCTCGAATTGTTATATCTTCGAAGAATTACTCCAGAACTACAAACTAATCGAGAAAACCTTCTCCACGTTTGTCGTTGAATGACTTTGATGTGTAACATATGGTTGCTGTTCTCCCACAATCAACGTTAGCGAGAGGTTTGTATTTTTCATGGTCATTTTCTACTGGAACATAGTAATCTCTGCTCTAATATACTAGCGTGACAAGAACAAGGTCTAAAATATCGATATTATCCCGATATTTCTATCGAAATTTCCGTGTTTTTGGACTACAGATATTTCCGATATCATCGATATTTTAGACCTTGATAGGAACTCTATGTGGTACTAAGGGGTGGTTTGGGAGTGAGGTGCTTAAAAAAAAAGCACCCATGAAAAAAAGCTTTGAGGGTTTTAGGTGTTTGGTAAACTGAAAAAAAATGGCTTATTTTGGAAGCTGCTGTGAGAATAAGCTGAAATCAAAGGAAAAAACTGAAGCTGCTATTTGCAGCTTTGGAAAACTGGTTTTTTTTCAAAGCACACAGAGCTACAATGCTCCTTTAATGAAAATACCCACTATCAGACTGCTTTTTTTTTTCTTCCAAAAGCACTTTTACAAAAAAGTTTACCAAACACTCTGCTGATTTATTTCACAGCCGCTTATTCTCACAGCACAGCCGCTTAGTCTCACAGCAGCTTTTTTTCGAAGCACAGCAATACCAAACCAGCCATAAGTCACTCATGTATCTTACCATGCAATGTATAAAGTGTACAATATTGTACTAATTCATTATATATAAATGATTATGGTGTGTTTAAACTTCTTTCATTAATTATTACATATTTTTTACTCACAATGTTTGTCAGCTCGCTATATAATCAACTTAAATCAGTTAAATCCATCATGCAATGCATTTCCTTCCAATTTTTTGTGATAAACTAATAGATAATTGACTAAATAAACATCCTGCAAAGTTTCAATAAAAGTTTCCAAGTTTTTCTTACAATTTCCGTGGTTTTTATTCAATTTTTATCGATATCGATAATATCCCGATATTTCCATCGAAATTTCCGTGTTTTTGGACTACCGATATTTCCGATATCATCGATATTTTAGACCTTGGACAAGAAGAAGGAATAAAACGAAAATCTTAAAAATTAATAAACTATAATTCACTAGAAAGCATGAGAAAGGTTTTAAAGTTGGGTGGTGCTAGCCACACTTTTTTTATGCCACACACTGTTATCAATTTCCGGTCGTCAATGACCGAAATTAACAGAATTATATAAGAGGTAAAAAATGGTGTGGAAATAGTACCATCCTTAAAAGTTTATGGTTAAATACTCTGAAAGGTAACGGCCTAACACCACATAAAGTTGGTTTTATAATCTACCACAATCCTAGGCTTGCAAAAAAATTTCATTAGAAGCAAAATACAAAGGTAATGTTATCAACATAACTATTTTTATTTCGCACACATCCCTTTCAATTTTTGGCCGTTAGATCAAGTGAATTAAAGAAGATCAATGACCAAATTAACAAGGGTGTGTAGAAGGTAAAAAATAGGGGTGATAGCACTATCCAATACAAAAATAACAAAATTATGAAAATATCCTCAAAACTTGAAACTTCAAATTTAGCATTATGCCTAAAAAGTCAATTGCCACACATATGAGGAGGTTGCACTCGTGACGCTATTTTAGATTGAGTGAATTAAAGAAGATTAGTGGCCAAAACTAACAAGAGTGTGTGAAAAATAAAAATAAGTGTGTTATGACACTATCCAATACAAAAATAATAAAATTATGAAAATATCCTCAAAACTTGAAACTTTGAATTTAGCATTATGCCTAAAAAGCCAATTGTCACAACATATGAGGAGGTTTAACTCGTGACGCTATTCTCTTTAAATGGTAGCTCATGAATTGAAACCAACCCAAATCTGCATCACAGAGTTTGCTTCCAGATTAATTTGCGCTTGTTGAGTTTTTTTTTGTTTCATTTTTAATATGATTCTACCCTAATTTGTTCTAAATTAAAATATCATTTGATAGAGAGAAGAAAATGATAGGCTAAACCAGATAAATGATCTTCGTGTTGATAAGACATTAGGAATATAGCCCTTGTGGTGAAAAAATTAGAAACTAAATCCTTGTTGTGAAGACGATTAGAAATTAAGTCTCAAATTAAAATTTCCGTCAAGTCACTGTCAAAAGGCTGCACATGAGCCTCATATGCAAAGTTGAATTAATCTGAAACGATGAAATCGGCTTCTGGGTGCCGGAATTCATATTTCCATGCTTGATGCTAGCCACCAAATTATGTTTAGGGTTTGAACTCAGATTTCTCCTACCCGAAAAGAAGTTCAAAGAAACATAAACATGAAGAAAACAAAGCAGAGAGAGACAAAGTTTTGCAGCCAAAATCATTCTACATGCTTGCAAGTCAGTGAGAGATGAGATGTGGCTTAGCGATCGATAGAGGCAAAAGAGAGCTGTGTGTGCACCTATGTGAGAGCAACTCCAGTGTAGGAGCCCTCCCCCCATGCTATTCACTATTTAATCCACCCAGTGAACAGTAACTACCCTTAATAAACAGTAATTGCCGTGGCCTTTTGCATCTCCATCCCTGCACTGAATAGCCCTGGCAATTGACAATAAAATATTATTATTATTTTATTTATAAAATAATACATAATAATTTTATTTGTAATTTCGGATAAGATTTTTAATCGTTCTCGTTGCGCCACGTGTCATTATCCAAAAAGCCAATAGCAATAAAATATTTGTATTTTTTTATTTATAAAAGAATTCAAAATAATTTTATTTGTAATTTCGGATAAGATTTTTAATCGTTCTCCGTGTCATTATCCGCAAAGACAATTATTGGTGGATGAATTTCTGATAAGATTTTTAATCGTTGTCATTGCGCCACGTGTCATTATCTGAAAAGACAATTATTGGTGATGGATTTCCGATAAGATTTTTAACCAATCACGTCGTGCCACGTGTCATAATCCGATTACAATCTTTGAGGCTAGATTTCCACCAGATTTTTAACGAATGACATCATGCCACGTGGCATTATATACAACCTAATCCTTTATGAATCCTTCATATAATCCACCATCCATCCTCAGAAATCTCACACCAATTTTCTCAAGATTTCTATCATTATTCATAGTTTCTGCTTCCTTCTTACAATGTCTTCTTCTTCAAAGATGATGTGGGAAATCGATTAAGAAGAGGAAGAATTGTTTAACCAATCAGAAGGAATGTTCAATGCCGGTGATTGGGCCCAAAATGAGATGGAAGGGGATGACGAGCGTAGATGGAGAGATGACGAATCAAGAATGGCAGGAGCCTCACACTCCCGTCGAGTCATCCAAGCTGCGGCTCAGATCTGCAGGCCCAACCGTGCTGTAAACATTGATAGAAATAGGCAACGACGAGGTGATGAGCTCTTGGACGATTATTTTGTCCGTAACAGTGCATTCCCTGATACGTACTTCCGACGTCGTTTTAGAATGGAACGACATTTGTTCAACAAAATCATGGGCGCTGTTTGCAACCATGATTCTTACTTTGTGCAAAAGCCGGATGCTTTTGGTGCTATGGGTCTCCTGCCTGAGTAAAAAATTACTGCTGCCTTGAGGATGCTTGCATATGGAGCAGCTGCAGACCAATTGGATGAGATAACAAGGATGGGAAAATCAACCATTCTTGAGTCCCTCATGAGGTTTTGCTCAACAATCGAATCTATCTACACACCGCAGAGTACCTCCGAAGACCTACTCATATGGACTTGGAAAGGCTTCTGAAGAAGGGCGAGATGCGAGATTTTCCAGGGATGATTGGAAGCATTGATTGTATGCACTGGACTTGGAAAAACTGTCCGAGTGCATGGAAAGGCGCTTATGGGGACAAAAAAAGATCAAAAAGTATTATTTTGGAGGCGGTGGCATCTTTTGATACATGGATTTGGCACGCCTTTTTCGGGGTTCCGGGAGCTCAAAATGATCTCAATGTCCTTGCCCAATCCCCAGTGTTCAACGAAGTCCTGCAAGGAAAGGCACCAAAAGTCACATACTGGGTCAACGGACGTAAGTACGACGGGTCATACTACCTAACAGACGACATTTACCCAAGGTGGAAATCATTTGTCAAAACAGTGCCACGTCCACGAAGTGCAAAGGAAAAATACTTTGCAAGCTGTCAAGAAGGATGCAGGAAAGATGTGGAACGTTGTTTTGGTATACTCCAAGCTCGTTGGGCTATTGTTAGGGGTGCTGCCAGAATGTTTGATGTAGAGTCGCTTCGATCCATCATGATGACATGCATCATTCTTCACAACATGATTGTGGAAGATGAGTACGATTATGATGTCGTTGATGAATATGAGCCAGACACGATGAACAATTCCAGAACATAAATATATTGTGCTCATGATGCCACCGAAGAACCCGCGCAACACGAACCATTACAAAGGGATGTATGTTACAATGATAGGGTCATTTAACGATATATTGCACTTAAAAGGCCATATATGCACAATGCCCGCCAAATTGACTTGATAGAGCACCAGTGGGAATTGAGGGGTGCTGAAGATACTTAAGTTCATTAGTGTTTGTTTTTATTTGGTGTCTTTATTTTATTTTATGTGGTGTGTTTTTTTAGTTCATTTAGTGAGTTGAAATGTAATTTTGGTATGTTGATGTAATTTTATTTGGTGTTTGTTTTTATTTGGTGTGTTTTTTTGGTGTGTTGATGTAATTTATTTGGTGTGTTGATGTAATTTTATTTGGTGTTTGTTTTTATTTGGTGTGTTTTTTTGGTGTGTTGATGTTATTTTATTTGGTGTGTTTAAATGTGTTTTGAATAAAGTACTAAATTAAATAAATTGGAAACAACATAAAGTACTAAATTCAATAAATAACCAAATTAAATAAATATACTCTTAGTTTAAATAAAGTACTAAATTAAATAAATTGGAAACAACATAAAGTACTCTATTCAATGAATAAGAAATTACAACCCGAATTGATTGGAAAATTATGGGTTCGTGAATGGACAATCATCACCTAACCAATTTGTCGTGCTAGGAAGATCTTCTCTTGTCGTGCAAGGATGATCTTCTGTTGCTGTGCTAGGACCATCTCCTCTTACTCTCGCTTCTCTTGCACGCCTCCTTCGCATCACGTCCGCTTTCTCCGACTTCCAAAAATATTTAGAGTTTGGAGACTTCCCTTCTAAAGGCTCCTTCATAATGTTACGATCTTGTTCAACCATTCTTTCTTCTCTTCTATGTTCCTTTTCTTGCCGAAGTAGTTCTCTTTCTCTCTCATCAGCTTCAAATTTTTTCTCAAAAGCTGCAGCTTTTGCATCATCTCTAGCCTTATCAGCCTCAAATTTAGCCATTTCCGCGGCCAAAGTCAATTCACCTTGGTGGGCAAGGTCTTCCATATACTTTGCATAATCTTTCTTGGAAGCATTACCTTTTCTTTTTGAAGCCTTCTTACCTTGAGGCCTAATTGGAAAACAGGTCGACCCCGACGTTTGTTCAACGGGGGGCGTTTCAGGCACTTCTTCTGCATCATCTTCATCATGATCATGCAAGGCATGATCGGGTGTAGAGTGTAGATGAGTGCTGTTTATGAAAACTTCTAGACCGACATGCACAATTCTGAATTTAAGACAATCTTTGACAATATTCCAACATTCAAACTGGGTGAATGTTTTGTTTTTACTTTTGGTTTTGGCACCATACCAAGCTTGTGCTTGAAGTTCAATGCGGGAGGATAAATAATTATAATGAGAATAGGTAACAAATAAATAATACAAACAAATAATTATAATGAAAGTAGCTAACAAATAAATAATACAAACAAATAATTATAATGAAAGTAGCTAACAAATAAATAATACAAACAAATAATTATAATGAAAGTACGTAGCTAACAAATAATTATAATGAAAGTAGCTAACAATTAAATAATACAAACAAATAAATAATATATTGTTACCTGATCCGCTAAATTTTCCCCACTTCGAAGATTACCACTAGCTTGTGCCGATGCGTCTCTCCACGTACTAAACGCTTGGCTAAGTAATTTCCAACGACTGGACATCGATTCTTTAGTTCTTTGCCCACCCATTTTCTCAAGATAATTGGTATGAATAAGACTCCACATTTTTCGCAACTGCATCTCATTACCTGTAAGCGAATCATGAGTAACTTGAACCCAGCTAGTACACAACGCAACATCTTCAAGAAGCGTCCAATTCGTACCTGCTTGAGTAGTCATTTTGTTGGAAAAAAAATTGGATTCAAACTTTGAGAGAAAAATAGGAATGTGGTTGAAAGTATTAGAGAAAATATGAAATTGTGGTGTAAGGTAGAAGATAATGAGAAGGTATTTATAGAAAAGTAAAATCAATTTTTTTTTATAATTTTTCATAATTTTTTTTTCGGATTTTAAAGAATTTTTTACATTTTTTTATAATTTTTATTCACCTAATTAATCTCTGCCGTTGGATTTTAAAAAATTTGAATTTCAACACTCCAGATTGTGCCACGTGGCACAACGGTAACATTTCAAAATTTTTAACTGTTTTTTTTTAATTTACAAAGCCTAATAACGTGGACCGTTGATCTTAGATCAAACGGATGAAATTAAATGACAATTTTTAAATGTTTTTTACCTTTGGAAATCCAACGGTCCATAAAATAAGACCGTTGCAATCGAACGGACATGGGGAAGCCACGTGGCTTCCCCAACGACAACTTTTCAAAACAGGCGCCGCGGGCCCCAGCGCTTTTTTTTTGTCGGAAGACTCGCGCCCACACTCGCGTGAAACGCACGCGCCTGACGCAGCCCTCGGGCTCTCGGGCTGGCAATCGACGCCGGGCCTGCTCCTCGGGCCTCGCCTGTCACTCAGGCTTCCCAACGCTGGAGCCTATCCCCTCAGCAATTTGCTCCTGTTTGAAAGCTTGGCCCCCGAGCAACCTCCCCCGCCGGAGTTGCTCTGAAAGAGGGGAAATGGGTTAATAGACATTGACTATTTTACCCTTTTACGGGAGTCACCTGCAGCCTTTTGACGGCAACTCGATGAAAATTTTAACTTTAAATTTGTAACAATTTTCACAACAAAGGTTTAATACTTAATTTTTTTTACCATAAAAACTATATTCCGAATTTTCTATCATCATGAGGATAATTTATTCATTTTGATCAAGATGATATGTCTTGATAATATAATCGTATCGACTACAACCACCCTTCGCACGCAGTGACTGAAATACGAATAATTTGGTTGTGCTGCTTGTGCAAGCCTCTGTTTCTTTGCCTTATTTGTTACGTTTTTATTTTATCTTGAAAGTTTAACAATAGCAACATATTACCTATTAATACACTAGAAAATCTGTTCACAAACAGTTTATATTTTACAAGTATCATGACACCATTAAATCTATGATTTGACAATACGATCATAAATAGTGAGCAAATAGGAATTGCTAAAAGTAGATAGTACGTAAGTTTTTGTTTTTTTAGTACACGATAATACATAAGTTAACACTACAGCCAAGAACTATTTAAAGCAAAATCTATAACTAGGTAAAATTTAAAACACAAAAAATAAAAAAATTAATACTCAAAAGGGATCAGTTACTGATTTTGCTACAATAATTCATCTTTTCAGAGATTGAAAAGACTCACAAATACATTTCAAATAGTATTTCTGTAATATAGAGTGTTTCCTAGGACCACCACATGTTGCCTTTTTTTTCTTCCCAATCTATCCAACTCCACTAGAAAAGGAGGGTGAAATTTCGGTTCATGGGGGACCCTTCCTTCCCAAACACAATATTGGTGAAACCATTCATGGACGCAAATTCTCTCGCCGTCCGATCCTTTCGCCACAAAATCCAACGGCTGCGTCAGCTTAGAATTAGTACAATTACCTAAGTACTACTGCCTCTCGCTCTCTCTCTCTCTCTTCTGTGCAAACAAGAGCGTGCTCAAAACGTCTAAAGCTTTATAACGCCAACTCTTTTTGCCTCCACAATAATTGTGCTCTCACCTCCATAAACTTCAAAACTCCACCGGAGTAAAGAACCGGATCCGAGTTCTACTGGGTTGGTCTGAAAAGATCTGAGGAGCAAAAATTTCCACAGGTATTATAGTTCGTTTAATTAATAAACGAACTTTGGTTCAACCTTTTCTTTTCTGTTTATAAAAAGTGTTTAATTTGCCTCGTGCAGTTCTTCTTCTTTCATCTAGTACTGTCATGAAGAAGATCTTATAGCTTTTATTCTCTTTCTTTGTTTTCAGTCATGAATTATTTGCACTTGTCTGTGTCAAGTGAATAATTACCATCATATGATTAATTAGTAATATACAATTAAGGAAGCAACTGTTTTTGTGTAAATTATAGCGCACTCAACACTTATATGGATAAAGTTGTGAGTTCGGTTGGCTCTAAAAACTCCATTAGGATTGCTGGATCTAAGTTATGTTTTTCTTTTTGTTGAAGTGATGAAATGGTAAAAGTTAGTTTTCTTAAAAAGAGTTATGGAATTAGGGTTTCATAAGAGGAGACGTTATATTGTTGATTTGTTGAGTAAAAGACTTTTTTACGTGTGGTTTTGAATTGCAGGCTTTTATCTCTATCTTTCTCTACTTTTGAATGAGTGGTGGTTAATTGTGTGCAGGTTTGTGCTTCAAGGTTTGGCTGCCGACAGAGTTCAAAGCTCAACAGCCAAACCACTGTTTGTGGGAAAGTCTCCACAAGTTCAAAGCTAATTCCTGACAAGTACTCAAGGTAAACTGTTATCTATCTTTTATTATTTTCTCTTTTTTATTTACTATTTTCTTCGGGAAATCATGCATAATTTTCTTGGATTTATTACATTGCTTGGAAATGTAGTTTTCAGCTTGATTGATGTGGCTAGAAGACATGCATGTGTGCTTGCATTTTTGTTGAGGAAGACAATATATTGGAGCAATTTTTCGAGTTGGAATTCTTTTTAATAATTAAGGGGAAAAAAGTAGTGATCTTGGTGAACTTTAGTGGATGGAGATGAGTGGCTTTAGGCATGAAGCACATGTAGCACAACAAAGTCGGCGAGATAAGTTGAGAGTTCATCAAACTTCAAGCCCACCTCACCATCTCGACAATTTAGCAAACAATTCTGGGAAGTTGCCACTCCATCCAGGACTAAACCCAGACATCGTGCAAGTTCGAAATGTGAGGAATGCGAATTTGCTCTATGATCCAACTATGTTTTCTTCTGAAATGCTCGATTTTTCAATCAATCCAAATGCTCCGTTGTCAGCTCACAGAATCACAATGGCATGTCATGATCAAGATCTAGGGGCAGCTCAACCCGCCGGCGGCGAGAGTCAGAATTTTGGTAATTGGAGAAGTACTCTTAATCCACCTCAAAGCATAGATTGGGTGAATAATTACACAAGTGGATATCAGGATGTAGTTCTGTCTAGTTTGGCCAACTCATCTGCTGATCAAATTTCTAGTCATCATGTTTCCCAAAAGCACTTGGGAGGAGGAACAATGCACTTTTCGTCCCCTTCGCTAAAATTCGTTAACACTCTCCAAGATGTTGTCACTTCAGCTTCTCAAGGGACGCAGCAGGATCAGCTAGAAATGGCTTCAATTGTGCACCAAAGAATCATGGAAAATGAACTTGTTCGCGTTCCAAGCTACGGGAATCAATCGAACACATTGCGCTTCAATAATGCGAGTAATTCTTGGATGGATCGGCAGCCTATCGAGAATCGCCATAATTGGAGTAGTGGTGGTGGCGGGGGACTAGAATTTAGTACTGCAAACAGTGTTGATGAAGAAATGAGGACCGGTATGAGTAGCGATTCAAACCAACAAGGGCTGTCTCTATCACTCTCATCAAATCCACCATCTAATAAACTGCCTGTGGCTCAATTAATTGGGTCTCAAGATTTACATGCGAGCACTGATGATGATGATGATCATCATCATCTAGCACTTAAGGATCTTCAAAATTCGAAAATGGGGAAATCTTCCGGTGGATACTTGTGTTCCATAACAAAGCCATCTATTATTAGCAAAGCTTGTGGAAAATCACTTAAAGACATTGTGGGGAATTCTAGTACTAGCGCCTATCGAAGCACTGGTCCTCTTGGTCCTTTCACTGGATATGCAATGATTCTGAAGAGTTCGAAGTTCTTGAAACCGGCTCAACAGCTACTGGATGAATTCTGTAGGGTTAGTGATTCAAAGATACTAAAAACATGTGAGGCATCTGAGAGGATGTCTGGAGATGTGAGTGCTTCGGCCTCGGTTTCAATTTCCATTGAAGCTGGTAATGCAACCGAAACTGAAGTAGTGGCTAAGAGGAACAACTCCGGTGCATCTTCCTCTACGTTTTACGGTTCAACCGAAATTAGCAGTGATGGTGGAGCTGCAAGCATATCTTCTGAGTCCTTTTGGCCGGAGTATCAACAAAAGAAAGCAAAGCTCCTATATATGCAGGAGGAGGTTAGTGATGTTTTATGTCTCCTTTTTAATTATTAGTTACTATGTCGATTTTTCATTTTTTATGTCTTTGCGATAGAGTAGTATGCAACATTGGATCTTGATAACAATGCGGTAAAATGAGGAGGTAATACTTGATTGGTTTTGATTGCATTGGAAGAACCTCATGCATGCTATGTATTTTTTAAATGGATTTAGTTAAAGAGGGTTTTAATAGTCATTTTGAACTCCTTTCAAGTGTTTTTTTTCCATATATTTGTACATACTTGAAATGCACAACGATAATTTGAGTGCTAATAACATTTCCGTTGAAGAATAAGATTTTTTATTTTCTATTTTTTTTTATAGGGAAAGGAAGTCTTATGATATAAGTTATGATGTGCAACCTTCTTTTCGACATTTTAAAATGAGATAGTTTATATATAAAAAAGCAATTTTTATAGACTTTGTTTCCATGATAATTGGCTTTTTAGAGGTTAAGAGTACTTCATTGATTAACAAGCTTTCCTGCATAGTGCAGCTAGATCTAGCGTGGTTTGCGTGGTGCATATATAATGGCCATCATGGGTCCGCGATTACGACTTGATTAGAGTTTTACAAAAGTCATATTGATTTGATGGATCTTGACCCCCCCATTATACCACTTACAAGTTTTTAATAGTCCCTGATGACTGTTAAATTTCATCAAGACAATATCATCTTTGTGCCATAATTATGAGATTAGGCAACTTATTCTCGGCACTCTTCGGGTGGTGAAGAATATCATACCACATGTTTAGAAATGCAGGTCCTGGACTCTTGATTAACCCCATAAATAACAACGCGAGTCCTGACCCAGTGGGGTTTAGTCATCAGAAAATGATAATTATGTTCCTTAGATGGCCAGTGCGGACGCACACTCACAGTCGTGCGATCTTTCTTACACGCCGATGGCTATGAGCATGAAAGTTCTTACTCACAAACCGTTAGATCAGGGTCCAAATGACATTTCTCCCAAAAATAGAAGTATAACTTTATCGGCATTTGAGTATCAACTGTTGGATTGTAACCCAATGTGATTGATGAACATTAATGTCATATTAACGAGTTAATAGGTGATCAAAATTGTATGCATGGTGAAGTATAACACATACTTGGATTTAAATCTCCTACCTGGCTTCAGTTCTATCGCCATTGTCAGTACAAAATAGCTGTAGATTTTATGATACCATTTCTCTTCCCCTACTCAAGGCTTGCGAGGGAAGAGATTGTGGACTGATATGAACACTCCATGACCATTTTATGTTGCTTCAGTTGTTTCCTTTTGGTTATATACATTTTCAATTTATGATGTGCTTATCAAAGTATCCATGTTGCTCTCTATTAATGCTTCTCTATGTTCAGTAATGAGGTTGACAACGTTGATTGTCTAAATTAGTGAGGTTTTGATTTAATTGTTGAAGTGTAGCTAGTCTTTGTTGAACATTCTGAAAGCAACAAGTTGAATTCATATATTTGATATCTTAGCAGAGGAAATATGTCATGTTCATTTGACATGCTTAAATAGGGTTTGTTGCATGTACATCCCTGAAGAAAAATGATTTCAACACAACATTTTATTCCCACTGCACACTCTTATTTATTTACGTCATTTCATTTTTGGGAACTTTAACGAAAAGCTTCCGGTACTGTTCACTTTAATGAAAAACCACATTTTTACACTAAAAAGTCAATCCTGGTACTATTCACTTTACCCTTTATTTTGTCCTTATCATTAAAACTCAAAGTTTTCAAGTCCTTTTCATTAGTTTTCATTTCATTTTTCTATAATTTATTCAATCCAAATATACTAAATAAATAAGGATGTGCAAAAAAATAAAAAATGATTGTACATTGTCACTTCTTGAATTTGAATCTTCAAATAGGAAACTTCATTCTAATCCTCGTCAAATATGACTTTTAGACTAAAACCATGAGTAAGATCAACATCTAATTCTAGTCCCTTGAAACATTAATCACCTCATTTAATTATATTTTGATGTTTTAATTATTTCTCTTTTTCTTCCTAATTTTAATGTAATAATTATATTTCATTATAATTATAATTTCATTTCATTCATCGTAATATATTTTGTTTTAAACATTTAGATAAACTAATTTTTGTTATACAATATATTCCAATATACTTTGTCTTCTTCATTTAGGTACATTAATTCATTTGATATATTTTAGTGTATATATTTCGATATACACATTAGGTACATTAATTCAATATAATACATATCAGTGCATGCATTTTGGTACTAATATTTCGGTACTAACATTTAGGTACAATATTTGAGTCTTTCAAGTATGAACAATTTTAAATAAAATTAATAAATTTAAAAAACTTTTTATTGGTAAAAAATAAATTAAAATGTGTATATTAATAAATTCAAATATTTAATGGGAGACATTGAATAAAATACTCATTAATTAATTTGAATTAAGGACACATCAAGGGAATCTAATCAATATGTAATCTAACACCAGATTTTTATTAAATTTCAATCTTTTCAAGGATTAAAGTTAAAAACCCCATGTTCAAATCATAATTATCAACGGGTTAACGCACTCAAATATCTTCACTGCAAGTGTAGGGCCTTGGGAATTAGCTAGATTTCCAGTTAACAGTTGATACCACTTCTTGTTGTCCAGACACTTTCTAGTAAAGTTGAAAACCAAGGTGTCTTCTTGGAATGGGCGACGACCACATTATTTGCTTAAAAGAAACATCCTTTATGATTGCTGACATAATTTTCCAAGTTGGTTAGCTATCATCCTATTACTATTATTTTTCGTACCTTTGCCAAGGATTGGTGCAATACTCTGAAAATTCCAAGGACTGGGTCCAATATATTCAGAAAATTCATAATATTATTGTCGTGGTGAATTTGGAATGTTTCTTTTTCGGTGTGAATCATGGTTCGTCCATGGTTCGTCCATCAGTAATACTATTAACAAAGTTGTGAATCATCAAATTGTCAGCCATGACTCATGGAACCCTAACACATAGGGTAAATAATGCGATTAGTATAGTGGTAAACGTAAATTTATACCAGTAATTAAACTTCTAGTGGATATATATTTTATCTGTTAATGACTTGTAAGACATTATCAACTGATTTGGATTCCCTTTTGGTAACTCTGTTGTGGAATTGAAGGTTAGCGGAAGGTACAAGCAATATCATCAACAAATGCAAATGGTGGTTGCTTCCTTCGAATCAGTTGCCGGTCTGAGTTCCGCTACGCCGCACATATGCATGGCCCTAAACGCAGTCTCAAGACACTTCAGGTGTCTTACAAATTCCATCAAGGACCAGCTCAAGCACACAAGGAAGGCTTTGGGAGAGGAATATATGTCATCCTCTGTAACTGCTGCTGGTACTGCTGAGTGCAGTAGTAAAGGTGAGAAAAATTTCGCCAAGCTAAAGTATATGGGCCTAGGTTTCCAAAAGCATAATAAGTCTGGCGGTGGGTCCCTTGTGGGTTTCTCTGAACCCCAACAACACGTCTGGAGACCCCAGAGAGGCCTACCTGAACGTTCAGTAGCCATTCTCAGAACTTGGCTCTTCGAGCATTTTCTTCACCCGTACGTACCCATCTCTCTCTCTCTCTCTGTCTCTCTCTCTTAATCATTCTCTCTCTCTCTCTCTCTCAATCATTCTTTCGTATTCGGGTGATAACTGGTTTTTTTATTAGGTATCCTACGGACACAGATAAGCACATGTTAGCCACTCAAACGGGTCTATCTCGAAACCAGGTAGGGTAACCTTACTCAATATCTAATTATCATGTTTACAGTTCTTTATCAAGTTGGTTTTTCCGTTTGAATAAGCAATTAGCAAGATTTGAATTAAATAAATAGATAGCCTGTAAGAAAATTAAAGCAAATTAGTAGATAGTCTCATGTAGGTCACGTTTACTGTTAATTGTGTCATCGTACATGATGACATGTTGCGAGCTTACTTCTTCCTTGTATTTCAAGTCATTTGAATAGGGGTTATGCTGATATTGACATAATTATGAACCATAATGCAGGTGTCAAACTGGTTCATAAACGCCCGAGTGCGCGTTTGGAAGCCCATGGTTGAAGAAATACACATGCTCGAGACCAGAGGAGGCTCCTTCGAAGCAGGCCAAGATCCTATCATTAAGGATGGAAATTCTGCAAATGAAGGAACCAGCAGCAGGCCAAACAATGATCACCAACTAAGCATGAATGTGATGCCCAATAGACAATTAGAGTGCTCGGGAGATGCAGAGCAACGAAATCAGGAGATGAAGAGGTCTAGATTGGAGTGCCAAGTTCCATCAAGCATGGACGGAGGATTAATGGGTTTTGTCCAGGACCAGCGAGGAGGGTTTGAGGCTGGGGGACTTGGAGCCGTGTCCCTCACTTTGGGTCTAAGACATGGGGTGGAAAGTGCCCAGCAGCAGCAACAACTGCAGCAACAAGAGGATCAACTTCGGCGGCAACTTGGAGGTCAAATGATACGTGATTATGCGGGGTAATTTACGACACGAAGGTTAAGCAAAATAAGAACAAGGTGTAGCTCTGCTAGGCTCCCATTTCGGTAGGCCGTGTTAGAAAACAAATTAGAGATTGCAATGGAGTATTAAGTTTAGGACGTGAGGATTAAATTGTGACAGAGAGCTAGCGAGAGGAGCCTGGATAGAATTTGGATGGAGCGACAGGGTTTTAAAGAACTGTTCATATTAATGTGGTAGAATGTTTCTTCACTATTGAAATTTGAAATATCGACAGGTTGTGAAAAATACATTGTGACATGAACTCAAGAAAGTTGTATGTGTCCGACCAAATGATTAAAAACATAAAAACAAAAAGGGTAAATTACAATGTACTCCTTCAGGTTTGAGATCTATTACAATCGCATACATCTTTAAAACGTCTCATTTTCATACCGTAACTACCAGTTTATTACAATATAGTATCTTTGTTATATTTTTCATCTATTGATCCATTAAAAATTGATGTGGCTGCCATAGTTGTTCAACGTGACAAAAAAATAATTTTTTATTCATTTAAAATATTATAATAATTTACCCTTAAAAAAATCAAATTGAAACCCACCTTCACGCAACCCCCCATCCTTACAAACAAACCCAGAAACCTTCCCCCCTGGACCCACCCTCCTAATTTAAAGCCTACGGGAACTGATTCGCAAAGTTGGTCTGAATCGTTGTCCTAATTTTGTTGGTCCTGTGAAATCTCCATTTTGGGCTTCACCATCAGCAGAAGCATGGGCTTCTTCGTCGAGTGGGGGCTATCCACCTCGTCCTCGCTGGATACAAAGAAGTTACGAGAGAACTCGGGCAGCGCCGGCAGGTTCAGGTCAAACGTCTCTCGGGGGTGGCTGTGGCTGTGGCTGATTGCGTGAGAAGTTGACCCGACTCCCTCAGAGGAAGTTATAGAGCTTGTGGTAGCGGTGGATCCTGTGGTGCCACCACTGTAGTGGCAGCGCTTGTGGCCGCCCAAGGCTTGACCGGTGGGGAAAGACTTGTGGCATATGGAGCACTGGTGGGACCTTCCCGAAGGGGTGGCGGTGGTGGTGGCGGAGGTTGTGGTGGTTGAGGACGTGGACGGGCCTTTGACGACCGATCCAGCGGCAGAGCCTTTTCAGTGGCTAGCCTTGTGTCCTCCGAGCGCTTGGTAAGAAGAGAAGTCTTTGTCGCAAACAGAGCACTTGTAGTTTAGGTTAGCCGGCGGTGCAGCTGACGTGGAGGGCTCCATAGAAGGGGATTAAGTGATGATCTGGTGTGAGGTAGCGGTGGTGATGGGGAAGGGCTGGGATGGTGATGGGAGGAGAGGGAGGTGGGTCGGGGGGGGGCGGTTTCTGGGTTTGTTTGTAGGGGTGGGGGGTTGCGCAGAGGTGGTTTTTTTTTTTTCCTTTAGGGTAAATTATTATAATATATATATATATATATATTTTTTTTTTTTGAACAAGCGATATTAACTTCACTAAGGGGAGGGGGTGAGCTTAGCCTCACAATGAGCTAATAAATTGGTTCAAATGTAACGGAGGTACTATATTGAAATAAAATAGTAGTTGAGGTATGAAAGTGAAATGTTTTGAAAATGTTGTATGCGATTGTAATAGACTCCAAACCTGAAGGGGTACAATGTAATTTACCCAAACAAAAAATGTTAAATGTTGGTACGTTTATAAATTATCCACGGCAGGTTGAGTTCTCGATTATGTTGCAGACATGAGACATGGATATGGATACAGTGACGCGACACGGTAAATGATAAAAAATAAAGACGCGGACACGGCAACAAAAATACAATAATTTATAACAAATATTGCATATATTTAAATAAGAGTTTAAATTCATAATATAACAAAGTATTCATGTTCATCAAATTCATTCACTATACATAATAATTAAACGATAAACATAATAATAAAAATGGGTATATACTCTATGAGGGTCTTACTCCTTATAGGGAAATGGATCCTCTATGGACCCTTTCTTCATAATCTATCAAATCAGTGGATCCGTGTCATTGAAAATTAATCCAATGGCTAAAGTTATTATAACTTTTAAAGTAGGTCTCTGTTTGTAACCGTTTAATCAAATTTCAATGATACGGATCCACTGATTTGGTGGATTAGGAGGAAGGGATCCGGAGAGGATCCCTTTCCTCCTTACAGTGCTATTATATGATTGTTTTAATTAATTTTTTGTTTTTTGTGAAGTGTTGATTAGTGATATGTAGGAATGAGAAAGAGAGAAAATTGAAACATATGAGAGAGGTAAGAGGATTAAAACGTAGGAGTGAAGTGAAACTCACCGTCTCACTTACAAACAATTGAATTTCAAAAGAGAAAACGGTGTCGATGAAAATTGGGAAATTAAAAAAAAAAAATCAAATTTAGACATCATATAGAATCATAGCCAGCATTTTAATTTTATAATAATTATAACTTAAATTTAATGTAAAAGTACTAATATACCTTTCATATTAGGGTTTCTCACAACAACCAAAACACACTTGACATACTTAATTGGTTTGATGATCTTATCTAGGCTCCCATAACATGAATAGGTCCCAAAATCCCACAAGAGTATATTAGTACTTTTATATCAAATTTTAGTTATAATTATCATAAAATTAAAATGGTGACTATAATTATATATGGAGTCCCAAATTTACATAACATGACATTAAGAGTATATTAGTACTTTTAACATTAAATTTTGGTTATAATTATCATAAAATTAAAATGGTGACTATAATTCTATATGGGGTCCAAAATTTGGTTATTTTTCCAAATTCCCTTGAAAATGTAGGTTGTCTTCCACAGTTTCACTGAGGCTTACGCCTCTGCTGCTTTGCACCGCTAACCAGTTTCAGAGGCACACGGTGAAACCTGGAGACTATAATAGTTGGTAGAGGCGTGTCCGAACAGTGCCTTGACCGTGTCCAAATTGTATCCGAGACGTGTCCGAAGTGTATCCACGTGTCAGAGTGTCCGTGCAACCTAGGTTCTCGATGGGCAGTTTGGGGACTTTATTCGGGTAATGGGGTTATAAGTTTGGATTTGCACGCATTGGTTGGGCGTGCTAAACTAATGGACTCAACCTCAAATGAATATGTAGTGGAAGTGAAATAATTTCCCTACGCACTCTTATTATTTATGTTCTTCGATTTGCTTTTGATTTGTTCAAACAGTCTCAACAATAATAAAAAAATGAAATCGATTATACGTATCTACAACTCATACAACCCGTTTCCTAAGAGTAGGCCTAGCAATTTTTACACGATCCGTTAATACGACACGAAAATAACTGATTTCGGGTCAACACGATAACTAATTGAGTCATTATTGGGTCACCCGTTAAGGATCCGTTACTACTCGTTAGTAACGGGTCCTTAACGAGTTTACATGCGGGTAACTCGTGGGCAACCCATTTCGACTCGTTAAGAAAAAAATTATGTTGATGATTTTAAAGTTAAACTACTAAAAAAAACTTACTATAAAATACAATAGCAGTAATGCATATTTTGTATATTTAATATTTGTTATTATTATACTATATAAGTTAAAAAAATTATGTTTTATTTATTTATTTATTTTTATTATGAGAGTTTCTTCTTATTGTATTAGTATAGGCAAAAATACATACTTTCAATTTTAGAGTCAACTACCTAACAAAGTTTTTTACTCTCTCATACACTCAACTCCAAAATCCGAAACCATAATCCATAAACCTTGGATTTATATTTAACCGTTGATTGTCGTTTACGCTTTATTCTTCTGTTGACCCTAAAAACTACCAAGCCTACGTGGCGCGCAGGCCGAGTAATCTATAAGTTAACTACGTCCTTCGGTGAATGTGGGGCGTGCCAACTCGTCGACCGAGCTCGGCCGAGGAGTAAATTTGTTGATGTTGCATTGGGTGCGCGTCTGACTTCTACGTCTTGCGATTGCGAACGAGGAAGGAACACGTCTCGGCCTCTTGGGTTCTCGAACCTGAAGACAAGGCTACTATTCTTACGAAGTTCACGAATCGCCGTCGTCGGATTCGATCACAGTGATGTTATTCGTCAGAGTAAACTCACGCCAAATCGACACCAAAGTGTAAGGGCACAAATACTCAAAGCGAATATAAGTCTTGATAGTAAACGTGGTTCGGCCGTTTGAATATCGAACTCTAAATCCCACTTGAGAGTATCCAATCATAAAATAACTCGGCGTGCAACGTGCCGAGCTCAGTAAACTGTAACACCTCACTTCGCCGAGAAGGCTTGATGAGATGACCTCAATCAATAAGGATTAGGAAATCCTTCTCGACTGAGACTTGGATAGGTAACAAACCGTCATCGCCGCAGTGCTGTTGATGCCAACGGAAGATGCTGCGAGACCGACTGATTCTATGGCGACAGAGCTATCTATGCCAACTTAAGATATCACCGGTTGCTTTCACAGTGCTGTTGATGCCAACGGAAGATGTGTCAGCGAAAAGAGAAAATAAAAATCTCAAAGTTGTTGAGAGAGTTTGCGCAGGGCAGTTGTGTGTTGAATTGGGGATCCTTTGAACGTTGCCTGCGACTCTGTATTTATAGTGACCTGCATGCCTAAGTTGTGGAAAACAATCCCAATTGCATTGTGACTCTTTAACTGTTGTTGCTGACCACGCCTTTATCTCATGCATATTCACAATAAATGGAACTCTGAAAACTTTATCTTATGCACCTGTATTCACGCCTTAGACCTTATCACATCAATCAAAGTTGGAGGTCTTCTTTATCCTGACCTTCCTTTACATCATCACCATTTGCCGGATCCAATCTTGTAAATTTGGTGTCACTTATCCCACCATCTCTTCATAAGCTTTATCCATGCATGCATGATAATTAAAACACATAGTTGATGGTTTTGCATTATCTGCAAAACCACCCTGATCCTTTTCACATCAATGTATTTCCACCAAAATTTGTCCAAGTGGCGCTTATGCATGCAAAGTTACATGGGATAAAATCCCAACAAGCACATTCACGTGGCCACATCCAAAAACATATACCATTTGGCACCATATTCATCTGCTGCCGTATATCCCAATATTCCATACGTTTAAATCAATTGGGATATTGTTGAATATCAGGTTTAAACAATTTAATATATTATTAAGAGATAATATCATGATTAAAATCACAACATTATTTCTCAATAATAATTGAAAATCATTTCAACTACCCTGTCATTCAACGACACTCGATTACTCGGGCTGATAGTGTAAAATCGGGTCCAAACATCTTCTCACTGAATTTCCTTTTTCCAGATTTTCTTTTTTGTAAACATGATGTTTTAACAGATATAGAAAAATGAACGGTTCAGATCATTGATATCACGTTCTGATATTTACCGTTAACTGATTTATGAGTCGTATAGTTTCTAGAGACTTTATAAATCCGAGCAATATTTTCACTAACGGTAAAACTTTGAACGTAATATCCGAACCGTTCATCTTCCTGCATCCTCTAAAAGATCATGTTTTCATAAAAAGAAAATCTCAAAAAAATAAAATTCCGTGAAAAGAATGGAAAGTAAATATAAACGACAATCAACGATTAAATTTCGATCTATAATTTATGTGATTATAGTGGCAAAATTCGAAGTTGAGCTCTTCATGAAAGTTGTAAAACGTGTCATTACGAGCGTTTATTATTTTTATTAATATGTTTCACACTTTTACATTAATTTATATGTGATACTTGAAAGACAAATGTGTTTTTTATGTTTTAAAGTAATACTTATGTGACATTGTGGTATGTATATACTAATTTAGTACTATGATTTTTCATTTGATTATTTATTGGTTTAAAATATATTTTCTTTAACGGGTAACGGTTTGGGTGATATTACACGTTAATAATAACGAGTTGAATTTGGGTCGTGTCATATTATCCGTTTATTTTAACAGGTGTCACACGATACGACCTGTTAAAATATCGAGGATGACATGAAACGATACGAACATGAAAAACACGACACTAATGCCGGATCTACCTAAGAGAAATCATTTTTAGGAATACTTAAAAGGGGTCGTTGGGGTCACTCCACAGTTCGGTTCAATAATTGGAACTGTTTAGATTTTAAGATTCTCATTTAAGAATCATCAAAGCACAAATTCAACAAAATACGAAATAGTTGTCGTCCTCTTATCGTTATAGGTCTTGACTTGTACTTACCTATATTTTTTGTTGTTATTTATGAGCAATGCCGCTAGCACCCCTTTGGAAAATAGTAGTAAGTAAATTCGCATATAATACACATATTATATGTGTATTTATGTATTTTTTTAAATACTTTTTTTTTTGTAAATATTTTAATAATTCGTTAAATGTCTCCAACGTACAGTAAGCGTATTAAATATGTACGTACTTTTCACGTTTAATACATATTCTTTTTACACATTTTTCAGTAATATTATATAAAATTTAGGGAAATAGACAGATATAAGATATTTTCTTAATCTTGGGATAAAAATAGGACAAACTGACCATGCACAAGCCACGTACGCCATGCACAAAACCAAAATTACTAAAATACCCACATATAAATACTAAAAATCATCAGCCCATTGCATCACTTTTCTCATTTGGAAGAGAGGGAAGAGAGGGAATCAAGAAAGCTCTATGAGCTTTGGGTTTCTGGGTTGAGCTCAGATCTACGAGCTTTGATTTCGAAGACAGGAAAGTCCAAAGAGAGATGAGAAGAGTGAGCTGGGTTTTGGGTTGACCTCATACCTCTGATTTCGAACAAAGGGATGCGAGAGAAAGGTGAGAAGGGTGAGCTGGGTTTTGTACCATATTTTCTGTTTTGGCTAGAAAGTTCCATTTTTTTTGGCGACTAAAGCTTCGACAGGCATAGTAAGGTAGGGTGTTTAGTTCCAAGCTCCTTCATCAACGATTTATGGAGTCAATGGGTTGTTTGTAAGATGAATTAATACTTAGAAGTTAAATTAGGGTTGTTGTTTCATGTTGGGGCCTATGGGTTGCAGAATAAATTTCAAGTTTTGACGTGCTACAAAACTGGGATAGAACAATTTCTAGTTCAAGGGTCCAATTGCAGAAATTTGTGAAATTTTTTCCGTAATGTGCATGTCGTATGCATATGGTGTGCATGGCTACATCTTAATATGAGAAACGAGAATTTTCACTAGTTATGATGCATGTATGTTGTGCCAATAATTTAGCAAGTATGACCACAACCTAGTGTTGGAAAATATTACTATATTATGATTATTTGGGTTTGCTTGTTAGTTTAGTATATAGGCTTAGCCCATCAGAGTTAGGGTTTCTAGGTTTTTCTCTTTATAAATATAGCTTATAGTTTAGTATGAAGATAAGTTAGTCACAATGTAGTCTCTTGGGATTTTGTAGCCATTTAGGCATTCTCGTTTGTTTAATAATATTCTTATTATTTTGTAGTCTTACTCATCCCACACTTTGATATTCTACTTGGCATCATAGCAGGTTTGATCATTCGAGATTTATTCTGTTCTTGATTCGTATTAGTATGCCTGTTTGTGTTGTCCGTTGTTTATTTCTGGTTTAGATTGTCGTTGGTGTTGTTTGAAAAACAAAAAATTTGGAAAAGAAAAACTGTTATCGCGTTGAGCCGCTGAAGCCGCGCCGCACTGAAGCCAATTCGAAACGTAAGGTCTGTAATCGAAGCCACCACGCCCAATATCCATGACCACCCCACCATCGCCTGCATGACTGACTGCTGTCGCACCCAGATCCATCTTGCATCAAATTAGCACTGCGATGCGCACCACCCGTTGCCAGACCCGGCTGATCAACCCGTACCCAACCCATTTGTTTGTACCATACTTGACCAATCCCGAAACTACTGAGCATCGGTCAACGTTATACCGTCAAGGACTCAAAAGAGTTTCCCTCCAACCAGGAGGCTGATCATAGCGCGACACGTGTCAACACCAAGATGCCAATCACAGGGCGACACGTGTCAACATCAAAGGCCAATCACAGCATGACACATGCCAATGCTAGAACAAAGCTAGAAACTCTCTTATATAAAAGAAGATCATTCTCCCACAATAATCCCTAATGTCATTTGTACTAAATCATTCACTAGTACTCACTAAAGGAGAGCTTGAACTTATGTACTTGTGTAAACCCTTCACAATTAATGAGAACTCCTATACTCCGTGGACGTAGCCAATTTGGGTGAACCACATACATCTTGTGTTTGCTTCCATGTCTCTATCCATTTACATACTTATCCACACTAGTGACCGGAGCAATCTAGCGACGGTCACAAACTTAACACTTTCTGTTGTACCAAAGTCCTCACTGATTTTGTGCATCAACATTTGGCACCGTCTGTGGGAAGCACACTTATTCCTACTTTCTTCAGCTTTGTCAAGCTGGTTTCCACCATTCGTACACTCTCTTTTGACCAGGCATCCCTCACCAACATGGGGAGCGAAGAAAGACACAACACACAGAACTACACCCTCATCGCTCTTAGTGTGAGGCTGCGAAAGAAGGAACGAAAGAAGCTCGCTCTTCAAGCTAAAGTCGAGGAGCTAGAGGCTCAGAACAACAAGATAGCAATAAAGAATGAGATCCTCCAGGACCAATATGAGAAGCTCTTCGAAACGCTCCACGAAACTAGGCGTACTCAAACACACGAGCTTGTTGCCCTGTGGACATCAACCATCATCTGGGTGCCCCTCAACAAAGAGGGTCACCTTTATTCGACATGGGTATCCCTGATGAGGAGTGAGATAATCATCAAAACATTGATCAACATGAGACTTCTCTCAACCCAGCTGCTTTGACTCGAAGCAGGAGAACTGGAGGAAGAAACCTCATTGCAGAAGGGTTGGAAGGATCGAAAACCGTTTATCGTGACTGCCGAGACTTCCTAAAGCAACGTCGAGAGAATCCCTTCCACATAAGCTCGAAGATCAATGACCCAAGGGTTTCTGAAAGACTCGGTCCCCTCCCACGACCCAGGCCAGTTGCCAATCTAAGGAAGGAACGACAGGTCACAGAGGAACATGAAGGTACAGGGGACTCATATGTATTCCGACAGACTCGCCCTAGAAGTTAGTATGGAGAGTCCAAGAGGCGATGGAGACTTACGGAAGAAAATTCTAGTGGTACATGACTCTACTCAGGACCCCCTTGTCCTACAGCTCATTGAGGAAGTAAACAAGTTGAAGGCCGAACGTCAGGTCGAGATACTTGACTGGAACCAACCCAGGCCTGGCCCTCTCACAAGGAGGATCCTCGACACCCCCTTCAAGCGAAGACAAAACAAAAGCTTGGTTTACAACTCTATACTGGAAGGGAGGACCCGATTGAACACCTTAACCTCTTTGAGTCCACCATGGCATATCAGATGCACACTGACGAAGAGCGATGTCTTCTCTTCCTTTTCACCCTCTCTGGCGGAGCTCTAAACTGGTATTGCCATCTTCCACCTAAGACAGTAGACTCATTTGAGGAACTGAGGAAACTGTTTGTCTCTCAACACATCTTCCAGACCGATCGCTTGCATTCTGCAAATGACTTGTACACTATTCGCCAGAAGTCGGACGAGTCACTACGAGAGTATGCCGGTCGCTTCAGCCATAAGTATTCTCGTTACGCTGAGGCAGATGACAAGACTGCCCTCAAGGCCTTCACGGCAGGCCTACGTGACTGTTTCTTCAAGTACATGATCAATGCCAACACTTGGAAGACTTACTCTGAGGTGATGGCATATGCTTACAACCACGCATTCACCGAAGCAAGGACATATCAAGGGAAACCCCCTACAGCCACCCTTTATCAGCAAGTAGGGAGTGGAAGCCAGATCCAACCAAATGAGAAGACCTCAACCTTCTAAACGGCAGCGGTGCCTTCCCCTGCCTTAATTAATACTTTGCCAAGTCAACATACATATCAATCTCAGGGCAAAAGGAAAGATTTCCATCCTCACTAGTCTCATTTTAGTAAAAGGAGTAAAAGACACTACCGCGATAACCAAGGGTAATACCACGATAATCCCCGCCCCTAGGCAGTCAACACAGTGGGTCAAGCACGTGTCAGGACAGGTCTTACCCCGAGGTATGAGGCATACACACATTTGAACGCCACATGCGTGGACATTTACCCCAGCATAGCACACCTGATACCGAAGCCAAAGCCGATGCAGCCGGATTACAAGCCTACGAAGAACACGGGCACATTTTGCTGCTACCACGAGCATAACGGCCATGACGGCGAGAAGTGTATCACCGTTCGTGATCATATTGAAGCTCTGGCACGTGAAGGAAAAGTTTATCAATTCCTCCTTCACCCTCCAAAGGATAACCGTAACCAACACCAAGTGAATGTGATATATTCCATAAGTGGCGGCACACCCATATCTAAATCTTCCAACAGGGCCATGAAAAATAGTTAACTAACTTTGAGGCCTGGCCACCAAGTGTTTCAAGTGGAAGACATCAGAGGAGGCAAGTATCAGAAGCCTAACTGGGATCCAATATGTTTTTACCCTGAGGAAGAAAGAGGTATCATCTACCCTCACAACGACCCACTGATCGTGGAAGCTCACATAGCTAACTTTGAAGTACGACGAATCCTGGTAGACACGGGGGCTTCGGTCAATATCATGTTTGCTGAAGCTTTTAGGGCACTTAATGTAGCTGAACACTTGCTCGATCACTTGGTTTCTCCTCTGATAAGCTTCTCTGGTGATATCGTGCAACCTTTAGGGAGCATACACTTACCTTTCACCATTGGTATAGGCACAACTACCATTACCACTAACTTCCTGGTGGTTGATTGCCCAACGACATACAATGTCATCTTTGGACGCACATGCATCAATAATCTCAAGGCCATGGTATCCACACATATGTTGTTGATGAAATTTCTAACCCCCTATGGCAATGGTTACATCAGAGGAGATCAACTTAGTGCACGGTCATGTTACAACACTTTAGTCAAGCACCAACACCTGCCTGTGCCCAAGGAAACCCTTTCTATACATGACCAAGTCATAAAGACCAGCCCGGACGAAGCCAACTTGGATCTTCACGGTGGCAACATTCAACCCGACTATCCTCGAGATGATTCTTTCACCCAACAAACACAACCCGCTGAAGAGTTGGAGAAGGTCTCTATCTCAAAAGATTATCCGGATCGCATAGTGAAGATTAGCACCACCTTGTCACCACACATTCGGTTGGCATTGATATCTTTTGTGCAAGAGAACAATGAGGTATTCACCTGGTCATACAAGGACATGCCAGGCATCTCTCCTGATATCATTTATCATCGCTTGAGTATTGACCCCAAGACCAAGCCGGTAAGACAGAAGCGAAGATCTTATGACGCTGAACGATATGAAGCAATGAAGGCAGAAGTTGAAAAACTCAAAGGCATAGGCTTCGTCCGCGAAGTCAATTACCTAACATGGGTAGCAAATATGGTCATTGTTAAGAAAAATCAAACCAAAGAAAGTCTCTTGCTTCAAAAGATCTTGTGGAGAATGTGTGTTGACTACACCGACCTAAACAAATGATGCCGAAGGATAGCTTTCCCCTTCCTCTCATTGATAGACTTGTGGACTCTATAACAGGGTGTGAACTCTTGAGCTTCATAGATGCTTACTCGGGGTATAACCAAATCCTCATGAACCCCTTGGACCAAGAACACACGGCCTTCACTACTGACAGAGGACTATATTGCTATAAAGTCATGTCGTTCGGCCTAAAGAATGCAGGGGCGACTTATCAGAGACTAGTCAATTCAATGTTGGCTGAACAGATTGGGACGAGCATGGAAGTTTATGTTGATAATATTCTAGTCAAGAGTAAACATGCTGACCAACACATCACCAACCTGTCTGAAACCTTCACCATCCTGAAGAAGTATCGAATGAGGTTGAACCCTACCAAATGCGCATTCGGTATGGGCTCTGGAAAATTCTTGGGTTTCATGATTAGCCAACGAGGCATTGAAGCCAACCCCGAGAAAATCAAGGCAATCATTGACATGAAAGAGCCAATAAATTCAAAAGACATCCAGAGCCTTACTGGCAAGGTGGCAGCCTTGACCAGGTTAATCTCTAAGGCCACAGATAAGTGCGCTCATTTTTTCAAAGCACTTAAGGGAAGTAAAAAGTACATCACATGGACTGATGAATGTGCCGAAGCGTTCAATAACCTCAAGGAGTACATGGGTAAAGCCTCTTTGCTCTCAAAAACTAAAATTGGTGACACCTTCATTGTCTATTTGTCTGTTTCAGCTTCAGCGGTCAGTCCCGTTCTCATTCGAAGGGATGGTAATGTCGAACGACCTATTTACTACGCTAGCAAGGCTCTACAATATGCGAAGACACGATACTCCAACATTGAGAAATTAGCTCTAGAATTGGTCATGACTGCTCGGAAGCTTCGCCCCTACTTCCAAGAACACTCCATCATTGTACTTACCAATCACCCCATTCGACAAATACTTTAGAGTCTTGACACTTCGGGGTGAATGATCAAATGGGCGATAGCACTAGGTGAGTTTGACATCTCCTACCAACCAAAGCCGGCTGAGAAGGGCCAAACAGTGGTAGATTTCATCGCCGAATTCACTTATCCTGTTGACATTGCTTCTACACCTGAAGCGGTGGCTTCATTGCCCACGGAAGCTCAAAAGATAGAACCAACTTTCCCAGTATGGACTCTATATGTTGACGGCTCATCCAACCAACAGGGCTGTGGAGCAGGACTAGTCTTGACTACCCCAGACAAAGTGGCAATGAAGTATGCTCTTTGTTTCAAATTCAAGGCATCAAACAATGAGGTCGAGTATGAAGTTATCATAGCAGGCTTATGTTCAGTGACTCCTAATTGGTGGTTAACCAGGTCACCAATAACTTTGACACTAAGGATAGCTCAATGGCAGCATATCTTGCACAAACACAACTGTTGCTCGAGCACTTCCACTACCAGATCACCCAAGTTCCTCGAGCGGCAAACAGTCATGCAGATGCTTTGGCTCGCCTTGCCTCAGCAGTAGAAGACAAGATTGGGAGAAAAATTCAGGTCGAATTGTTGGCAGCACCAAGCACCATGGCCGCGAAAGTGTGCAACTTACAATAGGGGAATAGTTGGATTACCCCGATTTATAAATTCCTTGCTCATGGCACCCTTCCAAATGACAAAGTCCAATCTAAGCAGATTCGATACAAGTCTACATGTTACTTGATCATTAATGACCAACTCTACAAGTGGGGTTTTAACTTACCATACCTAAGATGCCTTACGCCCGCGGAGGTGGAAATTGTCCTTTGGGAAATACATGAATGAGTCTGCAGATATCATGCTGGATCTTGATCCCTAGCACATAAGGCTTTTCACCAAGGATATTACTGGCCAACACTCCACCAAGATGCCATCAGAATATCCCGCTCATGTGATAAGTGTCAACGCTACGCAACTATTCCTCACTCCATTCCCAAGCCGCTCACTCTTATGATCAGCCCTTGGCCCTTGGCCCAATGAGGACTTGATTTGATTGGCCCAATGCCTGTAGGGAAGGGCAAGGTTCGCTATGCAATCGTTGCAGTTGACTACTTCACAAAGTGGGCCGAAGTAGAACCCTTGGCAACCATTACTAAGGCAAAAATAAAAGAATTCGTATGGAAGAACATCCTTTGCAGATTCGGCATTCCCAATGCGATAGTCACTGACAACGGGTGACAATTTGACAACAATAAGTTTAGGATGTTCTGCTCTAAGTTCAACATCAATTTATGTTTCGCCTCCCCAGCTCATCCCTAGTCTAATGGACAAGTTGAAGCCATCAACAAAATAATCAAGCACACTTTGAAAACCAGCTTGGACAAGGCTTAAGGCTGTTGGCCAGAATTTGTACCCCAAGTTCTTTGGTCATACCGCACTTCGTATCGGACTTCAATAGGAGAAACTTCATTCTCACTTGTTTTTGGTACAGAGGTAGTTGTCCCAGTTGAGCTTGAGCAAGCAACACTCCAAGTCCAGAACTACGTGAAAAGAGAAAATGACTAACAACTTACCCTCAACTTAGATCTAGTCGAGGAACACAGGAACCATGTTCACTTGAGGAATGTCGCATATAAGCAGCGCAACTCCAACTACTATGACTAAAGGGACAAACCTCGTTCTTTCAAAGTTGGGTACTGGGTATTGAAGAAAAGATTACTCTGTGACAGAGTCTCGAGTGAAGAGTCTCGAGTGAAGGAACACTTAGTCCAAACTGGGATGGACCATTTGAAGTTGTTGGCATCAGTCGCCCTGGCTCCTACAAGCTCAGAAGCTCCGATGGCAAGACCCTTGGCCATCCATGGAATGTTGATCACTTGAAGTACTATTACAAGTAAACTCACATTGTAACGAAGACCATTTGGCATGAATTCAATAAAGAGGTGATTTAGACAACTCGGTCATAATCTTCTTACATTCCTAGCAATGAAACACTCGGGTTCAAAGCTTCAACATGAATGCTCCCAACATGAAATAAAGTCTAAGTATATGTCAACAAGACTATACAGATAAACGAACAGCTCCACATTATATTCGTTCAATCTTACCTAAGTTATGGCTTATATCCAAACAAAGGATTTGCTCAAACATAGCCAAGCATTCATCAATGATAGTGTAAATACTTGGCAATTAACATCAAACTATACGGCGCAAAGTCGTAAACATCCATAAATAAAAAGCTTTCAGGCTTACAACATATCACATGCCACACAAAGAATAAACTAGTACATCCAGAGTACATGACATGTGCCACACAAACAACAAACTAGTACATCCAGAGTACATGGCACATGCCACACAAACAACAAACTCATACATCCAGAGTACATGCAGAAAAAGAGGGCACTATGAGTCATCCTCATCTGAGGCCGAACCCCTGACAATATCACTCTGCTTTTCAACCCCATCGCCATCACCACCATCCTCAGCATCTCCAAGACTATATTCACTCTCCTGAGACTGCTCACCGATACTAGCCTCATTATCAGAGTCATCCTCACTACTAGGATCAACTGCGAGGATGAAAGTTTCACCTTTTTGTCGGTACTCATCCATCTCATCACGGTACTTTCAGATAATGCTTCCATTGTCGGTAACCTAAGAACTCCTGAACGGTAGCGTTCCTCTCAGTTGGGATACTGTTCTTCAGCCCAGAAACCTCAACCAAGGCACTATCCAACTCCCCTTTAACCTTGGAAACCTCGAGGATAGTTGTCTCTAACTGTTTCTTAGTCGCTTCCAATTGATTCTTGAGCCTCACGTTCTCACCATTCCGCCTCTTCAAATTCTCAAAGTTTTGATCCTTGAGGTGGATGGCCTCAGCCAAAGCTTTGCTAATTTTTTTGGCGTCATTCACAAGCTGCTTATTCTCTTTAAACTTTGCTCTGTACCGCTGGACCTCTTGTAATCTGTCGTCGTACTCGGTCCTGACCTATATGATAAGATGATTGTCACTGCCAGGAAAAAGAGGGGAGAAAGTAAAGAAATGACAGAGTAACACTTACATAAGAAGATAACCTTATCATCCAGTCACGATCTGATTCGTTCTCATCTAGCGGCTCGCCAAGCTCGTCAACAGTGGATGTTACCAACCTCTTCCTTGTACTTCCTCTTACGGATGGAGCTAGGGTCACCTTCTTGGTTAAGCACTCAAATTAAACCATCTTGTTGTCAAATTGTAGTAAAAATGCAAGTAGGGATCGTTCTAAACCGGGGATTAGGAGAGCTTACTAAAACCTCTAAACTAACTCAAAAACATAAAAACAAAGTTAAAAACATTTGAATAGACTCAAAGGACTCAAAACAGATTCTAAAGATGCAAAACAACTTAAAAACACTCAAAATTGCCTAAAAACACTTACTGGGCAGATTTGACTCTAACACAACTTTGGATGAATTTAGGTTTTAACTTGGTTCGAAACACTTAAAAACACAAACTAAATCAGTTTCTAACTAATATGACTCAACAAGGTAAATGGGGTTT
Source organism: Malus fusca (assembly GCA_035220775.1). Taxonomy (NCBI): domain Eukaryota; kingdom Viridiplantae; phylum Streptophyta; class Magnoliopsida; order Rosales; family Rosaceae; genus Malus; species Malus fusca. The sequence continues at coordinate 10,431,932 of CM069061.1, read as the reverse complement.
TGGTTTTGACGAATTTGAAAACAAAACAAGTAAATTAAAGAACTAATGAAATCTGCACGAATTTGAGTAAATTGAATGGATGGAAGGCTAGCTAGGAGGTTCTTCTCCACACATGACACACTTGCAAACAAAACGATTTCCAGTTGCTTTTCAATAAACTACGAATTCTCAACGCCCTAGATTAACTGTGAAATGCACTAATTAACCCTCAGATTTTCCTAATTTCATTGAATTGGATGATTGCATACAACAACCCAAAGCATTCCCCACAAGTTCCCTACATGAATTGCATAATAGAGATACAAGCAAGAATCATTAAGTTCTATGAAAATCATAAGCATTGACGAAACACTTGTAACTATGAATTGCATGAAACTTATGCCAAGAATTTACTTAACACAGTTGTGACGAGCAACTTTCACTACTTGTGAAAATAAGTTCATAACGATTAGGTGAAACTCCCTTATATCCTAGCATCAGATTTATGCATGAAAATTAAGCGTGCACTCTCAACCAACACACAAATAAGTTTTAATTCAAATGGATAAGTAAATTGAATTCACAACTTATGAATCACAACTGAAAGTAATCAAATCATATTGCAAGCATGAACATGGTTTCGAATTCCCCTCTAGCTAAGGGGGGTTTAGTTCCTTATACTCACAAAGCAAAGATAAACAAAAGTAGACATTGAAAGCAAGAACGAAGTACACCTAAAACGCTCCAAAGTTCCAAGCTTGAAACGCCAAGGACCTTTGTTTTCACCACCTTGTTGTAGCACAAGTGTCTAGGATGTGTATGGATATATGGATGGAATGGATTTGCACGGCTAAGAGATGAAAGTGTATGGATTGGTGAGATGTAGTATGGCTAGATGAATGGATGGAGGTCACGGCAAGGAAATTGTGTTTGTGAATGAAGCTCTTTTGATGGATCAAGATTTTTCTTAGGAAGAGGAATGGTGGATGTATTTATAGGCTAAGGAGATGACCACTTCAATTCCTTGCATGTGCAGTTTGTATGGGTGTGTGATGTCCATGTTTCCCTTTACATTTGCACACACATGACCTCCATCATTTCAGCCACAAATCAACCCATTTTCTGCCCATGTGTGTGTGTTTTTCCTTTGCATTTGCACACACATGTTCTTCATTATTTCAGCCAACAATCTACCCATTTTCTGCCCATGCCAAGCCCTCCATGCCGTGCCTTTCTTGTTATGTGTGTGCTGTCCATGTAGAGTGTGTGTATGCCCTCCAACCTGTGCAGTTTGCATGTGTGTAGCTGTCCATGTTTCTCTTTTGCATGTGCATTTCCACTTGCTTCAAAGCCAAATGAGTGAAATTATAACCCCATTTGCTGCTGAGTGTTGATGACAAAGCAAAACACAAAACAAGTGCCTTTACTTTCTCATTTTATTAGCCAAATCTGCTTAGCCCATTTCTGAACCTTTCAGTGTTACAATGCCCATAACTTATTCTGGAAAAATGATATTAACAATCCGTAAATTGCTCCAGAAAATAGACATCCGTAGCTTTCCAAGCATATAAGGCTCATTTTCGCATTCATTTTGAGCTGTTCGTAACATGCTTCCAAAGTCAGCTAATCTGCATAGGCAGTTTTGATGAATTTGTTACTTAATATCTCACTTATGCTACTTTTCTTTTCTTTGCTTGATAAATCACACAAAATACAAAAACATAGTAAATAGCTAAAAAATATAAGGCACTAACTAAGAAAAGACAAGTGAATTTTATGTAAAATATATATAAATATGAGCTTATCACCTGTACCGCTTGACCTCTCGTAATCTGTCGTCGTACTCGGTCCTGACCTACATGACAAGATGATTGTCACTGCCAGGAAAAAGAGGGGAGAAAGTAAAGAAATGACAGAGTAACACTTACATAAGAAGATAACCTTATCATCCAGTCACGATCTGATTCGTTCTCATCTAACGGCTCGCCAAGCTCGTCAACAGTGGATCGACGTCCTGCCAGGCAATTATTGACATACCTAAAACTACTTGGTTGCATGGAAACCTTCAAGTCCTACTAATGGATGTTACCAACCTCTTCCTTGTACTTCCTCTTACGGCTGGAGCTAGGGTCACCTTCTTGGTCAGTAGACTCCATGGTTGGAGGAAAAATGGGATTGATGGTAGGAAGAGAAGGCAACAGTCATCTCTCCTCCCTTGCAACTATGGCAGCAGCACACCTGATGGCCTCAGCTTCAGCCTTCTTTGAGGCAGTAATCTTGGAGACCTCATCTTGTGACTTAGGTCTAGGGGCTGGCCTCACCCGGTGCTTATGAGCTTCATTGTGAAACAAAATGTCGTATACGGGAACTAACATGGGTGATTTCCTTTTCTTGGCACTAGTCCCCCCTTTCTTGCCCACTTTCTCCACTGAACAAGAAAAATAAAAGTAAGGAATGCAACTTTGTAAAAGAAAGAGGGGGCGAAATGAAAGATATAACTTACTTGCTCGTTTCTGGTACTCTGACACTAGGGGTTGGAAACCGTACTTTCGAAGGCAGTCATTCATTGGGCGTACTGCGTTATGTGCCTCATCCATCTCTAGGGCCCGGTCCCCGCAGATTAGGCTAAGAGAAATCTTTCAGTTAGCTAAGCCTTGAAAAAGACCATTATGGCTACTTTTAGGAATCCCGATGCAAGCCATCGTGCATCTAGTTATACTAGGGTAGCCTGGCTCATCCACGTCTAGATATTCAGAGTGTAGAGTTTATCTTCCCGCTTTGGAGAGCAGACCCATGTGGGTGTCGGGGAATTGGTTTACCCTCTCGTAATGGAGAGCATGGTTGGTCTTTCAGGGGGTTCAATTCCTGCGATGAGTCCCTAAGAAAGGCGCGATCTTTTTTTGAAGTGCAAGTGAGATCAGTTGTTGTAAACATGTAGTCGAGCCAAGTTGTAAGTTACTTCTGAATTCCTCATTAAAAAATGAGTGAAACGAACGAAACATTTAGCTGTAAAGTAGATACTGGATAACAACTGGATAATCCTCAACTCGTGAGGTGGTGTCCGTTGAGCTAGTTGAGTTCTTCAGACTTTGATGCAGCGGGAGGTCACACATGGTACTTCCTCAGATTGTAGGCATTCCACTACTTTTCGATCTCTTTGTCTTTCATGATGGCGAGGTTGTAATTACCCTTGCTGCCTACTCTGCTGATCTTGTACGGACCTTTATCATTGCCCATATAAAAGGCTCCAAAAATGTATTCGTGGATTGAGCTTAGAACATTCAGGTCATCATGAGGTGCTACACAACGGAGATATGGTCCAATGTAGGATCTTCTGATGATAATGTCGTTCCACATATAGTAGTGTGTTGCCTTTATTTGGAGCTTTCTAGACTCCAATCTTTCCGTGGGAAGTGTGCCATTGACCAAGTAGTCTATAATAGAACTTTGCCAGTTAGGAGTTATACTAACCTGTGACACTTCGGCTGATGGTTCCGCCTTTATGCTTGGCTTGTCTAAATACTCCATTGGAATAGGGCGTTTGAGTTGGTGTTCAAGGGCGGAGCCTAGGCCTGCTAGCGTGTCTGCGTGGACATTGTTGGCCCGCTGAACTTGAGTGATAGTGGAAGTCTGAAATGCCTCAAGTTACTTGCATACCTTCTCTAGGTATTGTGCCATCCTTGGATGTTTTGACATGTACTCCCCAGTAGTCTGGCTGGTGATTAGTTGGGAATCAGAATGAATTGCGAGCTTTTTCACCGCCAAATCTTTTGCCATTCGGAGGCCTGCTAGTAGGGCCTCGTACTCTGCTTCGTTGTTGGATGCTTTAAAGTCTAAAGTGAGCGCCTGCTTGAGCATTGAACCGTCTGGGGTGACAGGGACCACACCTGTTCCCGAGCATTTGTAATTGGATGCACTGTCGACATGCAAATGCCAGAAGTCTCTGTTGGCGGGAGCATATGCTACTAAGGTGTGCTCGGCTGCTTCGAGGGCGTCGTTGGGCTGCTCTGTTGCGTCACCTAGGCTAGGAGTGAATTCTGCTAGTCCGCCAAGGCTTGGGCCTTTATCGCCTTGCAGGGTCGAAAAACTAAACTGTATTGGCCAAGTTCCAACGCCCATTTCATCACTTGTTGAGAAGCGTCCGGACCATGTAGGATTGATTGTAGTGGATATTGAGTCATGACGATGACTGTATGAGTTTGAAAGTATAGTCTGAGCTTAAGAGCCGCAACAACTAGTGCCAAAATTAATTTTTCGATCTTTGGGTATCGAGTTTCAACATCGAGAAGACCTTTAGAAGTGTAGAATACCGGTAGTTGGGCCCCTAGCTCTTCTCGTATGAGGGTAAAACTCACTGATATTCTGAGACTACAAAGTAGATGTATAAGTCATCCGTTGCTTCCGACTTGGATAGTAAGGGAGGTGATGTGAGATACTACTTCAGGTCTTGGAAAGCTCTTTCGTACTCTTCATCCCATTTGTCTCGTTGTGCCCTCTTGATGGCTTTGAAAAAGGGCTTGCATCAATCGGTGGACCGCGAAAGAAAATGGTTGAGGGCGACTGCTCGTCCAGTCAAGCTTTGGATTTCCTTCAAGGTAGTGGGAGATTTCATTTCTAGGATCGCTCGAATTTTCTGGGGATGTGCTTTGATTCTTCGTTGGGTTACTAGGTACCCTAAGAATTTTCCTGAAGATACTCTGAATGTGCATTTGGTGGGGTTGAGCTTCATCTTGTACTTTCTGAAGTTGTTGAAAGTTTCCGCCAGGTTGCCGATGTGGTTTGACCGCTGCTTGCCCTTGACCATGATGTCGTCGACATAGACCTCCATGGTTACTCGAATTTGCTTCTTGAACATCATGTTTACTAACCTTTGGTAAATGACTCTGATGCGAAAATTAACTAACGCACAAATTTAAACCCTCTTTTTATCAAATGTAGTAAAGTATGTAAGTAGGGAATCGTTCTAGACCGGGGATTAGGAGGGATTGCTAATCTATTCTAAATCAAATTAAAAACGTAAAAACAAAATTTAAAACACTAAACTAAAATTAAAACACTTAACTAGAATCACTCAAAATAAAACTAACAAATAAACTAAAACAAATTACAAGACTCAAAATAATTCAAGACTCAAGAAAACACAAACTAAATTGATTTCTAACAAATCTAACACTTTAAAATAATTGGGGAATTGATTTTTGACGAAATTTAATTTAAAACAGAAACTTTAAAAACAAACTTCAAAGAAAATATATTTTATAGAAATAGAATGATGAGACGTTAGTTAGAGGGTTCCTTATCCACACATGAATAAATGCATACAATTTGATTCCCAGTTATGAATTCATCAAACGACTAAATGACAACGCTGCAAGTTAATTAGGTCCGCTTAAATTAACCTTCAGATTTCCCTAGATTCATTGAATTGGACGGGATACGCATCACAACCAAATTATTTTTATCAAGTTCCCTAACTATGGAATACGCATGATAGAGAGACATATCAAAAATCATTAAGTTCAATGGAAATCATAAGCATCGACTAGGCATTCATAACTATGGAATACGCATGTTAATCCAACCTAGGGTTTACTAAACACAACCGTGACTAGCGATTTTTACTACTCATGGATATAAGTTCATAACGATTAGGTGAAATTCCCTTATATCCTAGCATCGAGTCTAAGCATGCAAATTAAGTGTCGACCCTTAACCCACATACATAAACAAGTTATTAATCAACACAGAAAAATAAACCACATCCAACATTCATAACTGGAGTAAATCAAATTATAATAAACAATTATCCATGGTTTCAAATTCACCTCTAACTAAACAGAAATTAATTATACATTATTCATAAATTAAACCATAAAATAAAACATAAGTTTGGAACGAATTAACCGAGAGAGGAATTTCTTCCTCTGTCCCCGTGCTGCTCCTGTGCTCGAAGCCCCCAAGCTTCTCCCGCTGCTCGTGCTCCCTCACTTCTCTCCCTCTCGCAAGCTGCACAAGGCAGCTGTCGCAAGCTGCACGTCTCTCCGCGTGTCTCACTCGCAAGCTGCCAAAGGCAGCCTGCCCTTTCTTTCCACTCCCCTCCCCCAAACCCTCGTCAGTCGCTGCCCTTTTTATTCTTGCTGCCAGGCAGCGCCTGGCTTCCTCTTGTTATCGCCCCCCCTCGTCTCGAGCTTCACTGACCTCCTTTTGTACTGCCCAAGGGCAGCTCCTCAAGTGTCCCACGTTTTTTTACGCTTTTGTTTTCTGTCCCAGCTGTCCCCAAGACCGAGACCTTTCTTTAATCTTTCGGCTTTTTCTTATTATTCCCCCCCCGAGGACCCTTTTTACACACCACCTCCACTTGTCTTTCTTTATATTCCCTTATCTTTCACGTCTCCTTTGCCTAATGCCGTCTGACCTCCCCACTCACCTTCTTATTCTTTTTATTTTTTTCTTTTCTTCTTTTCTTATTCCTCCCTCCACTCTTGCTTGTCTGCTTTATGCTCTTTCTTTTTCTTATGCTTTTCTCCTTTATTTGATCCCCATGCGTGGCCTCCAAGATATAAGATTAAACTTTCAAATTCTGAAAATGCATAATAGATAAACTAAATAAATAGTGGAAACAATGAGAAGGCCAATCAAATAAGTGAGCTAGATAATTTTTACGAATTTTGTCACTTAAAATCACACTTGTGTTATTTTTATTTTCTTAGCTAGATAAATTCGATAAAACACAAAAACAAAGTAAATAGCACAAAAATATGAGGAAATAACTAACAAAAGACAAGAGAATTTGATGTAAAATATATATAAATATGAGCTTATCAAATACCCCCACACTTAGCTTTTGCTAGTCCTCGAGCAAAACAATCGAAAACAGAAAAAGTAATAACATGAAAATATTAGATTCCCCCTATTTGACCCTCATAGAATTTCATTTGAGAACACAATCATCAAGAACCATAGCTAAAACCAACAAGCAATTCAAGTTCATTTTCCTTATTCAAATATTAGCAGCAATCTTTGAAACATCCTTGAAGTGTAGTGTGTGAGATAGCCATGCTAATGCAATTTCAAATTTTTATTTTTAAAAACACCATAAGCAAACTAGCGACCTTCTCACTGGATTTACACTCAATCACACATGTGTTTAGTTTTAATGTGTTTCTCTCAAAGAATCAAATGTGAAAGTTCTACCATAAGCTTGCATAAAGATCACTTCTCCACAATCATAATTGCAAAACTTAAATCAAGAGGACTTTTATTGGACGTAATGAGGTTTAGGGCGAGGGTTATTGAAGCGAAAGAATAGGTAAAAACAAGTTCCAAGCTACATTGCAAACAATTCTTTGATTTAGATTTATAAGAAACTCAAACTTTCCAGCTATTCTTCTAGTCACCTCCAACCACAACCTTAAACTGAAACTTTAAACACTCCATTTTTTTTTTATTTTCTTCGTAAACAACTTTCTTTCTTTCTTTCTTTTTATTTTTTTATTTTTTTATTTTTTTTATTTTTTTTATAAGCAGAAACAAATATGAAAAACCCCCACACTTATTCTTTTGCCAAAACCCCTTCAAAGTACTTCACAAACACTTCACATAAGACAATCTTGCATTGCTCGCTTGGAAAGGGTAAGGAAAAATATTTATTTCAGGCATAAGGGTAGACATATCTGGTGATAAGAAATAAAAGGTTCACAAATACGGCTCAAATTGGCAATCTAATGATATCATTTTTCTTTGGGAAACAAGGTTATTTGGGCCATGGTGGTAAACCTAATGCCTCTATCATTTTCAAGTTCATGCAATCAATGACAAATATTTCGAAAGATCGTTATGCAAGTTCTAGAGAAGTATCTCACATAAGTTCATCACACATGAAAGAATAAGAGTGTATGAAAAATGCACACACTTTCAATAGGCTCAAAAACTCACATAGGATGTATATGGTCACTAAATTCACATATGGAGCTTTAAATCATGCTTTAATTTCACATCAACAAGGCTATGTGCATTTGGTTTTTTCAAAGATGAACAAAAATGTACAAACTAACACGAGAATAAGGAATTTCACACAACACATGTTAACTAAGTTCTTGATGATCATGGTTCAAATTTTATTCAATTATATCATTGGGTCGGGAAACTAACAAAAATAATAAGGAAAACAAGGAAATATTTTTGGATTTTTTAAATTTTCCGAATTTTTTTTTTTTTTTTTTTTTTTTTAAATAAAACAAAACTAATTAAGAAAACAAAGCAATAACATGGAAACAAATGAAACTAGTTCAAAGTCGAAGGTACAAAAATTTTCAATTTGGTCATTTTTCATACTCTTTACCCCCACACTTAAACTAGACATTGTCCCCAATGTCAGAAAATATAATAAAATGCAAATAAAAATAAAATAAATATATTTATTTATTTTGTTGTTTGCTGAAAGGACCACAATGCAAAATGTCCCTACATTTAGTGCGTCTTATAGGCAAGGATACCAAGCCAATCAATATCCACAAATAACAACCAAACAACAAAACAGCAACTAAACAATCTAACATGGCATGAATGAAATAAGTGCAGCAAAGAGAAGGGGTTAGGAACGCAAATCTGATGTTGGAGCGCTCTCTAGGTCTTCCTTTGTTGCATGCATGGGTTGCCTCCCAAGTAGCGCTTGCTTTAACGTCGTACAGCCGGACGATATCTCCAATCAAGCTTGAATAGGGCCCACGGCATGGAGGTGATCTTTAAATGGAACGTGATACTTGAAATGATCCGGTAATGCTTTAAATTCTAAAATGGGTGCCTGGATCATTGAACTCAACAACTTGTTAGTATAAAACAAACTTGAAATTTGAGGAGGTGGCTTACCTGTGTGTTGCGACAAGAACACAAGTACATCTTCCACTTCCATGCTCCATAAAACTTCCATGCATTGGATCTATGAATGGAGGGGGATAGTGATCCTTCCTAATTATGGCATTGAGCTTCCTAGAGTCTGTGTAAATTCTCCCACCAATTTGGATTTGATTCGGCACCTGCGCCAAAGAGGGTAACAACCTATTAATTGAAATGGGAATTGAAATTGGAAGAGGTGGCTCACCAATGTGCTGCAATGAGGATTTGAAAGTAGCAGCATTTTCAACAATTTCACTAGGTTTGCTCTCGGCTAGATTGGGCATTAGGGCAGTGATTTGTCCCGTGTCATCAAATTCAACTTCTTTGGCATTGGTTGTTTCAACTACATCCTCTTTGATGAATTCTTGATACTCCTCAACCACTTTTTCCTCGTGAATTGTTGGAAAGGTGTCCAAGATGTCTTTCTTCCCCCACACTTTCATGGATTGCATGAACCTGCCAGGGAAAGGTGCATTTGGGGGAACAAAGTTAGAAATAATTAAATTTGGAACAACCTTACTTGAATGGGGTGGTGTAGGAATATTGGGAGGTTGCGGCAATGGTTGTTCTTCCCTTGCCGTGCCTTGTGCATCCTCCTCCTCTTCGAACAGTAGCAATTCATCCATGGGCTCATCTTCAACCATTTGTTCTTGAATTTGTTCAATGCATTCTGCATTCTGCCTAAATTGATTGTTCCACTCAGCCAACTCTTTTGCTTGATAGAAATCCTCAATTGGTTGCCAAAATGCGTCTTGTTGAAATGGTTGAGCTTCCCTGCCCTGCTCCAAAGAATTCAGTTGTTGAATAACTTCCTTATAATAATTTGATATACCTGAATTTGGATGTGAAGATTGAGGGGGAGGCTGTGGTGGTGCATATGAATCCTCATATGGTTGCCAATATGTTTCTTGGTGAGTCTCCTTAGCTTGATTTTGTGAACCCTGCACCAAAGAGTTTAATTCATTAAGAATTTGATTATAATCTATTGACGAACCTGAGTTTGATTGAGCATATTGCATATAAGGTTGTGGCGGCTGCATTGGTCTTGAATAGAACTCCTCATATGGTTGCCAATATGCTTCGTGTTGAATTTGTTGAGCTTCCCACCACATAGAGTTTGAATGATCACTCCAATCGCTTTGTGGATATTGATTGGCTTGGTATCCTTGCCTATAAGACGCACTAAATGTAGGGACATTTTGCATTGTGGTCCTTTCAGCAAACTGCGACAATTGAGAAGTAAGATTTGCCAATTGAGCTTGAATGCTAGCAAAATCCATGTCTTACTTCTCAAGCACCTAAAATCAAAGAAAAAGAACTAAAGCAAATATCAAAAGTAACATCAACCAAAGAAAATAAAACTAAGTTAGAGACAAAACACAAAAATAAACACAAACAAAAACATAAAACACAAACAAAGGATTAGCAAATTTTCTAATCCCCGGCAACGGCGCCAAAAATTTTGATGTGAGAATTACTTGACACACAAATTAAACCCTCTTGTGACAATTGTAGTATAGATGCAAGTAGGGTATCGTTCTAAACCGGGGATTAGGAGGGCTTGCTAAAACCTCTCAAAACTAATTTAAAAACATAAAAACAAAGTTAAAAAAAAATGTAAACAAAAGACTTTTAAGACAAGAAAGTAAAAGGGGGGATTTGGTTCTTGTGAAGTGAAAGTAAAACAAATAACTAAAACTTAAAAACTATGGATGATGGGCTTTAGCTAGAGGGTTCTTCTCCACACATGTCTTGCTTGCATACAAAACGATTTCCAATTGTATTTCAATAACTTATTAATTCTCAATGCCCCAAGTTAATTAGGTACGCTTAAATTAACCCTCAGATTTTCCTACTTTTATTGAGTTGGATGATTGCATACGACAACCCAAAGCATTCCTCACAAGTTCCCTACATGAATTGCATAATAGAGATACAAGCAAGAATCATTAAGTTCTATGAAAATCATAAGCATTGACGAGGCACTCGTTACTATGGAATACGCATGAAACTTATGCCAAGAATTTACTTAACGTGATTGTGACTAGCAACCTTCACTACTTGTGAATATAAGTTCATGACGATTAGGTGAAACTCCCTTATATTCTAGCATCAAATTCATGCATGCAAACTAAGTGTCGACCCTCAATCAACATACACAAATCAGTTTTTATACGAACGGATAAGTAAATTGAATTCATAACTTATGAAACGCAATTAAAAGTAATCAAATCATATTGCAAGCATGGACATGTGTTTCGAATCCCCCCCTAGCCAAGGGGGGTTTAGTTCCTCATTATTACAAAACAAAGATAAACAAATTTAAACATTGAAAAACAAAGGAAAGAAAGCACCTAAACGTTCCAACGATCCATGTTGGATAGCAAGCGCGTCCAAGGACTTTTCTCCTTCTCTTTGCCGCAACAACAAGGTTGGAATGATGTTGAAGGGTTGGTTATTTGGAGGAATGGATGGGAAGGTGTTTAGATATGTAGGGAGAGGCAAGGGAAGGCTTGGAGAATGGTTAATTTCTGGATGATTTGAATGAGGTTGCTGCCATGGTATTTATAGGAAGAGGATGGACATGTTTAATGCAAAAATCTGGTGGAATGAAGTAGGTAAGGCATGGCAAGGTGGAGAATTGTTGGTGAGGGTAGGTTTTGAGTCATCCACTCACATGTCATGGTGAGTTAAGCATTGCATCATCCACTCACATGTCATGGTGATTTAAGCATTGCATCATCACTCAAATTTCTGGTGAAAGTGAATCAATGCCCACGGCATTGAAGAATTTCTTGGTTTTGAGTGAAGTTTTGGTCAATCCTTCTAGAAATTTATCCCTTCTTGCAACTTGTATTTGTTTCACCAGATTTTTAGCATGTTCATAGCCTCTTTTGTCTTCAAATTCGTCCATCCATCTAGCTTGGATCATAAGCAATCCATCTTGGGCCCAAAAACACTCCAAACTACTCCAAATTGGCTCAAAATGCACCCTTAGCCCATAAAACCTACAAACACACGAATTTAGCTTTAAACACTTTTATAAATACTAAATAATTACCAAAATGCAAGAAAACAAGCAAGCTAAGACGCATAAATATGCTCCTATCAGACTCCCGCGTTCTTGAGGCCAAATGGCATGACCTTGTAGCAGTAGGTGACTCATTTGATCATAAACGCGGTTTTCTCCTTGTTGGGCTCGTGCATGGCTATTTGGTTGTAGTTGGAGTATGCATCCAAGAAGCTGAGCAGCTAGTTCCTATAAGTTGAATCTACCAATAGATCGATCCGGGGAAATGGATAAGGATCTTTTGGGCATGCTTTGTTGAGTTCAGTGTAGTTTACGCAAACCTTCCATTTGCCATTCTCTTTCTTCACGACTAGCACGACGTTGGCAAGCATGCTGAGTGTGCTACCTCTTTTATGAATTCGGCCTCCAGTAGCTTGTCAATTTCCACTTCGATGATCGTTACTCGCTCGGGTGTGAAATGTCTTATCTTTTGGATCACCAGTTTGGCAGCGGGGTCGACGTGCAGCTTGTGGCACGCTATCTTAGGGTTGATGACGGGTATGTCGAAAGGTGACCATGCAAAGACGTCACGATTTTCCCTAAGGAAAGTCGTGACCTCTTCCTTCTCTGCTGGGCTTAGATGTGAGCCGATTCTAGCCGTATTTTCGGTTGGCTGGGGATCAAGAATGATGTCATCGGCGTCATATTCGGGTTTCCATCCTATTTCGTCTGCTTGGGCATCATTTTCTTGATCCGCTTGCTGTAATTGCTATTTAGTAGCTTCTTTGTCCCTTTGGACCTCAGTAGCCTCTACGGGGGTAAAGTTCTTCTTTTTCGAATCATTCAATACTTGCACAGTGCATCGTCAAGATACGGCCTGGTCATATATGATTTCTTCGACTCTTCATCCCGGGATGCAAAATTAGAGTTTTTGGTATTTGACGGAAGTGACAGCATCCAGCTTGATCAAATAAGGTCTCCAAAGAATCCCATTATAGAGAGATGGGTCGCTTACGATTGTGAACGTCTGCTTTGAGACAACTGGTGGTGTTTTCACGTCAAGTGTGATGTGGCCGATGACAGTCGAGGTGTGCCTGTTGAATCCGGTGAGTACCTCTGCTCGGTATATGATTGTGGTTTCTAGGCCCATCTTCTGAATGACTGAGAGTTGAAGTAGGTTGATTGCACTTCCATTGTCAACCATCATTCTGTCGACTATAGCATGGGCTAGTTGGACAGACACTACTAATGTGTCGTCGTGTAGAAAATCGACGCATTCTGCATCTAGCTCGGGTAAGCCAATGATGGGTCCTGGTTGAGTGTCGATTGTTTGAACCTGTAAGACTAGCAAATCTTCTTGGTGGCCCCCAAATGCTCGAATTTGGCGAAGATGCCATTGATCTGAATTGTCTTGGTTGATGGCTTTTCATTGTCATATGCGTTCCTTCTAGGCTGCGCAGCTGGCTTGTCCAAGTATCTATCAACCTTGCCTTCTTTCATGAGCTTCTCCAGGTAGTTCTTCCAAGTGTAGCAGTCGTCGATTGTGTGACCTGGACCTCGGTGGAATGCACAATATTTGGTGTGATCCAACTTGGAAGTATCTTTTTTTGATTATTTCGGCAGCTTGAACTATGGCTCGTTCTTGATGTCGCGAATGATTTGGTGGATAGGGATTGAGAACTTAGAGTAGTTCTTGGCCGTCGAGCCTTCCTTTGTCGTGGGTCGGTCTCTACGCTTGGCCTCTTGCCTACTTTTGTCGGACTATTTCCAGTCCTCTTTATTTTGAGCTACTACCGACTCTTTTTTAGGCTGCTAGGGCGCCTTGTCTGCTCGTCGAGCCTCGTCCCAAAGTGCATGCTTTTCTGCCAGAGCGAAAGAATCTACCAGAGTTAGATCTTCTTTCATGGTTAACTCTCCGAATAATGGGTAGTTTGCTGGGAGTCCTTTTTGGAAAGCTGCATTTGCTATCAAGTCGTTGCATACGACTAACTTTGCCTTCTCTGCTTTCAATTTTTTTCGTAGTCGCGGAGCGACTCTTTTGGGTTCTTTTTCACATTGAACAAATGGTCAGACTTTTTCTTGATCGAGTGCTAGGATGAGTATTCTTTTGTGAAAACCAAGGAAGGATCATCAAAACTCCGAATGGATCATGGTGGCAAGGTGTGAAACCAATCTTGCGCCCCACCTTGTAAAGTGATGGCGGATATCTTGCACATAAGAGCATCGTTGTTCCGATAAAAGACCATTGTGCTTCGGTAATGCTTCAAGTGTCTTGTCGGATCACCATCTCATTTGAAAAGTGAAATATGGCATGCTAAACTTGTGTGGAGGCTCTGCCTACTCGATCTGGTCCATGATGGATGACCTACTCATGTTGGTCATGTCCTGTCGTAGCACTTCATCGGCCACTTCGTTGCGTTGGAAATCACGTAATCGTTCGTTTAAGAGCCTATTTACCTTTTCCTAAATTTGCCTTTGTTGGGGGTAGTGGAGCTCTCGACTGCCCCCGGTCTTGACCTGCTGGTCAAGGCTGCTCATCTACATGCTTGGCTCGTCTATGTCGCGGTAGCGGTGCATGTGGTCCGTTCCTAGCAGGCGATGAGATTCTTCACAGGCTGCCGATTGAACTTGAGCTGGATTGAGTGACTGGTTTTCTCCGTTTGTCATGTTGCTTGCTTCGATGTGATGTAGAAGATGCTCCTTGCGGGCCTAACCACGAATGAACACTTTGGTTGAAAGGCTGCCCATGTTGATTATCAGAGTGTGGTCCCAACTGTGACTGTATGCTCGTTCACGGGCCTAGTCGAGAGTGCACCCTCCTCCACAAGCTAAGACGAGAGTATATCCTATCTCAGGGGCCCAATCGGGAGTGTACATTGCCTGAACGATCAATTCATGGCTAGTCGAGTGACTGTTTACCGAGACGCTGCTGGAAAGGTTCATCGTCTGCCCTTGTCCTACTTCAGGACACCTTATCTAGGGCACGTTGGATCTCGGTGCGTTGTAAGAGCTGATTCACCAATGTCGTCTGTTGTGCAAGAGCACTCGTCAACTCTGTGACTTGTCGAGACAAGTTTTGTTCGCCATTTGGATTGGAAGAGCTTGGAAGTAATGCGCCTCCTTGAGCAGTGGAAGGGTGGTAAACTCCGAGCGTGAGATTTGAGTTGGGAAGTGTCAAATCCGCAAAGAAATGTGGTAAAATGCCCCTAGTTTGATCGTAGGTCATGAAATTTGAAGTCGGGACAATTGAGCTAATCTTGAGCCAACTTGGGCTTCTTGGGAAACCATGGGAGCAGGCTGGGCCACAGGAGTAGGTTGCTCAACGTGTGGTGCACATGGGTTGAGAGGTTTGGGCTCGGCTTGACAACGTATTGGGCTTGAGTTGGGTTTGGATGGCACATGCCGGCTTGGCTATGGCTTGGGCCCTTTAAGGTTGAAGTGGTACGGCTTGGGCCGTGGCCTTGGAGCCTTGGGTAGCCATCATGGTAGTTGCCACGGTGGTGCCCCATGGGGGGGGTGCTGCTCCACTCTTCGGTGTGTTGAGCTTTGTAGATTGCCGCGGTCCTAATCCTTAAACGTTGGAATTTCTGTTCGTCAAGGTTTTTGAATCTCTTTCCATTGTACTTTTCTTTTACGTTTTATCAAAGAATTTTTAGAAATAAAAATTCCTAGAATAAGAACGTACGAAAAATCTACAAATGAACAACACAACGAAAAACCTTTAATGTGAGAGTCTTCTACGAGCGTTTGATCAAGACTCTCAATGAAAGCACCAATTTGTGGATGCAAATTTCTTCCTCCTTGTTCTTGGACAAAATTGTACCTACAAAAAAATAAACAACACCTTAGGTCAAGGCCAAGAGCCTCACGCACCCCCGATGAATGGTGGGTGGGGGGGGCTTTGGCCGAAGAACCTCCGATGCCAAAGTTAGAATTTTGAGGGAAACGTGTTTGGAGAATTTAAAGAATTTAGCAAGAGTGTAGAACTTAGGTTTTGGAGAAAATGAGGGTGTTTATATAGGGTGTGGCCGGCCCATTTGGGAGGATGGGGATCGGCCACTTGGATGGTTTTTTGGGTGAGATTCATGATTTGTTAGCTAATTAATAAATTAATTGAGTAATAAATCAATTAATTGAAGGAAATTTTGTGAAAAACATGTTCATTTGAATAACATCATATAGCATGCAATTAAACGATATGATGATACTTTACGGATATTTCACATGTTAAACTAATCTAGTTTACATATAAAAGGCAAACATTATTGTTTGAGGCGTCTCATATAAATGTTATATGCTTAAACGATAAAGTCCAAGGAATATGTGATTGGAAGAATGCAATCTAATGTAGTTAGATTAATGAGACCATTCTTTCGTAGACACATCCTAAACGTTCCTGATCATAGGATTGCCAATTGGGCATTGACAGTCCGATAAGATCAGTACGTGCTATGTCTTCTCTCAGGGAGAGTGACTAGTCTCGAGTCATTGGTGTGTGTGACATCAAGACAAGTACGTAGGTGCTCAATAGAGAATGAGTTCACTGAACACGATCAACGAGGAGTTCTCATACTCATGTCACATGAGAACTCATGTTTGGGATAATGCAAATTAGTCCTTTGACCTGAGGCATCACAGTTGTTGTCTTGTGGTTAAGTCCTTGATCTTTGATTATGCCAAAGTCACCCCATCGGGGTGTCCACGACATCATTGGGGTTAAGCCACTTAGTCATGGAGACAAGTGAATGCGCAACAAGGGATCTCTAACCTTCAATTGGCTTGAGGGAGAATACTCTATGATATGATTAAAATCTCTGGCCAGAGTATGAATGAGATTGGGGAATGCGTTCCAAATCACATTCAAGGTAATCATAAAATGCAAATGAATCACATTGGATAGTAGACATGAATAAATAAACTATCAAACCAAACAATGTGGTCAAGAGTATTAGATTAGAGAAAGACCGTATTGCATTTGTAATCCGAAACTGAATAGGTTCTCTACCTCTTCTGATTAGCTTGGGTAGCCATGATATGCTGCTAGGGGTCACTCATGGTTTGTGGAAGCCCTAAACGTGTGTAATCACTAAAGGGAGAATTGAAAGTAAGTTTCAATTCACAATCGATGTAAAATGGTTTTAATCGCCCACTGCCTCGCTAAAAGGAACCTAATGTATCGTACACCAAATAAGGTGGAGATTGAAGAAACAAAGGAGATGAATTAAATGGTTTAATTATTTATGGCAAGGATTAATTAATATGTTAATTAATCAATCGAATAAGTTCGTTAAAGACCTCGGGATAGTTTTTGGACCTTAAGGCCCAATGGGCTTCGAACGTCAAAGCCCATTGACTTAAGTTGTATGACAACTTAATGAATAAAGATTCACAAAGGCCCAAAAGCCCAAATCCATTTAGTGTTGAATTAGGGTTTTTGGTTCTTTAGGTCATTTAAAGAAGTGACTATATAAAGAACTTTATAACCTAAAATTTAAAAGTTGTTGATTTTAGAGAAAATTGGTGAGAACACAAAGCTTCCATTTCTCTCTAAGAGGCCAACCACCTTGGGGGATATTGTCTAGCAATTCTATTTCCTCAAGGTCACTCATTTCCTCTCCAATCCAACCTTGGTGTAGAATCTTTAGAGGTTCTCTATTTTGGGAACTTGGAGAATCCTATTCTTTCAACCAAATCCATGGAGCTAAGAAGCAAGGAATGAAGGCCCTATCTCTTGGGTGATTATCCTTTGCATATGCAAAGAGGAATCTACAAAGGTAAATATTTCTCAACTAATAAATGTTGATTTAAAAGTTGAGTCAAGGTTCACCAATCTACTAGGCTTTGAATTTCATGGTTGATGTTTTGTTTTTGAATGCATGAAAGCATGATTCCGCCTTTAATTTGTTAATTGCATGCTATATGATGTTATTCAAATGAACATGTTTTTCACAAAAATTCCTTCAAGTGGTATCAAGAGCCTAGGTCTAGTAGTTGGTGAATCATTTTGGGTTTTGTAGTTCATAGTTTTTTGATTTAAAAGTTGTAATATGTTACAAGCTTTATTCTTGTTTCTTTGAATGTAAATTTTGTTAGAAAATTTGCCATCTCAAATGTTGTAGATGTAGTTCATATGAGCATGAATTTTGGAGCTAAAATTTGGTGCCATGTTTTTTGGGAAATTCGGCCAAATCCAAGGGGTGATTTTTTGGGTTCATGTTTGTCTTGTTAAAATGGTTTTAAAGTGACTTTTGGAACCCCTAAGTACCCTAGGATGTTAACCCTCTTTTGAGTGATGAAAATTTGAGTTTTGGTGAGTGAAAACATTCATGGAGCTATTATGAGTTTTCATGAGTGTTCTTCAATGTTCTTGAAGTTCTTGCCAAGAACAAAAAGTTTTGAAGTTTTGATTCAAAATGTTTTATGTTTTTACATAAATTTTTGGTTTAATTTTAGTGGGTGATTTTAGTGGGTGATGATTATTTGTAAAGTATTATTAATGGTTTTAATGGTAGACAAACTTTTTTAAAAGTTTGACATAAATTCAATTAATGGCTATAATGGTAGACAAACTTTTTAAAAGGTTTAACATAAATTCAAAATATTTCATCTTTACCTCACCTAATAAAACCCACTTACAAAAACTTTGTAAAAATCATATTTTTTCTATCATGGCCGGCCACCCTAATTAAATAGGGTATTTTTGGGTCTTTTATTCAATTACATAAAGTTTTGATACTTTTGTGTATTTGCACTTTGGCCCAAAAGTTTACGTTTTTACGTTAAGGTCCAAAAACGTTAAAGGACAAATTGTTTTGCTCCTTTAATGAAGTTTTTTGTATTTGTTGAAATTTTTGGGTTCTAGTTGTAATTACATGAAGTAGTGGACTTTTGTGTTTTTACAAAGTGACCCCAAAAGTTTGTGTTTCGCAATATAGCCCAAAAAGTTGTGGTTATTGCATGATGGCCCAAATTAAGTAGGGAACAAAAATTGTTTTGTCTCTTTAAATGAGAATTGGATTTTCATTTCATTTAGCTCCATTTAAATCAATTTTATGGATACAAAAAAAAACCAAATGAAAATGTTGCATTCAATTTAATTAATTAAAGTGTTGATTAATTAAAGGGTGATTATGAACCTAAGCCTACAATAATTGAGCTATGTGATAGGCCGTTTCAAATTTGTTTGAACCATGGGAATGTGTAGATTAATTTTGGTTGTAATTTGATTTGATCAAATGTTGTAAAAGAGCATAAGCTCTTCTTTACTTTAAAGTAATTTGAATTATGCAAATGTTGTAATGAGCATAAGCTCACCTTTACTTTGAAATACTTCTTTCTTGCTTTATTTGATATGCATGAAAATGAAGTAGAGGGTCCAACGCCCCTAGGAACAACACGCCTTAATGTGATTAAACGCGTAACTAAAATCAATCTCCATCCCTAGTCCGAGATTCAACACTAGGCTCGTGTTGAATCTAAACAAAGGTTCATAGTCATCCTAAGGCCCTAAGGCAACTATATAGTCCATCAAATGAATGCAAACCTTATGTTAGTAGTATCATATACTCTTGCTTTAAAAAACCGTTTTATAAATATAGTGGGAGTATTATATACAACTAAATTGAAT
This sequence comes from Malus fusca, assembly GCA_035220775.1. Classification (NCBI taxonomy): domain Eukaryota; kingdom Viridiplantae; phylum Streptophyta; class Magnoliopsida; order Rosales; family Rosaceae; genus Malus; species Malus fusca. The sequence goes on along the minus strand of CM069061.1, from coordinate 10,412,421 downwards.
CAAATGGACCAATAGTTGTAATAGGACCAAAATTGTTTTAATAAAGATTAAAATGAATATGTTTATGTGATGAGACCTAAAACCCTCAACCAAACCATTATTAAGTTGAAAAGCGTGAGAGTGCTTAGAACACTCTTCCGTGGCCTTCCACCGTGGTAGCTCCAATCGTTTATGACTTGTACACCGGCTTCACCCTATCATGGGGGAGTACAAAGTGCATGCTTATACTCAGGAGGAGTCTATATACATACTTGATGAGGTTAGTGTAGGCAACGAGGATGGCCAATATCATATCATTGTGAGGCTATTCTTGAACCCCTTCATGAACTAAGCATGGTGGGAATGACTTAACTAAGTGCAATGGAGCCAATATCATATCATTGTGAGGCAACATTCTCTAGAGGCCAAATTGATGGGTACTTGCATTAGTTGCAAATGAGTAAGTGTACTCTCTCATTATTATTAATGCTAGCCAATATCATATCATTGTGAGGTGGGCTTGGTAATAGTGAGTCTCCCATAACCTACTAAGAGTTTCCTCAAAAACTCTCGAATTCCAATGAGGGATATGGAATTTGCCAAAAATAGTGGGTGGTGCTATTTGATTTAAAGACCCGAATCAAATGGCTTAAAATCAATCAATTTATATTCGTTATGTATTTGTTTACCAATATATATTTGCAACACAAAGCTTCCATTTCTCTCTAAGAGGCCAACCACCTTGGGGGATATTGTCTAGCAATTCTATTTCCTCAAGGTCACTCATTTCCTCTCCAATCCAACCTTGGTGTAGAATCTTTAGAGGTTCTCTATTTTGGGAACTTGGAGAATCCTATTCTTTCAACCAAATCCATGGAGCTAAGAAGCAAGGAATGAAGGCCCTATCTCTTGGGTGATTATCCTTTGCATATGCAAAGAGGAATCTACAAAGGTAAATATTTCTCAACTAATAAATGTTGATTTAAAAGTTGAGTCAAGGTTCACCAATCTACTAGGCTTTGAATTTCATGGTTGATGTTTTGTTTTTGAATGCATGAAAGCATGATTCCGCCTTTAATTTGTTAATTGCATGCTATATGATGTTATTCAAATGAACATGTTTTTCACAAAATTTCCTTCACTAACATCTAAGTGAATTAACCTCAACAACTTTGTGATTCTTTATTCTTTCCAAAAGAATAAAGATTCGAACATTTCGCCTCTATACAATTTTGACAAGAAGGTATTGGATCCGGATCTAACGATCCAAAGCATCCATCTATAACCAACTCGTAATTTATGTTTTAGAGGTATCACAACTCAGTTGGGATTAGTCACTACCTTGCAACCTTTTGGGTTTTAAGCATCATTATATTCTAAACAGTTAACGCTACCATATCATCTCTACTATAGAGACAATCAATTAGATTACTATAATCCAATCAGTGATTAATAAAGAACAATGTTTTGTCAAACAAAACATTCATCAATCTCTACTATAGTGACGGAATTAAGTTCCTTAAAATTGGAATGTAAAGACAATCTTTGGTTTTTCCAATTTCTTTGGTAGTTCATATGAGGAAGTTAGTACCATCTGCTTTCGCAGAGATCTATATTTTATTCACGTTCCGAATGTGAAGTACTTTCTCTTATCTCATTAATCTTCTACTTCTTATTAGCCACACTTCTACAACGATTGTAAAACATAGTTACTAATACGGAATCAAGCATTCAAGTAGAAGAACCAACTGTTTTTAACTATTCAAGAACAATTTACAACACCTTCGAAAGGTGTGTTCTTGACACTTGCAAGACATTTCTTGCAAATACCCCTTCCAATGTCCATCCTTTCATAAAGAAAGTTTGTTCCCTTGGAGTTAATTTTATCTTCTTCATTTGACTTCTCCTTTGACTACAATAGTCATGGTCCCTAAACTCCCACTATCTCTCTTGAAACCTTTTTCAATTGTGTTATACACATCAAACATTTTGGAGAGTGTGTGGTTATTGTTCACTACATAATTTACAATAAACTTAGTGATCCATTAGGATAGGGACATAAAGGTGAAGTCCTAGCTTAGTTTCCGTCTCGTTAAGTGGTTTATCACTTCAACACTCAATGATTCAAAATCATCATAAGTCCATGTTGATGGACTATTTTTGTCAACCAACCATTATGTTCTAAAGATAATTACAAACTTTCAAGAGTTGTTCAAGGCAACTCTCATTTCTTCATACAACAATTTGTAAGTGAAGAATCATGGCACTAAAAGTGTCCTTGTCTTTATGCTAATCTTCGTAAGTTCCTTTGTTCATATAACGAAGGAATAAGCATTGGTTGTTTGTGTTGTCCTCTTCATGATAGACATTTCTAACATGTTCTTCCAATGATACATTATCAATAGGAAGATTGTGAGGATGAGACTTCTTAGGTACATGCACAATCCATTTAAGACAATCTTTGGGATTGTGTTACCAAGTCCGGAAACTAAAACATTCGGCTTTTCTTTGTCAAGTTTTGGATAGCGTTTGCAAATATATATTGGTAAACAAATACATAACGAATATAAATTGATTGATTTTAAGCCATTTGATTCGGGTCTTTAAATCAAATAGCACCACCCACTATTTTTGGCAAATTCCATATCCCTCATTGGAATTCGAGAGTTTTGGAGGAAACTCTTAGTAGGTTATGGGAGACTCACTATTACCAAGCCCACCTCACAATGATATGATGTTGGCTAGCATTAATAATAATGAGAGAGTACGCTTACTCATTTGCAACTAATGCAAGTACCCATCTAGTTTGGCCTCTAGAGAATGTTGCCTCACGATGATACGATGTCGGCGCCATTGCACTTAGTTAAGTTATTCCCACCATGCTTAGTTCGTGAAGGGGTTCAAGAATAGCCTCACGATGATACGATGTCGGCCATCCTCGTTGCCTACACTAACCTCATCATATGTTTATGGATTCCTCCTGAGTATAAGCATGCACTTTGTACTCCCCCATGATAGGGTGAAGCCGGTGTACAAGTCATAAACGATTGGATCCCACCACGGTGGAAGGCCACGAAAGAGTGTTCTAAGCACTCTCACGCTTATCAACTTAATAATGGTTTGGTTGAGGGTTTTAGGTCTCATCACATAAACATATTCATTTTAATCTTTATTAAAACAATTTTGGTCCTATTACAACTATTGGTCCATTTGAATCAATTTAGTTGTATATAATACTCCCACTATACTTATAAAACGGTTTTTAAAGCAAGAGTATATGATACTACTAACATAAGGTTTGCATTCATTTGATGGACTATATAGTTGCCTTAGGGCCTTAGGATGACTATGAACCTTTGTTTAGATTCAACACGAGCCTAGTGTTGAATCTCGGACTAGGGATGGAGATTGATTTTAGTTACGCGTTTAATCACATTAAGGCGTGTTGTTCCTAGGGGCGTTGGACCCAACTACTCCATTTTCATGCATATCAAATAAAACAAGAAAATGAGTACTTTAAAGTAAAGGTGAGCTTATGCTCATTACAACATTTGCATAATTCAAATTACTTTAAAGTAAAGAAGAGCTTATGCTCTTTTACAACATTTGATCAAATCAAATTACAACCAAAATTAATCTACACATTCCCATGGTTCAAACAAATTTGAAACGGCCTATCACATAGCTCAATTATCGTAGGCTTAGGTTCATAATCACCCTTTAATTAATCAACGCTTTAATTAATTAAATTGAATGCAACATTTTCATTTGGTTTTTTTTTTTTTTTTTGTATCCATAAAATTGATTTAAATGGAGCTAAATGAAATGAAAATCCAATTCTCATTTAAAGAGACAAAACAATTTTTGTTCCCTACTTAATTTGGGCCATCATGCAATAACCACAACTTTTTGGGCTATATTGCGAAACACAAACTTTTGGGGTCACTTTGTAAAACACACAAAAGTCCACTACTTCATGTAATTACAACTAGAACCCAAAAATTTCAACAAATACAAAAAACTTCATTAAAGGAGCAAAACAATTTGTCCTTTAACGTTTTTGGGCCTTAACGTAAAAACGTAAACTTTTGGGCCAAAGTGTAAATACACAAAAGTATCAAAACTTTATGTAATTGAATAAAAGACCCAAAAATACCCTATTCTATTAGGGTGGCCGGCCATGATAAAAAAAAATAAGATTTTTACAAAGTTTTAGTAAGTGGGTTTTGTTAGGTGAGGTAAAGATGAAATATTTTGAATTTATGTCAAACTTTTTAAAAAAAATTTGTCTACCATTATAGCCATTAATTGAATTTATGTCAAACTTTTAAAAAAGTTTGTCTACCATTAAAATCATTAATAATACTTTACCAATAATCATCACCCACTAAAATTAAATCAAAACTTTATGTAAAAACATAAAACTTTTTGAATCAAAACTTCAAAACTTTTTGTTCTTGGCAAGAACTTCAAGAACATTGAAGAACACTCATGAAAACTCATAATAGCTCCATGAATGTTTTCACTCACCAAAACTCAAATTTTCACCACTCAAAAGAGGGCTAACATCCTAGGGTACTTAGGGGTTCCAAAAGTCACTTTAAAACCATTTTAACAAGACAAACATGAACCCAAAAAATCACCCTTTGGATTTGGCCGAATTTCCCCAAAAACATGGCACCAAATTTTAGCTCCAAAATTCATGCTCATATGAACTACATCTACAACATTTGAGATGGCAAATTTTCTAACAAAATTTACATTCAAAGAAACAAGAATAAAGCTTGTAACATATTACAACTTTTAAATAAAAAACTATGAACTTCAAAACCCAAAATGATTCACCAACTACTAGACCTAGGCTCTGATACCACTTGAAGGAAATTTTGTGAAAAACATGTTCATTTGAATAACATCATATAGCATGCAATTAACAATTAAAGGCGGAATCATGCTTTCATGCATTCAAAAACAAAACATCAACCATGAAATTCAAAGCCTAGTAGATTGGTGAACCTTGACTCAACTTTAAAACAACATTTGTTAGTTGAGAAATATTTACCTTTGTAGATTCCTCTTTGCATATGCAAAGGATAATCACCCAAGAGATAGGGCCTTCATTCCTTGCTTCTTAGCTCCATGGATTTGGTTAGAAGAAAAGGTTCTCCAAGTTCCCAAAATTGAGAACCTCTAAAGATTCTACACCAAGGTTAAATTGAAGAAGAAATGAGTGACCTAGAGGAAGTAAAATTGCTAGATAATTTCCTCTAGGGTGGCTGAATTTTTGAGAGCAAAGAGAGCTTTTGTTCTCATCTTTTCTCCACAAAAACCCTAAGGATGAAATGGCTATAAAGTTGCCTTTATACCACCTCACAATGGAGTGGCAAACTTGCAATTAAGCCAAGTTCACTACCCTCCTTAATTATGGGCTAATTGGGCTAATTGGGCCTTTGTGAATCATTATTCATTAAGTTGTCATACAACTTAAGTCAATGGGCTTTGACGTTCGAAGCCCATTGGGCCTTAAGGTCCAAAACTATCCCGAGGTCTTTAACGAACTTATTCGTTTGATTAATTAACATATTAATTAACCATTGCCATAAATAATTAAACCATTTAATTATTCTTACTCATCTCCTTTGTTTCTTCAATCTCCACCTTACACGATGTACGATACATTAGGTTCCTTTTAGCGAGGCAGTGGGCGATTAAAACCATTTTACATCGATTGTGAATTGAAACTTACTTTCAATTCTCCCTTTAGTGATTACACACGTTTAGGGCTTCCACAAACCATGAGTGACACCTAGCAGCATATCATGGCTACCCAAGCTAATCAGAAGAGGTAGAGAACCTATTCAGTTTAGGATTACAAATGCAATACGGTCTTTCTCTAATCTAATACTCTTGACCACATTGTTTGGTTTGATAGTTTATTTATTCATGTCTACTATCCAATGTGATTCGTTTGCTTATATGATTACCTTGAATGTGATTTGGAACGCATTCCCAAATCTCATTCATACTCTGGCCAGAGATTTAATCATATCATAGAGTATTCTCCCTCAAACCATTTGAAGGTTAGAGATCCCTTGTCGCACATTCACTTGTCTCCATAACTAAGTGACTTAACCCCAATGATGTCGTGGACACCCCGATGGGGTGACTTTGACATAATCAAAGATCAAGGACTTAACCACAAGACAACAACTGTGATGCCTCAGGTCAAATGACTAATTTGCATTATCCCAACCATGAGTTCTCATGTGACATGAGTATGAGAACTCCTCGTTGATCGTGTTCAGTGAACTCATTCTCTATTGAGCACCTACGTACTTGTCTTGATGTCACACACACCAATGACTCGAGACTAGTCACTCTCCCTGAGAGAAGACACAGTACGTACTGATCTTAACGGACTGTCAATGCCCAATTGGCAATCCTATGATCAGGAACGTTTAGGATGTGTCTACGAAAGAATGGTCTCATTAATCTAACTTCATTAGATTGCATTCTCCCAATCGCATATTCCTTGGACTTTATTGTTTAAGCATATAACATTTATATGAGACGGCTCAAACAATAATCTTTGCCCTTTATATGTAAACTAGATTAGTTTAACATGTGAAATGTTCGTAAAGTATCATCATATGATTGGCTTTAGGGCACATTTCCAACATTAATTAGCTAATTAATATAATTAGAAAGGAATGATTTGGGTGTTACCTTGTGAAGAAGATTTGATGAGGATGGATGAAATAGGTTTTGAATAAATACCTATTTTGGGCACTTTTGACTTGATTGAGGGATTATTGTCCACTGCTTGACCGTAGAAATCCCACGGTGTGCATCGAGGGTAATCTTGTTTTTTTACCCAAAATTCCACGTGTTGCCTCCATATTTTTCTTGATTATTTTTTGCTCCACAAATACCATCATAACATCTAAACAAGGTAAAGAATCCCATGATATAGAAGAGGGAGAAATTGATTAAATTTTGTTTCGCTATGACTTCATACAGCTTCTAGGTTTATTCTCCCCTTCCCCAAATATGAAAAAGCTCACTTCTTTAATCCCACTAATCTGCAAATATGGGAAGGAAAAGAGCAAACAACAAATGGGTTTTCTTATTTTTGGTCAATGACAAATGGGTTTTCTTGTTTTGGTGGTGTTCTCTTGCCCAGGATGTTCGTGGAGGGAGAGAGAGAGAAAGAGAGAAAGCGAGAAAGAGAGAAAGAGAGAAAGAGAGAGATAATGGGCTTTCTTCCCAACATGCACTGTTTGTGCACAAACAGTTAATGACTGGGCTTTGTTCCCACCCTCGATGCGAGTCCAGTTGTGGTGGTTTCAAGCCTCGATTGTTTGACGTGTTGCCGAAAAATGGCTGAAAAACTTACGGCCTGCCAGAGTTTCAATCCCAACGATCGTGGATGAGATTTGTGACAAGGCTAGGTGTTTTGGACTCGTGAGGACGAGATGAAATTGGACGAGATGAGATTTGTGACAAGGCTAGGTGGTTGGGACAACTGTGCACTGTGTGTACACAGTGAGAACGGGAGAGAATGCGTGAAGGATAAAGTGAGAGAAGAGAGAGAGGGAGGGAGATAGATAGAGTAGAGAGAGATAAAAAAAAAGAGGAAATAACTCATTTATATACGAGGGAAATTAAGTCATTTCATAGTGTAGGAAAATTTCTATTTATGTCCGATTGTTGTGCATGTCATGTGCATATTCGAAAAATCTTATTTACGTTCTAAGATTAAGAAAATGTCCTATTTCTGTCTATTTCCCTAAAATTCATGTATTTTATACATATTTGAAATAAATAAAATTAAAATATTGAATATTAAAATCTTAAAGAAAATGGTTGAATTTGTCAAAGTAAACTTTTAGGAAAGTAACCAAATAATACACATAGTTGAACATGAAAAAAGTGGGAACATGTAAAATTGTGTATAACTTTTTTCTCCTTCCAGATATTATTTAGTTTTTCATTTTTGAGTAAAAATATGAATGTGTTGCAGTCCTATTAGATTAGGAATGTGATTGTGTAAATCCTAACATATCTAGGATATCCTTATGGGATTCTACCATATCTCTTAGACTAGAAATTATCCTATTAGAGTTGTAATCCTATTAGGGTAAGGAATTTACCTTCCCTACTACTACAAAAAAAGGCACAATGGGGTAATACAACACACATCTCACAATTACACATCTCTCTCTTCTCTCTATGTGTTGCACCCCCTCTCTCTGGCCTCCATAATTGTTCAGTAAATTATGCCCACAACACGTTATCAACACGCTCTTGATGCTGCGCTAAAGAGAGTTTATTTTTCAATTAGGGGAGTATTACGTTTTAATCATTTTTTTACGATTAATTTATTATTTTATTGAATTGATCTACATGCTATTGATTCAATATAATTTTTTTATGTTGAACGTGATACAACGTATTGGAGATGCAATTCCGGCTTTCCAAGAAGGATTTTCTACGAATCAAGGCTCAGTTGTTTTCTGCCAATCAGGTTCTTTTAAAATAAATTAAGATATTTGAAACGACCTTGAAGCATGAAAACATTCCCGTTGATGCATGTACCCCCTATATTTATATTTCCCCTTCAATTATATATATTGCATATGTGTTCATATATTTTTTCAATATATATATTTGTTCATGCAATACGCAATTATGCTATATGGAATTTGTGAGTCAAAGCATCAAAATTAATTTAGAAGCAATTAGGGTTTTTAACCCTAAAATCCGAAGAAAAAAAAATTCTGGGATTTTATGGCATAAGTCATGGCTTTCCGCCGCGTCGCGCTGGCACCAATGAATGCCAGTTGGCCTGCAGCCAGGTCGAGCCTAGGACAACGTCGTTTCGACGTCCTCAACAGCCCTAGCTCACTCCAGTATGGCCTAAAGCTTTGCTAGGCTTGTTCATATGCCCTAGGCCCATCATCAGCAAGCCTGATGCTTACTACGCTCGTTCCCTTGCCTCGGCATGCCTGCAGCAACTTTCATGGGTGTTAGGCTCGCCATGTCATGGCTCAACCACAAAGCCATCTTCGACTGGGCTTTGTAGCGCCTCAACCCAAGCCAGCGAATGCTGGGCTTGCTAGCGCTTTGGCCCAAGACCACAATAAGCCAACCTTTGTTGTTGAGCTTGACTAGAAATGGCCCACAACGAAGCCAGGCTTCGCACACACACCCCAGGCCAGCCCTCGTGATGGGCCAGTGACCCCCCACGCTATTTTGGCCCAAAAATCAGCATCTTGGGTTACTGGGTTCCTTCCCATATATGGCATGTGGCTTGCATCCATGATTGGGTTACTCCGCAGCCAACTCGTGGCCCATTAAACCCCTTTTGGGGTCTTGCCCCGCACACATCACCCAAGCCCACCGAGATTAGGATATAATTTTAACCCGAATGTTAATATTATTTTTTGCTTCTACGATCAAAACTGAATGGTTATGATCTATTGAATTAATTAAAGTGACCAGCAGTCCATTAATCTGACAATTAATCCAAAATTATTGGCATGAAGTCCACTTTTGGCAATTAACAATTCAATAAATTATTTCTTTTCTTTTAACCGTTAACTCACTTTCGTAGTCCTGAAGCACTCACAGTTGAGTTCCTGAAGCAACTTAAATCCACTACACTTAAATCAGCATATTGTATTATGTGTTCTTGCAGGAACCTCTCTTTTATGAATTAAACATTCATAAACTGAATTGAACCTGTAGTTTCAAATTTAGTGCCTTTGAAACCCGAAGTTTTCATAAAAAAATACACCCATGAAAACTACATTTTTCATGTAAACCATGTCTTAGAACCCGAATGTTCTCACTTTGATGTTTATGGAGATCTTATTTTCTAGAGCACCAATCACAATCTTGTTCCCTCTATTTAGTGGATTGTTGTACCATAACAAGTTCGATTTTCCTGATTTGGACATTTCTAATAGAAACCACTTTTGTGGGGTATAAGACGTGAATCTCCACTTGACTATCAAGTAGCTGAGAAACCATTGAAGCCAACAATGGCATGGAAGACCTAAATAAGCCCCCGCCATGCTCTTCATTCGAAGACTTATGCCCAAAGCATTACAAACGGAAGTACCTCCTGAATAAGGATTCTATGGCTCTTTGGCTCACTCATACAGACCGTTTAATCATGAAAAACATTGCCTGAAGCACACCATGATTACGTTCATAAATGAGTACTTTTCTCGTCATTCCATGTTTCTAACCTGCTTCTGAAGTAGCAGTGCAGAATGTGGAAGTTTACCAAATTCTGGGATCTGATTACTACCATAAATGTGAGAAAACAGTATAGACTCAGCTTTGGCTGGAGTCTACCGAATGGTGATATTGCGTCTGCAAGAATGCACTAAAGGGCATGCTCTGCTTTAACAGAGATGCACCGAACGGTATTGCTCTATTTCGGCAGAGGCCTACCGAAGCTCCAGCTTCGGTTGGAGCCTACCGAACTCAAGTTTGGGTCTGTTTTTCTCACAATCTAATTTTGAGTTTGTTTTTTACAACATATGGTATAATCAGGGCCTTCCAAGGTGTGGCATCATGCCTGAAGTGTGATCATTGGCGCTTAAAACCTAAAACTTCAAGAATATAGATAGTATTCCCAAACCTCAACCTTGCAGAATCTACTTCTGTCTTGATGGAATAGATCATTGGTTATGCACCTGTTCGTGCCCCTACCAATGTCGTTGAAGAATACCATTCTGATAGTCAATATGTGAGACTAATTTTGTTCCACCAAGCATCGTTGGAAAAGCATAATTTTGAAATGGACGACCTTGTTGGCTGAATCCCTTTAGTAAAACTTTTACTTTGTGAACATTTTTTTTATGTTATTGGATTCACATTTGGTGTTTGTTTTAGTTATGGATAATCTTATTGATATTGTCCTCGAATATGAGTTAATTGAATCATGTTTCTTGTATACATGTGACCGAATTCAGTTAAATACGTGATTAGGTACGAATATGGGAAAGTTAGTTGTTTGGATGAATGTGATACTACGCACACTAACTTTATACCTAAATTAAATCTCTAGCAACGACTTCAAGTCTATGCAACCTGATTAAGAGCATTCGCACACTCCTCGTTGTTTGAATGGTACTAAATTACCATGTCATAGACCTTATATTCTCCCTGTTCAGGAAGAACGTCGTTGAGCTTAAGAATATTCGAGAGAACAATGATCATGAATGAAACCACTACTGAAAATAAAGTGGAATATCTTTGCCCCACCTCCAAAAATAAGCTTGAAGCTTTCCTTTGGGGCTAATGGGCTGCTTCCCAACTAGGAACACGACACATGTGGCCGACCTGGAGCCGGGTGATTTGAGCAGTTTACTTGCTTTGGCACGACCTTTTGGGACACTTAGGTCAAACAATGATGCCACGATGCATCTCCTTACCCAAAGTAAGGACCTTGTGCCTACAAGCACACTTTGCTATGCATGCTCATAGGGGAAATTGATTTTCTAAATCATCCATCGCAAAGATACGAAATCACCATTTTTCATAGTGGATTCAAGGGAATATATATGGACTAATCCAACCAAAATGTGGACCATATAAATAGTTATGGTTTTGGTTGATGAATCGACAAACTGGTCACATGTTTGTCCACACACATTGCTGCTAAACCTCCTTGCAATTTTAAGGTTTCACCACCCTACTTATCCCATAAAGTCTGGAGGACTGGATAATGCATGAGCTTTTATATCGATGGTTTTCAATAAGTATTGCATGTCTTTTGGGTTTATAATTGAACATCGAATTCCCATGTTCACCCCAAATAACCTCAAATGATCATAAAACGTAATTTAAATGATCGCCCGGACCTTGGTGAACGCACCAAGTTTTCAGTTTCTACCTAGGGCTATGCAATCTTGTACGCAGCTATGTTGGTCCGCCTTGAGGCCCATTGCCACCCAACCTATTCTACGTTACAGTTGGTTACTGGGTATGAACCTGACACTTCGTATTTACGCACTTTGGGTGTGCATTCCATGTGCCAAGTTGTGCCGCCATAACATACCAACATAAGTCCTTAAAGAATGATGTGAATCTTTGATGATCACGATTCTCCTTCACACTAGTTCTCTTAGAGAAGGGCATGCGATATATTTACCGCTCATTTGTGGATTGCCACTTCAATAAGATAGTTTTCCCGCTGTTAGGGGGAGATAAGAACGTCAACGTTCTTGTAAAATGGCACAACGAGAAAGCATTTCAAGACTTAAAGAGATACTTGGCATCCCCTCCGTTACTACCCAAGCCGGAAGCAGCCGAGGAATTATACATCTACTTGGCAGTCTCAGACATAGCAGTAAGCTCTGCCTTCATACGAGAAGAGTTGGGGGCTCAACTACTAGTACTAGACACTTATAAAGCTCTATTCGATGCAGAAACAAGATACCCGAGGATTGAAAAGCTAATTTTGGCGCTAATTGTTGCAGCTCAGAAGATGAGACCATACTTTCAGGCTCATACGGTTGTTGCCAAGACTCAGTATCCCCTACAATCTATCTTACATGGTCTAGATGCTTCTCAACGAATGATGAAGTAGGCGTTGGAACTCGGCTAATACGGCTTGGTTTACCGACCCCGCATTGCCCAAATGTGCCCTCGAAGTAGCCAAGCATATCCTGGCCGCACCAACCCTTACCGACAAGAACTTTTAGTGTTTGCACATCAACGGTTCATCCAACTACAAGGGTTATGGAGCAAGCTTGGTTTTCATCACCCCGGCTCGATGCTCGAGGAGGCAATCACTTTAGGCTTTAAGGCAACAAACAACGAAGCAAAGTACGAGGCCTTGTTGGCAGACCTCTGAATGGCGCAAGATCTGGCAGTCAAGAAGCTCGCAATCCATTCCAATTCTCAGCTCCTCATTAGCCAGACTTTTGGGGAGTATGCAGCAAAGCATCCAATGATGGCATTATACCTTTAAAAATGTACAAAAGCAGCTTAAGGCGTTTCAGACTTACACCTTCACACAGAAGCCCTGACAGCCTTAGGCTCCGCTGTAAACTACCAGTTTAGACGCTTCATCCCAATCGAGTATTTAGGAAAGCCGAGCATATAAGAAGAACCGGCAGCCGAGATGTTACAAGTCAATACAACCCCAAGCTAGAAAAATCCCATCGTCGACAACCTAGTCAACAAGACACTCCATGCAGAAAGATTGGAAGCTAGGAAGCTCCAAATAAAGGTGGCACGTTACTCCATGTGGAATGGCATTCTCGTCCGAAGATTCTTTTTGGGGCCCATATCTCCACTGCCTAGCGCATCCCGACGACTTGAAAGTTTAAGCACAATCCAAGAAGGAGTTTGTGGAAACCACTTAGGAGGTCGATCCTTAGCATAAATTTTCTTCAATGTCGGCTACTACTAGCCCACCGTGCATCAAAACACTAAGAAATTTGTTCAAAAGTGCGACAGCTGCCAACGCTTTAAGCTTATATTCGCACTATCTGCCAGCGAGCTCCATCAGCAAACAAGCCTATGGCCATTCATGCAGTGGGCAATCGACCTAGTAGGGCCCATGTCGCCTGCTACTACGGGCAGGGGCATGATGATCGTGGCCACTGACTACTTCACCAAATGGGTAAAAGCCGAGCCCATGACCACCACTACTCAATCAAACATAGAGTGTTTTATATGGAGGAATATCATTTGCTGATTTGGCATCCACAATCTATCGTCACTGACAGCAGCCTGCAATTCGTGGGCAAAGACTTGGCGAAGTTTTTCCATAAATATGGCATCAAGCAGCACATGTCTACGTCTAAAGCAGCCAAAGATCAACGACTGCTCAAGGCACCCGTGACTGTAGGAAAAGTCAAAGGTATTTATAATTTCTTATTCTTATCATAAATACATTCATAATCAGAGAAGACATCTTTCAAGTAAGTAATCCTAATTCCCTTTATTTAGAATATTTACCTAATTACTCCAAGATATTTATTTACACAAATATCTTAGAATATTCCCACCAAAAATACTACCTAGGACCGGCCACCCTAAACCCTAAAGGGCCAGTCCACTTCCTCTTTTTCTCCTATATATACCCATTTTATCTCCAAAATTCAGGGGGCTTTTACTACCCGCAAACTTCTAAACACATTATTTTCATAATTCTAACTTTGACATCTGAGATTCTTCGGCCAAAGTCCCCCTCCCCCAATTCATTGTGGGCGTGCGAGGCTTTTGGCCTTAATCTTAGGTGTTATTATTTTGCAGGTGCATTTTCGTCAAAGGAAAAGACGGCGAAAATTTGCATCCACACATATTAAAGGTTATTTATCTAAAGAAATGAACCTTTAATTTATTTAAGAAATTTTAGTGTTTTGAGCATATTAAAGATTGTAAATTGGATTTATTTAAATTATGAATAAATCTGAAATTTTGGTAGAGTTGGGAAAATTGATGGAGTTTTGCATACATTGCAACATGTCCTATTTGATTACGATTTTGATAGATTTTCCTAACTTTAAAATTTGTGAAAATTTGCCATGTTATATTATATAATATGTTTGTGCTATTATTTACAGGAAACATTTTCACCCTTTTTGCGTAAGAAATGGATTTATGGTAAATTTTTAAGTGTGATACTATGTTGCTGGAATTCTGCAGCATAATCTGTTTGTGCTATCATTTTGATATACCTACGCAATACCTAAATTCATGCAATTTTAATATGATATACATTGATATGTTTATTTTAAATATGTAAATGTTCACGAGAATTGGCTGAAAAAATGAGTTATTGGTGAATTATTTATTCTCGGGTATGTACTACAGAATTTCTCCCGTTTCTGCAGCACATTCCATTTCGATTTTTTTTTGTCCACTTTTAAAATCTCAAAAACTATGAATTTTAGGTTAAAATACATTTATATGTCTACTTCATTTCTGGAAAGTTTCATGAACATTGGAGTAAAAATGAATATTTGGTAAATTCTTTAGTCTCGGGCAGTGAAGAAAATATCGATAATATCGGCGATATTTCGCCGATATTATCGTTCTTTTGGGGGTCCGATATTTTTTTAACTATCCAAATTGTTTTCGTCAAAATATCGCGATATTATCGATAATATCGCAATATTTTCGAAACTATCGCGATATTTTGGCACTGTTCAAATCGGAGAAGAACGCCGGAGCAAATTAACCGAATCCCTAAATCCCCAAATTCGATTTCAAAGCAAATGAACTGAATCCCTAAATCCCCAAATTCGAATTCAAAGCAAATGAACTGAATCCCTAATTCCTAAATCCCTAAAATCGAATTCAGTACAAAAATGGTGCAACATGCAGAAAATTCGAAATCTGTACAAAAATTAAATTACAAGCCGAGAAGAATATGGTAGTAGGAGCCTGGGAACGTCGTCTTCCTCACGAATCCAAGACGGCTGGGACAACGTCGTGCTCCTCACCGACGACTACGATGAATTCCGGTCCATCGTCCGGTGTCCGCTGCCTCCGCTTAGTTTCTCCACAACCGTTGATTTGCGATGACGCGACAGTTACGACTCGACTACTGGGACTAATGACATGGCTTCTCCATGGAACAAGGTGGTTTAGAAGGCGGTTATGGAGTGGTGTCGACGGCTGGGTTTAGGGCGGGTGAGATGGGAGGAACAGAGGGAGACGCGGACGAGGAGGATCGAGAGATGGATCGAGATTCGAGAGATGATGTCTGTGTGTGTGTGTGGAAGAACTGGAGAAGGGGGAAGGGAGAAGACTGAGAACAATTACAGGAAGGGAGAAGACTCAGAGAGAGAAGAGAGAGAATGAAGGATCGAGACGATTCGAGAGAGAAGGAAGGATTGAGGGTGTGTGTGTGTGTGTGTGTGGCACACGGTTTTGTATGAAACCATGGTTTTGTGTGTGTGTGTGTGTGTGTGTGTATGGTTATGTGTGTGTGTGTGTGGTTATGTGTGTGTGTGTGTATGGTTATGTGTGTGTGTGTGTGTGTATGGTTATGTGTGTGTGTGTGTGTTATCCGAGAGAAAAAGAAAAAAACTTTGAGGGTGTGTGTGTGTGGCACACGGTTTTGTATGAAAGAATTGGAAGTGACTTTGCACAGAAGAACCAAATATTCTGTCAAAGAAGAACCAAAAAATCTGCTTACTTTATCTTCTTCTCCACGTGAAGACCAAATTCTGTCAGAGAAGAACCAAAAATGCAATGTATAAAGTGTAAAATATTGTACTAATTCATTATATATAAATGATTATGGTGTGTTTAGACCTCTTTCATTAATTACTACATATTTTCTACACTCACAATGTTTGTCAGCTCGCTATATAATCAACTTGATAATGTTAAATCCATCATGCAATGCATTTCCTTCCAATTTTTTGTGATAAACTAATAGATAATTGACTAAATAAACATCCTGCAAAGTTTCAATAAAAATTTCCAAGTTTTTCTTACAATTTCCGTGGTTTCCATGTAATTTTTATCGATATCGATATTATCCCGATATTTCCATCGATATTTCCGTGTTTTCGGACTACCGATATTTCCGATATTATCGATATTTTCTTCCTTGGTCTCGGGTATGTATTGCATAATTACTACTATTTCTGCAGCACATCCCATTTCGAATTTGCTTTTTTATACTTGTAAAATCTTAAAAATTATGAAATTTTGGTAAATAACATCCTTTTATCTCTATTTTATGTCTAAAAATTTTCAATCACTTTGGATGAAATGAATATTTAGTGAATTTTTAATCTCAAGTTGGTAGTGCAGATTTTCTGCAGCTTCTACAGCACATCTCTTTTGGAATTAAGTTTTTATTCACTTGTAAAAAATTAAAAATCATGAATTTTTGTGAAATAGTAGCCATGTATGTCTAGTTCATATCTGAAAATTTTCATGACAATCTAACTAGAATTTAATTTTTAGTGAATTTGCAAACTAAGGTGGTACATCTTGCTAAAATTTGGGACTTCAAACAATTGGTTGTTTTCTGAAACATTGTTTTCACTTATTTGTGCACATCTAAAGGTAATAATTCCTTGACATATTTATTTGCTTGAATATGTCCTTATCCATGCAAATTCTCAATATTAATGACTTTTATTAAGTAACACTAATTAAATTTTATTGATGATTTATTGGTTTATTTTGCTCAAACCAATCTTTTGTTTGATCATCAATTCTGATTATGATGATCATTATCTTTTGAGATAAAATTGGAAAGTGGCGTCAGTTTACTAATTTATCATTTTGGTCCCTATCGAATAACTAAATAATCATGTTTCCTCTTTCGAGAATTTTATTGTTCAATGTCAATAACAAGATACTCTTGTTTCTGATTTAATCTTTTGAGAATCATTTAATATCTAACAAAATGGATTATTTAATATTGTTCTAAATGCTTGTTTTGAAAAATCAGAATTCCAATTTATATGGAAAGTACTTTTGTCCCAAAGGGAATTTCAGGAAATCACTCATCAACTATAAATTAGTATATATTGCAAATCATAAAGTACTTCGAAAATATTTTTATCTGGCCAAAGCTGTTGAAACTATATGTAATTTGTGTATTTTACGTTTTGGCTAGCAATGCAAGTATTATCTTTGCATGATTTGTTTCTGCTCAAAGGTGTAACAATCATGCAATTGGCAATTCGTTCAATCCTCCACAACTCTACTATATCCATGGTGTATTTTGCATAATCAAGAACAAAATAGGTAAATGTGCCAACCTTTTGCCTTAAACGTTTCTGGGTTCTAAATTTGATTAAAATTATTGTTGGAAAATTGTTGTTATTGAGATATCTAAACTAAGTGTTTATTTTAATCGACTTTGTTTTAAAATTAAAACATAAATTTGAGTTTGGATTCTCTTATTGGGTTTCATTATTTTAATTTGTGATCTAATTTTCAATATTTACATATGTATGTCTTCTCGAATACTAAAATAAAATAAAATGTGATCATTATTTACGTTTTTTTTTATTTATGAAACTTTTATTTGTGAACCTTGGAATTTTGAGGAGTGTTTGCCCAAGTGGAAGAAATAATATATTATGGGCTTCACACTCATCATTTTTGCGTCTGTAGATACAACATAAATCAACATATTTGTTTATGTTTTATTTGTTATATGCAATTGACCTTGTAGGACTTTTAGTTTGAATCACTATCGTTATTTATCATATTGAACTGTCAAACGCTTGATGAACAAAGTTTTCTAATTGTTTGTGTAGTTTTCAATCACAAGAACCACTTCTTGTAGTTATCTGGCATACAGATGAGTATAGAAAAGTTATTTGATATGTTTTGAGCTTACAACTTCTACAACTGTAGATATTAACCAATGCTTTACTATTTAGGGAGTTTTAACGAAAAACCCGCGGTACTGTTCACTTTAACGAAAAACCACATTTTTACACTAAAAAGTCAATCCTGGTACTATTCACTTTACCCTTTATTTTGTCCTTATCATTAAAACTCAAAGTTTTCAAGCCATTTTCATTAGTTTTCCTTATTTAAAAAGGTATTTGTTCCATTGTGATGGCGTTTATAAAGTCTTTACTCTTTTGATCAATGGGAGTAAAAGCTTACCTTTTGTTTTTTGAAATATTGAAGTATTTAACTCTTTTGGTCAGTGGGAGTAAAAGTTTGCCTTTTGTTTTGAAATATTGAAGTGTGAGTGGTTGATACTTTAAGAGTAATTTTGTTTAAACTTTTGTTCGTAAGTTTTAATGAGAAATCCTAATTTTGTTATTATATCAAATTGTTTAAATTGACAAAAATTCGTGCAAGGAACTCATGCTAGAGTTCATTTTGTTTAGTGAAACTAATATTCGATTCATCAGTTTCAAACACCATGGCATAGCCTGCAACTGTATGCTTGGATTGAATGTGCATGTGATTATAGAGCACAAATGCAGAAAGATATGCATTTGGATTTCTATAGTTCTACATTCAGTTTGAGTATTGGTTGTCTTTTGAGGGGTAACTGTTGTATCTTTGGTTCAGTGATCATTGTGATTCTTGTTGCAATCAAATTGTTGGTATTGATACTCAAAGTGGGAGAATGTAAGACTCATGTTGAGTTGTCAATTATTATGAATCAAATTACTTGAAAGGCAAATAACTTGATCTTCAAGATATTTGACTTTTAACGTGATTCAATATTGATTAGCAAGAATCATGGAACCAAGATATATTTAATTGAATAATCGAAACCCTAACTAAGTAAGACATATTGTACATGCCTTGGTGGGACAACATTAAGATTAAATATTGATTTGGTGTATTCCTCCAATTACTATAATAGGCGGAATTGGAGGAACATTAATCACTATATTAAGGGTGTCCCTGCTTTCACGAAACACACATTCCATTCCAAGCAAACCCTATTATTGCTAGAACACTTCCGCTTGTTGAAAGCAGAAGACTCATTTGTCATCCACAAGAGCCATATATTCCTTATACCAAAGATAAGTAAACTATAATTGATTTATTGTAATTTTGGTTTATCAAATCCGTGATCCTAATTTCTTGTTGTTGTTCTTATGATTTCAAAAATATCTTACACTTAATCTTATTTTGTGAAGCTCGTCTAAGCAGTATACCTTTTTATTCCAATGCCGAATCCGAATACCGTGCTCTTACTCATACTTGTATGGAGTCTATCCGGTTATCTTATGTACTTTGTCAGCTCCATAAACCGGCCCATGGTCCTATTCTACTTTTTTGTGATGACTCAAGCACTACTTATGTGGCTGCTAATTCAATTTTTTGTGCTCACACTAAGAATATTTACTTGGGTCAAGTTCAGTTGGGTACTCACAAGGTTCAGTTTATCCCGTCTGTTGGTCAACTTGCAGATGTAATCACCAAAGGTCTTTCCAAGGCTCATTTCTTTCTTCTATGGTCCAAACTTCTCTTCCGAGACCGTCAAGTTTGAGGAGGGATGAAGGTGAATCCGGTTAGGATTCTCCTTCCCTTTAGGGATTGATTTTGTATTTATAATTCTTGTATGACAAGAAATATTACTTATACTCCAAGTGTGTAACTTGTATATAAATATTGTAATCTTCGCACATCAATAACTCATTTAGTTTAAGTTTTATACGCCATCATCATATTGCACGCATGTATATAAGTATATTTTATGCTAATTAAGAAATTGAATGATCGATCTTATGATCCTATATCTCTTTTTTAATTGCGGTAAGAGAAACATATCATCAATACGTGATTTCCTTTGCAGTAAACATGCATATATACATACGTATCACCTGTCAGTATTTTTGGTTGATTAAAAACCAAGATTGATTATTGCGAATATTATTATTTTTATGGCTTAATTACATAACCATATACAAAACTACACACTGCCTTATTCAGGGTTACATATATGTTGTATGTAAAATTTACTGAACAATTATGGAGGCCATAAAGAAAGAGAAATGTGTGGCATAGATAGAGAAAGAGAGAGATGTGTAATTGTGGGTATGTTCTATTCCACCCCATTGTGTCTTTATTTATAGTAGTAGGGAAGGTTAATTCCTTACCCTTTTAGAATTACAACTCTTAATAGGTAATCAACTCCTAATAGGAATATAAGAGATATTCCAAGATATACTAGGATTTACACAATCACATTCCTAATCTAATAGGACTGCAACACTCCCCCTTGATTGTGTAAATACTCAAGTAAATGGCGCATCAGGTCTTCAGCGATGAAGTAAGTACAACGAAGCGCAAAGTTGAACTTAGATATGGAATTTCGGATTCCATAACCTCTTCAAGGGTCTCATTTAAATATAACGTATGGACGATCAAAGGTATACTCAAAGGTGACATCTTCAGGGTCTAGTTCGACTAGTAGACCAAGATACCGTCAGACCAATGCTTCAACTTTAGGTCAAGTCATAAATGAGTTTTCCTAAGATCCTTCATCTCAAATTCCATCTTCAGGTGCGAGGCAGTTTTCTCAAGCTCTTCCGGAGTCTTAGTGAGATTCGTGTTAACGACATAAACTGTAACTCTAGCAATTTGGAATAAGACTTCATAGTTTAACACGCAAGGGCATAATTCATATCCCTGACTAATCAAATAATCACTTAGACAGGTATACCACATCTGTTAAGAGGGTGTTCCGTGGTTTTGGAACTATTTGAACCAGTCCATATAATTCTTCGGCAACTTACATGTCAATCTCCGTATCTATATCCCCATGGAGAAAACACTAATCACATTTCATAATGCTGTTATCAATCACATGACATTTGAGAGAAACCTTGCGCCATAAGACGTGCATCATATCGCACTATTTCATTCATCTCATAATGTTTCCTTTCCCACTTATAACACAATAGGGTTACCTTGGACAGTGTAGGAACGACAGGTCCAAAACACACTTTAGTAAGGAATTTGACCTAGATTGTTATTTTGGTTGTCCAATCAGTTCTACGTTGTTACTTAATCAATGGAACGCGGTTCGATATCGTCACTTTTCATTTATGTCAGTAGCTACAATATAAGTGAAAACATCATCGATGGTAATCTCATTTCAATTCCATTCAACTCATCCAAACTAATATACTGGACCAAAAACTTCAAGTCTTGAGAGTAATTCAGATTAATCTCATGAGATGGAAATGATTTGAGACAGCGATCGAGTATGGATTCATTGTTGTGTCGTGTCTTCCTCTTCTAGGAAAGTGAATCCTATGAACTGAGTAATCTGTCGTGCTCCAGGCTAAGACAAATTGATTGGCTATCCACCGGTGTATCGGACCGTCCAACAGGGGTGTCCAAACCGTCCAACAGGGGTGGCACACCCTCCAGGAATGTTGACTCGACGTCCATTAAATACATATATCCTTGCAGGCATGTTTGCAGCTGGTATATGATCTCGTCACTTTAGCTAGATCAGAGGAATGTGTCTGGAGCAACATTCTGAAAGCTAAAATTTATCGCACTTGCTTATCATACTTGTGCGGTATGGGGATCAAGATCAGACATAGTGGGCAACGTCCACGTAAATTCACGCCATTCTACAGGAACGTTGACGTTCTTATCTCCCCCTAACGACGGGAAGATTGTCTCATTAAAATGACAACCCGCAAATGAGCGGTAAAGAGATCGCGTGCAAGGGCTCTAAGAGAGCTAGTGTGAATGAGAATTATAATCGACAATGATTCACATTCTTCTTTGAGGACCCATATTGGTACGTTGCGGTGGCGCAACTTGGCACATGGAATGCACACCCAAATGGCTAAATACGAAAAATCGTCAAGTTCGTGCCTAGTAACCAACTGTAATGTCATATAGGTTGGGTGGCAATGGGCCTCTAGGCGGACCAACATAATTGTGTACAAGATTGCATAGCCCTAGGCAGAAACTGAAAACTTGGTACGTTTACCAAAATCCGGGCGATATTTAAATTGTGCTTTATGATCGCTAGGCGAGGCTATTTGGGGTGAACATGGGAATTCGATGTTCAATTATAAACCCAAAATACATGCAATACTTTATCGAAAAATTGTCGATATAAACTCTCCGGCATTATCTAGTCTCTCGGACTTTAAGGGATAGGTATGGTGGTGAACCCTTAATCGGCCAGGAGGTTTAGTAGCAATGTGTGTGGACCAACATGTGACCAGTTTGTCGATTCATCAACCAAAACCATAAGTATTTATATGGTCCGCATTTTGGTTGGATTAGTCCACATATATTCCCTTAAATCCACTATGAAAAAAATGTCGTTTCATATCTTTGCAAAGGATAATTTAGAAAATCAATTTCCCTAATGAGCAGGCTTGGCAAGTGTGCTTGTAGGCACAAGATCCTTACTTCAGGTAAGGAGATGCGTCGTGGCATCATTGTTCGACCTAAATGTCCTAAATGGTCATGTCAAAACAAGTAAACTGCTCAATCATCCAGCTCCAGGTCGGCCACATATGACGTGTGCCCCAATTGGGAGACAGCCCATTGGCCCCAAATTAAAGCTTCAGGCTCATTTTTTGGAGGTGGTGCAAAGATATTTACTCTATTTTCTTCAGTGGTTTATTTATGATCATTGTCATCTCGAATATCCTTAAAAACTCAACGACAGGGAGAATTTAAGGTCATTTATACGGTGATGCAGTATCATTCATACAACGAGGAGCGTGCCCATTAGGTTGGATAGACCTGAAATCGTTGTTAGAGATGTGATTTAGGTTTAAAGTTAGTGTGCGTAGTATCGCATTCATCCAGACAACTAACTTTCCCACATTCCTACCTAATCATGTGTTTAATTGAATCGGTCACATATACTAAGAAACATGATTCAATTAACTCATATTCAAGGACAATATCAATAAGATTATCCATAACTAAAACATACACCAAACTTGTATCCAAGAACATGGAAAAAATGTTCACAAAGTAAATGGTTTACAAAGGGGATTCGGCCAACAAGGCCATCCATGTCAAAATTCTGCTATTCCAACGGTGTTTGGTGGAGAAAAATTAGTCTCACATATTGACTACGAGAATGGTACTCCTCAACGACATTGGTAGGGGCACAAACAGGTGCATAACCAATGATCTATTCCATTGAGACGGAAGTAGATTCTGCAAGGTTAAGGTTTGGGAATATCATCCCTTATTCTTGAAGTTTTAGGTTTTAGGTGCCAAGGATCACGCTTCGGGCATGATGCCACACCTTGGCAGGCCCTGATTCAACCATATGTTTGTGGTAGTAATCAGATCCAAGAATTTGGTAAACTTCCACTTTATACACTGCTACTTCAGGAGCGAGTTAGAAACATGGAAGGACGAGAAAAATATTCTCTAGTCAAAATTCGATTGGATTTATAAACTTTAGAATTGTACTCATTCATGGACGTAATCATGGTGTGCTTCAGGCAATATCTTTCATGATTAAACGGTCCGTAGAAGCGAGCCAAAGAGCCATGGAATCCTTGTTCAAGAGGTATTTCCATTTGTAATGCTTCAAGCATAAGTCTTCGAATGAAGATCATGGTTTATTCAGCTCTTCCTTGCCATTGTTGGTTTCAATGGTTTCTCAGCTTCTTGATAGTCAAGTGGAGATTCACGTCTTGTACCCCACATGAGGTGGTTTTTATTAGTAACATCCAAATTAGGGAAAATCAAACTTGTGACGGTTCGACAATCCACTAAATTGGAGGGAACAAGATTGTGATTGGTGCTATGGGAATGAATCATCCATAAGCATCAAAGTTAGAACATTTAAGTTCTAAGACATGGTTTTCATGAAAAAAACGTCGGGTTTTCATGGGTTTATTGTTTTATGAAAACTTCGGGTTTCTAAGGCACTAAATTTGAAACTACAGGTTCAATTTAGTTTATGAACGTTTAGTTCATAAAAGAGAGGTTCCTACAAGAACACATAATGAAATATACAACTAAGTGTAGTGGATTTGAGTTTCTTCGAGAACTCAAGTGTGAAAGCTTTGTTACTACGAAAGTATGTCAACGGTTCAAAGTATAAAAATAAATTATTGAATCGTTAATGTCCAAAAGTGATATTCAGGTCAATAATTTTTTATTCGTTATCAAATTAATGGACTACACGTCACTTTTAATTAATTCGATAAATTGGGCCATACGGGGTCGATTGTAGAAGTTGAATAATATTAAAATAATATTATTAGGTCGAAAATATAGCCCCCAAAAATATTTGGGCTGGGTGTCGTAAGTAGGCAAGGCCTTAAAGGCCTCGGGAGTGGACTACAGGCCACAGGCCTATGTGGGGGAAAAGAACAGCAGCCCAAGCTGCTGGTTTGGGCTTCAAGAGGGTGCGAGTCAAGGCCCAGCGAAAGCTGGCCTATGGGTTAAGGCACGGGAGCCCCGCTATGTGGCTGGCATCATATTTGCGCCACAGGGACCAAGACCAATCATGTGGGCTAGCACAGGAGTGAGCAAGTCGTCAGGCCTACGTGGGCGAGGGACAAGAACCCAGCAAGCAAAGCTTGTCATGGGTTGGGTCTAACAGACAGGGCCCAAGAAGGCTACGGGCTTCCTTAGAGAGCAGACTAGGGCTTTAGGCCCATGCTAGTCAATCAGGCCGAAGGCCTGGGGGTCTGTGTGGTTGCAGCAAAGCCCAGTGGGCTGCTACTGTGGTTGTGTCACGGAGGTGGTGCAATGGGTGTGCTATACAATGTCCAAATTTTCCCTTTCTTTTTATTTTTCGAAATCCCCTAGGGTTTATGTAACCCTAAATATGCTTCTAATTTATTTTGTATACATTGACTCACATATTCCACATTGCAAATATAATTGTGTGATGCATGAAACAAATATATAAACATACACAATATATATATATATATATATATATATATATATATATATATATCGTAAGGAAAATATAAACATAGAGGGGTTCATGCATCATGGGGAATGTTTTCATGCTTCAAGGTCGTTTCAAATATCTTACTTTATTTTAAGCGTACCTGATTGGCAGAAAACAATAAAAGCCTTTGAATTTGTAGAAGATCATTCTCATAAAGCCGGAATTGCATCTCCAATGCGTTGTATCACGTTCAACACAAAAAAAAATTAAATTGAATCAATAGCATGTAGATCAATTCAATAAAAAAATAAATTAATCATAAAAAGAATAATTAAAACGTAATACTCCCCTGATTGAAGATCAAATTCTCTTTAGCGCGGCATCAAGAGCATGCTGATAACGTGTTGTAGGCATAATTTACTGAACAATTATGGAGGCCATAGAGAGAGAGAAAGGTGCGGCATAGAGAGAGAGATGTGTAATTGTGGGTGTGTTCTATTACACCCCATTGTACATTTATTTATAGTAGTAGGGAAGGTTAATGTGTTACCCTTTTAGGATTACAACTCTTAATAGGTAATCAACTCCTAATAGGAATATAAGAGATATTCCAAGATATACTAGGATTTACACAATCACATTTCTAATCTAATAGGACTGCAACAATATCATATATATAACATACTTTACATAAACCAAAAGCATAAACTAATATAGGCAAGACCTATTTGCTTATATATTACAAACAGCACTTATAACGAACCCACACCATGAACAACTAAAGTATGACTATCATTTTAGCGAGCGCCATTGTCGTTGTCACCACCACCCTTGCTGTTGAAGTCCGGCCTGGGGATGTAATGGTGGTTGTTCACAGTGCTTCCCGGATACACTACTTGCTTCCCATCCTCATCCAGGTGTCGGTCAAGTCGATATCCACCATGTTCATTTGAAGTCTTCACCAAAGGAAGAGCTCACCATCATCAAAATAAGGGCAGCAGCCACGAACTTCATTGTTGAGCAGCTTTCAGATTCCTCTGTTATTAAAAAAATAATAATATCAAATCTATTTCATGCAAGAACATATATTATCTAACACAAAGATCATGTTAAAACTCTATAAGATTACTTACCCCTGTCAAATTGATATGTAGATGGATGAGGCAGAAGAAGTTTTTTAGGTCATTTATATAGAGGAATTCTAGGGTTTCTGATTGACAGATTCCTAATACATATATTTGGTGATGGAGTCTCCACCTAATGAGTGGCATGGCCACACAATCTGATCTATATAGAGACCTTTTTAAAAATTGTTATGTCAAATCTTGCCCCGTTCATCAAAAGTGAAATAATTATTTTGTCTTTTGGTGCTAGAAATAGGAAAATTCCACTTGCTCAGCAGCACAGAGAGACCCATACTAACGAAAGTCAACCAAGCGATTTGTCTTCGAGATTTCTCCACCTATGAAAAAAATAAACCTGTGATGTAGCTTATTTCCAAAGACATTTGGTAATGTTTTTGCGTTCAATGATTTCCAATTGCTTAATTTATTATTTGTATTATAAGCACTCAAAATCCAATTGGATCTCAGCTCTCTTTGCAGCTATACGTCTTTCCAGCAGCTTCGTAAGAGATTGGCTTATTTTTAGCTACGCCATTTGGAACTCGATTTTAATATTACTTTGCTTCATGTAACTCAAAAATCGTCACTTTACTCTCCCTGAATCTCAAAGTTCGCTCCACTTTCCCCCTGGAACTTGATTTTAATCATATTTTATCCCATGAAGCTTGACAGTTGTCTCTATAAAACTCAAAATTCACTCCACATAGCCTTAGATCTGTTAATTTTTTATGTTGGATGCACCAGGCTAATCAATTTTCTTTTTTCTTTTTTAATCTCTTCAATTTCTTTTAAACTTAATATTCTCTGACGGTTGAATTTTAACGCATATTGGATATTTATAATCAACTTTATTGCATGTGGCATAGTCCTATTGGGTGTTGAGTCTCACATATGTTTGAGTAGGCGACCCATAAGTTTCAGGGAGAAAAGAGAGTCCACAAGTCAAACTAGAATGAATTTTGAGTTTCCAGAAAGTTGTGACTTTTGAGTTACAAGGGGCAAAGTGTGATCAAAATGGAATTTCAAGGGGCGTAGCTAAAAATAAGCCTAAGAGATATGTGAGAGGTGTCACTACCTCAATTATTAAAGAGTGTCTTACTAATTCCTCCTTGGGAACCGGATCCATATATACTGAGTTTGCTAAGCAGGCGATCCGAGCCGTTGAAATTTGATTCAACGACTACAATTATTATAACTTTTAGAGAGCCCCCTGTTTGAAGCCGTTGGATCAAATTTCAACGCCCGGATCGCCTGCTCAGTAAGCTCAGTTTTATTGGATCTGAAGGGGATTCGATTCCCCTCCTTGAACATGTACCCTACTATTAATTTGTCTCGTCAGTTTTTCTTTTGTCCAATTTTAAACTTTTAAAAATGGCCAATTTTACCTTTCATCATTTTTACCCACATTTTCAAATTTTTTTTTTACCAAAAAGTCGCATGCATGTCACTAAAATGTTAGTAAATTTGCATATAATATGCATATTATATACGTACTTATATATTTTTTAAAAATACTTTCGCGTTTGTAAATGTTTTAATAATTCATTAATTGTATATTTTTTAAAACTCCAACGTACAAAACACGTACGTACTTTTGACGTTCAATCATGTTATTTTCACACATTTTTTAATAATATATAAATTTTTCATATTTTTAAATAAATAAAACTAATTTATTTATTTATATTAATAATTATTAAATTTTATTAAAAATAAGGTAATTTTTAACAAATCAAATAATACACATATATTTTTCACGTTTTATATTCATTTTGTATTTTACTAACATGAGTCAAATTGGATAAGGGTTGACACCAACGTATTAAGAATTTATGATATATGACTAGTGGACTCGCGCGCACTATATACATATACATGTATGAGAAACTGAAGAGGAAGGAACGAGGTGGTTGGGACTCGGGAGAAGCTTCATTGTAAGGCGTTTTTCTTCTTTAAGATATTATTTAGTTTTTCAATTTTGAGAAAAAATGTGAATGAACATGAAAAAAAGTACCTACTAATTCTTTTCGGCTGCGGTTTTTTTGTTCTCCGGTTTTTTTGTTCTCAATTATGTGTCTCCTTTATATCTCTTCTCTAGTTTTATAACAGGTACTCAATGGCGAAGCTACGTGAGGGCAAGGAGTGGCGGCCGCCCCTCTCTTCGCTGGAAAACACGTCTAGGAGTGCTAGTTCAGCCCCTCTATTGCCTTTTTTTTTTTAATCTAGGCCAAAACAACGTCATTTTGGTCCTAGTAAAAAAAATTAAAAAATTCCTAACGAAACGACGCCATTTCGTATTTCTTTTAAAAAAAAAATATATATATATATATATATATATAGGGTTGTTTTATTGACACCCCACATTTTTATGAAAACACCCCACATCCAAAATATTCCTCTAAAATTCCAACTTTGTCCCTCATTTTTCTGAATACACCCCTACCCTCGTACAAAAGTCAACAGCAAACAACCCCATTTATACGGCCACTACCTCTGAATAACTCCGTCGTTGACATCGCATGACTGACAACTCCCATGCAGTTGGTAACAACCCATCACCTCAACTCATCCAATTGGATAACCCTTCAGCCCCATCACCTCCGTCGCGGAAATCTGTCGTCCAACACTCAAACTCGCCCACCCCGTCTCCAAATTTCCTGTTGCCAAACTTCACCAACCATCCAAAATTCCAAATAGGGTAGAAGAAGTACATGCAATTTCTTGGGATTGTAGAGAGAGAGAGGATATGGTGCCATGGTGAGAGGTTGGTATTTTGCTCCAGATTTTCTGCGGTGGAATAGTGGAGGACGTCGTTGTTTTCGTAAGATTGTGGGAGTGTTTTAATTTAGTTCAAATAGGGGTAAAAGAGAAAATTCATGTGAAAAAATGAAAGTGTGGGGTGTTTTCATAAGATTGTGGGGTGTTAATAAAATTACCCTATATATATAGGGGGAACCGCTTGTCCCCCGTTACCCCTCTCTCTCTCTCTCTCAAATCCTTTCTTGTTACCATTTTCCAATTAGAGAACTCTGATGCCCCCCCCCCCCCCCCCCCAAATTCCCGTTGCTCTCTGTCTCTCAAATCCTTTCTTGTTACCATTTTCCAATTAGAGAACTCTGATGCCCCCCCCCCCCCAATTCCCAGCAACGGAACCGAAGACCCACTCAACCCTATTTGGCCCCTTTGCTGCTGCCAGCCGCCAGTTTCTAGCCTTCAAAGCCACTCCCAATTTTTAGGTAAATTTTTTAATTTCTAAATCTATAATCCCTAACCCTAATTAATTATTTAATACGAATTTTTGTTTAATTGGTATATAATCATATGGTAATAGACTAATATGGTTATTGGTTATTAATTATTGATATGAATTCTATGATTATTGATGAATGAAATTATGAAATTATTGTTTAGGGTAAAATTTGAATTATTGATTATTGATTAATTAATTGAATTATTAAATAATGTATATAATTATTCATATGAGTAGTTGAATTGAATTTTTGTTTATTGAATAATTTGTATGATTATTGGTATTGATTAATTGAATTGTTGGTTGGATTAGTTATAAGTCATATTAGTATAGTCTACTCTAGGATTAAGAGTCTAAGAAGTCTAAGAATTTTTTTTCTTTCCATTCTACAGTTACGTAACAAAACGATACTATAAGAAACAATACTTAAATCCCCCTTCAGATATTTCGGGTAGTCCTCCTCCTTCAAATATTCCAACCTCATTCGAATATTCCGAGTAGTTCACAACAAAGTGAGGCCACTGAGTTGGATGAAATATTGGCTAATCTTCTTGCAGACCTTAGACATAGACGTTGAATGCTTGATTATCCACCAAATTATCATGAAGCAATTTGTAGACACTATCTTCAAAATGATCCTTGTTAGCCTAAAGGCCACATCGTACCAAGAAAAACTAGCAACAATCGATGTTTTATCACCGCTTGGTTTGATAAGTTTAAGTGGTTGGAGTATAGTATATTAAAAGATGCTGCATTTTGCCATTATTGCTATCTTTTCAATTGTGGTTTCGATCAAATGGGTAGTACTAGAAGTGATGTCTTCACTGAGAAAGGGTTTACAAATTTGAAGGAAGGACCTGAAAATCTTCAAGTCCCTGAGGGATGTGTTGGGAAGTCTTCATCTAATAAAGTTGTACAACAAGCTAGCTAGAGATTTGATGACACAAATGCAGCACATTGAAACAATTGTGATTAAGCAAAACAATGAAGCTCACATTAATTATCAGACTTTATTGAGTGTCTCACTTGAGTGCAGAAGATGGTTGTTGGGACATGGTTTTCCTTTTGGGGCCACGATGAATCGTTGAAATCAAGCAATAGGGGTAATTATTTGGAGCTTGTGCAATTTCATAATCATAATGAGAAAGTTAGGAAGGTTGTGTTTGAGAATGCTCCCAAGAATCTTAAGTATACTTCTTCCTTAAGTATACTTCTTCCGATATTCAAAAAGATCTTGTCCATGCTTGTGCCATTGAAACTATTGATGCAATCACTAGAGGTATGGAAGGTGCATTTTTTTCTCTTTTGGTTGATGGATCACGTGATGTTTCAACTAAAGAGCAAATGGTGGTGGTATTGCATTATGTGAACAAAAAAGGAGAAGCAATTGAAAGGTTTTTGGATGTGCAACATGTCTCCTCTACAACTAGTAGCTCGCTCAAAGAAGCCATTGAGAGATTATTTTTGCTACAATAAATTTGAGTATGTCCAAGTTACGGGGACAAAATTATGATGGAGCTAGTAATATGAAAGGTGAGCTAAATGGCCTTAAAACAAAGATTTTTTAACAAGTATCCTCAAGCATTTTATATTCATTGTTTTGCACACCAACTTCAACTAGCTCTTATAGTTGTTGCAAAGGGAAGTGAGGGTGTTGCCATTTTCTTCAACAATGCTAGTAGTTTGGTCAATACTATTGGATCATCGTGTAAGCATCGTGGTGCATTTAGAGAGAAGAGACAAGAATAAATTAAGAAAACTCTTGATATTGGTGATCTTGAAACTGGTACAGGATTAAATCAAGTGATTAGTCTCATGCGCCCTTATGATACACGGTGGAACTCACATTATGGTACTAAGTTAATATTATTGTTATGTTTGAAGCCGTGGTGGAGGTGCTTGGATGAATTAAAGATGATGGCAACCAAGACAATTTGGGTGAAGCAAGTTATTCCACGACATACAAACTTTTGATTTTGTGTTTCACCTTTTTTTTATGAGACTTATATTGAGAATTATAAATGAGTTATCACACGCATTACAAAAGAAAGATCAAGATATTGTGAATGCGATGGCGTTAGTGGAAGTATGCAAGCAAAGACTACAATCTTTGAGAGATGATGACTTTGGGTACTTGCTTGATGATGTACAAAAGTTTTGTGAGGAGCATGAGATTATCGTTCCTAACATGGATAATTTGCATTTCGTACTCGTAAAATCAAGGTGTAAAGCTCCAAGACTCACAAACTTCCATTACTATCGTGTGGACCTCTATTTTCAAGTCTTTGATATGCCACTAAAGGATTGAATGATCACTTCAATGAGGTAAACCCGAGTTGCTTCTTTGTATGGCATGTTGGAGTCCAGTGAATAATTTTGCATCTTTTGACAAAGCAAAAATTGTTTGTTTAGCCTAACTTTATCCTCAAGATTTTGATCGTATGGACCTCATGAATCTTCCAATTCAACTTGACAATTACATTCATGATATGAAGATGCATAGTGAGTTTTCATCATTGAGAGGAATTAGCGATCTTGCAAAGGAGTTGGTGAAGATCGGGAATGTACAAGCTATATGTTAGTGTATAAGCTTCTTACATTGGTTTTAGTGTTACCAGTTGCAACAGCTTTGGTGTAGAGAGCTTTTTTTACTATGAACATTGTGAAAACACCATTGCGTAACAAAATGGGAGATCAATGGTTGAGTGATAGCATGCTTGTTCACATTGAGAGAGATGTATTTGCTTTTATTGATAATAAGCCTATTATACAACGTTTTCATGGTATGAAACCTCACCGGTAACAATTGTAATTTGTTTGTATTGATATATTATGGAAGACATTACTATATAAAAGGATTTGGTTGTTGACATTTGGACCTTGCACTCTTTTAAGTTCGCTCCTCCCCCGACAATTCCTGGCTTCGCCACTACAGGTATTCCTCCACTTAACTTTAAATTTAACACCATTATTTTGCATAAAAGTTGATTAAAAACTGAAAATTAAAGAAAAGCAAAGGCCACTGCAAAAATCTAATAGCAGCCTCCCCCAATCTAACACGCAACCACCAACCCCATCTTCCCACCATGCAATTTGGCCGCAAGGCTCTTCCTCATTGGGGCAAGGCTTCTTTTCCTCTCTTTTTATATCTTTTTCTTCCTTTCTCTCTTGCCGGGGAAGCCATATCGACGTTTTTCGTCATCTTCATGTATCGATCGATTAGATATCCCCAAATTTCAAATTTCACTCTGTTTGCTGTTTGACGAGATGGATCGATCACAACCTAGTAAGGGAATTTGAAGAGAGAAAATGAAAGGACGGAAAGCTTTTTCGACTGTAAGGAGCATCGACAACGATGGGGATAGACATAAAAGAGACATCAAATTGAAGACAACAGATCCCTAATCATTTTTTTCATACCATTAGTTTTATACAACTCATTGTAGAGAGAGAAAATTTCGTATGGCGACGGTTGTTGAGAATATCATATCGAATGATAGAAGTTGAGCAAAAATGTTTCGGTATTTCTGCTCATTGCCAAATGTTTATTTGTTCTTTATTTGGATAAAGTTTCAAAGTGCACAAATCAATAGCCAATATAACTGATCAGCAGCACCCGACGTACTTCTTTGGTTGAGCCATCAACTTTAGACGATTCTCCACTCAGTGATCACACAGAGTTTCGTTAACTTGTTGGTTCTTTTTAGTATCTAACTTTGACACGCCCTGATATTGCCTTCGTTGTTAATTATGTTATTTAGTTCATGGTTCATCCTTGTGCACTACATCTCATTGCTGCTCAGTGTACTTTACATTATGTTAAGGGCACCCTAGAGCTTGGGATTCAGTTTAGACCTTCCTCTGGTCTCCTACTGTTACGTGGGGTTCTCCCATGCTAATTTGGGTGCTATCCTGACACGCGATGTTCAATGTCTGGGTATTTATTTTCATGGTCCTAATCTTATTTCTTGAAGCTTGTCTAAGCAGTCTACAGTTTCTCGTTCCAGTGCCAAATCTGAATATCTTACTTTGGCTCATACTTGTGTGGAATTCATCTGGTTATCTTATGTACAACCGGCCCCCAGTCCTATATATTTTTCTTTTTTGTGATAATTTGAGCACTACTTATATGGCTGCTAATCCGATTTTTCAAGCTCACACTAAGCTTATAGTTGGATTATCATTTTGTTCATGAGCGAGTTCAGTTGGGTACTCAAAAGGTTTAGTTATCGTCTGTTGATCAACCTGCTGATGTACTCACCAAAGGTCTTTCCAAGGCTCGCTTCTTTCTTCTTTGGTCCAAACTTGTCTTCCTAAGACCGTCAAGTTTGAGGGGATGTAAGTGAAGGTGAATCCGGTAAGGATTCTCCTTCCCTTTAGGGATTGAATTTGTAATTGTAATTCTTGTATGACAAGGAATATTG
Organism: Malus fusca; assembly: GCA_035220775.1. Lineage (NCBI taxonomy): Eukaryota > Viridiplantae > Streptophyta > Magnoliopsida > Rosales > Rosaceae > Malus > Malus fusca. Next base: position 10,378,302 of record CM069061.1, on the reverse strand, counting down.
CTTATGTTTCAAGTCTATAATTAACTTGTATATATTGTACTCTTCACACATCAATAAATCATTCAGTTTAAACTTTATACACCATCATCATATTGCATGCATGTATGTATATATATTGTATGCTAATTAAGAAATTGAAGGATCCATCTTATGATCCTAGGTCTCTTTTCTAATTGCGGTAAGAGAAACATATCATCAATACGTGATATCCTTTGCCATAAACATGCAATATATACATACGTATCATTATCTGTCAGTATTTTTGGCTGACTTAAAAACCAAGCTTGATTATTCCGAATATTATTGGGTTTATGGCTTAATTACATAACCATATATACCAAACTACACACTTATTCAGAATAATGTATATTATATATTTAGTATATTTTATATAAACCCAAAGCATAAACTAACATTGACAAGGCCTGTTGCTTATATATTACAAACAGCACTTACAACGTACCCACACCATCGAACAACTAAAGTATGACTCATTTTAGTGACCACCATTGTTGTCACCGCCACCCTTGCTGTCGAAGTCTGGCCTGTCGATGAAATGGTGGTTGTTCACACTGCTTCCCGGATACGCTTCTTCCTTCCCATCCTCATCCAGCTGCCGGTCACGTCGATATCCATCGTGTTCATTTGAAGTCTTCACTGCGGCAAAGGAAGAGCTCACCATCATCAAAATTAGGGCAGCAGCCACGAACTTCATTGTTGAGCAGCTTTCAGATTCCTTTGTTACTCAAAAAATTAATATCAGATCAAGTTCATGTATAACACGTATATTGTCTAACACAAAGATCATGTTAAAACTCTATAAGATATACTTACCCGAGTTAAATTGATATGTAGATGGATGAGGCAGAAGAAGTTTTTTAGGTCATATATATAAAGGAATTCTAAGGTATCTGTTTGACAGATTTCTAATATATATATTTGGTGATGGAGTCTCCACCTAATGAAGCAAAGACTTAAGTGGCATGCCCACACAATCTGATCTATATAGAGTTTTTTAAAGATAGTTATGTCAAATCTTGCCTCATTCATCAAAAGTGAAATAATTCCTTTGTCTTTTGGTGCTAGAAATAGGAAAACTCCACCTATTCAGCATCACAGAGAGAGAACTATATACAAACGAAAAATGAACCAAAGCGATTTGTCTTCAAGATTTCTCCACCTATGGAAAATTAAATCTGTGAAGTGGCTTATTTTCAAAGACATTTGCAAATGTTTTTGAGTTCAATGATTTCCAATTGCTTAATTTATTATTTGTATTATTAGCACTCAAAATTCAATTGGATTTCAGCCTCTTTGCCACTTTGCATATTTCCAGCAGCTTCGTAAGAGATATTGAGAGATGTCACTACCTCAATTATTAAAGAGTGTTTTACTAATTTCCTCCTTGAATTTACTTTTATCATCATATTTATCCACATTTTGTTTTTTTTAAAATGACCAACGGAATCATAGTCCTAGGAAGATTGGATATCTTATCCTATATTCGCTCTTAGATTCTCCCGATTTAATTGGGATCATTCTCCTTACAAGGACTCTGAGATCTCTATAAAGACCCTAACTTGGCAATTTCTCTGAGAAATCGATCAATCGATCAATCAATCACAAATATACATCTCTTTCATATTCTCTCAAAGCCTAATATAGGCTCATCTCCCTCCAAACTCAACGATGGACATGCTTTGCAATACACATATCCTCCTCTCACCACGTTGTTGTCTATGTGTAGACGAGTTCATGGAGAACTCGGTTCCTTAACGTCCCACCATAGGCCATTCATCAAGGATGGTTCACGATGTATTGCACATCACACCATTGGTTTAATTCTCTTTCCTGAGGATATGTAGAGAGTCCAATTTGGATTCACTCTCACCTTCCAATCAACCCCATTCTCCCCTGCATTAGAGATCATGTGTCATTCAAGCTAAATCCCGCCTCTACGGATGTGCACGATTTTAGTTCTAACATAACACGTGGACAATACAAATATGGGTCATGTGGAGAACATATAGCTGTTAGGCTTCACATGCCAATTGGGTTATATGGTGAAACATCAATTCCTTCATCCTAGGGGTGAAGCCAAAAATTAAAGTAAGAAGTGTCGCCGCAAAAAAATCATTAGGCATGAGAATGAAAAGAGAAAAAAAAAAAAAAAAGAGAAGACGGGGCACTTTAGAATTTTATAGGGCATTTTTCAATTTCTACAAGATTAACATAATAATTGTTTGAATGAAAAAAAAAATTGAGGTTGTGCCCCTTCATCAAGCTATCGCTCACATGTGAAGATCAATGGTCACACGTGTTTCTCGTCATCCAAATTGTATTGTTCAAGTGTTACGAAAATTCGCCGCACATGAGATATATGAAGATGTGAAGAAATATTTCACATGGGAAGTTAACCAAATCTTACGTGTGCTTATAATGTGTTGGGTCACTTTCTATATTGTCAATCGGTTTTAGGAGCTAAGTTCACACACCCTTCTTAACCTCTCGCACATCCCTTTTTATTACTAATTATAAGTTCAATAAATCAAACAAAAACAACAAACATTATTAAAGATATGTGCCTAGAAGAAAAACAAATGTGCATATTTTTCATTTCCCATTACTTTTATGGTGAAAGCTCACTTCCCTTCTTATAATTATGTACCTTTTTTAGCGATGTCATAGAAAACTCGTTGGTTTGGGAAGAGACATTGTTAGGGGTAACAAAAATCGTAGCTATTGTTGGGGTAACAAAACTAAAAACGTGGATCGATCTTAGAACCCAAAACCCAATAGACAAACAACCCCAATAAAATCTTAGACGTGGTACGTTTGAAGTATGTTTCAATCCTACTATGTAACAGTAAATAACAAGAAGAAATATGCAGATACAAAGAACATATCACACAGAAAAAAAAAATTTACGTGGTAAAACTTCACACACAATGGGGAAAATTTACGGGCACACAACCGGTTTAAGAATCCAATAAGGAATAAGACTTTTACAAGGCTCAATTTGATACACTTACTAGACTCGAAGCTTTACCAAATACTTTTGTCTTGCAACGAACCGTCTTCCTTTGCTCTTTTTAGATAAACACATCACACACAGTAGGTCCTTTACGAGCAAAGAGATGCACACAACTTATTCACGAACAATGTATAATTATGAATGAATGCAAGTATTATAAAGCTTTCACAAAATTCCTCTCAAAACTAAGCAAATTAAACTTCTCCTTTTACTTTCTGATGCAATATTGAATATTACGGTTATGCAAAAGGTATGTTCTATAGATGCAGACCCTGTTATTTGTTAGGAAGATACACACGCCTAAAAGATAGGCAATCACAATGATTCTGACGTGATTACCGCTAATCCTTAAAATAACTGAAATATGGTTATTCTTATAAAAATATGGAACTATTATTAGAACTTCAAAAATTGAGTTGTACACTTCTTATAAGAATATTTTTTATATTAGCACCCCACAAAATGTTGAATGCACCCCACATTAAAATTTAATATTAAATGATTTATTTACCCTACTATGCAATGGAAATTTTGACCTTATTAGGTTTTTTAAAAAAATTATTTCTAAATACACCCCAAATCACTTTTAACGTATTATTTATCTTCTTCAACTATCAAAATCCCTCCGACCCTCCATTGTTGAACAAAACCCTAACCAATGAAACTACAAACATGTTGATTCCGAAGCTTCACATAAGGTAAGACTTCATATTCTTTATTGTTTTAGTGATTTTGACGACATCGATAATTATTTAATCTTGTATTTGTTGCGTTATTCAAGCTTCTATGTTCGTATTCATCTTTTAGGGATTACAGGGATTACATGAAGAATTAAACACCTAAAATTACCACCAAATATTATAAACATATGACATGGGTTTTAATGGTGGAATTGAAAACAACCCACATATGCTTTAAATCCCAGGCGGCATCTTTTGTCAAAATTCCAGTCGGTATTTTTTGTCCAATTTAAAAGCTTTATAAGATTTGAGAAATGTGGGGGTGTATAGAAAATATGGGGTGCATGTAGAAAATGTAAGGTGTATATTAAGAATGTGAGGTATGAGGGTATTATGAGGAAGTATGTGGGGTGTATTAAGATAATTTTTAATTGAAAAAGAAAATGTGGGGTGTATTAAGTATGTGGGGTTTAATCAACAATTTGTGGAAAATTAGATTTTGATCTAAATGATACAAGGCTCTCTAGGTTTTTTTCTGCCTAGGAGAGGGCCGCTGTTAGTTTGGCTTGGTCTGAAGCCTTACTGCAGGGCCTGGTAGAGGCGATCACTTCGTCAAGTTCAGGGTTTTGGAATCGATACTATACATAGGTTGATGGTCTGGTGGAAACAATACCAACTATTAAGTTGGTGTGAGAGATTCTACGAGCTATGTGGACTGGGTATAGCGACAGGACTTGCGTTGATGGACGACATGGTTTAGCGATTCTATTCTCAGTTTGCGATTACGGAGGAAGAAGGCCAAGTTATTGTGATTGACAAACAAGAAGAGTTATCGTTGCGATCATCCAGAGTGTTTTTGGTGGGATGTGTACTCTCCCAAAAGCCAATCAATAAAGAGAATTTTAAGAGACAAATGCGAAGTCTCTGGAGGCCAAAGGCAAACGTGCTTATTGTGGAACTTGAGGGAGACTTATTTGCGTTTGGTTTCAACACAAAGCATGACATAACAATGATTCATAGGGATGGCCAGTGGTCATCCGGAGATGAATGGCAACAATCTGTCAAGGATTGATTTGCTAGATCTTAATGAGGAGGCGCCATTTGAGGGTATTGAAATTAATCATTTATCAATCATTCCTTATGGGGAGATTCGAGATATACAGGAGGATAGTCAACAAGTTAAAAACAGCTAGCAAGAGGAATCTATTATACCGAGTGTGAAAGAGAAAAAATAGGTTATTAAACTATTTGGAGCATCTTGCTCTGTGGTGAATGCCCGGCTGCAATTTGAGGGACGAGTTGTCCAGAATTTTGAAATTGAAACGTGGGAAAGGGTGTACGAAACTGTTGCTATTGGGCCGAGCCCAAACGCACGGGTTGGGGGTACGGTCCAAAACATTCAAACAGGCAGGAGGTGGGGACTCTCTCGATGGATTCGGATCCTTTTAATCTTGTGCCCTTCATTTACGGAAACAAATATACAAATAGCAGAAAACACCTAGGTGGAAAACCACGAGGAAATCAAGGGAAGAGGACCGTCAAACGACATAGTTTGGGACTGGAATTGGGGAAGAGAAGGCTTCGCAATAATGAAAGAGGTTGGGATAGACCGGACCCGAAGAGGCAGACATGTTTTCATGCTTCAGAAAATTCAACAACGGCGGAGGCTGACGAGTATCAGCCTCGCGGACAACAATGAGTTGCATTAGTTGGAATTGTCGGGGGCTTGGGAACCTCCAGACAATTCATTCTCTGAAGAGACTTGTTCTCAAAAAAGTTCCCACTGTGCTTTTCCTATGCGAAACGAAAAGCTCAGTTCAATACATGGAGAGGTTGAAAATATAGCTGCAATACGATTTTGTTTTTACGGTCCCGAGTAGCGGAAGGTCTGGAGGACTCTGTGTGATGTGGAAAAATGAGGTTAGCATGTCCTTACGAACCTATTCTTCTAACCATATCGATTTGGAGGTTGGCGGTTTGGGGGATGCAAGACATTGGAGGATTACTTGTTTTTATGGATATCCTAAGGAAGCGGACAGACACAAGTCATGGACTTTGCTCGAACAACTCAAGGCAAATGCAAACTTGCCGTGGTGTTGTTTGGGGGATTTTAATGAAATTCTAAAAGCCGACGAGCAAGAAAGGGGAGACCTGCGTAGTGAGCGACAAATGCGGGGTTTCCACAATGCAGTGAACGTGTGTTAATTGATTGATTTAGGGTATAAAGGAAACAAGTTTACATGGGAAACAACACATGGAGGAGGCATAAGGGTTCGACTTGATCGAGTTCTTGTCAACCAGGAGTGGATAAATTTATTTCCAAATGCTTCAGTTTTTCATCCCAAGCCAAACTCCTCAGATCATATCCCGCTGTTACTTGATTGGGAGGCAAAGTGCATATTAAAGTACAAAAAATCTTTCCATTATGAGGAAGCTTGGACGACAAGGGAAGGATGTACAGAGGCTGTAAAATTGGGGTGGACTACTAAATTTGAAGGCTCGCCGATGTTTCAAGTTGCAGAAAAAATAAAGGCCACTCGAATTCAATTGATCAATTGGGTGAACCGTGGACATCGAAGACTCCCTGGCGATATTGCAGCAATTGAGGATAAGTTGAACAGTCTCTTTGGCCAGTCTTTCAACGATACCACCATTGCTCAACGGAAAGAATTATATATGCAACTCCACTCTTTACTTACTCAAGAGGAAGCCTTTTGGATGCAGCGATCCCGAGAGAATTGGTTACATTTAGGTGATCAAAACACTAAATATTTTCACCAAAAGGTGAATCGAAGGCAACAAAGAAATGGGTTACATGGCCTATTCGACGAAAATGGAGATTGGCATGACGATAAACCTGGTATGGAGAATATTATTATGAATTATTTTACAAAGATTTTTTATTCGCAGGGTACGACGGAATTCGATGAGGTTCTGGAGGCCGTAACCCCAATAGTGGGGCCGGATTTGAATGCAGCACATACTATGCCATTCACGGATGAAGAGATAAAGATGGCTTTCTTTCAGATGCATCCTTCGAAGTCGCCGGGTCCGGATGGCATGTCACCGGGTTTCTACCAAAAACACTGGGCTATGGTGGGACAAGACGTATGCAATGAAGTAAGAGCACTACTTTCTTCTGGAATCATGCTCCGGAAAATTAATTACACCCATGTGACGTTGATATCCAAGAGTAAAGATCCAACCGTTATGATCCAATTGCAACCGATTAGTTAATGCAATGTTATCTACAAGATATGCTCGAAGGTCCTCACCAATAGATTGAAGTATGTGTTGCCAAATATCATATCGTCTACACAAAGTGCTTTCATTTCAGGACATTTAATTTCGAACAACAACTTGGTAGCTTCGGAGATCGCACATTATATGACAAGAAAAAAGATGGGTGGAATGGATGTATGGCATTGAAGCTTAATATTAGCAAAGCATAAGATCGGATCGAATGAAATTTCTTAGAGCAAATTATGCGGAGAATGGGTTTCAACGAGGAGTGGATTTATTTGATTATGATGTGTGTCACTATAGTTACTTATTCATTTAAATAAAATGGTGATCTGGTGGGCTACGTCCAGCCAAGACAAGGTATACGGCAGGGAGATCCACTAGCCCCCTATTTATTTGTGATTTGTGCAGAGGGATTGTCGACTAAAGTGGGAGAGAAAATGGCAAATTAAGGGGGTCACCATCTGTAAGGGTGCCCCAAGTGTGAACCATCTTTTATTTGCCGATGACAGCTTTATTTTCACTCAAAGTTCACTCCAGGAATGCCAAAATGTAAAGACATTGCTAAAGATTTATGAAAAAGCATCAGGGCAAGCAATAAATTATGAGAAGAGTTGTGTGGCTTTTACCGGAAACCTCACGGAGTTTGATGGACAACTTATTGCGGATTGTCTGGGCATTTCACAAGTGCAATACCATGATCGATATTTGGGACTATCGGTGTTTGTAGGGAAGGCAAAGAAGGCTACGTTTGCTTATAAATTAAATGGATGGCGTGGAAACCTATTGAGTAGTCCACTTAAACCCCCGATGTCCAAATTTGGCATGCGGATAAGAACGGAATTTTCTCCACCAAAAGTGCATATCATTTAGCACGTTCCTGTGGGGAGGCATGTGCAAGCGAAGCGGGTGGATTGTCGGAGCAAACATAAGAGTGTGGGGTGATTGAACACGCGTTGCGGGATTGTATGATGGCGGCAAGAATATGGTATGCTAGCCCATTGGGACTCAGAGTACAAGAGGTCAAAAATGTTGTGTGGGTGGATTGGTTGATCAATTTGGCCCAATCATTGTCAAGGGATAGTTTTGATATTGTTTTGATTACTCTGTGGACTATATGGAAGGAACGAAATGCATTTGTATGGCAAGGCACACTGAGACATCCAATGGACATCCAATGGATATCCAGACTGGCGCAAGTGGGTATTCCTTCACTTAGACCTAAAACTTAGGACTAAACAAAACTAAAACCAATAACTACAGACATGCATCATATACAATTTAGAAAATTAACCAACTAAAAGAGCTTGCGCTTTCACAAATCATAGCTATTGTAGTAACAATACTGTCCCCCTAAAAAAATGTATAAAATGGTAAAAAAAAAGTTTCACTTTTGTGTATTAGTGTAGTGATGCTTTAATGTCATTATTGCCCTAATTAAAAATGACACATTTTTTTAATTATTTTTTGTCGATTTTTTCATCGGTATTGTTTTTATTCTACCTTCAATTCATTTCGATTTGAAATTCGGGTTCCACTAAGTTGTCCATCATAATTCAGTTTTGGTGATCACACTTGCAAGGGACATGTAACGTGTATGCTTATCAGAATGCCTTTATCTATTAATCGCCACTAATTTTGTTGTATTAATTTTTTATGATTATATTTGGGATGTCTTCACTGCTTAGGAAAATAGGAGAAAGTTTCTGAGGAGAGGAATTACTATTGTATTTGATTGTTATTTGTCTCTAAAAACATTTGGGATCTATGAGCATGGTCTAAAGTCAATTACTACGAACAAGAAGAGACTAAGGCCTACTTTCACAAGATTACAGATCTGGAACTTGGAGTAATATTTTCTGACTTGGAACACTTTGAAAGCTGTGAACTTCATTTTCCTGTTGTGGCTGTTGTGGACAAATTTGGAAGGTTAACAATAAATTTGGGTTCTTATTTGTAATAATCATGGTTTTATGTTCTCTCTTAATTAGGTTGCCTAGTAGATATTGTCAAGTCTTAAGTATTTATCACATCAATCTAACCACACTCCCTCTTTAAAGTGTACCATAAGTAAGAGAAGTGCTCAATTAGTGAATTAAAACTTAATCCAAAAGAGACTGGGAGTTTTCTCCCTCTTAAATCAAGCGTTTAGCCTGTGTCATGTTGAGTGAATTGAGCAAGCTCCGTTGCTCCTCGTTGAGTGATTTTCAGGTTATCTATCCTCCGTCTTCCTAAAACCCTTTACTTTTTCCTGCATCATTCTTTGTCATTTATTTATTTATTAATTTTGACTATCAATGGGTATATTATTTTATTCTTCTTGGATAAAATTATGCTATAATTTATAAACCCGCCCTATTTGCTAAGGGAGCTGCACATCGATTGGCTAGTATGCTAATAGTTGAGCAAGAACTAATTTGGTTGAAAGAACCACGTAATCGTAGACATTTTCTTAGTGGACAGCTGAACCAAGGTTTTAACGAAATCACCTTATTACACCACATCCTTTGTACATATTGTTCGTACCCCTTAATAAATAGAAATTGTTGTAGTTGGAATTATATCACATGTGTAATTGTGTAAATCCTAGTAGATTATTTATAGGAATTCTATGAAGATCTTTCCAATATTTGTATAACTTGAAGAACAAATTTCTCTCTCTCTCTTACAAGTATAAATAAACACACAAGACATGAGAATTATCACACATAGAATTCCTCAAGCCCTTTTCTCTCTCTCCTCTTTCGCCGATTTTCCTCTCTTCTCTCTCTAAATTTATGCCACAACACGTTATCAACACACTATTGATGCTACGCTAAAGAGAGTTTGACCATCTTCAATCAGGGAAGTATTACATTTAAATCATTCTTTTTATGATGGGTTTTCATCACAAATGGTCCTTGAAATTGGCTCACCCCATCAAGATGGTCCCTGAAATTAAAAATCGATCAATGTAGTCCCTAAAAATGGGTGTCACAAATCAATGTAGTCATTCCATTATAATTCTGTCAAAAATTATGTTATATGCTGATTTGGCACATAACTGCGTCCCACAAGTGAGCCTCAATAACGAGTGAGCCTCAACTCTTTCCCCTCGTGAGAAGGGTTTAGGTGTGGTTGTGCAGACGTTGTTGTGCTCGAGTGGGAAGGGAAGTAGGAGATGAACAGATCATTATCACAAATCTTCATCTTTTTTTTTTCTTTTTTTTTTTTGAAGTTTTTAATTATACGAAGAAAAAGAATTGTTTTTTCTGTTATTTAAATATTTTTGTAAAACAATTATTTTACTCGACATTGCAATATTTAATTCGATTTGTGAGACTCAGTTATGTGCCACATCAGCACATAACAAAATTTTTGACAAAATTGTGATGAAAAGACAACCTTGGTTTGCAACACCCATTTTCAAGGACTACATTGATTTAATTTTCAATTTCAATGACCATCTTGATGGAGTGAGTCAGTTTTAGGAACCATTTGTGATAAAACCCTTTTATGATTAACTTTTTATTTTATGGAAATAATCTACTTGCTATTGATTCAATTCTCCTTTTTATTTTATGTTGGACATGATACAACACATTGAAGATGGAAATCCGGCATTGGAGGATAAAGTTCTATAAATCCATTCACAATATTCATCAAGCAACCTAAGTACCTTTTAAAGCACATGTATTGGCCTTGATTGCATGAAACATTCACCATGAAGCATGAACTCTAATGTTATGTTTTTGAATTATAAATTCGGCTTGAATTATTGTTTTCAATTGTTACTGTTATATTATAATTGTGGTGATTTGAATATGTGTAAATAAGAGAAAAAAAAGAAATAAAAAAAGGGTTTTACAACCCTAGATGTGTGTGAGCCGCGGCCTGAAACCGCTGAGCCGCATTGCACTGACTAAGCCGAGCAAAGCCATTGTCCAAACCCAGCAAAGATTGAAAACTACATTTCTTTTATGTCGATTCTCCAACCTCAATCTCTCTTTCCCCTCATCACCTCTGTGTGATTTCTCCGTCAAATCCATTATTCTCCAGAGACCTAAAGTCATCTAAGAACGAAATCGGTCGCCCTCGACGACTGCATAACGAGATTCCAATTGAATCAATGATATTGAGAAATCCCCATCGACTCTTATAGGTTTCTTTGGACACCCATCGTGATTTCATCGACTGTCTGACGCCTAATTTATGTCGTCATCGACGTTCGATGTGTTTCTTAGTCATGAGTTACCTTCCCTCTTCTCCGACTCTGCATCAGCAGTTGCATACCTCATCCCTTTCTCGTGACTCACAGACATTGATTTCTACACCGTCTTGGAAACCATAGGGTTCTTGACAGACCTCGGCTCGTTCCCCTTGCCTAGATGACTGTCATATTTACATAAATTATTATGTTTTGTATTTGACTACGCAAGATTTGAAATATCTTTTGTATATAGACAATTTAGTGGGACACAATGTCACCCATGACTTATGAACTTTCAAATCATTTTGAAATAATTATGTAGATTTCAATAGGTTGAGACTCATCAACATTAAGAAAACTGAATGGAAACAACTTCAAAACTTGAAAGCAGAAGATCAAGTTGCATTTGGAGATGTTGGTGTTTGACATTGCTTTCAAGTTACCCCAGCTGACTACTCTAATTGAAGAAAGCACCATTCTACATAGAGAAAAAATTTCTAAATGGGAAAAGGCAAACCGAATGTCACTTCTCATTATGCAAAATGTCATAGAAGAACATATAAGGGAGGTATTCCAACATGTGATTTGGCAAAGGAGTATATGGCCAAGATATAAGAGAAATTCAAAAAGTCTGACAAGGCTGAAACTAGGCATAGGCATAATGGATTGAGAATCAAAACCAAACCTTAACTAAATCGGAAAAAAACCAGTTGGATCAGTTTTATTTTATTTTTTCGATTTTGGTACAAAACAAAACCGGTATATAAAATCTCAGTTCAGTACCGATTCTCTATATATTGAATTAAACCGAACCGAGTTTTTAAAAAATTCCTTTTACCACATGACTGGGTTTAGTTGGGTGGTAACTAAGTCCATACAATTGTCATGGACTCTAGCTGCCACACCTGATCATCGATCTATTCTCTTTCTCTCATTCTCGAGTTTCGACTTGATCTCACTCATCTGATCGCAACTTCAAACTCAAACCTCAGCCGCTCACCTCGAACTTGTCATCCACCTCCTCCTCCAACCTCATTCCTCCATCATCTCCCAATCTCCACCAACCGTCATTCCTCCACCATCAACCATCGTTCTCTTTAGTCTCACTCTTCGTTTCTCGAGTCTCGACTGAGGCTCTCATCCCTCATTCTCCTCCTCAAGCAGACAAACAACCTATCTTCAATCTCAACCCCACCATCTTCTTCTCCAACCTTGTTCCTCCATTCTCAACCTCGACGTTCTTCTCCAACCTTGTTCACCATTCTCAACCCCGATCTGATCTCAACTTCGTTGTCTATTGTAGTCAATGTTCTAAAAAGCCCTGTCCTAGCCCAGGCACTAGACGGTTCGCCACTACCACGACTAATCCTTAGGTGTTTTAAAAATAAGAAAGGTTTCCTATACCTACTTTTTTTTTTTTTTGGGTCAAGCTACACCACAAAGAAACAGAAAGGCACAAGGCCAAACAAACAGACAGAAACAAACCCAACAAACAAATGAGCAAAGACGAAGATAAACAGGACAGATACGACGTCATCCCTCCGGACACAAGCGTCATCCCACCTCCCCGTGCAAAACTTCCCTCCCTTACAAAGGCAAGGAAGGCCATCCTTGTTCCAGATACCAATAAGCGAAGATGGAGGTCGATCAACCGAGCTGAAGTCGCACATCTCCGGTGATAAATTCCTCGTGACGAAATCCGCCGCCCTATTTGCTGCTCGTGGAACCCACGACCAAGAGCATGAATGAAAACTCATCCCATTCTCCAGAGCACGGGTGAGAATTGGGAGTAGTTCCCAATCACAACTCAGAGAAGAAGAATTCAGGGACCTTATAATAACTTGCGCATCCGACTCAATCACCACATCCTGCAATTGCAAATTTTTTGCCATGGCACATCCTTCCATAACAGCGAGAGCTTCCTCCATCTCAGCAGAAGATGCATGAACATTCACACTTCTCACCGCTAAGCATCTCGAGAAACTGTCACGGGCCACAATCCCAACACTACCGCATAAAGAGTTTTGATCCCAGCAAGCATTAACTTTGTCCAGTTAACTGGGGGAGAATACCAATGAACAGGATGCGCCACACCTCGAACAATACGGGTTCGATCAACAACAGCCGGACGCAGAGCATTTGAAGCCAACTTAAAAGACTCCATAGCAGTGAAAATCGCCCGAATAGTTCGGAAAGGAGAAGGGTGAACCTCATTGAAAATGGCATCACACTTGGCCCTCCAAATAAACCAACATGAAAAGATCAAGCAGGAAATAGAGCACTCTAAGTCCCCCTCCCTGCCCTGACTTCGATTTCCAACCGAAAACAACCATTCGCCCAGAGTAGTAACAGAACTTCTCTCAATCTGAAGTTTCAAAGGGCCCTCCCACCACACCCTAGATGTCCACGAGCAAAGCAGAAGGATGTGTTCAACTGTTTCATCACCTTCGGCACAAACGGAACAAAATGGGGACGTAGCACATCGACGTCGAAACAGATTGAAATTTGTGGCACAAACATCACGGATAGCCCTCCAAAGGAAATTCCTCATCTTTGGTGGGGCATCACATCTCCAAACCCAATCCCACACCCGTGGATCCAGACTTCGAGAAGAAGAAGGACGGCTTATGCTCACCGAATGGTGGCTGTTATAACTCCACCTATAGCCGGACTTTACAGAGAATGAACCATTCCTTTCTAACGGCCAAATAAATTTATCCGGACTCCATATAGGTCCCACATGAATGCGAGAGATTGCCACCTGCTCATCTTCAGAAACAAAATTAGATAGTAGATTAGAATTCCATTCCCTCGATTCCGGATCGATAAAATCCGCAACCTTGCGCTCTCGGTGAAAATCCATATGAAGAGGAGGGGTAGGATGCCCCCCAGGGATGCCCGGTAGGCACCAGCTTAGGCTGCGACTTTCACATAGACAGAGAAAGACAACTTCCATTTTACATTTTATTTTTTCAATAAATTTTTAGAGACTTGTTGGATAATTGGATAAACACTAATTATATGTTTATTCCCAATGTTTTCAATATGTTCTAATACTTTATAATTTATATGTCGTTCTACTTTGCAATTTATGTAGCCCAATATAATTATGTAATTTTTAAGTATAAGTAGACATTTATTTATGTTATATAATAAATTCAATTAATTTAAAAAAAAATCGCCTAGGCTCAATCTAGATGCCTAGGCCCTAATCCTCTGACCGCATCCTGACTAACGCCTAACCCTTTGTAGAACATTGGCTTCAGTGCTGCTCACCTCGTCAGATTCCACTTCAGTCGAACTCGTTGCCACTCCAATCATAATGGTAGTCGATCTTTTCAATCTCTTCAAGTTTTTTGCGTTTTATCTCTCTCAATTTATGGTCTTTCTCTTCAATTGCTTTGTTTGTCTCGTTTTCGAACCCTAGAAATTGGGCATTCGACAAACTTTAATATATACACAAGTTGATCGAGGAATTTAGCCCAGAATTTGGCTTGTGAATGGCTTCTGTGGTTTATAAAATTGGGAATTTTTATGCAATTAGGATTTTTATTCTGTTAATGATTTATATAATTGCCTAATAACTTTTTGCTTTCTTCTGTGAATGATTTTGTAATGGCTGATTGGATTAGGATTTTATGCAATTTGGGCAGTGTGTGTGGTTTTATAAAATTGGGCAGTATGTGATTCAATAAGAATTGTGGTTTCAATTTGGAGACTACATGGGCAGTGAGTATTTTCAGTATGCAGATTATTTGCTTGTGTGGCACTGGTTGCCAACTTGCTGTCTACTGTGTGTGGTGGATGTGGTTGCAATGGAAAAAGAACAAAAACTCACGGTTACTTGAACTTCGCTTTTTCATTTGGGTTTTTACTAATGCGGATCCCATAAGACATTTCATTTGACAATGCTTGGCCCTATTTTAATCATTAGCAAAATGGGATTTGGGTTCAATCAAAACCTGTTTAACCCAGAATCGAAAAGGACCTATTTTTATCGCACAAAAAAACATAAAGGGGGATTATAACTGAAGCCCAAAACTGAAATAGTACCCTTTAATACCGAACAAAACTAACCCATAAGGGTCGTTATAAATTTTGTACACCCCATGATACCGAATTGAACCGTACCGAATTTTTTTTTTATTTCGATTTTGATTCCAGTTTCATAAAGTACCAAACCAAACTGTATCGAAGGCTAGCTAAAACTAGTTCTTATCTCTCATCCTTCGTTAGCACTAAATCTTGAAAAGCGCTTTTTGGTCGAATTCCATGCTCTCGAGAGCTACGCTAAGTAGCAAATCTAGATCTTCCACTCGAATAAGCAAAAGGGGGTCCTCCCGCTTGAAAAAAAAAGGTTTTGAATAGAGAAATCACCATTTTTCGGGTGGATACGGAGAATTCTAGCCGCATATACGACTGGAAAGTGGAATCCTACTTAGTAGGTGGACTATAGCAGCATGGCATTGATACATTCGGGATCTTGGTACGAAAGATTCAAATAAAAATCACGATGGTACTAGCAGAATAAGGATGCACTTACTCAAGCTCGTCAATATGTCAAACAAATTGAAGCTTTGGATATTGACATCACAGACCAATTTCTTGTTCACATGACTCTTTATTTCCTCTCTAGTGACTATGAGCAAGTGAAAGCCAAATATAACTGTAGACATCGAAATTTCGGTGAAATAAATGTTGACCAATAATTAAAATTTCAACGCTCACGTGTCACATAAATTTTACACGTAGCGTGTGACTCAACGAAAAATCAAAATAAATCGGAAAAGTCATCAAATAGGACACGTGTCAACACCTGGCAGAAATGATTTATTTCATCTGATTATTTAAATCCAAAAAATCAAGTTTTGGAATTTTATAAATAGGAAGCCAAGGCATTCATTTTGAGAGGTGACCAATTCACATCACATCAAAACCTTGAAGCTTTGAAACTCTAAAGCTCCCAAGCAAATCCCGAAGGATCAAGAAAGCTCTCTTCGTTCTTCATCAAATCCTCCTTCAAGATCAAGCCCCAACGGCCCTTGAAGAACTTCCACCAAATCCTCTTTCAAGATCAAGCCTCAACAGCCCTTGAAGAACTTCCTCCTTCAAGATCAACCCCAACGGCCCTTGAAGAACTTCCTCCTTCAAGATCAAGTTTCAACGGCCCTTGAAGAACTTCCACCAAATCCTCCTTCAAGATCAAGCCCCAACGGCCCTTGAAGAACTTCCACCAATTCAAGATCAAGCCCTAACGGCCCCTTGAAGAAAGTTTTCATCGTTCATCATCCTAAGATCAAGCCTCAAAGGCCCTTGGATCAACAGCACAATCCACAAATCTACACATTACGAAGATCGAATCGGAGGCTAAATTTGTAGAAGAGATTGTAACCCCCAAATTATTAATACAAAATATTATTTTGTACACGTGTTCTTGTTTCATTTGTTTCAGGAATTTTTGTGTTTACAATAACACACAAAATGAGACATGAAACGTGTGTGAACTCATTGCCAATTGCTGTCAAAACTCAAAAGGAGGAGAGGATGAAGAAAACCGAAATTGAAACTACAAAAGTTCCAACTACAAGGGCTCTAAGTCTAAAACCCAATAGACAAACAATAGACAAAATTGAAAACGTAGCTATTGTTGGGGTACCAAAGTTGAAAACGCATCTCTTTTGTGGGTCAATGGTCAGCCGGCTATGACGTTTGTAAACCAACTAAGTTGTGTTGAAGGAATTGGATCCTCTCCTGAGCAGGAGATCAGGATCCTCCTGACTCACTAACACAGGCCGTTGGATTTTGATCAAACGGCTACAATTATTATAAATTTTAGAGGGGTCCCCTGTTTGTAACCATTAGATCAAAATCCAACGGCCCGTGTTATTGGGTCAGGAGGATCCTGATCTCTTACTTAGGAGAGGATCCAATTCCTGTGTTGAAAACGTCTGATTAATTAGAGCACTCTTTCAGCAAGGGAAAACAAATTTATTTTTTACCAATGGAATGTTGGGGCATTTCAAACTTTGGACTTCTTAAAGAAAAGTATTACCAATATCTATTTGCTAGTAAGGAAAATTGTACGAAATAAATATGACAAGCTTATTAATTTCAGAGTCCTAAAAAACATTAAATTATTTCAAGCGTGTTAAAGGGTTAAAACATAAGCTTGCATATATCTTCCCACAACTTAAAGTATCGCACCTAGCTCGTGCAGTTCAAGTGGTGAGATAATGAATTGAGATTAAGTAGATGTAAGTGTTTGATTTCCTATCAAGGTAGCACAAAAAAAATTAGTTACATGTGATGAGTCCATTTTATATTGTATATTTTACCCTATTTTTAGTATATTTTGGTGAGATTTTGATACTTTGATTTATATTTCCAATGTATGATTTGTGGCTTCCTCTTGAGCAAAAAGTGATCAAACGGATGAATTTTAGAATGATTCCAATTGGAGGGTGTTTGCAAGTCTTTCAACTTGTTCGTGTCAAAGTTTTATATTTTTATGACAAGCTGTTGATTTATGGAAAATAAGTAAGAGACCAGCGTGGTGCTGGTAGATTGAGGCCCAGTGTGGTATTGCTTCACTTTGAGATTAAGTAGATGTAAGTGTTTGATTTCCTATTAAGGTAGCACAAAAAAAATTAGTTACATGTGAGTCCATTTTATATTGTATATTTTATCCTATTTTTAGCATATTTTGGTGAGATTTTGATATTTTGATTTATATTTCCAATGTAGGATTTGTGGCTTCCTCTTGAGCAAAAAGTGATCAAACGGATGAATTTTAGAATGATTCCAATTTGAGGGTGTTTGCAAATTTTTCAACTTGTGCTGGTAGATTGAGGCCATGTGTGGTATTGCTTCACTTTAAAGTTAAGCAATAAAAAAATGTTTGGTAAAAGTAAAATATCCTGCTTATTTTAAAAGCAATGGACTCTAGACAGCAGCTTTTAAAAACAGCTTGTAGGTTGCTTTTAAAAGTTGCTTTAATAAAAAGCAGAGTTGGGTCTTTAATAAATATTTTCAATTATTGCAATACCTTCATTAATTTTTTTAAATGACATTATTTAGCCTTCCACACATGTTATCCCTTAGAGAATAAGGTAAACGCTACAACCTATCACTACCAATACTAACTTACACCATCACCGCCAACACAACCACCATATTTGCTACACCATCGTAACCACAACCTCCACCACTGTCACCACTACCACTTTTGTCACCATCATCATTACTGCCACCACCACCACCACCACCACCACTACCACCATTGTTACCTCCATTGATGCCGCCACCACCACCACCACCATCACCACAACCACAACTACCACTGCCACCATCATTGCTGCCACCGCCACCATTGTCATCGCAACCACAACTACCACTGTCGATGCTACCACTCCTCTACCACCATTATTACCTCTCCACCCCAATCAACACATCTCACTATTAGCACCACCACCACACCTCCACCACCATTACCACCACTAATGTCATCGCCCTCACTCCTACTACTATGTCCATTTGTCATTGTATACAAATATGTCACTTTTATATTAAATTTTACCAAACGCTTCTACGCTGCTTTTCATACTCACAACACTTTTAAAATTCAATTAACCAAACGCTCGCCAGCTTTATATTACAGCTGATTATTCTAAAAGCACAGTCAAAGCAGTTTTTTTAAAAAGCACATCAATCCCAAACTGGCCCTGAGTTGCATGGCTTAGTTGCAGTTTTTTGGGCTGGAATATGATGGTTTTGGAGTTGGGATCTTCTACAAACTTGGTGATGACGTCTTAAGCTTTAATTCAAGTCGTTTTGGGCCTGATTTGGAGCCCTAAAGGTCCAGAAACGTGTTTAATTGTTAGCTGGGCATATTTCCCAATTAGATTTGGATTGTAATTTTAAGTTATCCTTTTGTTATTTTGTTTCCTAGTTTTTATACGACCTTTTTTTCGGAAGAATTTTATTTATTAGTAGTATAAATAATGTTTTGCCTGCTCATAATATTTTTTTTTCCTAAATGAAACATTAGCCTTCTCTGGCATTAAGTTCCTCTTAATCATCTTTGATATTCCTTTCTGGAATTTAGTTTCAACATACACTATACATGTAGTGGCGGAACAAGACTTCTATTAACATACTTAATATACATCATGAGTTTAATTGTTTTGTCCCCAAATTTGACATTTTCTTTCCCTTTCAAATGTCTTGGACAGTAGTATTATTATCTCAACCATTCCATTAAGGATTTTTTTTTTCAATGCAACAGAAAACATTGGCGACTTGGAGTTGAAGTTCTCTTTGACCTTTTGGGCGGCCTGCGTATATAGTTCAAAACTGACGCTATGATTCAACTAGGTAATTTAGAAACCAGTCCACATGGCTATTAATTTAAAAGTCTTAATCAAAATTGTTATAAAGTTTAACACGAACACAGTTTATAGGCACAAGATCATATATACACAAATATACTTCACAAACAACCACGCAAATTACGTATAGATCTACAATAATGATTTTACGTTCGTTAGACATATTTTTTCGTTGGATAAATCAACAGAAAATGTAGTTTTTTATTAATAGGAGTCGGGGAACAAAAATTCCGACCTCTTTGAGCATTAGAAAGAGAAATATGTGGTTGAGAAGTTCTTTTTTTCTTCTTTGAAGCAACAACGACATTCATTAAAAAAATCAACAATACGTAAAAACGAGTGAAATACACAAATCTTACATAAACAACTCATAAGAACTAAATTTAATGGATGAAATCTGCACAATCAGCTAAAAAAACTCATAACACCAAAACCCTAAACTGAACCATAACTCTAAATTATAATTACTACCACAAATTGAAGTTTCGCTGCCATAGAACCGTTCACTTATGGCCAAGAAGAGACTAACAATGGATTTGGAGAAGAATCAGTTTCCATTGATCTATATACGTATAATGACGTATAATAGTCACATATTAGCGATTAAAAGTTGTCATCTGAAAAAGAAGGCTAAAAGAAAATGAGAAAATCACAACAAAATTCTTCAAATCGGGGGTTCAATTAAATTTAGAGAAAGTGTTTGAAGGAAGAATTGGAATGAGGAATGCCAGGCGAAACAAGCGAATGGGTACGAATCCGGATCCTCTTTGTGAGGATCCCAGGGATCCGTGAATCGTGTCCGTTCATCGTAGATTGTGCCGTCAAAAAATATTTTAAATATTTTTATTCAAAATTAAACACAAACAGTACCTGATAAAAATTGACCGTACGATGTACGATGAACGGACGCGATTCACGAATCCTCATAATCCTCACTAAAAGTATACGGAGAGGATCCTGTTGGATTGGGTACTACCACAAAAGACTTGCAATCAAAAGACTTGTTATTCGCTAATATGAAAATTAAAAATGATGAGAGAGAAAGAAAAATCTTTATGAGGGTTGCGACTATGATTTTTATTTAAATTATCGTTTAATTCTTCTTGATACATATTTTTTTCTCAAGGAAAATGCTAAACACTGACCTTTTTAGTCTCTCATGCACCAGTGTCTAATCTTGTCCATTGTTTTTGCTTGATTTATTTAATTTGATGACCACAAATAAAAAAAGGAGAAGTGAGAAAGGGTGTGTGAAAATCAACTCATTTTTTTAAAAGAAAGTTATTATTATTATTATGAGGAGGGAAAAGAGTTCGAAATTATTACATAATATAAAAGAGAAGTTTCGAACTTAGAACGTATAAATGGAAACTCAACACTCTACTAAAATATTAGACCACATGTAAAATCAACCTTTCCCCAACCGCAAGTTTTGCAAAAGTGATTTAGGCCCTTTCGGGAGACCCAAAAACAAAAATAAAACAAAATTTGATAGAACCTCCAAAATACCCTTCAAAACCACCAACTACCACACAAATATTAAACGAACTCATCATTATTAACCCAACATCCAGGAAACGTTAAGTGTTCAACTTCATGACGCATAAATCAACCCATCACTCTATATATATAAACTAATAATTGTATCGAAGAATCGTCACCAACGTCGTAAATCAAATAGCCTACTTTGTAGAAAATTTTGGAAATGAAGCATTAAAAACAACACCATTATTTACGGTCTTCTTCTAAATTATATTTTAATGTAGTGAATCAGGGATTCTCTATTGACTGGCAAATCCCCATTACGTTCTGGATGCTTCCTTTCAAACTGCAACATATATAACTACCTGAGAAACTTTTGCCCCAGAAGGAATTTTATTTGAAAATCTTGATAGCGGAAGACTTGTTTTTCTGTATTCATACTACAGGCTGCTGCCTATAAATATGGAAGCAACTGGACCTATTCACCATTCTCCCAGACTCCCAGTGCAGCTCGAAGCTAAAAAATGGAGAAGTTTCCCACCCTAATCTTATTTTGCAGTTTCCTCATTGTCCTGGTATTGCTGAATTCATGCCAAGCATCATCTGATGAAGTTGGTATAAATTATTTGTAATAACTTTATTATGCTCAATATTTTCACTATTAGAATCAAAATAGAGAATACTGTTCTCATTAGAGTTTCATTAAACTCTCTTTAAATTCGGTGGTTAAAGTAATGCATATTCTAAATCAAAATATTTGCTTTCAGCCATTTTTATAAAGTTTTTCTAGTTTATGTATATCAACATGCATGCTAGCTGGCAGGGTTAAGGATGACAATGGTTCCAATTGAATTTTTGGTTTCCTTGTAAATTTGCTGTATAAGGTAGTCCATGCTCATCAATGTTATGCACTCTTATTCTTTTTAGGTGGGCTTTTTAGTCAAAATAGTTCATGAGATTAACATAACTCCTTATTTTGGTTTTTAAGATTTAAAATCGATAAAAGTAGTCCCTCATATTGCCCACTGTCAATCATTTTTGTCATTCCGTGAAAATCTTCATTAAATTGAGAATATTTTTTGTCAAATCAACCCCTCCACTTGAACTAGTGGTTTTTTTTTATTTAACGGAATTTTTTTACGGAATGATCAAAATGATTGACGATGAACAATCTCATGATCACTTCTATTGATTTAAATCTCAGGGATCAAAATAAGGAGTTATGACAATCTCAGAGACCGTTTTGGTTAAAAGGCCTTTTAGATAATATCATACGTCCCTCCCACAATTTTAGTCTAGTTTCCGGCCATGGGTAGTGCCGTTAAGGGATTTTGTTAGTAGTGATTACTTATTATTTTTGTTAATATTCTTGATGGCGCAGAAGATGAGAGGGAGTTTAATTACAAGGAAGACAGTGAGAAGGGGCCGGCTCGATGGGGCGAGATACGCCAAGAATGGAGCATGTGCAGCAAGGGATCGATGCAGTCACCGATCGATCTGTTAGATGACAGGGTTGAAGTAGTGTCAAATTTTGGGATACTTCAGGGTAGCTACAGGCCTTGCAATGCCACTCTTAAGAATAGGGGCCATGATATGATGGTAAGATAAAGAAGGAAAAAACTAGAGATCAAATTTGAAAAATTCTCCCAACACAATTAGTGTTACTTACACTTTAAAATACCAAGAAGGGTGCATGTAAAGTTGGGGTTGTTGAGGTTTAATTTTCCATTAACCCTAGGAGAAAAAAGTATTTTTACGAAATATTATTAATAGCTTGTTTGGTTATTTGTCAATGCAGTTGAAGTGGGAAGCTGACGCAGGATTTATACAATTAAACGGAACTTTGTATAAACTGAAACAATGCCACTGGCACTCGTCTTCTGAACACACCATCAATGGCAAGAGGTTTGATTTAGAGGCGCATTTGGTTCATGAGAGCTCAACTGGAAAAATCGCTGTAACGGGAATCCTTTATAAGATTGGAGCTCCTGATCCATTTTTGTCATCAGTAAAATACTTAAAACCGTAACTTGGAGCAACACTACATTTACTGACTACTTTTCCGACCGCATCTCTCACATAAATAAAACTCAGTTGCATATAAGTAAGGTCTCAAGCGGATCCACCTATGTGAGGGATATGGTCGGTAAAAATATAGTCGAAATTATGCTGACTATGTCTTTTGTGCTTAGATGATGGATTCTTTGGCAGAAGTTTCTGGTACCATTGAAGAGGAAGAAGCGGTTGGTACGGTTGATCCAAAGAAAATAAAAACAAGGAGCACAAAGTATTACAGATATATTGGCTCACTTACAACTCCTCCATGCACACAAAATGTTACCTGGACCATTGTTCAAGAGGTTATTTTTCTCTTATTTCATAAACCCTAAAATTTGATAATATGTTCTGGTGTCTACATAGTTTTCTGTTCTTTTTACAGAAAATTCTATTTTAATCCTTGTCTAAGATTACTTTTTGAATAAAACCTTGTCTAAGATTAAAAACTAATTCTAATCCTTGGCATTTAATTGTAATTTTTTAATATTAAATAGGTAGTGATAATTATTGAGTTTTTGTTTTTTTAGGTTATACATTGATTTCCCATAAATAATAAAAATGTTATTTATCATATATTATCATATATTTTTCATTGTGCTTAAATTTCTCCATATTTATGTATATGCATATTATGTACATATGTATGTTTAGATACTATAGTTACGCATCGATACATTTGTACCGTCACATTCATACCGAAAGTTATGCACTAATACATTTGTACCGAAACTTACATGCCATACTTCTATACCTATGAGTAAAATAAGGTACCTAAAGTTATATACTGATACATTCGTACTGAAACTTATGTACCGATACTTCTGTACCTATGAATGAAATAAGGTATCGAAAGTTATATATAAATTGTTTTTGTTTTGTTGTTGAATTTTTTTAATAATAAGAATTTGAATTTTTATTAACTTTGTATCTATTAATATGATTGGAGCACAAAAAAATACATTTATTATGGATGGGTAAAGAATTTGGATTGGTAACATAAATAATAGATGTGCTATATAATTACTTATATGGTAAGTTTTAAAATAAGGACTTATATTAGATTTTGAAAATCATTCAAGTTAGAATTTAAAAACAATTTTATTGAAACCCTAAAATCTAATAGCCCCTTCTGTTTATATCTCACTTAATTTCTAACTCGTCAGGTGAGGACTGTCTCAGAAGAACAAGTGGAATTCCTCCGCGTAGCTGTTCATGATGTAAGTTCAATCACGAAACTATTTCGAAATAAATTATTTCTTGTAAAACATTTATGCATAAACATCGAAAAAATTAATATTGTTTTGATAAGACGACTTGTGTTGAAAATCTTGCAGGACTCAAAAACTAATGCAAGACCAGTACAACCGAGAAACGGGCGGGTAGTGCAAGTTTATAGACCCAAAGAAGAGGAAGAGGACTGAACCTAGCTAGAATATTATGGCTCTAAAGTATCACCATCTATCACTTAGTGCAGGTCTTGAAACCCGGAAGAGGAGATCTGCAGGGTCTGGTCTAAATAAAGGAAGGGTATCCATAAAGGAATTGTGATCGCTAGGATTCCTCTATCGTATTATATGTGTTTATTTTGTACACCATTTTCCCATTTCCTCTCTAAATAAAGGGTCTCCCCCCATTTTTCTAGTTGGGGGCTCGGACCATGTTAGATTAATGTTTTTTACATAAAGATTTCATATTAATTTTAGAGCATAATTACGTAAAGTACTATATTTTATTTCTTTCATGGAACGAAAGAAATTACATATACATGCTTATCAACATCTTTAATTTGTAATCAAACCTACAATAGCCATCATGAAAACAAATTGAGTAATGTGAAAACAAGTGTCAACTTTAGCTTATTAACACATCCGCAACTGATGTTGAGTAATGTGAAAATAAGTGTCAAAATTTTATAAAGTCTTACATAAGACTTTAGTTCCTCATTCATATACTGTCTCACATATATATAAACTATTCATTTTTAAAACAATATCCCCTAAACAGAAAGAACATGTGAAGCTGAAAAGCTTCTAGTAGTCCAGTTGGTCCAGGAAACAATTAGAATTAAGTAGAGTATCAAACAAGTGAAAGCAACAAGTTATTAGCGTCATCAGAAACTGATAATGCATCTAAAATATATTAAATAATAAGTTTCTTCACACAATAAGTAAATATGTGATGTGAGCTGAGACCAAATGGAATCGAACCAGTCATGTCCTCCAATTACATAGCCTTCTATACTTGTTAATTAATTTGTCTCCTTTCTATAACTGATGGAATAAACTAAAACATGAACAGAAAATGATGCAGAAAATTAACTTCCATAAACTCGACGAAGTTCCGATCATACCGTTCTGGCACGGACTTTCATGATGTCATCGATGGATGGCCGATGGAGAGGATCGTGCTCCACGCAGGCTTTCGCTAAAACAGCTAAGCATAAGGCCTCTGCAAGAGGATAATCCTCCAACTGTGGATCTATGAAGCTCCTAAGTTGATCGAGGAAACCACCTTCGCTAGCACCCCCTCCCAAAAACTTGATGGACTCTTTAAACAACTTTCCATCAATGTCCTCTCTTGCCGAGATGAGCTCAAGCAAAACAACTCCAAATGCAAAAATATCCACCTTCTCATAAGCTGATCCGTGCAGAAGGTACTCTTGTTTGGATCAAAACTTGAACTCTGGGCTCGGGGGAAGTTGGCCCAAAGGGCAGCCTAAAACGAAGAAAAACTCGAAGCCCAGCCGAAGTCCAGAAGACAGGAGGAAGCCCGTTTCTGACTAAGTGCAGACCACTTGCTCACCTACCCAAAGGCCAAGTGGTGTAGACTGACCAGCTATACAGCCCATAAAGTACTTTACAGTGGCAATACAAGTAAAATAGCTGATGAGTCACTACCCCTCAAACTGCATTCGGGCAAGGTTACTGCTACAGGAGGCCAAGCCGAGTTGTCTATAAAAGAAGAAAGAGAAATCAGGAATAAGGACACTCAAATAAACAAACAAAAGCACAAACTCTGCTCAAACCAGATTTGCCAAAAGCCTTCTTTTATCTAGTTTATTAGCTATGCTGCTCACTTGCGGTATCGATCTCATTTGTAGCTTTTATGTACTCATTTCCAGCCATATAAATTACAAGCAATCTGCAATTTTAGTCACTTTCCTCTGTCATTTATATTTCCAAGCAACCTTGTCATTTACATATTGTTCTATCTCTCCATATAAGTAAAGTCCTTATTTTTAAGGCAAACAAAGAACCTTAATTTGAGTAACTCCCACTCAATGACACAATCTCTTGGTTCGAAGTCAAACTCAGGCGCAACCTCAATCATTCAAATCCCGTCTACTAGCGGCATCTAGTAGTGGCACGCCTGCACCCCACCAATCTCGTATGTGAGCAAATCCCCGGTATGCCCGCAAGGCACCATGGCGGATTTAGGGAGCAAACAACTCTGGTGTAACCCATCCTTTGTCATTTCCTTCTGAAGATCCCAAAGCAGAGATGCTTCCAATGTTCAAAAGCTTTGCCCTCCAATTTGCTGTCACAAAAATGTTTCTAGTGTTTATGTCTAGGTGAGCACAAGAAAGGAAAGTACAACGGTGTAAGTAGTGAAGTTCTGTTGCAATATCGAAAGTTATTTGCGTTCGTTGATACCACTTGAGAGGACTAGATGGACTAGACAAGCAGCCCCTCAAGCAGCCATTGCTCGGAAATTTGAAAACTAGATAAGACCATGAAATGTGATTTTCGCCATAAGAAACTGCCTCTAAGTTCACGATGTTGATGTGGTTGATCTTCGAATGCACGTCGATAACATGGCTCATGTCCTCGAATCTCATCTGCTTGATCATCACTTCAACATTATTTATCATTCCCATATACACTTGAGAGCCAATCTTGTTTTCTTCATTGAAATCCCTTTTTGCTCTTCGCAGCTCTTCTATGCTATAATTGAACAACGAGTACTTCAATCCTGCAAGAATACCCGGTGATAAACATGATGAAATTGGAGAGTTTCTGCCCGTCTGACCAGATTTATTCGGGCTTCTGACAGTTGAACATGAAATTGGAGAGCTTAAAGCAGTAAAGCCCATGATCTTCTCTCTCTTCCATTTCCTCAAAGCCCTTCTATACAAAATTACAAATGCAGTTAAAGCTGCCAGTAGCAAAGAAAACCCAACAATAGAGCCGGCTATATACAATTTCTTGATCAGTTTCACGTTTCTATTTGTTGCAAGTTATACATTAGTTAAAGTGTAAATAGTAGTTTATTGTCCCACATTGGTGAAGTACATGACACACCCCGATCCTAGAATCAAGGCATGCTGGTCGTCACGTGAGCGTGACGTAACCAAAAGTGCGATGCGGAAGCAAAAGGTAAAGGAATTACGAAGGAATAAAAACCAACTACTAGCAATAATATCCAACTAACATGCTAGAGTGAGTTTAAGTGTAAAACACACATATTCAGAGCGTAAGTACTAGGTGCAGTCAAGTAGGACCATAACTAAATTACAACACCCGAATGTGAGTCCTACATGAGTAGTCTGTCAGAACGCCGTGGAAATCCTCGTGAGCCACCAACACAGCTAACTAGAACCTGGAGGGGCGCAAAACAAAATTGAGTGGGTCAGTAAAACAAAGTTTTTCGAAAATATTTCATTTAACAACATTTCTAACCCCTCGCTGTAAAACCTGTATACCTTCCCAGAAAATAACATAATATGCATATAATTCTTCAAATATCTCAAATCACCAATCTTTATCAAAAACCAGAAAGTATGCCATGCCATAAATGTCAATAACAGAATAAGGATGCATCAATATAACAGGTGAAATAATGAATCAACCGGAGACCCTGCAGTTGGTCCTGTACGGTTAATTTTATAGCTCAATATCCAAACCAACCGAAGTCACCAACTGTGACCTGTACGGCACTACTCTGCACATAAGTCGGAACTACCTAAAGTAGTCTGTACGACAAGAATGGTGTAATAATACGCTCTAGTGCTTCTCTCATCAACAGCTGTATAATAATCTAAAGTCACCTACAGTTGGAACCACCTCTCATGTTCTGTACGACATGTCGAAACCCTCTAATGATCTGTACGACATGCACCTACTTGGATCCAAGGTGAGCGTGTGGTGCGGGGTGAATAATATAAGCACTAACACCAACGGTGCAGGTTTGAGCTTTCAATACAATTCACATCACAATAAATCACATGATTAACATAAAACTCACCTGATACTCACTTGTACGTCCACAGCACCAATTCACATATATGCATCAAATACTAATTCATATATTTCATATAATATGCATGCATGGCATTTTAAAACATACTTTCATTTATTTTCAATTTTTGGGAAAAATCAATAGTATATAGGTAAATACAGAAAATACTGCCCACTCATTGGTAAGTCGAAGGGTCGTAACCCCCGTGACGCTCTTGAATCCACTCGTCCTCGGGATAGGTATCACCTATATGTGAAACAATTATAAAAACGTTATTTTAAAGCACATAACCAACAATACGTAATAACTTCTCATACGATGCTCAATTTGGGTATATGAATATACCACAGTGACATACTCGACGTCACGGACGTCGAGGTATTTTTAGAAAAAAATTTGGACTTGCCACCCGCCCCCACGCGCCGGGATAGGCATTGCCCTACGCGCCCCCACGCGCGTCGTCTTCTTCCTCCAGTCGCCGGACTGGTTTCGCCGGCGCCGGAAAACTGGAGATTTTTCAATCTCCTTGTTCTTCGTCATTTCTCCACCATTTCTTACGTATTTTATATCAAAATGAAGCCCTAAGCATGTAGAATCACGCTATACAACTTTAAGGTTCAAAAACACACGAAATCTCATCGGAGAAAATCCAAGAAAACCGGCCAACTTCGAACCCTACGATCCCGACGTCCAAAACCTTCAAACTAAGTACTTCGAGCTTCCTTGGGACCTCACTAAGCTCCCTGAAAGCTTAGAATTCCCTGAAAATCAACAATTCGCATGTGCATGAACAGTGACATCAAACTGGGTCACGGGTTCGACGTGATTTCGAAGGTTTCCCGTTCTAAAACTAGTACCAATCGACTCAGGAGGTTGAAAGGATGAAGAAACTCACCTAATTGGCGTCGATCCGTGATGATTGGAGGGTTTTTTTCTTTGTCCGTACGGTTTCGAGAGGGAGAGAGTGAGAGAACTGAGAAGGAGGAGAGAGAGAGGGCTCGGGGAAGAGAGATAGGAGGTGTCCCGTGTGGTCCAACCAAAACAATCACCATCAAATCCCTTTAGGTCCCTAACCACACAATTTACAAACCAATTTTAATCCACTTACAATTTTCCAAAAGTTTGGGATAGTATGAATAATTCCAAATAATATGTCACACGTACCTTAATCACCTTAAGGGTAATTCCGTCAAATCACATCCACGATAACTGAATTTTCGGGACGGGCTGTGACAGTAAATATGTAATACCAATTGTAACTCCTATATATACTCCACTTTGGAGATTAATGAATATATAAGAAATTCCCAAATATTGTCATATATATTTTTGGTATTTACCATGTTTAGTTTAATATTGGTATTTACCATGTTTAGTTTGATATGGCATCAGAGCAGTTCGCTCTTGGTGACCTGTGTGTTTTAATTTTGTGCCCACATTTTTCGTGATTTCCTTCGTGAGAAAAAAAAAGTGAATAGTGTCACGCTACAGTACAGCGCTTTGCTACAGTGCCGTAAACAGTGATTGCTACAGTGTTCTGGTAAATTGTTTTCATTCCGCTGCGTCTTTTTTGTGCCTTTTATTGTTCGTGGTTTTGTTCAATGACTCAATATAATCATAGTGTTGTTATGCATCTTGGTGGAACAAATAAATGGATAATTGATACTAAGGCCACTGATCATGTGACTAGTAACCCTAGAGTGTTTGATGAGTTATGTGACTATGTTCGTGATCTGTATATTACTAGTGCAAATGGAGCACTTTCCCCTGTGAAGGGTGAATGCACTATCTCTCTCACTCCAACCTTATCACTGGTCCGTGCTTTACTTGTTCCTGATGTTAAGTGCAATCTTTTGTCGGTAGGAAAACTTTTTGATACCTTATATTGTTCTGCTCACTTCTACCCTACGTATTGTTATTTTCAAGACATTCAAACTCAGAAGATAATTGGTTATGGTAAAAGAATAGGGGGTTTGTATATCTTGACTATGGAGGATACTGTTGTTTCCGGTTCAAATAATCATCAAGTTTTAAGTGCTAAAGTGGATGACAGACATCAAATTTGGTTGTGGCATCGACGATTGGGACATCCATCATTCAGTTATATGAAGCATCTATTTCCTTCTTTGTTTCGCACTTGTAGTGATTCAGAGTTCAAGTGTGAAACATGTGTCATGGCTAAGAGTCATCGTGCTTCCTTTCCCGTAAGTGATTCTAAAACTACTTTGCCATTTGATTTGATACATTCTGATGTGTGGGGTCCGGCGAAAGTTACTTCTAATGGATTTCGTTGGTTTGTTACTTTTATTGATGATTGTACTCGGTTAACTTGGGTGTTCTTGATGAAGAATAAGAGTGATGTTCCGTTACTTCTTCAAGAATTTTGTACAATGGTGTCTACTCAGTTTCAGATCAAAGTTAAGGTCTTCAGGTCTGATAACGGAGGAGAATATGTGAATCACACTTTGACATGTTTTTTTCGTGATCATGGTATTATTCACCAAACGACTACTCCGTTTACACCCTAACAAAATGGTGTGTCCGAACGGAAGAATCGTCAAATAATGGAGTAGGCCTGGCAAACGGGTTGTGTCTGTCGTGTTCGTGTCGTTTTCGTGTAACACCTGTTATCTTAACGGGTTGTGTCGTGTCACACCCGTTATGACCCGTTAAGAAAAATATTTTTTTTTCTTAAATTTGCACATACCACACATTGCCACATAAATATTACTTCAAAACATTAAAACACATTTGTCGTTTAAGTACCACATCTACACTCGAAAATAAGAGCCTAATAAAAAAATAATACATACACTACTAATCTATTACAAATATTAAATGTGCAAGGATATGCAAAATGAAAGAGTTTTTGTTTTCAAGGTTGTGAAGTCTTTCTCAAAAGTTTAAACCTCAATTTACAAAATCCTCTATTTACATTGATCATCATGAAATTGTATTGGAACTTTGGCTTGATCTCAGCCGATCCAATGGTCATCAATTTTTTAAATTTAATTTATTATATATATAATTATATTATAAGGAGAACTAATGAAAATAGTTTGAAAACTTTGAGTTTTAATGATAAGGACAAAATAAAGGGTAAAGTGAATAGTACTATGTTTGACTTTTTAGTGTCAAAATGTGGTTTTTCGTTAAAGTGAACAGTACCGTGAGATTTTCGTTAAAACTCCCATTATTATATAATTATTATAGTTTTAGAGGTATAAAATTGTTAAATTAATATATATAATTATTATAGTTTATTCATACTTTTATTAAGTATAACATAAGATTTTGTGATATCCACTAGCGTAAATATTTTAAATCGAAGATCGAATTCATTCTTTGTATTCATATAGGGTCAAGGAGTGTAGCTGTAAAAAATCATCAAAATCGGAGTTAAAATAACCGTTAAATCGTGATTTTTCGTTTATAACCGTCGAAAAGTTTTATCCCATTACTTGATCTCTGAATGTTTGTTTTTTGCAATTTTTGGCGTATGCGATCTCGAAGTATATACAAACATGTTTGACGTTGGATCATTGAAACTAGTTTCGTAGAATGAGTATCCCATCAAAACAAAAGATTCACTAATACTTAAGAGTTTATTCATACTTTCATTAAGTATAACATAAGATTTTGTGGTATCCACTAGTGTAAATATTTTAAATTGAAGATCGAATTCATTCATTGTATTCATATAGGGTCAAGGAGTGTAGCTGTAAAAAATCATCAAAATCGGAGTTAAAATAATCGTTAAATCGGGATTTTTCGTTTATAACCGTCGAAAAGTTTTGTCCCGTCACTTGATCTCTGAATGTTTGTTTTTTGTAATTTTTGGCGTATGCGATCTCGAAATATATACAAACATGTTTGACGGTTGGATCATTGAAACTAGTTTCGTAGAATGAGTATCCCATCAAAACAATAGATTCACTAATACTTAAGAGTTTATTCATACTTTCATTAAGTATAACATAAGATTTTGTGGTATCCACTAGTGTAAATATTTTAAATTGAAGATCGAATTCATTCATTGTATTCATATAGGATTAAGGAGTGTAGCTATAAAAAATAATCAAAATCGGAGTTAAAATAACCGTTAAATCGTGATTTTTCGTTTT
Organism: Malus fusca; assembly: GCA_035220775.1. NCBI lineage: Eukaryota > Viridiplantae > Streptophyta > Magnoliopsida > Rosales > Rosaceae > Malus > Malus fusca. The sequence continues at coordinate 10,345,867 of CM069061.1, read as the reverse complement.
ATAACCATCGAAAAGTTTTGTTCGGTTACTTGATCTCTGAATGTTTGTTTTTTGTGATTTTTTGCTGATACGATCTCGAAGCATATACAAACATGTTTGACGGTTGGATCGTTGAAATTAGTTTCGTATAATTCATATCCTATCAAGTTCAATGGTATATATATATATATATTTATTAAGTAGATTTAAATCTATTTATTTTGTACGTATAATTGACCGGTACACGGATATGTACATCACGTGTCATTATAAAAATAGTGGGATATGTCATATGTGTGATAAAAAGTTAATAACTTAAAAAAAAAAAAATTTCTCACCACTTTTATTAATTTTCATTTTCCCTCTCTTTTTTGTTTCCTTTTCAGCTTTTCTTATAATTTTCATTTTCCCTCCCTTTTTCTTCAAAGGGTGCGGCATGAATGGAATGGAATTATGGAATCAATGGATGCATATTAATTAATAATTATTATAGTTTTTATAAAATTTAATATATATATATATATAATTATTATAGTTAATATTTTGGGGTTATAATTATTATAGTATATATAATTATTATAATTATTATAGTTAATTTAATATATATATATATATATTTATTTATTTATTATAGTTTTTAGGGGTATAAAATTGTTAAATTAATATATATAATTATTATAGTATTTTTTTAGGGTTATACAATTATAAAATTAATATTCTGCTTATCGTGTATCGTGTTACCCACATGTATACCCGAATCATCCCGTTATCTTAACAGGTGCTTATCGGGTTACCCGATAACGACCCGATTCGTTATCGTGTCAACCCGAACACCTGTTAATTTCGTGTCGTGTCGTGTCGGGTTATCGGGTCGTGTCAGATTAGTTACTAAGGGTTATACTCAAACCTATGAGGTGGACTATCAGGAGACCTTTGCTCCTGTTGCTAAACTTAATAATGTGCGTGTTCTTCTGTCCTTAGCAGCAAACCAGGATTGGCCTCTGTTGCAGTTTGATGTTAAAAATGTTTTCCTTCATGGTGATCTTAAGGAGGACGTGTATATGGATCTCCCACCTGGTATTGGAACATCTCCTGGAAAATGTGTTGTATGCAGGTTACGAAAGGCCTTGTATGGTTTGAAACAATCTTCTAGAGTGTGGTTTGGGAGGTTTACAAGTTCAATGAAGAAGTTTGGGTATATCCAGAGTCATTCAGATCATACTTTGTTTCTAAAGCGACAAAATGGTAAGCTAACTGCATTGATTATTTATGTTGATGACATGATAGTGACTGGTGATGATTAGAATGAGATACAACGCCTTCAAAAGTACTTAGCTACTGAGTTTGAGATGACAGAATTGGGTGAATTGAAGTATTTTCTTGGAATCGAGGTTGCACGATCCAAGCATGGTATTTTTCTGTCTCAACGGAAGTATGTTCTTGATTTGTTAGCTGAAACAAGTATGTTAGATTGCACACCTGTTGATACTCCGATTGAGCAGAATCATCGTCTGGGCTTATTTCCAGACCAAGTTCCTACTCATAAGGAACGATATCAGAGGCTTGTGGGGAGATTAACTTATTTGTCTCACACTCGCCCTGACATTGCTTATGCAGTTAGTGTGGTAAGTCAGTTTATGCACTCACCTAGTGAAGCTCATATGGATGCAGTAACCCGTATTTTGAGGTACTTGAAGATGGCTCCTGGCAGAGGCATGGTTTTCTCCAAGAATGGTCATTTGAATGTCGAATGGTATACATATGTAGATTGGGCAGGTTCTATCACTGATCGGCGATCTACATATGGATACTTTACGTTTGTGGGTGGTAATTTAGTTACTTGGAGAAGCAAGAAACAAAAAGTGGTGGCTAGGTCAAGTGCAGAAGCTGAGTTTCGTGGTATGTCTCATGGTGTATGTGAGTTGTTGTGGTTGAAAAAATTGTTGAGAGATCTTGGGTTTAAACCCAAAGGTGCTATGAAACTTCATTGTGATAACAAGGCTGCTATTGAGATTGCTCATAATCCAGTGCAACATGATCGAACAAAACATGTGGAGATTAATCGACATTTCATTAAGGAAAATTTGGATGCTGGAATTATTATGTTTCCGTTTGTGGGAACTGAAGATCAACTTGTTGATGCTCTTACTAAAGTTGTGTCTAATAGTGTGTTTTCCAACTCGCTTGACAAGTTGGGCATGCGTGACATCTTTGCACCAACTTGAGGGAGAATGTTGCGAGTTATATATTAGTTAAAGTGTAAATAGTAGTTTATTGTCCCACATTGGTGAATTACATATGTAATACCAATTGTAACTCCTATATATACTCCACTTTGGAGATTAATGAATATATAAGAAATTCCCAAATATTGTCATATATATTTTTGGTATTTACCATGTTTAGTTTAATATTGGTATTTACCATGTTTAGTTTGATACTATTCGAATTTTCCACAGAATTTGTGGGAAGAAAAGCAGGAGCTGGAGGTGGAGAATATTGGATGTTGAAGTTCAAGTGCGGTTCTGCTCTTAAAGGAACTAAAACAGTTGTATTCGGTAACACAGTTTCGCTCGGCGCTAAGTGATTCACTGACAATAAATATTCAAGAGAGATGCTAAACTTCTGGCTCAAGGTAACTGGCCCATCGCCTTCTACGAAAGGGTAAGTTACAAGGTACTTCACACCACTACTGTTAGCTAACTTCTCAGGACAAGCACATCTTAGAGGCACATGAAGCTCAGTGCCAACCATAAGCTTGTTTTCTTGGGACATATTCTCCTTCTTAAGTGTAAAGGACTTAAGCAAGCCTTCGAAAACCCCACAAGCTACCTCGGAGTATGACATGTTTTGCAAAACTGTGTAGCTGAAATTTGCCTGAAAATATTGATCTGAGCAAGAACAAGTTATGGGAATAATAACTTCCCTACCTGGTTTGAGTTCCTCATATGCAGATGTTAGTTTGTTGAGTCCAAGCAGTTGATCAGTGTCTTTTCGGAACAAGTCTGAGACATTCGAAATAGTTCGAAAATTCAGGTTGGCTCTGTAGACCAAGAACGTTTGGCAAGAATTTTGGAACATATTGCAAGTGTATCTTGAGCCTAAATAGCTAGCATCAGTAGCACATTCAGACTGGTCATAGTATTGCTGACCATAGCTTGAACTTAGGCACAACAAGATTAGAAGGCAGAGGTAAATCATGGTTTTCTGATATCATAAATTGTACATTTAATTCTGTTAGGTGGTTTAAGGAAAGGAGAGGAAGAATTGATTTGGTTCAGATGAGATTAGTAAATTAATTAGTTGATTATTGCTGATGAGAGAAAGCCAGTAATGAAAGATGGGTGTTGCAAAATGCCACAAATGGCATACTATAATAGTAATAGCCAAATGGGAACATATTATGATATAATATATTCACACTTTGACTTGTTTCTATGTGTTTTTGGCAATCAAAGATTCTCTAAAGACTTGTCGTTGCATTTTTCAATTCAATTTTCTTCATTTTTAATTTAGAAGTAGTGTGTGAGTTTTTATTTATTTTATTTATTTTTATTTTGTTGAATTTGACCAATTTAAGTAAAGATACAGGTAAGGAAAGAAAAGGCATTCTCAGTAGTCATAGGCTCGTAGCTGATAAAACAATCCTAAGGGGACTATAATTTGAGATGACAAGAGAATAATTTGCTATAATTTGAGATGACAAGAGAATAATTTGCAAAAGGGGTAGAGTAATGATGAAAACTTGGGAACATGGAGATTAACTTTTCAGGCGAAGCATGGTCCACCACCATATCATCGATATTGTTTCAATTTAATCACTTATAGCTAGGTGTAGATTTTATCACAAAAGATTTCATGATATAAGGTATGTAACTTCCACTTATAAAATGTATAGTACTTTGTTATATTTTTTATGTGCGACTCTATTCTCCAACATGTCTCTTCATGAGTGGCCCCACACGGGTCACACAGGAAACCAATTCCTACATCGGGAACTGGTCAATTCATTATGTCGAAGCTAACACATCTTTTCGAGAGCCCGATCATCATTCATTCACTAGAGCCAATGCAATTTGTCGAACATTTATTCAACACCCTTAGTTGGAGTTAGCCCAACTTTTCGAAAGCCAACTTAAGGAAGCAAATTCAAACTTAGTAAATTGGGCCCAAAACATGTCAAAAAAATAATCTACTCTGTATATTATTTTGTTATATTTATGAAGTGGGACTCTATTCTCCAACTTGTTGTATAATATAAAATTAAACCCTCAATAATCATGTGGTATAATTTGTCCACATGTGTATAAATTGGTGAATGTTTATTGATATTATAACCTAAAATTGGGAAACACAATGATGTCGTTTACGAAAGAACAATTTTATTCAAACCCATGTTTTGTATCTTTGCACCCAATTTGAAATATTAATATGAATTGGTCTATCCTACTATACAATTACCATTGAGTAGACACAATTAAAATTAAATTTTTTAAAATTCAACAAACCCTAATTCAGTAATGCATCTTAAAACGTTCTCAGATCTTCAAAGTCTTAAGCAGCTCCAAAATAAACATCAACATTCCAAGTCGATATTTCTACCGAGTGACTTCATATTTATACTACCTATTAACAAAATTTTCATTGTCAACCAAAAGAGAGTAAAAATACGATTTAGTCATTTATTTATAATTCAATAAGAGAATCAGAAACTAAATTCGGGGACACTAAAGTAGTTTTGCATATAAAAGTTTTTTTTTTCTTCCCTCACTTATATATCAACCAAAGCATCCCACCTCAAATCTCTTTTTAAATCCCACGTTTTTTTTCTCTCCTCTCCCACATTACTCTCCTCATTTGCTCCCATAACTTTCAAAAAATTTCACACAATGTGTTTGGACCAAAACTTAAACTTTGGGCTCCAGGAAGGGGCCGGCCCAAAAAGAAGCTTGAAGGAATAGTCGGTCAAAGCCCAGTGGTCCAGCCGAAGCCCAGGAAGGCAGGAAGGGGCCTCCTCTGCCTTGGTACAGCTCACAAAGGCCACTTGCCCACCTACCCAAGGACCAAGTGGTATAGACTGATCAGCTACACAGCCCATAAAGTACTTTATGGTGGCATTTTATGTAAAAAAACCAATGAGTCATCATCCTCAAACCGCATTCGGGCAAGCTTGCTGCTACAGGAAGGCACGCTGGTTTGTCTATAAAAGAAGAAAGAGAAATCAGGATTGAAGACACTCAAACAAACAAACAAAAGCACAAACTCTGCTCAAAACCAGATTTGCCTTCAAACAATAGCTGTAGTCAGCCAAAAGCCTTCATCCCTCTCGGGATCACTCCCAACTCTTTTTATCAGCTCTGCTACCTTGTCAAACGCTTGTCGTAGTATCGATTTCCTTCCCAAAAACCCTTTTCTTCTAAACTCTCAAGCCTCATGTCCAACCTTAAAACCCAAGAAGTCGCAAGACGCCCAGTTTTGCCCGACAAGGTGAAAACCTTGCCCGTCCCTTCTTGGTTTTGTCCTTTCAGTTATTAAACTAGCATTATGTTGTATGCTTTTAGTTGTGTTCGAGTTATTTCAAATAACATGATGATTAAAAGAGTCTTTCAGTTCTTGAATCCGATTTAAAGATGTCTTCACTATTTAAATCAGATCTAAGTTCTAACTTCCTTGACATAGAAGAGTGATCATGTAAAAGTCCTTGGTCTCAAGGCATAAAAAAGAACTTTATGTGGACTTAACCCATCCACGACAATCCTTGATAAACAAAGAAGTCCGAAGTTACTTGGGGCGCAAGTAATCGACTGATCTAGTAGTTTTACCACTGTTGTATTATGATTATCACTAGAACGTTTGAGTATGGAACGACTTCTGATATGAAGCCTCAAGGCCTATACCTAAGGCCCCACAAAGGCACCTATTTGAATTCGTTCTAAGCTCTGCGGGCTAGAACGTTTGAGTATGGAACGACTTCTGATAGGAAGCCTCAAGGCCTATACCTAAGGCCCCATAAAGGCACCTATTTGAATTCGTTCTAAGCTCTGCGGGCTAGAACGTTTGAGTATGGAACGACTTCTGATAGGAAGCCTCAAGGCCTATACCTAAGGCCCCACAAAGACACCTATTTGAATTCGTTCTAAGCTCTGCGGGCTGGCTAGTCAGAAGTATAAACGGTGGTGATATTACGCGCTACAATAAAAGCAGCATATATATATATCCAAGAGATGGATTGATTATGAATTGGAAGCCTCAAGGCCTATATTTAAGGCCCCACAGAGGCACCTGTCATAATTAATACGGTCTCGCGGATGCATATAGATATGTAGATATACGTATTTTGGATTCAATATCCGTTCTACATCTGCCATGCTAAAGATGGTAGTGGCACGCCTGAGCATCCACAAGTTAACCTTGATTGTGAGCCTTAAGGCATACACCTAAGGCCCCATGAAGGCACCTTTCAAAGTTAACGATGTCCTTCTCTTTCAGCCTTGCCCGACAAGCCTTGCCCGACAAGACTTGCCCGACGAGCCCAGGCCGACAGTATAAGCAGAAGCCCGACAACAGCTCTCAACCGACGCCGAAACACTCTCCCGGGGAGCTGTGTGCTCGTCGCCCAGGAAGCTTCCCCGACGGAAATTCCTGGCACGAACATAGTTTTGGCACGCCCGATGGGACCCCTATGATCAAAACAAAAGAGAAGTTATAAACCTAGCGACAAATCAAGGGAAATGTCTTCTACAAATGGCGGATCAATCAGAGAATCCTTCTTCTCCGTCAGGACAGGTGGTCCTAGAAAGTCCGACCGCATCTGAAAAGTCACAAGGAATGGGAACTAGTGAAGAACTACAAGCTACTATGATCCAAGTGCTAAGAAGCATGGAAAGAATCTCCTTGGAAACCAAGAAGGAAGTAAGCAGACTCTGTACACTAACAGAGAATCTACAGAGAAGGCTTGACTTCGAATTCTCTACTCCAAAGGGGACTCAAGGAAGCGGGATGAGCCAAGTTATTATGAAAAATGAACCAATCATTCCCTTATTCCCGCTATTGGAAGAAGAGAAAGATAGAGGAAAGAAGAAGGTGGTTCTTGAAGATAGTAAACCAATAATGGAGTCAGTTCTGGAAAAGGAGTTTCCCAGCTTCCCATTATTATCATTCAATAATAGGAGGCAGAGTGAGCAAGAGAGAACGAGGTACGGGATGCCAGCTATAATCGGAGAAACTAGCGGGAATGAGGCCACCACTACTTCAGATAAACCTCCACCTTACAGGCCACCCTCGTTGACTAACAAGTGATGAGGGGCAAACTGGAGAAAGCCCGAGCCAAGAAGAGAGGCAAGTGCAGGCAACGACCGGAACCCCAGGAATGAGCCTACTCTCGTCAGCCATATTGATAATTCAGCTACTCAACAACTGAGAGAGGAATTAGCTGAGTTGAGAAGGACAATGGCTCAAAACGCTCAACCACGGGCCCGCCCAGTGTTCAGGGTCACTTACCAAAAGCCGTACCCTGAATACATTGATGAGCTAAATCCATTTCCCCTCAACTTTAAGATGCCTGCATTCCCAACATTTACAGGAGAAGACAGCAGCGTGTCTTCCAGAGACCACATTTTTAAATTTTCCAATCATTGTGTGGCATATGAAGACAATCCAAATTACAAATTGAGGTTGTTTGTGAATTCGTTGGCAGGATTAGCATCGCAATGGTACTCTCTGTTACCCCCAAACTCTATTGCCAACTGGGGGCAGATGGAGATGGCTTTCCACGAACAATTCTACAGAATAGAGCCGGAACTGACCATCAATGACCTTGTTGAAGTTAAGCAATATGATCATGAATCTACTGAGGACTTCATGATGAGATTCAGAAGAACAAGGATGAAATGCCAGTTCCATGTCAACCAAGCACAGCTCATATCTATCGCTCAAAGGGCTCTGAGATTGCCTTTGAGGAAGAGATTCTATGATGCACAATTCAACGAGCTGCAAGAATTGGTAATAGCTGCCACTAAGTACGAGAGGTTGTTACAAGAGGAGCAACATGTGAAACATACTTCCAAAGTTCCTTCCTTCTACAAAAATAAAGCTGCAATTCATCGAGTGGAAGTAGTAGAAAGCGGGCCAGAACATGAGGATAGCCACAACGAAGAAGACATTGACGTGTGTGCCGCTGAAATGACTACACCTTTCAAGCCACTAACGGTAAAAAGGCTAATCCAACCTGTCAAAGATCAGAAGATCGTAATGAATGACGGTGGTTTCATCCCCATGAAACCACCCAAATACCAGAGTTATTCGTTTGATCTAACCAAGGCGCCCGAGATCTACGAAGAGCTAGTGTGGGCAAGGGTAATTTTGCCCGACAGTACCAAGAAGATGCCTAAACCAGAAGAACTTAGAGGGAAGAAGTATTGTAAGCTACACTATACCTTCAACCACTCAATAGTCAATTGTGTCCAGTTTAGAGATTGGATACAAAACCTGATAGTGAAGGGAAAGTTGTTACTCGACAAGCCGTAAACCAGTATGTTGGTAGATACAAACCCTTTTCCGGAGGCTCCTATCAGCATGATCAACCTCATGTAAAGAAGAAGAACCAGGGTCACCAGTCGGTATGGCGGAAGAAAATAAACAAAGGGGCAATGAGTTGCCCGAGATCAATCCAAATAATGCTAAGAGCAGGGCAGGAAGCAAAAGACATGTTCATTCCAATAAAAAAAAAGGAGTTACAAATCATCCTATTCTAAAAAAAAAATTACATATTCACATAGGGTGATTATTCGAGAGTGATATGTTTGCATAATGGCAAAAATCCTACTAGGCTCGGCTAAAACAGTGTGGCTATTTACAAGTTGAGACCTGGCTTGCTCTAACTCCGAGTTTGACTTCTCCACCCCTTCAATTTGGTTTTCAAGGGTATCTAGAAGAGTTGCTTGTTCCGCTTTAAGAACGACTAATTGTTCCTCCAACTTTTTAATTTCGGAAGTAACAACTCTGACCCTCTCTTTTGTCTGCAAGCTTTCTTCCATCAACTGACCAACTTGAGTAGAAATGCTGGATTCTTTTTCCATAAAGCATTTTGCTCGATTGGCCTGTCTGTCTGCTCTCTGGTATTGTTCCCTAAGAGCCCTCAAGTTCTCAAAAAATGAGATAAAGGAATCATACTGAGGTTTTGATAGCCGACCGATTTTTAAAGACTCAGCTATGACCCTCTCAAGATCACAAAGAGCCTTGAGGCTGAATGAAGCAGTAAAATCCTTCCTTGCCCATTCTTGAAGGATTCGCTGTTGCTCTGAAGAAATGGAGGTTGCTGAAGTTTGTCTTGAAGATTTCAACAATATCTCGAGGCGCCCGAGTGCTTCAAAAAGTTTGGGCAACTTAGCAGGGTCTGAGGATGAAACAGGAGGAGGATCCTGCTTCACGGCTCCCTTTGATGAAGTAATACCTATTAAGGGCGCAATCTCTGCTTGCCCGATCTGTTCAAATCCAGAAGAAGGAATCTCAGTACCACCAGAAGATGAATGAAGGTGAGAGCGTTTTGATTTGCGAACCAAATGAGGGGGGAATGTTGTTCCTGGAGCTTGCTGCAAAAGCCAAGAGTACCAGGTCAAGAACAATCTGTAGGCAGTAAGAGATTTTAGAGAGATAAATGTACCTGACTCAGCCCTGGGGTTTCACCAGGAAGAGGAGAAGATTTTTCGCCACCAGCAGAAGAAGAAGGAACTGCACCTGAACCTGTGCCAGTACCCTAGAAGCACCCGGATGTGGCAATAATTGTCAGTGAATAGATCATAAGAGAAAAGCAAGAAAAGAAAAAAACCATACCTGATCTTGGCCCTGGGGAGAAGGAGGAGATTCATCAATAGCCACCGTCGGGCTAGCAGACACCTGTAAAACTGCTTCCCCAAATGACACAAGAATTTCAGGGACTATGGGTTCGTTGTGCGCTGCCAGTGGCGAATGAGGAGGCTCAAATATTGTAGAAGGTTGCTGAAAACATAAGTAAGAGTTAATGGGGAAGCATTGTGCATGATTTCTATATAAAAAAAATGATGACTCACCAAGTTACTATCTTCATCCACAAAGTGTAACATAACTCATGTAGATGGATCGAATTGAGAGGAGGGGTTGCATCCAAAGCAGTAGAAGAAGTCATAGAATTCAGAGGAGGGCCATGACCAGCCGAGAGGGCAGAGGCTTCAGCCTAAGCATAGATAAAAAAAAAAAAAAAAAAAAAAAAAGAAAATTCAGGAATGAAGGCCAGAAATTATCAAGTTACTCCAGAAAGAAAAGGTGTCTTTGAGGGGTTAACCTGAGGAGGAGAAAGGCTGGTTTCTCGGGCAAGTGGGGAGGAGGCCTCGGGTGGAAGGAGTTTCTCTCCTCTTGCGGCCTGGCTCAAATAAATCAGATTTAAAGTTCTATGAAAGTAAGAAGGGTGGACAGGAAGAATATAGGTCATACCTCGAGTTCTATAAAAGCGGTTTTTTGGCAGATCCTCAGCCTTCTTGTGCATGGCAGCTCTTAATGGTTCCTCCTTGGAAGCAATAAGTGGTCTTTTAGATGCTTGAGACCCTGTTTTTCGAATAAAACAAGAAGTCATTAGATATGAGAGAAATGTAGTAGTTTGGGGAAGAAAAACAGAGACTTACTTTAAGACTGTTTCTTCTTTCTGCTCGCCTAAGAAACTGGAACAGATTGGGCTGGTGACATGGGGGGAGCAGTAGTTCTGGCTCTCTTACTCTTTATGGTCAGAATTGGTCGAATAGTTGTAGGAAGAGGTGCAGGATCAGGATTCGAAGTCTTGATCCCAGCAGCTCTCTTTCGCTTGGGTGCTTTAATGACTGCCTCAGATGTCTCCTCAGCTCCTGAATCCCCAAGGGATTCTGTAACATCCGCACCTCCCCCAGCTTCTCGTCTCTCAGCTTCTGCAGCAGCGCTATGAAGAACTGCAGCATCAGCAGAATCATCCTCGGATTCAATAGCTTCCGATTCAACGTCCACTGGAGCTGTAGAGTCAAGCAAAAGTGAGGATAGAAGGCTTCAGAAGGAAAGCAAAATCAGATTGAAAAAGAAGTACCTATCAGGAGTGACCGATTCTTCTCTTGGATCATTTCTTTCCAATTTTCAAGCTCACTCGGGCCAAGATACGACTTAAGAGAAAGTTGACTAAAAAGACGATCATGAGTTTCTCTCAAATCCCCTCCATACTTCTTGAACCATCTATTTTCCCACCAAGAAGAAAAGAGTGAAGTGCATTCGAAGTTGAGAGTAACAGAATTTCGGGCAGCCTGACTCATGACGTCAAGGCTGCGTCGGGCGGCTCTGAATATCATCTCAGAGGGACTTTGTAATCGAAATGAAGTACCACAATGGACATAATCGAAGAACGGGACGGGAATGGCCTGCCTAAATCCTAACTGCCTGCTGCAAAAGTTGGGGTGATACACTTCCAGACCCCGTTCATATCTATTGCCCCGAACTCCCCAGGCCAGATCTCTCGGTTGAATGCAGCTAATAAATTTCTCCCTACAAGAAGGGGTTGCATCCTCGCCAGGAGCATCTTGAAAAATTTGGTCAGAAAACCAAAGGTATCTCCTCAGAACCGACGCACCCCATTCTAAATCTGATCGAGTCCTACAAACCCTGAAGAAATAGAAGCAAGCAAAGGTAGAATGATCTATTGGGGGAGCTTCGGCCAAGACTCGGGCAGGGGCCACACCCTCCGGGAACTCCAAATTGGCAGCCCGAAACTCCGGAAAGTACCATTGAAGCCAAGTTTGTATCATCCAGATTGGCGCATTCAGGTTAGTCTCAAATGGCTCGTCCTGAGTCATTTCGAAAAGGAGATGATAAAGGTGGGAGATAAGGAATGGGCCAGTGGCTACATCATCAAAATTATGAAGAGCTTCTACTAACGGGATCCATTCAACCCTCACCCCTTTCGACTTGTTGGGGAAGACATGCCGGTTGAGCCAGTATAGGAGGAAATACATGTGCTCTTGATCCTTATCCGCCCGAGAAGCACTTGCCCCAAAGCTATCCTTTACAAAAGGAATGAAGCCTTTGAAAGAGGTCCCATAACTCTTGAAGGTTGCAGGATTGTAATTCAGAGGAAGGAAGGTAGTATATGAACTTGAACTTCCAGTAATGGAGGAGGGAACCCAGTCTTGAGTGACATCCACTATCCTGCCCGTTGGCCTTAAACCAAAGACCTGAGCCATGTCAAGAATGGTCGGAGACATGGGACCCATACGAAAGTTGAAAGTATTTGTGCCCGAATTCCAGAATAGAAGGGCAGAAGCAAGTAATTTGGGCTTGGGGATAATGGAATTTTTCGAAAGCATGATTAATTCGTAAATTCCATTATTCATCCATTTCTGCTTAAAGATGGGCTCCAATTCATCAATCCATTGAGCCCAAGCAAGATCATTCATCAAAGGGAAACCTCGACGGTATGACGACCATTTGGATGATGAGATGCCCGACTCAGAAGAAAAGGGATTCGGGGAAAACCAATTATCCCTGGGCATGTTGCTTTCTATCACTGAAGGAATCCGGGAGATCCATGCGGGACCCAATGATTGTACCCCATGCATTTCAAAGAAAAGCTCGGAATACAAACCCGCCCGAGGACGATGAAGCCCGTTGAGTAGACGACGCATGATGTCAATTCATTCGCCAGATTTGTAGGATGGTTGAGTTTGGCTAGATCCCGAAGCCATTTGATGAGGTTTGAGAAAGGGATACCAAAAAAGGAGACGACGAGGGTAAGAGATATCAAGAAAGATCTGAAAGATTTAAGGGAAAAAGAATAGTTGAGAGATTTAGGAATTTTTAAGTCATAGAGAAATTTCTTGCTAGGATCACGAAGGATTGTAGAGTTCAACCGAAAGAAGTTCGTAGGTTTTTCAATGAAGCACTTTTCAATTGATATTGGCGCCTGGAATTCCAAGCTAAATATCAGTTGAAAGGGGGCACTGTTTGGACCAAAACTTAAACTTTGGGCTCCAGGAGGGGGCCGGCCCAAAAAGAAGCTTGAAGGAAGAGTCGGTCAAAGCCCAGTGGTCCAGCCGAAGCCCAGGAAGGCAGGAATGGGCCTCATCTGCCTTGGTACAGCTCACAAAGGCCACTTGCCCACCTACCCAAGGACCAAGTGGTATAGACTGATCAGCTACACAGCCCATAAAGTACTTTATGGTGGCATTTTATGTAAAAAAGCCAATGAGTCATCATCCTCAAACCGCATTCGGGCAAGCTTGCTGCTACAGGAAGGCACGCTGGTTTGTCTATAAAAGAAGAAAGAGAAATCAGGATTGAAGACACTCAAACAAACAAACAAAAGCACAAACTCTGCTCAAAACCAGATTTGCCTTCAAACAATAGCTGTAGTCAGCCAAAAGCCTTCATCCCTCTCGGGATCACTCCCAACTCTTTTTATCAGCTCTGCTACCTTATCAAACGCTTGTCGTAGTATCGATTTCCTTCCCAAAAACCCTTTTCTTCTAAACTCTCAAGCCTCATATCCAACCTTAAAACCCAAGAAGTCGCAAGACGCCCAGTTTTGCCCGACAAGGTGAAAACCTTGCCCGTCCCTTCTTGGTTTTGTCCTTTCAGTTATTAAACTAGCATTATGTTGTATGCTTTTAGTTGTGTTCGAGTTATTTCAAATAACATGATGATTAAAAGAGTCTTTCAGTTCTTGAATCCGATTTAAAGATGTCTTCACTATTTAAATCAGATCTAAGTTCTAACTTCCTTGACATAGAAGAGTGATCATGTAAAAGTCCTTGGTCTCAAGGCATAAAAAAGAACTTTATGTGGACTTAACCCATCCACGACAATCCTTGATAAACAAAGAAGTCTGAAGTTACTTGGGGCGCAAGTAATCGACTGATCTAGTAGTTTTACCACTATTGTATTATGATTATCACTAGAACGTTTGAGTATGGAACAACTTCTGATATGAAGCCTCAATGCCTATACCTAAGGCCCCACAAAGGCACCTATTTGAATTCGTTCTAAGCTATGCGGGCTAGAACGTTTGAGTATGGAACGACTTCTGATAGGAAACCTCAAGGCCTATACCTAAGGCCCCACAAAGGCACCTATTTGAATTCGTTCTAAGCTCTGCGGGCTAGAACGTTTGAGTATGGAACGACTTCTGATAGGAAGCCTCAAGGCCTATACCTAAGGCCCCACAAAGGCACCTATTTGAATTCGTTCTAAGCTCTGCGGGCTGGCTAGTCAGAAGTATAAACGGTGGTGATATTACGCGCTACAATAAAAGCAGCATATATATATCCAAGAGATGGATTGATTATGAATTGGAAGCCTCAAGGCCTATATTTAAGGCCCCACAAAGGCACCTGTCATAATTAATACGGTCTCGCGGATGCATATAGATATGTAGATATACGTATTTTGGATTCAATATTCGTTCTACATCTGCCATGCTAAAGATGGTAGTGGCACGCCTGAGCATCCAAAAGTTAACCTTGATTGTGAGCCTTAAGGCCTACACCTAAGGCCCCATGAAGGCACCTTTCAAAGTTAACGCTGTCCTTCTCTTTCAGCCTTGCCCGACAAGCCTTGCCCGACAAGACTTGCCCGACGAGCCCAGCCCGACAGTATAAGCAGAAGCCCGACAGCAGCTCTCAACCGACGCCGAAACACTCTCCCGGGGAGCTGTGTGCTCGTCGCCCAGGAAGCTTCCCCGACGGAAATTCCTGGCACGAACACAATGTATACGGGCATTTTCTATATAATTGACGCATGCAATATCAAGTGGACCACAACTTGATCAAATGAGTACAATCGAGAAACACTTGTTAATTTGTGCTTTTACTTTGCAGATTACAAATGGATTATGTTGGCCTTAATGACACGTCTCGACCTGGAATGTTCACTTAGACTCCAAATTAAGTTGTGCTGGTCAACACCAGAAAGGTAATAAAGCCATATAGTGTAGTGATATGAAAAATATGAATAAATTTAAACCTAAAAGTGCCTAAATGTAAAAGTGCTCATGTTGGCGGGATTGAACCCAATACACACGTGATGTCAAAGCATAAGTAAAGTACAGTAAAGTAGGATAAGAATTATACCATCAAATGTACTCTCCTATACCAACATTTGCCAAGAATCCTCGTCGACACAGAAGCTCTGCCACTAAAACCTGGAGGGGCGAAAAACAAGGGTGAGTAGGTTTGAAAATAAAATTTTGTAAAACCTTTTCGAAAATGTAATAACCCCTCGCCGTAAAACAAGTATAGTTTCCAAACATAATATACTACATATAGTAAGAAAACACTTACCATAAACGGTAATATCTTGAAAATGCAACATTTCCCAACATTTCCACATATAAAACATGTAGCATTTGGTAATCACAATATCTCGCATAACGAACATATCATATCGAGTGCTCATCGATATATACTGACACATGAGTTCATGTAGAGATATTCTGACATGAATAAGACTGAGTATAATAATGATTTATGCTCTAGTACTACAATCACGTGAAGACTGGTGCTATGTGCATCACATTCGAGTCCTAATTGTCTATAGCAATTTAGGACAGGACTGGCACCTATAATAGATCCAAAGTGAGCGTACGGTGCGATGTGAACATACATGTGAAGACTAGCCCTGACCTGGGCGAGTACAAACACCAGTGTAGCACACGATGAGCAGATAACGTAAATATAGTCATGCCACATAAATTCAATAATTCTAGTCAACATAATACTATTCATAGTCGTAAGTCTATCCCTTTATAGTACGCTTACGTGTGCATCCCGTAAGATTATTTCATGATTTCCCAACATTACGACATTTCTTATAAACGTTAATTTAATTATGGCATCACATAGAAAATGCATTATTAATATGTATGGAAACTAAATAAATAAATATACTATATAAAATAAAAGACTCACTCACATATACTTGCGAAGCCGTAGCCGTTCGAACTAGTAAATACGGATCGCCGATGCTAATCGTACCTAAGCATAATAGAGACCCATTAGTAAAACTCAAGTTAAACGTTTCAATTTGGAAAAACGAAGGGCGGATTCTGATTCAGCGCGTCGAAATACCCTAAGAAGGGTCCTAGGCAATTTTCGTAAAAAGTCAATGGTCAACCAAAAAGTCAACCAAGACGCCGAGGAGGTCAACTACGTTAAAACTTTAAAATTTCACTAAATGGATGCTAAAAATGGCTCGGGGCATCGACATTAGCCTAGGAGGGTTTCCGAGAAAATTTCAAAAAAGTCAACTAACAATCTACAATTAACTTTAACGGAATATTCCATCCTCAGACAAAATATTCTGTTAAAGTTAACTGGAAGTTAACGGAACATTCCTGCCATATTCCTAAATGGGTTCGGGTTGGCCGGTTCAGATCCAGTTTTTTTTTGGGTATTGGGTCAGGTTGACCCATTTGGATTTGCGGGATGCATCGGCCGGACCAACAAAGAAGAAGGCCAGAAATTCACGGAGAAGGCCGGAAAACTTCAAAGGTCTATAACAGGTTCAAAACTCAACAATTTTCAATGAAAAAGAAAATTCAAAATGAAGCTAGAGAGATAGAGATTCAAAATATACTCATTTGGGCTCTAGCCATGGCCGGAGTTAGTAGAAAAAAGCCTGCAAAAATCGCGGTTCTCTCCGAAAAACTGGGGAAGTCTCCCGTCGCTGTTTTTGTGATACTCCATCATCCAAAACACACAAACACACTCAGAATGGAATCATGAGGACAAAAGGATAAGGTTTAGAGTATTTCCAAGGCTTACCTAGGTCGGCATTGGCAAAAGTTCGCTGGAGAAGACAATGAATAATGGCAATGGCCACTGCGCAGTTCGAATCCATCAACCTAGTGTCCTGAGCATGTTAGGCGAAGTGATGGTGGTGACCAACTTCGAGGCTAGTGGTTGAGACTAGTCGGAGTGGACGAGGTGATGGTTATTGGGTTCAATCTTGGCGTGCATCCGAGATGGGAAAAGAGATGAGGGAGAGTTTGAGAGATAAGGGATTAAGGTGACGTGGCAGAAAATGAGTGGGAATCCAAAGAAATTGGGACACGGGAGGAATGGGCGTGGGCCCCATTGGCTCACAAAACAACACACAATATTTTTCCAAATGAAATTACCTATTTGCCCTCAGTTTTCGATGCTTCGTAAAATTTTAACCGTAACTTTGATTTCGATTTCGCTTGCTCCCACGCGTTCGTAGAAACGAGGACTATACAAATACGGTAAAATAGTAGCTCATAAGCATCATGAAATGACTGTCAACGAAAGTCAACAATCTCGCCTCTAGTGGCATTTTTCGTCAATTCACTCTTTTAAAATTAATAAAGCCGTAAAATAAGGGACGAGTTTTTACACTTAAGGCTTAAATTGAAATCTTTTGGCAAAAATTGATTAAGTTATATATCGAACTTGCTAAAATACCATCTCAAAAGTTTAAGTTAAGGGTAGAGCTATATACTGTTGGACACACTAACGTAGTTTGTTTATCGGGCAATGACTAACCAGTTACAAAATACGAGTTATGGGATCTAACTAATGTAGTTTCACCATGTGTTCTTGTTGCTATGGGTTATGGAGCGAGGGTGTGACATGGTATTAGCACAGGTAGTTCTAATGTTGACGTAGATGCTAGGAGTTTGTATATGCATATTATTATCAAATGCCTTTTGATCGAATGAATGTAGGGTAAAATATAAATTATGTAATTTGTACTCTTTTATCTTTCGCCAAAGCTTCGATGCATTAGAATCCTAAATGTAAAATGGTGTCGAGGCTAACTTAGTGGTGGCTTTCAATGTTAGAGGGTTCTGGTAGGTTGTCAAATTTCTATTTGGTGACCAATTGAACATCTTGATAGCTAAAACGTAAAGCTCATACGAGGCACAATCCGAGCCATTAAATTTTTGTCAATGCCTATAAACAGAGCTCTTTGCATAGTCTTGTACTAGAGAAAACATGTTGAGGATTCTCTTCTCTTATTAGAAAGAGGCGAGGAAAGGGAATCGTATCAACTAATTGATTTATTTTTTTATCACGTGTTAGAAAATATAGAGAAAGAAAGTTAAGAAGTGAAATGATTCATTTACTCATATTTTAGTAAACATGAGAAAGTTAAGCAATGAAATAATTTTCATACCCATATTTTAATGAACACTGAAAACTGAAGAATCAAAATAATTCTAATTTATATTCCTTGTAACTAAACTTGCATTCAACCTTTCAAATTTCCAAGAAGTTTAATATTCACTTGAAAACTACTGCCCGAACACTACAAAGTTCCAGGAAGCTAAGTTTCATGAAAATTTGAAAATCCTAATCCAAACATAACAATTCATGAAACTTTTTTTTTCTTTTTCATATCATAAAATTTCAAATTTATTCGTAAGGTCGAAATTTTTTATAAAAAAAAATAAAAAATTACTTGTACACGAACACTCACAAATGAATTTTAAGATGTGTTTCACACAAAGATCATACATTGTTTACCATGCATACAAGAATCTTATCAAACTTCAGCTACTCTAGGAATCAGATAAACAATCAGTTAATCATACGAATGAATTAGCTGTTAGATTTGATTTTCACAACCATCTAAATTTTCTTTTATCAATCTCAATTATTCATTTTTATAAGGAAAACTAATGAAAAGTTCAAAAAAACTTCTCTTTTAACGAAAAACCCTTTTTAAAGGTATAGTGAATAGTGCCAGTTAAAGGTAAAAATGCGGTTTTTCGTTAAAAGTGAACAGTACCGGGAGTGTTTTGTTAAAACTCCCTTTTTTAAATCATTTAATTATACGTAATATTGAAGAAAAAGTGTATAATAATACCAAACTTTTAATTTGTTTTTATTTTCTTTATTTATTTTAAAAAATTGCAACCTTTGTACTAAAACAAATTGTACCCTTGTAATTAAAAGGCTTTTTAGCCAAAATGGTCTCTGAGATTTGCATAACTCCTCACTTTGGTCACTGAGATTTCAAATCAATAGAAGTGGTCCCTGAGATTGTCCACCATCCCTCATTTTGGTCATTCCGTTAAAAACTCCGTTAAGTGTCCCGAAACTCTTGGCTGGAAGTTTGGGCAATTTTCAAAACTTCGTAACTCAATCGTTTCTTAACCAAATTCGACCCGTAACATATCAAAATGAAGATAGGAAAGTGTAGAATAAGATTATACCTATTTGGAAACCCAATGGTTGCAGGAGATGGTCAGAAAATAGCCTCAAAGTTGACTGGTCCGAGGGAAAACTGGAAAACTCGCTGGAAACTGGGTAAACTTTAAACGTTCATAACTTCTTCAATACTCAATAAAATCAAGTGATTCAAAAATGAAAATCATACTTCTCAACGAAAAAAAGAGAATGGTACCTTTTTTTACTGCTAACTCGCCGTGGTTTAGCCAAAAACGTCTTAAAAGTGGCTAACTTGAGATCAATACGGCCACTTTCGAGCCGTTTTCCGGCCAAATCAGGGCAAGTTAGCTGCTGAAAAAGATACCATTCTCTTTTTCTCGTCGAGAAATATGATTTTCATTTTTGAATCACTTAATTTCGTTGAGTATTGAAGAAGTTATGAATGTTTAAAGTTTACACAGTTTCCGGCGAGTTTTCTAGTTTTCCTTCGGACCAGTCAACTTTGAGGCTATTTTCTGACCATCTAGAGAAACCATTGGGCTTCCACATAGGTATAATCTTATTCTACACTTTCCTATCTTCATTTTGATATATTATAGGTCGAATTTGGTTAAGAAACGATTGAGTTACGAAGCTTTGAAAATTGCTCAAACTTCTGGCCAAGAACTCCGGGATACTTAACGGAGTTTTTAACAGAATGACCAAAATGATGGATGGTGACCACCTCTATTGATTTGAAATCTCAAAGACCAAAGTGATGAGTTATGATCTCAGTGACCATTTTAGCTAAAAAGCCTAATTAAAAAAGGGATGGCATTTGCCCGTTGGGATATGGGAAGGGCAAACTTGTCATAAAACGAAAAGAAATCAAAATGACGTTTTCGTCCCCCACAAGGAAGCAGGCACTATCACACTGTAGCAAGAGAATCTCAAAAAACGCAACAAAAATTTCACCGGCTCAGCATTTCTCCTGCCCTTTGCGTCCCTAATTTTCCTCGGAAAATTTCTTGCAGCCCCATGATTTCCGTGCGAGGACCGAAGTAAAAGCCCTAGCATTCTCTGATCATCCTGGAAAAAAAATTAAAGGACTAAGACTTGCATGCAGGTTAGTCCAAGTTTCTCGATATTGTTCTAATTTTTGTGGAAATTTTGCTCAATTTATTCATAATTTTTTCAGTGAAATCGGACCTGAAATTGTTATTGTTAGTGTTTGGGGTTTTGGTTTGGATTATATCATTTGGAATGGAAAATCAAGGTGTTAAGGGTGGGGAATTTCTGGGTTGGTGTAATTTTTGGCAGGCGATTAGGGTTTATAGGGTCATGAGCTACGGCATTGTACGATTAGGATCAGAATCAGCTTCTTTTACTTTCTATTTTTTATGTTTAGCATGGGGCATGCGTTTTATTTTGACCTCTTACATTAGCCGTTGTTCGATTTCTAAAAGCGATAGCAAGTTGAGGATTGATGTGTTTGGTTCACACATAAGATTGGTGTGATTTGGGTGTGAATATACGGTCACATGTCACGCGAATGGGTGTTTTTGCATAAGTAGCTGTGATCAGCCTTTGGGAAGTGCTTTCTATTTCGGTTCAAGGCACATTGTCAGCTTTATGTATTGCCTAGCTTAAGGGACTGCCATAGTGCAGGAGTGCGTGCTTTTGCTTAAGTAGTTGTGATCAGCCTTTCTGAAGTGCTTTCAATTTCAGTTCAAGACGCATTGATAGCTTTATGTATTGTGTAGCTTAAGGGACTGGCAACAAGCTGCTACCTTCTCCTCTGGTGTCTGAACTGATTGAAATTGCAGCAGAGATACCGTCATTGCATGTTAGCCTGTTAGGTAATTGCGATAGTAAAATGAATGGTTGGTATAGAAACTGGTAGGATGCTGGGTTGATGAAATCACGGGTTAGGTAGGGTTTATGAGAGGAGGAGATGGAAGAAGAGATTAAGTGCTCACAATTTTGCAGTTATGGTACAGATTTTATCAGCATTTTACAAGTCTCCGACATTCGTGTTTATTCAAGTATTCATGGTTGAAGGAATATTTTGTTGGGACAGGCATCAATTCTAAATTTAAAATTGTAATAAATGTAGGCCTTTCGGGTAGTCTAAATTATCCAATGAGGTTCAAAGTATCTATTGTTTTTTTTTTTAAATTACTATCTGTTATTAGTCTCTCACATTATTTTTTGTTTTGTTTTGTTTTTTTGTTTTTTGTTTTTTTTTAAATTGTGTTTCTCATACATAAAGATGAATTTTCAGTGGTGTCTTCATGTTCAGTGAGTACTACACTCTAACCTAAATTACTGCTTGATGGTGTAGATGTTAGTTATTCCTGTTTGATGTCAGGTTATTGTGATTTGCAGATGTCCTCACTCTAAAATATCTTGACATTCTTCTATTGATGTACAGTTAAAAGTATGGCACATGATACACGATCTAGTCTGAAAATGAAGGATGATGAGGATAGTAATTCAAAAGGGAGGCAAATCAATAGTAAAGGATCAAGCACTTCAGGTTCTGGAGCATTGGATACAACTGGATTAAGGAGGTCTGCTAGAGAAACATCGTTGAAGAAAAACATAACATTGAGCCCTTCTAGTACTAGGAAGTCTGAAAGACTCGAGAAAAAAAGTTCTGAAACTCCTCCATCCAAGAGGAAATCTGAGAGATTTGAGAAGAAGTTGACTCCAAGTCCATTGAGGATTTCTAATAGAGTCAAGAATCACTCATCAGATTCTTCTAGGTCTAAAAAATCTGAGAAAAGCTCAGGTTCATCATTTATGAAACGGAAAGGGGAACAAAAAGAGAAGAGTGTGAAAGAATTGACAGAGGCAACTAGAGAAGTCAGCAAAAGTGTAGGATCTGGCCGTGTGAAAAACAAGATAAGAAATGCTCGAGCTTATAAGGCACTATTCATGAAACAAAGAAAGAAGTTTAAAGCACAAGGTAGTTGTTTTGGCTTTTCTCTCAATAGTCATTAGTTTATTGTTCATGTTTCCTTTTTCGTTCTTGTTTGTGTATTAAACAGTGGTATTGATTATTCAATACATTTTTGGCTCATTCTTATCTTCTTGAATATTAGGTCATAGCGAGGAGCAGAGCAGGCAGAATAAAGTTTCTGAGGGAGGCGGCAACGATTGTGGAGGCACATTTGATGGGCTCTGTAAAGGCATTGAAGCAGTGGAATCTGATTCCACTGTAAATAAATTTACAAAAGAAACAGTGGAAGATAATCATCAGGGAGGGGACTTGTCCCACTCAAGCCCAAGGCCTAGCTCCATGGAGGAAGCTTCTGAGTTTGGAAATGGTGATGGCTTAGAAATTTGTGGTCAACAGCCACTGCCATCATCCTATAATGCCATGACGAAAGAGATCAATGATGCACCTGCAAGGGTACATGTGGATTACCCTGGTGAGGAACAATTGAAGATGCCAGAGTTGACAGGTTCTACAGTCAATGGAAGTGTAGACAATCTCCACATGAGCTTGGAAACTGGTCATTGTGTTACACCTTCAAAGAGAAAAAGGAACATGGAGGATGAGGGTACCTATTCTTCTTCAGTTAATGCAAGTAAAGATGTCTGCACCTTGATTGCTGATGCCGTCTTCCCATTGCCATCTGGGTCCACAACGGATGCTTCTGTTGGGACTTGCGGTGTATGTTTGAAACGGCGAAGGTATTCATTTGCACAAAATAATCGTATTGTCTCCTTATCTGTTGGTGGTGGTTCCCAAAAGAAATTATATCTTTTGGCCATCAAATTAATTTAGTTTGTGTTAGTCCACTGATTTACTTGGAGGTACATAGTTTGAATACACCCTTTCACATTTATTATACTTCCCATCATTCCACTTTAGAATCCGTATTGTTGGTGGTGGTTTCCAAAAGAACTTATATTGAATTAATTTAATTTGTGTTAGTCCACTGATTTATTTGGAGGTCCAGAGTTTGAATACACCCTTTCACATTTCTTATACTTACCATCTTTCCACTTTAGAATCCCTATTGCTGGAATTTACAACCTAGCTGCTTGAAGTTTACATATGGTTGCACATATCCTCCCCTAGAAAGGAGTCAACCAACAGATAAAGTGTAATCATACTACAACAACTTACAGTGTTATAATGTTGTTTGGTTACTGTTGAATTTATAACTTACATAATAAAGTGGAGTTAGAGTAAAACTCCCAATATTTTGACAAAAAGAGCTAACACTTGTGCTCATCAGACTTCACCATTCCTCTCTATCAAAAGGCCTCACATCCTTAATTTCCCACTGTTTGGATTTTGTTCGTCATTTGTTGGAGTCCTTTTTTGTTTAGGATTGTATTAGGAAAACTAAAAGTGCACAGATTCTTGTCGTACAAGGATTAGGAAAGAATAATTTTCTTGTACAATTAGATTAGGAATCCTAAAAGCAGAAACGGAATAGGAATATGTGTGCTTTCCTATCCCAAATAGGTTAGGAGATTTAATCCGAAATAGGAGTGTAAACCGCAGCCTATGCTTATAAATAGGGTGTGGCAAGGAGCAAAGAGCAGAGAGACAGCCGAGAGAAGTTAGAGGGATTAGTTCTAGGGTTTAAAAAAGCACTGTATGCTCTATTATTAATTTAAAGAACTGTGATTTCTCTGGGCAGAGGAATCACAACTGGACGTAGGCAAAAGTTCTGCCGAACCAATATAAATCTTGTGTGTTTCTAGTTGCTCTCTATTTGCTAAGTTTAGTATACTGGGGTAAACATCAAAGAACAAGTTCCATCGGGGAGTCGAAAATCTTACAGACATTGCAGGAATATGTCTGTTTTTTGCTTTCAATATTTGCTACTGTTTTTTGCTTTCAATATTTGCTACACTGTTTTTTGCTTTCAATATTTGCTACACATTTTATAGAGAGAATTTCTCTTGCTACACTGTTTTTTGCTTTCTATATTTGCTACAAAACTGGTTAAGTTTATGGTTTGTTTCCTCCCTTTGTGAGATTTTGGGTAATCTTGAATCCTCTCGAATTTATTCTATTCATGGTTTATGATCAGAGAATCGGGTCTTCTTTTTGCAATCTTTGTTTCTGGGTTTGCTTAATTCATGGATTAGAAGAAAAGGAGACCAAAAGCTCTGACAACCGATGAAAACTGTGTTATTTTGACTTTAGTTTAGTATAGAAGTGGACTCCTTGTCCCCTGTTTGTAAAAAGTTTCTCTTTTTTCAAAATATAAAAGCATGGAAAGCGAGCTCCTCCTATAATCCTATTATTTGTATGTCTCTACATTCCTTCCTATAGTTTGTGTGCTTCTGAAATTGGATGGAAGATAAGTTGGATATCAATAATTGGTAAAGAGGAGTAAACCCACAAATGTGGCAATACTAATAGTTGCCGTGATGATAATAATGGCTTTATTGCATTAGTTGATCCTCTTCTGAGAAAGCTAAGAAAAAAGGTACCCAGGAAGAGACTCGGTGAGAGTCAGGACAAGAATATAGGCAGAGATCTAGAGTATATTGGACACTAGTGTGTATGTCAGCATAAGTGTTGCTTGTAAACCTTTGTCCAAAATCTTTAAAGGAACTAAAGTCCTTTTCAATCCAAAACTCAGACTTACACTATAGACTCTTAAGTATTATCATGTTAGACTCGCCAAATTACAGATGGAAACCAACCACAAACAAATTCAGTTTTCTATATAAATTAATTGCAGAAAAGAATTGGCTTGTGAGTACATATCAACTATAAAGCTAATGCAAGGAGTGACAAATCACATTCCCCTTTTGGAATTTCTTTGAACCATTGGTTAAACTTCAGTTGAATGCGACTTCCATTTGAACCATTGGTTAAACTTGAGTTGAATGCGACTTCCTTTGGAATGTCTTTTACCTGGTGATACATTTGTTGCGGGCTAGGTGATTCTTGTACTATATGCAGGAGCTGTGCAGACATGAAAGAAATTCTTCCACTTATTTTTTCCCCCTTCTTTGTGCCTGAAAGGGGAAGTGAGGTGTTTGGACGTGAGAATGAGTGCAATTTCTTAGTTTTATTTGGGTTTATTCTCAGATCAATTATGTAATCAGTATTTTTCTGATGGTCAGCTTACAAAAAGCTTGTGTCCTTTGATTTATTGCTGTCCCCTATATTACTGCTGATTGAAGTTTCGAGGTTATACTTTTCTGCTAAATGTAACTTCATTTTCCTTTATCCCCACTTGATGGTGCTTCGCAAAGTATTGCTGTTGGCAACTAGTATAAGGGGCTACTGAAATGGAATCCCAACTTTTAAACATGGGTTGATCACAAAATCATTTTTACTTGGTGTGTCATATTTTTATTGTTAGGAATTGGCTCGTCAGTGTTAGCGTCCAATTTTGTTTTAGATTGTATTAGGAAAACTAAAGGTGCACATATTCTTGTCCTACTAGGATTAGGAAAGCATTAAGTTTTCTGGTACAATTAGATTAGGTGGGTGACTGCCCGAGTTGGGTTGGCATCCATATCACAGAACCTTTCTTCTAACCAAGAATCCCATTATTCGAATCCGGTCAATTCATTGGCAAATGATAAATCTATCGGTTTAACACTCAGAACCTGAAAGAGGAAGAGTCAGTAAGACAAGAGCTAAGCAAGCAAGAAGGAGAGGCTAGAAAATTAGGAATTATAAAAGCAGAAACGGAACAGGAATGTAATTGTACCCTTTACTTATAAATAGAATAGGAAACTTAATCCCAAAGCAGGCATGTAGACTGCACCCTATACTTATAAATAGGGTGTGGCAAGGGCAGAAAAAAAGAGAAAAAACAGAGAGCCAAGAGAAGTGAGAGGGATTAGTTCTAGGGTTTACAAAAGCACTATACGCTCTATTTTTAATTCAAAGAAGCCGTGATTTCTCTACCCAAAAAAATCACAACGGGATATATCTTTTGTGTTTTTAGTTATTCTCTATTTGCTAAGTTTAGTCCATTGTCAGAAACATCAAAGAACAAGTTCCATAGGGGAGTCGAAAATCTTACAATAGGTATCAAGAGCTTGGTTCAAGGTCTTATGCGATGTCAAAAGGAAAGGAGTTTGTGAACCTAGGAAGCTAAGGCCTGCGTTAAAACCTTTTGATGGCAAGGATGACTTCACGGACTAGCAAAGGATGATGAAGAACGTATTGATACAACATGAGTTGGATGATGCACTCCTTGGTGAGAAGCCTACAACCATGATAGAAGCGACATGGACCAAGACTCTCAAGAAGGCCAAGAGTTCCATTGAGATCAGTGTTTTAAAAAACTTGCCTCGGGGAGCGCCTAGCGGCCTTGGAGGCTGGGTGGCTGGGTTTCTCCTTTGGCTTGTGGGGGTCGGCGTCAGGGTGCGCCAGGCGGTTGAGGTGCGCCCAGGCATTCAACTTGGGCCTTTTTCCCCTTTAAAATCCATGTTTGTTTCTAAAATGCAGGGGACTGTTCTAGTTTCAACGAAGAAGAAAGAGAGAGTTTATCTCTTCAGATCCTATGTGACAAAGTCTAACTCTTTTCTATTTTGTTTTTTTTTGTTTTTTAATGGTTGCCCATTCAGATTTCGCCACCTAGCATTTTGATTAGCAAAGTTTTATTTCTCTTCAAATTCCCTATAACTGCTCCAGTTAGCCTTTATTTTCCTTTAAATTGCCTTTAATAATTGGTCCACTGAGCCTTTATTTCAATTTAGATTCCCTATAATTGCTCCACTCATCCTTCATTTCATTTTAAATTCCCTATAATTGCACCACTCAACCTTTATTTCTTTTTGAATTGCCTATAATTGCGACATTCAACCTTTATTTTCCTTGAAAATTCCCTATAATTGTGGCCACCTAGCCTTATTTCTCTTGAAGTTCTCTATAATTGCTTACAATAAAATAAATAATTACAACATTTTAAGACTATATGACATAGTTTCCAAGTACAACTAGACTTAGTAATGAAGAAGATGATATTATCTTTGATTTAGTTATAATTATATTTGTTTTCCCAAGTTATAGATTAAAATTTTAGGCACCGTGAGGCTTCGCCTCATGCCTAGGCTGGGTAATCCATGATCTCACAAAATCAGTCAGGTCCCACATCACAGAAATGATGACTGTTAAGCAAGCATGGGACAAATTGGAGAAGGTTTATATGGGCAAAACCGTTTCCAATAAATTGTTTCTCAAGGATGAACTATACGGGCTTCAACTGAAAGAAGGATGATATTGAATTGAAGCAACAAGAATTCCATTCATCAGATCAGAGGAAGATGAAGCTTTGGTGAAGCCAATTGAGCAAGGATTCGAATCTGATGATTATGGGAAGAAGAGCATCAACATCATTCACCAGGTAGGAATCAGGCACTCCAAGCACTCCAATCCGCCAGACATCCCAATGGGTTCAAACTCCAACCCACAAATCACCTGTATTCCAGAGATGCATAGCACTGGACAAACCCATTCGAAACAAGAAGAAACCTGACAAGTTTGGGTTTGACCAAGACGAAGTTAATTATTCTCTTCACATCAGCCAACGAGATCCAATTACTTATCAAGAACTATAGTAAGTGATAAGTGAGATGGTTGGATAAGTGCTATGACAGAAGAAATGTAGTCGCTTTACAAAAGCTCTGTTTGGGAGTTGGTTCCTGAGCCCAAGACAGAAAGCTAGTTGGATGCAAGTACATGAACAAGATGCCGTAAGATTCAAAGCAAGGCTTGTGGCAAAGGGGTACTCATTGAAGTAATGTATCATAAAATTTGGGTTTGAGTGGAGTCCAAGGAGATTTGGGTTGAAAAGTTTCACACGGATGAAAATGCCGCATATTTCCTTACCAAGATAGTGCTGGCCAAGAAATTCAAAGAAGCCATGATTTCTCTACCCAGAGAAATCACAACTGGACGTAGGCAAAAGTTTTGCCGAACCAATGTATATCTTGTGTGTTTTTAGTTATTCTCCATTTGCTAAGTTGAGTTTATTGTCAAATACATCAAACAAGAAGTTCCATAGGGGAGTCGAAAATCTTACATCTATGAGGATATATACTTGGCTATTGTATTAGATTTTGTAAATTTTGGGCAGTCGTGATACTCTTATAACATTCCGATTTTAAAAGTGTTGACTGTATCTCATGTGATATTTTCAGGGTGGAAAATGATCCAACGAAGCTGGAGTGTTGCTCTTGCAGCACAAAATTAAATCAGGAGTTATGTAGTACATATGGAACTGAGGTTGGCTCAACCTTCTCGCTCTTTACTGCTTTCAAAATCCATTGTTTCAGTTCCATTTTATTTGAGTTTGTTTCTCTCAGATGGAATATATTGCTCTAAATGGCCTGCCATATTTTTTGTTGCTTTCTGGTGCTTATTTTATGGTGCTGTGGCTCACTTTAATTTCTCTCTCTTCTTTCTGGTGATGTGTCTCATTTCATTTCATGGGGAGGTGTTTCCATGATTGGTGTCATTTTGTGGATATGGTTTGTAGAGGATCTCTAATCTCTAGCTGCATACAGAGCTGATGTGATTATAATAGTTAATTAAATGTGGCTACCATGTCAAAAGGAACATAAGATATTGGATATAGCAAATAAGTTTTTTTGTTATACGAACATTGTAATTTAGTAGAGGACAATAATTTATGAAGCCTGTTGGGTTTTTCCAACCCATGATGAGTTGTCCTAAGTCTACAAGGAATTATAGTCTTAAGAGGATAAATTGTTTTCCCGTTTGGAGTTGTTTCCCCAATCGGAGTTGTTTACCCAATTGGAGAAGGATTCATAACTAGATTCCAATTAGGATTAGTAATCCTTATTGAAGAAGACCTTTATCATGACTATATAATGGGCCGTTGTACTAGTTTTGAATTGGAGCAAAACAATATTTTGTATACCACTCAGGGGATTAGAGTGAGAGAATATTGTAAGGGCAAAGTGTGCGAGAGAAAAGAAAAGATATAACAGAATGTATTTCTTGTTCTTGTTCTTTTAGGTTTATCGTCAAGTTCTTAATTCTAGAGACTTGGCAATATTATTGGTTGCACTCATTATTGATATAGTGAAAGATTGTTGTTGCTGTCCCGTGGACGTAGGCACATATGGCCAAACCATGTTAATTCTTGGTGTTATTTGTCTTGGTTACTTTGTTTTTTTATTTCTCGAGTTTGTTCTGTTTTTCCCATTCTTAAACGCGATATTCACAACAAAGCCGCCTTGGAATTTGTTTTTCAGTGTTACAGAAATTAGTAATCGAGTTAATGACGGTTTTGACCTGTTGTGATTGGCTCGTGAAAATACCAAGGCCAAACAGGTGATTTCTCAAGAGAGATCACACAAGGAGTAGGCATAAGTATGCTGAACCACGCTGAATTCTGTGTTTGTGTGTGGCGTGTTTACTTTATTGTTCATATATTTGCATAGCATCATCTTACAAGTTTGCATAACACCGGAGATTATCGATAAACAAGATAAAAAAAGCAATTTTCGACGTTCCTATTCATTACTTGTTTGTATGTCATTATTTTTATTTTTCCCACAGATATTTTCATATGGTTGAAATGGAACATTTTATGGGATCATGTCCATTATTTTGTGGAGATTGTACGTATAAATTTTTGTTCACTGTTACTATTTATGTTATTTTGCTTGGATCATTAGTAATCTTTCGAGGAAGTGAATAATAGTGTCTTTTAGTAGGTTACTTGATTTTGATACCCTACAATACTTTTGCTTGTCAAATTTCTAGGTAGTGCACATTACCTAGCTTAAAACCTTATGGTTTTAGGTTTATTATATGTTTGTTATATCAGTTTGTTGATCTTGATGTGGTTTTTTCTTTTCATTTTTCTGAAAGGTGCATCCTGATAGAGGAGAACTCACAGCTGATGGTACCACAGAAATTCCTGAAAAGCTTAATGGTATGCAGCAAAAGGAGTTTTCTGTAGATCTTCAGACAAATGGCGACCAAAATACATGCCTCATCTGTTCTCTTGGTGGGAAGCTCTTGTGGGTAACCCTTTCTTGTGACATTTGATAGTTGCAAGTGTTTTTATTATTAAATGATATGGAAAATTTATTTTTTGCTTTCATTCATGAGAAACAAAATTTATTAAATCTGAAAACAGATTACAAAGTATTGAATCTGGGGAGAAGGCATCCACCTTCATCCAGATACAAATAGAGCTAAGAAGGTAGCAACCACAGAATATACACATAAACGGCGCATTTATTGAAGTTAGTAAGCCAAATAACCCCACGAAAGTTACTGTGCCAATTGGTCTATGACTCTATAACATGCAGCGGAAGGCCTTTCCGTTGGAGCTTTTCGACACACCTTACCTTCGTTTTTCCCACTTCTTCCACCACTTTACTAGTACAACATAAAAAATCTGCCTCTCCTTCACTGAAGCCCGCCTTAAGCGCATGAGATTGTATCAGTCAGCACCCTTTATAATCATGAGGCCAACATTTTTACAATAATTTTTTATTAAGCTGGAAACTGGACTAACCGGCCTAAAGTCTTTTATGTTTGCTGGACACCAGACTTTCTGGCATAAAGTCCCTCACGTTTGCTGAAGCTGCGCTTTTAGAAGTAATTTCGCATGAGTGGTTGTACTTGCACATGAATGAACATTTTCACAATATGGAACTTTTTTCTATAAACTTCAATGTTATTTGCTTCTATGATGTGTTTTGGTTCTTAGAATTTGTTTTCAATTTCAGGTGCTGTAATGGAAAAGGATGCTGGACAAGCTTACATCTTTCTTGTCTAGATCCTCCTATTGATGATGTTCCTCTTGGACTTTGGTACTGTCCCATGTGTGTTAGAAAAAGGTTGGAATCTGGTATATATTCGGTGTCAGAGGGAATAGAGTCAATCTGGGATGCTAGAGAAGTAGAGGTATCGAATGTTGATGGTATGCAGAAATTATGAGACTTTAGCTTCATCTTTGTTTTGGATAATTTTCTTATTTTCTGTTGTGATCATTTTATGTATGATGACTTCTTAATAACAAATATCTGGTCCATTTTTTTTTCCTGGTTGACCTGTAGGATTGCAAAAGAGGAAGGAATTTTTTCTTAAATACAAGGGTCTTGCTCATATTCACAACCAATGGGTACCAGAAAGTAGAGTTCTTCTTGAAGCTCCTACTCTTGTGGCAATATTCAACCGAAATAACCAGGTCCATTTTTTCAACTCTTGTTTTGGTAGACATGCTCTGTTTTACTTGTTATGTCTATCAATGGAAAATTTGGAACACTCTAAAAAGGGAATCTGACATTCATTCATGGGATTGAGATGCCTTTGCATGGGTTCAAATTTCTTTTTCTTCACTCTAGCTTTGTTCTATCATTTTTTTATACCCTTAAGTCAAAATCTACCTTTGCACACCAGCTGTAGTTGGGGAGTTGTAAGATAAATAATTCTTTCAATATTAAGCAGTTGTTAATAAATGTTCTTCAGGTCACAAGGTGGAGAAAAGAGTGGACAGTTCCACATCGGTTGCTACAAAGGAGATTGTTAATGTCTTCCAAGCAGCGTGAAAACTATCTTGGGGAACATATTGGTGATAACTTATTTTGTCAGTATGAATGGCTTGTGAAATGGCGCGGTCTTCATTATGATGATGCTACTTGGGAGTTAGAGAATGCTGCATTCTTTGATTCACCTGAAGGTCAGGGCCTTATAAGAGATTATGAAAGCCGCCGGCAGACGGTGAAGAAGTCCTCTAAAATGGATAAGGTGCCAAAGGCATGAATTATATGATGAAATATATGAAACATCTAGTTCTAGATTTAAATGCATCTGTTTGGATTAATATGTTGAAGATGTCAGTTTCCTCCACGTTTTACTTGTTGACCAAAGAGATCTAAACCTATCTTATTTGTTTTGAATTAATTTTTAAGTGGAAAGTGACAAGGAACATACTGGTTGTCTAGTCTTAAGCACAGTTGAAACCTATAATGGAATCTCCAAAATTTGACGTGTAAGATATTTCGTTTCCTTCTATGATTGGTGGAGGGCTTCTATATCATTTTTCTACGAGTACAAAGGCTTCTCTGTCATTGATCATAATGGATAACAATCTGCCCTCTCTGTGTGCTCTTTAAAGGATACTATATTTTTTTCAATATTCTAAGGGTGGGCTGTCTTGATATCATGTGTTTTCTGCTTGTTCACTGTCATTTAAGATTTTGAGTATATATAGATTATTTGTCTTTTATAAAATTGATTAATCCCTGAAGGGAACTTTTTGAGTCTACAGTTTATTTGTATGAGTATGCTTATGACTATACGATTTTTCTGTTGCTAATGCTAGCATTACCTGCAGATACTTGAGAGAAAAAAGTGTTCAACAGTTAATTTATCAGAACTGCTAGCTGGAGATTCATCCAGACTTGATAACACATGTCTAGAGAACATTAACAAGCTACGCGAGTTCTGGCACAAGGGTGAGAATGCTATTGTTGTTGATGATAAGGTGAGCTTGGTTTACTTTTCATCTGTTAGACAGCATGTCAGATAACATTCTGGTTAACTCATTAACATTGTCTTGTTGTGGGGTTTATGATTCGATGTTCAGATATATATTCACATACAGTTGATCTGTTCTACTTGTTTGCGTTCTTGAGAAACAAATTTTATTATTAAGCAAAATAGAGTGCCACAGTGGTGAAAAGATGTACACTTCATCAATTCGCAAATGAAAATACAACAATACTGTCGATCAAAGAGTAATTGTTTTAAAACTCTCTGAGACTCTTTAACAAGTGTATCGAGCCTGTTTTAGTTGTGCTGGGTTGGTGCCATGCTCGTGCTAGCACAGCTTGTTTTACATCTCTAATTAATTAAAACGGCTTAATAACATGCTAAAACTAAGGATAAGGGGAGATTCCAAAAGTCAGGTGAAACCACTCTGGTACATAAAATCTCAGCCACCTCCCTACTATAGTTTTTAAAACTCATTTTTGTTTCTTTGCATACAAATTACCACGACACTGTTAGCACACTTCAACTTCCCAAAGCTTTTGCCTTCTTCCCCCCTCCAAAAGCCTCATGTTTCTCACCAACAAGAACTATGCAATTGGTCATTGGAGGAACAGATGATCAGCACATTCACTCCCTCCTTTACACACTTCTATCAGCTATTGTGAACAATTGTTCAAGTATTTACATTAGGAGGTACTCTAACCTTCCAAATTATAGGAAAGGGTTGGGTAAAGAAAGAGGAGGATTTTCACATAATTTTCTGAAATACGATTATCGTAAACAGGTTTACATTTTAATTTTTCTCCTCTGAAATATGTTATTGTATTTTTGACTGAAAAAGGTTTTATTAGGGACTTTAGAACAATTTACTATCTTCTTTATGATCTTATATTAGCAACAAGCTGGTGCTTAATGGGGAACTAAAAAGAAAAAATTCAAGTTTTTAGACTAAATCTAGTAATGTTTCATGTGAAGTTGTGCTTGTGAACTGGTTGTAAAAAAATTCTGTTTTTGCAGGAACGAATTGTGAAGGTGATTGCATGTATTAAATCTTTGCAGTCTGATGCCTATCAACCTTTTCTGATCATCTCAACTCCTTCTACACTTCATTATTGGGATGATGAGTTCTCCCGTTTGGCACCATCTATGACTGTTGTGGTTTACAGTGGAAATAAAGATTTACGGAGAAGTATTAGGTCAATAGAGTTTGATGAGGCTGGTGCCATTTTTCAAGTACTTGTTACCTCACCAGATGCTATTATTGAGGTATCTTTTTCCTTGATTGTAGGATCCATTAGCATTAGAAATGTAGTTGAATGTAAAAGTGCTTACTTCTCTTTGAAATGAATAGTCACTTAGACAATAGTGACTTGGTTGTTAAACTGTCTTTTTATTCTGCAGGATAAAAATGTATTCGAACACATAGGATGGGAAACTATCATAATTGATGCGTGCCAGCACCCTACAATCTCTACACAGTTGGTGCAGATTAAGATGCTACGTACCCGTAAGTGGCTTCTCCTGGTCAGTGGAGTACTTAAGGTTTGTATTTTATTGTGCTTTATGTTAGTATTTTTCTTTTTATATTTTGAGTGGTGGTGGAGATTGCTTTCTACTTGGCTGGCTTATGAAAGGCTAAATATTGCAGGAGAGCAGTCCTGAGTACCTCTGTTTGTTGTGTCTCCTTGATTCTGACAGCGATTCACAAACTGGTGATCACTTCCTAAGCAGTTGCACTGACATTATTGTTAAATTAAAGGACAGGCTTTCAAGGTATATTTCTCATGGATGCGAACATGACTCTCCCAGGTTTAGAGAGTATTGGGTTCCTGTACAGATATCAACCGTCCAGCTAGAGCAGTACTGTGAAAATTTACTGTCAAACTCCACATTAATTCTCTCATTGGCAAAGAAAGATCGTGTTGGAGCAGATATAACTTTAGCAGACAAAAATTTATCAAAAAAAGCACTCCATGATGTAACTCTAGCTGCTCGGAAGGTTGGCTGGTTTCGCTTTTCTCTAGTATGGTAGTTAATGATTGCATGACATCTATGTGTCTTTTCGTCATCTACTGTAACTTTTGACTTCCATGGTGTCATAGGTTGTCATACTTTTTATTTGGTTTGATAACACCATTCTGTCATCTCATTTTTATTTTTCTCTCTTTAGTATGTTGGTGTGGATATTGTATATATACCTACACACATATATATTTGATTCTGTTTGGATAATTTAAAAGATGTGGTTTTTGCACCTTTAAAAAGTTACCTCTAGTAATATAGTTATCTCGTGGAAATTTAGTAATTTTAGTTTCATTTAATTTAGTGATTTATAATTCAAGTTGTTTGTATATCACCACATACACGTATTGGAATTAGAAGAGATCTGTAATGACATGTTTTCATTTATTTTTTTTTTTTTTTTGAATCTAGTGTATCCGGGTCTTTGACCCGACTACTCACTAGGCCACCCGCCTGACCCCACAACATTTGGTAGGCAAGAAACTCTAGCAATTGCTAGGTGGGTACCTTGAGAGGTGTCGAACCCCAGACCTCTTGGTAACAAACCAAGGGCCTGACCATTAGACTAAACACTCTTAGGTACATGTTTTCATTTATTAGTTTCAACTTTCTCTTCTATTAATTTAATTGGATTTTGTTTTCTCATTTTACTATGTTGTTTTCTATTTTAATTTATGCTTGGCTTAAAACAAAGGAAGATATTATTTGCATATTTGTTTTAAGTTTGAGTTTCCTTGTGTTTTGTGCAATGGGTATTGAAAACAAGTGACTTTCCTATGGTTTGCATATTTTATTCTCCCTCCTCCACCACCGTACTTGTTTCTAATTAAGTCGCTTGTATGGCATTTGTTGACAGTGCTGTGATCACCCCTACATTGTGCATCCACCATTACAAGCCTTGCTTACTAAAGACCTCCAAGCAGCTGAGTATTTGGATGTAGGAATCAAAGCAAGTGGCAAGCTTCAGCTTCTTGACATGATGCTTAAGGAGATAAAGAATCGAAGTTTAAGAGTACTTATCCTGTTCCAGGTACGCGATTAGTGGTAGTATAATTCTTATTAGAACTGCTGTTCTCAGTATTATTTGTTATAACTTATATTTAATATAGAAGTTTTGATCTTGACTGTTCCCATCCTTTTAAACATGTGGATTTAGATAATTTGTTGATTGACGATTAGCTTCCTATTTTTTAGTTTTTGAGTATATGATGCATTTTGGTTGGATCATTTGTTGTTGCACTTTCCAGTGGCTTTTTCTTTGTTGGCTCTGTTAATTGAGGAGGCAGGTTTATGTTGATCCATTTCGATGTCATGTAATGCATTATTATGTGAAAAGCATAAGTTTGTCGGTGGAAAAGAGAGGGGTAGTGCTTGGGGGGTGTGCGTTATGATGGCAATTTTTATGGGTGGTATGGGGAGAACGGAATAAGAAGACTTTTGAGAATATTGTGGGTGTGGAGGTGGAATTCTTATGGCAAAGGGTGCGCTTTTGGGATTCTTTGTGGGCATCTGTAGCTTTGGAAGTTTGAGAGATCTCTTTTTCTGTTATTTTATTTGTTCAAGTTGGAAAGTCTCTGTTTTGTAATTGTGTTTTATGCTTTCTCAAAAAACAAAAAAAAAGTGTGTTTTATTGCTTTTTCTCAGAAGTGAACTACTTGTTCACTAATTTTTATTGTTTTTATCTTTAATAAAGTTTGTTTCTTATAAAAATCAGATGATATATATAAACAGACAGACGATCACACTAAATTATATATATATATATATACATATACAAATAAGAAACAATATTTTTTCCCTTGAAACCACTGCAGCCTGCAGCACTCCAATCAGAAAAGATCGCCCAAAACAAAGCATCCTGAATGTTGACTTACTTATGCCCAAACAGAGGCTCATCGCTAACCCTCTACAGTTCTTACTTCTCTGTAATATTCAATAATTATTTTTACTTCTCTTACCAAACGACCCAAAAAAAAACAGCTAACAAGCAACATTTCCCTCCTCACAGAGCTTGAGTTACAAGCCAAAAGCCACCATACGAAGGTAAGTAGATGATCTCTAGTAGCAACTGGCTTCACGCCATTTAAGGTGTAATCACATATGTGGCTTCCGCCTTTGGATTTGATCACTTGTGTTCTCTCTGCCATGTGCCATAAGATGCAATTTTTTCTTCCAAATAAAGTACTAAAGATGAATGAGGATGTGAACCTGACCAGCTCTATAGTATTCAGGCAGTTCATAAAGTATGAATTTACTGAGCTTCTCTGATTTATCCAAGGCCATAAAAAATCAATGATAGACAACAGATATATGGACAAGAAATCATTCTATTGTTCTCATCTTCCTTTTTGTTTTTGTCTTTACCAGTCAATTGGTGGTTCAGGAAAAGCGTTTTCTCTTGGAGATATTTTGGATGATTTCCTGCGCCTAAGATATGGTGAAAATTCCTATGAACGCGTCGAATGCGGTGTCCTTCGGTCTAAGAAAGATGCTGCTATGAACATGTTCAACAATAAGGAGTCTGGTAGATTTGTGTTCTTACTGGAGGCTCGTGCTTGTCTCTCCAACATCAAACTGTCATCAGTTGATACTGTGATCATATTTGGTAGTGACTGGATTCCACATAATGATATAAAAGCCCTGCAAAAGATATCACTTGATTCCCGGTTTGAACACATAAAAGTATTTCGCTTATATTCAACTTGTACGGTGGAGGAGAAAGTTCTAGTGTGTGCAAAACAGGGGAAGATTCTTGATAGCAACATACAGAATATGAGCAGTAGTATGCTTCTGTGGGGGGCACCTTTTCAACTAGATAAACTAGACGAGTTCCATGGCTGCAACAGCCCAGCCTCTACTAGAAATATCTTGTCTGAAGAATCACTTCTGAAAGATGTCGTCCAGGAGCTCTTCTCCATACTTCCTCAGGATGGCGAGAACAGTGGCTCATGTAATTATTCTACGATTTTAAGAGTTCAACAAACTGGAGGAGCTTACAGTACAGAGGTTCCGTTGCTAAGCGAGATGAAAAATGAATATACTGGTGAAGGGCAGCCTCTTAGTTTTTGGACAAAACTGTTGGAAGGAAAGCATCCTCAGTGGAAATATTGTTCTGGTTTGTCTCAGAGGAATCGGAAACGGGTACAACCTTTTGATGAGTTACCGAAGAAACAAGAAATTGTAAAAAAACGCGGGAAGGTTGTAAATGGTAATGATAATGCACCCCATCTGAAGCCTGGATCAGAGGTGAAATCAGTTCCTGGATCCAAGGAAGGTAAATGACTGATATTGTGAATTATTTCATTTTTTCATAGCATTTCTCCGAGAATTGTGTCTTGATGCAATGCCATGGTCCTGTAGATCTGTTGGATTCCCATTTCTAGTTTCTTAAAATAGCTCTACTTTTGCAGGAACTTCTGTGGCTGCAGCAGATAATTTGCCTCATTCTTCTCACCGGTCAACTGCTTGTGCAAATAAAGTAACTGATGAAATTCGTGATTCCACTTCAGATAATGTGAATACTCCGGAAAGTAACACGCTTGAGTCTGAAGAGAGGAGAAAATTGTGTGATGCCCAGAAGAGTCTCCATCAACTTCTGAAGCCAGATATATTAAAACTATGTGGAATCTTACAAGTCTCTGTATGGATTTGATTTTTATGTGAACAACCTTTTGCTTTCAGTTTTAGTTCATATGTGCTGCTGTTATTAACTGGTATTTCCATTATTATACCTCAGTAAAACATGGTTCTCTCATTTAATGATATCTTGGTTACTCACTGTAATGCAGGATGCTGTCAAGGTTATGGTCGAACTTTTTCTCGAATATGTAATGGGTAATCACCGTGTTAATAGAGAACCAGCGACAATATTGCAGGCATTTCAGATATCTCTGGTTAGAATTGTCTTGCTCTTTCATGCACTTATTTAGCCTAACCTTTTTTTTTTTTTTTGTTGGCATGTTGAATTGCAAAGTTCTTTAATATTACTTTCCTTCAACAATCATATATCTTCCTGGTTGGGAAATGATTTTAAAGTATAGACTTGGTATTCATGCTTTTCCTTTTACCCTGATAAGTTCATATGGTTGTCACTGAATATGTTATAGCGACTCGTTGATTTAGGTTTACAACAACTCTTACAAATGATAGCAAGAAGGTACCTCATGTCTTGCGTGTTGAAAGAATCAATTTTGTTTTCATTTGCCTAGGCGTATGACAACTTTTATAAATTGTCGGTTCAGTTTTACAAATGAATGGTGCATTGTATAACGATGATGCACTTTACCTAGCTTGACCTGATCAAGTTGTACCCTAAACATATTTGAGTGATGGTGATTCTTCTGCCTCTGCACTTGATTTGCTTACCACCATGAAATGTCACTTTTATTATGGGTTGAAAAGTTATATTTCTTGTAAAAAGTAAAATAACCAAGGATGGATAAACTTCTATGAAGATAATGCAGTTTGAATAGCACTAAATTGTCAAAACTGATTCATGTTTTCGTCCGACTAGGTGATATTCAGAATTTTTTGAGTCAAGAAAAATGCTTTCATTACTAACAGCTTAATTTTTAAAAGAAATAATTGTATTTAAAATCCATATATGTGGTGCAAGTGGCCCTTTACCACAGTGGTGGAAAGGAGTTGAGCCCTTGCATGACGGCGTGGGTTCGAACCCTGTTGGTGGCTAATCTAACATCTAATCTAACAAAATCTATCGTTTGACAACAAAAAAAAATCCGTATATGTGGTAATTCTTTTTTTTTATTATTTTTCAACTAAGTTTAATACTCCACAACAATTCTTAAGCTATTTTGGGGAAGTTTGGATATATCAAAAGAGAATGGGGTGGTTGGAGAATAGTGAAGTATTGAGTTTAGTTACAACTAAACAAATCCACATGGTATTATCTTGTGATTTTCCAATTAAATTCCATACTCCACAATTCTTAAGCATTTCCTTCACTATGTCCATAGCTGTAACTATGACTAAAATTTAAACAGACCACATATTAAGTACTACCTCTCTCTATTTCTCTGTGTGAGGTTGGGGGACATCCTTAGTATTATGTGTGCATATATACATCAGTGCTTAATTGCATGCGCATGTTCCTTAGTGTTACTTTTAACATTTTTTAACCGACTTTCTGATATCTATATTCCAGTGTTGGATTGCAGCTTCATTTCTGAAGCAGAAAGTTGACCACAAAGAATCTCTTTCACTTGCAAAGCAGCATCTTAACTTCAATTGCAAAAAGGAGGAGGCAGAGTATGTTTATTCGATGTTGCGGTGTCTGAAAAGAACATTTTTGCACAGTATAGGCGCTTTTAAGGCTGCAGAATCTCCAAAGCTTTCTAATTTATCAAGTAAAGATGTTTTGAAGAATTCGGACGCGAAGGCTTCACAGTCATTAACTTCTAACTTGCAGCACATCAAATCAGACGTTAAAGACTCGCCACCGAGTCAAGAATATTTTGCACA
Organism: Malus fusca; assembly: GCA_035220775.1. Taxonomy (NCBI): domain Eukaryota; kingdom Viridiplantae; phylum Streptophyta; class Magnoliopsida; order Rosales; family Rosaceae; genus Malus; species Malus fusca. The sequence continues at coordinate 10,305,748 of CM069061.1, read as the reverse complement.
CGAAGATGTCTCAAAAAGTATTAAAGAAATTCAGAAAAAGCTCCAGAAGAAGATGAAAAAACTTATTGAGAAGCAAAGCAAAGACAAAAATGAAGTTTTGCGAACTTATGAGGAAGAAAAGGGGCGTCTAGAAAGAGAGCTTAAAGCAGAGACAATTGTTATTCGATCTTGCTTTCAGAATAATACACCAATGAGAACGGATAAGCTTAAGATGTTGGAAAAGAAAATAGAAGAAAATAACAACCAGATGGACCTACGTCTTGAGCATCTTGAGGTAACACAGCTGGAAGCAAGGAGTAAACTGAGGGAGATGGGGAAACGATGGGTAGAGGAAGTGCAATCCTGGGCTCGTGCTGAATTGTTAGATAGATCACCCTCAGGTACACTTGACCCTTGGTTGGAATGCTCAAGAACTAGTGAATGTCAAAGTAGTGAAGATCACGAAGATCTTGCCACTTTAGGAGTCCATGACTTTGATAGTATTGTGCATAGCGTGGCGGGGGGAGTTAAAGCACCATCTCCAACTGCAGAAAGTGTTCCTGCTGAAGCTGTAGCACATAATGTCCCCATTAGAACCGAGGAGGAGACCCCAGCTAGGCCACTTGGTGCATTAGATATTACTTCTGAGGCGGCTTCATGTACTGGTTTCATGGGTAAAAACAAAGCTGAAAGTTCTAGTGATGTTCAAGGGAGTTTTGTATCTGTGAATCCTTGTTCAAGTCATAGCTCACAAAACGTCGTTTCTGTGAGGGCACCTTCACCAGAAGAACAAAACCATGTAGCGAAGCGAACCATGCCAGATAAAGAGATCGAATCAGGAGTGCTTGAGACTGTCAGTTCGAATTATGGACAAGGGAATCTTGTCTCGGTGGATCCACTTGCTGAAGGACAGATGCTTGGAAAAGTGACAGAACATGAGACTGTCAATTCCAGTCATGATTTGCATGACGTTTCTGTGAGCCCACCTCCATCTGAAGGACAAATCCATGAATTGACAGTAACCGTACCAGATAAAGAGGTTCATTTGGGCGTGCTTGAGAATGTCAGTTCCAAAGATAGCTTGGAAAGTCGTGTCTCTTTGAATGCACCTTCATCTGAAGAAGAAATCCCTGAAAAATCAACAGAACATGGGCCTGTCATTTCAAGTCATGGTCTCCACCATGTTCCGCCTATGTCGCCTGCCTCTGAAGAACAAATCCATGAAGTGACAGTAGCCATGCCAGATAAAGAGGTTGATTTGTCAGTGCTGCAGACTGTCAGTTCAGATGATGAGCAAGGGAATCTTGTATCTGTGGATCCACCACCACCTGATGAACAAATCTGTGAAAAAGCTACTGAAAAAGAATCCTGTGAGGTGGTTCTTATGGCGTCTGATAGTGCACCAGGGGCTTACCAGCAGAATGGAGTTGATATTGTGACCGATGTAAACTCTGATCAGGAAATGCCCCTGGTAAATTCACCTAGAGTGCAGCCTGTGGCCTTGGTTACTGGTTGTTCAGCGACACTAGATCAGGTATTTGCTTGTTGGAATTTGTCAATCTATATGGTAGTCACCTTGTTTTTATCTTTGTTTATGTTCCATGAAAATGACTTTGTGCTTTGTCTGATGAGCAGGCTGCACTACTTTGTTTTACACTATCTTGAGAATTATGACAAGCTTAGATTTGTAATTTTCTGATGAAGTTTTTATATTCACATTTCACAACATCTTATAAGTGGTCCACTATTATATGATTTTGTTTTGACTTGGTTCTTTCATGTGAGGAGGTGGTATTCATTTTCCATAGTAAATTTTGTTCTACAATAAAATCAGAAAGAGAAAGTGATTTAGCCGTTCACCTACTGACAAATGCTTACCTGGCCAGGCATATCAAAACATAGGTACTCGGATAGAAACATCTGATGCAGAGCAAGAAGATGCAGTATCCAGCGAACAGCAGAATACTTCCCAAACGGTTGAAAATACCACACCCGAATCTGCTCCAACCGTAGCATCCAATCTGCCGCCTAATCATGAATTGCCAGACATTGAACCTGTAGTTCAACAGCCATCCTATTATGCACCTGATAATAGTGCTCCTGAGTTATCTTCAGCTGGTGGAGTCGAAATTCGGCCTAGTGAAGACCGTACCTCTAACCAAATTTCCCATGCTCCGGTAGATCTTGTTGAGAATATTTCCGATCTTTCAAATCAAACTGTTTTGCGGCCTGTCACATCCTCTACTAGTGAATTTGGACTGCCATTTTCAGACACAAGGGCTACACCTGTTACTTCTGCATTTAATAGTCGTCCTATAAATGCTGCACCCCAAGGGGGATCTCGAGCGCCTCTACCTTCGTACACTGACCCGCTTCAATATGAATTGGAAAGATTGAATAAACAGACAGATCATATTCTTAAGTCTCATGAAGATGCGGTGAGTTTTGAAGTTAATATATTGTTGTTTATTTATTTTTCAAAGCAAAAATTTCTGTCGAGGTCATTTTTGTCTTGAACAGAAGCTACGACTGAAGGGTGATTGCGACAAGGAAATAGAGGAGGCTGTAGCTGAAATTCGACGAAAATATGAAGTTAAATCTGAGGAGATTGAGGCTGAATTTCTCCTTAAAAAGGAGGAGTTGGATTCAATACACCACAAAGTTTTGATGAACAAGATTTTGGCTGAGGCTTTCCGGTCTAAATGCATGGATCTTCGGGCATCAGGTGCATCTGGACTGCAGCAAGGTATGAAAACTTCTGAATTGCAACTTTTGAGATATCAGTTTTATTATTCATATACCAATTATGTAGTTTGGATGGTATTTTCATTTTCTGTGGAAGGTCATGGATCTTCATTGGGCTTTATTTTTTTTCAATTTTCAATTACATAATATATCAGTTTCATCTAACTACAACGGCTACAAGTGAACCTAATGGAAAGTTAGCCACCCCCTTTAGACTTTTAGAGATTGTGAAATTTATTCTTTGAGAAGTAACCTTAAGGTTTGGACCTTCCGAGATTAAGGAGGATAGTAAGATTTTTAGATTTTAACCTTAAAGCTTCAGATTCCATAGGTTGTTTGGTGGGAGTGCAAAACTGTAGTAGATGAGGATTTTTGACCCAGGGATAGCTTGGTTCTGAACGTAAGCTAGGTCCATCATTAATACTTAGACCAGGGGAGGGTACAAAAAGAAGAAAAATGGCATGTTAAATGAACAATCGATGAGGAGTAAGGTTAAAGGATTTATAAAAAAGGATCCACTCAGACGAGAGAACAGAGAAAAGAAAAAGGTGGTGTGGCGAGAGAGACGAGGGGGAAAATTGAACTTGTCTGTATAAATAGTTTCAATATTTGATTGTTTGACTGTCAAGTTCAGTGTATGTGCTTTTTTGTCATTGCTCTTATGCTCCTTATTCCAATTTATCTGCCAGATGGGAATTCCAGTTTCACGAATTCCAGTTTCGTTCAGCAGCTGGTTCAGCTATCTGTACATGATACACAAAGAAATTCTCCAGCTGCTAGTTCATCTTTGGGCAGCACTCCTGCAGCTAACCTGCACACTTCAACTGCCCCCTTACCCAGCCCACCTCCACCTGCACCTGCAACAATTCCTCTTTCGACTTCTCCTATTCCAAGTATCCCAGCAAGACCACCGCATATCAGTTCCATCTCCTCCACAAGAACCGCCCAAGGTGGAGGTGAGATTCGTGCCCCGGCCCCACATCTTCAACCGTTTAGACCTTCAACTTCCATGTCTAATCAGCAGTCACATAGCAACTCCCCCGCAACGCCTCCCTCACTTCCTCATATTCCACGTCCTCCAGCTCCTGCACTGCAATCTGTTCCTAATACTAGTGCCCGTCAGCCTGAAAGTCCGGGGGATCTGTCAGCTCTTCGTAGATTATCTGCTTTGGGGTTGCTTATGAATATGAACTCTCGGTCTGGTGCAAGTCCACCAGGTTGTTCGCCCTCACGCCCAAATTTGGTCTCAAACCGTCCCACATCGAACCTTCCCACTCCTCCCATTACAGGAAGTGCTCGTACGAACCCAGTAAATACAGGTGGACGCGCCGACGTAGTTTGTTTATCAGACGATGACTAACCGGTTATAAGATACCAGTTCCTAATTTCTCAGAAAATCATTTTACCACGTCTCTTTCTTCTCTGGGTAATGCGCCGGGGTTGTGACTTTTGACATGCCCTAGGGAGAGGCAGGTGTGTTGTAATGCTGACCTTGCTGCTGGGAGGTCGTAGCTGTACATTTTGAGATGCCTTGTGTTCAAATGATGGTAATGTAAATTCAAATTATGTAGTTAGTTCGTACTCTTATGTTTCAGCCGAGCGTAAATCGGTGTCAAGGGCCAAATTAGTTTGTACAACGCTGTCGACAGAAGTAGAACATTTTCTATATCTCACCTCAACTTCATTAGTATGCCTTATTTCATATATCCCTTCTTACTTGCTTTCACTTTTTGGGAATGTATCAATAATAGCAAAAATCTCACTCTTAATTTCAAAAATGTCATTTTTTTTTATATAAACTTTCAATTATATTCAAAAATTTCACTTAAACAGACACAAATCCTTTTATAAGCAAAACATTAAGTAAAAAAAAAGTGATATACATATTGAAAATAATTTGATTTAATATTGCCCAGATTATTAATACAATTAATTGACAATTCCCAAACCAAGATAAGAAGAATAAAAAGGATTATTAATACATTTGGCGTCAGAAATTCATCTAATAGGGCTTTGATTTTTTAGTTTTATTGGTTTTAAAGTTTTCGGGTATTTGTGTCTATTTAAGTGAGATTTTAGATATATTTGAGTGTTGTTATAAAAACTAACATTTTTTTAATTAAAGGCGAATATTTGGCTATATTTGATAAATACTTTTCATTCATTTTTCTCGCCGTTCTTGTAAATGTGGCCGGCATCAATCAGAGCACAAAGAATCCGGACTGATTGCTTTCGACTTAATCTGTTGCAATGAAAATATGTCATCTATGCGGTTCTATAGTTGTTGCATTGGGTACATATGTACCGTATATTTCAACATTATTGTTTTTGGACAGGGTAGAGTTCTTAACATTTTGGAAGGGGACTGCCATCCCATTCATTGAGGCATTGCAGGAGCGGATCGATTAACGTTCCGCTGCAAATTGCCGAAAACACTTTGTCGCAATCCTCTCCCGGCGACCTGATCTTCTCTCCAGTCAAAAATTCAGTTCCTAGCTCTTCCCTCACAAACTTATACAACGGATAGGACCTGCAGTTCTCGATCCGGTTTCGAGTAGCTGGATAGCCAGTCTCAAAAGCAAATCTAGTCTCCTCAACTTCTTTGGGCAAAACTGCCTTCAATTCTCGCTCAAATGCACCTATCTTCAGAAAGATTGAAGCACTTGGGTTCGTCATGTCATCGTTGTTTGCCAGTGCATGATTGACCAAGACTAGCTTCAGTTTCTGTACAATGACAGAATGTTCACCGCACGGATCGTCAATGTAATCAAAAACAGGTTCATCGTTGATTACTTTGAGCAAATCTTTCTCACAAAACCTTGACGGATGGAGATCCCCAACGCCTCCGACCGTTAGAACCCTTTTCGCAACGTTGCTAACTGCAAGCTTGACGCTGTTCCTCATATTCTCCTCCAAATGCCTCAAGTCTATAGCCTGGCAAAGTGCAACCAAATAGTTTGAGGCCATCAGCTTCAAGACTTCAACTGCTTCAGCTGTTTTCCTTGCCGAAATCAAACCCAACGAGTTCACGTCTTGATTGTGCTGCTCAGCACTTTGGACGTGAGTGGTCACAGGGTTCGCAAGATACTGAAGCTCCGAGCAGTACGCTGCCATGGCTATCTCCACACCCTTGAGCCCGTAGTCCAAGCTTGGGTCCTGTCCGCCAGAGAGATTCGAAGGCAACCCGTTGTTGTAGAAGTTGTTAACCAGCTCAGAAAGCTGTGCAAACATGAGTTTTCCAATGGCTGCCAAAGATATTCTTGTGTTGTCCATTGAGACACCAACTGGGGTACCCTGGAAATTGCCACCATGCAAGGCCTTGTTCCTTGAAACATCGATCAAGGGGTTATCGTTCATCGAGTTAATCTCCCGCTCGATGGATTTGGTGGACAGTCGAATAACTTCAATCTGAGGGCCCAACCACTGTGGCGAGGTACGAAGAGCGTAACGATCTTGTTTTGGCTTTTGAAGGAGATAAGTTTCATGCAGCTGCTGTGCTTCCTTGACATAAGAACTCCCATCCAAAATGTGTTCTATTATAGCAGCAGCTTCAATCTGTCCGGGATGTCCCTTCAGTTTATGCGTCAAATGATCCGCAAACTCTGGCTTCCCTTGCATAACTTCGGCAAAAATTGCTGTTAAAACTTCAGCCAAAACAACCAAGATGTTAGCCTCAAAGAGCACTATGGAAGCCAAGCCAGAACCAACTCCTGTGCCATTAACCAATGCAAGTCCCTCCTTCGGCTGCAATTCGAAGAAGCCATCGTTTAGTCCAGCAAGCTGGAATGCCTGTTCGGCATCAAGGGGCTCGCATGACGGTCCCATGGCCTTTGAATTAGGGCGGCCAGTTAAGAGGCCGGCAATGTATGCGAAAGGGACCAAATCGCCGGACGCAGAGATGGAGCCACGGAGGGGCAGGCAGGGAGTAATGTTGCGGTTAAGAAGCGTTGCGAGGGTTTCCAAAATCTCATATCTGATGCCAGAGTAGCCTTGGAGGAGGGTGTTGATCCTCACCAGCATTGCAGCTCTTGTTGCTGAGTGTGGCAGTGTCAGTGTGTGACACTGACAAGCTTCTGTCCCATTGCCAAATATTCCAGCATTCAAGAATCTGTTAAACATATAATCAAAAGGATCAAAGCCAGAGGAAGATAAAACATTTAAATTTTCATCAGTTATCAAACAATAACAAAAGTGAATCAATGTAAGAAAAATATGCGAGGACATGAAATTATCCAAAAGAACACGAGTTAAGTGGACATTCCGGCCCTCGTTTTAACTGTTTGTCAACTGCAGTTCCAAACGAGACCATTGTCAGTGTCTCTTCTTCGACCAAACATCTCTCCATGAACAACACGTATATATAACATGTATATATATGCATGGGTTAATAAACGTGAAACACAATCAGTAAAGGTTAGACGCATCGTCCCTTCTCCTTATCTTCTCCTACTGTAACTAATTTTCACTCCCTTTCAGAGAATCCAATCCCGACGAATCAAATAAACATCATCGTCGTCGTGTTTTTTGTGACCGTCTCTGATCTGCGATTAAATGTCTTAACACACATCCCTGGCTAAAAGCCGCTTTCTTTCTTCTTTTTCTTTATGACCCAGATTCTGTATTAAATTCTCACGAGCTATAAAAACCCAATAGGGTTTTCTGAAGCTCATCAATTAGTTCTGATCATTTATTCTGTCAGATATTGTAATCATCCTGTATCGCAGAAGAAATGGCTTCTGAACTAGGTTCAATTGAGATGAGTTTCATGAAAAACATGAAAGAGTACGATATTTTTTGGGATTTAAACTTAATTACAAACCAAAGTAAATTACATGGATATGATTTGCATGATGTGCATGTTTTAAAAGTAGAGAGTTGTTATCTTCACCCATCTTATTTTTCTACTCACCTAAGTAAAATATAATTAACAAACCAACTCAAGGTCAATGAGAAAATAAGAAAAGTAAATGACCATAGGAACAAGATTGAAAAGTGCCGGATCGGAAAGAAAAACAAAATTCACTTTTCTTTATCAAAAAGTAACTCAATAGGCCTAATTAATATGGTTTAAGCGAAACTTAATTAATTAAGATTAGCTGTTTAAGACAAATTAAAGGACTTTTCATATATAATTTTATTCCTAATAGTTAAACCATGCATGCAAAAGGAGTTCTTTAAAACACAGAATTAGTCACCTAATGAGCTCCTTCTGCAGATTCGCTCCTTGATTCGTCCGCCTGTCCGAGTTCGCACCGAACCCAGTCGTAATCCCATATAAATCCTTGCCGCTGTTCACACCATCCACAACCCAAACGCTGCTTGCCTCCACCGCGGCCCTTGCCGACTCACACAACTCAACAACCACATGACGTACCGAAACCGACGCCACCTGACCAACGGTCAGGCCCCGCCCTCCGACCTTAACCGTAGGGTTCCGGTACTCATCCACCATACGCTTCACCTCGTCTAAATGGCTTCCCTGTACGGCCTCACCGATTGAGAACCAGTTCAACGGATCTTTTCTAAGAGTCAGGTTTTCAATCATGTAACTCATTTCAGCTGAAGCTAGTTCAGAAGCCATTTCATCTGCGATATAGGATGATTACAATATCTGACAGAAGAAATGATCAGAACTAATTAATGAACTTCAGAAAACCCTATTGGATTTTTATAGCTGGTGAGAATTTAATATAGAATCTGGGTCGTAAATAAAAAGAAAAAAAAAAGCTGCTTTTAGCCCGGGAAAAGTGTGTGAAGACATTTAATTTCAAATTAGAGAGACTCACAATAAGTAGGACTAGGATTTTGTTTGAGTGTTGGGGTTGGATCAGTTCTCGAGAGTAAAAATTAACTAAAGCAGAAAAGAGAAAAGGAAAAGGAAGAATACTTCTGCCATGCACTGACCGCGTTTGACATTTGTTAAAACCCTATTTGATCATTAAGTTGACGTAGAGAGAATGGCAACACCTGGACACAACAATGGAGATGATCAGATCGATCTGGGGGAGGTGTTGATGCCCATGGAGATGATAAGATCGATGTGGAGGAGGTGTTGATCCAAGGCATGCATCTCTCGTGCTCGTCTTATCATCTGCATGTAAGGTAAAAAGTGATCAGAGAAATTCGACAGATGGAGGCGACATACAGTAAAGGGGTGTTTACATGGAGAGATTTTTCAGTGTCACACAAAATAGTACACCACAGTATTTTCATATAAATGGGGTTTCATATAAATTGTGGGATATGTGTGTTAAAAGGTTAATAATTTAAAAATTAAAATTTTCCACCACTTACATAGAAACACGTGATGTACCATCCATATTCCCGTCACAACTAAAAATTTAGAAGTTTGCATGGGCTTTTACTCGTCAGAAGGGGTTTGTTGGTATCTACAAGGCACGCCATTTACACTCTGTCCATCTAATGGAGCACACCATTTATGCCATTTTTGTCATATATTTGTGCCGTTTTATTACTTTATTTGTAATAAATGGCCACCCGTAATAAATTGTCATTTATTCAGGGGCAAGAGAATAGGTTAGATCTCACCCTAATTACAGTGTAATTGGTGTGCGTTATAGGACAATTTCTCTTATTGTATACTACCCATAAAAGCTAAAAAAATTATCAGTTGATAAATATCAGCAACTCTTATCTAAACTACATCTCAGCATCTTAATTGTATGTTGCCACCGCGTGTAAAAATTTGTAATAAAAGTTCATTTATTTAAGGATAAGAACACTAAATTTGGGCTAATTTTCTCTTTTTCAAACTAAAGGATCATAAAACTAAGGGTCCAGGCGGTTCGATGTGGTCTGCTTTCTCGACGATTGTGTGTTTGTGTGGGTGCATGCGTGTGCATGTGTAAGCGTGCGAGCGTGTGTGTGAGTAAGTGTGGGCACACAGAAAAACCTAAACACCCTAAACAGAGCTTCACCGGCCCACCTCGACGCATAATTGGTAGAGATGACCAGCGGATAGAAAATCCAAGAAAAACCTCCTCACGAAGCAAAATTCAAACCCATCATAGTCACGCCGGTGAAAAAGTGTCAAATTTGCATATCCAATTAAACCATACCCATACGGATTGCCATAAATTTGGTCCTCAACCGATAGCAAGCACACAAAAGGCATCTAAATGCCCAAACCAAGTAGTAACAGAAAAGATCAGGTGGTGTAAACACCATTCTAAAGAGATACCAGACCTTTCTAGGGATGACAACATAGAGTTGTCTTTGATCGAAGAGAAGCACGGAATCAGCAGCGAACAAGTGTTGAGATGAGATCTGTCAAATCTGGAGGGGATGGCTATAACTGGTATTGAGGGGTTGGAGGGTTGATTCGAATTTTTGAAAGATCTTGAGCGCAGAGCCCCCAAATCATAGCCTAAAAGCCGTAAATCAAAATACCTTGAAACATGGGCAAACAGCCCGGAGATAGTGCTCCATCCACACCACCCATAGATGGTGGGTTGCTCTACTGTTCCTTGACGGAAAATGGGGCCACCGCAGGTGCGGGGAACGACGAAAAGCCTAGAGACAGAGCTCCATTCACACCCTCCGTAAAAGTTGGGTTGATCTACCGTTCTCTGATGGAAATCGGGGCCCTCGCAGGTACGGGGAAGGAAGAGGAGGAGAGAAAGGAGGAGGATAACAAAGGTTGAAAGGGTGGCTGCCATCGGCCCCAAACAGGAGCTAAAGGCCGGCGACTGGAGAGAGGGTTATGTTGGGATTCTTTTGTGGTATATCTGATCTCATATCAGAGAAATCTGGTGTGAGTATCAGATAATATATATATATAAAGAAGACCAGGATATCACAGAGCTAGGGTTTGGTAAGATAAGATTTCAAATCTAAGATCTCAAGTGCGAGGGTCGAGTATATATAGGAAGAAGGCGGGTTGTGCAATCGACATGTAATTATTGAATGGGTGACGAGTGGAAAGTTACTTTTTTAAATACAATGTACTCAGACCAGTTTTATTTGGTTAAATCTAATTTTAAACACTCTTTTGCCTTTATGGGCACCCAACTTTTAGTTTAGTTCACCCAAAATTTCAAATCTAGCATTTATCAACACTCTAGTAAATCAACATATTTATCAATACTTAAGTAATTTTATATCATATATCAAATTTTACGTTTTCAACTTTAAATAGAAAAATACATTTGATATATTTATATTTATGGATGAATTTTGTATCATATGTTTCTATTTTTAATTTGTACTCACTTTTTTATTTTCAACCAACTTTCTTTTTAGTTTTAATTTGTATCTATATATATAATTCTTTTATGTGCCCCTATTTTTAAATTTTAATTTGTACTTATAATTTTTTTAATCTTTTATTTAAACCCATTATTTATTTTATAAGAGCACTTCCACCATGGGCAATAGCCCGGTGGACAGGCTCCCACACCAACCCAATGGCCCTAGCTACATGCTCCAGCCCACAGTGGAGTGTGGATGAAAGGGGGCCCGAGCGAGAGGCCCGTGGGGAATCGCTGGCCCGAGAGCCCAGAGTGGGTATGATGCAAGGTTGACGTCAGGGCGACGTCAGCCATGTGTTATCTCTTTTTTGCGTCAGGCACGTGCGCTTCAAGCGCGCTTGGGCGCACATCAGCCGACACAAATTCAGAGCTAGGGCCCGCGGCGCTTTTTTTAGATGTTATCGTTGGGGAGGCCACGTGGCTTCCCCACGTCCGTTGGATTTCAACGGCAACATTTTATGGACCGCTGGATTTCCAACAGTAAAAATTTTTAAAAAGCTTATTTAATTTCAACCGTTGGATCTGAGATCAATGGTCCACGTTATTCGGCTTTATAAATTTTAAAAAAATATATAGTTTAAAACTGAAATCTTACCGTTGTGCCACGTGGCACAATCTAGAGTGTTGGAATTCAATTTTTTTTAATCCAACGGCAGAGATTAATTATGTGAATAAAAAAATTAATAAAAATCCGAAAAAAAGAATTTGAAATTTTTTTTAAAAATTGATTTTATTTTTCTGTAAATACCTTCTCATTATTTTCTACCTTACACATCAATTTCATATTTTGTCAACTAGTTTCAACCACATTCCTATCTTTCTCTCAAAGTTTCAATCCAATTTTTTTCCAACAAAATGACTAATGATGCAGGTACGAATTGGACGCTTATTGAAGATGTTACGTTGTGTACTAGCTGGGTTGAAGTTACTCATGATCCGATTACGGGTAATGAGATGCAGTTGCAAGAAATGTGGAGTCTTATTCATGCCAATTATCTTGAGAAAATTGGTGGGAAAAGAACCAAAAAATCGATGTTCAGTTGTTAGGGAATACTCAGCCAATCGTTTAGTATGTGGAGAGACGCCTTGGCACAAGCTAGTAGTAATCTTCGAAGTGGGGAAAATTTAGCGTATCAGGTAACAATATATTATTCATTTGTTTGTACTATACCCAAATTTACATTACCTACTTTGATTATAATTATTTCTTCTCCCGCATTGTGTAGGCACTTCAAGCACAAACTTGGTATAATGTCAAAACCAAAACCAAAACCAAAAGCACAAATCATTCAACTGGGGGGAATGTTGGAATATTGTAAAAAATTGTCCTAAATTCAGAGTTGTGTATGTCGGTCCAGAAGTTTTCATGAACAACACCCCTCTACACTCTACATCCTATCATGGCTTGCATGTTCATGAAGATGACACAGAAGAAGTGCTCGAAACGCCCCTCCTGAACAAGTGTCAGGGTTGACCCGTTATCCAATTAGGCCTCAAGGTAAGAAGGCTTCAAAATCTTATCGGAACAACGTGATTGGTTAAAAATCTTATCGGAAATCTATCAAAGGCAGCCCTGTACTTGTAGGGTGTGGGTGGGTGAACTTGCATATTCTAAAACTTCATGACATTGGGTTTCAATAAGGTTATTTGTGGAATCATAGGGCTGCATTTATAGAATTTTATAAGTCTTAAAAAGGGTGGTTTTTTTTTTTTTTTTAACAAACAATATTATATATCTATAATAAGGAGAGGGGTGGGTTAAGCTTCACAATGAGCTAACAATAATGTGGTTTAAATTCGTTTTTGGCAAGAATAAACCTAAAACCTCTCACTTACAAGTGAAGATGAATGTCACTAGATCGTAGTACTAAGTGGCAAAAATGGTGATTGGGTGAGTAGATTGGGTGAACTTAGAGTATCTCCAAAGGAGATGTCAAATGTCTAAATAAGCAATAACGGTAAAAAAACAGAAGCAATGTTTTCCAACCAAGAAGCCAAATCTGATGTGGTATGACATGAAATGACATCTTTCCCTCTTGCTGCCAAATTTGATAGCAGCTTCAATTTTTTTCCATTAATTATTAAATGTTTTTTACTATTTTTTTTTATTGGTTTAAAGGCTTGCCTTTTAATTTCTTTTCATTATGAATGCAGTGCTTAAATATTTTTATACTTTTTATTCATTTTCTTTTATTACCAATGCAAAGCAAATAAATATGAATTTTTATTTAATGTTTAAATTTGACATATCGGATAGAGAGCTAAAATGTAAAAGATGTTAAAGTGCCCACATAAAACTATCAAATTTAAATTTCATGTTTAAAATTTGACAGCTTAAATTAAAAATTGGAGAGCCAATAATTGCCTCCCTTTTCATTATTATCGTTGTTTTGCTACAACTTTTCTACACATTTAGGGGGGTGTAGTCAAAATAGGATTTGATAGAATTTTAATAGACTTTAAAATCAGAGTGTAGTCAATTACAATTTTAAAAGATTTAGAAATCATGGTGTAGTCAAAGTAGGATTTAAGAGGATTTTATAGAATACATCCAAATCCAATGATAGTCAATTAAAATTTTAAAGAATACATCTAAATCCAGAGTTAGTGAGAATGCAAAATGACACACCCCGATCCAGAGGATCAAGGCATGCTGGCCGTCACGCGAGCGTGACGTAACCAAAAGTGCGACACGGAAGCAAGATATAACAGAAATATGAAGGAATTTAAACCAGTCTCTAGCAGAACACCCTATTAGTATAATAGGGGAGAAATATAAAGTAAAACACACAAATTCAGAGCGTAGGTCTAAGTGCAGTCAAGTAGGACCATAATTAAAGTACAACACCCGCAGGTGAGTCCTACATGCAGAACGTCTGTCAGAATGCCGAAAAAGACCTCGAGAGCCACCAACTGCTAACTAGAACCTGGAGGGGCGCAAAACAAAGATGAGTGGGTCAGTAAAACCAAAGATTTTCCAAAACATTTCATTTAAAACATTTCTAACCCCTCACCGTAAAACATGTATACTTTCCCAGAAAATAGTATATAGACATATATATACACATATCATCAAAACTCAGCTCACCATCTATCAACATAACATCTCAGAAAGAATATGCCATGCCATGCCATGCCATGCCAAAATATAATATGAATGCATCGATATAAATCAGGTGAAATAATAAATCAACCGGAGACCCTATAGTGGTCATGTACGGCTGATTCTATAACTCAATATCCCATTCAGCCGGAGTCACCAACTGTGACCTGTACGGCACTACACTGCACATAAGTCGGAACTACCTATAGTAGTCTGTACGACTAAGAAGGTGAAATAATACGCTCTAGTGTTTCTCTCATCAATCATCAGCGCGCATAACTAAGGTCACCCACTAGTCGGAATCACATCTAGTGATCTGTACGACTAGCATGTCGGAACCCTCACATGGTCTGTACGACATCCACCTACTTGGATCCAAGGCGAGCATGCGGTGTGGTGAATAATATAAGCACTAACACCTAGGGTGCAGATTATGAGCTTCCAATGCCATTCACATAAAATAAATCGTATGAATAATGTAAAAACTCACATGTGCGTCTACAACGTCAATTCACATATATATGCATCAATTATCAATTCAATTATCTCATTATATGCATGCATGGCATAAAAAAACATATTTTCATATAAATGCATTTTCTAGGAAAAACAGTAGTATATAGGTAATACGAAAACAAAACTGCCCACTCACTGGTAAGTCGATGGGTCGTAACCCCCGTGACGTCCCTGGATGCGCTCGTCCTCGGGATAGGTGTCACCTATATGCGAAACAACTATAAAAACGTTAATTTAAACACATAACCAACAACTCGAAATAACTTCTCATACGATGCTCAATTTGGGTATATGAATATACCACATCGACCTACTCGACGTCACGGACGTCGAGAAAATTTTAAATAAATTTTTGGAGGCCGCACGCGCCCCCACGCGCAAGGACAGGCACGGGGACACGCGCCCCCACGCACACCATCTTCCTCAGCCAGTCGCCGGACTGGTTTTTCCGGTGGCCGGTTTCTGGCGAAACTTGTAACTCCTTGTTCTCCTTCGTTTCTCAACCATTTTCTTCGTATTTTATATCAAAATGAAGCCCCAAACATGTAGAATCACGATGGACAAGTTTCAAGGTCTAAAATTCACTAGATTTTACCTGGGGAAGCACGATAGTTCGGGAAATTTGAGAACCTCCGTTCTCGGTCCTCCGACGTCCAAATATCACCAACGAAGCACCCCGAAGCTCGTGAGGATGTCCTTAAGCTCACTGTGAGCTTGAAATTCCCTGAAATGCAAGATTTCACGTGTGCATGAACAGTGCACATTTTCGGGGGTTAGGGTTTCACGACGATTCCTAGGGTTTCACTTCCTAAAACTAGTACCAATCAACTCAGAACATCACAAGGGTGAAGAATCATACCTTATTTGCTTCGATCCACAAAGTTTTGGAGGGTTTTGGGTGTGGCCGTACGATATGGGTGTGAGAGAGAAAGTCGAGAGGGAGGAGAGAGAGAGAGAGATACGGGAAGAGGGAGAGGACAGGGAGTGTGTGAGGTGGTCCAACACCAAATCCTCACCACCCATTTAATCCCTAACCACACAATATTTTACAAACCAATAATTTTAATCCAAAACTTAAATAAAGTTAATCCAAATAACGTCACACACACATACCTTAATACCCGCTAAGGGTAAATCCGTCATTTCACGTCCCCAAATATAAAATTTTCGGGACGGGCTGTGACACAAAAAATTTGGTAGGATTTGAATGGGAGAGGGATTTTGATGGATTTGAAGGTGGATGGTATATATACCAAATTCTATCAAGAATCCTACCATCCCCTATCTGATTTCTTTTCACGCCCTCAAACAGAAAAGAACCTCCTAACCCCTTCATCTTCATCTATACCTTCCTCTTCAGAAGACACCCCATCGTCCTCTTCGACTTCATCGTCTTCATTTTCATCTATCATGGATTTTTTTTTCAAATTCTACTCGTAAACAACTATTGGGTTTGGCAAGTTATAATCCCTAATTCTAAATAAAATCTTATTCTCCAAGATTCAAGAACTCATAAATAAAATTCTAAATTAATAAAAAAATCCTTTCTAATCCCTAACTAACTATTGGGTTCTGGCAAGTTCTAATCCCCTTTGCCAGTTCTAATCTTGGCATGTTGGTGGAAAAAAGGAATTAGGGACACTACAACAGCAGCCACCATTTTTACGACCATTTTTTCCAAGGTGAAGTGACGCATCGTAAACGCTAATCCCTTATATTTGCAAGTTCTAATATTTCCATAGAGGACTCCCCACCAGTCTCATGCTCTCTTAGGTGAGTACTTTTGTTGCATGCGTCGTTTGGTGTGCAGTAGGTCATGAAGGCAGTTTAATCTCAGCCATAAGATTTTATTAAAAATGATCTAACAGCTCTGTGTGTGATTTCCCTTTTTTTCATAATACTACGAAATCCATGAAAGAAGTCCATACAAATCAATACAAATCTATAATATAATCCATATAAATCTATCAAAATTCATATACAATTCTAGAGTCTATTAAAATCCTCTGAAATCTACCACCTAAAAAAATACATTAAAATCATTTGAAATCCAAATTGACTACCTCCCCCTTAAAAAAATTATATACAAAGACTTGATCTTATTAATGTTATCACTGTTGATAACATTTTAGTGATGGGTAATACTAGGGAGGGACACTAAAATATGTAGATTAAATTATGTAAAACTAAATAACATGGAAGTTAATGATTAGGTTATTATTTAAGTATTGATCAATGAGCTTACTTCTTATTGGTGACACATCATTTAGTTTGCAAATTTAGTCCATATAGCATTACTCTTTATTGATTGCGTATACTCAAAGTTACTAAGGTGATGTATATGAAGTTTGATGGATTTGCTTGACTATGAAATCCAAGTGTATTCATTATAAACTTTAGATTTAAGAAAACTTACCATGTATTGAGTAAAGACTTTTATACAAAAATTCTATGAAAATCTAGTAGTATTCAATTATGACTTTTCTGAAAGCAGCCCCTTTGCAAAGTAAGGGTCAGCGTACGATAGACGTTTCTCCCTTGACCCTCGCAAAGCGGGGAGCCTTGTTAGCTTGAAGTCGCCCTTTTTTATCCAACTATGACTTTCTTTGAGTCATCAAAAGTTCATGCTATTTAAAAGTTTCATTTGAAAGGAAAATTTGAATCACATTATTGCTAGCTCATTGTGAGGCTAAGGCCACCCCCTCCCTCTTAGTGTAGATAATATCGTTTGTTAAAAAAAAAATTCATTTGACTGTAAAGAATTTTAAAAACTCATGGATTTTGATAGACTTTAATTGTTTTCACCTGTCCTCTTAATATTTTGATCAATTCATTTTCTCAATTCTCTTGTGATATAATCCACCACCCACTATAATGCAATGACTATCACCTTCACTACTTTCAACACCATGTGGCCACCACCACTACCTTACTGAAGAAAGTTGAGGTTCCACCATATAGCCAATTGACATTATGGAGAGTAGCATAACTACTTATAAGCACATGCAAGGTCCATCCTTTCATCAATGTGAGATTCATTCTCAACATGCCTTTCACGTGCAACGACTTTCAAGCCTAACACTTGGAAAACACAGCTCAGGTGACGTGGAGCACGTGTGGTCGTTGGGCTTTACACGTGAAACAACCTACTTTGATACTGTGAAGAAAGTTGATGTTCCACCATCAAACCAATTTGCAATATGAGGAGTAGCCCAACTACTTATAAGCACATGTAAGGTCCATCCTCTCATCAATGTGAGATTCATTTTTAACACGCCCCCTCACGTGCGGTGAATTTCAAGCCTAACATGTTATCCACATAATACATCAACGTGGAGCACGTGTGGCCGTTGGGCTTCAAAAGTGGGACAACCTACTCTGATACCATGAAAAAAGTTAAGGTTCCACCATAAAACCAATTGGCAATATGGGGAGTAGCCCAACTTCTTATTAGCCGTTGCAAGGTTTCTCCTTTCATCAATGTGAGACTCTTTACCTTCACATCCTTACACACACCCTCAAGTGTGGCGAATTTTCAAGCAAAACACGTGGACAACACGAATTGGGTGATGTGGAGCACGTGTGGCATGAAGAAAATTAGGGTTCCACCATAAAACCAATTGACAATATGAGGAGTACCTAACTACTTATAAGCATATGTAAGGTCTCTCCGCTCATAAATGTGAGATTCATTCTCAACCAGGTCATCTCCTCCATCCTCACCACCACCAATGTCACCATCATCATCGTCACCATCATTGCTATGAGTATCATTGCCACCCTTACTATGATTGTCATCTCTACCACTATCATCACCGCCCCTCTCCTTACTCCTCTCTTTACCCCGCCACCACACTCACCACCTCTACTATTACCGCCATCACCAAATACACCAACTTTACCACTACTATCTTGTCGATAATCTCACCACGTAACACTTTGTCACGTCACGATCACCATTTTAATAATTCAAGCTTAAAATTAATAATTCTAGCATGGAACTCAACAAAATTCTGCAAAACCCTTTCATTTAACTCATTTATTTTCCACAAAAGTATATCATTAAATTATGAAATTTTATGGAATTATAATAGTTTGTAAAAATCTATTAAATCTGTGAAAATCCATCATTTTAAAAACTCAACGAAAACCATATAAAATCTTCATAGAGTACACCCCTATACTTGAGTGAAGAGTGAGCAGAGGATAGGAGGGAATAGATGCCCGCTACTGTGCTAAAAAAAACGTAAAGATTGTTAGGAACAAAAACTTACAAGAATATGAAGTCCAAAGAGTCGCAGAAAGATTTTATTGAGACAGAAACTATTCTTAAAGCCCGTTTGGCGTTCTTAGTATGTATCCAGGGACGGAGTTAGAAATTTCTTTTAGTGGGGGCAACCTGAAAATCAATTAAAAAAACCTTATTATAGTATGACTTATAACCAATATGAAAATAGGGATGATTTCAAATGATAATGTATCACAATTCTAATGTTACAAAAATTTCAGTGTAGTAGTGAAAAGTGGCAAAGTGATAAGAAAAATATTAACACATAATTACGCAAGAGTGAGGTTTTTCAATTTGAATGACAGAACAAAAGCACTTTTGCTCATATAATATTTGATATGGAGTATACGCAGTATGAAAGCATGTTGGATACTAGATACATATATTTTCTTCAAAAATAATGCATGTGTATTATATAATTGTAATCTGCAACTTAACAAACAAATCACTTGAGTGGGGGCATGTGCCCCCGTGAGCCTTCATTGGCTCCGTCCTTGTATGTATCACGGAGCAAAAGGTCTAATGTGTGTCGACTTTCCATTATTAAAAAACTAAAGACTTTGGTAAACATGTACTTATATTAATAAAGTTATCTGTGAAGCCATATATACAATAAACCCAGTATATGTGGAGGAAATTAGGAGCGGTTAGCAGTTAAATATTTTCTCGCAAACTGCTCATATTAAATGGAGTTGTGATCGATCGGCTGTTTAAAAAAAAAAACGTCAACTTATGTAACAGCCCCTCATAAACTTAATTAAGGTCATCTATTTGGACCAAAGAAGGTTCAAAATTAATTAAGATAGACCAATAAAGGTGTAACAAAAACTAAAACTGATAGAATAACATACAGTTAATAATTAGTATTAATAATAATATACATCAGCTTTAAACGGATGCTTGGATATGAACTAACAACCATTTGAAATACCAAATAAAGATTATGGACGTAAGAGGGCAGCGAGTGTTTTGTCTTCATCCACACTATCACCACTACATAGCAAGGGGTGAATCTGGGTCGAGTGGTCTTTTTCTTCGACCCACTGTATTTCGCGTTCAAATATTTCATCTCTTTAATATAAGTTAGAGTAATAATATTGCTTGTAATAACATTAAAAATAAGAAATTATCACCATTAATATGTTTCTCTCTTTTTTTTCCTCTTATTTTTGACAAATTTGATGCATTTACGTCTTTGCATTAAAGTTCAGTAGTGAGGTGATGCTGGCCTTTTCTAACTTAGGTCATATCAGGAGCCATTGTTTTTTTCCTTTCCTGAAGCATGTGATGTGTATGCCACTTTCTTATTTACAGCATGAGAGGATAGGAAAATGGAACACCATCAGATGTTCCATTGCCAAAGATGAAAATTTTATTTTTCCTTCTCTTTAATTTCTTCTCCACTTACCAGATTTTATTTCCTTCTACTTAATAACCAAACAATCATCAATATTTTTTATGAAGTGAACAACTTTCATTAGATAAACTCGAATATTATATTAAAGCTATCAAACAGACGATAAAATTAGGAAAGTGATTCTCACACACACTATTTTTAGCTTTTTACACATCTATATTTTAATCTTGACCGTTTATTTTGTTTGATTTATTAAATCCAATTACCATAAATAATAAAGGTGTGTGAGAAGCTACAATAAGTGTCTGAAAATTACTTCTCTAAAACTACATCGGGCAAAAGCCATACAAAGAACAATAATTTCATCACCTTCAAAGCCTCATGATGATAAGCTTAGCACGACGAATTGGAAAAATATTTGGGTATGAAACGAAGCAAGGAACTACACCCAAATATCAAGAGATCTAACTAACTGATAATAAAAACTCTCTCCTCTAGTGAGAGTCTTTCTCACCGGCAGTGTGAGTGTCTCCGTTTTTAATTTTTTGCATCGCCGCCGGCTCTTGCTATGGCAAGGCCGGTGGCAGTCCCTTGATTTCCCTTTGTCTTGTTCTTTTTCTTTCTCCGACGGTTTTTTGTAATAACCCCAGCCCCGTTTCCTTCCAGATCTTCCCACAATCTCTTCTTCCTGGTACTTTGTTTGCCTCTGTTTTCATCATCCCGAGCCTCAAATCTAGTTCACCCATTTCATCCATCTCACTCGGTCCTTTCCCCTATACCTTCATTATCACTTGGCTCCATTTTCTTTCCACCAATCCTAATTTCGATTTTGCTAGTTTTCCCCGCGATTTATAGCTGTTCCATGGGAGGGTGTGTAGAGCTTTGGCTCGGGTGTTCGCACCACCACCTTTGTTGGCCCTTGTAGTTTCTTCCCATTGTTTGCCCTTGTTGGCACCCTCGTTCGTGGGATCTCTCCCTCGAGCTTCCTTTGTTCTATGGCGACGATCGTTTTGGTGGTTCGTGGAGGATGGAGCAGCTTTCTTCTTCCTCAACTCTGGGACTCGAGATGGTGTGATGGCAGGTCCTTGTGGCGGAGATGGCTTCGATTTGTTGGGAAGTTTTGGCGGCAGGAGGAGCTGCTACAGTAATTGGTGTGATTTAGGGTTTCTTTTGTTGTGTTATGTTTTTGTGCTGGGTCCTAAGGCTTTCTTTGGGCTTTGTAATGTGTGTTTTAAGGGTTTATTTTTTTCTTTTGTTCTTAGTGTGTATTTGGGCCCTTATTGTGTTTTGTCTCTTTGTGGGTAATATATTTCCCTTTCTCAAAAAAAAGAATCACACCTCATCAGCCCTTTAGCGTAACCAAAAGAAAAACAATAGCAGAGGCCTCCCAAAAGTGTTTCTTTTACTTTCTTAGGCTTGAACTTTAAAAAAAAACCACCTCAAACCCAAGTACAGCCCGAGAAAATAACGTTTTATTAGAAAGTGAATAATTAATTTTGTAGAAAAAATAGTCACTTAGTATAATAGTGTAGTAGTATTCATTTTGACTAATAAGTGAGATATTTTAAATTTGATTATAGCCAAAAGCGTATTCAAACTAAACTTTTATGGCTGGCCCATCGCGCGGCTTAGCTCCATCTCTCATTTCCTTACTGTAAATAATATCGTGTATTAAAAACATGACAATATAGTAAATAAAAAAATTGTTGTTATCTCTACTAATTAATAAAACACTCATTGTCAAACAAAATCCTATGAAATTAGCAGTTTAACCCTCTAATTAAAACAAAACATGAATAAGAAATATGGGGCAGAAATGTAATTTCACACAACCAAATTTTGCTTTTTTTTCTTTTCAAAGCCTCACTTACATGTAATCCTAACATATCTCTAATTAAAAAATAAAATAAAATAAAATAAAATAAAACTTCCCACTCCCACATTCTCTATCACTCTCTCTTCCTCTACCCTTCTATTTCAAAAACAAAAATAAAAATATTTCTCACACACTTTGTGTGTGTCCATATGCTAGTTAAAAAATAAAGAAAGTTATGTTTGTTGTTTCCTTACAGTAATACTATTGAATTTTTTAATTTTCATTTGAAGATTATCCAAAAACAAATCAATCGAATCGGATATTGT
This sequence comes from Malus fusca, assembly GCA_035220775.1. Taxonomy (NCBI): domain Eukaryota; kingdom Viridiplantae; phylum Streptophyta; class Magnoliopsida; order Rosales; family Rosaceae; genus Malus; species Malus fusca. The sequence goes on along the minus strand of CM069061.1, from coordinate 10,283,348 downwards.
TTAGTTATCCAAATGTATCAAATAAATGAACGGTTTATTATGAATATTTTACTTGGTACTTACATTCAATATTCCATATGTCATTTGGTACATTAACTATATTTCTGATTCGAATGATTTTTTCATAGGATGATTTGCAAATGAAGATCAATAATTTGAACGATTCTGAATGTGAAATTTATACATATGAAGATATATTATCCGTAAAAAGTGGGATATGTATAGTCCCCTCATGAGAATGCTAAGTATTTTCCATCATAATAGATCTTTGCTACCTTACTTGCCTTGCATAGTTTATGCATGACACCCTGTCATCACTTCCACAGTGACGACGTTGTAGACGAGAGATTCAAACATTTCTCCACTAAAATGGCAGATGTTCAAGCACTTTGAAAGGCAAATAAAATGACTATTAAAGGAAACCAGCTTAACTATGCACCTCAACTACTCAGATTGAACATTTGAACAAAACCCACAAGCTATCCTTTCTTCTCAGCTACTTTGCTAAACAGGACTTTTTTATGGAATGTCCTACTCCTACTATTGCCCGAGCTTTCCGATCAACCAATCCCCTATTTCAGGGACATCTCCTTGTTAGGTAGGGTCAGGGATTACTTATTAGTTGAATGAGCCCATCCCTCTGGCCTATCATTTATAAATTAAAATACGAGTCATAAATTTGTTTGGGAAGTGATTTTTACACATTTTTTTTTTACATTTTTCTTTATCTTTAGTCATTAAATTTAATAAATCAAACATAATTCACGAACAAAATTAAACAATAATATGTGAGAGGTAAAAAAATATGTGTTTATTACTATTCTTCTTGCCGAGAAATTTTTCATTGTGACCGGACGTGTTTCTATATAAGTGGTGAGAAATTTTATTTTTTAAATTATTAACTTTTTAACACACATATCTCACTATTTGTATAATGATAAATGATGTACTATCATGTGTTCCGATCACATTGAAAAATCTATCTTTCTTGCCCTAATAGCCATTTCATATTTCACCCCTCGGCCCGTAAATTTATAAGGGTCCCTAGGGCACTATCTTTCACATGCAAAAGTTGTTCCCACAAGAGAACATAATAGGGACCCGGGACAGTGGGAGCCTTTTACTCCTTTTGAGGCCTCAAATATTTCCATATATATTTGATTCCCTTTGAAAAAAAAAGGTAGTATGATCTACACATTTATTTTTACGTCTTACATACCTTTCTTAATTTTTGACAATCGGATCGAGTTATAGAAAATCAATGAATAAAAATTAACAAATGTGTGTGGAAGATGAAAAAATTAATGATGTGTGAATAGAACTACTCTAACCGTTAATCATGGTTGTTGGACAGAAACTAGAAGCCATTAAGTAAAGAATCCTTTGCGTGGGGTACTTAAGGCTTTATTGATCTCCTGCCCTTAAATTTGCTAGACTTTCTAGTGCAAGTCAACAGAAAAGGTAAAGAAAGGAAAAAGATCCTCTCCGAATCCCTTCTTCCTAATCCACCAAATCAATGAATCCGTACCATTGAAATTTGATCCAACATCTATAAACAGTGGCCCACTTTAAAAATTATAATAACTTGAACCGTTAGATCAAATTTCAATAGTATGGATCCACTGATTTGGTGGATTAGGAGGAAGGGATCATATCCCTCTCGGTAAAGAAAAAGTTTTTCTCAGGGAACATCCCCTCTTATTGTGCCACTAAATTAAGCAAACGATAGCTTTACCAAAAAAAAAATAATAATAATAACAACGATAGTTATCCAAATTCAGTTTATTAATCTGGGCCAATTAACCATATTCCAAGCCTCCTTGGATTCATCATTTCGAGATTTTTATGTACGATTGTAGACATATTCTTTTTGTATTTACATCTCTCATCACGTTATAAGAGATTAAGAGCATAAATAATGAAAAAAACATAGATAAATATATAATATATATCCCAATTACATAGAAAAATCTCATGTATTTTCGAACACTTTCTCTTGTGAGATACTAATTCCAGAGGCATTGGCATGAGCTCTTGAAAGTTTATCAAGCTTTTTGAATCAAAGCTAGTATTGCTCAATATTTCTATTGTACGCGGTATGCTTTGATGACTAACTCTACCCTTTCTTAAAATTAAGGAGCAATATTATTGTGCAGTAGCCGGAGCCCCAAAGCTTCTTGCACGTCACATATTATGGAGGTTGGCTCTACCCCGTTAAAACTTTAAGCTGCATTGTGTGCCAGACTTGACAAAAATGATGTGGGATCTTTCAATGTTTACAGGTTCAAACCCCACAATGTGAGAAGGCAGTTGCAACAATGCGACATCCCCCATTAATACAGACACTTTCTTCATTCTTAAGGCCATGCAAGCAAGTAGACCTGGCATTCGTGTCGTGTTTTTCATGTTCGTGTCGTTTTCGTGTCATACCTGATATCTTAACGGGTCGTGTCGTGTAACACCCGTTAAAATAAACGAGTAAAATGACCCGACCCGAAATCGACCAGATAATATTAACAGGTAATATGATCCGACCCGTTACCCGTTAAGGAAAATATATTTTAAACCAATAAATAATCAAATGAAAAACATAATACTACATAAGTATATACATACCATATTGTCACATCCAAAACATAAAAACGCATTTTTCTTTTAAGTATATTTTCACTTACCTAAAGTCTTTAATAGTTTTTTAATTAATGTAAAAGTGTAAAAAAATATAGAAAAAAATATATAAATGCTCGTAATGACAAGTTTTACAACTTTCATGAAGAGCTTAACTTCGAAATTCGCCACTATAATCATATAAATCATAGATCAAAATTTAACCGTTGATTGTTGTTTACATTTACGCTTCATTGTTCTCATCAAATTTTGTTTTTTCAAAATTTGTTTTTTGAAAACTTGATTATTAGAGGATGCAGGAAGATGAATGGTTTGGATCGTTGATATTATATTCAGAGTTTTACAGTTAGTGAAAATATTGCTTGATGTTTATAAAGTTTCTACAAACTATATGACATCGACTCATATTTCAGTTAACCGTAAATATCGAAACGTGATATCAAAGATCTGAACCGTTCATCTTCTTACATCAGCTAGATGATCATGTTTAAAAAAAAAAAATTTAAAATGAAATTCAGTAAGAAGAATAAAGTGTAAATGGCAATCGACGGTTAAATATAAATTTAAGGTTTATGAATTATAGTGTTGGATTTCGAAGCTGACCCCTTCATGAAAGTTGTAAAGTTTGTCACTATGAGTGATTGTATATTTTTTTTACATTTTTTACACTTCTACAATAATTATTATTAATTTTTCCCTCAAATAAAAAAACATTATTCATGAAGGTTTGGAGGATTTTAAAAATCTAAACGATAATGTAAGTGTAACAATTATCTACTCGTTGAGGAATAATGATGAATCACGAGTGTTTATATATTCTTTCACATTTTTCATACTTGTATGTATGTCTTCTTAGTTCTTGCCTATACAAATACTATATTAGTTTATTTTAATTTTGGACAACAACATGTTAAGTAAAATTTATCCTAGTAATGATAATAAGGAACTCTCATAATAAAAATAAATAATGACTAAAACTTTTTTTTTTAACTTATATAGAATAATAATACAAAACTATATATTTAATATAGAATATATTGTATATATTAATATGGCTATTGTATTTTATAATAAATCTTTTAGTAATTGAACTTTAAAATTATCAAAATAAATTTTTTCTTAACGGGTCGAAACGGGTTACCCACGTGTTACCCGCGTGTATACCCGTTAATAACGAGTCACCCAATAATGATCCGATAAGTTATCGTGTTGACCCGAAACCCGTTATTTTCGTGTCGTTTTCGTGTCGTGTCACCGTGTCGTGTCAGAAACTGCCTGGTCTACAAGCAAGCTGCCAATAGAGTGCTAACACCGGTACATATAATTATAATAATATGATAAACTTTAACATATAATTATAATAATATGATAAACTTTATAGATAGATACAAGTCTACCATCAACATTACTGATATTGTCCCAACTTAACTACCTATTACTAGATTTTCACATGAGACTCAACCATTTATCTGATTTCATCCCAAACCGCGCTCTAGGTATAGCTGAAACTTATATTTCTAAACCTCATTTAAGTAGTGAATAATTCAATCTCATTTCGAAAACTTGAGAAAATATTAAATTACAATTTAGCTGAGTTTTTATATGGTATCTGCAATTGATAAACTCATTATATTGGTCTTTCAATTCGAGAATCGATCGATTTCGAACTTGAAATTCACTATCTCACATCAATTAAGTCCCTGCCGCCCAAATCTGTCAAATTGTCTACTAATTTGTTGATGTGGCACTCACACACCCTAAACCCTGCAGGAAAGGTCCATGGGAGAGAGAAGAGGTCGAGTAGAAAGATGGAAAGGGGTAGTAATTCGAGCAGATGGGTTTTTCTATTTTTTAATTTTTATTTGTTATTTGGGGTTCTAATTTTTTTAAAAATTTGAATAATTGATTTTTTTTTGTCGCTAAATCATTGGTGGTTTGGGCAGCAGATTAATAAAAAATTTGACAGATTTGGACCGCAGGGACTAAATTGATGTGAGGTAGTGAATTTCAGGGACGCAACTGATTGATTTTCAAATTCAGAAACTAAAATTATGAGTTTGATCAATTTCAAAGTCCATTTATGATAAAAACCCTATATCAAATAGTTTCACTTTTATTATACCAATACAATGTTTTTTTTGATAAAATCAAATAGGCATGCTGAACTGTAAAAGTGATTAAGTTGGGATACAAATGAAAGTGTAGACCAATATTACTCTCTATGTCCAAGTCTACATATGACGTGCAGTGCAACCAGCTGTAAGCAGAAAAATAATGGGAAAAATGCTTGCAGCGTAGAAAAGTGATCAATTCGGCAACCATATATCAATCTTATTTCTTTTCATCATAGAAACGAACAAGAAGAGTCGAAGTCAACTGGGCTAAAGCAACGCAGAGCCCCATTGCTTAACAAAAAAAGAACCCTAGTAGAGTTCCCTTCATCATATGACTTATGAGAGAGAGAGACAGAGAAAGAGAGAGAGAGAGAGAGAGGAGAGAGAGAGGAGATAGAGAATGAGAGAGAGAGAGAGAGATTGAAGAAGACTCTGGGCACATGATTTTCTATCAATATTCTTACGTTTTCTTTCTTGGATTAGTTTGAATATGATCTTCACTTCATTTAATTGGTCACATATAAGCATGCATTGTATTTGTACGTCACAAACCTAATGTTGTATTCTTTTTTTTCATTCTGTTCCTTTCATCGTCGAGGAAAATTTGATAGAACCGAGCAGAGGATTCGAAATCAAGAACATTCTTGACCTTTTTTTTTTGTTTTTTTTTTTACATTATTAAGAATATACATATGACCAAACTAAGAGTTACTGAAAATTAATTGCCATGACATCTCAACCACTAAAAGTGGACTAATTTAATGGTCCAAAATTTGTGTCAAATTTTGTGTAAAAAATACCAAAGATACGTTCCTATATATATATCGGAACAGATAGAAATTCATTATGATGAGTAAATGAAAAATGGATATCATTGATATACACTGCTTTGGTTCACTTACATTGCATGCGCCTCCGTTTTAGGTTGAGATTTGGAATCGGTTCATAATTGCTCCTCATAGGTGTATTTAAAATTTGGTTTAAAATTTTCCACGTGAAATCGACCATATTATAAGCAGAAGTATCTTGTAACCCAAGTAATATATAGCATTTATTCTTACATTTGACTTTGATTTTAAGTACTTGGGGGAGGGTGTCACGGACTCACGGTGATGCAGGTGAAGGGTTTTGTAAAACGTCCTTTTATGGATTGGTGGTGCTATCTACACAATTTCTTTTAGCTTCTATACAATCCTCTCAATTTCCGACGGTCAGATCAAATGAATTAAAGAAAATTAAATGACAGAAAATAACAAAGGGTGTGCAAGAAGTAAAATCGGTGTGTGGACAACACATCTACTCAAAATTGTTTTCTAGTGACGTATGCTTTAAAATGAATAATCTATCAACCTATGTCAAAATACTTAAAAAATAAATAAAATGAAATTGTTTGTTGAGCTAAATCAAATTTCCTAAACTTACACTGTTAACACCATCCAACAACTATATTTTGTGTGTATCTTTTCCGTAGATCATTCACTCATATGTCCTAGCTTTATGTGCCAAAGTTGGATCTGATACGGGTCATGCTCCTCCACTCATAATTTTGTAGTAACTGCCGTCTCTGTGCAGGTAGCGGAAGTTCAACCTTTATTGACGGGATCAAGTGACCTCACTCTTATGATTTAAAGAATATCATTGTTGACGGAGATTCTAAACTTGTAATGTTGTAAATCTGGGATGCCTGATATTCCGTCGGCTTAAGACTGTTATGTTCAACATTCTTGGGTTGAAGGCTCGTTTTGATTCTATTTCGTCCAGCAATGTTACCGGAGAGCTCAATTTGGTGAGATGTGTCGGGCATAATGTCGACAACATTTGTCAAGGAACGGTCGATTTTCCAGATTTTGAAAGGAAAAATAAAAGAATCATATTCTTTATTATTTTGGTTTTGGATATTCCATCCAAAATGTTATTGGGTTTATTAGCTGTTGCTTGTGTGACGCTCCCTTGTAATTTAGTTTACAAGAAAGGGAAAGTCCTTCCTAATTTTCTAACAAATTATAATACAAATTCCCCATTGTTTTTTGCATGTGTACAGAAAATGTTTTGTATCTCTGTGCAACTTTTGTTGTCGTTCTGGGTTCAATTTCTAGTATTGATGAATCACACGATGGTGGTCAAGGAAAGCTGAAATGTATTTCTAGAGTTTTCCGGTCTTATAAAGAATAGGTAGACTGCTGTGTCGAAGCCCCTAGCTAGCCCCTTTTAAAAAAAAAAAAAACTTCTGTTGTCATCCTCCCGCAGCTGATAAAAGAAAAGGGCTGTTGTGGAACCTCTCTGACCACTCCAATCTCTTTACCCTCTCCACGTACCCACCAGCTCGGAGGGTGTGTAGGTGGTGCCACCGCACAAGACTCCGACAACAAAAGGATCCCCGATTTTGTATTTTAACCTGTCTCTAAAGAAGGATGTATACTTTTTTATGCGGACCATAGAAGTCTATATACTTGTAGTGCAGCAGCTGTCTCTAAAGAAGTATTTTCACAATTCTTTTTATTGTGCTTTTATTTATTTATTTATTTTTGTAAATAAATAAGACATAAAAAGGTCCATTGAAACTCAAACCAGATTTTGAGAAGAAAAAAAAAAAACTCAAACTAGATGCTTTGCTAATTTTTAGTACACTTTAATTTTTCTGTTTGGTTTTATAACTCTATATATTATTTGTAAATATGTTAAATAAAATAAATAAAAATACAAAAACTCGAAGTTAATTCGAATTTTGGGGGCTTGGTTTAACTTTAGGGCCCCAAAATTTCAAGGCCGTATTTGCCACCCACCAACCGATGCTTCAAATTGTCAAGTGAACGTGTAACGGTAAAAAATAACCCAACCGATCAGCCAAAAGCTAATATAGTTTAAAGGCTTGGTAGTTGGGGTCAAAAGTGCAAATTCATATGCCAAATAATAATAATAATTTTTTTTTTAAACTTTTGGGCTAGCCTTGGCCTTGTATTAAATGCTTGGTATAAGTGAAGTTATTATATTTTTTTAGCATTTACTATGATTTGAAAAAGTAATATATTAAAATACAAAATAATATATTAAACACATTAGTTGATCATTAAGTTGAAATTTGGTATTCAATATTTAACGTCTCTTTCGAAAATGCTCTTAAAAAGTAAATTCAATCCCAAAAAAATAACCCATTTCTCTCAAAAAACATTTATGATGTTGTGAACATAAGTTATGTTGTGTATTGTTATGTGTGTAAAAAATTAAAGTTGATATGCTTCATATTTAGGGTATATTAGCAAAAAACAAATGGATGTATTATAATTTGAGTGAATGTAACATCATGTAACAATATTTTCAAATATATAAAAAATACATCACTTTTTTATATTTAGTTATAAAAGTAATCATTTTTAATAACGATGAAATATTGATTATATAAAAACTACACAATGATAATATGATAACATACTGACTACATAACGATGATTTGATCATTTTTGAAATAAATGTCAAAAAATAATCATTCATGTTAACTGTACCAAAGAAAATAGAGTAAATTGTAGCAATGATCCCTCAACTTTAGTCAAATTGGAGTAATGGTCCATCAACTAAAAATTCATTACTATTGGTCCCTCAACTCAACAAAATGTGTAGTTATGGTCATTTTCATAAACTTCGTCAAAATTTTGTCAAAATGAGTTATGTTGGAATGACCATTGCTACAATTAGGATCCCTCAATTCATCAAAACGTGTAGCTATGGTCATTTTCGTCAACGTTGTCAGAATTTTGTCAAAACGAGTTATGTTGGAAGGACCATTGCTACAATTGGGTTAAAGTTGAGGGACTATTGCTCGAATTGAGTTAAAGTTGAGAGACAATTTCTCCAATTGAATTAAAGTTGAGAGACAATTTCTCCAATTGAATTAAAGTTGAGGGACTAATGGTAATGTATTTTTAGTTGAGTGATCATAACTGCACGTTTTGATGAGTTGAATGATCAATGATAATAAATTTTTAATTGAGAGACCGTTACTCTAAGTGAATTAAACTTAAAAAATCATTGCTACAATTTATTAAAAAAAAAAAAAAATTTATCAGTCTCCCCTTTCATTTTCTACATGTCCCTATAAAACCACTTGCTCTCAAACTTGTCAAACACTTATTATTGCCTCTTTATTATTCAATTTCTTGTTGAGCTCAAAACCACCACAACATGACACACCACCTCCACAATTCCACCATGGCTTCTTCACCTTATATCATGTGTATGGGTCACAGATTCAAGATCTGAAAAAAGTTTGGATCTTTACAAAGATTTTGAGCTGAGAAAAAAACAAGTTTAAAAAATGGGAAGCAAATGGAGGAAAGCCAAGCTTGCTCTTGGGTTGAATTCTTGTCTCTATGTTCCTCAAACCAGAGAGGAACCGCCACTCTCATCGAATGACGTTGCCGCATCTAGATTCTCCGACGCCGTTTCATCCTCCTCTCTGCTTTCTCCGATGGGTGGTGGCTCCGATTGCCGACCGACCACGCCCACGCCGTCGTCTTCCGGCCTCCGGTTGCCCAAAACTGGAACCAAGTCCTCCAAGGTTTGGATTTTGTCTGTATTCTTTAAAAATTCATTTGCATGTTAAGCTTTTGGTTATTGGTTTTGTTGTTGTTTGGGTCAATCTTTGTTAATTTGTTTTATTTGTGCAATTTTATCATTTGGGTTTATTTTCTTGTTAATTTGTTGTGCCATTTGGTGCCTAGATGTGTTTTGCTATTAGTTGAATATCCATGGTAGATTCGTAGTGAATAGTGAATGGTATTAATTAAATATTGTATTTGAACAGTAAATTTCATTTCTTTACATGCACTCTATAGTCTATAGTAGTAGGTAAAGGCGTAACTAAACATATTTGCGCTAGCTTAACTCAGTTAGTTAAGAACATTATCCCTTGCATCCGAAGTCTCGAGTTTGAATTCCCATCTCCCAATATCACTTGCATAAACAAAAAAAGATGGTATAAGTAACATGTTTATGATATTTTTATAATAATTTACTGGTGATGCCAACTCCTAATCATGATTGAAATTTTTTTCTTTTGTGTGTTTGTTGGTGTGGGGTAGATGATGGTGGTTTTGGTGGGGTGGGGGGTGGTGGTGATAATGTGAGTTTTGTGAATATGGGGTATTGGTTGTCAGGTTGTTTTCAGCTATTTGCAGGGAATGAGAGAGAGATGTGAGGAAGGGTTGTGGTTGTGGGGATAGAGAAAGTGGACTAGTCCCCTTTAAGGACCATTGTCCTTTGGCTAACATTTCATCAGAAAAGGAATGCACTTCACTCGCTGAGTCCCTGCTGGCTGCTGTACATTTCCTTTCCTCCAAGGGAAAGTGCTTTGTCTGGTCAGCACAAGTGCGCTGTTCTCTCTCTCTCTCTCTCTCTCTCTCTCTCTCTCTTTCTCTCTCTCTCTAGATTGTGGACCCTTTGATTGTTGTGAGCTTTCCTGCAATGAGCATCAGCAAAAGCAACCAAAGGAGAATTGAAGAGGCAATTGAGAGGAGCAATCCATCATTCTTCTTTTGATGAGCTTCAATTTTCTTTTTTTCGTACCAACTTGAAAGGTTTATCGTTAGTCTGCAATATGCTTTGTTATTCTTTGCTTTTGAAAAGTCATCCCCTTGATCGATGGAATTTCCCGTTGTGTCCTCCACAATTTTTTTGACCATTTCTCATTGACCTCCTTCTTTTGTTGGCTAGCCCTTTGATCAGAGTTAATTAATTGTATTATTGACCAAGAAAATGATTAATTAATTGTATAAAGAATCTCGAAATTGCCAACTGTTACTGTGCTGTAGATACGGTGAAATATATTTAATCTTTTTATGTACAAGTGGAAGTGGAGCTGCAGGGTTAAAGCTTTAATATGATACCGTGGAGTGTTGACTTGACCCTTCCAAACATTCACATGCATCAAAAAATTCTGAATAATATTACAAGCCAGGGTTGAGATTCTCTAAATTAAAGGGTTGGATTTGGATGCTCTACGTTTTTAGGGCAAATGCAAATAGTGGTTTTTGAGTTAAAGCTGAGAGGTACTATTTTAATAATCCATGATACCTGAAAACTAAGAACTCATGTCCCCGAAAGAAACGAAATCTAGATGTTTATATGGATGCTTATTTTGTTATTATTATTTTTTATTGGAAAAGTGCCTGCTCATTGTACACAAAGACATGGACATGCATGTTTAATTTCTTGTAAATCCCATATTGGACATTCATTTTTTATGTACCTAAATTACTGTTCTTCATAGCTTGCTTTGATAGCTAAATGATTTTCTTGGAGAGTTACCGGTTTCAAACCCGCACGTCGAAGCTTATGGTCAAGTAAATCTGATAAAAGGTTATCCCATCAAGTTTATGTGTCGATTCATCAAATCATTCCTTAATCTTAATTTTGAGACTTGTAGAAATGCAGTTTTTTCAGCAAGTGATTAACTATAAAAAATATAAAGTTCTGAATGAATCTCTTTCTTTGTAAACTGCAATAACCACATGCTAAATGGAATTCTTGAAGAAGATATTTCTAATCAATTGTAATATTTTGTGCAGAAAGATATATGAAACATAGTATGATCCGGAAAAAAAAAAATATTGAACAATGCGTTTTATTCTTCTAGCCAATTCTGTGAAACCCTAGTTTGCTAAATTATGTTATATTCCTGTTTTAAATTTATTTTTACAAGTGTTCTGAATGCGATGTTAATCAGATAATAAACTAGAGTTGGTTTTTAGAATTTATCCTAGATTTCTCCTTCAATGGTAGGTTATATGAGGTGCCTCCTGTAGTCAATTTAAGGATCACTTTTGTTGACAGAGGTGCTTCCATAACTTTAATATATTTTGCCTGTGTACCTTCAACATTTTCCGTTCTGAATGTAGTACCAGCCTACATTGTTCTAACCAGGTTGTTCTTGACTGTAGAGGACCTGCGCAATATGCTTGACGACCATGAAGACAGGACAGGGGCATGCCATTTTCACTGCAGAGTGCTCCCACGCTTTCCACTTCCACTGTATTACTTCTAATGTAAAACATGGAAACCAAATTTGTCCAGTTTGCAGAGCAAAGTGGAAAGAAATCCCCTTTCAGAGCCCCGCTTCTGATCTTTCAGGCAGTGGTTCTAGAATTAACCCTGTTGGTTGGCCCCGAGATGATTCATGGATGGCCGTTTTACGACAAATTCCTCCCCCACGAGTTGATGCAACCCGACCGGTTTCTTCACTCTTTCACACTCCCGAACCAGTTATATTTGACGATGATGAAAGCTTAGATCAGCAACCTGAGATTTCCAACAAAAGCCCATCTGTCGAAGATGCTTATGATAACAATTCTATTCGAACAATAGAGGTCAAAACATATCCTGAAGTTCCGGCCATTCAAAGAGCAGCCTCTCATGATAACTTCACTATTCTAATCCACCTTAAGGCTCCTCTTACAAGTGGAAGACAGAATAGCAGCAGAAACCAGACACCGCCAGTATCTCAAATTTCTCGTGCTCCAGTAGATCTTGTGACAGTGCTTGATATCAGTGGCAGCATGGCAGGTACAAAACTTGCTTTGCTGAAACGGGCAATGGGGTTTGTTGTACAGAACCTTGGTCCATCTGATCGGCTGTCTGTAATTGCCTTCTCATCTACTGCCCGCCGGCTTTTTCCCCTTCGTCGGATGACAGATACTGGGCGACAGCAGGCATTGCAGGCGGTAAACTCTCTGGTTTCAAGTGGTGGGACAAACATTGCTGAGGCTCTTAGGAAAGGTACCAAGTTGTTAGTAGACCGCAAGTGGAAGAACCCAGTTTGCAGTATCATACTACTATCTGATGGGCAGGATACATACACTGTCAGTAGTCCTAGTGGGATCCATCCCCGATCAGATTACCAATCACTTATCCCAATCTCTATCCGTCGCAATAATGCAGCGGGCTTGCGGATTCCAGTTCACGCATTTGGATTTGGTGCAGACCATGATGCTGCCTCGATGCATTCAATCTCGGAAATTTCTGGTGGAACATTTTCTTTCATAGAAGCTGAGAGTGTGATTCAGGATGCATTTGCACAGTGTATTGGCGGCCTTTTGAGTGTGGTAGTGCAAGAACTAAAGGTTAGAATTGAGTGTGTTCACACGAGTTTGCAACTCGGATCAATAAAAGCAGGAAGTTACAGAACCAGCATGATGGCTGATGCAAGAATGGGTTCTATTGATGTTGGAGACCTGTATGCTGAAGAAGAAAGGGATTTTTTGGTGACAATCAATATTCCAGATGATGTGTCCGGTAATGACATGTCGCTGGTAAAGGTTAGCTGTGCTTACAGAGATCCCATTACGAAAGAAATGGTGAATTTGGAAGAAAGCAGTGAAGTCACGATCCAAAGGCCTGAAGTAGTAGGACAACTGATAGTGTCGCTGGAAGTAGACAGGCAGCAGAACAGGCTTCGTGCAGCAGAAGCAATGGCCGAGGCTAGAGTAGCAGCTGAGAACGGTGATTTGGCTGGTGCAGTCTCTGTCCTGGAAAGCTGTCGTATGGCATTGTCTGAAACTGCTTCCGCACGAGCTGGTGACCGCCTGTGTGTCTCACTTTCCGCTGAGTTAAAGGAGATGCAAGAAAGGATGGGAAACCGTGGTGCATATGAGGAATCGGGAAGAGCATACGTTTTATCAGGATTGAGCTCACACTCATGGCAGAGGGCAACTGCTCGAGGTGATTCCACAGATAGCACTAGCCTTGTGCTATCTTACCAAACACCATCGATGATAGACATGGTGACACGTTCACAAACCATGTTGTTAGGGAACCCATCTCCCCAACGAGCCCTCAGCAGTGCTCAATCATTTCCGGCCAAGCCACAGCCACGATAATCCTCAAGAGTAGCGTTCGCCTCACCTTCCATATGTTCTTTATCAATGGACCTTTTTGTTTCGTTATTAATTTTCTTCATGGTTCGGGGAGTCGGGGACATAACTGGGATACAGAGGAATTTTGGGTGATATAACTTTTGGGGGAGCATATTTGGTTGTTATCTCATGTACATGAATAAGAACTGGGTAAATGTGAGTAATGGGGGCTGAGATCAATTGTGAAAATGGAGGAGGAGGTGGGAGTAGAGGGTCTTTCTACTTTAATTTTGTTTATGGTTTAGTTCTTCTTTTGTTTTTATGAGAAGAGAAGGGGGTATAGCCTTGTAATTGTGGGGATACTTTCGGGTGAATTATTCACTTGAATATATGATAATGGTATATCTACTCATTCTTTTCACTAAGTTATCATTGCTTTGAAGTTTTGAACTCAAGAACTACTAATCTTCTAACTTATTCAAACTCTCTGGTTGGGTGGAGGGATTTGAAATATGGGTTTGGGTTTGACAATTTGCAACATAAACTAGAAAACATGAGGGTGAATCCATTTCGATTGAATAACTAGATGAAATACATTTGACATGTATTTGAAATATAACTATACCCCAACCCTAAAAAGCCGTTCGAACACTTCATTTGTTTTCTTTCGTTTCTTCATATTCAAATTTCGGGAATAAGATGCCACCTAGTACTACAATTTAATGGTATATTTTTTCATTTTTAAGTAAGATGTTTTAAGTTCGAATCTAATGAATGATGAGTATTTCCATTCTTAATTTTTGGTCGGCATATCTAAATTTTTCGTCATCTTTTGTCCAGGTTTATTTCCTTTGGAAACCCTGTTTTCTACATAAAATACGCCAACATTTGGACTCGAACCTTCAAATTTCGTTCACATTCATGGTCTCTCTCTCTCTCTCTCTCTCTCTCTCTCTCTCTCTCTCTCTCTCTCTCTCTCTCTCTCTCTCTCTCTCTCTCTCTCTCTCTCTCTCTCTCTCTCTCTCTCTCTCTCTCTCGGTCTAACAACTAATTTCATTAAAACACATTGATACAAAGTGAGAAAAGTCTAAGGACAATATACAACATTAAACTAAAACTGCATCCCAAATACAAAAGGAAAAAAGGGAAACAAACCCCAAAAGTTAGCCCCATAGCAATCCTCCACCAAAATAGTTGCATCACCACCACCAAGCCGCCTCCGTCGAGAGAAGAACCAATGAACCTAAGGGATAAAGGGAAAACGGGGGTGGGCAAGCCACCCGTGCTATAAGCACTCCCATAATCTTACCAAATCGTGCAAATTGAACTTTAGCAACCACTTTAACCCAAAGCATACCTTCAATCGAAATCCATGGAGAAAGCACCCGAGGAGCCGAATAGCTGGAACAGGTGGACAATGACTCACGGCTAGGAACAACAAATTGGAAAGAAAAAGGCTTGAAGGTCTGCCATAAAATTGAGACAAAGCTCAAAGAAATTTAGACAAAGCCCAAATCAAATTATTAAACTTTGGGGCTTTTTATGATGCTGAGGTCCTCTGCAAGAAGAATAAAATGGTAGTTTGTAGGAAATGGCATTTTCTACCTAATTATCGGATTCGCGTCGTGTGTAGCCTTCATATACATGTCTTTCGGTAACTTGGGGTTGAATTTTCGCGACGAAACGAAGTTGAGTTTTGTGGGGAGGAATGGGACTCAGCTCATCTTGGATGGCAAGGCATTTTACATTAATGGGTGGACTTCGGCAGGAAAGCCCTCAACCCAACCATTTTATCTACCCCACATCTGGAATCCTTCTACATCTTGCTTTCATGAATAAGTATGGTGGAAGTTAGACTTCGGGGAGCTTGATTTGTATTTGAATTTTCTGCTGGTGAAGGATCATGGAGGATTAGAGTTACATTACACAGGAGGATTGGGCAAAGTTCTTCAATTTTTTTATTTTTTAAGTTTATTTTTTATATATTTTTTTTGTTTAATCTTACTTTCTATTTAAGAAATAATTTTTAAAATGACTAGAATCTCTTAAAATCCATTCAAATCTTTAATCAAAGTACATAAGACTCCTTGAAAATCCATTCAAATCTTTAATGAAAGTCCATAAGAATCCTTGAAAATCCTTTTAAAAATTGTAAGGATTCTACAATCCTTTGAAATCTATCACGTAAAAAATCTTTTAAAATCCTCTAAAATTCAAATTGACTGCACTCCCCCTAGTTTTTTTATTTTAGGAGGATTTGTGCGAGAGCTCAGGTGTTCTCTTTATTGATTGTAATTGTTTTGGTGCTAATAAAATATTGTTTCTCTTAAAATGTGGCCCAAGGAAGAAAGCCCTATCAAAATGTTTGCTAATTTTCAAGCATGGTAATGTTGGTGATGTTTCTTCCAACTAGCTATTAGTTTAATGATATTTTTCTTCTAAAAGGTTGAAGATGTCCAAAGTTTAAATTTCGTAGTCTCCCTTTGATTATAAACAATATGTTCCTAATGCTTTCTAGCTAGATAAGTAACCAAATTAATGCGAAAATTTTATTTTAAATTAAAGTGATTGATCTAGAAAACAAAGTGAAAATTGTGCCTTTATTGGGACTAAAGTCACACAAAAAAGAGAAAAAGAACCATAAAAAATGATAAACAGAAAAGTCATAAACTCATGACGATTATTTTACGTCTACCTATCATTTTGAGATAAATAATCAGAAGATGTCGAGTAATTTTTCGATGTGCTAAAACATACATATGATATTACCAATTTACTTATATTATAATTTATACTAGTTTTTATTGCACATAAGCAGGTGTGATGACACGTCCCTAATTTTATGTTTTTACAAATTTTAAAAGCGTGATTTTACGAAAATGCCCTTAGAGGCGAAGGTCTTGACTTTCGTTGATCAACGTATAGTGAGGTGTAGGAATTAATCCTTTAGTGTTTTCCTGAAGTACTCGACATTACAGACTCGTAGGCGCAAGCAGAAGAGGATTTTGGGTTACGGTTAAAGTTTTACGGAACTGTAAACTCGAGAAGTACTTTTGTTTTAGTCACTATTTATATATTTTTATAATGTTTATATTTATTTATCATTTAGTTATTTTTAAAGTTGAAGAAGAAGAGAAAGAAGAAGTGGGGAACGGGAGAAGAGAAGAAAGAAGGGTTACTGCCTAATCAGAAAGAAGAGGGAGTGAGTGACTAACTAGAAGAAGGAGGTGAGGAGATGGCCAATCGGGAGGATGGAAGAGAGGGCCAAGGATGGAACGAAGAACAGGGGATCAGGAACATTTCTCCTTGACCCGTTTCGGACCACAACCCGCATGTAGACCCGGCGGCTCCAATCTAAATTCTGAGGTCCTCAAGCAATTTTTCAGACGAAATTCACCGAGCTATCACCTGGGAACTTGTTCATGACCTCTGCTTTCCTATTTCTACCAAAAACCTGAGCCAATTGGGGCTCCAATTCGTTGAAATTGAACTGGGAACTCGATGGGTGCACGACGGCGAATCCGCCATTCCTACAACCATTTCCTTCGATTACCACCACAGTTAGCCTTCCCTTGGACCCAGGAAAAAGACCCAACTGGTGGTTGGGGCGGTGGAGCTTCGGAGACGATGAATCGACAACCACCATTTTCTAGGGTTCCGGCAGGTTTGAGCAAAATTAGAGCTTTTCCTGGCCAAATTAGACTTGGCCGCAGGTATAAAGTTTACTCTACTCATTGAGATATTCATTCCTATAAATTTTGGTAATTTTTGGAAATAGTTGGATTTTACAGTGAGTCGGGGCAACCGATTGCCACCCACGACGATGCGTGCGGCGGTGCGTGGCCAGGGGGCCGTCAATGTTATTATTAGGCTAAATTAGATGCCTTGAGCTCATTTTTGGTAATTGTATGACGTAGGTTGATTGTTGGAACCTAAATTCTCTATGTTACGTTAATAGGTCATTATATGAATCGACGATCCAACCGTTGGATCGTCACCAAACTTTAATATGTTATAGTAAGTAATATTTAAGGACCATAGGAACTTATGGATCGGGAATCTGGTACAGGGATCTTCCCAAATTGGATTTGTAAGTTCATAAAATAAAATGTTAACCGTCACTTGGTTTAGGCAATTGGCGGAGATCAGACCGTTGGATCGTAATGGAACTTTAGGATGTTGTTCTAGAAGTTTAATATGGATCTTTGGAAGTAAGGGATATGAAATCCGTGACGCAGATCTTCTGAATCGAACTACGTAGGGATGTGTGTTATGTAAGTTACATATTTTATTAATAAGAATTCTAAGTTGTAATGGCGCCAATCGTTCGTGACGCCTCTATGGTTGTGCTAGGAAGTTGTAGCTTGAACTCCAGGTGAGTGAGCTTTTGTTTCAGTATATATATGTATGCTTGGTATTTTTCCCAGAAAATGCGTTTAAATGGAATTATGTTTTGAAATGCGATGCCTCATGATTTATACTTAGATTATGAGTTAGTATAGTATGCATATTGTGATTTGACGTTGTGGACGCTCAGGTAAGTACCATGTGAGTTATAGATTGTTAATGTGAGTTGATGAGTATGTTGAGATGCATTGAGAGCTCATAAACCTGCACCCCGGTCTTAGTGCTCCCGCTCGTGGCCAGGGCATAGACTTTCACGTGATGTTCACCTCCCGCACCACACGCTCACCTTGGATCCAAGTTAGGTGCACAGGCTTGTCGTACAGACCACTATAGGTGGTTCCGACTCATAAGTGACTCGTGATTATTCGCACAGTCTTCACGTGATCGTAGCACTTGAACGTATTTATTTACATCCAGTCATGTCGTACAAACCACTATAGGTGGTTCCGACTCGTGTGCAGGTATACTTGATGAGCTATGGGTTCAGCCGTACAATCCACAATAGTTGGATCCGGCTGACATATTACTTTCATTGATTTACTTCACCTAGTTTACTATTTATTGATGCTGAGATATTTGACATGACATATATGTGGATTTTGCTAATTCGAGTATGATTTCGATATATGTATATATTCTATTTTCTGGGAAATTATACAGGTTTTACGGTGAGAGGTTACTGCCTTTAATAATTGAAATGGTTTTTGAAAAGCTTTTATTTTTGCCTACTCACACTTTTTGTTTTGCGCCCTTCCAGATTTAATTTGCTGAAAGTTCGTATCGACAAAGATTCTTGGCAAATCTCAGGATAGGTGGTTACTTTTGAGGGTATAATCTTTATCTACTCCACTGTACTTACTTATGCTCTAGCGTCACGTGTGAAGTGAGTTCATTCCTGCTCACCAACGCACTCTGGTATTTAGGCACTCTTAAGTTTAAATTTATTCACATTTTTCCACATCATCACACTTTATGGCTTCGTCACCTTTCAGGTGTCGGCTAGCATAGCTTGATTCGGAGTCCTAGTGGACATTCCGGGTCGGGGTGTGTCAGCAGGTGATATTAGTAATTTAAGGGCATGCTATGTATGTGGTAGATGAAGTTGTTATAATAGATACTAGTATATGTCCACACATAAATTGTGTGAAATTTTTTACTTTTGTTTTTAAAATTGAAGGAGAAAGGAAGAAAGTGAGAGAGAACGTTGGAGTGGAAAGAGTGAAAGATGTTTGTTTTGTGAAATTACGTTACTGTCGTTAACGTTTTTGGGGCTTTTTAGCCAAAATGGTCTTTGAGATTTGCATAACTCCTCATTTTGGTCCCTGAGATTTCAAATAAATAGAAGTGGTCCCTGAGATTGTCCACCATCCATCATTTTGGTCATTCTGTTAAAAACTCCGCTAAGTGTTCGGAGCTCTTGGCCGAAAGTTTGGGCAATTTTCAAAGATTCGTAACTCAACCGTTTCTTAACCAAATTCGACCCATAATATATCAAAATGAAGATAGGAAAGTGTATAATATGATTATACCTATTTGGAAGCCTAATGGTTCCCGGAGATAGTCAGAACATAGCCTTAAAGTTGACTAGTCCGAGGGAAAACTGGAAAACTCGCCGGAAACTGGGTAAAATTTAAACGTTCATAACTTCTTCAATACTCAACGAAATCAGGTGATTCAAAAACGAAAATCATACTTATCGACGAGAAGAAGAGAATGGTATCTTTTTCAGCGGCTAAATCTTCGTGTTTTATCCGGAAAACGGCTCAAAAGTGGCTGTCTTGGTCTCGAGTTAGCCATTTTCGAGCCATTTTTCGACCAAAACATGACGAGTTAGCTGTAAAAAAAGGTACCATTCTCTCTGTCTCGTCGAGAAGTATGATTTTTGTTTTTGAATCACTTGATTTCGTTGACTATTGAAGACGTTATGAACGTTTAAAGTTTATCCAGTTTCCGGCGAGTTTTCCAGTTTTCCCTCGGACCAGTCAACTTTGAGGCTATTTTCCGACCATCTTCGTCAACCATTGGGCTTCCAAATAGAATAATCTTATTCTACACTTTCCTATCTTCATTTTGATATGTTATGGGTAAAATTTGGTTAAGAAACGATTGAGTTACGAAACTTTGAAAATTGCCCAAACTTTCAGTTAAAAGCTTTGGGACACTTAACGGAGTTTTTAACGGAATGACTAAAATGATGGATGGTGGACAATCTCAGGGACCACTTCTATTAATTTGAAATCTCAGGGACCAAAATGAGGAGTTATACAAATCTCAGGGACCATTTTGGCTAAAAAGCCATTTTTTTGTTGTGATAGAAGACAAAAATGTATTTTCACCCTTTTTTGGGAAAGCAAGTATAAAATTATTAATTCACCTCATTTATGAAAATTAATATTAAAATTACGTAATTAAAAATGGACATGAAGGTCATTTTCAGGTAAGGGGTTATTTTCATTCAGTTTGATTATTTGTCAAAATCGAAAATTAAACTCAAGTTACTATTTAGTTTAGTTCAGTTTTTGCAATTCGTAGTTCGATTTGGTTTGATTTTCAGTTTTGGTTTTTTTTTTTCAATTTTGTTTCTTTTTCTTTATAACCTAGATATTGGAGAGAAAATGAAGAAAAAAAAAAACCCTAAAGAATAAAGATTTCAACATATTTGGGCCTAAAGTTAGGTTTCCCTAGCCTTAGATTGAAATTATGCTAATAGTTAACTTGGAATCGAGTTTGAAAAATGAACACCCAATATAAATAAATAAATAAATAAATAAAAATTCATATTCATTCAATTTGGTTTCATTCGGTTTTTGAACCATCAGAACTGAAATTGAACTAATAACTTTCGATTTAGTTTGGTTTTATTAGTATTGGTTCAATTTTCAATCAATTCGATTTTTTTAGTTTCGGTATTTGGTCTGAACTTTTTTGGTTTTTCGAGCCGCCCCTAGTTATTTTACTCTCTTGTTGATTTGTTGATATAGAGGATTTTCGAAATTAATATAATAGATGTGAATTTTCATGTTTTAACGATATATTTATGACATCTCAAATTGCTTGTTCAAGGGATAATGCTTGACCATATGAAGTGGCCCAATGATAACAAAACACTTGCTATAACTATAATTCTACTATCATGTAGTCAAACATAATGTGTGTTTTTTTTTTTTTTTGAACAAACGATATTATCTACGCTGAGGAGGCGGGGGAAACAAACACAATGTTAACCACATATCCAAACATCTCATTTCATCCCAACGTCTTCCCTCTTTCATCCTTGAGAATGCTAAGGGGACTTTCTCAAAGTGGGACTCTCTATGAACTTTTTGTCACCTCACAGTTTAACGTCAATTTTCATGCTAACATTATAAAAAATTGTGCTAACATGAGGTGGGAGAGAGTCTATAGAGAGTCATAGTTTTAAGAGAATCAATTTTGAGAATCTCTTTAGCATCTTTCTCCAGCCTTTCTCCTCCTCGTTGCTTCTGCAACATCATTTCACTTGCTCCGCCCTCATGGTCAGACTTCTTCACTGTGGAAGCCATGGCAGCACCAAACACCACCTTCGCCCAAATTTTATCGAGTAATTTCAACCTTCATAATTGGTATGTTTAGTTAGAAGGATAGCAAGAGTTTGGAGTGTTTCATTTGCCCCGTGTGTTAAATATAGTAGTATTCATAAGATGATTAACCCATCTATATGATGAAAAAAGTAGCATAAATTTAGACCATTCAGCATATACATGAATATGTACCGTAAATTTAGACCATTCAACATATACATGAATCACGTATTTGTTGTTTTTATTACTTCTATATGGTATCAGCTTTTTTCCAGAGCTAATACTGCCCATTAACGATCCTATCTAAACCTCACACCTCTCTCATGGCCACCCCGACTGCCTCTCTTCCCACCTCCTTCAATGTCTCCCATATGATAACCACCCCCGTAGATCGCAACAATTATCTCTCATGGCGGTCCCATTTTATGGATGTTCTTGAAATCCATGGCTTAGAAGACATTGTGGTTAGCAACACTACACCTTCCAAAAATCTCGATCAAAGTGATTTGCTCTTCCTCTGTCAAGTCCATCTTGAACCTAAGTCGACTTGTTTTGGTTCCACCATTTTTTACGGTTATTTTGTCCCGATGTGATTCGATTTATCGGTTCCACGATTTTTATGTCTATTCTTAGCTCTCTACCAATAAAACAAAGAAAATGTGGAAGACCTTAGGTTCGATGTTCCGAATTGATGAATCTCTTTAACTATGACCACGGATAGAGTAAAATTCCCTATAGTCTCTCTAAACTCGAAAATGATGGATAATCGTAGTTTGCCACCAGATATCATATGAATAATTTTAGAGAGACCAAAATTTTTAAACAAAATTTATAAATTAAATGATGTGATTGTAGATAATTGAATTATTAATTAAGTGTCGATTAACGTGCTTGTTTCTTATTGGTGACACATCATTTGGTTTAAAAAATTTAGTCTTCTTAGCATTACTCAATGTCTTATTTTTTCAAGAAAAAAAAAACTCTACCAATTTGTATTTTTCGAGAAATTTTTAGTTATGACGGGAACACAAGTGGTACACCATATGTTTTAATAGGAGTGGTAGGATATTTTATTTTTTAAGTTATTAAATTTTTAGCATACAAATTTCACAATTTGTATAATAACACGTAATGTACGATGTGTATCGATCATATTAAAAAATCTCACGTATTTTTCCTATACACGAAGTGCCACGTTACATTCTTTAAAAGTAACAAGTAAAACAAAATATATAATGAAGTAGGACCACCTCGGAAAGCAAGACTGAGCCACCTCGGTCGAATTGCATTATCTCTCATTATTATGTGTCTCTTTCTCCCTGCAAAGAACCCTCTCACTTTCACACTCTCACTGTCTATCTTCAGCTGAAGAAGCAGCAGCTTCCATCGGCAGCTTCTTCTCGCACTTAAAAATGGAGACGCTCTGACTCTCTCTCTCTCTCCATTTCTTCTATATTATCGTTGGATTACCAGATCCGAAATGCCTGAGGTCAAAAAGCCGATTAGGTTTCTCAAAAGCGCTTCATCAGACCCGATTTTCCAGCTTCTCTAGCACCAACGGAGGCACCTGGAAATCGAAGAAGCAGCCGTATTTCAGAATCACTTTTTGTCAAGGTAAAAATATATCCAAATTGTCACTACGTTAATCGATTTCCATGCCATGCCGTTTTTTGCTTTTCGATTTTCTATTTCTCTCTGTACGGATATCTGGTGGACTCATTTCAGCTTCTGGCGGACGAGAAAATTAACGCTGGTTATTGGACTCAAATGTATTTATGAGCATTCTCTTGGGTGTTTTAGTAATTACGTACATATTTTTTCCGAGGAAATAATTAAGTGTATGTTACTACTAACCTATTAACTATTTTTTATGAAGTCAATACCACGTCACTACGTTCCCTCTCATATTCTACTCCTAAACTTTGATTTTGCGCAACTGGGTTAGGTTAGTTGATCAGAACTACAGAGCGATAAATATTGCTTGGTCAAAAAGAAAAAAGCTTTATTCTTTTGGAAAGGAAGTTTTGTTCACATATCAATGGAAGATTTCCCAACAAACAACATCCAAAATTTTTGAATTTTCATTTGTTGTATGCACGGATTTAGAAACTTCATTTAACTTAAAGAATAATGAAAGGCACGGTTGGTTACTATAATTTGACAAAAAAAGTTTATGTCTTTACTCTTTTGGAATTGGTGAGCAGGGTTTGTGTAGCATTTTCTCAACCGTGGTTTTATTTTGGAATTGGTGAGCAGGGTTTGTGTAGCATTTTCTCAACCGTGGTTTTATTTTGTCACCCCCTATCACCCCCATTCGCGCTGTCTATATACGCAGGGCCCACTACGACCCACTATGGAGCCCACAATGACCCAATATTGGGCCCACTTCCGACAGCCGACAGATTGGTAGGACCCAGTGTGAGCTCAACCTTTGTTCGCTTTACGGACCCAGTATCTATACATGTATGTCTGATTGTCCGTCTTTGAAGCTAAGTAAAAGTCTTCGATAAACTATAACCGTTATTTAGCCGTTGGGGTGTCTGAATATTTCTCATTTGAAAAGGTTGGAGAGTTCGGTTAGTATTTTAGTAATGAGCCCACGTTTGCTATAATTTAACAGATTGTGGGGTTTCGATGGATAATGTTGGATTAGATTTTAGGTGCAGCTGAGGGGTCTCTTTCTGGTTTGCAAAAGGGCAGCTTTCAGAGAGGTGGTTGATGGGTTTGCTTTGAGTTTCCTATTCTCCATTCCATTAATTCATGAACCCCATTTGTCTCTTTCCCCGCTGTTCGTGTCAAATGTGCTTTCGGCATTCACCCCATCGTCTTTGAAGAGATTGCGTATATTAGACCTTTCTGGTCGTTGTTATAATGGGTTTGCTATGCTCCGCTTTGTGTACTTGTACTCATGTTTAAACTCTGAAGGTAAAAGAATGTGGGTGGGAGTTGCGATATTTTTAGTAATTTGAGCTCGATGCTTGTTCCTTTTGATTTTGTATTTTGCAAGTCAAGGTCAAGTTACTAATTTGCTGTTTCTGCTGCGGTTCTTTACTTTCTCAGGTGTGCTGATTGTCCTTAATTCTCTTCAAGTTTTATACTTTCTATCTGTTTGGAAGCAATGTCACTTTTAAAGTCTTATAGAGTTACTGTAAGGAAAGTATAATTTTGTTTGTAGGAACCTTGTTCCTTTTTTAAGTTTTTGTATACTGTTTGAGGAGGCAGTTTAATTAGTTTTAAGATAGGACCGGGATTTAATTAGTTTTAAGATAGGACCGGGACTGCTACAAGCAGAAATGCATTGATGATGGATGGGGGCAGTCGCTCATTTGTTGGGCCAATTTCTGCTTGATCCCCAACCGGCAAGCCTTGAATTTTCCGGTTTTTCTTATTTGATGCAACTCTACCGCAGTTACAGGTATAAATGAGTAATGCAATGTGGTTTTTTTTTTTTTAATGGTAATTTCTGCATTTATGTTTTTAGTTGTGTGTAATTATGAGACTGGGTATAGCTACCCCTAACCATGGGTCAACAATAACTTTGTGAAGTCATTTTCGCCAAAATTTTGTGTTGACAATACCGCATAATCGAACTTCATGTTGTACTACATATTTTGCTTGAGTGCATAGCAAAGTGGGTTGCGATCAATTTGTTGGCCAACCATGAATTTAACAACCTGCCTGTCATATTTTACTTCTACACGCTTGACTAACTTTCAACTGTTTGATTCTGGATTATATATGCCTTTCAGATTTATGAGAGTATCACATCGGATTTTAGTTTTCTTTTCCTTTTCCCTTAATCTCTTGGAATCATTATCTGCAATGTAAATGGCTTGAATTTTTTATCTTTCCAGTTTGTTATATCGGTGTCAGGCTGTTGTTTGCATTTTGCAGCATTTTTAGGGAAACCGATATTACTGGATGCTTACATAATTGTTCATTTTGAGTTTTTCATTAGGACCTGAAAATGTTTCAATATGATATCGTCATACTGTTCAGGTTAGAATAAATGAAGTTCCAAGTGAAAGTTTCCCTTGCCTGTCTCATAACCTTGATCGTGATTCAGCAAAGTGTTTGCGGTTAGTATTGATTTTCTCATTAAAAGTTATTGATATTGCATGATGGTAAATCCAAGGCACACCATCCTTGCCTTTGAATCTGTAATTCAGTATCATTTGAACAATATCTGCGAATCCTCTTTGGATAATTTATTGCAGCGGATGAGGTTTCGAGTACTTCCAATGCAACAGACTGGACATGTAGATGCTCATATCAAGGAAACCTGAGCTACACTCTAGAACCTTACTGTTCGGCATCCTGTAATTGCAGTAAGGGTATGCCACTGATCTTTATGGTACAATCACCAAAAGCTTACACTTCTTTTGATACAACATTATTGCCGATAGAATTTTACACTTGTCCCTTCTGCCATCTCTTTATATTTAGTTCTGTTTATAACAGTTTCCAGTCAATACATATTAGAATATTATGTCAAATATGTTCTTGAGTGCACTTTGTGATTATTCTGCGAACATAGGAGATTCTTATATGTTCAAATTGAAAGAATAATGGCGAGTAACCGTTGTATTTTTTCGCTCAATGTTTCGGTAGAAGGTCTTTGTAAGTTAGTTTTACATATCAAAAAAATGCTTTGGTTAAATCCTTGCATGTTAGGAGTTAATTGCGTTGGTTAAGAAAGATCCTTTTGTTTTGGTGACTGGAATACTTTTATACACCTGTTTTTTTGCACGTAATGTATGGTGATAAGAATGGTTCAATTTGCCTTAATATAGATGCTGGAAGTAATACTACGTGGACATGCATATGTGCTGCGAATGGGCTTCCTAAAGTGGCAGCAGACGGTCATGATCCTAATTGTTTTACAGCCTGCAACTGCACTTATGGTACTCTCTCTCTCTCTCTCTCTCTCTCTCTCGCGTACACACACACACACACACACAAATGTTTCTTTTTAACAATCCTTTCAGTATAAGTTGTCTCTAGGCGGTAGAATACTAAGTTATATGTTGGACAAACTGTATCGAACCAGGAAATCTATCATGTTCTGAAGTCTGCATCATGTATTCATTTATTGGTCAACTGATGCACTTTACCAAAAATATCGAAAATTCATGCTATTTTTAAATTGATTGCTTTTTGTGACCATGAATTTTGGTTTACTGCATGATTCCTTTGTACGCTCACCCCATTTTTTGCGACATCCCATCTTTGACTTACATGTATTGATGCATTCATAATCTGTTCCACATGGACATGCTTTAGATAATCTTGTTTACATACATCCAAATTTTTGCTATGTCATTTAATTGTGACTTGTTCTGTATTGCTCGTTAACAGGATATCTCAATGCAGCACAGCCTTCAAAAAACCGTCTTCCGAACAAAGTTGTTGTGATTATTCTTTTAGCATGTGTCATACTCACAACTCTTGCTTTTATTTCCTCGGTGGCATGCTACTTCTGCCGAAGGGCCAAGTGCTCTATTCAACCGCCAATATTTTCGTCAGACACGGAAACAAGTTGCAATAGTGCTTCCAACTTAATTAGCTATAAGAGCTCATTGTTTGAGACCAAAATTAATATGGATTCTCCCATCAGTAAAGGCACAGGTAATTTAATCTATGGACTGTTTTAGCAGAGTTTGTTTTCTTAATATTTATATACCTGCTCATCTTTTCGGCCTGTTCACTTCCTAGTACTCCTTTAAACATGGGCCTTTTATTTGTATATTTTTCTCCATACAGCAACTGCTATAACTATTCTTTTTCAATTCACAGGGTGCTTTACCTCTTGCGTATTTAGAAGCAAACCCCGAGCTACACCTGGAGCAATTATTCAATTTTCATACGTTGAACTGGAAAATGCAACCAATAAGTTTTCAGACTCCAATCTAATAGGACTTGGCGGAAGTAGCTATGTCTATCGTGGCCAGCTTAAAGATGGTGAAATTGTGGCAGTTAAGCGTCTAAAAGCTCTGAAAGGGCCAGATATGGACTCTGTCTTTTTAACAGAGGTAGTACCTCATCATTCAGTACATTTCTCGATATACATCAACATCCTGTTTATTGGTTTCTTGGCAGAATAAATAAGTTTACTTATCTGTTTTTTCCTCAGATTGAGATGTTAGCAAGACTTCACCATTTTCATGTGGTGCCTTTGCTTGGGTACTGCTTTGAAACCCATGGAAAAAATGCCGAGAGGCTATTGGTATTTGAGTACATGAATAACGGTAACCTGAGAGATTGTTTGGATGGGGATGAAGGGAAAAACATGGATTGGGTCACTCGAGTTTCAATTGCCATTGGAGCTGCAAGGGGTTTGGAATATCTCCATGAAGCAGCTGCTCCAAGAATTCTGCATCGAGATGTCAAATCCACAAACATTCTTCTGGATGAAAATTGGCAAGCAAAAGTAAGAAGTGATTATTTGAGACATGGATTGAAATCTTTGATTCTATAATGAAACAAGGGAAATAACTATGATGGCAGTTTAGCTACGAACACAGTTTGTTTTGCTTTTAGGAAATGAAAGATAAACCTAATTTGAAGCAGATATTTGGCATGCATATCTTATATTTTGAAACATTTATGTGCAGATAACTGATCTTGGTATGGCGAAACGCTTGAAAGCTGATGGTCTCCCTAGTGCATCTAGTTCTCCAGCTAGAATGCAGGGGACTTTTGGTTATTTTGCACCGGAGTATGCAATTGTTGGCAGAGCATCTCTTAAGTCAGATGTTTTCAGTTTTGGCGTGGTTCTTCTTGAGCTTATCACTGGTCGGAAGCCCATCCATCAATCAACCAACAAGGGAGAAGAAAGCCTTGTCATATGGGTAAGGAAAATGCTAAACTTTATTACTAGGAACGTATATCCATCAATTTTTTTGCATGAAATTCCGTTTTGTTACCACTATGCTAATTACTATGAGTCTTTATCATAAATAATTTGTTCAGAAATACATCTATGGGTTAATAAAAACTGATGTTAGCATATGAACATTTTTGTCTTTGTTTTGTAGGCTACGCCTCGTTTACTGGATAGTAAGCGAGTAATCACAGAGTTGGCCGATCCAGATTTAGATGGAAACTTCCCGGAAGAGGAGATGCAGATAATGGCTTACTTGGCAAAAGAATGCCTACTGTTGGATCCTGATGCTAGACCAAACATGAGTGAGGTTGTTCAAATCCTTTCGACTATTTCACCAGAGAGATCTAAAAGGAAAAACTTTTCTGCAAACCTTTTTGAGGTAATTCTTGTACACTGAAATGTTACATTGCTTTTCCGCACCTCTGTCGTTTATGTCATTTTTAACTTTTCATATGTCCTGTGGAGTCATCTCTTCGTAATGTATGATTTGAGCAATGCGTATAAAGTCTTGACCTGAGTATTCTTCTGCTCAGCACATAAGCATGGGTGGCCATAAAGATGCTGAGGAGCTAAGGCAAGCGAAATCCAATAAAAGTTCAGTTCGTTGTTCACTGCCACTAGACATTGACCGTAATCTCTGTGCTGAAAGAGATGCAGATTCTCTTTCAGATAACTATATGGAGAGATTGATCCTCTTGACTTCAAATGCCAGGAGTTGTCGTGCCAACGATGATGAGACGGTGGATTTAACTGAGCCCAGGTTTGAGTCATTTTGCGTAACAAGTGGTAAGCCCCCATGACAGGGGAAAACTTGACTTGGGTAAAGCACACGGATAGGATGGAAACCAGATTTTAATCTTGGTTCAAATACTTGTTTGCGGTCGGTTGCTCGAAGAAATCATGAGGAAGAAAGCGGGTCTCTGAAGATTTTTTTTTTTTTTTCTATACTTTTTTCTTTGAAGAAAATCATAGGCTGTATGTATGTTTGGTGGTTGTACAGAAGTTATAGAAATTCAAATATGTTAGGAGATGAAAAGGATGGTATGCTGCTTGTAACTCAGTAAATGCAAAAAGATAGTTTTCAAGGCATATTGGTTCCCTTTTTTTTGGTCAAACGAGAGTAATTCATCAAACAAAGTCCAAACATAAAACAACTTACAACGAGCCCTAAAAAAAAAGCAACTGATACAATAAAGCATGAGTAATGGTTTCTTTATGCATCGAGTACAAAAACGATGAATGATAGAAATGCATACGGGGTTTCAACCCAAAAATAAATACCCCTTCTAAGTGGTCCAACCAATAGAGGCTCAAAAGTGGCTAGTAGAGAAAACCTAAGAAACCTATGTGAGGGATGGCTAGCCGCAGAAGCTTGGAACCCAAAGGCAACAAACCACACACATCGCCAATTTAGCACCACAAAATAACAACTAATCCCTAGTTCATAGAATATAGAGATCTTTAAAAGGAAAACTAATAAAAATGACTTGAAAACATTGAGTTTTAATGATAATGACAAAATAAAGGGTAAAGTGAATAATACCAGGTTTGACTTTTTAATGTAAAAATGTGGTTTTTCGTTAAAGTGAACAGTTCCGTGGGCTTTTCGTTAAAACTCTGTTGACCCTAAAAACTACAAAGCCTACGTGGCGCGCAGGCCGAGTAATTTAAAAGCTAACTACGTCCTTCGGTGAATGCGGGCGTGCCAACTCGTCGGCCGAGCTCGGCCGAGGAGTAAATTTGTTGATGTTGCGTTGGGTCGCGCTACTGACTTCTGCGTCTTGCGATTGCGGCCGAGAAAGGAACACGTCTCGGCCTCCTGGATTCTCAAACCTGAAGACAAGGTTACTATTATTACGAAGCTCACAAATCGAATTCGGCTTTCAATGTGCCGAATGTAATAACTGTAACACCTCACTTCGTCGAGAAGACTAATGAGATGACCTCGACCAAAAAAGGATTTAGAAACCTTCTCGACCGAGACTTGGATAGACAATTGACCGTGCCCGCCGCAGTGCTGTTGATGCCAACGGAAGGTACTGCGAGTTCGGCCAATTCTACGGTGATAGAGCTATCTATGCCGACTTAAGATATCACCGGTTGCTTTCACAGTGCTGTTGATGCCAACGGAAGATGTGTCAGCGAAAAAGAAAAGGAAAAAGTTCTCAAGTTGTTTGAGGATTTGCGCAGGGCAATTTTGTATTGATTTTGTGGGGATCCGAACGTTGCACAATCACCCCTATTTATAGCATTGGATTTCCTCGAATTCGGCTTAAAACCCTACACGGACTAGGATTTTCTCTCCGGATCAACCCTAGTTCGACCAGTCCTATCTTCACTAGGATTGTGAATCTAGTCCCTTATTGAGTTGAAACCATTCCTGGTTATCCGACTTGCCGAGACTCCTTGTTGCATTAGGATTCGGCTTCGCAAATGTAGCACAACCTAGCCGGCCTAGTTTTAGAGGCCCACGAACCGAACGGCCCAAGGCTCCCTTGTTGCCAGGCCCTTCCGGGCCGAGAATGGTTCTGTCCTCGGCCCAAATTAATATTTTGGGCCCAAACATTGCCCCCTCGCTTCTGAGGTTTTCGGCCTGACCTCCTTGGCCGAATTTCGACCTTGAAGAAGCGAATCTAATTCACAGAACCCAAGTACTCTATTTTCAAGGCGCATTTATTGAGCACGATCGCACGATCTTGAACCTGCAAACCTCCATTCCACGTGGCAGCCTGCGACTCGGCACACGTCTGAGGCGTGCGGTCACTCGAACCGTCAGGTCATCATGACCTTATGGCTAACCCTAGCCACTCTTATCTCGATCCGCGAACCACTTTTCAGTGTGCGGACGCCGAAACGTCTTTCGCCATTAATCTTGCCGTCACACGCAATCGTGCGTCCCCAAAATCCGAGACCCTCGGTCTTCTCAACTGCATTCCCTGAATGTTCATTATGATCAGTGATTTCTTCAGTCGATTTTACCCTTTATTTTGAATTTCGAACGATTGCACTTCCTTTCCCATCTCTATAAATACCGGAATTTTCCATTTGCACTTTTACGCTCTCAAAACTTTCTGAATTTTCTTGCTGCTCCTTTCTGCCAAGTCTTTGTTCTTAAATCCCTCAACCCAGAAAACTCTTCTTTTTTACACCGTCCCTTTGAATCTCCTAAAATGGCATCTTTCATCTCAAAGCTTTCCAGGGAGTGCGAACAACATCAAAAAATACTCGATCGAAGCTCGATCAAAACCATACGGTTTGAGAGTGACATGAGAACTCCCCACCAAATCCTGGGTCCTCTTTTCAAGGCGGCCGTTCCGTCGGCCATTACTGGCCTTCTCCAGGAGCACTGCCTAACACCCTTACTCCAAGGGTTTGAATGGTCGAGATGGGACGCGGCGAAACCCCAAAGCTCCTGGCCCTCGACGACCACAACCTGGGCAGCCTGGGTTGTCCGAATGGAAAAGTTCTTCGGCGATCAATGGAAGGTCCTTGGCATCCACGACGCCATCCTCCTCTCGTCAATGGAAATCGTTCCCGACAAGGAGCTCCTCCAAGCCGCCTTGTGCTTTTGGTGCTCGGCCACCAACACCATGGTGCTTCCACTTGGTCCCATTGGCCCCACCACTCTGGATGTCACCGCCATCCTGGGTACTTCAACGACCGGGCTTTCTATCGACGCGGCCCTCTCTGGGTACCCGTCGAACATCGACCTGAAGACGCTTTTTGATCGACGGGCTTTCGAGACGTTAAACCGTGAAGGCCGAATCCCGTCAAAAGAGGACATTCACAAGCTTCACAAAAACTTCTTCAATTACAACACCCTCTACCTCCACTTCGCCGGCCGAGGAGAAGAGGACCTGCGAGAAGGGGAACACGAAGCCTTCCTCTTCTACTGGTACAACAAATACATTTGTTGTACCAAATCGAACAAATGCTTGGTCGAGAATATGCCGGTGGCCGAGGCCCTGGCTAGTGGCCATGTCCTGTCACTGAGCTCCAACATTCTCGCCCACCTCTTCCGCTGCCTGGCCGAGGCGACCCTGCACAAGATCGACCCACACCAGAACGGTCCCCTCTGGGTCTTCCAGCTCTGGTTACAAGTGTATTTCGCCTCCCTTCGGCCAGCTATAGCCGACTTCTCACCAACGGAGGCACTTGGTCTTCAGTTGGCCTCCCTACCGACACCTCCTCATCACGCCGAAGAGGTATTTAAGTATCTCTTCGCCCTTGATGACCTCTCCAACGACGAGTTCCTGATATGCCGTCGTCGGGACTACCCTTCCTCCATCAGACTGCCTACATCCATGTGGGGCGCGGGGGAAGACGCCGACCTTCGCCAATCCTGGGGGTCATTTGTGCTTACTCGCGACCTTCCCCTTGGCTGCGATGGAAAACGAGCGGGTTGGGAAGTGTACCATCCTAACTTCCTTGCCCGACAGCTCGGTTATCTTCAGGGTTGCCCGGTCCCCCTTCTCTCCTCCCGGACAGTTCTAAGCCGCGGACGTGAGCCTCGTTCTTCGGAGAAGGAATGCCAAACTGCTGCGAGGGAGTTTCAAGAGCAGTGCCAAAAGTTCCGCCTTCGACCGACCACCCCAGAAACCCTATGCACTGACACCTTCGGAGATTGGTGGGAGGCCTATATCCAGGAATTCTTTGGTGCTCCGGTCGAAGACGTGCTGGACAAACTCTTCGGCGACCGGCCTAAGAAGTCCTCTGCCCCCCAAACTCAAGGTAACTGTTCATTTTTTCACTTTTCCTTTAAGCTCTTCGATTTGCCGTGCTAATTTGCTTTTATCTTCCCAGGTAGTCGGCCATTGAGAAAAGTAGGGGCAGTCGCCGCAGCCGGGAAAGAATCGGTTGCGGCGAAGACAGATAAAACTACTGGCTGGGCCAGGTTGACCAAACGGCCTCGCCAAGAGGCCGCGCCGGCTGTCCAATCTCCACCGCCTGCCAAGCGGGTAAAGAAACTGGCAAATAAAGGCGCACGGGAGATCCACGTCATCTCCAGTCATACTACTGGAACAACGACCCCCAGTGTTTCCCCTCCACCTGCCGTCGGCCACCGCTTGGCCGAGGAGCGAACAGTTCCGGCCGCAGAGACAGTTCAGACGCGACCTGTTTCCGGGGCCGGTACACCAGTTGTACCTCCTTCTGTCGAGGCTGCGCCGATTTTGGAAAAAACGGTTTCTGCGGCCGAGGGAACTTCCCTTGTAAATCCAAAACCCTCTGTCTTCGTTCTGGATGAGAGCGAAGGGAGCGACGAGACTCCGCTGGCAACCCGTCCTCGCACGCGTCGACAACCTCCTCCCACATCCGAGAGGGTTGCCCAAGCAAGTCCCTCCGTGGCTGACTGTGGCAAACGTCCGGCCGAGGAACCAGTCGTGGTGGCCGAACCTTCCGCTTCTCTCCAGGACCAGGGCGTCCCCCCCTCGCCCGAAGCTGCTGTCCCAGTCGGCCCTTCCACAGCCGATCGCGGCAAACGACCGGTCGGGGAGCCAGAGGCAACGGCGGAGACGCCCGTGCATCCTCAGGATCAAAACCTCCACATTCCTTCGCAGGAAGCTACTTCGGCCTTCGTAAGTACCCTTTACCACCTTTCTTTGATTACTTTACTGCTTTAGAATTCTAAACCCGAAAAAACTGTCAGGTACCTGTACATTCTTTTCATCAAAAGTTCTACGCGCCGAAGGGCGTTATCTATATTTCGTGGCCGCCTCAGTGGCCATCAAACGTAGATAACCTCCATCGGCCACGAGAACTGAGAAGCAATCTGAGACACTGGGCTCGGCCATTGAGTTCTTTGGGTTCAAGCAACGATCCTGAGGACATGGCCGAAGTCTCCTCTCAGCAGGTTAAAAGAGACGAAACCTTCACACCATTTTTTTTTATTTTCTGTGAGCTTAACCCGATTTGTGCGTGCAGGCATCATGGGAGGTCGAATTCAAAGCTCTTCTGTCCGGTACCACTGGAGGGGCTGGCCCTTCTGCCGCCGTGACCGAACCTGCCGATTCAACTGCTTTGACTCGGCTGCAAGAAATCCTGTCGCTCTCGGCTTCGCAAGTTCTTGAGAGCAAAGGTCTTGATCGGCTGGGTGAGAGTCTGAATGACCTCGGAGCCGACGGTCAACTGAGCGGCGAGGCCATTGTTCAGGCCTCAACTGCCTTGGAGCGCGTTCGAGAAACTTTCACTGTTTCCGAGAGTGCTTTAAGGGCCGAGCAAGACCTACAGGCTGCCATGGCCGTACAAGAAAACCTTCGCCCGAAGGTTGACGCCCTGAAGGCTAAAGGGGATGTCCTGGCCGACCTCGATCGTCAAATGGCTGAGTTGTCGAAGAGGAGATCGGCCGTTGCTTCTGATCTTGCCAAGGACTTCGAGTCGGGCGGCAAGGATTGTTTAACTGAGTTCACGGCGAACGCGAGGCGGGTTGAGCAATTGAAGCTGGAGAAGAAGAATCGGCAGGCCCAGGTCATTATGGGAGAAGTGCGGTGGTTGGAGCTAAAGGCCTTACTCGGCACCCTTCTACCTGCTTCACCTTGAATGTATCTGGCTGTAAATTGGTCGGCCTACTTATTTGTAAATACTTATCAATCTTTAATGAATTGGTCTTCTATTATTCTTGCATCTCCCATGTGACCGGATAGTATTTCTTCAAAAATTTTCCGTTGATTGGTAACCTATGGACCACACCGGTTCGGTCTTTAAGATGATACGCCCCCTTGCCATATACTTTATGCACGACAAACGGTCCTTCCCAATTCGGCGACCATTTGCCGAACCTAGGATCCTTTAGTCCAACGGGCAACACCGTTTGCCACACTAACTCACCTTCGCCGAATGTTTTTTGTCGTACATTTTGATTATAGGCTCGCTCGGCAATCCGTTTTTGTGCCACTAGTAAGTTATAAGCGTCAAGCCGTGCTTCTTCCAAGTCTTCTAACTCCTGTCTCATGGACTGATTATATTCGGCACTAAACAAACTACTTTGCTCGATTAATCGCAACGAATTTATGCTTAGCTCGACTGGTAACATTGCATCATGTCCGTAAGTTAATGCGTACGGGGTTGTCGCAGTCGCTGATCGAGGCGATGTTCGATATGCCCATAACGCCTCGTTCACCTTCAAATGCCACATGCCAGGCCTTTCTTTTATTATTTTTTCGAGGATGCCGATCAACACTTTATTACTTGCCTCGGCCTGCCCATTCGCTTGCGGATAATACGGTGTAGACTGTTCGAGCCGAATTTTCAAATTGGCTGTATACTCTTTAAACCTTTCGGCTGTAAAAATTGTTCCATTGTCAGTTATGATCGTTTCTGGTACGCCAAATCGGGTCACGATGTGTTCCTCCACGAAGTCGCAAACCTCTTTAGATGTTAGTTCGGCATATGACTTTGCTTCGACCCACTTGGTGAAGTAATCGGTTGCGACTAGTATCCATGCATGTTTAGCGGCTCCAGAAGACGGCGTGATTTTGCCGATCACGTCCATGGCCCATCCTCTAAACGGCCATGGCTTTATGACCGAATGCAATGATTCGGCCGGGACCCTCTGTATAGGTCCATGTATCTGGCATTGTACACAACCTCGTGCGAACTCAATACAATCCTTTAGTATCCTTGGCCAAAAATAACCGTGCCGTCGAAGTAGCCATCGCATTTTTCGTCCGGATTGATGAGCTCCGCATATCCCTTCGTGGACTTCTGAAATCGCCTGAGCACTTTCTTGGGGACCGAGGCACAGTAATAACAAACCATCTTCGCCTTTTCGATATAACTCACGCTGATACATGACATAGTTCGTGGCGTGAACCCTTGTCTTGCGATCGTGTTTATTATTGGGATTGTCGAGATATTGCATAATCGGCCTCCTCCAATCATCCGGTATTGCCTCGACAGCGCAAACGTCTATGAGGTCGTCTCGATCTAGCAACGAAGGTAGGGACATAACTCGTGTACGTATCACGTTGTCACGCTGGAGGACTTGTTGGTTAACCAAGGCCGGGTATAGCTGTCGCAACACGGGTATTTCTCGGCCTAGCTTGCCCCCCAAGAGTTGTGCGCCGGAGGCGATTTGAGCCAACTCGTCTGCGTCGGTATTACGACTCCGGGAAATATGTTGAAATGTAATACCGTCGAAGGACTCGGCCAAATAGCTGGCGATCATGTGGTAAGGCGCCAGGGTGCAACTCATGCAACGAAAAGAACCATTAAGTTGGTTAATCACAAGTTCGGAGTCGCCGAGGACGAGGGCGCGGGTCGCCCGCAGGTCATGAAGGATCCCAAGGCCGATGATTAGGGCTTCATATTCGGCCTGATTGTTGGTGCATTCGAAATCCAACTTAAGCGAAAAATACCAACGATCGTGGTTGGGGGATTGAACGACAATTCCTACGCCCGCTGAGGATGACGTACTGGAACCGTCAAAGTACATCGTCCAATGATTGTCGCGCGTCGCGACCATGCCGATTTCGACATCGGCATCCCCAAAACCGTAAGGGGAAGGGTGTTGAGCAAGGAAGTCGGCCATCGCCTGGCCCTTGACGGCTTTCTGAGGCACGTATTGTAAGCTAAATTCGGACAACGCCATTGTCCACTTCCCAATTCGGCCTTTTACGATTGGTCGGGTAAGCATGTACCGGATAACGTCGGTCTGGGCAATGACTTGGGTGACTGACGGGAGCATGTAATGCCGAAGCTTGGATGCGGCGAAAAATAAGGCCAAGCACAACTTCTCGACGGCGGGATAATTGATCTCTGGAGGGCTGAGATGGCGACTTAGATAAAAAATCGCCTGCTCTCGACCGGTGTCGCTGTCTTGTGCGAGGAGGCAGCCGATTGACTCTTCGGCCGCCGAGATATAAAGCTTAAGAGGTTTCCCGCGCCGAGGAGGAACCAGGACAGGTGGTTTCGTGAGGGAGACTTTGATTTGCGTAAACGCCGCCTGATGTTCGTCGTTCCATACGAATTTATCTGAGTCCTTGAGTTTCAAAAGCGTGGAGAACGCTTTCATTTTACCGGCCGAGTTAGAAATAAATCGGCGGAGGAAATTGACCTGACCGAGTAAGGACTGGAGTTGTTTCTTCGTCGTTGGAGGTGGGGCATTGATTATTGCGCGTGCCTTATTCGCATCGACTTCAATCCCACGGTGATGCACGAGGAAACCAAGGAAATTTCCGGCCGACACGCCGAAGGCACATTTGGCGGGATTCATCTTGAGATTATGCTGACGCATGCGGAGAAAAGCCTGTCGGAGGTCGTCCAGATGTGTCTGTCGGCGTTTAGATTTGATGACAACATCGTCGATGTAAACTTCGACAGTGGTTCCAATTAGATCGTGGAAAATGGTGTTCATCGCCCGTTGGTATGTGGCGCCGGCATTTTTTAGACCGAATGGCATGACAACCCATTCGTAAGTGCCGAGTGCCCCCGGGCAACGGAAAGCAGTTTTGTGCACGTCGGCTTCGGCAATGAATATTTGGTTGTACCCCGCGTGTCCATCCATAAAAGATAAGATTGCATGATTCGCCGCGGCATCGATTAACAGATCTGAAATCGGCATTGTGTATTCATCTTTGGGAGTTGCCAGATTGAGATTTCTGAAATCGATGCAGATGCGCAGGGCACCGTTTTTCTTTAAGACAGGTACGATATTCGCCAACCACTCAACATATCGAGCTGTCCGAATGAACCCGGCTTTCAAAAGCCGAACCAGTTCGTCCTTGATGCTGAGTTGCACTTCCGTTGAGAAACGACGTGGTGGCTGACGGAAAGGCTTACATCCGGGCTTAATACGTAATTCATGCTCGACAAGAGTACGATCTAAACCGGGCATTTCATGGTAGCTCCAAGCAAAACAATCTTTGAACTCCGTGAGCAAGGCACGAAGCTCGTCTTTCATTTGCTGAGGAAGTAAAGCACTAATAAACAAAGGTCGTGGGTCATCGGTCGTCCCAACATTAATTTCCTCCAGGGGGTCTTTAACTTGGGGCCGATGATCTTCGAGCTCGGCCGGGGCTGCTTGAATTTTATCAAGAGATAAGACAGGACCATTATCCCCTTCGGCCAGGAACTCAACGAGATTAACGGCCGAATTTGGTCGTCTAGATATAGTATACCAATGGGCCAGCAGTCGTTCCATCGTGGATGAAACCGCGGCCCTACGCATTTCCCGATCGGTGTCAGACATCGGCGTCGGGGAGGAAGTTAGCTAATCCGAGTCTCGCCGAATCCTGATGGACAGTCTCGGCGCCAACCTCGATAGCTTTCTGTACAGAAATCCGAGTCGGCCGTCCTTCATCATTGAAGCCTTGTAAAGTAATGTAGCCGACGTGGTCATCGTAATACCGTGCTTGGATCATGTTAGCCTCGAAGGGCTGGCTATCGGCCGGATGAACAATGACCGATTTGCCGTCCCAAAAAACAAGCACTTGATATAATGACGAAGGAATACAACTGGTTTGATGAATCCAATCTCGACCGAGCAGTGCGTTATACTCGGTTTTGGAATCAACCACGAAAAAGGCGGTCATGTGAGTGCGACCGGCAATATTCACAGTTAACGGAAGCACACCTTTGGTTTGAGACTTGTCACCGACAAAACTACTCATTGTGATCCCTGACGGAATCAGTTCGTCATTCGAGCGACGCAAGGCCTTCATAATGGTCAGAGGCATGATATTGACGGTAGCCCCACAGTCGACAAAAACTTTAGAAACTGGGTATCCCTCGATATGGGCCGTCACATACAATGGCTTTAAATGGTGAAGCGCGGCCGATGATGAACGAGGGAACAATTCGGCTAAAGCGGCCTTTAAGCTCTCATCTTTTGATGCTGACTCACCTTCAACAACAGATACAAAATCCACATGGCCGGCGTCTTCGGCGACGACATCACCATCGAGGAAATTCGGTTGAGCCGTGCTTGACTGAAAATCAGCGGGTAACACATGGACCATACTAATGTCCATGTCATCCAAGATTGACGGGCCCATCGGGTTGGAATTCTCTTCGTTATCCGCATCTTGCGTTTGATCATCAACTACGGACTCCGTTTTTGTCAAAGCCGGACAAAGAGGCGTTTCTGCTCCTTCTTCAATGGCTTGCTCCTGCGGTGCTGCTTCGGCCGCTTGTTGAGTCCGTGAAACTGCCTCAGGTGAGGGTGAGCGCGACAGCGTGCTTGGGGCCGAGATCCGAACCCGCTCCTGGTAATGTATCCGGGCATCCCTGGTATCGAGATATGCATCCAAACGCGCAACACGTGCCATTTCATCGGTCGTGAGGCCGAAGAGAGAAACAGCCGAAAATACCTCGAAGTGACATCGTAAATACTGAAGGTCCTCCATTGAGAAAGGAAGTTCGGCTGCTTCCATATCAATGTATGGGTCAACTTCAAATCCAAAGACGCGGGCTTCTCGTATGTGCTGGAACCTTGCTTTCAATCCGGGGTCTGAAGTTTTCTGGATAATTCGCTCGGCATCAGGACAAACCTGGACCAGATCAATGGTGTCCTGGCATGCCTTCGGCAAACCATACAGGTCGTTGGCCGAATGCTTCTTGTGAAATTCTCGCATATACGCCAAAGCTTCCCCAAGGAACGGTGGATGCAAATTTCGTCGAATTTTGATTAGAGGTTCTTGTATGGCCGACGGGGTTAATTCGCCTTCGGCCTCCTGCCTGAAATGTTCAAGGCGTGCCTTTATCTCCCCTGGTCGAATAAGAAGTTTGATCCGTTTATCAGCCTCTTCAAACATGGTTTCGACATCTTGGTCGACCAGCTGCTTCCCTTGCTTCGACGTTGTCAGAACAGCTGGATGCGGTTGCTTGTTGTCATTGGCAATT
This sequence comes from Malus fusca, assembly GCA_035220775.1. Lineage (NCBI taxonomy): Eukaryota > Viridiplantae > Streptophyta > Magnoliopsida > Rosales > Rosaceae > Malus > Malus fusca. Next base: position 10,243,072 of record CM069061.1, on the reverse strand, counting down.
ATGTCATTCGGCCGCCATTTAGGGACCGAAGCCTCTTGGGCTTCCCGTCGGCGTGCCATGCAATCGATCCTTTGGTGCCGGCGTTTCTGGGATTTGGACAGTGCAGTGTAGACACCTTTTGAAGAATGATACGTATACCAACGTTGATCTCTAGGCTCGGGAGGTTTGAAAGTTTTTTGGCTTCGCGAGGATTCCGAACTGCCAGAATTACGTTTATAGTAGGCATCGTCGTAAAATGCAGTATCAAAGTCGAGGCGCCGCCTGACTGATGATGTCTCTTCTATCCGTGCTTTAGGGCCGAGCCGATCAAAAACCCCCCGATGCCGGCTCACGTTGGCTACTTTTTGCTGGATTACGACCGTAGGTCGTTCCGTTACCAGCGAAAAAGGCTTCACCTCTGGCTCACTGCCGACCTCGGTTCTACATTTTCTGCACAGAACTGCTGTTCCATTGTCTTCATCGGTGCTATAATCCCTCATAGGTTTAACAATAGCGGGCCCCGTTAGAGCTGTAGGTGGCTTGTTGGCACGAAAATCGGCCATGAAACGAGGCCGAGAATTCTGATTATGATAACGTTGTGTCTTAACAACTTCGACCTTCCCTTTCCCTTTGTCCTTAGGGAGGCATGCATCGACCATATTTACTGTTGCCGTGGGAAACGGGTCAGTATCGACACTCATCTTTTTCTCTGGAAATTTTAATTTACCATTATCGATCCAGCCTTGGACGTTGTCACGAAAGACGACGCAATTGTTCGTCGTATGTTTGCTTGAATCGTGGTATTTGCAATACACCTTTCCTTTAAGTTCTTCGGCCTTGGGAATGTTGTGGCCAGGCCGAAGCTTAATGATTCTTGCTGATAACAGTTGGTCGAAAATTGCGTCAGCCTTTGTAATATCAAAAGTATAAACTTTTGACGGTTTCGATGTTCCTTCAGCGGCTGAACGGCTTTTGACTTCCCTAGAGTCAACTTGAGTCAATGCCTTGCAAACAAAAGGCTTATCTATCACTATCTCGGCTGCATCCACGCTAACGCACTCATCCTCGGTTGACGCATAATTGACGGTAGGATTCTTGTAAATCGTCCCCCGAGATGGAGCTTTCGAAACCTTTTCCTCGCGGAGCAAATAGTCATATTGTTCGACATGTTGGGCTAATTCGTACATATCCCGAAAGTTTGCCCCCAAGAACTTCTTTTTGTATTCGACGTCGAGGCCGTTCAAAGCAAGTCTGACGAATTCAACTTCGGGTAAAGGCACTCGGCACCAGTTCCTGGATGATTTGAACCTGGTGAGATAATCCATTGGTGACTCATCAGATGCCTGAGCCATCCTTGCTAATGAAGAAACCGACACCTCCATCCCCGGCCGATAAAACTGCTCGTGGAATTTCTCGACCAACTCTTCCCAGTTTTGGACGGAATTAGGAGGAAGATTGATATACCAAGCAAATGCCGAGCCGGTTAATGAAAAGTTGAACAGCCTTAGCTTATGGAAATCACCATTAACATCTCCGCATTGCGCGGTGAATCGAGCCACGTGCTCCAACGAAGACAGAGACGATTCACCGGCAAAGAGGCTAAAATCTGGAATCTTAAAACCTTTCGGGTATCCGAACGTTTCTACGTAGGCCGGGTACGGATGGATAAACTTAGGAAACTTCGGCCCCTTCTTTATGGCCGAGTCGATCATCCGCTGGACTTCGGTCATATCAACATGTGTTGCTTCGACCCTCTGGTCGATTCCGCCTGACCTACTATTCGACCCTCCTACTTTTTCCAAGTCAATTGGCTTGAGCCGAGCAGGAATTGGCTCGGCCTGTACGATTGGTAATGGATTATTTCTTGGTGGCAAGCGCTGGGGAAAATCGAAAGGCCTGCCGTCACTGACTTTACTAACCAGCATTTCGAGCAACCTGGTCTGTTGCTCATTGGAACTGAGTATCACGTCATGTAGCTTGTCAATACCTCGACTAAACGTCTGCTCGACTGACCGAGACTGTTCGTCGAGTCGCTTTCGAAGAAAAGACCTTGTTGGTGGGTCGGATCCTTCACCGCCATCCTCATCGCAATCCTCCACTATCCCTTCAATGAGAACGCAGGTGTTCCTGTTAGGGATTTCCAGACCGCGGGGTTGACCGCCGAGATTAATTTCCCTATCTCGGCGAGTTGCGCTTGTGGACTCGGGTGTCACAGCGCTAAGGGGATTCTGTGCCTGGGGCACATTCTGTCCTGTGTTCTGAATCGGCAAATCGGCTGTTGATTTTCCCATAGCTGTTTTCTTTTTTACCGATCGCGTTTCAATTGGCATGAACTTCGTAGTTTAGCACTAGGTCCCACTGGGCGTGCCAAAATGTTGACCCTAAAAACTACAAAGCCTACGTGGCGCGCAGGCCGAGTAATTTAAAAGCTAACTACGTCCTTCGGTGAATGCGGGCGTGCCAACTCGTCGGCCGAGCTCGGCCGAGGAGTAAATTTGTTGATGTTGCGTTGGGTCGCGCTACTGACTTCTGCGTCTTGCGATTGCGGCCGAGAAAGGAACACGTCTCGGCCTCCTGGATTCTCAAACCTGAAGACAAGGTTACTATTATTACGAAGCTCACAAATCGAATTCGGCTTTCAATGTGCCGAATGTAATAACTGTAACACCTCACTTCGTCGAGAAGACTAATGAGATGACCTCGACCAAAAAAGGATTTAGAAACCTTCTCGACCGAGACTTGGATAGACAATTGACCGTGCCCGCCGCAGTGCTGTTGATGCCAACGGAAGGTACTGCGAGTTCGGCCAATTCTACGGTGATAGAGCTATCTATGCCGACTTAAGATATCACCGGTTGCTTTCACAGTGCTGTTGATGCCAACGGAAGATGTGTCAGCGAAAAAGAAAAGGAAAAAGTTCTCAAGTTGTTTGAGGATTTGCGCAGGGCAATTTTGTATTGATTTTGTGGGGATCCGAACGTTGCACAATCACCCCTATTTATAGCATTGGATTTCCTCGAATTCGGCTTAAAACCCTACACGGACTAGGATTTTCTCTCCGGATCAACCCTAGTTCGACCAGTCCTATCTTCACTAGGATTGTGAATCTAGTCCCTTATTGAGTTGAAACCATTCCTGGTTATCCGACTTGCCGAGACTCCTTGTTGCATTAGGATTCGGCTTCGCAAATGTAGCACAACCTAGCCGGCCTAGTTTTAGAGGCCCACGAACCGAACGGCCCAAGGCTCCCTTGTTGCCAGGCCCTTCCGGGCCGAGAATGGTTCTGTCCTCGGCCCAAATTAATATTTTGGGCCCAAACAAACTCTCATCTTTAAAAGTATCAAATGACAAAGCTAAACCACAAACAAACAACATTATAACAACACCAAAACTCAAAATTACCACGAAATAACCTGCAAACCGATTGAAGTAGCCAAACTTTACAACTATATCCATCACCCGGGGACCAGCAAAATGGTTCCATTTCATATTTTCATATAATCCTATTTATCCTGAAGCAATGCAAAAAACAAGAAAAACATGGAATGCTTGGGATAACAGTTGTGGTCGCATATGCAGACAGATTAGATCAGTTGGTCAAGATAGTTCATTTGTTTGTACCTTTGTTCAAATTCTTATTTTTGTAAATTTAGTATAGAATATATATCATCTTGAAATTAAAAAAGTCAAACCTATAACTGCTCTCACATGGTCACTAGACATTTTTCCATGCCGCATGCGGTTGCACATAATTGTTGCAATCTGGTCAAAGTAACAGCTCAAAATGCTAACTATAAATTACTCCTTTCATTTAATTTGTTAGGAATGATGTAGAACAGAAAGTAGATTAAAGAACAACTTGAAAAATATTCTTCGCGTGTTCATAATTATTTTATTTTTGTATTTTGCATCTCATTAGAATATCCTAGCAGAGCCTTGTTTTGTAGGGCATATAACCATATTTATGTGGTGTTGGGAACCTAGGGTTGTTATCTTTCATATTATTCAATTATAAACTTTGAGATTTTTCTCATGCTTTCTAGTAGATTCCAGTTTTCTAATCTAAAGTTATCGTTTAAATTTCCTTCTATAGTTAAGTTTCGTCAAGGAACGTCAGCGTGCCCGATTATTTCAAGAAATCAAATATCTTTATTATGACTATCGAATGTGATAAACTTCTGACACTCAATGATTAGCAATCACTCACTTGTGGGCCTTTACCCCAAAAAATCAAATATATCTTTATAACAACTTACTGACTGTGATAAATTTGTCAATTTCCTCAAAAAAAAAAAAAAAAAAGATAAAATAAAAAGAAGATTCTAACCTAGACAAGATGGTTTAATGATCCCAATTGTCAATGAATATTCGTCCACTTATGGTAAAGGATCCAGTATTGAAACTTGACTGTTTCATACTTTATCATACATGTCTTCAGAAAATGGAGTTAGTTTCGTTGGGATTTCCTAATATACTCCCAAGTCTTTTAACCGTTCGATTTGTACTCAGTAGTACCTTTATACTCCGAATTTTCGTGGTTCCGTAGTTGAGCCATTAGGGAGGAGTAGTAGTTCAGAAGATGCACATCCATTTTTGTACACAGAACTTCCAAGTGCTGTTAGTTGAGCAAACATTATGCAAAGACTTTGAACTTCTTTGAATGGTAGTTGGAAGACTATGACTTGGGGATAGATAGCATGGTTTGTTGGATCACTTACATATAAAGTTTTTCTTTGGACTTTGTTCCTCATCACCTGCCAATATCAGTGCCAGAGATGGATCCACCGCCACCACAGCCAACCACGCCGCTGCTAGCCCCCGCTCCTCCTCCCTATCACCAAGCAGGATGCTTGGATTTATGGTAAGTTCTTTTCACTTAATATTTTTGGTCTACATCATGTACAATGGGAGCTTTCTCTAATGCGGGATAAATCTAGCGGGATTTGAGGATAAGCCGGCTGCCAGCCCAATACAACTAGTCACATCCCGCAAGATTAATTTACCCACATTGGAGAATTTTTGCAAATATACAATTCTACTGCATTTTGAAATTTGGTTTTGATTATGCAGTTTGTGGATTCTGTGCTGCTGCGGTATATTTAAATGTTGTTGCCCTCCACTGTTTGAGCCTGGGCCTCCTCCACCACCATAGTGCTACATTTTCTTATGAGCCTACTTTGTATGAATTGTTTTGTGTAATAATTGGTGGACTCAAATCTTCATTTGATCTAACTATTTCAATTTGGTTAATTTGATTTTTAATTTGTGTTTACATGCATATTTATTAATATTTTTATTTCACTCTTTGAAGATTGGGTGTCGAAGAGAGGATACAATAAGTATTGCATCAATAGTCTTTGGATTCCTTGTAATCCTAGAACGACTCGAAATCCTGCTGTTTTAGATTCCTTGTTACTACTTCTGTATAACCTAAGTCCTATATGAATTAGTATTTGTATCAATAGACTGTATAAATACCAATGCTGCGCCACCCTATATTTACAGAGTAGAAATGTTTATCCTTTAGGTTGATGTTAAATATAAAGTGGTTTAGCGGTTTTATTTTGTTTCAATTTGTTTGTTAGTGCTGCGTGTGGCAGGCAATTTCTAATAAATAAAAGATAGTCATGGAGTTTGAGGAAGTGAATGTTGTTGGTGGTGTATGTGTGGGTGTAGTGGTAAGTATACTTAGGTAATATTAGTTGAAAAAAATGTTGTCTTGTGTGTGTTTGATATTCAAGAGAACATGTGTGATCATTTTATGTGTACAGTTCGCATGCATGAAGTATTATTCTATCCCTTGATTAAATGTTCTAAATGTTTCTATATTATGTTGGTTTTTAGCTGATCCAGCACATTTCACAATTAGAATGTATCATGGTGTTTTAATGTTTGTAACCTACCATGTCAATGGAAATGTGAACTTCTTTACTATTCTGATAACGATATGACATGTTGATAAAAAAAAATTGATGCAATAGTATTGGAATTGGGTCACAGTGGGAATATTGATTATTATTACAAGCTTTTCAGGGGAGGGTGTCAACGGGTTTTAACTTTACTGAAGGAAGATTTCGATGTGGTTTGTAAGTGTGACCTCATTCTTTTTGCAAGGGACATAATTTTTTTCTTAGATCACCTCCACGTATACCAAACTAAAGAAGAAGTTTCTGTTGTTCATCCACCTAAGTTGGGAGTAATGTTTGTGTTAAGGGTGACATTGGTAGTGAAGTCACAATTGGTGAAACTAACTATGTTAATAGATATTGCTAATGATCAAGAAGGTAATGTGAATGCACAAGACCCTTATGTGAATGATGAAGTTGAGATTACTGGAGCTGACGAAAAGGGTAATTTTGGAGAACCTGTGGCTATGGGAACATCATCTAGTATGGGTACAATGAAGAGTGCTAGACTATGTGGTGAGCAGCCTATCATTTATAACTCATCTGAAGAATCAGAGCAAGATGATTGTAGTCATTTGGAGTTTGTAGAAAGCGATTATGCCATGCATGAGGATGATCTACGATTCAAGGAATTTGTTGACTTTAGAGAATAGTGGGTTGGTCCGTACAAGAAAATGAAACAAATGGTAAGGGCGAATAGGAAATTGTTTGCGAGGTTGACAATGGTGACCAGATGGAAGATTCAATGACCCTAGGCACAATGATAGTGAGAATGATTAGGAGACGTGGCAAGATTTTAATGAAAACACAAACTTGGACAATCCACAATTTGAGATTGATATGTTGTTTAGTGATTGCAAAGCATTTACAAAAGGCTTTCACACATTATCCACTACACGTGAGTTGAAGCTAGTGGAGCCTGGTATTATCATTGTAGATTATTGAAAAAAAATAGTTTTCTCCAATATCTTAATTGAGTCACATTACTTTGATAATCTAGCTTGACCAAAATTTAGGTAATTTTTTTACTCAAATCGCCAAAAAAAACTCATCCAGCAAAGTATCTGCGCATAAGTCAAACTTAGTAGGGTGGCTAACCAAATGTGGTTAGCTAGAACCAGTGGCGGATCCAGGATTTTAATATAGGATGGTCCCAATATAAAAACTCCAAAAAAAAAAAAAAACGAAAATAGCGGTGAACAAATAAATGGCAAAATAGAACTTTTCATTCATAATCTTTATGCTAAACAAGCTAGAAATACAAAATTTGTCCACGACGGGATTTCATACTTTGAAAACGTGTCATGATAGTTTCATTGTCAATACAAGAAAAAACATACAACTAAGCTATCATTTAACCATTGATCCCCCATTCTGTTGCGGAGTGGACTCTTAATGATATTCATGGCAGAAAATGCTCTCTCCACTGAAGCAATTGCAACCGGTAAAACCCCAAAGCCAATTCAATAAGTAAATACACATATTGAAATACTCGATGCAACCCTTTTTCCACCATTTTCTTAGCAAGATCACTAATGTTTTGTAATTGAGAAAAGTCACTTCTCGAATGCATAGAGTGAATATAAATATTGAGTTGATCTTCAAGTGCCGACAGGTCTTGCTTCATAAAATCTTGAGGGTACAATTAAGCAAGGCGAAGTAGCTTTTCTTTGTCAAAAGCTATAAAAGAATCATTTGGACTCAAACTAGCCAAACATATGAGCAATTCGGTACTTGTCTCATTGAAGCGATCATTTAACTCTGTAAGTTGGGAATCAATGACAACAAAAAAAAGCTCAACTTTGTAACGATGGCGGTTGGTCTTTTTATGGGTATTACGGCGCGACCTCCCTTGAGCTACATATGCCTCATCCATGTTAATAACCTCAATATGATGTTGGACACAAAATGACTATACTTCGTCAACCAAAAGATCAAACCCCTCATCATTCCTCATGTAGAGTAGTTGTTCTTTACATGTGTTGACTAAAGCCATTGCATTCACAATCTCTTGATCATTCTTTTGTAATGCTTGTGATAAATCATTCGTGATTCCCAATATAGATTTCATCAAAAATAGGAGAAACACAAACTCAAAAGATTGTATGTCTCTCAATAACCTATTTGCTTCGACCACACTATCATTGGTATTATCATCAACAATCATTTCAAGCACATTAACCACGGACGAGTACATAGAAATCAAACTAATCAAAGTACCATAATGTGAATTCCATCTTGTAGCTCCGGCACGTTTGAGACTAGTTTCTTGATTTAAGCCTCGTCCCATCATAAGAGAATCATTTTCAAGCGCTTGCATAAGTTCTTTTTGACACACCCCGACCCATAATGTCTACTAGGACTTCGAATCGAGTTGTGTTGGCCGACACTTGGAACTTGACGAAGCCATAAAGTGTGATGATGTGTAAAATGTGAATAAATTTAATCCTAACATTGCCTAAGTACACGAGTGCACGGTGAGCGGGTATGGACCCATTTCACACGTGATTACAGAGCATAAATAAAGTACAGTAAGGTAAGATAATGATTATACCATCATAGGAAGCCACCTGTACTGGGATATGCCACGAATCCTCATCGATACAGAAATTTTGCTACTAGAACCTGGAGGGGCACAAAACAGAAAATGTGAATGGGCAAAAACAAAGCTTTTCAAAAACCATTTCTCTTTTCAAAAATAATAACCCCTCATCGTAAAACCCGTATAGTTTCCCAGAAAATAATAATACATACGTATATAGAGATCATGCTCGAGAGTAATGAAAATCAAATGTATGCCATGTCAAGTATCTTAGAAATTCAATAAGTAAGCCAAGTAGAATAAATCAATGTAAAATGATGTGCCAGCCAGAGTCACCTAACGTGACCTGTACGGTTGAGCCTATATCTCACAAATCAATTCCTGCACACGAGTCGGAACCACCTAAGGTGGTCTGTACGACAGGCTGGGTGTAAATAAATACGCTCAAGTGCTACGATCACGTGAAGGTTGTGCGAAGTATCGCAAGTCACATACGAGTCGGAACTACCTAATGTGGTTGTACGATAGGCTGGCACCTGCCTTGGATCCAAGGTGAGCGTGTGGTGCGGGAAATGAACGATCACGTGAAGGTTAGGCCCTGGCCTCGGGCGGAGCACTAACACCGGGGTGCAGGATAATGAGCACTAAATGCATGTAACCATAACCATTCTCAATGCAATCACTATCATCAATATGTACTCACCTGAAGCTTACATGTGCGTCCGCATCATCATGCAATAACTACACACACACACACACACACACACAAATGCATACACCAAAGCGTAATGCAATTGACATGGCATTTAAAAATGTAAATCTTTTTAAAGCAATTTCTGGGAAATGTAGAGAATATATACTTATATATAGAAAACCAAAGGCTCACTCACTTGGAGTTCGCCCTAAAATTTCCTAGCATGAACATCGAGGCGTCACGAACGATCGGCGCCCAAAACAATTATCAAAGCACATCTCAGAATTCTTATCAATAAAACATGTAACTTGCGTAAAACACATCCCTGGGGATGTTCTTAAATGACTTGAGACCCATTGACCAAAGGCCAACCGTCGATCTTTGATCGACGGTAGGGTCTACAACCCTACGCAACTTGATCCGGAAGATCCACACCTCATATTTTTTATTAGTCACTTCCAAAGATCCACATTATGCTTCTAAAACATCATCCTACAATTTCATTATGACCCAACGGTTGGATCTTCACCAATTGCAAATTCAAGTGGCGGTCAACGTTTTATTTATGAACTTACAAATCCAATTCGAGAAGATCCGTATGTCAGATTCTTGATCTGTAAGTTCCTATGATCCTCAAATATTACGTACTATAACATATTAAAGTCTAGTGACGATCCAACGGTCGAATCGTCGATTCATATTTTTACCAAGTAACGCATCTTAATCAAACTAGGTTCACAATAATCAAATCACATCATACGGATAACAAATCTAAGATCAAAATATCGATTGAACATAAAATAGCATCGGCGGTCCACTGGTCACGCGCCGCCTCCCCGACTCGTCGGAAAATTCAACTATTTCTAAAAATTCTCAAATTTTACAGGAATAAAGATCTCAATGAGTGGAGCAACTTTCATAGCTATGACTAAGGCTAATTTGGCCGGGAAAAGCACAAATTTCACGAAAACCCGTCGGCACCCTAGAAATTGGTGGTTCTTGATTCGACTCCAAACAAGCTCCGATGCCTAAATCAATGCATGGGCTTTGTTCCTGAGGTTGAGGAGAGTCTATTGGTGGTGATGGTTGATGGAGTTAACTTCGGATTTGATGGATTTCCATCCCGAAATCGACGCACCCACCGGTGCATTTCTTCCCAAATTCGAATTCAATCTCCTCAAATTTGATGTAGAAATGGTAAAGGAAGGGTCAATATAAGGATTGGGAGTGGTATATTGGCTCAATTCATCGGAAAAAATGATGAATTTCACCAGAGAAACCTACGGGTAGCCACCGGGTTCGCGGGTCACACGGGTCAAGGGTGATTCTGTGCTTCTCGTTTCTCTCATTTCCCCTCCTTTCTTTTGCTTCCTATTGGTTCTCCTCACATCACTCCTCTTCTCATTTGTCACACCTTTCCCTCATTTCTCTCCTTTATACTCCAGCTGCACCGACCATCCTTTGTTCCTTTTAATCTGGGCCTTACACTTGGCATCCCAGATTTTGCTCAAAAAATCTGGAATTTTCTAGATATTAACCGATTTACTAAAATGCCTCCAACTTTAAACGTTAATAACTTCTTCGTTATAACTCCAAATTGCGTTTCGTTTGCGCCCACGTGTCCGTAACGACGAGTACTACGAGGATACGCTAAGAAAACAAACCTTACTTGACATGACAAGACGGTCAAAAAATCAACGATTGCCTCGAAGGGCATTTTCGTAAACTCACTTATTAAAATTATAAAAATCATAATTTTTCGGGACGAGCTGTTACACTTTTTGTTGCATCTCCCTAAGTGCATCACGACGCTTACATGAAGCTCCAATATTATTTACCACATTATTAGCCAATAGGAAAAATGTATAAACATCAACATTATCCTTTGTTACGGCAACAAGGCAAAAAATAAACAAGAAAAAAAGGAAAGAAACGGAGGGGATTTTTTTTGTTTAAATATCAAATCTACAAAAAAAATTAGGGAAATACTTTTAGTTTAGGCACTAATGGAAAAGTCAACCAAAATCATTTTATGAATACAACTAAATTTTAAGATAATTACATGATGGCCACACAATTCCACTAATTTCTCTAGCGACCTATGGCAGACTACTCAACTTTCCTGCGAACTTTTAAGTGACAAAGATTACATGGGAATTGGATCTTCTCCGAGGCAAACCCTCGGGATCCTCCTGACCAGGGTTAGTGGGCTGTTGGATTTTTATTCAATGGCTACAATTATTAAAACTTTTAGAGGGCCCCCTATTTGTAGTCGTTGGATAAAAATCCAACGGCCCACTAACACCGGTCAAGAGGAACCCGAGGGGTTGCTTCGGAGAGGATCCAATTCCGATTACATGTATTGCTATTATTTTGATGTCATTGTTGAACAGTGACTTGACGACATCCATCATTCTCGACAATGATGATATACATTTTATAATACATAATCATGTGCTAAGAAATCAATGTAATTGAGTTGGTAAATTGACATTATTTCACTTGGGAGGTTATGGATCAATCTTCCAATAGTCATTACTAGTAAATTTTACCCACCCGTTGTTGCGGGAGTGAGAACATAAATATAGATTATGTTTTTAACATATAAATATGCAAAGAGTGTTATAAATACTAAACAGAAAATGGAGAAAATATTTTTACAAAGCTGTATAAGTTTATATAATTTACAAAAAAGGCATTATCAAATGCCTTATCATTAGTATACAAAAATGGTTAACCTGGTATTCCCCCTTGACAGTTAGTGCTTCATTGGCATGACTACTTGAACAAAAAATATTGTAAAAAAGCACATTGTTTATGTACACAAAAAGAATGGGGAATTGATGTGAGGATCTACTATTCAAACAAAAAAAATTGTCAACTGATACTTGTTTGTTTTGGATAACAGATGTCAACATTCTTTAAGACATGAGCCAAAGTTTTTTGCTTCAACCAATCACTGCAGAAAAAACAGTTTTCATCATGAGAAAAAAATGGAAGCTAAAAATGAAAGAGAATGGTAATACACCTGTAATAAATTTTTGAGATGAACAGATTCATAGCATGGAACAATCAATAATAAACCATAGTTACCTAGTTTTTTTTTACCGATCAAGGTCTATTTTTGAGTTGGTTGGTGACGATTTTCTTTTGAACAATTTGATTGGAACCTGGTCCTGATCTTGTAAATCTGTTTCATATATTTCTTCCCCTTCATTGTGTCAAAAATATTCAAGGCATGGAAAAGATAAATTTAGATTAAATTGAGTTGAATTTGAGATGCAATTCAAAATATTGATATACAGTGTATAACCTTGTTTTAGATGGTATAAAAAGGGCTCTTCTAACTGATTCTCTCTTTCTTTTATGCGATTCGCCAATTGTGTCAACATGTGTAGTGGAAGATGAAACTATTGTGGAAGAGACTGTAATTTCTCTACTTAGAGATTGTGGAGTTGTTGGCTGAATGGTGAGGTACTCAAAAACGTTGTAGATGAGAAAATCATTTGAGTTCGGTAAATTTCTTCTGCTTCCAAATCGAAGGTGATAAATTTTTTTCTACCTATAAGTCTAAGAAATCACTTGGTAACTGTTTTTGATTAGCCGATCTCTGATTGAAAACCAAATCTTTACAGGGTATGCCAAAAACGTTTTCACCAGATCTGCCAATAATTAGAGCATTGATCTCATCTGTCTCATCTTCAAGGACTAAGAACACTTTGTACCTTCATTAAAAAACACAATGCATAGATCAGAAATGATGAATTGTTCAATGAGTTTAAAGCGGGATTTGTATTAAACTTTTAAATGTCATTGTTTAATGCTAAGATTAAACATATGATAAAATTGAAGTATACTATAATTTTGTTGTTTAGATTGTCATTCATCTTATAATTAAGAGACTGGAGCTAGTCATTGAACTGCATGGAACGATTTATCTTTATAGTATTAATAATTTCTATACTACTTCAAATCTGGTGCAAAGGTGCAGTTTATAAAAAGATTACTTATAGTTTTATTCTCAGAGTTCCAAATAGGGCAACCCGTTGGAATGTTATTAATATATCTAGATAAACAATCTTGAGTATGAAGTATTTCCATGATAAGCTACCAACTAAATAATTTAACTTTATGAGGTATACCAAGCTTCTACATTCTGTTAAGGGGATTAATAGAATTATAACCATTGTTTGCACCTCTTTGGATCTAGGTTATGCATTTAACTGAAAAATTGTCATTTGCATTAGGCGTCCATTAAATAGAATCATGTTGAGGAGCTAGTAGTAAAGAAATGCTACAAATCTTATTAACAATATCTATATCTACAATAGAAGAAAGCAAATCTTGATTCCAATTGTAATTATTAATGAAATGATTAATTTTCAGATTGTAGTTGATACTACTTAATTTATTATTGCTTGGATTTAATGGAATCTAAACTTGCAAGGATTCATAAAACAAAAAACTTGAAACATAGTGTTAGAATTATTACGATGGAGTGGGAATCTGATTTGGATGCCTCTAGCAAATCAGTTGACCACTTGTTGGATCTTTGTACATTTGTTTTGCGCACGTAGGGCAAGCTGTGTACCACCATTCATACTTTGTGTTGTATCACTTGATCGATGCTTTGCACAAAAACGTATCATTCTGTAGAATGTTAAAAAAAAATTGTATTTACACAGGGACAAATTATTAAATAAATAAGTTTTATCAAATAACTTAATAACAATTGAAAACGTTTTTATTGAACATAATTAAAAAAAAAAGCATTTCATATACCTTATATAAATCAGGATCCAAATATCCTAAGTCCTCAATTGTCATCTTTTTCCCAGTTTGCAAAATGTCTTGCTCATTGGCTTGCTTGGAAGAATGAGGCAGTGTTTTAATAGAATGACGCAAAGTTGAAAACTTGTAATAATTTAGATTGAAAGTTGGAAAACCGGAGAGATAAAAATAATTTAAAATATATATATATAACCACGCAATGATTATCATTCTATGAGCATGAATGGACTCACACTGATTTGTACGTATTCAATTCTGGAATGTCTGGATCTATAAAAAAAAAGTGTTGAACGAGTGTTGTTCAAGATAATGTTGTCTGTGCATTAAACAAAAGTCAAGATAGAAAAAGAGAAAAATTATGTAATAATTGATATTTAAAATAGTTTTTCAATCTAGGCAAACAAAAATTGTAAATTGTAAGTTATAGAATTTAATATCGTTCTATAGATTTTAAATAGTATGAATCACAATAACATATCTAACTCAAAAAGGGCAGCATGAAAATTAAGTTTCTTACATGAAAAACAACCTGTACAATATGTTTATTATGGTAATAACATCCATTTTGCAAACATGATGTAGATCTCTCATCAGCTATTTGACTTTTTTTTCGGTGAGAAGCTATCTTTGATTATGATTAACTAAAATATATTTATTGATGTGTAGAAAAATTGCTAATTTACACTTGTAATGATGTAACATCATAAGATAATTTTTTTTTTGTTATGCATCGACGTAAAGAGATGAGACATTAATGGAGTCAATGTTTTAATACACTTCTTATAAAATAAAATTACCTAACATGATTTTGCAAGCGCAGAGAAACAAAACAAAAGCTAATTTAATATCTAAACATATTAGAAAGAAAAAAAAAACGAATTTTTTTTTATTAAAGTAAATACCTCCAAACAGTTTAACCCTCAAGCTTGTAAAAACAACAATGATTGGTTGTCAAATGAAAGCCAAAAAGGAAAAAAAAATTAAAAGTCACGAAAATCTTAACTTTGTATTTAAAATTCTTGAAACTATTTTTAATATAAGAATATGACTATTAGAGTATTGAGATGGAATTGAGAGGTAAAAACTTTTAAATTTTAGGTTTTTTAGCCAAAATTGTCCATGAGATTGAAAATCAATATAAATGGTCCCTGAGATTGTCCACCATCCATTATTTTGGTACTTCCGTTAAAAACTCCGTTAAGTGTCTCATAGCTCTTGGCTGAAAGTTTGGGCAATTTTCAAAGCTTCGTAACTCAATTGTTTCTTAACCAAATTCGACCCATAATATATCAAA
Source organism: Malus fusca (assembly GCA_035220775.1). Classification (NCBI taxonomy): domain Eukaryota; kingdom Viridiplantae; phylum Streptophyta; class Magnoliopsida; order Rosales; family Rosaceae; genus Malus; species Malus fusca. Next base: position 10,227,866 of record CM069061.1, on the reverse strand, counting down.
ATGAATATAGGAAAGTGTAGAATAAGATTATACCTATCTGTAAGCCTAATGGTTGCGGGAGATGGCCGAAAAATAGTCTGAAAGGTGACTGGTCCGCGAAAAGTCGCAGGAAACTGGGTAAACTTTAATCGTTCATAACTTCTTCAATACTCAATGAAATTGAGTGATTCAAAAACAAAAATCATACTTCTCAATGAGACAAACAGAATGGTATCTTTTTAATGCCTAATTCACCGTGGTTTGGCCAGAAAAGGCTCGAAAGTGGATAACTCGAGACTAAGATAACCACTTTTGAGCCATTTTCCAGCCAAACCATGGCGAGTTAGTCATCGAAAAAGGTACCATTCTCTTCGTCTCATTGAGAAGTATGATGTTCATTTTTCAATCACTTGATTTCGTTGAGTATTGAAGAAGTTATGAACGTTTAAAGTTTACTCAGTTTTCAACGAGTTTTCCAATTTTCCCGCAGACCAATCACATTTCAGGCTATTTTCTGGCTATCTCTGGCAACCATTGGGCTTCCAAATAGGTATAATCTTATTCTACACCTTCTTATCTTCATTTTGATATATTATGGGTCGAATTTAGTTAAGAAATGCTTGAGTTACGAAGCTTTGAAAATTGCCCAAACTTTCAGCCAAGAGCTTCGGGACACTTAACGGAGTTTTGAATGGAATGACGAAAATAATGGATGGTGAACAATCTCACGAACCATTTATCTTGATTTTCAATCTTAGGGACCAAAGTGATGTGTTATGCAAATCTCAGGGACCGTTTTGGCTAAAAAACCTAAATTTTATTATGGACACGAAATGACCTGATGTTTTGTATAACCAAATCACATTTGTGATCAATTCTCTGATTGATCTGTATTTGTTCTAAAGGTTGGACTGCAATCAGGTGGCCAATAACATCTTCAAATTTGGAAAAAAAAAACCGAATTGGTAAGTTCATAAGAAAATGTTGAATAAAATAGGCACTAACACATATTAATATGTTTATTTATGCATATGATTACCTGTCAAGATATCAAGCTTGTTTAACTGAGGATACAATCTGTTATAATCCTACAAGAAAAATCTATGTCATGGAATAGGTGGAAAGACATTCGCCAACTTCTTAAAAACTGTCTTCGAAGTGAAAATGATTTGGGTGTCATGTGGAACAGCTCTATACTGAGCCCTTACGTTGTTAGTACGGAAATTCATGATCTCATAGCAAGCACCCGCTTCAATCTTTGGAACTATTATTTCATAGTCCATTTTATTAGAAGACGCGTCGATAGCTTGTTGTTTGATAATAAAAGAGATACAAAAAAAAAAGAAAAAAAAACATTGAGAACATTGTGGGTAAGCATACTGTTCCAAATTTTATAGTTGAAATAACATGGAATTATGTGTAGATGATAAATATTAAATAGCAATATGGATAGTAAATAGCAACAGTCAATAAACAACTGTAGGTAACAGTTCAAAGGAAATGAATACATGTAAAAAAAGCTATGCAGTGCACAGGGTAAACGACAAAACAAATGTATGATTTGGGAACATAAAACTGGAGAATCAAGAGTTTTCAAATAAATTGTACACGATCTTTAGCACAGACAGTATAAAAACTACATTATGTGCTTTAAAGCAAATAATTTATTCTTAACATAGAAGATCATAAGTCTATAAAGTAATTTGATAAAAAAAATTATCACAAACCTTTTCATCAACCAATATACAATGCAGGTTTGTATATTTGTCGCCCATGTCTGGATATTTCGGTCTCCATATCCTACAAATGAAATACAAATTTTATAAATTTATAAACGGTGCAGGCAAAAAGGTTTAAAATACTAGCCACATTATAATGTGCATTTTTATAAATATTATAAACGGAAAAAAAAAACTGTAATTGAAATTTGATTTTGAGTAAGAATAGTTATCCAATAATAATAGTCAAATCAAAACACACACACTTACTAAATAAGTTGTCAGTCTCTTTTGATTAATAGAATTAGACAAAAAAAATTATAGTTTGTGGATCCTATCGAATTTGATTAAGCATTGAGATGATTTTGATGCAACAAATAATAAACATATATACAGAACACTATAATCTAGTTAACAAAACAAAACATACAGATACAAACGTTGTATCACGAATAAATCCCTATAAGAAACAAAAACTTGAAAATCATGATATGTAAATACTTGCCAAAAACTATCACTATCTGCAAAAAAAAAAAAAAAAAAAAAAAAGAAAAAGAAAAGAAAATTCTACACATCTAATATGATGAGAGCACGTAATAATATATAATATTAAACAATTACACCAACATATTGATACGATCAAGAACAAAGGAAACACTTGTTAGTTTTTCCTATAAGCAAATAACAACACTATTTAAATATTAAATAGAACTCATTCATGTCATTAAAATGAAGATAAAGAGTATTTTCAGAATTTATCAACAAATTGGCAAAGGACACTAAATCATATCACCTCTGAATGAAAGTAGATGTAGATTAGTCACAGTGATTTCAAAATTGATAGCAAACAACCATTCATTTGAATGAAAGTAGCTGCTCTTAAATTCACAGCCTAATGAAATCTAAACCATAATTGATTCACGAAAGAAATCTTATCTTTTTTATTCTGAATTATGGTTGATATTCACAGCCAAGTGAAATCCAAACCATAAGATTTCTTTGGTCAATCAATATGAAAACAGTTGTAGATTAGTTATGGTGATTTCAAAATTGATAGCAAAAAGCCATTCATTCGAATGAAAGTAGTTGCTGTTAAAATGCAGCCAATAAACCGATTAATTTAATATTGTTCTTATTTGGTTATAAACAAAAACATCGCCATCACCAATTTTAATAATACAGAGTCCATATTAACAGAAGCATCACCATCACCACTTTAATAACAACACTTGATATAGTATATATAAGACTTATATAGTGTGATATATTAACAGATAGCATAGTAGAGTTTTTAAACTGAAGCAAAACCAAGTAGCCAAAAACAAAAAAACATAAATTGAAGCCAACACTAAAACGTGTGATATAACACTCAGATAAATTGATAAAAGAAAAAAGTAAAAAAACTTAATACCTGACAAAAGAAAGCAAGAACTTCAACAAAAAATCCTAAAGACAAAACCTGTTTCCGAAAAAAAAAAAAAAATTGCATGCTCCAACGAAAGAACATCATAGACCACACAACATCATCATAGTTCTAGGGGAAAAACAAAAGCTCGAAAGAAAAACAAAATCAAAGGCAAAAAACACAACAAAAATGATGACTAAACTTACAAACACAGATTGAGGAGCAAACTTACAAACCCAGATTTGCAAAGGACACTAAATCATATCACCTCTGATTCAAGCTAACTAACGAACAAATCATAATAAAAAAAATTATGACTCATAAGCTAAACTAATGCATTACTCCATCCAAGGGAACAATGAACATCACATGTTCCTAGTTTTATCCAGATACTTTAATTTACACCACACCAAATTTAACCACTACAACAATATAGTTAGACAATGAACTAAAAAACTTACATGCCATATAGCAATAGCAAGCTAAACAGCTTGGAAAAACACCACCAGCAAATGTAAATATTTAGAGCTTAGTGAAATCTAAACCATAATTGATTTACCAAACAAACCTTATATTTTTTACTGTGTATTATGGTTGATATTCATAGCCTAGCAAAACATAAATTATAAGGTTTCTTTAGTGAATCAGTATGAAAGTAGGAGTAGATTCGTCATGGTGATTTCAAAATGGATAGCAAACTGCTTGAATGAAAGTAGTTGCTGTTAAATTGATAGCCTAGTCAAATGTAAATAATAATTGATTTACCAAAGAAACCTTATGTTATTTACTATGAATTATGGTTGGTATCCACGGCCTAGTGTGGATAGCAAACTGCTTGAATGAAAGTAGTTGCTGTTAAATTGACAGCCTAGTCAAATGTAAATCATAATTGATTTACCAAAGAAACCTTATGTTTTTTACTATGAATTATGGTTGGTATCCACGGCCTAGTGAAATCTAAATGATAAAATTTCTTTGGTGAATCAATATGGTGATTTTATATGAAAGTAGATATAGATTAGTCATGGTGCTTTCAAAATTGATAGCAAACATCCATTCATTTGAATGAAAGTAGCGTTGTTAAATTCACAGCCTAGTGAAATCCAAACCATAATTGATTCACCAAAGAAACCTTATCTTTTCTACTCTGAATTACGATTCATATGAATCACAGCCAAGTGAAATCCAAACCATAAGATTGCTTTGGTCAATCAATACGGTCAATCAATATGAAAGCAGGTGTAGATTAGTCATGGTGATTTCAAAATCGATAGCGAACAACCATTCATTCGAATAAAAGTAGTTGCTGTTAAATTGCAGCAGGAAAAATAATTAATTTAATAGTGTTATTATTTGGTTATAAACAAAAACATCACCATCATCACTTTAATAACAACACTTGATATAGTATATATAAGACTTATATAGTGTGATATATTAACAGATACCATAGTACAATTTCTAAACAGAAGCAAAACCAAGCAGCAAAAAAAAAAAAAAATTAAATTCAAGTGAACAACATATGATATAACACCCAGATAAATTGATAAAAGGAAAAATTAAAAAAACTTAATACCTGACAAAAGAAAGCTAGAACTCAAGCCACAAATCCTCAAGACCGAACTTGCTTCCAAAAAAATTAAATTAAATTAAAAATGCATGCTCTAATGAAAGAACATCATAGACAGCAAAACAACATCACAATTGTAGAGGAAAAACAAAAGCTCCAAAGCAAAACAAAATCAAAAGAAAAAAGCACAACAAAAATGAGGACCAAACTTACAAACCCAGATTGAGGACCAAACTTACAAACCTAGATTTGCAAGCAGCAATACAAAAAGATGAGAAAAAGTAGAAGTCGAAAGCAAAAAAAAAAAGGAAAATATGGCAGCAAACATGCATGAAAGAAAAGAGAAATAAAAGAGAAGAGCTTACAAACCCAGATTTGCAAGCAGGAATACAAAGAGGGGAGAAAAAGCAGAAGTCGGAACAAAAAAGAAAGAGAAATGAGAGAGCAAACGTGCGGGAAAGAAAAGAAGAATAAGAGAGAAGAGCTGAAAAGCCAAATGCAAGGGATGATCAACACGTGGCATAATGTAAACCAAAATCAACAAAAACATGCTTCCAGAATCACCAACAGGCGGGAACAAAAAGAAGAAGAGGGCAAAAGGGCCAAATTACCGTACAACTTGGAAAAACACCAGAAAACATGAAGAAAACAAAGGGTGAAATAGGAAGCCCACTGTTAATGAACAGTAGTCATCCACCGGGTTTTAAAAGAGAATAATTTGTATTATAGCCAAATTTTATTTGTATATTTTATTAGTAAAATTTTCCGGAGACCTTTTATCGGCGAATGAGCTAGGTGGGTCTGGGTCTTCTGCAATGAGGGCAACCATGAAAAATTCACAATTCTTATGTCTTGGGGTCACAAAGTATGACTTGATCCAAAGAAATTGGTTGGGCTTGGTATTTTTCTTTAAAAATTATATTTCACTTGGTCCTAACGTACCCAATAAATTGGTGTTTAGAGGGGGATTGGATCCTCTCTGAATTCCTTTTGTCCGAATCCTCCGGATCCTCCCCCAACACCTTTCTTCTTCTTTTTCCTATGTGGTTCTTCTGCTGCTTCTTCCTCTTCAGTTCTTCTTCTTCCTTCTCAGCAATCCTGCTGCTTCTTCAAATTTCTTTTCTTTTTTATTCTAGTCGATTCTACTGCGCCTTTTTCCAGGCCGCTGCTACGATGCTGGGTCGTCGTCTTCTCCAACATCCGTCCCCATCTCAACCAGCCCACCGTCTTGAGGCGGAGGATCTGAGGCCACTGCTGCCATCGCAACTTCTGTTGCTGTCAGCACACGGGTGATGGTCTTTTGACCGTTCGATTTGCGGTTGAACGGACAAGATTGATGCATCCGGAGGATCATGAGAGAAGGATTCAGAGATGATCATGTTCCGTTTAGAGGATCTCAATAGCCTAGTTATATGAGGCTTTTTGACTACTTTAATATAAAAACTGCAAAAAATAAAACTCCGACAGGCTAGCTAAATGACTGGCTATCTTATCTTATGAATAGTAACTAGCTAGATTTAGTTAGTAGAAGAGATAAAGTTAAATTTTTGATAAACAGTATAAACTATAAAATTGCATTGTTTGTGAGCTTCAAGATTTAGTTAATATAGTTGAAAGCAATGACTAAAATATCGATAATATCGGCGAAATATCGTCGATATTATTATTTTTCAGAGAGATCGATATTTTCCCACGTATCCCCCTAATTGTCGTCAAAATATCGCGATAATATCGTGATATATTCGATATTATCGAAATAATCGTCGTGGCTCCGTCGTCGGAAAGGTAGCCGAGGCTGCGTCGTCGCAGCTGCCCAGATCTCTCTCTGCAATCCAGGCTCAGACCCAAGATCTGCGCCTCCGTCGTCGGAAATGAAAAATCCATTTTCTGCGGATCCCAAAACCCGCTCGGGTTTGAATCAAACCGTTTGATGGATCCCCTTGCCTGATGGTGGTCGCCGGGAGGTGAGAAAGGGAGGAGGAACGGTCCACAGGTGGTGATGGTGCTCGCCGGAGTGTGCGCCATTGTGGTGGAGGTCACGGTGGGGTGTGGGTGTGGTGGGTGTGGTGTGTCTGTGCTCCGGGAAGGAGAGTTGCAGAGAGATAGCCATGATTGCTTTGCTAGAGGTTTCTGGAAAAAAGAGAGAGAGAGGGAGAAAGATTTCTGGGATTTTGTGTTTCACGGGCTGATAGGAAATAAGAGAGAGAGAGAGAGAGACTTATGGGATACGAAAAAGAAGAAAATAAAGTAGGGGAAGAAGAAGTGAGAGAGGAAGAACAGGATACGAAAAAGAAAATGTCAGATATAGGATTGGGAGTCTCAATTTGGGACGTTAGGTTATGTGAGGGAGGTGAGGTGGAGGGGTCACCATGTGGTTTAAAGAAAATGTTAAACACTAATTTCATTCAAAATATCTTATATATATTATTTTATTTTTTTAAATTAAATTGTTTTATTTGGGAAATCCATCTTTGAGACCTTGAAAGTCTCTTTGAAGATCAGATCATGCTATATACTTGAAACTCTAACGTCACATATACTATTTTTTTGTAAAAAAAATAACATATTATTCATGTCTTTCTTATATTGTACTAATTCATTATATATAAATGATTATGGTGTGTTTAAACTTCTTTCATTAATTACAACATATTTTCTACACTAACAATGTTTGCCGGCTCGCTATATAATCAACTTAAATCAGTTAAATCAATCATGCAATGCATTTCCTTCCAATTTTTTGTGATAAACTAATAGATAATTGACTAAATAAACATCCTGCAAAGTTTCAATAAAAAATTCCAAGTTTTTCTCACAATTTCCGTGGGTTTTATTTAATTTTTATCGATATCGATAATATCCCGATATTTCCATCGAAATTTCCGTGTTTTAGGACTACCGATATTTCCAATATTATCGATATTTAATACCTTAGTTGAAAGTGATGGCTAACTAAATTAACATTTGAGGGTACCTGCCTAGCTACAATAAATAAATTTAACTAGTATTTTTGGAGATGCTCGGTGCACATAGATTTCCTCTAACGGGTCTTTAATAAAAGCCCCAAAAATTTAACAACGGCAAAGTCCGGCCCACTGATTAACCAACACGGCTAGCCAGAACGCACCGTTTAAGGAGAAGAAGGACAAACGAAAAGGCTCCAAGTAGCAGCGAACACACAGCAACGCACGGGAACAGAAGAGAAGGACAGGGAGTTTCGACTGCCGCCGCGAATGGCCGGGAAAGGTGGAGCAACCCCAAGCACTTACGCGCCGTCTCCGACAACCCAGAAGACCAAATCTCTAATTTTTGGAAACAACGACGTCGATTGGGTCCGCTCCGACGGCCGGGAATTCCACCAATGCCGACCTGCCTGTAAGACCTTTTCTTTCTTCCCATTTTTTCGCATAAATTTCATTCCTTTACACTTGTTCTTATTTTTGTGGATGATTTTCATGGATTCTCTGTTGTGGGTTATTGTTGTTTTATTGCTTCTGCATGTCCAAATATGGAGTTCTTGAATTGGTTAATCAGTTCAAGTGGGATTTTGATTTTTGTTTGTATAGCGTAATGTATGTAAAGAACTGTGCTTAATGACTGTGTTTTAGTTTGGTTTGAGTTGAATCAATCTGTAAAAAATAGTCTTTCTTTCGACTGCTCGATTTAGTTGGGATTTTGTTACTCTGTTGTATTGATTGGCTGTGATCTCCATTTGCGTTAATCCTTTTACGGGTTCAGAAAAATCTTCGGTTCTTTAACTGAATGGGGATGTACAAATGTATGTTGGCTACCTTGAAAGATGAAATTTTTCGATATCTTTGAATTTGATGTAATGTGGGATTGATGTGTGTTTGATCGGCTGACCTACCACAAGCGCATGAGTAGTCTGCCCGAATCATGTGGATTAGGAGAGAAAGAGAAATAGTACTGCTCTAACAAGTTGTTGGTAATTTACAGTTTTCAAGACTGGTGCTGTAAATTGTGCTTCAGGATCAGCTTATGCTGAGTTTGGAAATACCAAGGTCATTGTTTCTGTGTGAGTATATCTGATTTAGAGATTCATAGAGTCAATGATTTTTTACTCTAATATTCATTTGAGTAAGCGCAGCACCATATGATTTAAAATGCAAAGACGATGAATGGTGTTTGATATTTTATTTGTCTTGGTTGGTTTAGATTTGGACCAAGAGAGAGTAAGAAGGCAATGATGTACAGTGATCTAGGACGCTTAAATTGCGATGTCAGCTATACAACTTTTGCTACTCCAGTTCGTGGACAGGTATATGACTTTGTTTTAATGTTTCTTCTGGTCCTTTTTTTTTAACCACTCTCTTTGAAACCATTGTTACTAATATTTGAACACCAAATTTTTTAGGGGTCGGACCACAAAGAATTTTCTTCTATGCTTCATAAAGCTTTAGAGGGTGCAATAATATTGGACACTTTCCCGAAGACTACTGTGGATGTTTTTGCATTGGTGTTAGAATCTGGGGGCAGTAAGTTTTCAAATGGTTTTTAACATATAAACTCATGTTCTTTCCTGCCATTGTACGTCTAGGTTGAGGAAAAAATAGTATGTAGAAAAGGAATGAGGAACAGAAAGGACAGAGAAGAGAATTTCTAGTGGAACGAATAAGATTATACTCCACCTAAATGTATATGTTTGTGTTGAATGTTTATGTATATGTCAATGTATAACATGTAAACTTCTGAATGAGTGTGTACTGTTTTTCACTTCAAATTTCTCCAACATACAAGAATCTGATAAGACATGTAAATACGAAGGTGCTTCCATGGCTTGTGGTGTTCAGTGTCGACAGACCCTTTCCTGTTATTCCTTGGGCTCAATTTTGGCACACTATCGTTTTTTCTTGGGAAAAGAAAAGTAATTGCTTGATAATTACCTCTTACTTAGCTCACAGACTGACATGTAATAAGTTGCAGAGCTTTCTTTGTGCTTGTATGAGTTTGCTTGTGTAATTATGATGTATAGTTGATCATAAGCAATTATAGTAATAGAGAAGTAATGATGATTTTTATGTTGTAATATCATCTGCATCTCTGCCAGTCATTTGGGATTAAAATCTAGAAATAACGATGATTTTTATGTTGTACTTGTATCCTCGGTGCATCTTTGCCACTGATCATTTGACTTTGACTTCATTTGTGCCATTCAGTTTGTTGTGCATGGTTATAAGCTTTCACTTTGGTTGCAGGTGATTTTCCTGTAATCATATCATGTGCTAGCCTTGCCCTAGCAGATGCCGGGATAATGATGCATGACCTTGTTGCTTCAGTTTCTGTGGTATGCATCTAGCGCAGACTTGCGGCCTTCTCTACTTTTTCTTCATAATCGAGTTTAAATCAAAGATTTTGGTGCTGAATCTCTTACCCTGTTCAATGTATCTTTTACTTTTTTTTCTTTTACTATTGCGCAAACATCATAGTTATGCACAAATTGCCCGGTACAGATTACAGAATATGTAAGAATTGAGACTCGTAAAACTTGAGCACATGGCACAGTAGTGAACATAAATCTGATCCTTGATCATCATTTTGTATTTATTCTGTTCTTTTGGCTAGTCCACTAAATAGCAAGATTACTTCTCTGTTTTCTCATTTTCTTTATATTCACATAGTATAGTACTGTGAGTATTTGTTTCAGAGAAGAATTCTTATGATTTATATTTATGGCTCTTTCTGCTTAAATATTGAATTGGCATTTCTTATGCGTCCATGTGCACATGCATAAGAGATCTGTCACTTTGCTAGATATCTAACATACTAAATTGCTGGTCAGTATATACCATGGCCTTAGTAAACATTAATTTCTTGGTTTCTTGGAAGATTTTTCTTCTTTCTGGTACTGCATGGTTTGAAGTCTGCTAAACTGATTCTCCTTACGCTCATGCGTGTAAGAAAAATAATTTTTCCACTAAAATGTTTTTGCCACAGAGGCTGTAAATAGTACATTGTGCTATCAGCTGTCATTTAGCACAAATATATGGAAGTTCGACACGTTTGTCCTTAGATTTACAAATGATTTTGTGCGTCGTAGAGACTTCCATATCAAAGTTGTTTCCGTTCTTCAATTTTTTCGTTCACTTACGATGTTCTATTTGTGGTGTCCAGTCTTGTCTCGGAAAGAACCTTGTCATTGATCCTATTTTGGAGGAGGAAAGCTACCAAGATGGAAGCTTAATGCTGACTTGTATGCCTTCTCGCTATGAGGTCACCCAACTAACTATCACTGGGGAATGGTCAACCCCAAAACTTAACGAGGTACGACAGATGGCTGATTTATTCTTTGTACTATCATAAGTTGTTTGATCAAAGAATTTTTTATCCTTATTTCTACATGGGAGAATGGTAATAGTAGCAGTAAATATGCATGCAAGGTCATCTTTGAGATCTTGTTTGGTTGGTCGTTGCATGCTACATGTGGGATTCGATCCTTATAGTTGATAAAACTCTTTATCATTTAAAGTCGAATATGCGGATATGTAACTCCATGACACTTGATTCACTAATATCCTTGGAATACACTAAAATCCGTAGGAAGGTCATTTCGATAGGTCAATCCGAGGGGTGAGAAATCTCTGGTACGGTTTGACAAAGATGGATGTGGCTTATGAGATACTAACATAGTTTTTGCAAGTAGGGAATGCAAATTTGCCTGGACGCGTGCGCAAAGCTTGCGGAGATCATGAGGGCATGCTTGAAAGGGACTAATTCGACCTTGGAAGAATCATGAGGGCATGCGTGGAAGGACGTAATCGGTTAATTCAACCTTGGAAGAATGGAGGCTTGCAAGGACCTTATTCTACCTTGGAAGGACGATAATTTTGTCAATTGTAATCGTTAGTTTTTCTTGCGAGTTGTAAGGAAGAAATTTTGAGTAATTATATAGGAGAAAGATTTGACCCTTAATTATATATATCTGTTTCTCTCTTTTCCCTCCAAATTAGGCTTAAATTTTTAGTAAATTAATAAAATGCCCCTCAAAACTTTTTTTGTATTTTTTATTAAACAAACGGTAATATCTACATTAAGTGGGTGGAGGAGTGGGCGGTTAAGTCTCACAATAGTCTTGCAATAATGTGGTTCAAATTTATTTTTGGAGCGAATTGAACTTAAGAATCTCTCACTTACAAGTGAAGAATATTACTAGACCGTACTTTCTTTATCATTAAAGGTATCTTTCCTTATTATTAACGACATTTTTTTATATTCAAACCCCTCATGACGTGTGACTCATTTTTTGATTTTTGTCCTTATGAAATAAAATATGTTTTTAATAATACAAAAAGTTGTCTAAGTATTTTTTGATTAAAAAAAAAAAGATTTGTGAGGAACTTTTTATTAGTTCTTCTTAATTTTTTGGTATTTTATACTTTAATTGGCAGTCCATGTAGCACGTCCCGATCTTATTAGGCTGTTTTATTTGTGTAACAAAAGTCCGTCGAAAATTATCATCCTGCACTCTTCAGACATTCCAAAACCTTTATAATTATAACAGCCCAAAACAAACAAAACCAATATCCGATTGATCGATTGCTTCCTCGTCTCTATTTTTTTTTTAACAAACGATATTATTTACGCTAAAGGAGATGGGCGTCCTTAGTATCACAATGAGCTAGCGAGTAAAAATGAATACCATTTGTCGATGCACATTTCCAGTCTTTAGTTTTGACGAAAATGCACTTGCAAGACAATCAACACATTTGATTAAAAACCTAAGCTTCACATGCCCACGAGGTGGGGAGTTAGGCCAATGGATCTCCGATGCCCAAATTAGTTTCTCTGAAATGAGCAAGTGTTTATGACTTTTTAAGGTTGTAAAAGTTTACTGAAATTTGGTAGAATTGAGGATATATATAGGGGAGACGGCCATAGTGTTAGAGTTTTACCCTACACATGGCATCATCATATCATATTGGCCAAGATTTATGGAGAAATATTTTCAAGATATTAAATATGAAATAATATTTTGAGATAATGGAGTAAATATTCCTAGTTGATTTAAATAGGGATTACTTACTTGAATAAAGTCAAGCTTCAATTGGGAATGTATTAAAGATAGGATTTGGGTAATTAATCCTTATCTTTAATACTTCGACTTTTCTTTGACAAAGGCAGGTGAGCTGTGAGCAGTCGTATTCAGTTGTAGGGACCTTCAGGGTGTGAACTACATGTGGGAGTATTTGAGAAGCCTGCCCATTTAACGAGAGCAATTTTGTCTTTCTTGGGCAAAAGTCCACTTGTTTCCTCTAGAATTTTTGGGATTATTTTAGGCTCCACACCACTAGACCGTAGTACTAAGTGACATTCTCATCTCTATTTAAATCAACATAAAAATTTAGAGTGCTACTAGACCCAACCCAATGTCCTATTTTCTCACCCACATGATAATCTCACCTAAAGTAAATGTTATTTCCCCACCCACCATTATTTCCAACCTAATATATTTTATTTTAAATAACTCTAACATGTCTTTAAATACATTAAAATAAATAAATAAGAACGGAAAAATGAAAGAAAATGCAAGACCTGGACATTCATCTCCTCCAAACCAAGCACATCCTTAACATCATGGCATCCATTTCATAATATCTCTTTCTACTAACCCAAATATGCCACCCCGATCTCTTTCCAGATCCACACCCTCTATTTTCACCGAATTCCATATCTATGGTCCAATATTCCCTACCCCCTGGCTGACCCCAATACTCACACCTATCGCCGTCTCACAGAAATCCCGGATCCCAAACCACTCTTCTTCCTACTTTTCTGTCAAAGCCGCAGATCTCACCGCCAAGTCTCTTTCTCCTTCTTTGAAGTTTCTCGCCTCTGTCTAGCACACACCCATTCCTTCCTCCAACCTTTATGTCGATTGTAGCCCAAATCTTTCTCAGCCTCTCTTGATCATAGATATCACACCCCACCCCACCCTTATTTATTATTTTAAATTATTTTTTGTTTTTTGAAAATTTTAGTAATTAATTAAATTAGGGGTTTAAAATTCTTTTTATAAAAGGATAAATATGTCATTAACATTTTATTAAATGGAGGGTGAAAAAATAAGACATTTGGGTGGTAATATCAGCACTCAAAATTTATTACAGATGAGGGTGTTGTGCAAACTAATTTTTATTGCAGAAAATCAATAATTTGGTACAATTATTGTGCAACAATTTAATAAGAAATTGAAGATTTTGGGGTCTGAAAATTATGTGCCAGAAGCAGAAGACAAAATATTCAACCGTGCATGATAAAAAAAAAAAAAAAAACCGTACATGTTTTAATTTATATTGTTTTCAGTGGGTAGGGCACACGTGTGCGGTGAAGATCTCCAATCCTTTGGGGTCCATTGTAGTTCTGTTCCAGTCTGTTATTATCCAACGGAGCATTCCAACATGAAGGACATGGACACCCAATGAGTAGTTGATTGATAAATGCTAGCACAAGGCTTGTTCTCAATCACCGTAAAAAATATTTCTTTCTTTTAGTCATTTGGTGATCAAGAAATGACTACCTTTTGAATTTGATATCAAAACTAAAGAAGTATAAATGAATGGGGCTTTAATGTTTTATTGTCAGCTTTTAGTATGAAATCTAACGGTAAGTAACTATATATTCTTTTATTTATTTTTTGAATAGAAGACGATATCATTAACTTGGGAAACTTACAAAGTGTCTTGGATTAGGAGATCCTGAATAACATTAGGAGGCTCCTCAACCTAAACTACTCTTGTCTCGATGGACAACGCTACCTTTGCCAAACAATGAGCAATACTGTTATTATTCCTAGAAACGGAAATAAACTTAGAAGCAGTAAACAAATATGCAATATGAAGGACATCCCCCTCTAACAAATCCATGGCCGAAGCACGATCCACATAAGTATTAATGATGGAAATTGTTTGGGAGGAGTCACTGTGAACTAAAACCTTCTAATAGCCAAGCTAATGGGCGAGTTTCACACCATGCTGGATCGCGAACATTTCTGTTTGTAGTGCCGATGACACCGTAGGGTGGAAACATGCCGCTAGTAACTATATATTCTTGGTTATAAACAAAATTCGTCATTATATATTTTGATTTGTGCAATGAATAGATCATTACTTGACAATTAATAATGTCTATGTGCACTGGCGGAGCCAATTAAGGCCCACAAGGGTCATTCGACCATTCTCACAATTTGTAAAATATGTCTTCTTATATACAAGGTTTTAAAAGGCGTTAGGCGCTAGTAAGGTGACAGGCAGAGACCTATGAGGTTTTTTTATTTTATTTTATTTTATTTTTTATATATAATAATTTTAATTGAATTTTTTATATAACATATAAATAAGGGCATACTTATACTTAAAAAATAGATAATTATATTGGGATATATAAATAACAAAATAGAATGACATATAGATTATAAGATATTACAACATATTGAAACATGAGGGACAAGCATGTAATGAGTGGTCATCCAAGTATTCAACAAGTCTCTTACAATTCATTAAAAATTAAAATGCAAAGTGAAAGTTATCTATTTTCTATTTAAGTGAGAGTCGCGACCTAAGTGGGTGCCTAGGTGGGTCTAGGTGCCCACTCTTCATTTTCAAATGCCTAGGGATTAATCAGGGCAGTAGCCAACTGCCTAACTCCTATGCGGCGCTAGGAGAGGATTTTTAGAACATTACTTATATGTTATATCCAAGTTTTTTCATATTTGTACAGTAATATTTACCCCTTTAAACATAATCTAATATCATATGTGCTTAAGAATCAGAAGACACTTGGGCTTAAAGGTGCATGTCACTTCATTCCTTGCCTTCAATTTTTCAATTTATTCACATGTGTGTCTTGAATTTGTTTTATTTTTTTCAGTAAATTTTAATCAGCATTTGATACTCTTATTGTTTGTTTATCTTTTCAATCTCTTTCCTTGATAAAATTTTGGTTATACTTTTATTAAAAAAAATTGGTTATACTTAGCATTCATAATAATTATTATTGATGTGTAAGATCCTACATATTATAGTTAAGTTGACCCTCCTTATTAGATATTCAGGCTCCGGTATAATAATTAAGAAGGCAAAATCACATGCAACTTAATTATATAGAGTAAAACTGTTTAAGTACCAAAAATAACAACTTACATAATATCTTTATATACTAATTATGGAATAACTAACACAAAGAATACTTAGCATCTTTTGCATACACAATGCTATATTGCAATACACTACTGAGGATTGAGCAGTGAGCGCCCTTCCTAAACAGTCAGTTCCCTGTTTCAAGTATTAACTATTAACTAGTAATGCGCCCTTACTTTGAGGCTGTTCATTATGATATATTATTTGATATTAATATTGTCGATTTGTTATATATATTTTGATGATCTTTATATGATGATTAAGAAATCAAGTGGTCCTGATTATAATATATGTATGACGAAAATATATTATTAGCAAAGAGTTGATAAATGCATCCAACCCCATGGGGTCGACATATATATGTATTTATTTTTAATTTTTTTTACAACTTATCTTGAAGTGTGGAACTTAATGCCTCAATCATGCACAATCTTAACCACTTAAACTATAAGTCGATATTTCTTAATGTGCCTGAATTACCTGAATTAGTAGGGTAGGGCCATGTGCTGACATATTTTAATAACGATTTGATGCACCTTATTAGATCAATGTGATGGATTAACTAATTTCATCTATCCCAAGAAAATACACAAATAAGAGCAAACATTAACATAACTTGCTTCATTGTAGGACGAACTGTTTTGTCTCATACTTTTGCAAATTCGCACTTACTGTACTTTCAATGTTCATAGTTCTATATTATAATTTATTGTTGATCTTTATCGATTAATACCAAAATCACAATTGGCCACATGAAAAATTTAAGTTAACAAATGCATCTTAATTAGTTACAAATAAAAACAAAAGGGTTAAGTACAAAAAACTACCTAACATTTTGGGGTGATTCCAAATTAATCTTAACATTTTAAAGCATTCCAAATAACTACTTAAAATTTTGAAATTAGATATCTGGTAGGACACGGGGACTTTACCAACATTGAGTGGTGATGCTACTAGCATTAAATGAAGAGGTGGACAAATACTAATGTTGGTTTTCACTAATCGACGTCTTTGGAGTTCTAACCTCCCAAACTGACCCATTTTATCCATGTTAAACAATAAATTTGCTTAGCTAAATGACGTCAGTTTAGAGATTCAAATCTCCATAGATGGCTTGAGAGTTAAACACGCTTAATATTTGTCCATTTCATCACTGAACGCTAATGAACCTAAAAAATGTACATTTTTCAAAAGGTGGTTATTTGAACCAATTTAGAATCGCTCATAAAAGATTAGAGTACCCGGACTTATACCAAACAAAAGCATGTTTAATTCCTATGTTCGGTGGTAAGGTGCAGGGCCTTCAACTACATGCCAGCCTGTGGGAGGGGTCGAGATCTCGCCGGCTTGTCGGATTAGTCTAGAGTAAATGATCATCCATCATTAAACAAATATTTTCAATTTTTCTAAATTAGCCCGCAGAGTTGTTTGAATTTGTGTATACGTGCCACTGGCATGACGTGGACAAGTTGTAAGCTGGCCTGATAGCCTAACCTAAATGGCATCAATCGATTTATACTTTGTGATTTAAGAAGCTAAAAGACGAGTACAAAATTTATTTCAAAACTTTATTCTAATTCAAATCAAGTTGTATGGCCTGCATGCATGGATGATAAGTTTTTTATTTCCTGGAAAATGGAGACATGCTTTTGATGGAAGTTTTTGTTTTTTGGGGTCATAATATAATACAACTTTAAAAAATTGAGCATAAATCGACGAGTGTCCCAACAAAAAATGAAGCGTGTGATGGTCTGTAAATTTAGATGTCGTAAGTTCGTAATCTTCATGCACGCATATCTTAATGCAACAGGTCAAAACATTAAAAAAGGATTCACACATGATGAAGCACAATATTGTAGCCAATTATTCACTCAAAAAGTAATCAGGACGGTTTTTCTCAACACTTACTCGTTATTTTTGGACTTTACGTCAAAAAATTAAAAGAATTTGACTCCATTTCATTCCATACTATTAATGGACGACAATTTCATCCGTAGTAGAGTACGTACGTACTTGCGCCCCCAACGAAACCCAAATGCACTTCTCCTTCCATAGGGTCAATCTTATTTTCTTTAACTAGTTGAACTTGAGATACAATATCTTTTGATCACTTTGTGAAGAGGATGAAGAGGATCACAACTGAAGCTGCCGTCCAGCAGCCAGAAATACACAAAAAAATAAAAATAAAGCAATACTAATTATACAATATAATTTAATGTGAAAATTCACCAAAAAAAAAATTAATAGGAAAATATAGCCTAAAAATAAATAAACAAGCAACATAAGAGAGTCAATTTTGGTTGGTGGTTGAACATGTACTGGACGAGAAAAACTTGTATGATATGAGTATACTATCACTGTAACATTTTGTTTTAATAATATAAAATTTTGTGTTAATGTTTCTTCACATATCTTTGTATGCTTGCACAAAACATCATCGTAGTAATGTACGCACACCATACAAATTACTATAGTAGAGGTCACAGAGCCATTGAAGCCTCTACTTGTTTTTCCTCACAAAGGGAAAATCAAGGGCGGATTCTTTGAATTGATTTAGTCCAACTTCAAGTTTTGGTGGTCGCTCTTTCTAGAAAGCCAAATGTCAAGAAGTCAACAAATGGGTCACCGTCAAGGGTGTCAAGGAAAATCTTATATATTTCGGTGCCGTATGCGCTGCTCATTTCTCCGCGGACCGCGAGTCATGTGACAAATATATACAAGAAAATATATAGAAGTGGAGGGTTTTTTTCTCTTTTATGTCAAACAAGCTGGCAATTCGTATTAATATAATCTTGGATAATATTGTGTGTTTTTTAATGCATACATAAGCAAATTTTGACAGAGAAATATTATTGTCACTTTAAATTTTTATTTTGCACTCTTTATTGGTGTTTTTTTTTTTTTTTTTACTAAATAGAGAAAATTTAAAGTGCACAATAAGAGTTTTTGAGTGCTAATAATAATTCCCACCATAAGTTAGTTTAGATTATATAATTATATATGTTGTAGTCACATATGTCTCAGATTAACAGTTTAATAACATATGAATTCTTTAAAGGAAGCTTTTAAGGGAAGAGATTCCTAATTTTATTTTATTTTATTTATAAAAATTAGGATTAGTTGGTGGGCCCACACCACATCAAACTTTAATGATTTGAACCATCTATTTTTCAAGTTTCACCTCATAGATTATCCTTGCAAAATATTAGTCAAGTCGAAAATATTTGAGGCATCTAATTGGGTTCAAAGAAAATTGACAAACACTTTGTTCTTTAAAAAATTTCAACGTGATAATTAAATAGGCAAATAATTTCGAAATAAATTAATTTTTTGCAAAGATGATCAATGAATCGAGATTTACAAAATAAACAATTTGAATCGTTGAAATTCAAAGTGAAATTACCCTATAACTAGTCTCAATTTTTACGCAAAAATAGAAATCCCTTTATTCAAAGGTCTATTCTCTAAATATAAATTACTCTACTCAATCCAAAGTTCTAATAGACGCTAGGTGTTAGTTAGACGGCGGGCTGGAGCCTAGCGCCTAGGCGAGGCCTAGATGGGCGCCTCGGTGGACTAGGCGTTTTTAAGTAAATCTATTATATTTCGTGTAAATAAGTGTTTGTCTATACTTAAAATAAATATAATTCATCATAAACTACAAAATAGAACGACATATATATATTATGAAGTATTGGATATAATGAAAACATGAGGAACAAACATATAATGTGTGTTCATTTAAGTATTCAACAAGTTTTATAATTTATTGAAAAAAAAAAATAAAATGCAAAATGAAAGCTATTTATTTTCTGTCTAAGTGAGTCACAACCTAGTCGGTGCCTAGGTGGGTTTGGGCAGGCTAGGCGGGCGCCTCAGCAGGTCTAGACACCATTTCTTAATTTTGAAACGTCTAGCCATTAATCGAAACAATGATCAATTGCCTAGCGCCTAGCCAAGAAATTTTAGAACAGTGACTCAATCACAACTTGAAAAGCGGGCTACAAAACATAGGAAAGACACGTGTCGAGGTTCCAATAGCATGCATCTCTAGCGTAGTCAACTCCTCCTCGGATCTTAAAAAAAAAAAAGGGTAAAATATAGTAACATCTGATCTGAAACCCTGCCGAAAAAACAATTAGATTAAAAACAAAACTGAATAAGCAAAGGCAATTGAAGCTTCTTCCTGTCTTTTCTCAACCTTCTCTTGATCCCTCTCGTCATTGGAAAATTTGGACACACTCTTGTGGCTCTCTCTCTCTGTCTTTCTTATATCCATTGACAATGGAATTATGGAAAAGATATAAACCACTAACAATATTTCTTTATTTTTTTTAACCGAATATGCTAATGAAAATTAAATAATTATTACTTTCCTTATATAGGTTAATACTTCAGTCATTTTCTCAAAATTCCAAAAAATATTTTGACGGGAAGAACAACGCCGGGGCTCTTCAAGTACTAAAAACCCAGCATTGCTTTTCTCACCCATATTTTAGACTTTTCCATTTTTTGAGCTTATTTCTAATTATTTTATTTTCACAATATTTTATTTTTGGAGTAATAGCAGTTCGGTTTTGAGGTGAAATCTGTAAGAAACTAGAGAGAGTGATTTCATAGTTTGCTGAAGCTTGGCCATGGCAGACAGAAAAACTTGTAAGTTTCTCTCTCTCTCTCTCTCTCTCTCTCTCTCTCTCTCTCTCTCTCTCCCCCTTAAGATTCTTATGGGTTTTAAGTAAAACCCATTTGCCAGATTCCCAGAGTGCTAAACGTGTTGCATTTATTTAATTAATCTTGATTTTCGTGTTGAGTTTTAACTGTAAATATTTATTTCAAATTATTTTGGTTTAGTTTTCTATTTAGTTTCGCAAGTTCAGGGCGCTTTACATTTTTGACTCATTCAATTGCTTCAACACAATATACATACATTAATTTTAGGAGGCCTACTAATTTTTATTTTTTATTAATAAAAAAATAAACCTTTTTCCCCCTCAATGTGTATACACAAAAATCTTAAGGCAGTCACATGTTTGACTTGCACTTTGGGGGGTATAGAGTCTTAACAGCTTCATCTCCAAGTTGACATCTTCCTTATATATTTCACATGTTCACATGATTCCTGGTGAATGAGTATCCATGGCTGCAACATCTTCCCTGTTCTTGTGGCTTTGAGCTAATGCCGGGTCATTTTTCGGCTTTTATTTCGAAGAGCCTAGATATTTACATACAGTTGATTCATGGCCTAATATATGTTCGATTATTCGGTGTTGTTTAACTACAGTCAATTCTGTTAATTGAAGGCAAAGTGGTATTCCTAGAAGATTGCCATGGGTTATGGTAATTCAAAATCTATAAGGTACATCTTTCTTCCGAATTCTGTTTCGATTTCAACCAATATTTAGGTCATCTTAGTTTATGTTACCGTGTTCTAAACGATATTTTACAATTGTGTTTCCGTTTTTGTTTTAAGTTTTGTAGTCTAATCATATAGCTTAGCATAATAAGCTGGTTTCTAATTTTTAAAATTTGTTTTTATTCACATATGAAATTTGAAATTTTCAGATTTCAAGATGATGTTGAATTAGCAAAGCTACCTTCGGTCAATGGAGTTGGTGTGGTTAAGCTCAAGTACAAGATTGATGGGGCACAAGTAGCAGAACCCTGCAAAAAGGAGGTTCCTGGGAAGACTGGAAAATCTTTAAAAGCTAAAGTTCTGTCCAGAGTCTTTTCCGAGGACTATGAGAGAGTGCAGAAGAAAATATTAGATCCTCGAGGACAAACCATTCACCGTTGGAACAATATTTTCTTAGTAACTTGTTTAGTTTCTCTGTTCGTGGACCCTCTATTCTTTTACTTGCCATCGACGAGAGATGAATTCTGCATTAGTATTGGAATCCCACTTGAAGTTATTCTAACAATTGTTCGATCAGTGGCTGATGTATTTTACATAATTCAAATTTTTATTAACTTTCGTAAAGCTTATATTGCACCTTCCTCTCGTGTATTTGGGAGAGGAGAGCTTGTAATAGAACCTTCAAAGATCGCATTGAGGTACCTACGCCTGGATTTCTGGATAGACCTCATTGCTGCCCTGCCCCTTCCTCAGGTATGTTACTTGAAAACTTCTTGTTCACCATTGAGACATAGCTAATATGCACTAAATTCAGTTCTAAATTTCCATCTTCCTCTCAGGTGCTGATTTGGATCGTAATCCCAACCCTTAGGGGTTCAACAGTGACAAACACAAAAAACTTCCTTCGGTTCATCATAATCTTTCAATACATACCAAGGCTCTTTCTTATATTTCCGCTCTCATCACAAATAGTTAAGGCTACTGGCGTTGTGACAGAAAAAGCATGGGCAGGGGCTGCATATAATCTGATGCTATACATGTTGGCAAGTCATGTAAGTCTAAATAAACCCGTTGTTTCTCTTTCGGAACTTTGAATAAGATAGCTAGTTGTGCATCTACAGCTTGATCACAAATAATACTATAGTCAATGTGTAGACTGAGTGGCTAAGCCTAAGGATTTTCACTGAACCTTATCTTTCTCCATCATATAGAAACACAAAAGAAGGAATAATTACAAACTTACGTGTGTTTTTGCAAAATGTGTTACAGTTAAAAGTATTTCAGAAACATATGGAAATGACAAGTTATTTTCAGTTTTCAGCTGTCATAATTCATGAATGGATTTATTTGACTCTTATTAATCTACGAATTTGAGTTTTTTTCGGTCTAAGACTTGCTTGGTTGGTTGAAACCTGAAACGATCATCTGTCATTGCATATAATGACCAAATTTGAAATTTCTCAATTCCTATTCTCGTATTGAATTAAACTGCCGAGCTCATCTTCCTGACTGTCTAATAGACATTTGACGAATACTCGTTCACGCCCTTCTTTTTCATTGAACAATCAAGTATTTAAGGAAAATGTTAACCTACTGTGTGTTGCTGATTTTTTTTATTTCTCTCTGTGAAAAGGTTTTAGGAGCTTGTTGGTACCTTCTTTCAATTGAGCGGCAAGAATCTTGTTGGAGAAGTGTTTGTGATCTTGAGAAGACATTGTGTAAACCTGATTACTTTGATTGCCGTCGGGCTCAACACCCTGACAGGAAGTACTGGTACAAGTCGAGTAATGTCACAAATCTATGTAATCCAGATAACAGCTATTATAAGTTTGGTATGTATGGCGATGCGGTGACATACGATGTTACAACCTCGTCGTTCTTCAACAGATACTTTTACTGTCTCTGGTGGGGTCTAAGAAACCTCAGGTAAGCTGTTTGTTTCTATATCTGTTTGTAATGGGCATTAACACATTTGTGAATAATACTTTTAACATTACCACCTTATGTTCTTTGTAGAATTTTGAGCAACTTATATCTGTAACTTTTTTAAAATCTTCTTCACTGGATGTTTTTGCAAAGGGGCTAACAATGTTTAGTGCAGGTCTAAGCTTAGGCTTGCCTAATTTAAAGTAGATGATAGAGTTATTTTATTTGAAACTTGTGCAGTTCTTTGGGACAAAATCTTTCAACAAGTACTTACGTTGGAGAGATAATGTTTGCGATAATCATTGCGACTGTTGGGCTGGTTCTGTTCGCATTGCTGATTGGTAATATGCAAGTAAGTCGTTGGTCAGTGATGTCTCAGTAGGCTTTTACATGTACCTTAAATCTGAGCTTCTAGACAGTCTGGACTTCAATCTGAACTTCTAGACAGTCTGGACTCTGAATTGGCTTGTTACTATGCAACCCATTATATTCTTGGAGTTCTTCTGAAGTTTATATTTCTAAGTTCCGATCGCTCTTTCTGTACAATGGCAGACATACCTCCAATCCACAACTGTCAGATTAGAAGAGTGGAGGATTAAGAGAACTGATACAGAACAATGGATGCGTCATAGGCAGCTGCCTCCGGAACTAAGACAGTCTGTACGGAAGTATGATCAATACAAGTGGTTGGCTACTCGAGGAGTTGATGAGGAAACTCTTCTTAAAGGCCTACCTATGGATCTTCGAAGAGACATCAAGCGGCACCTTTGCCTTGACCTTGTTCGTCGGGTAAGTTATTATCTTGATAACCGGTAGCACAAATAGATTTTTATTGATACTACCATGTAATTTTAATTGTAACTATACAAATTTCTGTGTATTCTTTTTTCATTTGGTGAACAGGTTCCTTTGTTTGATCAAATGGATGAAAGGATGCTAGATGCAATATGTGAAAGGCTCAAACCGGCCTTGTGTACTGAAGGCACATTTCTAGTCCGTGAAGGAGACCCTGTCAATGAAATGCTCTTCATAATCCGGGGCAACCTTGATTCTTACACCACGAATGGTGGTCGAACTGGATTCTTCAATTCATGTCGTATTGGTCCAGGTGACTTCTGTGGTGAGGAACTTCTGACATGGGCCTTGGACCCTCGTCCAAGTGTAATCCTGCCATCTTCAACGCGCACAGTCAAATCCATCTCTGAAGTAGAAGCATTTGCTCTAGTAGCAGATGACTTGAAATTCGTAGCATCCCAGTTCAGAAGACTTCACAGCAAGCAACTTAGACACAAGTTCCGGTTCCATTCGCACCAATGGAGATTATGGTCTGCTTGTTTCTTACAGGCAGCATGGCGTCGATGTAAGAAAAGAAAGGAAGCAGCCGAACTCAAGGCTAAAGAAAACCACAAAGAAACTGAGCCTGCAAAAACACCACCGGTGTTGGGCTTGGTTACTTACGCAGCAAGGCTTGCTGCAAATACCAGAAGGGGTGCCATTAAGCATTCTGGGTCAGATTCTGGAGTCGTTAGCTCATTGCAGAAGCCAGCGGAACCTGATTTTTCTGTTGACGAGGAATGAATGGAGAATCCATACAATTAGGGGCCTTAAAATAGTTTTGAATGGATGATCTATGCTGTAAATTACTCTCTCGTAGGACATATACAGTCAGATTGAGGAATGCCTTAATGTAATTGTTTAATTATTTGGATGATCTATGCTGTAAATTACTCTCTCATAGGAATGCTTGACTACTCGTGCCACTTTCAAGACCATTTTACGAGTTTTCAAACTATAATCAACAACATACATGAATAATATCCACAGAAAAAATAAATGAAAATGCTGCAGCAACACAATCGCATTCTTAAATGTAGCAATTTAGACAAAAATTAACTGAAAATGCTGCAGCAATACAGTCCCAAATGCTTCCTCCAACGATCCAAATTGCTGAAAGTCACAAACATGGAAAATTCATTAGCACTAATATTGAAACAGTAACAAACCTCAAAATCTTCCCTAAACATTAAAACAGTAATGAATTTCAAAAACCATAGAAAATTCTTGCAAGAGAACAAGTGTTTGTAGTATAGAATGACTCAAGCAAGGTCGATCTCCTCAGGGACTGATATAAACAATTTACGAGTTTTTGTGTATTTAACTTATTTAACTCTAAGAACTACACTAATTTGACGAAACTAAATACTACTGGATGTGACTTAAACAAATATCTAAAATGGGAATTGGCTTATAGGAATAGTGATCCAACTAAACAAAACAAGTAAATATATAAACTCAAGATAATACAAATAATTTAAGAAAATTAGATTGACAAGGTGCTAGAGTTCAACCTTTTACCAACAACACTCCTACGTAGCTCTTTCAATTGCTTAAGTAATCGAAAACATATATGCTTTGAAGGTTGGGTTTTCCCTGTGTATGTTTTACTTGTGACATTCAAGTTAAAACGCATACCACTACATGCAATTTATCCATGACATTTGGATTAAATATAAACATGAATGATTCATTAATCTTGATGAAAATCCTTTTGTTAAACCATGTAATCCCTAAGAGTATGATATTTACCTTAGGAGAAATTACAATCCTCAATCACAAGAAGCATAACCAATTTTAACGTGACATTCGTTCAAAATTGCATCCAATGACTTTTCTAAGCATCCTAATGGTGATCAATCATCAAGACACATAGATAGTTTAATTTAGAGATTGAAAATATCAAAGCAAGCATGTAACAACACTTAAGCAATTGAAAGAGAAATCTACGTAATCATGTTGCGGCTCATGGCCTCACTCTAGCAAAAGGAAATTAGTTATACATAATTATTTGAATCCATAAGAAATTATCCATGAAGAATCAAAGAAAGAGACAACCCTTTTTTTACAAGGAAGCTATCTCCTGAGCTCTCCGATCCTCTTGGAGCTGCGGCATCCCTTCTGCTTTCTGCTATGTTGCTCGCTGCAACTCTCTCCAACGCTGCAACCTTTCCTTCCTCTCTGCCGTGCTCCCTTCTTTCTTTCCTCTCTGCCGTGTCCTTCTGTCTTTTCCACTTCCCGTCTGTGTGTTTTCTTTTCTTGCCTTTAACAAAAGGCAGCTCTTTTCCAAGTCACTAAGGCCACAAGTGGAAGACAAGCCTCATCCCACTTCCTAGTGCTCCACTTTATCCTCACTCCCCCACTTTGCTTTCTGATTTCTTTTTCAAACACCACCCGTGGAGACAAGCTCCACTTCCAATTCTTTTGTTTCCTCACTCCCCCACTTTGCTTTCTGATTTCTTTTTCAAACACCACCCGTGGAGACAAGCTCCACTTCCAATTCTTTTGTTTGTTTTTATTATTTCCTTTTCTCCTTTTTGCTTGAAATTGATCCTAAAGCAAATTTAACTGCACACTAACACAAGGTAAGGTAAAATGCAACCATTTTAACACAAAAACATCACAAAGACTTTAGAAATGGATGGTATAAATGCATGAAATATATGAGTGATCAGTTACTTACGCAGCAAGGCTTGCTGCAAGTACCAGAAGGGGTGCCATTAAGCATTCTGGGTCAGATTCTGGAGTCGTTAGCTCATTGCAGAAGCCAGCGGAACTTGATTTTTCTATTGACGAGGAATGAATGGAGAATCCATACAATTAGGGGCCTTAAAATAGTTTTGAATGGATGATCTATGCTGTAAATTACTCTCTCGTAGGACATATACACTCAGATTGAGGAATGCCTTAATGTAATTGTTTAATTATTTGGATGATCTATGCTGTAAATTTCTCTCTCATAGGAATGCTTGACTGCTCGTGCCACTTTCAAGACCATTTTACGAGTTTACAAACTATAATCGACAACATACATGAATAATATCCACAGAAAAAATAAATGAAAATGTTGCAGCAACACAATCGCATTCTTAAATGTAGCAATTTAGACAAAAATTAACTGAAAATGCTGCAGCAATACAGTCCCAAATGCTTCCTTCAACGATCCAAATTTCTGAAAGTCACAAACATGGAAAATTCATTAGCACTAATATTGAAACAGTAACAAACCTCAAAATCTTCCCTAAACATTAAAACAGTAATGAATGTCAAAATTTTCCCTAAACGTTAAAACCCACAAACTGCAAAAACCAAAAAAACAACCCAACAGAGATCCTGAAATTATCTTATACTACAGCTTT
Organism: Malus fusca; assembly: GCA_035220775.1. NCBI lineage: Eukaryota > Viridiplantae > Streptophyta > Magnoliopsida > Rosales > Rosaceae > Malus > Malus fusca. Next base: position 10,200,569 of record CM069061.1, on the reverse strand, counting down.
CCCAAAATATACATATACATATACATACACATACATACATATGCATATACACACAGACACACAGACACACACACATACGATTGCTTTTATGCTTCTTTTCATCATTATCTTTGAGTAACAATAAAAAAAACGAAAACATCTGTGCAAATAGTTTAGACTAAATCCAAATCCTAAAAGCCACAAAACACTAAAACAATAAAATACACATCAAACATCATAAAAATTAGAGAATCCACAAAAAAAATGAGTTCTAGCTCTCTGTTTCACAGAGGAGAGAAGCCAAAAATTAAGGATGTCGCCTTGGATAAAAACAGGGTAAATAAACTGGGATTGTGAGAAAATCCAAATAAGGATGTCCCCTTGAACAAATAACACACACACACACACACTGATCATTCATCTCTAACTCTCTTTTTCAAATAACACACACATATCCAAAACAAGGAATATAAAATCCACATCTTTATACTCTCTTTTTCAAAATCCAAAACAGGGTATTCTAACTCTCTTTTTCATTCATTTCTCACAAACCAATCATACATGTCAAGAAATCTAGTTCATTAATTTCCCGCTGTAAAAATATGTAAAAATAACTTAACTACTTTAGTAGTATAACTAATTAACTACTTATCTGGTTGGTTGCACATTATTCCAATTCGTAAGGAAAATAAACTGAAAATCAACCCCTTGGTCTTAGTTGTGGCTGCATAGTGCAGGCCACCATCAAGTCTCAGTGTTTTAGCAAAACATTTAAATAAATTAAATTCTAAAATGTAAATAGTATTGTCGAAGTCTAATGCCTGATTAATTTGTGTTGTGACATTTAAAGTTCCCATTTAATTTATGTTGAAAGTACACCGAGACTATGAGTATGAAGATAACATTTGTGTTGTGACATTTAACATAATGTTTCACAGAATGACCAAAATGATTGATGATGGACAATCTCATGAACCACTTCTATTGATTTCAAATCTCAGAGACCAAAGTGATGAGTTACGCAAATCTTAGGAACAATTTTGACTAAAAAGTCTATGGAAAATAAGTATACTTTTTAGTACAAATAGGCACTTATCTATATGATTCATAATAAAATTTACTTAAATCCGTCTAGACCCATATCTAGACCTCGTCTATGTGCATAGGCGCTAGGCCCAGCCCCGTCCCACTAGCGTACCTTGATTAGGATCGCGCAATGTTAGAATCTTGGATCCGCCACTATATATAAAACATCTATAAGAAAAGTCAGTATTTCAACTCAATGCATTTAAAGTCCAGTGTGATGCCATTGGTCTTGATATCAAGTCTTGAACTACATATTATCCTCTAAGCAGGTCACATCACTGACTCCTAGCTCTTAATTTGTCTAGCCTACTTTCTCTTGTCCACTATAGGTGCTGTTAAGAAGTCCGTCATCATCCAAATTTTCCTTATCGATTACAAACATCAAGGTATTTGTGTGTAATAACAATGGAAGAATTAGAGTTGTTAAAACAATTTAGGAACAAGATGGATGGATATCATTATGCTAATTATGGCCTAAAACAAAAATTTGTTGCAGCTCTGCTCACCGGTTGGAGGATTAGTGTTCTTGAAATACAAATACAAAGGCTTTTTCCATGGTCTTCTTTCCTTCACCCCAATCTGCTCCTGAATAAAATTCATAAATTATTTAGAATGGGCAACCACATTTTACTTCTCACTCCTCTATGTGACTAAGTTATCCAAATGAATGTAAAGTAACCTAATGTTAAGCGCCAATCATCAACTAAACTTGCCCAACTTGCAACAGTATAAACTTCAACTCTAAGATTGTTATTCTTTTTAAACAATTCCTTTGCCCAAACTTCACTTCAAATATCGTAAAATTCTTATCACTGTATTCATATGTTGTTCTACAGGATCATGCATGTATTGACTCACTACACTTAAGGCATAGGCAAGGTCCGACCTTATGTGTGAGAAGTACAATAAACGGTCTACATACGTTTGGTATCTCTTTTTGTCAATTGGTACTTGATTAGGATGAACACTAAGCTTCAATCCTTCATCTAGTGGCGTAGTTACTGGCTGACAAGATGACATGCCGGTTTCGTGCAATAGATCAATAATATACTTTCTCTAAGACAAAAAAAAAAGAAAAAAAAAAAATCTAGAACCACTTCTTAATACATCAATGCCTAGAAAATATTTTAGGAATCCAAGATCATTCGTCACAAATTCGGTTAGACATGTATCTTTGCAAGGCTGCATGTTCTTCCGGATCATTCCATGCTATCACTAAATCATCTACATACATAATAACCAGCGTAAGTTTCCCATTTCTTCTTATTAGAAAAGAGTATGATAAGAGTTACTCTATTTGTAACCAAATGCTCTTATAAATTTCGTGAATCTTCCAAACCATGTTCAAGGAGAATGCTTTAAACCATACAAGGATTTCTTCAACATGCACACATTTTTTTTTTGTATTTATCTGAAGCATTCCATCTAGGTGGAAGGTTCATATAAATCTCTTATGTTAAATCTCTGCGAAAGAATGTATTCTTCACATCAAACTGATGTATTAGCCAATTCAAATTTGCAACCAAGGACAACAAAACATGGATTGTATTGATTTTGACAACATTAGCAAATGTATCTTATAGACAATTCCATATTTTTTTAGTGTACCCTTTTGATACTAGCCTAGCCTTGAAGCAATCATCCGTCCCATCAACTTTGTACTTCACAATATAGATCCATTTGCATCCCACAAGTTTCTTGTCAGATGGAAAGTTTGTGATCTCCCATGTAGCATTCTTCTTCAAAGACTTCCAACTCTTCATTTATTGTTGCTTGCTACCGTGGATCAGCTAAAACCTCTTGCATACTGTTATAAATAGATATAGTAGACACTTAATACACAAATGACTTATTTGATTATGTTCATGATTGGTAGACACATAATTACTTAACGAGTATAACACAACACCAGATACCTAGTTTTGTATTTAGGATCAGCTTGTTAAAAATTAAGAATACCTTAGTTGACACAGTTAGGGAGACGACATGGTGGTGGTGCATCCATGATCAAATCCAATTGATTGGTAGACATACTACTGACTTTACTCATCCCGGGCTCTAAAAAAATTTGGTAGTAACATTGATGTGCATTTGCAACTGCTTGAAGACTTGCAAAAATTTTAGAGTGATGGGGTGTGTATTTCTGATGGTCTTAGTAGAAAACTTTCAACTTGATGACAATTTTGATGTGGACCATCAATGATTTTCCAGCATACGTAAACTTCTGGATACAACACACATGGCAAGATGACGTGTTCAATATGTGACACTAACACATGATCATCAGTGTAGATATTTCGCATGCTCTCAGGAATGTAAAAATTGATTGGAGAAAGGTTGGAGAAAAAAAAAAGAAAAAAAAAGAAAGGGTTGCTAAAAAAATAAGTTGGAACAAGATGTCAATTTTTTTATCTGCCATACTGGGAGGTAAACAATAATTTTGTTCAAGTTCCAATTTCACTAAATAAATGTTTTAAAAAAGTTTAATAAGGTTTTATTTTTCAAGTGTTACTTTTGCGACATAACTTGGATATGATGCATTTAGAAAAGAATGTGTGCGAACGCATCATCTTCACATTGTTGCATGTCAAAGATAAAACAAAAGATGGAATGATTGCTCACAAGGATTTAGTTGACATAAGAATTAGAAAATATCTAAATTCAAGGAAGAAAGGTAATAAAACTTATCTCCCACCGTCACCACATGCTCTATCAAAGGCAGAGAAGCATATATCTTGCAATAGTTTATTCAATTTGAAAGTACCATACAAATATAGCTTCAATAACGGGAACTATGTATCAATTAATAGTGCATAAGTCAAGATCTTAAGTCTCACAATTGTCGTGTATTGATGCAACAACTTATGATCATAGCTTTAAAAGGATTGCTCCTAAATGAAAAGCTACTTGATCTTGAAAGTGAAGTTTCTACAATTCTGTGCGAACTAAAAAGATATTTCCCTCATCATTTTTTGTATTAGTGTTCATTTGTTGATCCATTTAGCACGAGAGACAAGTCAATGTGGACTAGAGCAATATTGTTGAATGTATACTTTTGAGAGGTTGGCATTGTATATGAATGTCTTATAATTTGTTTACATACCTGAAAAATATTGTGTTTGAATTAAGTCTCATTTGTGTTGTTTCATTAGGTATATAAAAATACTTAAAGGCTATGTGAGAAATAGTGCACATCCAAAAGGTTGCATAGCAAAATGTTATATAGCAAGCGAGCAGATGAAATTATATAATTGGTATATGAAGCAAAGTCAACAGAATCAAAATCAAGACTATGAGAATGGTGTGATTCCTGAAGAAGGCTCAATTTTAGTGGGAAAACCAATTACAATCGATGACAAGATCTTAAAAAGTGCACATTGAAACGTGTTATTTAACATATTTAGAGTAAGTTTTAGGAATCTCCTCCTAATATGTTTCTTGAATTTGGATCTTTGCTTTCTTTGTGAACAATCCATGCATTTTGTCTCTATTTTCATTGGGGTTGTATTTAAATATATGTAGTAATGATTTTATACTAATAAAGCATTATATAAAACAATCACATCATTCTAATCCTATTATTTTTTTTAGAATGCATGCACTTGCAGGAGTTAAAGCAATTAGATAGACGTACTTGAATAGATGCAGGCTTACTTATAAAAAAAACATTCTGACCAATTTTCTGATTACTTGAAGGAAAATGTTAGACTTTGGTGTTTGGTTTAGTTCCAATTGAATTATGTTCTTGAATTTTTATAAGGAATATGAATGGTTGCTTGTACAACCTACAATCTAGCACTACTACAAAAAGGCCTTATAGTGTCAGTAGATGGTGTCGGTTTAATATAATATAGTGGCGAACTAGACAGTTGCGACACTTATTGAACATGACGTCGGATTTACTGTCGCTTATAAGCGTCATAAACATTTAGCGTCGCTTTTAAACCGACGTAAACATTTAGCGTCGCTTTAAAACCGACGTACATTTTAATAATTTTTAAATACTAGCGTCGCTTTAAGTAAAACAGTGTCGCTTTAAATATAACAGTGTCGCTTTTAAGCGACATAAAATATGAGTGTCGCTTATAACCGACACTAAATTATTTTTTTAAATATTTTGAAACCCAATGTCGCTTTAAATTAGTTTTTTTAAATATTTTGAAACCGAGTGTCGGTTTTAAGAGACAGATTGATTACTCTCCCCCGTGTTTTCTTCTTCCTTTCTTGCTTTTTTCCTATTCGTTCTTCTAATTGACAAACCCCTCCCCGTGTGTTCTCTCTTGCATCTTTCTTATTTGTTCTTCCAACTTCATTTATTCCTTCTTCAGAGCAATAAGTTTTTCTTGCTTGTAATATTTTTATTTTCTCCTCTTATGTTTAATTTTTATTTACAATTTATTTTTTGTAGGGAATTTTGTGACAGCCCGTCCCTCATTTTAAGAATTTTTAAAGTTTTAATAAAGGATTTTACAAAAATACCCTTGGAGGCACGCACGTCATTCGAGGTTAATCGTCATGTCGTGCCATCTAAGATTTGTTTTCTTGACATATCCTCGTAGTACTCGTCGCTACGGACGTGTGGGCGCTGACGGTTCGTGATTTGGAGTTATATCGAAAAAGTTATTAACGTTTGAAATTTGGGATTTTAAGGAATTATAATTTTAGTAAAATCTAGAATTTCTTTTATGAAAATGGACGGCCCAGATTTAATGATGAATAAATGGATGGTTTGGATGTAAGGAAAAACAAAAATAAATAAAAATATGAAAGGAGGTTTTGTGTGTGTGTGTACGTGAAAGAAAGAAGAAGAAGATGAAGGATTGGGCAAAACTGCCCAATCGGAACAGGAGAGAGGGAGGAGTGAGCCAACCAAAAAGAGGAGGAAGTGGATGACCAATCAGAGGGAGAAGAAATGAGGGAAAGGAGGGAGAGTGGCATGCGGGGGAAAGGAGGAAACGGGTTTTCCCCCAACCCGTTTACCCGCGACACCCACCTCCATTTTTCCGACGATTTTCACCGGAATTTCCACAAATTGGATCAAGGCACCACTCCCAATCAACATCTAGACCTTCCCTCTTCACGTTTCACCCCAAGAATCATGAAATTTCGTGGTGATTTCGCGAAGAACACCCACACGAGTGCCGCGACTTTGTTGTTAAAATTCTTCAAATCTTGAAATGTTTTCTTTTAATTACTAACACCATTAGCATTCCTTTAGGACCTGGAACAAAGCCGAAGCATTGGTTGGGACGGCGGAATTGATTTGAAGGTCGAATTGGAACTCACCCAAATTCTAGGGTTCTTCACGGTTTTGGTGAAATTAAAGCACTTCCAGGCCAAATTGGCCTTGGCCACAGGTATGAAAGTTGTTCTACTCATTGAGATCTTCAAATCTGCAAATTTTGGTAATTTTTGGAAATAGTTGAATTTTCCGGCCAACCAGGGCGGCCAACCGCCACCCGCGGCGGCCCGTGCGGCGGCGCGTGGCCAATGGCCCGCCAATGTCATTCTTAGCATGTGTTTAATGCTCTAGGTTCAGTTTTGATAATTGATGGACGTAAATTGAATAATTGAACCTAAGTTCGTTACGATTCGTGGTTAGGTGAAAATGTGAATTGACGATCCGACCGTTGGATCGTCACCAAACTTTGATACGTTATAATACGTAATATTTGAGGATTATAGGAACTTACGGATCGGGAATCCGATTTGCGGATCTTTCGGAATTGGAGTTGTAAGTTCATAAAATAGAACGTTAACCGTCACTTGGTTTTGGAAATTGACGGAGATCCGACCGTTGGATGGTAATGAAATTTTAGGATGTTGTCCTAGAGATATATTGTGGACCTCTGGAAGTTATGGATTGGAAATCTGAGTTGCAGATCTTCCAGATCGAACTGCGTAGTGACGTGTTTTATATAAGTTATATATTCTATCGATATGATTTCTGAGGTTGGATTTGATTATTGTTCTAGGCGCCGATCGTCATGACGCCTCGATGTGTTGTGCTAGGGAGTTGTTGGGCGAACTCCAGGTGAGTGGGCAGTATTTTCTGTATTTACCTATATACTATTGAATTTCCCAAAAACTGAGTTTTTAATGAAAGTATGTTTCTAAAATGCCATGCATGAATGAGATGCATGATATGAATGAAATGCCATGATAGGAATGATATGCATGTGATGAATGATATGAATTATATGAATTGATAATCGATGCATGTATATATATATGAATTGGTGCTGTGGACGCACAAGTAAGTCAGGTGAGCTTATATTATTTATGTGAATCATTGATGATGTGCATGACGTTGATAGCTCATAATCTGCACCCTAGGTGTTAGTGCTTATATTATTCACCACACCGCACGCTCGCCTTGGATCCAAGTAGGTGAATGTCGTACAGACCATGTGAGGGTTTCGACATGCCAGTCGTACAGACCATTAGAGGGGTTCCGACTGGTGGGTGACCTTAGATATGCGCGCTGATGATTGATGTGAGAAGCACTAGAGCGTATTTATACACCTGTCATCGTACAGACTACCTTATGTAGTTCCGAGTGACGTGCAGAGTTAGACCGTACAGGTCACCGAGGTGACTCCGGATGGATTGGATGTTGAGCTATAAAATTAACCGAACAGGACCAACTGCAGGGTCTCCGGTTAATTCATTATTTCACCTGTTACATTGATGCATCATTCAAACTGTTTTTAAAAGTTTTTACATGGCGTACTCTCTGGTTTTAAGAAAGATGATGATTTGAGATTTATGAAAAACTATATGCTATTATGCTATTTTCTGGGAAAGTATACAGGTTTTACAGCGAGGGGTTAGAAATGTTTTAAATGAAATGTTTTTGAAAAACTTTGTTTCACTGACCCACTCAATTTTGTTTTTGCGCCCCTCCAGGTTCAAGTTAGCAGAGCTTTGGTGGCCACGAGGAATCCAACGGTGTTCTGACAGAATTCACAAATGTAAGATTCACCCTCGGGTGTTTTATATTAGTAACTGTACTCTTTAAAGCTTCCGAACTGTGTAAATGGTTACGTCACTCTCACGTGACGGCCAGCATGCCCTCCTCCGGGACGGGGTGTGTCAAATTTATTTGAGCTAGTTGAGTACATAAAGAATTGATCGACGACGGAATTCTTCCATAATTCAGGTTTTTATCACTAAATTCTTTAATTTTTAAATTGTATGATACACAAGTTTATTTATTTAAAAATTCAAATTTAAGTACTCAGATAAATTTCTACTATTTTTGTTAAATTAATAAATATTTAGTCAAATGAATTAATTTTGTCACTTGAATTGTTATGAGAAAATGGAAATGAATAATATTTATAAGCATTTATGTTAAATTAACAATATTAAATATAACATGAACTTGTAATATTTAGTAATATAAGAATATATTATGTTAAATTAATTTGTTTTGCATTCTAATTGTTATTTTAATTTGTTTTTGTTGTTATTTTGATAACTTTTGGTTGTCATTTACTAGAATAGATTAGATGAGCATAATTTTGATAACTTTTTGTTGTTATTTTAATTTGTTTTTACTATAATAGGTGTTGAAAATTAAAAAATTGCAATCGTGGTAGAGTTCGAGGGTTGAAAGATAGAAATTGAAAATTCTAATAGTTATGCCTACATGATAGGGATTGAAAGATTGTAGGCATCTTAGTGTCAACGTAATATTTTGCCCTCGTAAAGTGGTAAAACATGGACAAGAGTTGGTTGATGATACCCCGAAATGGAGACTTTTTTTAGGTTGTTTGAAGAGGCAGATCAAGATTTGTGGCCAGGTTGTAATGAGTTTAAGAAATTGGAAGCAGTTGTAAGACTGTATCAGATCAAGTGTTTAGCGGGAATGTCAGACGAGATCTTCACCACTTTACTGGAGTTAATTAAAAGAATGTTGCATGAAGGGGATTGTTTGCCTGAATCCTGTTGTGAAACCTTTCTCAAAAGTTTAAACCTTGCCAATGGAACTCAAAGCTTGCATGTTATTCCTTTTACAAAATCCTCAATTTTCATCGATCTTCATGACATAAGATTTTGTGGTATCCACTTCTGTAAATATTTTAAATTGACGATCAAATTAGTTCATTGTATTCCTATAGGATCAAGGAGTGTAGCTGTAAAAAATCATCAAAATTGGAGTTAAAATAACCGTTAAATCGTGATTTTTTATTTATAACCGTAAAAAAGTTTTGTCTCTTTACTTGATCTCTGAATGTTTGTTTTTTTGCAATTTTTGGCTTATGCAATCTCGAAGCATATATAAACAAGTTTGACGGTTGGATCGTTGAAATTAGTTTCGTATAATGCGTATCCCATCAAAATGATAGATTCACGAGTTTATTTATATTTTCATTAAGTATAACATAAGAATTTGTGGTATCCACTAGGGTAAATATTTTAAATTTAAGATCGAGCTCATTCATTGTATTCATATAGGGGCAAGGAGTGTAACTGTAAAAAATCATCAAAATCAGAGTTAAAATCACCGTTAAATCATGATTTTTTGTTTATAACCGTTGAAAAGTTTTGTCCCGTTACTTGATCTTTGAATGTTTGTTTTTTACGATTTTTGGCGTATGCAATCTCGAAGCATATATAAACAATTTTGATGGTTGGATCGTTGAAATTAGTTTCGTAGAATGCGTATCCCATCAAAACAATAGATTCATTAACACTTAGGAGTTTATTTATACTTTCATTAAGACTAACATAAGATTTGTGTGGTATCCACTAATGTAAATATTTTAAATTGAAGATCGAATTCATTCATTGTATTCATATAGGGTCAAGGAGTGTAGCTGTAAAAAATCATCAAAATCGGAGTTAAAATAACCGTTAAATCGTGATTTTTTGTTTGTAACCGTCAAAAAGTTTTGTCCCGTTACTTGATCTCTGAATGTTTGGTTTTTGTGATTTTTGGCGTATGCGATCTCAAAGCATATATAAACAAGTTTAACGGTTGGATCAATGAAATTAGTTTCGTAGAAGGCATATCCCATCAAAATGATAGACTCACTAACTCTTAGAGTTTATTTATACTTTCATTAAGTATAACATAAGAATTTGTGGTATCCACTAGTGTAAATATTTTAAATTGAAGATCGAGCTCATTCATTGTATTCATATAGGGTCAAGGAGTGTAGCTGTAAAAAATCATCAAAATCAGAGATAAAATCACCGTTAAATCATGATTTTTCTTTTATAACCGTTGAAAAGTTTTGTCCTGTTACTTGATCTCTGAATGTTTGTTTTTTGCGATTTTTAGCATATGCAATCTCGAAGCATATATAAACAATTTTGATGGTTGGATCGTTGAAATTAGTTTCGTAGAATGCGTATCCCATCAAAACGATAGATTCATTAACACTTAAGAGTTTATTTATACTTTCATTAAGAATAACATAAGATTTGTGTGGTATCCACTAATGTAAATGTTTTAAATTGAAGATCGAATTCATTCATTGTATTCATATAGGATCAAGGAGCGTAGCTATAAAAAATAATCAAAATTGGAGTTAAAATAACCGTTAAATCGTGATTTTTCGTTTTATAACTGTCGAAAAGTTTTGTCTCGTTAATTGATCTCTTAATGTTTGTTTTTTGCGATTTTTTGCTGATGTGATCTCGAAGCATATACAAACAAGTTTGACGGTTGGATCGTTGAAATTAGTTTCGTAGAATTCGTATCCCATTAAGTTCAATGGTGTGTGTATATATATATTTATTAAGTAGATTTAAATTTATTTATTTTGTATGTATAACACTTAAGAAATTGAATGGTATGTATATTTAAGCTGATCCAATGGTCACCAATTTTTAAAATTTAATTTAATAATATATATATGTAATTATTATAGTTTTTAGGGGTATAAAATTGTTACATTAATATATATAATTATTATAGTACTTTTTAGGGTTATAAAATTATAAAATTAATATATGTAAAATTATAGTATTTGAAATATTAGGCGGGAAATTTCCCGCTTGTTTGCATGAGGAAATGGATGGAGAGACTTAGTGTCGGTTTTAACCGACGCTAGTGTCATTAAAGCGACGCTATGTGAATTTCAAAAAGTGTGTCAGAAGTTGGCGTCGGTTTAAAGCGACGCTAGTTTCATTAAAGCGACGCTATGTGAATTCAAAAAGTGTGTCAGAAGTTGGCGTCGGTTTAAAGCGACGCTAGTTTCATTAAAGCGACGCTAGTTTCATTAAAGCGACGCTATGTGAATTTCAAAAAGTGTGTCAGAAGTTGGCGTCGGTTTAAACCGACGCTAGTTTCATTAAAGCGACGCCAGTTTCATTAAAGCGACGCTATGTGAATTTCAAAAAGTGTGTTAGAAAAGTACCCATATTTAAACCCCTCTCTTTCCCATTTCAACCGTGCTTTCATTTCTCCCCCAATTTCAGACTTTCTTCTTCTCCTTCCCCATTTCATCTGTGCGTCCCCTTCTTCCTCCTTTTCAGTTTTTCCTCAACTCCTTCCCCATTTGCTTTGGATCACCAGTTTGAAGATCAACATTCTGAGGAACTCCAATTCGAGGAGGAAGAGCTTGAAGGTGGTTCATTTTTAAATTATTATGATTATTAATTTTAGTTTCTATTTTGTATTCTAACTAGTTTTATGCTTAAATTGAAAATTTATTTTTGTTTCTTGGTTTTTAATTGTTTTTTTCTGTATTTATGCATGTTGGATCTGAAGAGCAAGGACACTAGAAATCGCAGATCCATAATTTTTGAAAGGTATAAAACCTGAGTTTAATATGTAGAGATTAGAGCCCTAATGTTGAAGTAGTAAAGTATTGGAACACTGATCTGATGGCAAGCATGGCAGCATGGAGTTGCTAGTATTATATATGGCAATATGGAGCTACAAAATCTGTGGTCTTCGACAAAGGCAAGCATAGGAAAGCATCATGGCAGCTGCTAGTATTATATGCAAGCATGGAGCTCTCATTAGTATTATATGTAATTGTTAGTTTTTTTATCTTCATCTTGTAACCGGTTCTCTAATGGCTCCTATATATGTGTTATTTGTACTTCCTTATTTATATGAAATAGAATACATTTAACAAGAAATTCTACACCCAAAAGACCCCAGTTGAATTCTTGAATAAATTGAATCTGTGAAGTTTGCATCTCATTTACCATCTGTGTAAGAATGCATGATAATTATTTTATTTATTGAGATGTTGGGTAATGTCGGTTAGGACCGACAATAGATTGAGTATTTTATTTGTTAGCTGCTAGTTGACGTCGGTTATGACCGCCATCATGTCAAAACATCACGTCGCTTTAAATCGACGTAAGACTGGATATTTTATAATTTAATTGCTAATTTGCATCGCTTTAAACCGACGTTAGTGTCAGTGTCAGTGTCGCTTTAAATCGACGTTAGTATCAGTGTCGCTTTAAACCGACGCTGCGTAGTGGCGGATTAAGCGTACAAACCGACATTGAAGCCCTTTCGCGACGCTAGCATTAGTGTCGCTATTCCAATCCGACATTGCATTGTTTTATGTCGAATTTTTGCTAAATTTTCGACAAAAATGGGGTTTCTTGTCGATTTTTGCTTCGCCAGTAATAGGGTATATTGTAGTAGTGTAGAGAGCAATTTGGCTTTAAGGGGGGGGGGATAGTGATTTGGTCTTGATGGTTTTCAAAACAGCGCATTCATTTTAATCATCTGGCCTTTTTTTTTCTTTTACGAACCAAACCATGCTAATAAAAGGTTTGCAACGATGAAGGGCTATGTCTCTACTACATTGACATGACTGCTTTTTCTATATTATTGCACAATCTTCAATCACTTTACTAATGTACAAGTGTTAATAATGGTGAGTTTCATGTTTGTTGAACATTTCACTTTGTGTCTCTATGTTCTCAAACACTATACTAATATGTATTTAGGTTACTATTTTTATTTTTGGACCAGCGATAGTACACTATGTCCAACAAGCACACTACATTAGCTAGCTCATGGGCCTAGGAACCAAGCTATTTCATATTTCGGATACATCATCAATGGACGCTAATTCCATATGAAAGAGGTTGAGAAATCAACAAAGAAATAATGGTTTTTCCATTGATGCCAAGACCCCTAGCAAAACTAGTACTAAGGATACTGCACAAGTGGTTGATGTAGTCACTCACTTATTATGGAGTGGTAGGAATACTATACTTTTAAGGTGATAGTATTTTTAAGTGTGATTGGGAAAGCGTGAAAAATGAGTCAAAGTGGAAGATGGCTTTAACTCAGTTAACTTCCATGAAGAACAAAGTCAATTCAAGAGAGACCCCTTTGTCCTAGACAAGTGACACATGTATTTTACTCAAGAGAAGATGGAGTATCAAATTGATATGTTGTATTAAAGGCGTCTCCACACGGCTTTATTGATTTTAGAATAGATGATGAGAACACTAATAACTTTTATAGACCACAACTAGAAATTTCCATGGATGAAAGCAATGAATGTGATAATGATGGTAGCGATTACATGTTTGCTCGGTCGGATTGTGAAGGCATTTGGGACTAATGGCTCCCTTTAGTCTCTTTCTCTTTCTCTTGATTGAAATTTATTTTTCTAAAATTCCTGGCTAAAATTTGTTTCTAGCTTAACCCACACTTTAGAAGAAAAATTAAACTAAAAATTGGGATATTCCTCTGCAAGAAAGTTAGGCTGCAGTTCAACTCAGTATTCTACTTATTTTGAAGGGGTTTATCACTTTCGTATCTCTGACTCACTATTTATTAATTGTATGATTACTGGTTTCTTAATGTGTGGCAGGCATGTGCATTACATAACAATAGCTGGCTGATGTCATCTGGTGAGAGTAGCTAATATAAATTGTTAACTTGAATGTTGGTTTTTTTGTTGTGAAATTGGATGTAGTGTTGAAATTTACCACTCTGTTTCTTTTTATTTCAGTTTACACTGTGATATTGAATGCTAGTTCTATATGGATGGATAAAGATTGGAAACATTTTAACAGATAATGAGATATATATCTAAGATTTCTTGTACATAATATATTAACCTGCTTCTTGTTCTAATTCTACATTTGCTAGTATATCTATTTCAAACTTTGGTTGTTCGATTTCAAATTCGAGAAGTGAGTTTTGCATTTGTACAATCAAGTTGTGTGAATGTGTGGGGTTTATTGTCCAATTGTTTACGGTTTGCGGTACTGTTATTGTTAATTATATGATACTAGCAGCAGTATGATTGTTTCTAATGAGATTTAAGTACTATGGGCTTCAATTATGATGGGAAACTCAAAATTTGAGAAGGGGTGGTGGAAATTCAATTGGAAAACTTTGTTAGTTTCAGTGATTGGAGAAAGACTAGGACCCGTGACTGGTGACATGCATTGTGATGTGAATATCGGATATTAAAAGAAGCTTTATGTTACACTTATTAGTTCGAAAGATCCAATCCAAAGAATGTTGCTAGGAATAATGACTCTTTCTTTATTAACATTATTAGATTGTATCAAATGTTACTGCTTGCAATCGGATTTGATCATGTTTTAGAATTTTCCTTTGGTTGTTTCTTTTCATTTTTCAGTTTCCGTTGAGCCAAAAATAGTCTGCCTATGCTGATTACATGTTGCTGCGATCTATTTTGATGGATTTTCATCATTGAGTGACTTTGATTTCTATTATTTTCAAATGAGTGAGGGATGAAAGTAGAGTTGCGTGCAATGGTTAAAGGGGCAGAGAAGAGAGTGAATGATGCTTTCATTGATGTTTTCTCATTCATGATTTCAAATCCTTTGTATTGATTTAGTTCAATTAATTTTATTTGTAAAGAAAGTTGAAAGATTATTCAAATGCTATAAAAAAATATTTTATAGCATTTTACACTTTCTATAGCATGGCTTACTATAACATTGGAGAAAACGCTACGGAATACTTTTTAGAGGATTTATTGAATGCTATAAAAAGTGGTTTGTGGTGTAGTGTTACGTATTTGGTAACGGATTTTAAGGAAAAGCTAACAGTTTTCAAATTTCTTACGTGTTAGAAAGCACATGGAAAAATTATAAGCGAAATGATTCTCATACGTATATTTTAAAAAACGCATGAAACTCAAGAATCAAAATGATTTTAATTCGTATTACCTAAGTAAACATGCGGCTATTCACGCTGGAACAAGATTTTTTGTTTTGTTTTTTGGGGTAAACGAACAAGATTTTCTTAATAACTTGAAGTTTGTAGCATCCCAATTCAAAAGATTTTACATCCCAAGGGAGGCAGATTGTTTGCCCTCCTGTTTGGGTGCCCTTCCCATCCCCTTCTATTTGTGCGGTCACGATTAAGCCACGTAAATATTTTATATTCTTATTGCTTTTTGACTTATTATCTCTATAAAAAAAATTAATATAAAATGTTGACGTGGTTTAATCGTGACCGCACAAAATAGGAGGGGATGGGAAGGGCACCCAAACAGGAGGGCAGACAATCTGCCTCCCATCCCAAGGCTAGTTGCAAGCACTTGACAGGATGACAATGAGAAAGCATTCAGGGTGCGTTTGGTACGCGGGACGGGACGGGACGGAACGGGACGAGGCGTTCCGTCCCACGTTTGGTACGCCTAAAACGAGTGGAACGCGCTGTTCCACGGGACAAGTTTTGGATGATTTTTCGTTCCACATCCCCCCTGGAACGAACTCGTTCCACATCCGTGGAACACAAAATTATAACCTTTTTGTCTCCTTCTTCTTCCTCCTCACTTCCATCCGAGGGCATGGAACCTTCGTCCCGTCCCGTCCCGTCCCGTCCCGTCTGCGTACCAAACGCACCCTCAAGGTCAGATTCCAGGGTGTAAGTTCATTGCAGAAGACAACAGAACCTGATCTTTCTGTTGATGAGGAATGATTGGAGAGTTCTCACAACTTAGGTTTTAACATAGACGTGAATGAATGAGCTATGAAGTGTATATATATATATATATATTTTTTTTTTTTATCTTGGTAGAATCACAATATGATGGTGAAATATATTCATATAAATGTTGATAAACGAGGAGACCGTATTTAACTGTCAGAGGGCAATTTGTACTAAGTACTTATAATTATTGCATAACTTTGAAGGTGAAGAAATTTATTAGCATCTGTTCCAACTTATAATAAGGACCACTGGACCAGGTTTTACATTTTTCAAAGAGAGATGCACATCTGCGAATAATGGAATGCTTATTGTTGAGAACTGAGCTCGTTTTGGGCCTACCTTCTAATATTCTTTTTTGGTGATCCAAATATAGAATCTGGGCCTTGCAAAATTCCACTTCCATTTCAAATCCTCAAAGCCTTGTCTAAAGCTTAATTTACTTTATTTTTTTTGTACGTGGGTGAGATGAGTTAGCCAGGACTCTACTTGCTCTCTTACATTCAAGTTTGAATTTTATTTTTAGCTTTTTTTTAATAAATGATATTATCTACATGATGGGGGGAGTGTAGCTAAGTCTCACAATGTGTTAGCAATAATTTGGTTCAAATTGTTTTTAGCGAGAATCGAACCTAAGACCTTTCATTTATTACAAGTGGAGAGGAATACCACTAAACCGTATCACCTCGTGAAAAAAAAAAAATACTTAAACATGAAGATGTTTAACTTGACTCATCATTGAATTCCATAGAAAACTCAGTTCTCGTGCATCTGAAAAGTTAAACAAGTATTTGAACTAAAACCGTACATGCATAAAGTTTACAAGCTAAAACCCAATGTCGATTCAAAAGTATATGTGCTTTTGCAAATGTTTGACTCACCAACTTGAATCACATTTTAAACAGAAAAAGTAATCAGAAAAAGAAACGAACAAGGAAGACTAATCAAGGCAGTTGTTGGTCAATGGGAATTTTTACAGCAAACCAAAAGGACATATTAGAAAGGCTCTGCAGATGTGGGTGAAAAAACAACCGCCCCATTGTTACCCAAAAATGAAAAGTAACCGCCCCATAAATTGGAGCAGGTATAAAAGGGACGCCAGCTATCCATTCAACACATGCGTAAAATGTTTCATGTATTCCCAAAATAAAAAATTACATAAAATGCACCTCAGCCCAAAAGCAAAGACACACACAAAAAGACACAAAGGAGACCGCACATAAAAGCCTAAAAAGCCTAAAAGAAGGTTCACCCACCGCCGCCTCCGTTGCAGAATTGGTGGAGACGACCAGAGAACAGAAAATTAAGAAAAAACACCGCATAAAGCTAAACTCAAGCCCATTCTTTGTCTCAACGGCAATGAAAAGGATCCACATCTGCAGATCTAGAGAACCTCGCCCATTCCAGTCACCACAGTTGCGGTCCTCAACTGAAAATAAACACACAAAACACAGCTAAATGCCCCAATCCAAGTAGAAATGAAAAAGGCCAGGTGCTGTAAACACCGAGTCAACGAGACCTCAAGCCTTTTGTTTGGGTGACAACATATAGTTGTCTTCCGAGAGAAGCTCGAACATTGCTACAAACATAGCGTATGGCTATGACTGGTGTAAGGGTTGGAGGTTTGAATTGGAATTGCAGGAGAGTTTGAGGGAAAATCCCCAAATCATGACAAAAAAGCCCCAAATCAGAGGTGTAATACCTTGAACAATGAGCATATCGCCCAGAGAGAGAGCTCCATTCACACCACTCCTAAAAGGTGGGTTGCTCCACTGTTCCCTGACAGGAATCGGGGCCCTTGCAGATGTGAGGAAGGAAGAGAGGGAGGTGAATAGGGAGGAGGATAGAGAAGGGTTGAGAGGGTGATTGCCATCGGCCTTCAACTCTAGAAATTTTTAGTTGTGACGGGAATACGGATGATACATCATGTGTTTTTATGTAAATGGTGGAAAATTTTAATTTTTAAGTTATTAACATTTTAACACATATTTCCCACAATTTATATAAGGACACGTGATGTATCGTCTCGTGTGACGGTCATATTGAAAAATTTTAATGCACATATATATTACTAATAATGTATGTATGTTTGATTTTTTTTTTTCACTAATTATAATGGGTAACTAGAGTTAAGTGAAGGAACAAGGCATGCTATAAGATTGGTTGTGAGCATACTTTAAAGTTAATGTTGGTGAGCAAAAATGTTCCAATTGTAATTAGTGGATGACAACAATTAAGCCGCTAGGTTTGAGAGAGAGGCTTGAGGTTATCTCTTGAGAGTTGAGAGGGTGGTGGTAGACAAATTCATGAGATGAAATATAAATTAAGTTCCAAAAGCGTGACAACATGAATGAGAAAGGGAAGCAAAATGGGGTCCCAAAGACTTAGTCAGAGTCCCCATATTCTTCCTCTGAAACTTCTTAACCTCCTTTTGAGAGACATTTGATGGGTCCATTTGTCCCAGTCAGACTACAAATCATTCCTTCTGGTGAGAACCTAGTCATCATGAAACTTGTTTTGACCAAAAATAAAGTCATGAAACTATGGACCCACTTTGACCAACGGCCTAGCTTGGTTTGTAGGGAATGTATCTGAATAAGTTATGAACAAAATTAGTATTATTTCACACCAAAATTTCTACTAAAACATATTAAAACCTAAAGGTACCTAAACAAAGTTAGAAACAACTAACCAATATAGTATTTAAGTTTTAATCTTTAAGAGGTTCTAGATCCGAAAACTCAAGCCCTCTGTGTCCTATATATTTTTTAATTTATAATTTGATACACATTGTTAAATTATTCCCTTAAAGATTTGGTTTTTGACACTCATCTGTCTACAATCAAGTTACTTGAACAATTAGGTTAGAAACAGTCAAATATAACAACCCTAATGATTTTACTGTCCGGATTAGTATTGTGTTCCCCAATAGAAAATCTAAAGAAGTTGCATGTCCGTGATTAGCATTGGGATATGACAAATTGAGTTGGGTGATTAAAGTCAAATTAACTAAAGCATCTCTATGGCTGTTGAATTATGACACATTTACTACATACAGATTTTTATTAAAGCTTTGATAAGGAGGGTTGCTGACCTAATTGTGCTGCTTTTGAGAAAAGATGTCACGACTAAAACCTAAATAATCACCCAAACCTAACCAAAGCCCCATTATCTTCCATAAACCAGAACACCTAATTAGCGGTTGTTATTCGTCGAAAGAGTGCAATAATTATTATGCCCATGATTAAGAGAAATTTTTAGTTGTGACGGGAATACGGATGGTACATCACGTGTTTTTATGTAAGTGGTGGAAAATTTTAATTTTTAAGTTATTAACCTTTTAACACACATAACCCACAATTTATATAGAAACACGTGGTATACCATCTCGTGTAACGGTCACACTAAAAAATCTCTCCATGATTAAGTGTTTGAAAATCAATTCATGAACTTTTTGGATAACCAACAATTCAAGAACTTGCATGCAGATAACTAATATTACAATTACTCATCATCTTATATTTATACTTGCTGTAAGGTTTTCACTCTGTCTTCATGTGATTTCCTCAGCCTTAATTAACGACAATACTAATAATAATCACCAGAGCAAAGAAGAATATACCCATCCACCAACAACAAATGACAGAAATCCAATTTTTTGCTCAATTTTCTTGTCCTAGCGACCAGCAAACTCCACTAGAAAATGGATGTTGCAACTGATCTTACCTGCATCTCATCAATTGTTTCTGAACAAAATAAGAAAGGATTGTGTTCTTCCTTCGTGGGATTCTGACTCAACATGGCAGCAGCCAAACAATTAGATTGATATGCTCAATTGGACTGGATTACGTATCACATTGTGCATCCAAACATGGCACACAAGTTTCCTGGGCACAGGTCAATAGCACACTCAATTTCAAAGGTCGGTGATAATATCAATAATTAGTGAGGGGTATGGTGTGTCTGTGTAATATAGGATCTTGCAACTACTAGCAAAGATAACAATTATGGACACACACGTTTAATTTTTGAGAAAAAAGGCATACGAAACTAGAACTCATAAAAGTTCTTCCCCGTTATTACCAAACCCCACACTTGGATCATGCTGCCATATGAGATGGCAACAAATTTCAACATCTCAAATTATAACATACAGGGAACGGTAGATGGAGGTGGTGTTAAATTGCATACATAGCATATTGTTTAAATGCCTCTATGAATCTTATTATCAATGGTTTATTGTGAGGAAACAGTCAAACTAACCGCAAGGAAATACCAAATTAACCACTAAGCAAAAGCAACCACACAAACACAACATGTATGTGGTTTACCCAAAAATTTCTACTGTCTGGTGATTTTCCCAAGAAATTCACTAGTAATCATGAATTAATTATTTGGTAACATTGACAATAAATCCCATATTGACGGAGGATAACATTGCATGGGCTTATAAATAAGTTGAATTACTCTTTATATTGTCAATTGATTTTATGGTGGAACCTTAGCTTTCTTCATGATATCAAAGCAAGTTTTTCTTCATGATATCAAAGCAGGTTGTCCCACTCACATGCGCTCCACTTCACTCCGTTTACGTTGTCCACGTGTTACTTTGCATGTGCTTATAGGTAACTAGGGTACCCCATATTGCCCATTAATTTAATGGTCAAAACCATATTATCAATTAATTTTATGATGAAAACTCATCTTCTTCACGGGATTAGAGAAGGTTGTCCCATGTGTGAAGCCAAACGGTCACACGTGCTTCACGTTACCCGTTTGTGTTGTCCACATCCGTGGCTTGAAAATTCATCATACGTGAGAGAGCATGTTGAGAATGAATCTCAAATTGATGGAAGGACGGACGTTGCCTGGGCTTACAAGTAAGTTGAACTAGTCTCCATATTGTCAATTAATTTTATGGTGGAACCTTAACTTTCTTTAGGCGATGCTCTGTATGTTCTACAACCCTAAGTTTTAATCTCTCTCACACCTCTCTCACTCCACTCAAACTATTTCCTTGGTAATTCTCTCCATGTTCTACAACCCCCTAAAGTCTTGTTATATATAGACTTTAGGTTACAATAGGAGTTGGAACAGGAAACATAAACCCTAGAAAACTAGAATACAACTTGGAAATTAAATCCCTTCCGCAAAATACCCATCGATTGCTCCTCAAGACTTGAAGAACAAGAAGCCTCTACCAAATCAACAGATGGGTAGAGCATGCCTCGCAGCTTTACCGTGCACCTACGCTACAGTACTGATCGATCAACTAAACCTGGTGATCGATCGTGGCTCCCTGAAGGTCAATTCCAACGCATAACTGCGCGCGAGACATTCACATATTTATGAATACATTGATAAGCTATAAGGTAATGTTGGGCTCAAATATCATTACGTTTACATTGAAAAATAACATTGCATTACTTATTTCTAAAATATTCTGGTTCATTGCGTTCATATGAAATTTAAAAAAAAATTAACCAAAAGGTCTCGTATTAGTATTATGTCTGGTCTAATTCTTTATTGATGGCACCTTACAAATTAATTTGACGGGGGATTTGCTATAACTAACGCCTCATTGTGGAACAAATTAATGTTTAATTCAAAAAGTCCAATCTGTCCCTTGCGTAATGAAAAGCTTGCTTCCTCATTCTTCTTGGAATTTATTTTGTCCATTAGAGGTACTATATATACGCATGCATGGGTTAAATTTCTCGCATTGAACTTCATGCACGTAATAGATGTATTCATGTATCGAGTCATGTGGATCATTTTAATACTATATATGTGGCCTCTCTTTCCTTTTGTAAGAAAATATGTCAACTCTAATTTTCTATCGATCGATCTCGGTTTTCACACTAGAAAACTGATCACACAAAGAAAAGAGAAATATTAGTTCGAGATTAATGTTGACTTTGTTTACGTGATGCCTATATACATATAACGGAATATATTGTCCAAATAACAGTTTGGTAAAAATGTTTAGTTAAACTAATAATTGTTATTATTGTATTAATCTAAATATTAGAGAAGAAATAGTATTTAATAAATGATGTGGATACATGAAAATACAGATCTATTGCGCCAGCTATGATACTTTGTTGTAGTGAATCGGAGGGGGAGAGATACGAACTCTAAACCTAATATTAAAAGAAGAAATATCACTTAATTTAGAATTAGTTGATAGTGGTTTTTTGTAATAAGTAATCCAAAGATTTCAGAGTACACGTTGAGAATTTGAAAGCCACATTGGCCCAATGCATGAAAGCATGCTTATGAAGAAGACCGTCTACATTCATTTTCATTCACGCAAGGGAGATGAACTTAAGACATATAATACAATTGATGATAGTGACAGTGATTAATATGGTAGTTAGAATTAGTCACATCATTAGAAGATGTAATACTTTAATTAAAATGGTATATGACACATAATATGTTAAGACATTTTCAATGCAAGGACAAACTTTATGTGTGGTACTAATAGAATGCATGTGATGTGACCAAGGAAAACCGAGGGAACTATTAAACCTGTGTGATCAACGCTAGCCAAAGAACGATAAATTGTTCATTGTTCAGGAATCAATTGATATTTTGAAGGTGACTAATAAGGGGAAATCAGTATAACGTCAAAATTAGTTGCTAGGTACAATTAGGTTCCGTTCAAAAGGTATTTTTGTTCAGAAGCGCTTTCACAAGGCCACTTATATTTTTAATAAAAATGTAAGTAATTTCTGAAAGCATAGTCTCAGTTCATGCTTAGAATTGGTTTGACTTTGGAATCACTAAATTTAATGAATGTAGATTGAACTGTAGATGTCAACTTGCATATTTATCAAAAGGGTAATGCTAGAGAGACCAAATTTATAAACCAAGGGATTTGGATTTCGATGGTTGGATTATTACTTACGTGTTGATTAACGTACTTATTACCTATTAGTGACACATCATTTGATTTACAAATTTCGTCTCCGTAACTTATCCTTATCCAAGTAAATGTAAAAGGAGTAATGCTAGGGAAACTAAATTTGTAGATAAAATTTAGTAAACTAAATGACATGAAAGTTGGTGTTTTGATTATTATTTAAGCGTTGATAAACCCATCCATTTCCTATTGGTGAGAGATAATTTAGTTTGTAAATTTTGTCTACAAATTTAGTCCCTAGCATTACTCATGTAAAAGATGGAGAAATCATGAAGAAAACTTATCCTCTCAATCCCCATAAAAATGGCAAGTCTAAGAGGGACAGGTTTTTTCATGACTTATATTCATCTTCTATACCTTCACTTGGACAAAACATGCAAGGTGACATCAGAGCCGGTCCAGAGATTTTTGAGGCCCGGGGCGACGTCAAAAAAAGTGTCCTAACTTCATGTAAGAAAATTATTTATTTTCACACATAAGACATCGAAAAAATTATACTTAGAAAAACACTTCAAACTCAATAATTTAGAAACACAGAAAGACTAATTTATTTTGTATTGAGAGAGGGAAACAAAAAAACTTCGGTCTTACAAGTAGATAGATGATGAGTTTGGTTTTCCATCTGAACTTTGAATGTGTTTTTGAATAAATCGTGAGGTTTTTTTTTCTTATTTACTAACCTTGTCAATATGGGACTAAAAAATAATGATGTTTTCGAGTCTTTAATTGATATGTATTATTAATGAATGGGCACTAAATTAAATTTTTTGATGACAGTCATATAATTTGCAAATTTGGTCTACGTATTATTCTTTATTGAAGATTAGAGTTGAATTAAAATGAATATTTAAAAATAACAACCCACATAGCTACTAGATAGTAACTAAAAATAAATTAACAACCAAACAAAAATTTGTAAAAATTTAAAAGAATAAACATGCACATAGCATTTCGAACTTAGGACCTCTTGTTAATTTTAAACAACAAAAATCATTGTTTCTAATTAAACTTCTTAATCCTTTAACCAAATTTTATAAATATATACTCTTATAAAAAGAAATTTGTAAAAAATGGAAAGTAAATAAGCACACATGGTGTTTTGAACCCAAGACCTCCTCATCATTTTCAAATGACAAACCACCACTTCTAGTTAAATTTATGTGTCTTTGAACCAAATTTTATACATTTATACTCTTATAAAAACATATATAAATATACCGCCTTAATAATTTTGGTGCCCCTAATTTTTTTTGGGCCCTGGACGGTCGCCCTGCCTGCACTGGGCCTGGGTCGGGCCTGGGTGACATCCATATTTCTATTAACGTTTATTGAATTTAGTGAGTTGTCCAAGCCAAGCTAAATGACACACCCCGACCCGGAATGTCTACTAGAACTCCGAATCGAGCTGTGTTGGCCGACACCTGGAAGGTGACGAAGCCATAAAGTGTGATGATGTGTAAAATGTGAATAAATTTAATCCTAAAAGTGCCTAAGCACATGAGTGCGCGATGAGCAGGTATGGACCCATTTCACACGCGATGTCAGAGCATAAGTAAAGTACAGTAAGGTAAGATAAGGATCATACCATCATAGGAAGCCACCTGTACTGGGATATGCCAAGAATCCTCATCGATACAGAAACTTTGCTACTAGAACCTGAAGGGGCGCAAAACAAGAAAACGTGAGTGGGCAAAACAAAGCTTTTCAAAACAATTTCTCTTTCCAAAAATAATAACCCCTCGTCGTAAAACCCGTATAATTTCCCAGAAAAATACTAATACATACGTATATAGAAATCATGCTTGAGAGTAGTGAAAACCAAGTGTATGCTACGATCACGTGAAGGTTGTGTGATAAATCGCGGGTCACCTACGAGTCGAAACCACATATTGTGGTCTGTACGATAGGGCTGTGCACCAAACTTGGATCCAAGGTGAGCGTGCGGTGCGGGAGGTGAACATCACGTGAAGGACTGTGCCCTAGCCACGGACGGGAGCACTAGCACCGGGGTGCAGGATAATAAGCTCTAAATGCGTCTCAACTTAACCATACACACTGCAATCACTACCATCAATATATACTCACCTAAAGTTTACCTGAGCGTCCACATCGTCAAACAACAATATGCATAACTATACTAATGCATGTTCTAAAATGTAATGTAATGGACATGACATCTAAAATTGTAAATCCATTTAATACAATTTCTGGGAAAACGTAAAGCATATATACGTATACATAGAAAATCAAAAGCCCACTCACCTGGAGTCTGTGCTACAACTCCCTAGTACAAACATCGAGGCGTCACGAACGATCGGCGCCTAGAACAATTATCAAACCATATCTCAGAATTCTTATCAATAAAACACTTAACTTACATATCCTATTCGGGAAGATCTGTAAGTCGGATTCCCGATCTGTAAGTTTCTAAAATCCTCAAATATTATGTACTACAGTATCAAAGTTTAGTGACGATCCAACGGTCGGATCGTCAACTGCTATAATAATCGGGTGGCTGACCTTAATGAAACTAGGTTCAAATGACAGAAATTCGTTAATCGGACCTCACACATGGTATCAAGGTATTCAAACTTAACCTAGGAAGGTCAGGGGATAACTTGGCCCACACGCTGCTGCACGCGTCGGTCGGCCGCCCCGACTTGCTGGAAAATTCAACTATTTCCAAAAATTAAAATTTCACAAAAATGAAGATTTCAGTGAGTAGAGCAACTTACATGCCTGAGACCAAGGCCAATTTTGCCGGGAAAAGCCCAAATTTCATGAAAATCCGTCTGAACCCTACGTTTGGGTGTGTTTGATTCGACCTCCAAAACAACTATGACGCCCCCAATGTTGATTGGGCTTTGTTCCTGGACTCCAAAGTCACCTGAGGGTGGTGATGGTTGACAAAAATCCCTTCGGAAGTGGGCGGATTGCCGTTGTGGCTTCGGAACACCCATCATCGGTTCTTCACGAAATTACCCCAATTTCCTTCGAATTTTGGGTAAAAATGGAAGAGGGGAGGCTAGGGAGTAGTTTGTAGGTATTGGATGGGTGAATTTCGCTTGAAAAATCATGAAAAAACTTATCCATCATAATCCTAAAATAAAAAATGATAGATTTGAGAGGGACAAGTTTTCTTCATGACTTCTTCATCTTCTATCCTTACTTCAAGTTACGCAAGTTGACATTCATATTTTTATTCAACGTTCATATGAATATAGTAAATTGTCCAAGGCAAGCCAATTTTAGACATCAAATGAGCCCTTGAGTGCTTTTTCAAACTCAGAAACACTTTAATTCTTTTTACCAAACATGACTTTTGTTAATATGAAAGCGTTTTTAACTCTTTTAAAAGCACTTTCACATAAATCCTAAATGAAAGTAAAATATGAGTTTCCTTTAGGTACAATTAATTATCATTTGATTAGTTATTTATAAAAACAAAGCTAGCATGCTAATAACAATGTTTGTGCTTTAAGTAAAATTTCAGTAGTGATGCAGCACAAAGCAATTAAAGGGTTACCTACGTAATCTCTTGTAAAACAAAGTCTGGAACCCACCAGAAAATTGATAGAAATCTCAAATGTTGTATTTGATGATTCTTGAATGAATGCCATTGATACATCCATATGGCTTAAATAAATATTACAAACATTTAGAATAACTCAAAGGACTTCTAAGAATTAAAACAACATTAATTAAAAATTAATCGGACGACAAACAATGAGTCTAATTTTTATTACGAAACATTGAACACTGTTTTAGAGGCTGAAACGACCCTGAATGGCCAAAATCTATTGTCTCTCTTAGCAAAGCGGAGTGTTGGACTTGTGGCGTTGTTCCCTTTCCAAAAATGCACTACGGGCATAAATCGGAGCTCGGACGTCAAATCTGCAAATTTGCACCGCGTCTCTTTGTCTTTCGGCGGTCCATTTTTTCTTCGATCCGTTCTGCCATTTGTTCTACATCAAACAGAAATAAATAAGATTGAGAAAACACAACTAAAGTAACTTTTGCTTACCCTTTTCTTAGCCGATCGACAACTGAACAATCATAATCATCCGTGAAATACCGTATGATATGCCATTGTCCAAATGAGTTGTGAACAATACCACATGTTCGATCACATTCACCAACACACAATCGAATATACTCCACTTGTATGGAATTACGTGCATAGTTTTGATTCTCCAATCTGTTTTTCCTTTATTTGAAAACATTGGAGTGGCCTTCAATCTTCTTTGATGTTGACCAGCCAAGAAATTAAAAGAAAATAATTGTCCTCTGTGGACAAATGAGAAGTCGGTGGTCACTTTGGTCCGGATCGGCACAACTTGCTTGTCAAAAAGTAGACAACCACTCGACCTCCGTAGTCACCAACATTTTATGTTATTTTCATCAATTCCTTACTCTTCTTCAGTTTCAATATTTTTTTTCGAGTAATCAACATAGTAACCTATAAAATTGATAATTATTACAAAGTAATCGAGTTAAAAGTAATTAGGGATAGGCCAAAATTCACACATATGCATAGAATCCCACGTCATGTAAAGAGGTCAAACCAAATGGGATGATATTGATAAACGATTTAACATTTATATGTACTAAGGTAATTAAAAGAAAGTTTAATACATAATTAGATACACTAGTAGAAAAAATTATTTGGGCAACCAAACTTTATGCGACGAAAGGAAACTCGTCGCGCAAACTAGGCTAGTGTGATGAATGTACCATTTCGTGGCCCAACTTCGTCAGAAATAATTTAATGGGACAAACAACTTGCACGACGTCATGTTTCGTCCCTCAAAAGCAATTTGCGTGACAAAAAAAAAACCTCTTTGTCACGCAAAGGTTCGGAGAAAAACGCGTGAATTCTTGTATTTTGGCGGCAAAACAGATACGGAGTGTGTCAGTTTGTGCGACCAATGCTTTGTCAAGCAAAGGTCCAAACATTTACTAGACTTTCAGTTGTTAGTCAAAATGTTGAATTCAGCATTCACTTCATGGTTTTGCGCGATGAAGGTCTCGTCGAGCAAAGAAGCCAACATTCCTTTAAATTGACAGTTTCGCTATTTCGCTTCACAATTCAATCCGAAAAGTCTTTACTTTCACCGAATTATTATTCCAATTTTTGTTTGTTTTTCCGTACACAATGGTAGACTGTGGTGGTTCGTCAAAGAGAGTACAGGGCGAAAGTTCTGAGAAAGGTAATACGTACTAAATTTTGTTCGTTGTGTAAAATTAATTAAATATTTAAGTAGACTAATCTAAGTTTTTATTTTGTTGGTAGACAAGAAAAAGAAGAGAGTTGCAACATGCATTGGATACACTTATTCTGCTAAGAGCCGTTACCGAATCACTTATGCAGAATTAGTAGGTTATGAGAAGTCGGTTATGGTGAACAAGTTTAGGGCCGACGTCGGGGTATTGGTGTGTGACAGATGCGGAGTGGATTGGGAGTCTTGGAGAGATGTCCCCGAGGAGATAAAGACGGGCATGGTTGATGTATTAGCGGTACGTGTAAATTATTAATTAGTTAAATAATAATTTAGTTCTTTAGATAAAATATAATAGTGATATGTATAATTTATTTATTTTTGCATATCAGCCTGATTGGGACATTGACAAAAGTGACACCAATCTGATGAAGTGCATCGCCATATTGTTCAAGTATCGTTTTCGGGAGTTGAAGTTTGATGTTGAACGTGACGTAGAGCAGCACGTAGTGGTTGGACCAGCGGATGATTAGAATAGTTTTTTTTTATTAGTCTATTTATGATTTATTGAATAATGACACTGAATTATTATTTGGAAGAATAAATTTGTATGTACTGTATTTATTTTGTTTCGTCTCGAGAACAGATTTCCAAAATACTATAATAGTGACATTAGTATTTTGGGAAACTGATTTCTAGACAGAATAAAATAAATATTTTCAATTAGTAGCGCAAGGCTTTATGCGAGAAAACCTTTGTCGCTATAATCTTTACAGGACGATATTTCGTCGCGTGAAAACACTGTCAAACGGTCGGTTAGCATTTAAGTTGTCGTATTTACTGTGTATTTACCGCTTAGTTACATGACGAAGGTTTGGTCGCACAGAACGTTGAGGGACGAAATTTCGTCGCGCAAAGCCATGGTCGGTGGTGTTGAAGTCGTGTCATTTATTGCGTATTTATTTCATACTTTGCATGACGAAGGTTTCGTCGTGCAAAGGTTGTAGTCATCAATGCGTGACGAACTGTTCATCGTGTAAAGTGTTATGTGTTCTTTATAAGCACAAATTATTTTGCAGTTTTCTTCACATTCTTTTGTACACCTGATGGCAGATAATAAGGATAGTAAGAGAGCGGCGGTTTGGGCTTGAATGGAGGAAAGAAACTGTATGCAGAGCATGCCTTCCGGGCCCTATGATATGACGGAAACTTTGAGGGATGCAATTTCTTCGTGCAAAGCCATGGTCGGTGGCATTGAAGTCATGTCATTTATTGCTTATTTATTTCATACTTTACGCGACAAAGGTTTCATCGCACAAAGGTTGTAGTCATCACTGCGTGACGAATTGTTCATCACGTAAAGTGTTACGTGTTCTTTATAAGCACAAATTGTTTTGCAGTTTTCTTCACATTCTTTTGTATACCAGATGGCGGATAATAGGGACAGTATGAGAGCGGCGGTCCGGGCTCAAATGGAGAAAAGAAACCATATGCAGAGCATGCCCCCCGGACCCCATGATATGATGAAAACATTGAGGGACGAATAATAGAGACAGTATGAGAGCAGCGGTCTAGGCTCGAATGAAGGAAATAAATCGTATGCAGAGCATGCCCCCCAGGCTCCATGATATGACGAAAACGTTGAGGGGCGAAATTTTGTCACACAAAGCCATGGTCTGGCGTTGAAGTCATGTCATTTATTGCGTATTTATTTCATACTTTGCTTGACGAAGATTTCGTCACGCAAAGGTTGTGGTCATCAATACTCGACGAGCTGTTCATCACGTAAAGTGTTTCGTGTTCTTTATAAGCACAGATTGTTTTGCAGTTTTCTTCACACTCTTTTGTACACCTGATGGCGGATAATAGGGACAGTAGGAAATCGGCGGTCCGGGCTCGAATAGAGGAAAGAAACCTTATGCAGAGCATTCCCCCGGACCCCATGATATGACGAAATATGTAGAGTTTGCCCATTCAATTAGTTTAGCAATGTGGAACAATTGTCCGACTGCTGAGTGACGCTCTTGGAAATATGTGCCCGAGGACGTGAAGAAGGCGGAGATGGATCAATTATTAGTAAGTGTGACAAATGTTGAAAATAATTAATTTTGTGAAATTATTTTTTTATATGTTGTAAATAATTATTTGCATATATGTGTAACAGCGTAACTATACTCTTGATGATACGAACGAAGAGTTGATGAAGTTGATGGAGGAGGCGTTGAAGAAGGGTTACAAGCAGTGGCGTTATGACGTGGAGCAGAATGGAGGACCAGCAAAGTAGTTTTAAATTTATGTTTTTGAGGACAATATTTACCTTAAGGTTTTATTTTAAGTTATGTATTTAGACTTAATTAGCCTTTAATTCATGTTTGTTGTTTAAATAATTGATTTGGTTAATTTAATTTATTTGAGTTTTCTATTGTTTTTAGAATAAATATTATAATTGAATATTTGTTTGTAATTATGAAATTTACGTAAATATAGATAATAAGATCTATTTTTACGTAAATTTCAAAATTATAATCAATTACGTATCTGTTCATCGCTATAAATTTTGCGCCACGAATTCTTAGTCGCACTGAGTTTGTGCGATGAATTACTTTTGCATCCCGCAAAGTTTCTTGCGCGACGAACAATTCGTCGCGTATAGGGCGTAAAAAACATGGTTAAATTTACCATCATATTTGGAATCTATATGTTTTGTGCGACGAATGGTTCGTCGCATAAGGGGTAAAAAACACGGTTAAATTTGGCGCCATATTTCGAACCTATACGTTTTGCGAGACGACTTGTTCATCACACAAATTGTACATTTAAAATCAGATTCCTCAGGTGTAGAGGCAGAAACTACAAATTTTATAGCTGGTGCCTCTATTATCCTTCCTCACTACTATATTCAGTAAGTGTTTCTGTTATATATTTCAAAATTTTGTTGTGAATTCAAACTAACGCCATTAAATTTGTTATGTAGAGGGTTGGTATCCTCGATAATCGCTCGCTGAACGACAAAATTAGAGGTACATTATTTGGTTTTTTAATTAGGAGTTATTTGATTTTACAACAAATTAGAGGTAAATTGTTAATTTGTTTGTTAATTAGAGGTGTATTGTTCGTATTTGGTTTTTGGATGAAAACCAAAGTGTACGTCCCGTACAAAATTGTTTTATGTTGTACTGAGTTAATAATAATTAACTCCGTACGCGTATTTTTAATAAAAGCTTAGTCTCATGGTCGAGGATTAGTTGGATTTCGTACATGGATACGAAAGCATAACAGCGGTCCAATTGATTCTTGGATTGTCCCATTATTTGGACGGTTTGGGAATGCCCAGTTATGGGGCATAGTTTACGGTTCAAGGATTAGGTTTCGATCATGGGAATTTCGATCACATCTCTTTACATTCTTCGAGTGCTGGATATGTATTTTGATATCTACGTCGAACACTTGAAGAACTGTAGGGAGATGCTCTTGAAATTTTTCCATGTCAAAATCTAATCCAATGGAGCCGTAAACTGCGTCACATAGCTGTGTATTCCTAAATAGGATTAGGGCCCTAACCGGAGGCATAAGTGACAATATCTCGTTGGAGTTGTGTATTGATTACAATTTTATTGTGCTTGCAGACATTATGGATAGACAATGGATACAGAATCCGAACAGATGTGCACTCGAGTACTTGGATGGAATAAATGAGATTATTGTGTTTCCATCCAGACACAACCCAGGGGCAACTAGAATATGGTGTCCGTGTAGAAGGTGTAACAACACCTTAAAGGAGACTTTTGAAAATGTTCGATTCCACTTACTAAGAAAGGGGATGATAGACACATATACAAATTGGAATTAGAATCACCATGGGGAACAATTACATTATGCTTCGTCGTCAAACATGACACAAATGGAAAATGTTGAACCTATTGTGGATCCTAATGAACATGTTATGGATTTTATAAATTATGCTTTTCCATTTCCCTCAATTAATATGAACGAGGGAGGGGATGATGATGTGCCTGAACCCATGAACAGTGAAGCTTTCGAACAATATGAAAAACTGTTAAAAAGTGCCAACCAAGAATTCTACCCTGAATGCGAAGACTATTCGGTGCTCACGGCCATTGTGGAGTTGATGCATGGCAAATTAAAGTATCAAATTTTGACTAGTGCTTAGACTATTTTTTGGGGGTTTTCAAGAGAATGTTGCCAAAGGACAATAGTTTTCCGAAGGATCATAAAAGTGCATAAAAGGTGTTGCATGGTCTGGGATTGAGTTATGAAAAATTCAAGCTTGCAAAAATAATTGTATATTGTTCTATAAGGAGAATAAAGCGCTGGACAAATGCCCGGTATGTAACTAGTCAAGGTTCAAAATGACATCGCAGAATAGATCGAAGAAGATTCCACAAAAGGTTATGCGTTATTTGCCACTAAAGTCGAGGTTGCAACGGTTGTATATGTCGACGCATATTGCAAGTGCCATGAGATGGCATAAAGAAAGTCGGGTGGAGAGGCATGGAAAGAGTTTGATCGGATGTACCCCGATTTTGCAGCTGAATCTAGTAACGTTAGGTTGGGACTTGCCACTGACAGATTCAATCCTTTCGGGGTTCTAAACCAATACCACATCACTTGGTCGATATTTTTTTTCCTTATAATTTGCTGCCTTGAAAATGCATGAAAAAAGAATGTATGATGATGACTCTTTTGATCACCGAGGATCCCAATAAGTCTATTGATGTTTATTTGTGGCTGTTGGTTGATGAGCTAAAAGATTTATGAAAAAATGGTGTACACACGAACAATAAGTCTACAGGGAAGATGTTCACAATGTGGGCAGCTGTGATGTAGATAGTAAACGATTTTCCGGCATATGCCATGGTTTCCGGGTGGAGCACTAAAGATTATTTTACATGTCCACTTTGTAAGGATGACATCACATTTGGTTGGCACACTGGAAAAGTTTGCTATCTTATTCATCGAAGATGGCGTGAGAAGGACAAAGAGTTCAACGGCAAAATAGAGCCTCAGCTCAGACCAGAGAGTGGTTCGGTGACCAAATTTTAGAAAAGCTTAACCATTTAGGTTTCGGTTTGTTCAGAAAAACTGTAACTAGGCCGCAACCAGTAACCCATCTGTATTAGATCCACAAGTCTATGTTTTTTGAACTCCTGTACTGGTCCAAGCTAAAACTGAGACATAACCTCGATGTTATGCATGTTGAGAAAAATGTGTTTGACACATTGGTGGGCACAATTCTAGATATTGAGGGCAAGACGAAAGACACAGTCAAGGCTCGGCTCGATCTGGAGCGAGTGGGAATACGGCCCTGTTTATGGATGAATAGGGACGACGACACAGCGAGAAGGTTCCTTGCGGTTTTTTTTTTCACTCAAACCGAAATGATAGAAAAGAATTTTTGAAGTTTCTATCTTTAGTCAAGTTTTCAGATGAGTATGCTTCAAATATTGATTGTTGTGTGAACATTAATGGCAAAAAACTTTCAAGACTAAAGAGTCATGATTGCCATATCATTCTACAACACCTATTTCTGGTTGGTATTCGGCACCTGTTGCCTGATGATGTCATGAAGCCAATCATATTGTTGTCCGTATTTATTTCCCAATTAACTACAAGGTCGTTGCACCATGACATTGTCCAAGTCCTCTGCAAGTTCGAACAAATATTTCCTCTAGCTTTCTTCACAAGTATGATCCACGTTATGGTTCACTTGCCGAATGAGGCATTACTTGCTGGACCAGTTAACCATTGATTGATGTACCCAATAGAAAGGTATAAACTCGTTATTCAAATGTTTATTCATCGTCATACGACGTGTTTATCTAATTTCTTTGGTAACGGTGTTTGTATGTTTGCAGGCTTCTCGGCGACCTAAAAAAAAGTGTACGAAATAGGGCCAAGCCCGAAGGATCCATTGTAGAGGCTTGGGTCGCATACGAGTTCCTGACATTTTTTGGAATGTATCTAAAAGTTGTTCAGATGGCTTTTAATCATCATCAGCGTAATAATGATGGGGGTGTGGGGAGAGAAATTTTTTCTGTTTTTGCCCAAGTTGCACGTCCCTTTGGCGAGCCTGTTCGAGATGAGTCATTTACCAAAAATGACATGAAGGTTGCGTATTGTTTCATACTAAACAATTGTGACGAGATAATGATTTACCTGGATGAGCATGAACAAATGATAAAGCGGGATTATCCTTCACATCTATAGGCGAATAAGCACTGTGAATTGTTTCCTCGGTGGTTTCTCAAATATGTAAGTTTTATGTGTTTGTATTGAACATATTGTCGTAATTTCATCAATTTATTCGAATTGGCTAAAAGATGAAGTTGTTTTTTGCTATCGTGTCAGGTAAATCAGTTAAAACCATCCAATTCACCTGCTTACACTGAAGAGTTATATAACTTAGCATTCGGTTTTCTTCAGGTAGAATTGTACTTCGGCTCCCTTGTTAACAACGTCAAGTTTTTAGGGTCTGAGTGTGCTGACAAGTTGTGTACACAAATTAGTGGTGTCCATGTCCCATGTGGTGGCAAAAGTACAGACATTGAGTTTTATGGCAAACTATCAAGTGTCGCACAAGTATTGTACAAAGACCATTACCAAGTTATCGATTTTAAATGCTGATGGTTTGATACAAACCCACATAGGCAGGGAAGTGTTAAGAGGGACCATGGCTTTCTCTCAGTTAACACTCAGAACTTGGTACGATGACGACCCTTACATTTAGGCAAATATGGCAAAACAGGTTTTTTTTTTTTAATGTGAATGACCCTAAGGCAGAAAGGGGTTGGAAACTTGTTCAAAAGATTGAGCATAGAAACGTGTATGCTATACTGGATCGAGATCTAACTTTCGACGGGGATGACATCAATGTCGCGGACCAACGTCTTAATTCTTCAATAGAAATTGGTGGGGAAACAGTATGGGATAATAATCTTGTCCAATAACCATTTCAGATACCTGGTGTTGCTGGAATCGAAATACCGATTGACTCAATTTCAATTGACCTCGGTGATCTTCCCTGATATAATCCACTAGAGGCTACGAACGACGACGGTGACGTACCTATTCGATGAGGAGGAATGGGACACCGAAGATGATGATACCGACGATAGTGAAAGTTATTATAGCTCGGACGATGATTAATTAATATAATTTTGAATTGTTTTGTAAATTAAATGAAACTGTATTTATCATAATATAATTTTAGTAAAATATATGTATTTATTTAATGCCAAATTTTCCAAAAAATTCCTCTTTTTTTTTTTTAAATTCACACACTTACGCGACGAAATATATAAATTCGTCGTGCAAGGTTTTTAATTTTATGCGGGGACACCATTCTAGTCCTAAAAATTCAATTTTTTTATGAAAAGATTTGAATTTTTTAAAATTATTACACATTCTTACGTGACGAATACCAAAAATTCATTGCGTGAAGCCTTTTTTAGCGGCAAACTATCATATTCTATTGCGCAGTTTCTAATTTTTGGCTCACCGTTAAATTTTACTTGAAATTTTTTAATTTCCATGAAAATTAAAAAAAAAAAGCGCGCGACAACTTTAGGGTTTGTGAGACGAATGACATTGTCGCGCAGAATAGCGACGTCTGCGCGACAAACCTTGAGTCACACAAAGATATTCGTTTTAATTATTTTAGACAACCCTCCTCCTCTCCCCTTACTTTCTTCTTTCTCTCGCCCATGCACTCCCTCTCTCCGCCACTCTCTTCCTCTCTCAAATGCACTATCCCTGCCTCTCAGTCCCTGTCCTCCTCTCTCCCACCCACCCTCCCCCTCTTTCACCTGTTTTCTCCCTCTTTCAGGCGCAGTCTTCCTCCCTCTCTCTCCCACGCAACCCACGCCGTGCATCCCTCCCTCTCTCACCATCCGTTAATCCAGACACCGTCCTCCATTCTTAGGTATCTTGCTTTTATTTATTTTTGTAATTTCATTTTAATTAGTTATTTAGGCTTATTAGATTAGGGGATTTGGGTTTGCCGATTAGGATTTTGATTTGGGGATTAGGGTTTGCCAATTAGGATTTCGAATTGGGGATTAGGGTTTAGAATGTGGGAGTAGGGTTCGACATTAGGGTTTCCAGATCAGGGGAATGTTATATAATTAGGGTTACTTTTATAATTTGGCCTTAATTTGTGATTAGGGGTAGTTTTTAATTAGGGGGAATTTAAATAGAAAATGTAATTTGGGGGATTAGGGTTAGGGGTAGGCACGGATTTGATTAGGGTTAGGGGAATGGTATATAATGAGGGTTAATTTTATAATTAGGGCTAATTTGTAATTAGGAGTAGTTTTTAATTAGGGGGAATTTAATTAGAAAATGTAATTTGGGGGATTAGGGTTAGGGGTAGGCACGAATTAGATTAGGGTTAGGGGAATTTTCGAATTGAGGAGAATGGTATATAATTAGGGATTAATTGAAATTAGGGCTAATTTGTAATTAGGGGTAGTTTTTAATTAGGGGGAATTTAATTAGAAAATGTAATTTGGGGGATTAGGGGTAGGTGTAGGCACGGATTAGATTAGGGTTAGGGGAATTTTCTAATTTAGGGAATGGTATATAATTAGGGTTAATTTTATAATTAGGGCTCAATGAAATTAGGACTAATTTGTAATTAGGGGTAGTTTTTAATTAGGGGGAATTTAATTAGAAAATGTAATTTGGGGGATTAGAGTTTTAATTCTTATTCTTACTTATTTAGGTTGGGGATGGTTTTTAGTGGTCGGATTGGGTTAGGGTTCTAGGAGAATAGGTTACGGTTCTGGTGGATTAATTTAGGGAGCTTTAATCAAAAGGGCTTAGACCAACAAATATTTAATAAAAAATCATCCCAAAATGTTATTTAACCAAAATGGCTCAAAGTTTAATAAAAAAATCATCCAAAACTATTGTCCACGGGCCAAACTTACAAGCCCAACCCACTACAAATCTACATTTATGTAAATACCCCTACATGATTCGATATTTCCTGACTCTTCACCAACCTCAAACCAGCACGAAACTGCCATAATAACTCCCCATCTTCCTATCAAATCGAATTCCCCCATTTCAAAAATCACCAAATCAAAGTTCAAATCAAAGTTGAAAAAGGAAGCATTCATCGGAATAAAGCCGTCGAAACAAGTTCAAAAGAAGTTCAGTGGTAGAAACTCCATTGAAACAAACCGGCGAAAAAACAGTGCAAAACGTACCAAAACCTCCGTCGGAACAAACCGGCAAAAAAGATGTGGAAAACATACTAGAACCTCCGTGTGAACAAACTAGAGAAAAAAAGTGCAAAACGCACCTGAACCACCGTCGAAGCAAATCAAAGAAAAACTAACACTGTTTCTAGAAAAAAAAAAAAAAAAAAAAAAAAAACTAACACTGTCTCTGGAAAAAAAAAAAAACCAAAATATAAA
Organism: Malus fusca; assembly: GCA_035220775.1. Taxonomy (NCBI): domain Eukaryota; kingdom Viridiplantae; phylum Streptophyta; class Magnoliopsida; order Rosales; family Rosaceae; genus Malus; species Malus fusca. The sequence goes on along the minus strand of CM069061.1, from coordinate 10,163,000 downwards.
ACTGTGTTTGGAAAAACATAACACTGTTTCTGGAAAAATCAAAACATAACACTATTTCTGGAAACAAAAAAAATAACACTCTTTCTGGAAAAAAAATCAGATACAATGTTTATGTCAAAACTAACACTGTTTCTGGAAAACTAAAACTGTTTATGGAAAAAAATCAGAACCACCGTCGGAACAAACTGGCGAAAAACTAACACTGTTTCTGGAAAAAAAAATAACTAATACTGTCTCTGGAAAAAAAAAAACCAAAATATAAAACTGTTTCTGGAAAAACAAAAAAATAATATTGTTTCTGGAAAAAACTAACACTGTCTCTGAAAAAAACCAAAATATAAAACTGTTTCTGGAAAAACAACAAAAAAAAAACTGTTTTTGGAAAAAACTAACACTGTCTCTGAAAAAAAGAACCAAGACATATAACTGTTTCTGGAAAAACAAAAAAAATAACTCTCTGGAAAAAAAAACCAAAACATAAAACTGTTTCTGGAAAAACCAAAACATAACACTGTTTCTGGAAGAATAATCAGATACAGTGTTTGTAAGAGATCGTTTCCGATTTTCACAGGGATTGAGACTGCTCAAAATTAGGTTTGGGGTCGAAGTTGTGGTTTTTACATAGTGATAGAAATGGAGTTGCTATGCGAGATTAGAAAGAAAAATGAAAGGTTTTGAATGTCAGGAAAAAATGAGGGAGAGAATATGAGAGAGATCCATAATGAAGAGAGACTAATAGACAAAAGCTTGCCGTTAGGGATAAAATCGTAAACTCAATATTTGGGCCATTTTAATTAGTCTGATTTAGTATTGGGCTTTGTCTTAACCATTAAATAAAGTTATTACATGGTTTTTGGTTAAAACTCAAAGTTTTCAATCATTTTTCATTATTTTTCCTATTAATTTAATTATGTACAAAATAGTTATATACTGTTATTTTGTAATTACATTTAGTTTTAAATTTGCTTACTTATACGATTTCATTTTTAAATTATTAACTTTTGTTTTGATTTTATTTCTCTTTCAATTTTGTAGATGTCTCGCCTTATATCTACCCGGAAGGATGCGAGCAGTGGGTCCCCCGCACCTCCTCCACCACCTCCTATTGCGAGGAGCGCTCCATCAACAGTGGACCCTCTCGTGGCTGCATCAGGAGGCCCGACGTGGCACAAACGCAGGCATCATTGACGTATTTGGTGGTGATTTCGCCTAGTGCACGTCATACTCACCGGTGTCCTTGGATTCTCGACACGACATCCGCATCTGCATCCGACCCCACCTGCCCAGGTAAAAATAACAAAATCCATTTAATTTAGCTAATTCAAATGCAATTATTTGCTACTTTAACAAAAAAATGGAAAAATAAATCTAAACCTAGCTAAATGACTGGTTAAATATATTTAGAAAACTTGATTTTTATCCAAAAAAAAAAAAGATGCGTTTTAGATTATAACCTTGTGTATCATTTAAATCCAATTTTCGTCCCTTAAAAAATTGTTCACAATGTTGCTTGCCCGTGCCTTATTGTTTATTACTATTTGGAGGTTTTGGGAATTGGTATAAATGTAGGGGAGGTTCTGCCAAAATTTCGTTAAATTATTAACTTGATGTTTGACGTTTGTTTTGTTGCTTTGCAGCTAAGAAAAACACCTGGGGACCTTGCCGACAGCTGAAGATTGGGCAGGACACCCGGGTGACAAACGATCGTATCACAATAGGATACGACGAGAGGCATCGGGCTACATCTTTATGGTTTTTTTTATTTTTTATTCTAGGGGGTTCTAAGTTCCCCGAGAAAGACGTTTTCAAGGACGTTTATGTTTGGCCTATGGATGAGCTTGTCAAGCAGCTGATCGTTGAAGCCCTCAGCTCAAATGACATACGTCTCCCACCTGGCTTTGCAGTTCCCTCCATCTCCGATCGACATAACCCGTCGACCTCTGAGTCCATGCACCAGCCCAATTGTCAACCTCCCCAGCACATCAACTCGCCGCTCGACTTGTAGCCTGACTTCCAGGCCGACTTCCAGCTCGACTCACAGACGACCCCATTTAATGACCAAATAGATTATAGGTTTCTTTTTTCTTAGTTTTAAACTTTTTACTTGTATGTACATTTTTATTTGATATATAAATGTTAATTTTTTTCCTCTATTAATTATAGGTGCAGTTTTAATAAAAAAAAAAGTAATTATTATTTAAATAAATTATATAACAAGAACAAAAATAAAGGGAAAAAATAAATTAACAAATGAAATAAAAATAAAAATAATTCCTTGAGCGACGACATGTTCGTCGCATAAAGTAATATCAACAATATTATTTTTTTTAAATTAAAAATAATAATAAAAAATGACATTGCGTGAAGAAATATTGGTCTAGTAAAATTTTTTGTGCACTACTGTCCTATATCAGGTAATCGTCGTGCAAACTTTATGGCCACCACAACCAACTGTTGCATCAGGTTAAGTGCGACAAACTGCAGTTGTTCCCTTAAATTCTATGCGACGACGTCCATGTTGTCGCGCAAGTTCATTCTTGCGTGACAAATTTTTTGTTCTCGTCGCGCAAAGTCTGTTTTCACGACCTTTGTGCGATGAAAATTTGATCGCATAAATTCCAATGCAATGCTATGACACTTAATGCGACGAACTGCCCTTCGTTGTGAAAAGTGTTAAATGTATGATAGTAAAAAACCCATCCCTCATGTTAAGAGGAGGAGCCAAAATTTGAAGTTAGAACCATAGGTGATAGGTGCCACATCTTCCATGTCAAAGAGTGTCAAAGAGTGTCAAAGGGTGTCAAGACTCAAAGTTTTAGAGAGATGAGTCAAATGGTCCAACACCGATATTGTTCTCAATTTAACCACTTGCTAGCCCAATAAAATTGAGGTTTATTCTAAATGACTTTAGTGTAATTATTAGGTAAGGAATTATATCATTATAAGTTGTAACTAATTTGGCTAAACTCCCGATGCGGGATTTCCAACAAAGAGTACCTTTTTGTGGATTGGAATCCTAAGGATCATCACATCCTATTTGTTTATTGTACATCAAGCGGTCATTTTTCATTAGGTACTTCTTGTGTTTAATTTTAAATAAAAAAATTCAAAATGATTTATTGCCGCACGATGTACGATAAATGGATAAGATGCTAAGATCATCATAAAGAGGATCTGCATAGGATCCAAATCCCCTTTCTGTATACATAAAATACCTTTCTACATAGATAAAATGAGCGGGACAGTCACATCTAAACTTTAAAATAGATTCTAAGGACCCAAATCCCCTTTTTGTATGATTTTTAATTACTTATCGGAATTTAAATATTTTCATAAAAATAATTTAAGATAATCTACATAAATTTTATTATAAAAAAAAGTTACCGAAAACAAAAAGTTAGTCTAAAATCATTATTTAATCATCACAGGCTAAAATTTTAAGCCACAATGGTTGGAGGAGAAAAACAGTTTTTGGCTTATGGCTTAAAATTTTCTTGCTTAAATTTTGAAGCTTTATCCCCAAGGGTTGGAGATGGTCTAAGGAAGTGTTTCTCTAATCCACAAACATACAATAAAAAAGAGGAGAAATTAGGTTCTTATCCCTCTTTTTGCTACTTCATTGATTAAAACTTTATTCATTTTCAACTTTTGATCAAGGTCCTTAGGTTTTAATAAACGTCATTAATTATTTCAATAATATTTTTATTTCTAAATATATTCATTTAGTGTTAGAAATGTTACATATGCTATATTTATATTTGTGGCTAAATTTTTTATCATATATTAGTAATTTTAGTTTGTACCCATTTTTAATTTGCAACCCTTTTTTAAATGGTACTCATATATTATTATTTTTTTGTGCCCATATTTTTTAAAGTTTTATTTGTATTTGTATTTATTTTTAAGTATTTATTATATTTTCTTCAGGACCTCCTCTACCAAGGTTTGTCGTAGTTTCACTTTGAAGTTAATAAAATATCGAGAATTCCTAAAAAAAGGTATTTATTATATTTTAAAAATATTATTTGAATTTTTTTAAATTTCATAATTTGTTGGACATTAAATGTATAAATGAATGAGTTAAATCTCTTAAATGATTCTAAGGATCTCGATCAAAATATTTAAACAAATACGATTTTATTATAACAATTAGGTTGATTAGGGACCGGAACCAAAATGATCCATAAAAAAATATTATCCTAGAAAAGCACCTTGACAAAATATACAAAGTTCAAAAGGTCAATTGGGATAAATGCAGTTGAAATCTTGGGTTTTTAATGGATCGAATGAAGTTGGAAGAAACTTTCATCTCAGTTTTTTTTTTTTTTTTTTTTTTTTTTTTTTTTTTTAGTTTGGGTATCTTCAATATTTTTTGATCCAAACTTTCATCTCAGTTTAATTAGTGCTTGATAATGATAATTTGAACCTGTAAAATGATGGCTGAAATACACAGTCCAAAAAGCAATAAAACCCCATATTGTTGTGGTCTATTTTATCTGACAGAGAGACTAGGGCCGGCGGCAGAGAGAGAGAGGAGAGAGATGTGTGTTTGTAGAATTGTAGGGGAATGTGTGTGTGTTGTTATCCCTCCTACATTGTGCCTTTATTTATAGTAGTAAAGGGAGAGAAGATATTCCTTCTCCTCCAAGTAATACAAGTTGTAATAGGAAATGATAACTAGAATCAAATCTAATCTAGGATTTACACAATCATACTTATTCTAGGAATGTTTACAACACTCCCCATTGAGTGTGCAAATACTTAAGGTAGATTCAGCATCATGCAGAAGTTGAGGAAGTCGACTCGTCGGCACTGATTCCAAGGAACAACGCTTATTCTCAATAAGGTAGGAACTTGCATAAGTAGTAAGTCTCACTAAAAACCCTAAGGCTATGGCAAAAACCCGAGTAGGGACAAAATCCATAGTCTAAGGAAAAATGCGTGAGAAATGCAAAGTCAAAAGAAACGTCTACAGGACGTCATCAGGGATATGACCAGCCCAAGGTGGGTGCCTCGTTAAAACCTAGTTAGGTAGCAAAAACCCAGTGGGAAAAAATGCTCCTAATCGTAGGGAAAAAGAGTACATTAAGATCAAGCAAGTATCCAGAAGATACTCCCCCTGAATTTGACATAATTCCAAAGAGAAATAGCAAAGTTACAACTCAGAAAGTTTACGCATACCAATTCCATGAACAAGCTTCTGAAACGTCGCCTTCGGTAGTGATTTGGTGAAGAGGTCGGCCAGATTGTCTTGTGATCGGATTTGCGTGACTTCAATCTTCTGATGCTCTTGTTGTTGATGTGTAAAGAAGAACTTCGGCGCAATATGCTTGGTGTTGTCTCCTTTGATGTAACCCTTCTTGAGCTGTTCGATGCAAGTTGCGTTGTCTTAAAAAATCGTCGTCGGGGCATTAACGGCGGGATGAAGATCACAGGAGCTTCGAATATGGCCCATTACTGCTCTCAACCAAAAGCATTCCTGAGTTGCTTCATGTAAGGCGAGAATTTCAGCATGGTTAGACGAAGTGGCAACTAAGGTCTGTTTAGTTGACCTCCAAGATATTGCGGTGCCTCCAACGGTAAAGACATAACCCGTTTGAGAACGCGCCTTGTGCGGATCAGATAAGTATCCAGCGTCGGCATAACCAACAAGGTGAGAATCAACCCGATGAGCATAGGGTGCGGCATCACTCGAGGATTCGTAGGGATAGAATAAGCCCAAATCCGTAGTACCCTTAAGGTAACGGAAGATGTCTTTCACGCCAGTCCAATGTCTGCGTGTTGGTGCATTGGTGTATCTTGCCAAAAGATTAACAGCGAAGGAGATGTCGGGTCTAGTGCATTGAGCTAAGTACAATAAAGCGCCTATCACACTTAGATAAGGAACTTCAGGCTCCAAAATCTCTTCATCATCCTCCTTCGGACGGAAGGGATCTCGCTTTGCATCTAGCCTACGAACGACCATAGGAGTACTCGAAGACTTCGCTTTATCCTCATTAAAACGGCGCAACACCTTCTGGGTGTAGTTCGATTGATGTACTAAGATTCCATCCGAACAATGCTCTATCTCGAGACCGAGACAGTATCGAGTCTTACCTAGATCTTTCATCTCAAATTCCAACTTCAGGTGCGAAGCAGTTCTCGCGAGCTCTTCAGGAGTTCCGATGAGATTCATGTCATCGACATATACTGCAACAATCGCAAATCCGGAATGTGACTTCTTAATGAACACACAAAGGCATAGTTCGTTGTTCACATATCCATGACTAGTCAAATACTCACTCAGACGATTATACCACATTCTTCCGGATTGTTTCAAACCGTATAGTGAACGCCACAGCCGAATTGAGAGCGTGTTCCGGGGTTTGGAAATATTTGAACCAGTCAATGTAAGTCCTTCGGGAACTTTCATATAAATTTCCGTATCAAGATCCCCATAGAGATACGCGGTTACTACGTCCATCAGCTGCATATCCAGTTTTTCGGAAACTACCAAACTGATACGGTATCGAAAAGTAATCACATCCATAACGGGTGAGTAAGTTTCGTCATAGTCAATCCCGGGGCGTTGTAAGAAACCTTGTGCTACAAGACGAGCTTTGTAACGCACAATTTCATTCTTCTCATTGCTCTTCCGAACAAAAACCCATTTATAGCCAACGGGCTTCACATGTGGAGGAGTAGGAACTACAGGTCCAAACACCTTACGTTTCGCAAGTGAATCAAGTTCGACTTGGATTGCTTGTTTCCAGTTTGACCAATCAGCTCTACGTCGACATTCATCAACGGAACGCGGTTCAATGTCATCGCTCATAATGATCTCAGTAGCTACTGCAAATGCTAATGCATCGTCGACAATCATCTCATTTCTACGCCACACATCATCTAAGCTAGCATAATAGACCAAAATCTCACGATTCTCGGGAGGAGGATTCGTCTCTTCAAGGACGCTTCCATAATCTAGAATTTCCTCATGAGTTGGGTAAAATGAGTAAGCGATAGTCGGATTCACGGTAGGCTCTTCAGGACCTTGTGCCATGGTTTTCCTCTTTCGGGGGTGTGAATCCTTTGAACCAAGGGGTCTGCCACGCTTTTGTGTAGGGGCAGAGGATTGGCTAGCTGCTAATTTACGTGGATCACCAGAATTGGCGTCCCGGGCTTCCAGAAGGGTAGTCCGTCGTACATTTGGTACATCTATCTTTGCAGGCGTATTCGCAGCCGGAATATGTGATCTTGTCACGCGCGCTAGATCGGTGAAAGCATCTGGCATGCTCTGAGCTATGCTCTGGAGATCTAATATGCGCTGCACTTCAGCTTCAGACTGAGCGGTGCGGGGATCTAAATGAGACAAAGTGGGAGTCGTCCACGATAATTCGCGTCGTTCATTAGGAACGTTTACGTTCTTATCTCCCCCTAACGACGGGAATACTGTCTCATAGAAGTGACAATCCGCGAAACGAGCGGTAAACAGATCGCCCGTCAAAGGTTCTAAGTAACGAATAATCGAAGGAGAATCATATCCGACATAGATTCTCATCCTTCGCTGAGGCCCCATTTTTGTACGTAAGGGCGGCGAGATCGGCACATAGACCGCACAACCAAAAACGCGCAGATGCGATATGTCGGGTTCGCATCCGGTGACCAAATGAAGGGCACTAAATGGTTGTGTCGCAACAGGCCTCAGGCGGACCAACTTTGCTGCGTGCAATATTGCATGGCCCCAAGCAGCGATCGGGAGCTTGGTAGGTATGACCAACGATCGAGCAATCATTTGTAAACGCTTAATGAAAGCCTCTGCCAGGCCTTTCTGGGTGTGAACATAGGGTACAAGATGTTCAACTTCAACCCCAACCGACATGCAATAGTCATCAAAAGTTTTAGATGTGAATTCTCCAGCATTATCCAATCGAATAGATTTGATCGGATAATTAGGGTGGTGAGCCCTGAGCTTGATAACCTGAGCCAACAGTTTGGATAATACAGCGTTCCTTATGGACAACAAGCACACGTGTGACCAACGTGTAGAAGCGTCAACCAAAACCATAAAATATCTAAATGGTCCGCAAGGAGGTTGAATCGGTCCACAAATGTCCCCCTAAATCCGTTGTAGAAAAATGGGAGGATTCGAACGAATCTTGTCATAAGAAGGCTTAGTAATAAGTTTTCCCATAGAACATGTTTGACATGCAATTTCATGGATCGAACCTAAGCTTCGGGTTAGTGGATGCCCGTGTGAAGTTTTGAGGATACGGCGCATCGCTATTAGTCCAGGATGTCCCAAACGATCATGCCAAAGTGTAATTTCGTGCGCGGTCCCTGTGGTAGGGCCGGCCACATAGTGGCATTCTATGGGGCGTATGGTCGTAGTATACAGACCACTCGGGTTACGCTCCATCTTCTCTAGAATACGCTTCTGGCCATATTCGTAGGAAGTTACGCACAAAAATTCAACTCCGTTTTCTACGTGGGTTTCAGCGTGGTAATTGTTATCTCTAATGTCCTTGAAACTTAGTAACGTTCTTCCGGAACGTGGAGAATAGAGTGCCTCAGCAATGGTCAAGATTGTACCATTGGACAACATTATACGTGCCTTACCATATCCTTCGATCAGGTTGGATGGGCCTGAGAGGGTTGTCAGAGGTGCATTCTTAAGTACGAAGTTAGTGAAATAGATGCATTCACGCAAAACAGTATGCGTGGTTGCACTATCTGCCAGACAACTAACTTTCCCACTAGTCATACCTAGAATGAAAAATAATTTGAATCGGTCACATGCATAAAAGTTTATAAAAACAAGTATCAATTCAAAATAATTTCATTTATTCAAGGATTAAAAACTTAATATCCAAAATAAATCGCCAACTAATAATCCAAAACATAAAGGAAAATTGTTCAAAATCAACCAAAAAACAAGGTGGGGTTCGGCCACTAGGTGGAATTCGGCCCCAATTGTCTTATTTTAACTGAAAAATAAGTCTATGTCTAAGATTCTAATCTTCCATAGGGGTGGTATCCTCCTGAAAGTCAGAAACCTCCATCTTTGTAGTCTCCGGTTCGTCCATTTGCATGAAGTTTGATTCAAACTTCTTACGACGAGAATGATAGTCATCTACAACCTTCTTGGGAGCACAGCAAATACGGGACCAATGGTCCTTTGAACCACAACGATAACACATATCGTCATTCATTGTGGCAGGTGCTTTGCCCTTATTCTTGAAGTTCGGGGCCTTGGGAGCGAGGTTTGGGCGCTTTTGGGCTTTGTTTCCTCCATTGGATGGGCCTTGGCTCTGTTGACCTTGGTGGGATGGCTTCTGGCCGCCCTTACCACGCCTCTTTTGGCGTTTTGGGTGCTGATTAGTGCTATAATGTGCTTCAGGCACAGCAGTAGCCCCAGTAGGTCGAGCTTGATGATTCTTCATCAACAGCTGGTTCTGCTTTTCAGCAAGAAGTAAAACAGAGATCAAATCCGAGAACTTAGTGAACTTCTGAGCTCTATATTGTTGTTGCAGGACAATATTAGAAGCAGAGAAGGTCGAGTAGGTCTTCTCCAGGAGATCCTCTTTAGTCAAAGTTTCATTGCAAAACTTGAGAAGTGATCGGATTCGACAAACTTCAGAATTATATTCATTCACAGACTTAAAGTCTTGGAAGCGCAAGTGCTGCTAGTCGTGTCTTGCTTCAGGCAAGAATATGTCCTTTTGGTGATCGAAACGATCAGCCAAAGCGACCCATAATGCACGTGGATCCTCCTCAGCAAGGTACTCAGTTTGCAGAGCGTCATGAATATGTCTTCGGATGAAGATCATAGCAGTGGCTTTTTCAGCTTCGCCAACAGGTTTATCTGTTGCTTCTTTAATAGCAGGACGCAAGTTCTTTGCAGTGAGGTGGAGCTTCACATCTTGAACCCACTTGAGGTAGTTCCTTCCAGAGACCTCCAAAGCGGTGAAGTCGAGTTTGTTCAAATTCAACATGTTCCTATCACAAAATAGATGGACAAGATGTGGTTAGTGTAATGGAGAAAAATCAATCCATTCACATAGGAGTAGAACATACAGGTTCTAATAGACATGTATTGGTTTAATTTTGCATGAAAAACTTCGGGTTTCATGGGTGATATGTTTAAGTGAAAACTTCAGGTTTTCAAACAAGGCATGTTTATAAGAAACTTCGTGTTTCAAAGTAATTATGAACTTCAGGTTCATATATTCCTACAGGCAAACACAAATATATATGCAAACAAATATGCAACAAATATTGTATGCAAAAATATTGTATAATGATAATTGAATGAATGTTATTTTGGTCTTCGGGGCCAAATTAAAGTGTGGGTAAAAATATAAAAACCCATATTATTTAAAAATATTAAAATCTCGGGGCCTAAAAATGTAGGCCGAGAACCCTCGGGTGTAGGCTGCAGGCCCACGGGGTGAGAAGGGAATGGGCTGCTGCAGGCAGACCCCCCAAAAAAAATTCTTTTTGGTCTGGGCCGCTACAGGCGAGCCCAGGAAATAAACAAAACAAAATTTGCTGTGCGGGCTGGGCCGCTGCAAGCGAGCCCAGCAAAAATTTGTTTTTTTTTTTTTTCATATATGGGGCTGAGAGACAGAGCCCGGATAGGACTCGGGGAAAGCATGGGGATGCAGGCTGCAGGCCTTGCAAGAAGATGGGCTAGCCATCGCAGGCTGCGGGCTTGGTTGCGTTGTAGCCTTGCGTGATGCAAAGGCACGGGTTCGAAGAACCCTAATTCCCCAATCGCAAAAAAAAAAAATTCAATTCAATTATATTATATACATGTATAATTCTAATGAATCACATATTTACGTTGATGCATATGCAAATAATAGTTTCAATGAATGTACATATGTAAGATTCAGTTCATGACAAATATCAAATTCACATAATTGTAGCAATTTTGGTGATGAAGCATACACAATTTATGTAGAATCTAAAATACGTTAAACGTAAAGTTGGGTCATGCATCATGGTGAATGTTCATGCTATCAGGGCTTGCAAAATATCGAGTTAAAAACCGTTGTTTGGAAAGAACCTGATTGCGTGATGATATGGATGAACTGGTATGATGCAGAAAAAAAATCTCCAACGTCAGATTCCTAAGCGTAGCGGTAGGAGCGTGCTGATAACTTGTTGTGGTCTATTTTATCTGATAGAGAGACTAGGGCCGGCGGCAGAGAGAGAGAGGAGAGAGATGTGTGTTTGTAGAATTGTAGGGGAATATGTGTGTGTTGTTATGCCTCCTACATTGTGCCTTTATTTATAGTAGTAAAGGGAGAGAAGATATTCCTTCTCCTCCAAGTAATACAAGTTGTAATAGGAAATGATAACTAGAATCAAATCTAATCTAGGATTTACACAATCATACTTATTCTATGAATGTTTACAACACATATATCATTTTGAATGGCGGTGCAAAGAAAGGGAGAGCTTTTGAAGATTTTAATGAAACATAAATATCAATAATAAAGTATTGTAGGCGGTTTGTGTTAGAGGATCTCCAAAGGAAATGTTAATATATCCAAATTTTATTTGATGGTTAATGTGGCAAATTGAATACAAGTGCTAATTTTTTTTTTTTCTAAGGAATATGTCGAATATTTATATTATTATTTTGTTGGGCCTAGAGTTACATGAACTATTAAAAAATAACCAAAATTAATTTTAATTTTTATTCTATTGGTTGTTAAACGGACTGATGCATTAAAAAATTAAATTAAATATATTTGACTCCTTCTTTGTTTGCTGCTAAAATAGACAACTAGAAAGCAAGAAGTCAAATGACTCAATTACCCCATCATATATGACATATCTATTGGAGAACACTTAAATATCTTTTAATCTTATTTAGCATATTTGATATCTCTTTTAGAGATGGTCTTAAATGGAATATTTTCCCTTTCATAGAAAGAAGGATTCAAATTGAATGCTCTTTCAAAAAGTGCAAATTAAAGGAATTTTTTAGGCATTATGTTTATGACATCTCATTTCTAGAGAAGTGGTCACATGCAGACACAGCATGCTCAAATTAACAGATGTAAAGCACATATTGGTATATATATAAAGGGTTGAAAGAGAAATATATATATATAAGAGAACACAAAAGGTGAATAGTGTTTTGGTGTCATAATGCTTTACCAAAAATAATTAGACAAAAATGCTCCCAAAACAAAAAACTTCAAAGGCATCCCAAAATAATGCATCAAATAAGGCAATGGTATTTTCGTCATTTTAATAGTATTTTTTTAATAATTAATGATTTTGTGGTTTTTTTGTTTTTTTAATTAGTACCTCACAATAGGCTAGTAATAATTTATCTATTTGTAAACACGTTCAAAACATCTTAAAAGGTGTGTAATGCCGGTTATAAATTCGCACGCGGATAATAATGTGATTAAATTAGGTGTCAAATGATTGTTTTTTTTTTTGTAACAAACGATATTATCTATACTAAGAGGAAAAAAGATGGGCTTAGTCTCATAATGGGCTAGCAATAATGTGATTCAATTAATTGTTTATTAAATATTATTCTCTCTATTTTAAACACGTTCAAAACATCTTAAAAGACCTGTAATGCCCATTATAAAAAAGTATTTCACATGCGGATAATAATGTGATTAAATTAGTTGTCAAATAATTTTTTTTAACAAACGATATTATCTACACTAAGGGGGAGGGGGTGGGCCTTGCCTCACAATGGGCTAACAATAATATGATTCAATCAATTGTTTATTAAATATTATTTTCTCTATTCTTAATGTAAATTCTATAAAGACTGATTTTATTATGTGAATTCAGCTGCTTTAATTGGTTTATGAGGGGTTTCTTCTAGCATGATCTAAGATTATTCATTTACTTCAAATATTTGACTTTTCTTCTAACATGATTTAAAACGTTTAAGTCACGCGTAGCATGCCGTGATTCAAAAAATGTCTTCTGCACGTGCATGAAAGCTAGTATATACATAAAGAGAGAAGAAAAGGTAAATAGTGTTTTGGTGTCACCAAGCTTCAACAAAAAGAATTGGACAAAAATGCCCCAAAACAAAAAACTTCAAAGACATCCCAAAATAGTGCATTAAATAAGGCAAGGGCATTTTCGTTATTTTAATAGTATTTTTTTAATAATTAATTTGTGTGTGTGTGTGTGTGTTTTCCTTTTTTTTAATTTTAAATAATTAGTACCTAACAATAGGCTAGCAATAATACGATTCAATTTCTCTATTTTTAAACACGTTCAAAAAGCCTTAAGAGGTGTGTAATACTGGTTATAAAAAAGGTCATTCGCACGCGGATAATAATGTGATTAAATTAGTTGTCAAATAATTGTTTTTTACAAGTTCAAAGCATCTTAAGAGGCGTGTAATGACGGTTATAAATAAGGTCATTCACACGCGGATAATAATGTGATTAAATTAGTTGTCAAATGATTGTTTTTTTTTTTTAACAAACGATATTATCTACACTAAGGGGGAGGGGGTGGGCTTAGCCTCACACTGGGCTAGTAATAATGTGATTCAATCAGTTGTTTATTAAATAGTATTTTCTCTATTTTAAAAACGTTCAAAACATCTTAAGAGGTGTGTAATGCCGGTTATAAAAAAAATATTTCGCACACGAATAATAATGTAATTAAATTAGTTGTCAAATGATTTTTTTTTTAACAAAGGATATTATCTACACTAAGGGGGTGGGGATGGGCTTAGCCTCACAATAGGCTAGTAATAATGTGATTCAATCAATTGTTTATTAAATATTATTTTCTCTATTTTTAAACACGTTCAAAACATCTTAAGAGGCGTGTAATATCGGTTATAAAAATGGTCTTTCGCATGCGGATAATAATGTGATTAAATTAGTTGTCATATGATTGTTTTTTTTTTTTAACAAATGATATTATCTACACTTAGGTGGAGGGGGTGGGCTTAGCCTCACAATGGGCTAGCAATAATGTGATTTAATCAGTTGTTTATTAAATGCTAGTTATAAAAAAGGTCTTTTGCATGTGGATAATAATGTGATTAAATTAGTTGTCAAATGATTTTATTTTTATTTTTTAACAAACGATATTATCTACACTAAGAGGGAGGGGGTGGGATTAGCCTCACAATGGGCTGGCAATAATGTGATTCAATCAATTGTTTATTAAATATTATTTTCTCTATTCTTAATGTAAATTCTATAAAGACCGATTTTATTATGTGAATTCAGCTGCTTTAATTGGTTTATCAGGGGTTTGTTTTAGCATGATCTAAGATTATTCATTTACTTCAAATATTTGACTTTCGTTCTGTCAATTTACGCATACAAATACATTTAAAACGTGTAAGTCACGCTTAGCACGCCGTGATTCAAAAAATGCCTTATGCACACGAGTGAGCGCGTGCATGAAGGCTAGTTATACATAAAGAGAATGGAAATGGTGAATAGTGATTTAGTGTCACCATGCTTCAATAAAAATATTTGGACAAAAATGCCCCCAAAACAAAAGCTTCAAAGGCATTCCAAAATAATACATCAAATAAGGTAGGGGCATTTTCATCATTTTAACATTATTTCTTTAATAATTTACTTTTTGGTGCTTTTTGTTTTTTTTAATTAGTACATAACAATAAGCTAGCAATAATGTGATTCAATTTCTTTATTTTTAAACACGTTTAAAACATTTTAATAGGCGTGTAATGCCTGTTATAAAAAAGGTTTTTTGCACACGGATAACAATGTGATTAAATAAGTTATGAAATGATTTTTTTGTTTTTTTAACAAACGATATTATCTACACTAAGAGGGAGGGGGTGGGCGTAGCCTCACAATGGGCTAGCAATAATGTGATTCAATTAGTTATTTATTAAATATTATTTTCTCTATTTTTAAACACGTTTAAAACATCTTAAGAGGCATGTAATGCCGGTTATAAAAAATGTACTTCGCACACGCATAATAATGTGATTAAATTAATTGTCAAATGATTTTTTTTTAAATAAACGATATTATCTACACTAAGGGGGAGGGAGTGGGCTTAGCCTCACAATAGGCTAGCAATAATATGATTCAATCAATTGTTTATTAAGTATTATTTTCTCTATTCTTAATGTAAATTTTATAGAGACCGATTTTATTATGTGAATTCAGCTGCTTTAATTGGTTTATGAGGGATTTTTTCTATCATGATCTAAAATTATTCATTTGCTTCAAATATTTGACTTTCCTTTTGTCAATTTACACATATAAATACATTTAAAACATATAAGTCGCGATTAGCACGCCGTGATTCAAAAAATGTCTTCTGCACGCGTGTGAGCACGTGCATGAAAGCTAGTATATTCCTTATCCACAAGGCTTGTCTTCGGACAAGCATTGTATCTTCATTGACAATAATGCCAATGTGCAAAGCTTCCTACGTTTCCATCTTCCAACCCTAAATTTGTTATCATCTAAATTACAATTGGTTCATCACTGTATTTTATGTGCTGATGCACTAAACGATCACCATCACAATATTATTTCGTACGTAAACTTGATAACTAAAACATATATATTAAATTTATTTGCTGATTTCATTATTCCCCTGTTTAACGAACCTTAACTCTTTCAGTATGCTCATTACAACAACAACAACAAAAGAAGCAAAACAATAAAGAAAGAGAAAAATTATTTCAATATGCTATTTAAAATTGTAGATATCCCGAATTTTATTCTGCACTAATCTATTTTTATATTTTATTTTACGACAATATATCCTTAAAGAAGTTCTTTTGAGCGTCCACGTAATAAACTCCTTTTTAGACCGTGTATATAGTATTGTGGTATGAGAATGTTTTGCATATATACAAACATCAAGGGGTTTATTTGATGACCATTTTAGTTTTAATTTCACTTTTTATTAAAGCAACGGGATATAACAAAGAAGAGAGAGAGAGAGAGAGAGAGAGAGAGAGAGAGAGTAAAACTCAATTTTGATTGACAATAAGCAAAAGATGACAAACCCTAGAACAAGACGGCGTACGTTCAAATACAAATTCAAACCTAATAGGTCTTAACAATCAAATAGAAAACAAAACAAACTATTAACAAAGTTCCAAAATATCGATATAACAAAGAAGAGAGAGAGAGAGAGAGAGAGAGAGAGAGAGAGAGTAAAACTCAATTTTGATTGACAATAAGCAAAAGATGACAAACCCTGCAACAAGAAGGCGTACGTTCAAATACAAATTCAAACCTAATAGGTCTTAACAATCAAATAGAAAACAAAACAAACTATTAACAAAGTTCCAAAATATCTCTAAAACTTAAACGTTGTTTTGGGATAGTAAAGGAAGGAATTTGGCCAAATTTTCCTGTATATCACAAGCAAAGCTTGTGTGTCCGACTATCAAACCTGCATTCCAGCAGCCTTGATGTCAGGTTTGCATCTTCCGAGATGCTCTTCTATCTGCTTTGCCATATGTTCTGCATCGTTTACTTTTTTCTATTGATATGTGAGGAAAGTATATGGGAGAAGGGTAGGATGAATAAGCTATGATGACAGGAGATAGGGGAAGAAATAATGGATAATGAATGAAAATAAAATCTTAATAAAATCTATTGAAAGTGAAAAATCTCTAAATAGTTTTATATTTTATAGGTTTTAATTTTCATTTCTATGAGCACCAAAAAAGTTAAATTGTAGGTGTACCTTTTTTTTATTTTTTAAAAAGGGGATAACTGGTGGAATTAAAGTCACAGTTTATCCACCCTTTTCGAACCCAACGAGGCTATGGAGAATTTTACCCTGCCCGTGGCTAGGGATGGGCAAAATACCCGCGGATATGGGTAACCGTGGTTACCCGCCTATTTAAATTTCACGGTTATGGTTATGGGTAACCATTTAGATAAATAAACGGTTATGGGTATAACCGTTTACCCGTGAAATTTAAATGGGTGGTTATGGGTATTAACCGCGGTTATAAACGGGTAACCGTTTACCCATTTATTTTATATATGTAAAATTAACACAAACCATATTCTTTATCGAACAAAACTTAGATCAATGCTATTGACTATAGTGCATGATTTATATAGCTAACTATATATATATTATGTTAATACTTTACATTATAGGTTAAATAACTCAAGAATATTGTCTTCTAAACAGTTTTCGTAACCAAAAATACTTAACAAATATTATATTATCTTCATTGGTAACATGGATTAGTAGTAAAAGTTTTCCCAAAAGATTAGGAAAATAAATAACAATTCCCCGCAGCCCCACTCACTTAATTCAACCCAAGACTTGTTCCTCAAACATGTTGCGACTTGCCATTTCAGCTAATCCCTCACTTTTGTTAGCATTGTTACTGCAATTTATATATCCTATATTCCAATTTTGTTTTTTAAAACTAATTTTCTTGCTTTTTCATTCTATATCAATTAAAAATATCGTTCGTAAATTATTATTTCAATTATTGGGATGGTATAAGGACTTTAAAAATTAAAATATGGAAATATATGATGAATGTACCTATAACGGTGTTTAATTGTTAAAAAAAAAAAAAAATTATGACAATTTTTTTTTTTAATTTTCAAGTTGTTAAAAAACATGTAGACGGGTGAAAAATGGGTAATGGTTAAAAAAAAAAAGATAAACGGGTTAAAAAGGGTAAATGGGTAAACGAGTATTAAACGGTTACGGTTAAATAGGTATGCGGTTATGAGTATGGTTAACCGTTTATAAACGGTTATGGGTATGGGTATAACCGTTTAGGCAATTACCCAATGGGTAAACGGTTATGCGGGTATGAGCATAAACGGTTATGGGTAAATAACTGCGGTTATCCGCCCGCCATAACCGTTGCCCATCCCTACCCGTGGCCACAGTCAAGCAGACTTACCAACTCGGAGTACCGAATCCGGGACCTCCCACAATTTTTTGTTTATTGAGGAGCCGCAGTCTGCACCCTTACCACCAGGCATAAACTTATGCATGCATGCATGGCATTTTGTAATTTGTACAATTAATTTTGAGGTAAATTCATGAAGCAGTCCAAATAATTCGAAATTAATAGCATAAGTTGATGGAAAGTGGGAAGGCATGAAATTGAAGAAAATGGATGTTCCTAATTTTAGGGACAAAACGTGATCACGAGGTTAATAGATGTTTTGTAAGTGGAATAAGAAAATGGCCATATATATAAGACCTTTCTTATATCAGCTTTATATTTGATAATAGTAATTCATTAGGTAGTTAGAAAAGGGTACTCACTGGTCGGAGATGAAAGGAAGTGGATCAGTTTATTCCTGAGTTGGAATTCCACCATTTTAAGTGGCAGTCAATTATATTTTTTTTTTTAAACAAACGATATTATCTATATTAAAGGGGAGGGGTGGGCTTAGCCTTACAATGGGCTAGCAATAATGTGGTTCAAATTCACCTTTGGCGAGAATCAAACCTACTTACAAGTGAAGAGAAATATCACTCAATCGTAGTAGTGGCAATCATATTTTAAAGTGGGGAGTTTTTTTATACGTAGAGTATGTATTAAAAATTGTCATGCTGTCGCCGTGTATGTTTCTAGACATCGTGAATATTATCATTGGGATGTGTTTGAACTCGAATTGTCATTTAATATTCTAGCATCGGATGTTAATGTTTCAATTCAAATATGGATGAATTATTTACCTTTGACAACAGAAGGTTCATATTTGTCTTAAATATTAATGACCATGTATTTCACGGCAACTCCAACAATCAAGGACAAATCATCTCGTCGTAAAGCACAACGGAAAGTGATGATAACAGGGAAACTTTTGAGGGTGAGTTTGGGATTGTTGTAGTTAAAAAAAATGTTTATGTTATGCTTTAATAATAATTAAATATAAAGTAAAGTAGTTGAATGTTTGATAAATTGTATTTTTAAAAGTACTGATATGAAAAATATTGTAAGAGCATTTGGTAAACTTTAATGTAAAATAATATAATTGTATATAATGACAAAAATAGACATAATAATGGAGGTGGTGGCAATGATAGTTGTGGCAGAGGCAGTGGAGTTGATGGCTATGACAATGGTTGGGGTATCGTTGTTGGTGCCAGTAATAGGATGTGGTGCAGAGGTAACAATGGTGCTAGAGTGAATAGCAGAAGTTGTGGGGGTAGTAATAGATTATGGCGATGGTGATGGAAACGATGGTGGTGATAATGACAGTGGTGACGGTTATAGTGCCAACGGTGGTAGTTGTGGTGGTGTTGGTAGTGGTGGCGGCGACAGTGGCAATGATGGCGGTGGTGACGATTGTGGTGGCGGTAATTGTGGTAGTGATGGTTAATGGTTAATGGTTGTAGTGGTATATGTGGTGGTCAATTTATTCTCTAATGGAGAGAACGTGCATAGAAAGATAAATAATGTAATTAATGAGGGTATTACAACAATTAAAAATATCCATTGAAGGTCAACTCTGTTTTTATTTTTAAAAAAAATGTAAAATAACCAACATGCTGCTTTTAAAGGCAGAGTACATTTGTCATTCCCGCAATTAATAGCCTTCTAATATCCAAATTTAGAAAAGCTACTTGCTCTCATCTAACTAATCCCGTAAATGCGTGACCAAATAGCTTTTTCTTTTCGCGCACCGCTAATTCGATGGACAGGAAAAGGCCACTAAGACAATGGGTTTACATTGCAGAAGGCCCGAGGGTTAGGTTAGATTGCTTCACTCGCTTTGACTAGTTAGATTGCGTCACTCGCTTCGATTCAATGCTTGTCATGTGCAACAAAATATTGTTTTAGAACATGTATGTATGGGTAGGTACTAGGTAAGAAGGGTTAGGGTTTTTTAAAGGGAGTTTTAACAAAACATTACTGGTACTGCTCACTTTTAACGAAAAACCACATTTATACCTTTTTCTGGTACTATTCACTATACCTTTTAAAAGAAATTTTCATTAAAAGAGAAATTTTTTTGAACTTTTCGTTAGTTTTCATTTTTTTAAATGGTAGCTAGGGTTAGGGTTTTGTCGACACATTTGTGCCAATATGCTCAAATGAGATTGACTACATGTTAACTAAATTTGTCGAATACCCTTGTGGAGGTTTTGACAGAACAAAATGGCAGCATGTTAGTATGGATACCTATGAAGTGCTTTCTGCTAAAAGCACCAGTTATATGGGATATAAGCAAAGTTCTAAAAGGTGCTAAGTGTTAGTGGGGCGGCAGTTAAGGACCTAGTGCCTAAGCGTCTAGAGACGGGGGCCTAGGAGATTTTTTAATTTTAATTAAATTTATTATACAATGTATAAATAAATATTTACTTATACTTAAAAAAATGCATAATTGTATCCGGATATATAAATTGCAAAACATAATGACATAAATTATAGTATTAGAACATATTCAAAACATGGAAAACAAGCATATAATGACCGTTCATCAAAGTATCCAACAGTCTTTTACAATTTATTAAAAAAATGGAAGTTGTGTATTTTCTGTCTAAGTAAGAGTCACAACCTAGGCAAGCAGGTAGAAACGGGTTAGGTGGGCGCCTAGGCAGGTCTAAGTGCCCTTTCTTATTTTTTAAATGCCTAGGGATTAATCGTGGTGGTGGTCAACCGCCTAGCCCCGACGAGGACTTTTTGAACAATGGATATAAGTCTGTTTGTTACAACAAATTAGTTCGGACTGGACTAACTCCAATGATCAAACTAGATTGGCTTAGTATGGACTAAATAATACAATAATAATGAAGTGTTTGGTGCAATGTCGGACTAAGCAATAGACTATAGGGGGTTTGTTTGCCCTCACTAATTCTCACTCGACTAGACTGGACTAACTATTAGTCTAGTCCCATGTTTGTTATTGCACGGGACAAAGGTTAATGATATTAGGCGGGACTCACCCAAACTAAGGGGGTCACTAGAGGTTCTTAATGAGTCCCCTAAAAAACCATGGGACTAGCTAAGACCTTGGCTTCGTCTCTGCTCTCCTGCTAGCGTCCGCTCCTTGTTCTCTATCCTCTCTCCTACTCCGGCCCCTCTTTGATCTATGTCCTCTCTCCAGCGAGATAACACCATCAACACTTTCTCCCTCTCTCCTCGCCTTGCTCAACTGCAACCACCAAACCACCACCAGACAACATTACCAGAAGCTCAATGCCGATCTCCACGTTCGCACACGACCCAGACACAAGTCAAGACCAAAAGTGTACCAAATGCCCAAGTACCAGTTGGGGTTTTCGTCAGTGGTGGAGAAGAGGTTGAGAAACTTGTGAAATTTGGTAGAAAGTTGTGAAATTTGGTATTGGAATTTTGTGATTTGTGAGAAACTTGTGAAATTTGGGCTTTATGTTTTATGATTCGTGAGAAGAGGGAGATGGGGTTTAACGGGAAAAGAGGTAGAGGGAGAGGGAAGAGAGAGGTGAGTTCTAGAATAGGACAAGAAAAAAAAATTAGTTTTTATTATCCTGCTTATAGTTTGATACTACATCAAACGTCTCAGTAAGTTAGTCCAATTTAGTCTATTATAAGCCAGTCTAACTTAGTCTATTATAAGTCAGTCCAACTTAGTCTCTAAAATTAGTCCAGTCCGATATAGTCAAGTACAACAAACACACCCTAATATTTTTATTTTTGAGATCCAACATTTTTTGTCATCTTTTAATTAGAAAAAACAAAAACTTAATATTTTATTATTTTTAATTCACACTTTTTTGGTCGGACTCATTTCTCTAACCCCACGCTCTCTTCCCTCACTTTAGTTGATTCAATTTGTGAATGATACAATATCGGACTGTCCATTATTTTGTTGAATTTCTTTTCATTTTTTTTCCCGTCAGTTCAATGAGCAGGAGGAAGGAGAAGCAACAAACCCACCGTCGGAATCTTGATAGGCACTCTGCTCCAGTTGATCATAATTTTATGGGTTTGTTCTCACGGAATTTCTAGCGTCGAAGGCAGTCGACGGTGTCAAAATTTCAAGCGTTGAACCAAATCGACACATCGGGATTTCGTGGGGCGTGAACTGAAGTTGCAGACTGGATTGCAGGGTTCCTTTGCAATCTCGTGTTGAAGCTCAGGACTGGTAGTCCCATGTTAGTGAGGCCGGTCCGGACTAATTTGATTTAACTTGGTCCCTGACCATATCCAATATGAACTAATAGTCCTAAACTTTTAAATCAAATACATGATCATTGTCTTAGTGACATGTAGGTCATAATAAAATTAGCTAATGTGGCGGCCAAGTGAATTGTTGGAAATTTCATGGGATGTCGGCATGTTGCTACTTTAATCATATGATCGAACAATAAAGTTGAGGCATGTAATTACACTAGCTAGTCACACATCCACTAAATTCTACTATTCTTGTCTTAGTTTTCTATACGTCTCCTTATCTTCAACTTGAGGTCGGATACGTAGAGGTTCGTGTATATATATTATAAGTGACAACAGAGATTAGTTTAAGAGGAAGGATACTAGCTAGTCACACATCCACTAAATTCTACTATTCTTGTCTTAGTTTTCTATACGCCTCCTTATCTTCAACTTGAGGTCGGATACGTAGAGGTTCGTGTATATATATTATAAGTGACAACATAGCTTAGTTTAAGTGGAAGGATACGGCTCCAACAATCCAGGCAATGGATATCAAAAATATAAATTTATGTATATATATGTAAGCAAATAAACAAACAAAAAGTCCATAAAAGTTGCTGAGCAATATTTGAGTAGTAAAAACACAATTGAATTTTTAGAGTGGAGAGGAGGAAGCAAAGCATTTTTAGTAGGCCAGAGATGAGGATAAGACAGCATGTTTGGTCCAGATGAGAGCGAGAATGTGGGGAAATGGAGAGATCTTGCTCCTTTTTGCAAGTAAAATATAAATGTTTCCTACGCATACAACAACTTTGTCTAGGTAGGAGGGTGGCTGAGGCTACATCTAAGATGGGGTCCTGGCTCTCTCATGTGAAGCTGCAGTGCACACACATCTTATACTTGTAGATATTACATATACATTTCAACATGTAATTGACAAGTCCTTTATGAAGAAAGATGATGTTTCACCGTAAAACTAATTGGCAATATAAAGAGTAACTCAACTACTTGTAAGTACATCTAAGGTCCCTCATTTTCCTGATGTGAGATTCACTCTCAACACGCCCCCTCACGTGTGGCAATTTTCAAGCTCAACAAGTGGACAATACAAATCAGACGACGTGGAGTACGTGTGGCCGGCCGTTGGGCTTCACACGTAAGATAACTTGCTCTGATACCATGAAAAAAGTTGAGGTTCTACCATAAAACTAATTGGCAATATGGAGAATAGCCCAACTACATATAAGCACATGCAAAATCTCTTCTTTCTTCGATGTGGGATTCACACTCAACACTTTCACCCCTAGAAAACTAATGTTGTGATTGGTAGAGGAATTTTCAAGTATTAAGAGATTAGGCTAAGTTAGTTACAAATGCACTAAACTTTAAATAGAGCGAATGAAAATGCACTTAATGAGCATTAGAAAGTGACTAAATAAAGGATTTTGAAATGACTCCCTTTCAAGTGATTATTTACAACCCCTGTAAATGCATTGCATTGTGTCATTTCAACTATTTGATGTTTTATACTGCAGTCTTTACTAATAAAGTAGCCTAAATATACATTGATACTTAGTTGACAATCCCTACCAAAAAAAAAAAAAAAACATGATAGAACTAAATAAAACACATCAGAAACGTGAGACAAACTTTGTAAGCAAGAAAACCCAAAAAAATCTGAAAGTAGTAATAGAAGAGTTGGTAAAGGTGGAGGATCATCCCAAAGAATTAATTCTTAGTATGAATACTACATATAACTTGTAGCGTTAAACCTTCGTAATCCCTCATCAAACCTCACAACAAGAAATAATAACTAAAGTCCTAAAGGATCAGTACTTGTAAACGTTAAAAACCCTACTCGTTAAGAAAGAAAAACATAGAATAACAATAATAAATAAATAAAGTCCCTTTGTCGACCACTGCCTTTCGGTTTGGGGCTGGTGGCAACCCTTCTTGATCTCTTCCCCTTCATGTTTCTCTTATCTTCAAACTATCTCCACCTCTTGGTTTTAATCACACTTGTCTTTCTGGTGAGGAGAGCCTTCGAATGTGGTTGCTAAATTTTTGTTAAGACTATGACTTACTGCTCAAATTTGGAGTTCAAAAATCATATTTTTGGTTGTTTTCTAACTTAAAGTGAAGTTGTGAATTCATTTCGTGTCTTCAAACTACATGCCACCAAACACAAATGAAGAATCAAACAGTGAATCAGACTAAAACAAATAAATTGATATCATTTCAATATCTCATAATGCAAAATATGATAAAATTAAAACACAATATCCCATATTAAAATTGCCTCCAATATAAAATGTGAAATGTAGTTAATTAGCTCTAGTTTACAACCGAGTCGCATGACACTAGCCTTGTCTAATTATCTTTTACCACATATATATGGTTTTTTTAGCTAAACTAGTCTCTGAGATTAGCATAACTTTTCACTTTGGTCCCTGATAATAAAAATCAATATAACTGGTCTCTGACATTGTCCACCGTAAATTATTTTGGTTCTTCTGTGAAAAATCTGTCAATATCCTCGTTAAATTGTCACGTAAGAGACCACATAACCATCTTTTTAAGGATGTTTTTGTCAAACCAGCCAATCCATTTAATGGTGATATTGACAGATTTTTCACGGAATGGTCAAGATGATTTAGGGTGGACAAATTTAAGGACCACTCCTATCGAGTTTCATTGTCAGAGACCAAAATGATGAGTTATGACAATCTCATGGACTATTTGGTTTGGACTACAAAACCCCAATTATAATAATAAAATTGATAACAAAAGATAGTCTCATTCTGATTGGTGGGTAAGAGAGATATGGATACAAGTCGGGTGATAAAATAAGCCCCTCACTCTCTCTGGTCCGCAAAGGTATGGACGGACTAATGAGTATTGAACTGCGCGTGCTAATATATGCCCCTATGCTGTTACACCGTTATATATATGTGCAAACACAGCCCCATGAAACCAAATCAAACCAAACCACTTCCAAATTCTCAAGCTGTTAGAGAGAGAGAGAGAGAGAAAGAGAGAGAGAGAGAGAGAGAGAGAGAGAGAGAGAGAGAGAGAGATGGAGAAGGAAATGAAGCAATCAAAATTCAAGAGGATTTGTGTGTTCTGTGGAAGTAGTCCAGGAAAGAAAAGCAGTTATAAGGAAGCTGCTATTGAGCTGGGAGAAGAATTGGTAATACTAATACTAATACTAACAATACTTCTGTTTATTTAAATTTGGATTTAAATTTGGCTTTTGTTTTTTAAACCTTTTACTCGTTTTTCAACTTGGGTTGATTTTTTGGGTTTTCTAGCTGAAATTCAAGTAGGTTGATCTTCATTGTTCTTCTATATATATACATATATAATATATTCACTCATGAACACATTTATATGTGTGTGTGTGTGTGTGTAATATGGGTTCATGTTTTCAAATGATGTCCTTAAATCGACATAAGCTTATTAATCTTGACCATTTTCAACCTCAAGCCTCTGCTTCATGTATCCTACTCTGTCAAAGAAAACCCTTCATATGATAGCTCCATTAGTTTTTCTCAATCTATGACCGTCTATATACATAAAGAAGGCTGGGAATCAACAATGAAATTTTTTATCCATCCTTCCCACTTTCATGGAACAACCAAACGTAGTTATTTGATCAATACCTCTCTCTCTCACATGCGCGCACACACAGAGATAGAATGAGGTAATTCTAGTATGATGAGAATTTTATTAGTTTGTACTCCTAAATAATCATCATGCACCTCTATCTTTACTCTTTCCACTCAAAAAGGTATAGAATGACTTTTTTGGATCACAAATAACAATCCAAAGTTTTTTTCGGTTACTGAGTACTGTTGTCTGGTTCATATACAAAAGGTTTCAAAGAATATTGATTTAGTATATGGAGGAGGGAGTGTTGGACTGATGGGGCTGATTTCCCAAGCTGTTTATGA
The DNA here is from genome assembly GCA_035220775.1 of Malus fusca. NCBI lineage: Eukaryota > Viridiplantae > Streptophyta > Magnoliopsida > Rosales > Rosaceae > Malus > Malus fusca. The sequence goes on along the minus strand of CM069061.1, from coordinate 10,136,972 downwards.
TGGTGGTAGACATGTCATTGGGTGAGGATCTTAATTCTTCCTCCTTGCCTTTAATTCATTGATATTATTGGCTTTTGGGCTTCAACTCAAACTGATCATTTTGTCATGTTATTGTTTTTGTAGAGTTATTCCCAAGACACTCATGCCTAGAGAGGTATGTTTTCTATTATTTTTTCCCATGAAATTTTACTCTAACACAGTATAATGAAAATGACCATACAATACAACTTGTGCTAAAAATACACAGAGAGAGAGAGAGAGAATTATCTACTTCTTTTTCTCTCTTTTTATTAGAGTACCTTGGAATATTATTCATGTAGCTTTTGGTAGCCACATTTACATGAACGATGAATTTCTGCCTCACCTTTGTTATCTTAAAATTCTGGTTTTCCCACATGCCACTTTTGGAATTCAAGACTGAATCAGCTAGGATCTCTCTAGCTTGGAAATATGATTGGTCCTCCAATTTTTCAGCTTTTACATGTGGAATTGGTTTTTAATTCATCCCTAGATCCACCTTGCTAATCTTGGGTCTTCAACATTTTTGTCCTTCCTACTAGCTTTATATATCCCACTCAGGGCCGGCCCAGGCCCAGTGCAAGCAGGGCAACCGTCCGGGGCCCAAAAATATTGGGGGCACCAAAATTATTAGGGTGGTATATTTATATATGTTTTCATAAGAGTATAAATTTATAAAATTTGATTCAATGACACAGAAATTTAAGTAGAAGAGGTGGTTTGGTCATTTGAAAATAATGAGAGGTCTTGAGTTCAAAACACCACATGTGCTTATTTACTTTCTAATTTTTACAAATCTCTTTTCATAAGAGTATAAATTTATAAAATTTGGTTAAATGATCAAGAAGTTTAATTAGAAGCAATGGTTTTTGTTGTTTAAAATTAGCAAGAGGTCCTAAGTTCAAAACGCTATGGGCATGTTTATTTTTTTCAATTTTAACAAATTTTTGTTTGGTTGTTAATTTATTTTTAGTTACTAGCTAGTAGCTATGTAGGTTGTTATTTTTAAATATTCGTTTCAATTCAAGTCTAATCTTCAACAATGAGTAATACGTAGACCAAATTTGTAGTGCAAATTTGTAAATTATATGACGTGTTATCAAAATATTTAATTTAATGCTCATTCATTACTAATACATATCAATTAAAGACTCAAAAATATCATTATTTTTTTAGTCCCATATTGACAAGGTTAGTAAATAAGAAAAAACACCTCATGATTTATACAAAAACACTTTCAAAGTTCAAATGGAAAACAAAACTCATCATCTATCTACTTATAAGCCCAGAGTTGTTTGGTTTTCTTCTCTCAATACAAAATAAATTAGTCATTTTGTGTTTCTAAATTATTGAGTTTAAAGTGTTTTTCTAAGTATAATTTTATCAATGTCTTACGTGTGAAAATAAATAATTTTCTTATATGAAGTTAGGGCACTTTTTTTTGCGTCGCCCCGGGCCTCAAAAATCTCTGGACCGGCCCTGATCCCACTAGTAGTTACTCAGATTCTTCATGGAACAAAAATATCAGCCTTTTACACCTTTAATTTCTTATATTTTCCTTCCCTTTCTTTGTCATAAACTTAGATGTAAATTGGTGGATATCTGTTTTGTCAAATTTCTCTCTCCCCCTCTTACATAATATGTTATGTGAGAAGATAAGCACAAAAGAATGTAAACCCCGTTGGCTGTTGCACTCAAGATTTCGCCATTTCTTTTGCCTGGTGTGGAATTGCTGAGTCATATTAGATTGAGCCCACCACTCTGTACTACTCATGATTGCTTCTCTTTGCCCAGCACCATGAAAACTCTCTCCCTCTCTCTCTCTCTCTCTCTCTCTCTCTCTCTCTCTCTCTCACACACACACACACCGTTCCTTTGTGCTATTGCTTTTCTGCCTAATATTTTCATTTTTTAGAGACCAATTTGTGTGTATTAACTGAGTTTTCAGATAACTGGAGAAACTGTGGGGGAAGTGAAAGCAGTAGCAGACATGCACCAAAGGAAGGCAGAGATGGCAAAGCACTCCGATGCCTTTATTGCCTTACCCGGTCGGTATAAAACCTGGCATAAATATACTTCATGCTAATACACCTTAATAACATACTTCTATTTTCTTAGGCAAACAATATGACATATAGTGATTGCTCAAAGTTCCCTTGGAATATATGAAAGTAAAATTTTAAAGTGATCATAAAATAACATGTTTTATAAAATGAAAGAAACTATTTCCCAGCAAGAATATTATATATCTTCAAAAGTCACCTTAGTTGACATGGGCCATATTGTGCATAATTAAAGGTATCTACATGAAGCTGAAAAGAACATTTGAAAATAAGTTAGTCCTACCGAAATTTTGCTAAAGAATATTCTCCAAGAGTACGAATCCTATTTAGGGTTCACTTTAGTGACAAACCTTGTGTCACTTCAGTGCGTCTGCATCTCTCATCTCTTGTCTGTATTTTTGTTATCATATAATAAGAAATGGAGATACATGATTGTATACTTTCATTTGATAGGGTGTAATCTCTTATGATCCACTTGTCATTTATTAGATTTTAATTCCCAATTAGAAAATGTTTCATCCTATCTTCTTCCATATCTCTCTGAACAAAAAAACATAAAAGATGAAGGTGTTAGTTGTGGCCTTTAGCAGTAAACCAAATCTACAGGTTTAGAAACCTGCAAAGGTACTGTTAAATGTTAATGCATTATGCATGCTTGGTGTCAAGTGTCAACTCTGGAAATTTTGCTTTGCCCCAGTCAAATAAGCCCAAAGGTAACTACTCCTGGAGGTTTGGCTTTGGCCCACGCTGCAGCAGGAAGCTGCCGGTAGTTTAAAATATAAATAGTAAAAGAAAAGACATAAAAAACTTCACCAAAATAATTAATAAATAAAGAATTAACGAATTACTAATAAAATCCGACGACTTTTAACTCATACGGGTTTGATAACTTGTAATCCGAGTGTAGCGTAGTCCAGGCCTGCTTAGACACAAAAATACCAAAATCATAAGTCGTTTTTTCTTCTCTTTGTCCACTGCTTTTATTCACTCAGACCATCTCCAATCCTTGAGTTAAACCTACAATTTTCAGCTCAAAAATTTTAGGTTTTAATCTAGAAAAAAACTTTTCTGCTCTAACCCTTTTTGGGTTAAATTTTTAGCCCCAAATTATTAAATAAAGAATTTAGACTTTTTTTTAAGTTACTTTGAAAAAAAAAGAATTATTTATACTATTCTAATTTAATTTTATGAACATTTTAACCTAAAAATATTTAGATTCTGATAAATAATGAAAAATCACTAAACCGACATCATGAAACACTATGGTAGAATATGAAACATATGATAGAGATGTATACATTTTTATTTTATTTTATCTGTTGGATTTAAATTTGGACCATTATATTTTTTATTTTACAGTTGAATTTGATCATATTAGATCTCAACCGTTAGGTTTAATGAATTTATAAATATAAAATTTAAAAAAAAATGGTTTGAATGGGGAACATGATTCAACGGCCCATTTAATCTAGGCCGTACATGACATAAAGAGCCATTTTTGGCTCAGCAACAAGGCCGACAGAACCCACGTGGGTGGGACTCTTGCCTCTTTAATGCCTCAACGCGTTGAGGCATGAGGCGCGTTAAGCGCGAGGCTGTCTTGATTTTGCTGGTGCAACGTGCAGATGTGGGCCAGCCCACTTATCCAAACTCAAATCTTGGCCGGAATTTGCCCCAATCTTGAGTTTAACGCATAACCCCATTTTGGCCCGAGGGGTAGAGTGTTTTGGAAGCTAATTTTTTAGACTTACTCCAAGGGTTAGAGTGAGACTCATTAAACCTTTTATTTAAGCATGGTTTTTTTTATTTATTCTATCTTTTTCCAGTAAAAAATAATGTTTTAAAATGTTTGGGAAGAAATTCTACTACTTAAGCTACAAGCATATTCATTTATTTATTTATGCTTAGCAATGAAATACTAATAGTCGAAGAGCAACCATTCAAACCCTATCAACCAAACGAACCAAAAAGAGTACTATTCACTCACTTGTTTCTTATTGAAAACTGGAAAATTAGGGTTTTGGGGAGGGAGGCATATTCTTGGCCCTCCCACTTCCTGTGCCCTCATGTTTTGTGTGGTCATGGTTAAGCCATGTCAACATTTTATATTATTTTTTTATAGAGATAATACGACAAAAATGAATAGTACTATAAAATGTTGACATAGCTTAACCGTGACCACGCAAATAGGAGGGCACGAAAAGTGGGAGGGCAGAGAATCTGCCTCCTTTGGGGAGCTCTTGCTTTCTGTGGTTACAAGCAGTTCGTTAGCCTGTCCCTCTCCCATCCATTCACTAAAATAAGAAAAAGAGAGAAAGAGTTATAAACTCTTTCACCAAATCAACCAAATGCCAAATGAAAATGGTCCTTGGTAAGATGTGACCTGCACATGAAATAAGACATAAAAGTTTCACGCTGGCCTTAACTCTTTAACCAACTTGTACTCCCTTTATTTTCCTTTAATTTTTTGGGATATTTTAGGAGCTGAAAACTCTTTATTTTCAATCCTATCCTAATTCCAATCCATGTAGAATCCAAACTCACTACTAAAAGTTTGCTCAAAGGGTACTCTGGGCACCTTTTCCAGAGTGATTTGTGTAGAAGTTCGTGTCGCTATTGTTACAGAATAAAAATTTCGGTACTCCTATTTTAATCATATGCACTCTAAATTGATAACATGTGGCAAGCTAAAAGCCTAAAAGAGGTAGATTAAAATTATTTGAAATTTAAAATTTAAAATTAAAATATAAATAGTACCTAACAAAAACTGACCGTACGATATACGATAAACAACCATAATCATGGGATTCCCAGAAAAAGAATCCGACGAGGATCCTTTTCCCTTTTTTAGTTCCCAAAAACAGTCACTAACCCTTTAAGATTTACCATATTGGGCCTACATTTGGGCCTCAATTTCACTCTTATTGGGTTCACTCAGCTCATTTAGTTAAAAGCTACAGACAAAGTGGCCAGCCCATTTGACTTCAGTTAAGAAAGGAAAGAAGAAAAGGAGATTGGACTGTGTTACAACTAGTAAAATACTGATTCAGGTTATTATTATTATTACAAGATGCAGTACACACACACTGTTTGTGTAATTTTAAAATTTTAAACAGAATTAAATTAAATTCATGTAAAAAAAAAAAAATTAGTGGATCGGGGAAGTTAGAAAAAGTGGGAAAAAAGTGGACGTGGGCGGGTGCAAATGAGAGAGAGAGAAAGAGTGAGTTTATGTATTGATAAGATGACATGGCTGCAAGGTTCAGGAAAAAACCAACAAAAATTTGTTTGTGTGAAAGTACTATAATGTCCAATTTTTTTTCTTTTATAATATTTTTTTTAGTTATGTATAAAAGGGTATAATAGTAATTTCATTGGTTTGTTGGTTGACAAATGGGGTTCTTTCAATATGTAGTTTAGATTATTATTATTTATTTATTCCTTTTTCTTTGAATGTATGAAGGTGGCTATGGAACTCTTGAAGAGCTTCTTGAAGTGATAACATGGGCTCAACTGGGCATTCATGATAAACCGGTAAGGCTTGTGTTTGTGCCTAGTTAATTTATTCATAACCTTGTTACTTAAAACATAAGTTTGCCAAGAAAGAAAACTATCTCTCACCATTTCTTCAAATCGTGATGAGGTGAATATGAGGATTAAAAATGTTTATTTTTCAGGTAGGTTTGCTGAATGTGGATGGGTACTACAACTCCTTGCTGTCATTTATTGATAAGGCAGTGGAGGAAGGTTTCATTAGTCCAACAGCCCGCCACATAATTGTTTCTGCTCCTACTGCCAAGGAGTTAGTGAAGAAAATGGAGGTAATTAATCAAAATGTTTTTCCAACTCTTTTGTCAATCTTAAAATATAAAGAAACATTATTTGGTTCTGCTGTATTTGTATGTACTAATTAAACTTGATCTGCATAATTTTTTATTTTTCATCAGGAATATTTTCCACGCCATGAAAGAGTTGCTTCAAAGCTAAGCTGGGAAATTGAGCAGTTAGGCTATCCCACAATTTGTGACATATCAAGGTGAGCATAATATAAAGGACTTGGCACAGAGAGGATGGCTTAGCTCTTCAGTGCTGAAAGGCTTTAATTTTAGATTTTAGATGACTGAAACTTTCCTGATCTGGGAATTCCATTTTTCTGTATTTCCCTTTCTGTCAGTTTAAAACTGAAAGAATAAAAAAAAAACAAAAATTAATTAATTGACCTCAACAAGTTAAGTAATTTGATTAATTACTGTCTTCAGTTTGAGATTTGGTTTTTAGTTATAATGCTCAATTGTGCTCAAATATCTTTTCGTTAGTTACTAGCGCTGCGAGTTTTAAAATCATATAACACATGTCATAAGTCTTAATCGGAAATGTACTATGTACGCACATGTGATTGATGTCTCATTGTTCATTAACAATAGGCAATACCATATTTACATACATGTGGAATGTAAGAAGGAAAGTATTGACCTTTTGTTCTAAATAAAAAAGAATACTAATTCTAAAATAAAATTTCAAAATACCTTTCCAAGCAGTTGAACCTGAAGAAGAACGCTAATTCTAAAATACAAATTCAATTTATATTACCAGTATGATTAGCTTGTAACGACTTGTCCACTGTGATCAAAAGCATCCAATTTCTCATTTTGTCTCCAATTTCCATCACTTCAGTTGCCCCTTTTGCAGATCTTTTTTTCTTTCTTCCAGTGAAGCCAACGTTTTGCCTTACACTTTGGTTCAGCCTCCTCTAGATAATGTAAATATAAATTTATAACATATACATATAACATTCGTGCCATCTATTTATTTATAACATATACTAACAATACTAAATGCACGCATTGTAAATAGTATTCTACATAAATACTAACCACACAATGCAAAAATACTCTTTGGCAACAACAAAAAATATAAAAAATAAAAAACCTGATTGCTCATCTAGATAATTTAAATACAAAAAATCAACTTTACACCAAACACAACAGACCTCTCTCTCCTTTACAATTATGAAAGAAATGAATATAAAAACTTGGTTATGCCAACATACTTCTTACAAATTATATTCATTTCAAAGAAGAACCAAACACAAAATGCACATAAAAGCTCACTGAAGTACCAAATTTGAACAATTTGGGCAATTGGGTATCCTCAAAACAATTCAAAGAGCAACAATTCAGCACAAAAGTAGCAGAAAAACAAAAGAAAGACCAAAACTAAGGGGATATCGAGATTGAAAAATGTAGTAGATAACATGATCAGGAAAGGTGTTTTTCACTGAGAAGATCCAAAAGGACAGTCCTAAAGCTGAACAGAACAATTTCTAGTCACATTATTAATTGCACTGAGAATTTAGTCTTAGTGTAAAGCACATGATAGCAATAATAGGTACATTGATCTCAACTCATCATTCTCAAGTATTCTTAACCTCGCAGGATGAGGGCATTGTAGCAATGTTCAGCAGATTATACAATATAACTCCTTATTCATATAAGTTTAATAATTGACTTGGTCAGAATTCAGTTTATCCTTCAGCAAGGTGTATAAAAAATGGTATAATAAATAATAATTATGAATAAGGAAAACAGGCAATTACCATTTCTTAGATATTCAGGAGGTGTGAGCAAGATTAGTGTTGTAACTTTTTCCATTCCTTCCGTTTTTTATCAATCCAAAACACGAATGCCGAGGATTGCCATTCCTGCAACACCATCCATGTAATTACCACTTTGATCTCATATAAATCCATGTAGTTTTCAGATAAAAAGTCTTAACATAGAACAAAATATGTCTACTTATAAAAAAGGTCCACAATTATATGTGATTAAAATTATCTCACTTCTTGTAAAAATTGAATAACTAAATAAACAAATTTGGGAAAGGAAATTGGCGACATCACCTCATCAAAGAGAACCATATATGAATTTAAGTCATGGTACAATGGGCGGCCTTCACTACTGCAGTAATCCAATGCGTCAGCAATGTTCAGAGCAACTCTTAGCCGGATAGCCCACTCAATGGTCTGATTCTCCCCTATCAAGAAAGTGTGAGATGAATTTACACATGAAGCACTTTGAATAGCTATAGGCAATAAATTTCAGTGGTCACTTGTCAAGAATATGAGAAAAGAAAAGCCAAAAATTGTATAAAAAACAGTTCTTTGAATAACTGAATATAGGAGGCACATACAGTTGAAGAGATGTTTGGCAAGGGTATCATGATGCACGTACTCCGCCACCAGCAGCCTCTAGTCGCCATCGCAGCAATACCCAATCATGAAGAATTTCCTCTTTGAAAAAACACTTTGCAAAGACTGCACAAAGAAATTAAAACTACTGAACACTTTTAAAAAATCAAAAACAGGAACTTCAACAAATACATTTGAAATTTGCCCTCTTCGCTAACATGTAGAAAATAAAATTAACATTGGCAAACTATGTAACAACCTCATTGAATAAAAAAATGCATCTCATACCTTAATCATTTTATATACACCAATGGATTGAGCACGGCATGCATAACCTCGTAGCTTCTACATATGACCGCTCCAGGTTCCAGAATAAGCAGGACCCTCCTGTCAAGTAATACCAATTTAAGTTTAGATACCTTCAACATTCAGTACCTTTGGAAATAGAAAAAACATAAACATAATCATACCTGGAGAGTGATGGCAAAGTATTTCATCAGCCAAAAAAACCTTGTAAAGAACAAAAATTCCACAAAACCAGTATATTAGCACTCCCCGCAAAACCCCAAAATCAAAAATTAGAAAAATCAAATTTGATAATATTGCCGTAAGAAAACCCCATATTTTCAGATGAAGAAAAACTAATACAACCTCTGCAAAAAAATAATCAGAAGATGAAAAATCAAATTTGAAATTCTCAAATCTGGAAGTTGAAATTGAAAATTTCGAGAAGCTACCTCCTGTGAGCAGAGGAAGAGATATATACCTTACCGGCTTACCCGACGTTGGAGGTGGACGGAGTTGATCGAAATCGAGAAAAAAGAGTTTCTGCAAAATCTGAAGAGAATTATGGGATTGAGAGGGTTCTTTCGATTTGGATGAATTAGTGGAGGCGGTGGTTTTGGCCAAAGAACCAGCGATCTGTCAAGAACCATATTTAAGCTTTGGTCTCCGACCTTTCAGTGGAGAATGAAAGTCAGACGAAGAGTGACAGATGAGGAGATGAGGAGAGAGGAGAGGTGAGAAGACCGCAGAGAGAGAAATGGTAACAGAAGGAAAAGTCGGGAAGAAAGTCCGAGCGGAGCCTTCGACGATCATCGACGCATATGAATTGTGTAGAACATTAACCCACAACGAAGATTTAGTTTCATGAATCACAATTAGACAAAACACAAAGCCTTAATCCATTAATTAGATACAGCAATCAGAGCAAGGGCCTTCTCTCTATCAGTACACTCAAACTAATAATAGAACTTGGTTCCAAAAAAGACTTGTGAGAGCAGAGGTCTTGATATACTATAACAAAATCCTTTATAAACAAGAATTAACATTCATCTTCAAATAAGACTTTCTTTGTAATATGCTGAAAATTTTTAAGTGGCGATTAAGAGTGGATTACTTGTGGCCATTGTTAGCAAAATTAATTTGCCTTATTTGAGGTTTGGATCAATTGACCTTTTGCCCATTAAAAGATCTTTTACTATTGAGACCAAGCCTTGGCTAGAAAAGAAAAGAACTAAAAGAAGGGGGAAAAAATGGAAAGGGATCCTCTCCGGATCCCTTCCTCTTAATATACCAAATCAGGGAATCCGTGCCATTGAAATTTGATCCAACGGCTGAAATTATTATAAATTTTAAAGTGGGCCTTTGTTTGTAGCCGTTGGATCAAATTTCAACGGCACGGATTTCCTAATTTGATGGATTAGGAGGAAGGGATCCGGAGAGGATCCCTTTCCGAAAAAAAAAAAAATCAAGGAAAAGTAAAAAAGGGATGCCTACGTTGGTAAGTAAGGATTTTATTAGCACCCCACGTATTGTTGAATACACCACACATAAATATGTATTATTAAATCACTCATGTATCTTAACATGAAATGACTATTTAGCCCCAAAAAATTTAAAAGAAATTGAATACACAAATTATTTACTAATATGAACCCTAACTCTAAATTGGTTGTCTAAACCCGAACCCTAAAATCCTAAAACCCCTAATTGACAAAAACCCCCCAAATTGATAGAATATCAAAATCTATAACCAGTCCAAAACAAATTTTCAATTTCTCAAAAAAAATAAAAATAAATAAATCCATTATAATATAAACAAAATTTTCTCTAAGTGGTAAGCTTGGTAGTTGGCATTACTTTCTTTTAAGTTTTGTATAGTAAAAAGAATTGAACCCAGTATAATTTTCCCATTATAATTTTGAAAAAAATAAAATCAAAATCACCCATGTCCTATCATTCTTTTTTGGGTCAAAATTTTGTGAGATTGACTCTAGAGGAGTAACAGATAGGGATACAAATTTTGGATTTGTGCTCTACCAGTAAAATAAACCAACAATCGAATGTCATGTAGTCAACCTCATAATTAGCATTAATTTGGAGGTGTGGTGAGAATGAACAATGAGAGAATGTTGAATGTATGTAGAAATTTTGGGTTATGAGGGTAGTATAGGAAAGTATGTGGGGTGTACTAAGATAAATTTTGATTGAAAAAGTAGATGTGGGGTGTATTCAACAATATGTGGAATGTTAATAAAACAACCCAAAGGGAATGGGGTTTCTAGAGAACTCTCTCTTCTTTCTCTTCTCCAGCCGATGGAGATGAAGTGGTTCGTCTCTTTTAGCTCTTAATTTGCCAAAAAGAAAATTTAAGGAAGAGGAACTTAATTTTCTTTTCCTTCTTCCTTAAATTTTCTTTTCCTTTGTAAAGATTAGGACAAGTGAGGTTCCTTCCTTTGTCTCCATTAGAGGTATCTATTTCTTACCTTGGAAATGTATTTGGTATTTGGTTTGATAACCCATGAATTAGTTTGGGTGGGAGTAGGAAACATGAAAGTATCATATTTCATGTTATAGTTTTAGAGATGAGCACCAAGTGCTTGGTTAAAGTCCCCAATTAACCTTGAATTAGGGTATGTTGTCTGGTATTTTGTATAAGCAGTGTGTGATGATTTTTCTTACTTATAGATAAGGAAGAGAAGGACAAGGTGACTACGAAACAAGTCGACGAACACCGTGGGAATTGAACATCAACAAATTTTGTTGAGGTAGGGGAGTTTCAACCATAAAAATATTTAGATTTTTCTATTTTTACTTGATAAAGGATTGTTGGCATTTGATCACTATTTCAATCTTACTTCAAATGTTTTCCGTTTTTGATTATGTGAAAGAAGTGAAACAAATGTTTCTCTATGGTTTGATTATAATGATTTTAATTTTCTTTCTACAACTTTGGTGAGTTTAAAGTAATTGCAAATGTTTTTCAAGATTTCGTTTTTAACGTGCATGCCTTTTATTTTACTTGTTATGAGATTTTGAAGCATGTTGAGATGGTTGTTTAATTGTGAAAGTAAATGGAAAGTAGTATAATACCTGTGGAATTTAGAATGTTGAGAAATGTATGAATGGGCATAATGACAGTGAAATTGTTAGAATATGGGCACAATGACCCAATGTTCCCCGGGGAAAGCTCTATGTGTGGGCTGGGAGAATGAGTTATCAATGTGATAAATATGTGTGATATGTATATTGGCCAGGTATATTATGATTCTTTCTAATATGCTAGTCACTTGTTTGGGATTTAAAGAAAATGTTTGTGATTAGTTGTGCTATTTTTCTTTAAACGATAATGGCTATGTTGTCCTTATAACAAAAGAAATGCTTTTGAACTGTGTGTTGTACCGTGTTGTTATCAAAGCTACTAATGCTCTGAAACTTTGGTTTTCCCACAATATGTTTACTTCGAAGCATTTTTAGAGCATATTTCAGTTGTTGGATTACATAGTAGTGGATGTGAATGATTTCAAATTACTCTTATCATTTTTCGGCATGCACCAAGAATTTAAATGACTACGGAATTACCAAAAAACCCCTACTGGGCATTTTATGCTCACTCGTTTTTTTTTAAATGTATTTCAGGCGGTGTAAGGTTGACTAGCTAAAGGGAGTCTAAACGTATATATCTTTTGGGTGAGCTGCCAAAGTATTTTGTATAGTTAGTCTTAGTCTGTAAATGATCCTTTTGTTGCGTTGTAGATTAAGAAGACATAGGCCATTATGGGTTAGTGTCTCTACCTACCTGGGCAATGAAAACCATGTAATATAGGTTCACTTGTCTTTTGACTTGTATAATTTATGCTCCTATACATTTTTCATCAAATGACCTGAACATGTTTTCTTGTAAGAAGCCTTGAAGTTCTTTTGTGAACTCATTATAATATGTAAGGCTTATTGAGTTACCTTTTGAGAACCATTATGAACTTGGTTATAGTTAAATTTGTGGGTGTGCTACTTAGGTTGCATTTTGTAAATGTCAAATTTTTACCCTTTGAAACATAATCAGCTATATTTCCAAAGTGACTTGGTGCTGCTGAGATTTGACTTTTTCAAAACGAAAAAAAAAAAAAAAACAGTAGCATGCCAGTTTTAGATATAAATTTTACTATACTTCTCGAACTCGAAAATCCATGAAATTTTAAAACAAGTTGGTTTTATATGTCTACTTTGGATCTGAAAATTTTCATACATTTTGGTTAGACGAGTTATTTTGGTGAATTTTACGGTACAGGTTTTTGCAGTTTGTATTACAGCAATAAGTCTATAACTTTATTTCTTTAAGTTACCTTTGTAGTTTGGTTTAATGTATTTGTTGAGTTTAAATCTTCATTGACATAATCTTAAGCTAATATTTGTTGTACACCTTTAACACCCACTTTGTTCTATTTATCTCTCTTAATCTCACACATCGAGTTTTGAGGTGTGACATTCTTTATACTATTTGGACTTAAACAACAAGTGTCAAAACATCTAATCTCAAGCTCATATTCTTACATTCTCTCACTTGAGCATGAGATCAATTTTAGACACAGCCTCACCAATTACAAAGTGATCACATAGCCTTATTCAAGAATTTTCCATCATGACTAATGTTCCATTGCATCTCAAAATATAAAAACTAACAACCTCTAACTGCAAACCAAATGCAGTATTAGTTCCAAGTTCACACATATTCAATCTGCAAATTTAACTCATGATCAAACCAATATATAAACAACCATTCAACAATTTGCTCCCGCTTTTCAAAAGATCAATGTATATTAATCACAATTGAAAGCAACATGTCTGACAATTAAACAGAAAACAATTCATAACCAATAGCTCAAACAAACAAATTGTTTTCCAAGCATGAAATGAATCAAGCATAAAACTTCATATGTCATTCAAAACCACAAAACTTCAAAACTTAAGAATTGAGCCTCAATTCGAAGACATTTATTGAAACATAAAATGACTATCAAAACTACATATAAAACTAGCTAAAATAAAAAAGAATAACTTAACCTTAACTTCATTAGGACTAAACTAACTGCATCAGACATTTTCAATCTTGCAGTAGCAATCCTAACCTTTTGAAAATAAAATAACCAATTACTCTCACTGATCAAAACCTTTTAACACTCCCATCCGAGAAACATCTGACTTGAACTCTCTAATTGATAATGTTTTAGTTAAAAGATCAGCAATCATCATAGCTGTACTTACATGCTACACTTTAATTATTCATTTCTTGACTTGTTCTCTAACTTTAAGGAACTTTATATCCATTAATCTTGAAGCCGAAAGTCCTTATGTTATTCTTGGCAAAAAATACAGCTGAGTTGTTGTCACAATACAACTTCAAAGGCTTCTGTATTAAACTAACAATACTCAAGTCTGAAACAAAATTCTTTAACCAAGCCACTTGTTTTATGCCCTCAAAACAAGCCACAAATTCAGCTTCCAAAGTGGATGTTGCAATGACTGTTTGCTTCGCACTTTTCCATGAGATTGCCCCACTATTTAGCATAAAGCCCTCCAGTTGATTTTCCATCATCAACATCTCCAGTTAAATCTAAGTCAATATATTCCACAATTTGCAAAGAATCACTTCTTCCATAAACTAACATGAAGTTTTTGGTTCTTTGCAAGTATCTCAATACTTTCTTGGCTGCAAGCCAATGCGCTTCACCTAAATTTAATTGAAACCTACCTAACATGCGTACAATAAAGTAAATATCACGTATGTACAAATGGTGGCATAAATAAGACTTGTAACCAAAGATGCATAAGGTTTGGCATGTATCTTTTTCAACTCTAAATCAATTTTAGGACATTAATCCTTCGAAAACCTGTCACCTTTGTTCGCTGGTACTTGTCCATTGTTACAATTCTCCATATTAAACCTAACCGGCACCCTGTCAACATAACCCTTCTGAGATAAACCAATGAGCCTTCTTTATCTGTCACGAATAATTTCAATTCCCAGTACATAATGTGCTTCTCCAAGGTCTTTCATCTCAAAATCCTACTCAACATACTTTTGGTGTTTTTCAGCAAATGTTGACATGAACTGCGAGTAAAATGTCATCTACATACAATACCATAAAGATAAACTTTAATCCAGATAATTAGATCTTTCCCCCTTTCAATAAATCCAATTGGTTGTCACATGTAGATGTTCTCTTCCAAATCTCCATTAAGAAAAGTTGTCATTATGTGCAGCCAAAACCATAATCACTCTCATGGAATCCTTGGAAGATACTGGGGAAAAAGTGTCATTATAGTCGATTCCCTCTCTTGTTGTGAATCCCTTAGCAACCAATCTTGCTTTATATCTTTCAATCATCTCATGTGCATCTCTTTTAGTTTTATATATCCATTTGCAACATGTAGGCTTAATATGTGAATTAGACTCCACTAATGTCCAAACTTTGTTCTTGAATATCGAGTTCAATTCATCATTCATTGCATTCTGCCACAAAACTAATTGAGAACTTTCTATGGCCTGAGAATATGAAATAGGGTCATCAATATCTCTAATGTCAAAATCATTTTCCTGCAGATAAACATAATCACTATTTGCATTAGACTTTCGAGCTCTAGTAGACTTTCTTGGTTCAAGTTGAGGTTGGTTTTCACTAAAATTTGTTCTAAATCTGAAACAGGTTCAGCAACATGTGCTTGATGATCAATCTTTATAGTGCGGTCAATATGAGACTCCAAATCTTCAGTCATTTCCTCTCTTTTAGTTGGCAGTGATTGAGAAAGTAATATAAGTTGATTGTAATCAATTCATGCAGAAACCCCATGAGGTTGAACTATATCTTCAAAGACAAAATTCGCTTTTGACAAATCGGAAATATCTTGGTCTTCAAGAAAAGTTGCATTGTTTGTTTCCTGGATCCTAGTATGATTCTAAGGAATATAGAATCGAAACCCCTTTGACTTTTTAGAATAACCTATAAAATAACAAAACTATGTTCTAGGATCCAACTTCCTTTCATTTGGGTTGTAAAATCGAGCTTTAGCTTTGCATCCCCAAACATGAAAATACCCAAAATTAGAAACTCTTCCATACCATAATTGAAAATGTATTGAAGAAACTGATTTGCTTGGTACTCGATTTAGAATATAATTGGCTAGGTTAATTCCAAAGCTAAATTTCACTACTGCAACTGAATGTGTTGATTGTTTAAAAGGCAAGATGACTAATTTTAGGAAACTTTATGCTAAGAGAAGTCAGGGTTTACTTGAAAGAATACACACTGATGGTTGCGATCATTTTCCAGTTAAAACCATTTGTGTAAAGAAGTAGTTTTAACTGAAAAAAAACTGCATACATCAATGTGTATTATTTCAAGTAAACCCTGACTTCTCTTAGCATCAAGTTTCCTAAAATTAGTCATCTTTCCTTCTAAACAATCAACACATTCAGTTGCAGTAGTGAAATCTAACTTTGGAATTAACTCAGCATTTGAAAGTTTAATTACTCTTTCTTTAGAGATATGCCCTAATCTTTTGTGCCAGAGAATATAAGAAGTGTCAATGTCAAGCATTCTTTTAGAACTAACATTTAAAATGGGATGATTAACAAACTATAATAAACATTCCAATTGCCACGGGTTGTCAAACAAAATAACAATCCCTAAAACTGAATTAAGGCAGTTCTATTGGAAAATTTTTAATTATTCTTCATCAACAAGAAAAGCAAGGCCATCTTTGACTGTTTTGGAAGCAGAAAGTGATTTTCTTCTCATCTTTGGCATAGAGCACATATTTCAATTTTAACACAAAACCATAATACAGTTTTAAATTCACAAGCCCAATGAATACCATTGCAACTTTAGTCCCTTCCCCCACATAAACATTGTAAAAACCATTTCCAATTTCCTTTTGCTTATGAAAACCTTTCAAAGAATTAGTTGTATGAACTGAGCATCCAGTGTCAAACCACCAAGAATCAACAGGTACCTCAATTAGATTAGATTCTACACAAACAAGCACTTGTTCTTTTTCTTTACTCCTTAAATAGTCCTTAAAAACTTCACAATCCTTTTTCAAATGACCCTTAGTTTTGCACCAAAAACATTTAAGTTTAGTCACAACCTTTGTTTTAACTTTAAACTTGTTAGATCTTTTAGGAGAGTGACTTACTTTAACATATGCATTGAATCTATTAGAATTCTTACCGAAATCGGAAGAACCTCTTCCATTGAATATCTCATTCCCCTTTCTTGTTTGCACAAAATTGACATCCTCTATCTCCTTACCTTTCTCATGTTTTTGCCAAGTTTCTGCTTGTACACACTATGCAATTAACTTATCTACATCCCAGCTTTTGTCTTGTGTATTGTAAGACACCTTCAACTGGATGTACTTCATAGGTAGTGCTTGGAGAATCATAAACACCAATCGTTTTTCACCAATATTGACATCCATAGAGTTGAGCTTTTCAGCTGCATTAATCATCTTCATGATGTGGTCCCTTATTGATCTAATACCCTCAATCTTGTAAGTGGTTAATAAGGACATATAATGACTTACTTCAGCCTTTTCATATTCCTTAAACTTCTTTTCAATTGCTTTCAGATAATCCATAGCCAAGTCATGTTTCTTAATTCCACCTCGAATGGTATTAGTCATACCACTCTCCAAGATGGAAACTGCTACCTTGTTAGCTCTCATCCATCACTCATGATCTGTCTTTTCAGCTTTTGTACTTTAATCAATAATGACAAGCTTGAGATTGTCAATTGCGATATCAAAATCATTGAGAGTTAACATCAAACCAATTTCCCTCCTCCATTTTTTGTAATTGCTACCACCAGTGAGCATTGGAATGTTGGTCATATTCAATGTCTTCATAGATATTGCAGACTATGAAGAAAACCAATGAAATCACATTATGAACTTTTAGGTTCCTGATTTCTTTTCTCAGTTTGTTGCACATCATAATTCAAATCCATTATCCATATACATAATCTTAATAACGAATAGTTGATAAGCACATATAGAATAAGAGAAATTCACAGAAAAACCCCAAAATTTCATACTTTTAGGTTCTTGATCTTGTAGTATCTACAAACAATTTTGACCGTTAGATCATTGAAACTAGTTTCATAGAATGCATATCTTCATTAAATTTGCCTAAATTTTGAAGTGGGAAAAGTAATTTGTGCTAAATTTTTATTTATGTTTTTCAAGTATTGATTAGACAATATTTAGTTTGTGTGATGACATTTTCATGGTACAATTATCTTTTTGTTTCTTTATCGCATATTTTACATGGGTTATTATCTATTAAACCAAACAATTATTTATTTAATTTTTTAAATGGAAAACTAACCAAAACACCCTCAAAGCAAAAGAAGACAAGCAAGTTCACATGCAAAGCAAAAAGAAGACAAATAAGTCAGATCACGTTTCAGAAACAGTGCTGACAATTTCAGCAACAGTAGAAGATGACAAGTACCAAGGAGATGTCTATACCATACATTTGTAAATATTTTAATTTTTGAAAGATGAGAATATTCTCATTCAATCTATATAAGTTGAGGTTCATTCATTGTAAATACACACCTCAACCACTCAACACCTGAACACTCTACTCTCATACTCACACCATCTTTATACTCTCAAGCATCCGTAGTCTTCATAGCATCCTTGTAAACACTTCCTTGTAAACACTTTCTTGTAAACAACTATTTTTGTAAACATTCCATATATCAATAAAAGTTCAAGTGTACATATTCAAGCAATCTCCAAGTCTTAAGTAAGCTTTCTTTTCTTTCTTTCTTTAGTTTGTTTGTTTAATTAGACTTTTAGTCCAAAACAGGGAAACACTATTGTAGTTATATTATTAACCTATTAAACTGACGATCATACTTTGTTCGAGCACTCTGTTATAATTGAATGCTTGCCATACAAATCACTGGACATTAACCAGGGTACCTCTGAGTTCTTCATATCTCTGAGTTCAGCCGTTAAGGCCTTTATACTTGTACTGTGAGTGGTCGTCATGCTAAGACATGTCGAGTTCCATGTGCAAGGTTTTATGTCTAGTTGTTATAATGGTCATCCGACTATTTAACCGGGCCTGCTGTGCGAATCGGTTTTATGTCTAGTTGTTATAACGGCCATCCGACTATTTAACCGGGCCTGCTATGCGAATATGGTATCAGAGCCCTATTTAGCATTTTAATAGTATAATTATAATAGTAAAGTACCTTGAGGACGGAAATCATTGATACAACTGATATCATACTTGTTTATTTTGTATGAACAACATATATTATTGTCCTTGTAGACATTGTCAACTACAACTACCAGTTATTTATTGTCCCAGGCACCCAACTATAACTAGCATAAAGAGAAGATTAGCATATATATCCAAAAGAATTATCAGCACTTTGAAGAAGCAAAAGTTTTATCTTGGTTATCTTGAACATCCTTCATTTATTCGTAAATATAATAACACAGAAGTGCAACATAAAGTTTTAGAAGAAAAAAGAGCAACATATCAAGTTTTAGAGACCTTGAGAGAAGAAACAAATTTTATAAGAAACCAGTTAGCAGTAACTTTAGAGAAATGTAGACTGTAGTTTATTATAGATTATCTTAATTTAGAAATTAGTGAACCTCAAAAAAGAAAAATAACCTTAGTCCAAGATAGTTTAGTTTGTTATTTTCCATTGAAAAAACATAATCATATTTTGCATAGTGAAGAAAATCCACAAGCCAATAGTATTTTAAATCTTATTATTAGTCAAGCAGAAAATATAAAATTAGAAAATAATAAGCATAATCATTTGTTAAACTAATTGTTAGAGCATTTTCAGAAAAAAAATCCATAAAAACAATTAGACAAAATTTAGACTATATTACATCTCGGTTAGAAGATAATAATAAAAATATTCAAATGTTTCCTAGCAAAAGAGAGATAAAAGAGCTTGTTGATCTCATAGGTAGTAAGCCAAAACAAGTAGAACTTAGATCATTAGAAATAGTTGAGCAGCTAAAATTAGAAGTTCAAAAAATTCAATTAGTACAAAAAGAATTAAGTGAACAAGTAGATAAGTTACATAATAAAATAGATAAATTATTAGTTTAATGACTGATTCTAGAACTAGCAGAAAATATATCCAAGCTTTGAAAGAAATTAGTAAGTTAGATAAAGAACCAGTAGGTTTAACAGATTTTTCAACACAAGTAGCTAATATTAATATTCCCATTAGGCAAAATAATTTAATTATTCAATTGGTTTTAAGTTTGGCTGAAAAATTAGATCAAGTTGAAGAACAAATAGCAGAAATAAACCAAGTTTTAGATAGCGCATCTTCATCACTTCCACCATCTTTGCTAGATAAATTAGAAAATTTAACTTTAAATGCAAATAATAATACTAGAAGACCTAAGCTAAATCCTTTTGATAATAGAAAATGGAACTCTTTAGGAAAAAGGGAAAAGAAGTAGTTAGAGCTGAAGATACTTATCCAAATGAAGAAGAAGCACAAGAATTTATTCGAAGAGGTTTTGAGAGAACACAAAAAAATAAATATAACTTGTATCAATTAGGTTTATTTGAAAACAGAAGTAGAATTGTAAGTAGCACCAGTCAACATGAAGTTAGCTGTATTGATAAAGAAGTCACACTTAATCCAATTAGTAAAGAAGCAGTTACTCATTTGAGAAAATCACATTTTAGTCAGATTCATATAGGAACAATATTAATTGGAATAGCAAGATTAACCAGAGCACAAGTAGGCACAAAAGCATTAGTATACATATATGAGGATAGATGGGATAATCACCAACAAGCAGCAATAGCAACAGTTGAAGTAGACTTAAGTTCAAACTTAGCAGTCATAGGTTGTATTCCAAATTATGTTATTACGATTAATGAATTTAGTAAATATATTAAAGTGAGCATAAGAACAAAAAAATTATAATATGAAAGGAGAGTATAAAAATTTGTGTATTAGCTTAATGTATATAGGTAAAGTGTCTGATAGATATAATCATAAGTTTAATTTAGAGTTTCAAAATTTAGTTCAAACATTTGGTAGTAAACATCTAAATATGATAGAAGCAAAACTCGTAGATAATAGCTTTTTAGAAGGAACCCAGTGGACAT